>JAIVEN010000018.1:32960000-34359144 GCA_026686845.1 Adenanthera pavonina
ACTGCAATTGCAGATCAAACTCCATCGCCTTCTTCAGCCCTTTGCATCCGGGTTTGCCGCACTTTCGCATATACGCGCCGCAGCAATGCTGCGTCACTAGTGCCGAAACGACAAAGAAGGCCAAAAACCCTAGAACGTAAGGGATCCGGGGGTACTGATAAATCTGTGGGGTGGATTGTGCGAGAAGGATGGAGAGGGAATTGAAGATGTAGGAGAAATACGAAGAGAGAAGGAAAGCACCGGAGAACAGGACGAGAATGAAGATGAGGAGATCGAGGGTGGCGGAGGGAGAATGCTTGCAGGGAGATGACTGAGGGTTGGTGTTTGAATTGTGAGTATGGATTGAGGATTTGGGTTTGGGGTAGGCCGATGACGATAAGAGAGAGGAAGAAGGGGAGAAGGAGACAGAATGAGAAGAAGGAGCCATGGCGGGGTTGTCGGTGGCGGCGGCGACGGAAGTCACGGTGCCGGAGCCGGTGGTCGTGGCGACTAGGAGCTGGCACATGTTAGAGAAAGTTGCGTTATTTTTAGTGAAAATTGTTACTTTCTTAAATTAAAAAATAGATATATTTGATTATATATACGGAAATACATGGGATTTGGAAGCGAATGAAGGAAAGGATGGTGAAAATTGAGAACTGTACCCAGAGACGCCCTGTGAAGTGGCGAAACTCACCGTGGGCAAAGTTGATTTACGGTACAGCTACAAAGCTACTCTTTAGAAGCTTGTAAATCAAATCATAATTTTTAATTATTATTATTTTTATTGAGATAGATTTATAATAATTTTTTTTATTTTTATTTAAATTTTATTTTTATAAATTATAATTATTCTAAAAAATATTTTACAAAAAAATAATTTAAATGGACACTTAATAATTGTCTTCTTAAATGTAATTACCAAACGAATCATCTTTTCTTCACACATGAGGAAAAAATGCAAATTTTTCCTTCAATTTAAAACATGTCTGTTAATTATCACTCTCAAAGTTTAGATCTTTCTCAAAAATATTTTCAGTTGATTTTACCATATATATATTTTATTTATCATATGATATTATATGGTGTTTATGAAATAATTTTCCTTGAAACATAGCAATATTACCTTTTGTGGCTTCAACGCTAAGCCAAAAACAAGAACTACAGCAATGAATCCAAGGCGGCATATTCCATGTGAAGATCTACGTACAACATCATCTTCTAGTCCTACACCTCACAGTGACAGAACTTGTAATTCATAACAATCTCAGAATTGTCAGAATCATGGCAGAGCCTTTGGTGTGATCTCGTCTCGTTGTCTCTAACGTTAATGCAAATTCGAGTCCTACGTTATTCACTTGTCTTCTCAGTCGTCACCTCCCATATTAGTATATATGTTCCATCCTCCATGACGGGCTGAGTCCTAATAATAATAAGTAATAAATAAACTTTTAATGTGATATAGAATCATTTCATTCTCAATTGTTCAAAGTTTTTCTTATTATTCATTTATTTAAGATTGAGATTATCCCGGTGACACTAGAGATTCATCTTCTTCTAGGTTAGGCAACCCAATTAAATTTACATCACATAACAAAGACTGGAAATCAAATCATTCAATAATTTATTTATGAAAATCTCTATCATTTTGTGTCAATCTAAATTGCAATTTTTTTATTGTTTTAATTTGTATGATATCAATAAAATTTTAAAACAAAATTAAACTTTTTGGATTAACGTATAATAAATATTTTTCGAAGTGTAATCTACACAAATATTATTTAAAATTTTATTGAAATTATACAATCTATATCCTATTTCTATATATTTATGAAATTGATATAATGTTGCACTATTCATAAGCATCACTATAAAAGGATGGGCCCCATAATTTAGTTTTTTAAAATTTACTAAAGCTTCACTTATATATGAAAAAATGAATTACACAATTTTTATAATTTTACTAAAATTATAAGATTTTTTTTTCCTCATGTTTAAATCCTACACAAAATTTCTCATAAAATAATGAAAAAAATTATATAGATTTCCTCCGAATTTTAATGAAATAACACTAATATAATTTTTTATCTTTTTAATTTTCAGGGGATGTTTGTTTATAAATAGAAGCGGGTGCTTTGTAATTTCAAAAAACTTAAAAAGAAATTCGCGTGATTTAATTTTTACTATGGAAGAAGTCGAAATTTGTGTGATTTAATTTTCATTATGGAAGAAGTGTCCAGAGGTGTTAAAAATAATGGAAAAGGTATGCATAATTTTAATAGGCAAAGCTTCACTTTTTGGTTCCTAACTTTGCATTAGGTTTTATTTTAATATCTTTACAAATTTTCTTTTTTACCCATTATTTTTTAAAATACAATAAACAATTTTCTAACACCCTTAACCATGCTAATAAAATATGCTCACGAAATATTCTTAAATGTTAACAAAGCATTTTCAATGTTAATGTATTTATTCAACTTATTTTTATGGTAAAAAAATCCGAAAATTAAGGATTTGTTTAGAAGTTATTTATTTGTAATTATGTATTTTTTAATTTTAAATTTAATTTAAAAATATTTCATACATGATATTAGTGAATTCATAATTATATTAATGATTTAGCTATGAATATTGCTATGTCAGCATTAAATAATAATTATCAGTGATAGTAAAATAATAACTTTTAGTTATATTTTGAAAAGAAAAAATAATAATTAAATATCACGGAAGGAAATTAATTCAAAAAACATACTTACAACTTGCGGAATTCCCAACAAATACCCAATGTATCAATCTGAAATTAATTTATGATGGGAAATGTTAATTTTGCCTTTAATTTCCTACTTCCAACTAATTCTCACATATTCCCAATTTTGACCTAAAGCTGAAATTGATATTTTTCAGCACATTTTAATTCCAATTTGATATATTGGTATTTGTTGGAAATTTTGCAAATTCCTGATATGTTTTTGAAATTTTCTTTCTTCTATATCATTTAAGTGAAATTTTCTCCTTTGATTAATGGATTGAAAAGAAGCTAAATAAAGTTAAGGGATCCAAAATATGTTTATGAGTGTATTGGTTTTGTATGATTATTGATTTATATTAAAAATGGTTGGATTGAATGTCAAGAACTCAATTCCCCTTAAATAAGATCAAGAGTTCAAACCTTACAGATAAAAAAAAATCATATTAGGAGAATTATCCTAATTTACCTTGATAATACTTGAATTTAAGAAAAGTTATATTATTGTGTAAAGTAATAACATTGAGGCAAATTTTTTTTAAAAAAATATAATTTATTCTTTAGACCGAAAAAAAAAAGACTATTGAATAATATTGAATAGTGAAATCAGAATCAAAATATGGGATTTTACCCTAATAACAATAGCAATTCTACAAACAGCTAGCCAGCCAGCCAAGGCACACACTCTGTCTCGGATCATTTTTCCACATGATCAAAGTATTGCTAACTTTCTTTTTCTTTAAGAGGACGTTGACACCCAGTTTCTGTGTATTCTCAGTTAGTCACATCCTGAACTCCACAGATTACCCATCTTTCACTGTTTGTGCACATCAAAAGAAAGACTACAACCACATTGAATCTTTTACTCACTGTGGCTCCTCACAGTTCACACCAGTCTGGACCTTTCTTTTCTCTCATTTCAAACCCTATCTTCCATCAAAGCACAAAGTTCCAACCCAAGTGAAAAAACCTGTCCCCAAGTTGGATCCCACGTGTGTCATCTCCATTGGCGTTGCTATACCCCTCAGTGGCTCAAATTTCTCCTGGCCCTAATAACTCTCTATATATATCAGAAGACTAATAAGTCCACAGGTCCACAAAGATTAGTTGTAAGCTTAAAGATCTTATCTTTGATACTTTCTACTTTAAGATAAGGTGTAGGAGCTTTTCCATGACAATCTTTTCAGAACAGTGAGACATTATCTGACAAGCTTGTGAGTCACATGCTTGAGACATGGCTCTAAAGGGGGCTAACAATAGAGCTCACGTGAAGTTCTCGTTTGCTTTGTAGGGGTTAATCACAAGGGATTAAGAAAAAAACAACCAGGAGCTTTGTTTTTTTGCGTTTAAACTCTTAAATGAGTTAAGGGGCTCAGGTGGAGAGGATTATGATGTGAGGTTTAAGGACTGTTTAAGATAAGGTTGGTGTTTTGTACTTGCAAAATCACTTTGAGAAATGCGACAATCAGCAATGGCCGGCATGATTTGACAAGAAACTATGTATGAGTTGAATTTGGAAAGAGAGAGCACATGAGATTGATGTTGAAATTCATGTACATGTGGAGCCTCAAGATGATCCAACATCAACATGTATTTATATATATAATCCATCATATTTTATAAATTCGTGCCTGAATTGGAGCAACAAGTTTAGTAGTTTACTGCAATTAGAGAGTCATGGGAAAAAAGGGTACGAGATTTGCCAAGTGGAGGAAGATGATAAGGCAACAAAGAGGGAAGCTTTATATCATGAGGGTGTGTATCACTATGCTTCTTAACTGGCATAAGTACTCTCAGTCTTAACCAGAAGCACTCGCAGTATTCTCATTCTCAAGGTGTCACTTTTTTTTTAATGCTAGCCAGATCTCCGAGTTTATATGATTTTTGTAATTAGCTTGTATACTAACAATTTTGCAATGTAATTGGGGTTTTAAGAAACGACCCCGTGAATGTTAAATCCCCCCTCCCCTCCTCTCTCTTCTCCCTAGCTCTGTTTTTGTGGTGTTATGTCTCAATTTTCAAGCATGTACCATATGAAAAAAATACTAGGTATCAAAAGTGTATCAGTTTGGTGGGATCCCTCCCGTGTGTATGTTCTGCTTTTGTAATTGAACTCGCTCTAGTGAACAGAAACAGTAATTTCAAGCCAAGTTACATCTCTGTACATCACAGTAAGAACTTGTAGCCGGATTACGTGATTGTGCACGCTTCATTGTAACAAAATCCTTTTCTTTATGTAACTGTAAAAATCTAGGCGAATCCATACAAAACATCCTTAATTTCAGGGACCCATGCGCATGTTTTGAGGAATATACTGCATGGAGAGGGTGAGAAGGGCTATAATATATTATATTATAGAGTTCATAAATCATAAGAGACAGGGTTGGCTAACCTAGCTATCAGGATGAGTCTCAGTAAGTCCTTTTCTGGGTGATTTGGCAGAGGAGCAATAGCTGATTGGGGCAGCTTTGTCATCTTCGATCCCTCCCAGAAGCCCCAACTTAACAATTTCTCCATACCCTTCTCTATGCGCGTGTGCGTGTGTTTCTATATATATAACTATTTCTAAGGGGGCATCTAGACATGTACATCACCATGGCAGGAAATAGGATAACAATAAGAAATCGGAAACCTCAGTTATGGCAACGATGTTCAAGGCCCTTCCGGGAGCAGAAAACTAGGTGTTATATCATTTGGAGGTGCATAGTGATGCTTGTACAGTGGAAAGAGCGGTTTTGATGGGAGGGACAGCAGGGAAGAAGATTATATAGGGATTAAACTACTGAATTCACCAGAAGATATACTGCATCATGTGGCTCTGGTACTGAAAATCGTTACTAGCTTGCTTTGCCTTTACTTTGGATTGTTGCTTAGTGTAAGATCTATTGGTGGTAGTACAGGAACCTAGGATCACTTTACTTGTCAAGAGTATGCCAACTGATGTAAATTTCCTTTCTTGAAACATATCTGATGCATAGATTAGCATGTATTGAAAAAGGATACTGATGAGAAATGAAAAATCATTCCAATAACAGTCAAATATCTCTCAGTGATTTTATTATCTGGTAAGGACGAAGTCCATGGCTAGCAGAACAAAGAAGAAGAGGGATTTAAAGATAAATTAACGTGAGTTTGACATTAGCATAGTACAAGGGTGAGAGAACTAGGAAATCGTTACAACTGTTTTTAAGTCTTCCTTATACCCCAGTAAAGTAAACATGTATTTATTTACAGGAAAACAGATCATTAGGTTACATCTATTGTCAAAGTGTAATTCCTTTCCCGTTTAATGTTGCCCAAGAGGTTGAGTTCTGGATTTTACATTCTCGAATAAAATAATATATATGTATTTATTCCCCTTCCAAAAAAAAAACAAAAACAAAAATCCAATCAAACAACTGAAAAAATGCTCCTAACTTCTCTTTCCTTTTTTCTTTTTGGGGACATCATGTTGCCCACACAGAAAGATCTCCCCGGAAAGGATAGGAATCAGAGCAAAACTCAACTAATTTTAACATACTCATCTCATCTCCTATTCCCAAGAGGCTCAACTGAATTTCCTTGTAACCTTGTAATATTATTTTCATCTTCCATAGATTTTCTTGGGGTACTCCCTTGCTTAGTTTGGCCTCCCTGGATGATCAAAAACAAATGATTGATACCACAATTTTTGCCAGCAGCAGACTTGTATAGACAAATTAGTGTCAGATAAAAAAGAATATGATGCTTAATGATTTGTAAAGACTTGTAGTTGTTTCAGCTTAAAGAATGAATATGATTTACAGCTTTCAGCAACTATGACAGGAAAGAATGACAGAGAAAAAAGAATAGGCTGAAAACAGGATTAACCACGCTGAATCAAATTCACTGGTCATTTTCCCTTTAACATTTATGAGACTGCTAGTAAGTTATTGACAACTAAGTATTAGGTATGATGACCAAAACTAACCTCATGCTGATACGCCTAACTAAGTATTAAAAGGGCAATAACTTACTGCTCCCTTCTGGGCAGTCAATCTCCGGATAGATGGACAGCATGCCATTGAGGAAGCAGCAGTGGCAGCAGCCACACGTATCCTGAAAAATAAAATTTATAAAGCATTTTATTTCAGTGTTGCAGCAGTTTAATCCGTCTCTGCAACACTTAAAAGTTTGAGATCTGTAGTACCTCTTGTGCACATCAACATATTCATCTGTTTCATCCACAATCTCCTCCTGCATTGTTGAAGAGATTATAGTTGGTCTTACGGGGTGGGAAAGGGATGACTGCAGGAGGGTATGAAAGAAAAGAAATGTGAAAGTGCTGTAAATTACCTGCAGAAGTTCTTCAAATACATCTTCCAACGTGATAATACCTATCACTTCATCTTCAACATCCTCTGAAAATAGATAACTTGTTGTGGCCTCACGAGGAGAAGTTGGCTTGATCTGGGGAGGCTTCGAATGCTGGTCAATGTCTACAACAACACTTTCTAACTTCTCCTTCATTAGCAAAGGAGTAGTCAATTGAGAATCGAATGCTGGCCCAACATTACTCTTGTCTTCTACGTTCTTCTGCCCCTCAACTGTTGCTGGAGTCATCTTGCCTTTTCCTTTAGCCTTTACGACAGCAGCCATATGACTGCTACCTTTTTGGAATTCATTCAGTATATCATAAAGAGGCATATTTGATGGAACTCTGTAGATACATTCAATACACAAACTCTGATATTTCAAAATTATTTTTTTCAAAAAAGGAAATGACAAGAGAAATTAATAAAGAAAAGCACACCGTGGAACTCTTCGAATGGAAACAGCACTAACAAGGGTCTCTGTTTCTGGCCGTACAGTGAGAAGACTTTTGACCTAATTCATAAATAAATTCAGTAGGTGAAGAGAGAATCCAAAATGTAATGAAAGGGAAATAAGTCAAAATCTGCAACATATGACACTCACCAGGAGAAGCCCTATAATGTTCTTTGGATGTCCAGAATAGACAGGAACTCGGCTGTGTCCACGAGCAATAATTTTTCCCATTACCTCCCTGAGTTTTTAGATGGCATCATAAGAATATAATATAATTAAGAAAGTGAATACATAGACCTTACATTTTGCAAGGAACAAATTCTGCTCCATATTCAAGCGAAGTTCTGTCATGCCTTTCTTGTGAGAATGGCTTCAGATATTTTCCAGGTGTTCCAGTACATGGTGCAGTGGAAAATATCTTACCAGAATCAAAATAATCCTTAAAGAGGAAGCAGTGGATACCTTTTCTAAATTATAAAAAAGAAATTTTAGAATTAACATTTGAATTTCCTATTTACAACCTACAAAAGACTACCTTTTATATTCTGTGACTAAGAATGTTACTCAGCTGCCAACTAATGAGTGTCAGGTTTCTAGTCTTGGCAGGCTGTTGGTCATAAGTTGTTTAAGCCTTGTTCGTGTGTGTATTTCAAGAGAAAAACTCAGAGGTAGAAGCAAACAAGAAACTTACCAGTCTAACTTTGAATTAACATCGAGGGAAAATGCTGATTCAATAGGAGTCATAGCCTCCTGAGCAGTCTGTTTATAGACAAAGATCAACTTCAAAGTCCTGCTGCAGAGACTATCATATTTTACAAATTCTATTGGATTGCTAATGTAATGAAACCACAAATTATGAGATTGACATAAAATGTGGCAGGTTAACTGAAGTGCTTAATGCTCACCTTTTCAGTCAAATCTAGTGCTCCACTAATAATTGTTGTTTCATCATGTGTGAGTTCACCACCCTTCCCAGCCTAAAACAAAATTCAGCATTTATGAATTTATTTTCCAGATTTATTTTGGTTATATTTGAGAAGCTTCAGCAATCTTGACATAATGGGCTCTACAATACAATTGTTAGAATTTGACTGATTGGGATACCGTTTCTTGACTCACCTCCTGACTGTGGATGGAGACAAGAGCTTTTAACTGGGCACGCCTAAATAAAGCCTGGTTGTGTCCCAATAAGCAATCCAGGATCTGAAACATATGTCAGTGAGAAAGAGAAACCATATGGAGCACGATTAAAGTAAAATCCACTGTTCTTATATGGAGAATATAACGGGGGATGAGACTTGTTAAGTTATTCTTGTTTCATTCCTGTGTCAGAATAAGGGGAGCCATCCCCTCCCAGGGACGAAGAGATACAACTGTTAAGGAGTTTTCTCCATAATTTTTATAATAGAAGAAGCACTCTTAAGCGAACAACCATTTAAGACATTAAAATCAAAAGGCTAGTGACCATATTTTCAGCCAAAAGGCATGCCTATGATATTGCTCAGTTGCTCAGATACTCAAGAGTTCTCCTAAACCAAGTAAGTCAAATATAGATATTACCACAAAGCAAATTCTAAAAGACCTTAAGCTGTATATGCATGATAGATCTTCATGACATCTTTGCATCTTGAAGTTTCATGGAAATAAGTTAGAGTCTATTTAGTTATATTATACTGCCACATTAATTATCCAAAAGACTAGTTCTTTAATCTCTTAACGAAAAATCACCTTTCCAATGGGACAAGCGACTGGATAACAGATTATCATTAAGATTTTCACAAGCCATATGACATTGGCACCTACAGCAAGACCATATCGAGTACAAATCGCTTGTGGGATAACCTGAAATCAAAGAGGCAAAGTGGATGACAAATAAAAAAGAACTTCACAATTCATTTAGTACCAACATTGTAGTTAAACCACAGAACCACAAAAAGATGACTGGATCACATACCTCTCCAAAAAACAGAACAAAAGTAACTGAGAGTATGATAGCAACGTACTCATTGAATATTCTATCTAGGTATATCGGAAGGGCCTGCAGATTGCAAGTGTTAAAGCAGTCAGGTGCTTGAAAGTTGGGTAGGTCCGGTAGGATATATGAACCAGCAATAAATGCGCAATAAATTACTCAGCCATACCTCCCTGACATCTGACAAGCAGATTCAGGTATTAAAGCAGTCAATTATCAAGATCATTTTCATACATTATTTTGCAAATGTTTGCATGAGGCTGATCATATTAAACAACCGAGTTCTGATATCAGCTAATACTATATAACCTGTCCAAACGCCTAAAACACGGGGCATCAAACAACTTTAGCATTGTAATTGAATTACCTCCATGGCGGCAGCATTGCAAAGCAGCAGAGTTACAAGAAGCTGGTGTTGCCTTTGAAGCACAGGAAGTATCGCGGCTGAGGATTAAAAGGAAAAAAATTCAACGAATCTTTACAATGACAATCTTAAAAATTAAAGAATAAAGCATAATTGAGAAAGAAAGGGAAAAAAAAAATTTAAGCACTGGAAAGTATATGATCCGGAGAAAGGGGAAAGAAGACCTGCTTGCATTTTCTCGGAGGGAGTACCGCTGCGCTGAAGAATCTCGAGGTCGACGACGCTGAGGGACATAAGACCGAGGGTGAGGCCGGACATGATACCAGCGAAGAGGACGAGGAAACAGGAGAAACCGGCGTAGATGAACCACCAAAGGGATCCAAAGGGAATGGATTCCGCATGCTCAGTATTTAGAGACGGCACATGCATCGTGCTCTTCTTCTTCTTGGTGTTGAGGAGGACTTAATACAGAGAAGAGAAGTTAGGGGAGGAGCATATCTGGTGAATGGCTTTTGAGAAGCGGCAACAGAGTTACAAGAAAACAGGGTGCAGGGAGGGTGGGATCCACAGTGTCACGTCACCTACTAATATTATAGGCTACATTAATAATCGTACGTGCCCAGTTCCTTCAAATTATTGCCAGTGCCGAGTTACATATTTTCCTTCCTAATCAAGGATAGATCTACTTCTTTTGGTTTAGAATTCGATAGATAATAAAAGTGATTTTTGCATAGAAATGATTTTGGTTGATTGTGATTTTTTTTTTGAAAAAAGGTGACTTTGAAGGAACTAAAATTATTTTGAAGTTGAAAATTTTTAGAACTATAAATCATTTTTTAAGACTAATTTGGACACTTCTTAACGTAAGTTCTGTCACTAAATATATATATAATCTTTTATTTGGTTATCCTAAAAATTGTGGATTTAAAAAAAATGGAAAAAAAGATTTGAGCACTGTTTCGCCCTTTTCTTTTGAACCAGCTTCACTTCATTCCAAACCCACAAAAATATTTATAGCAATACCCTATTTTTAGAAAAAAAAAAAACAAATGAATCCAAAATACTCCCTTCAATCGAATAAACTTTTTATCCTAATCCTAAATATAAAATTATTTTAATCGAATTACGTGAATTAAGAATTGAAATTAAAACTAATTAACTACCTTGATTTCTCCGAAAATCCCAACATTTTTCTTATAACTATCTAAAAGAAAAAAAATTAGACTAAAATATATTTTTGATCCTTTAACTTTAAAATATACTTTATTTAGTTTCATTATAATCTTATAACTTTTAAAATGTAATTAAAAGCTTCCTGATGTTAACAATGTTAATCATTTAACTATAAATGATGACTTGACATATTTAAAAGATAACTAATTACTGTTATTTTATATTTATTGATTTTATAATTATAATCATTAGCAAAAAATTTTATAGTTATAATTAAAATAATGTTAAAATATTATAATAAATAATTATAACCTTAAAATTAAAATCTAAATTAAATTATGTAAATAATTATAACACTTTAAAATAAAACCTAAATTTAAAATAAATAATTATTTCACAATCTTAAAACTAATAACAATAAATTAAAAATAAATAGTTGGTAAAAAATTTAAAAATAAATAAATAAAAGTTAAATTGCATCTTTTGTTGTAGTTATTTTTCCTAATTATTAATGTGAGAGCCTCAAAATAGTTTAATGATACAATTTTTATTTTATTTATTTATTAATTTTTAAGATACAGTTTTTAATTTTAAGGTATTAAAATAATAATTTATTTTAAAGTTAGTTTTTATTTTGAGATTGTATATTTATTTTGATGATGTAATTTAGATTTTATTTTAAAGGTGATAATTATTTATTATAAGAATTTAAAATTATTTTAATTATAATTACAAGATTTTTTACCAAGTTGTTATAATTATAATAATTAAAATATTAATAAATATATAATACCATTAATTATTTGTCTTTTAAATATGGCAAATTATCATTTATAGTTAAGTTATTTATCAGTGTTAGTGATTAGGATATATCTGACTACATTTTAGAAGTTAAAGGATTATAATAAAACCAAATAAAATTAAAAAATTAAAATGAAATATGTTTTAAAGTTAAGAGATCAAAAATAGACTTTAACAAAAAAATTATATTTTATTATATAATAACCCATTAACTAACAAAACAATATTGCATTCAACTCCTTGCTAAATTGAGCTCCGGCATCATGTACGGTAGATTCTAGATCTTTTTCATTTTTCAAATTTAAATTATTTGAATTTAGTTTGGATGATATCAATTTTAATTTTAATAATTTAAAAAAAAATACAATTTACAATTGAAATATTTAACTATAAATTTTAAAATTAGGGTCGTTTGTGAATTTAGAATGGAACGGCACAAAATAATCATTAATGAAAGTGAATAGTGTGTAATGAAGCGAAACAAAATGATACATTCTATTGTTTGAAAGTTTAATTAGGAGAAATAATGATCTCATTTTGACCATTATTTAAGAGTTATCATGAATGAAATGAATTATAACTTTTTTTTTCAAATATTCCCAAGTTTATTTAGATAGAAAAGTACAAAAATCATATTACTTTATAGCTTTCTTTTATGACTTGGTAAGAACACATACATCACCTTAAATATAGGTGTGAACATATGTGTACATCATAGCTTTCACTATTAATTATTTTTGCATAATCATATACTGTATTATGTGATTATTCTCCTTTATGCCATTCTCTTGTTTTCCTCTCATCTCTCACCCTCAAATCCCATGTACATATAATGAAAATTAAATTGCTCCTCTCTTTTCACCTAAAAAAAGGAAAGAAAACTCATAAGGAAAGTGTAACGACCTAAATTTAATCATTCTAAACATGTATATGGGTTATGGAATGATTTATTTGGGTTTACACAGGATTGGAAGAGGCCAAGACTGAACGAACATGCAAGAAATAGGGTAAGAAGAGAAAAGGAAGCAAAAGTATCTAACGCTACGGCAAGATCCAAATTTGAATCAAACCCATGTTGAGGCAAAAGTAGGCAGTACCGTGACAAATTAGTTTGGCACCACAGCAAGAGTCACGTTTTGGGCCAGGTCACTTTGGGATAGACTTGACCAGTGCTATGGTGGGGGGAAGGCTCGTCATGGTGTCAGTCACAAAACTTTTATAAATAAGAACGTGTTTGGCTCGATAGTGTGTATTGGTGATTTTTGTGGTAATCCTGCTAGGGTTCATGATTTCTGGTAAAGAGGGAAAAGATTCACAAGTTTTGGAGGCTCTAATCTTGAAGATATGTTGGATTTTTACTCCATATTTCTTCTTTTTGAAAGTTTGGGTAGGATTTTCGA
Source organism: Adenanthera pavonina (assembly GCA_026686845.1). Lineage (NCBI taxonomy): Eukaryota > Viridiplantae > Streptophyta > Magnoliopsida > Fabales > Fabaceae > Adenanthera > Adenanthera pavonina. Next base: position 32,973,221 of record JAIVEN010000018.1, read on the forward strand.
GATTCAAGATTTGATTTCGCTTTGAAGATGATTCTACTGATTAAAATGAGTATAAATATACTTATTGATGAGTTGTATGGTATTCTCAGGTCTTGGGTAAAGGATTTTAAGTGATTATAAAGTTATTTCTACAAACCCTAATCTTTAATCCTAGGGTTTCTCGTAAAAGCCAAATTTGCATGGACTCATGGTTAGTTTTATGAGTTGATTTGAGCATATTGATGAATAAGTATGGTGTTAGATTTATGGTCTTATTGGGTTTAAGCTTGAATTATTGAGTTGGGTTTTACTGAAGACTGTGTTCCTACTTGATTTGTGTGTTTGATAGATTATATAGGGTTGTACTTGTTTTGTTGAGGTGTTTATACTCCAATAAGTTGTTTAAAAGTGACAAAGTCAATGGTAAGGGGTTAATTTGTAATGTGGTGGAAATTGGCCTTGTAAGCATCGGGTGACATTGAATAGTTTGATGGTTCCAATAAGGTTTTTGTGAATGTTTGAGTTTATTCGGCATTGAATACCATTGGTTTAACTAGAAATTTGCATTTCCTCTTATGTGTGTGTAGTTGGTGAATCTTATGGTCTATCGTGGCAATGTATGAATTGAGCAACTTGAGATAATCAAGGAGTAATTGGAAATTTGTGATGTGATGGAAATTTGCCCTGTTGGCATTGAATAGTTTGATGGTTCCAATGAGGTTTTTGTGAACATTTGAGTTTATTTGGCATTGAATATCATTGGTTTAGCTGACAATTTGCATTTCCTCTTATGTGTGTATAGTTGGTAAATCTTATGGCCTATCATGGCATTGTATGAGTTGAGCAACTTAAGATAACTACGGAGTAATTTTGTTTGTTGAATAAGCTTTGAACTTATCATATCATGATATGTGTTTTATATCACTACTAGTAAGTATTCTCAAACCCTTTCTCTTTTTGAAAAATTGTGATAAGAAATTTGAAATGGCTAATTGTGTATGTTTATGTGTATATATAAGTGTATTTGTATAGCTATATCAAAGTAAGTAAGGAAGAGCTCGGCCTATAATTATTGTGTGCATTCCCTAATGTTAGGTGTAAAGATGTAGTGTAATATGATCATGACAATGATGATAATGACGATATTAATGATAATGAATTTAACATGAGTGCTTGATAGTATGCTAATGATAAAAATGATGACAACGGATAAAAATGGCTACTGTGAACGGATGTATACATGTGCATATGTATTGATGAACATAGTAAGCATTGTTTACAAGTATTGAGCAAACCTTTGTTTAGCTTCACATGATGATATTGATGATGATGATAGTAATGAATGAAATCGGCCAATATGAATACATGTGTATGTGTTTAGGTCCATGAGAATGACGGACATTGGTATATATATATATCTGTGTGTGTATGTGATTATTGTGTATCCCTATAAGGCATCTTGTATGATGATGATAATATGCTAGTATTATCATAAACATATGGCATGAGAAGACATGTTAGTATGCATTGGGCGTTGTCACAAGTTGTACATTGTGAGGGCATAATATTATCGGGTGACGATACCTTGATACCACGTGGCATACCAATATGTTAAATAGCACACGAGATCTTGTGTTTAGGCAGTATGACTTATGATATTCCTACTACTAAATAGTCGTTCTCAGCCGGGAGATTTAGGTGGCAATAGATTGGGGATGTAGTTTCTTTAAATAGCTGCCAATTCAGATGATTTAAGGGAAGAAGAACATGCACCTTCTTCAAATTGCCACCAATTCGGGAAAGAGAACTTGCACCTTCTCTAAATAATCACCAATTTGGGTGGTTCAAAAGAAGGAAAACATACACCTTCTCTAAATAGCCACTAGTTCGAGTGGTTCAAAGGAAGAAGAACCATGGTCCAACCATTAGTGGAATGACCTTTAGCCGGGTCATGACTAGTGAAAGGTGAACTTAGTGGTTATCTTGGAATCGTCCGTCACCTGACATTGGAAGAGGGCTAGTTGTTAAAGTTACCTTGTAATGGTAACTAACTCATGGTTCTAGTCATGATTGGTGTGGGGTTCGATTGCATATCATAAGCATTATGTCATGCATGGCATAATTTGCATATATATAGTGTATATATATATATATATATAAACTTTATCGATCTCTTGTATCCGAACCTGTATAGTGCTTTCATGACTTAGCTAGCATAATAAATCTCTTTTGTTAAAGCCTCGATTTTTGTTTGTTGGTTACTAGGATATGTGTCTCATCCCTTATGAAAAACATTTACAAGAATGAGATCTAGTTTTAGCTAAGAGAAGTGGAGACGGATAATACCACTCGGGGGTGTGCGTTATATCTGAATATCTGTGTTGGTATGTGTTTATCTAAGAACGTATGTTATGTTGTAGTATAATGCCAAGTGTAGAATTATGATGTGATGTCATATGTAATTGTCTTGTGCATTCCATTGGACTATTCGCATGTCCTTGCCTTTTTGTGTATGACCTATTTCATTTAAGAACTCTTTGTAGTTTGATCTGCAAAGCGCATAGATGTGTATGACGTATCCAATGATAAGGTGTGCATGTTGGTGGCCATGGTTCATGCTACCTTGTAGTTTTAGTAGTGCTTGAGTATTGGGGTGGTTATGTGTACCTTGAGGGGCAGCCCACTTGATCTTAAGAAGTGTTTAGGCTTGGGCTTGGTTGCCCACGTGTATTTTGGCAAATTAGGATGGTTTTGAGGTTGGGTTTGATATTTGGTTTGTTTTGGGGAAAATGAGTATTTAACCCATTGATCAAGCTTAGGATTCACGAGGGGTCAAATTTTGAGGAAATGATTTCCTTGAAGTATAACTCCTTTGAAAAGTGTCTATGTTATTTGTGACTTGTGGGAACAATTTTGATGGCTAAAGGATTGGTGATTAGAGAATGGGAATGACAAATGTCAAGTTTGGCCTAAAAATGACTATTCTGATTCTAGGGGTCTAAAATTTCTAAACAAAGAAATTTTGGGGTATGGTCTGCGCTGAAGTTAGAGAAAGTGTAGAACGATCTAAATGCTTTGGAATCATGCTAATGGGAGGCCCAGATAGAAAGTTATGTGTATATGAAATTTAGTTAAATTGATAGCAATATTGCTATCAGTACAACAGTTGATGGTGCCATATTTGAGCCATAGTGCCATGGAGAAATTTTCCGTCCCTATTTTGTATGCCATCTAATCACAGTTTGTAATCCTCTGATCATGTTTAACCTTATTTTCTAAATCTCTCTTCATGTTTCTCACATTCAGTATCTCCTTTTTGGTTCTTTTTGATTATGTCTTAGTTCATATCGAATTCGATTGTCTCCTTGAGATTGTTTTATAGTCAAAAGTTTTAGGGTGTTACAGAAAGTCCTAAAATTCAATCTCTGTATATAACAAAAGATTAAGAGAAAGAGAGACAATACAAGAAGCAAAAAATCAATATAAAAAATCATGAACATTATATCATACCTCGATGTAGTGAGAGAATGGAAGGAGAACTTGGCACTGTTAATGATGAAAGCTTGTTGCTATATAGCGGGAACAAAAAGTACACAATAAATTCTACAAAATGCATTTAAAAGGGTTAGGTTAGTTTTGTAATTGTAATATCAATGACTAATCATTCCATCTTTAACTCCCAATTCCAGATTATGGAAAAATTGGGGTTTAGATGATTAGTAATGACTTGAATGGCCATTCCACTCCCTCTTAGAAAAATATTTCAAATGACAGCCCAAGCCCTTTTGCCATCTTAGTCCAAACCATTCCATTCTAAAAAAAAAAAACTTCCAACCATTAGCTTAACATTTTTTGCAATCTGAATCATTCAAGTTGAATTTAAATAATTAAAATTATTTGTCACCTCCTTTCAAACTCTAAAAAATTTAATGAAAAATCTTCTCACCTCTGTTAATATATTCACCTTTCAAATCATCAAGATCTTATTTAAATTATTCAGATTTCCTTATTTGTTATATTGATTTTTATTTAATAGGAGATTAGATAGAGATTACCATAATGATGAAATTTTTGGACATAAGCAAATTATATATTAATTTTAATTATCCGCTGTGATAATACGTCTCTTTTTTTTTTATTTGGATAATTACTATTCAAGAAACAAATCCTCCCATAAGTTCCTCAAAATGTGGGAAAAAATGTCATTAAATATTTTATTTACCAGCATGTTTTTCGATTCAGGCCTCAAATCTTTTGTTTGCAATTTCAAATCTAAATACTCCCACGAAATTTAATAAGTCTCATCTAATTGAATTAAATGAATTAAGTATGAAAATTAAAAATAGTTAACTAACTTAATTTTTCTTAAAATTATAATATTTTTTAAAACTATTATTATTCAACCTTTTTCTTTTTAGAATATATTAAAGAAAGTTATTTTTTTTATAAATATATAATAAATATTATGTTATATATTATAAATGGTGGTATATTTTGTATCAGAAAAAAATGTATAATATTGAAGTATGAGGAGTGACTTTTCTCCAAATTTAAACATCTTCAACAACTTCACGGACGCCTTATTTTCATCGATTCCAACACGTGCGATCCCTCTCCTTCCCTTTTATTCCGGCCACCTTCACCTCATTCCAGACTCATATATAAGCCTCTTCCCCTCATACACCAATGCAGCAGGCAACCATGGAGATCATTCCCCAAGAATTGATATTGGATATCCTTCTACGATTACCCGTCAAATCTGTGGTGCGTTTCGAGTGTGTGTCCAAGTCATGGCTTTCTCTCATCACCGACCCCCACTTCGGGAAATCACATTTTCAACGATCTTCCCAACACCCCCAGCTAATCCTTCTCAGAGCCAATTTGAATATGCAATCCATAGATATCAACGCACGCCTCCATGACGATTCTTCTGCTTCAAAGCTCTATTTTCCACTTTCCAAAACACCCCTTCATAATCTTGAGATTATGGGTTCTTCCCGAGGGTTCTTACTGCTCAAGATAGAAAATTTAGAAAAGAAACTTTTCCTGTGGAATCCCTCAACTGGTGACTGCAAACCGATCCCACTCCGTCTTCCATCGAACAAAGTTCTTTTGTATGGTTTCTGTTACGATGAGTCCACCGATGACTATTTAGTAGTGCACGACCTGAATCCATCTGGTCGCTTTGTGGTCTTCTCTGTGAGAACCAATTCAAGGAAAAGACTTGCACTCAATTTCCGACTTATTAGCGGAGCGAGTTTTACAAGGGTTGGTTGGACATTAAATGGTGCTATTCATTGGTTAATCTGGCGTCCTCGAGGTGCATCGAGAATTGTTGCATTTGATATAGAAAGAAAGAATTTACGACAGGTACCCACACCTAATGGTGTTTTATTAGAATTCTGTGATTTGGGAGTGCTTGGAGGATGCCTTGCTCTTACTCAAAAGAAAACTGCTGAGGTTAAGATATGGGTGATGAGAGATTATGGAGTTAAGGCATCTTGGACTAGGCTTATTAGCATGACTCGTTATGGAAAGGATATACGTCATATGAGTTACATTTTACCTTTATGTTTTACCAAAGATGGTCAACTTGTCGCTGTGGATGGTCATATAAGGTTGTCAAAATGGAGTGAACAAGGGGAAATGCTAGAACTTGGTCAATATTATCATAATCAAAACTCTTTTTGGGGGTCTGCAATAGCATATACTGAAACCTTACTTCCCCTCCAGTGAGAGTACGTAGTTTGATGAAGGTACTTTATCTTGCCCGAGTCTTTTGACCTTAATTTAGATGCTGCTGTTCTATTATGATTGTTTAATTTGATGTATGTATTTCCCTATGAAGGATTACAAGGGCTAGGAAAACTTAGAGGTCTGGCAATGATAATAAAGAATTATTATGTGTATGTATATATATCTAACCATGATAATAATTAACATTTTTCTTTTGTAAACCAAAATCACCCCATATAGAAGTCAACACCAAGGATATATTTGCCCTAACCACCAGAGTGTGAAAGTCTAATTTTGCGATTACATGCACCTATCTATCCGTCTGGTCAATGAAACTAAAAAGCAGTACTTGATTGTAAAATTTGATTATGCTGTGTTTGTTTGTTCTTGTAATAACGGGACTGTTCATTAAACCAGCCTTCATGCTCTTCTCCAGGATATATAGACTGCAGCTGATCAACCCCAGAGTGCGAATGTCTTTTTTTTAACATATCAGGACCCTTCCTTTCATAGATTGAAATTGTGTATTATTAATCTCTTTATGATGAAAAAGGAGTTCTATTTTCCTAACTTTAACTTATTTGAAAACTTTCTATTATTTTTTCTTCTCATATGTGCAAGTTCTGTCCTCAAAAGGTGGAATATAACGCTAATTTGTGTTACACACACAGACACATCTTATTTGTTTAGATTTCAGAGTTACTTGTTTGGATTCATGATAAATTAAGATGAAATCAAATTTATATAATAGTACCTTTAGCCAAGTAAATAATTTGGTTCCAAATACTTTAAATTATGATATATAATCTCTCAGGGTTGTCTCAATTTATGAATGAAATCATATTAAGTGTTGCAATTGAACTTTGAAGGTGATTACTGTAGGCCTCTGTTTTTAAAGCATACACCATGGATTAACTTGAAGTATAAGTTTTTTTTTTACGAGATTGAAATATAAATTGTTTAAATTGAATTTTCATGCTATCAATCATTTAAATTGAATTGTTGAAGAAAGAAAGAAAACAGATTTCGTAAATAAATTAAATAGTCTACGTATATATTAATTTGAAGGGTGATTCAACAATTTTTATCAAAAAGTGTTCTTAGAAAAACCTCAACAAGTCCTAGCGAGTTATATAATCAAAGACTTTTATGTATAAACTTTTAAGATAAAATATGTATGTCAAATAATAGTAAATTCATAATGTATTATTATATTATATTATATTATATCATATCATATTATATTATATTATAAAATCAAATAATCCCCGTTGACGAGCGTGGGGCTTGAGAACTAAATGATATTAATATAGTAATCCATTAAAATTGTTTAAAAAAAAAAAAAACTATCCGATAACTATCCATTATTAATATAGGACTTTATAAAAAGGTTTTGATAAAGCCATCATATACACAAATATGAAGTATGTTTCTAGTAAATATCTCTTCCCAATGAATAGACAAACTTACGTAAAAACCTCCATCCAAAAAAAAATTACATCAAAACCAAAGGTGCCTCATATCAGCAATACCAAAACGAACATGGCAGGACTTTGCCTCCCAAACTAAAGCTGCTTCTCACAAAACATTTACACTTGTTGGCGTACAAATATTGCTCAAAAGATCAAAACTTGTATGGAGCTCTATTCCTCTGATTTTCTGATGATCGAGGCTTTGAAATTGTGACATTAATAAACCTACCATCGAAGAACTGCACCACAGCATTATGCCATTTCGTTAGCCAGCATGAATGACATTCTTCTGTCTTTATAGAAAAAGTGAAATATACAATAATGATATCTCTGTTATCACTATTTGACAATAATTATTTTTTTATTACTTTTTATCTAAATCATTTTTTTATTTCATTCCTTGTAGTCTGCATCCCAAACAGACCCTTACTTCAGATAACCCATGTAGCTGTTAAGCTCAGCTCTTTCAAGAGATGCATAGTACCTTTCCATTCATCCTTTCCACAGCCAATTGCGCAGACTCTTCCTTGGCAAACCAAATATAAGCAATTCCTACGAACTGCCCAGATTCTCTATCCATGAGAAGCTTGACTGCAATATGATAATGATCAATTCGAATTGAACACATGGTTTACAAAGTTGTACTCTATGACAATGATATCAGAGCAACAGTGAATTCAAATGAAGTTCAACTCTGAACTTAAGGTATGCATGGATTGACAAGAATGGATAAGAAGAGAAAGAAAGGAAAATTTTCATTTTTTCCCTTTAAATCAAACCTTCCTTTCCCTCTTTCCTTCACCATTCTTCTCAATCCAAATGTACCCTAAGATTTCCAAACATAGAAGTTGAAAGAAAGGAAATAATTATATATCCGCAGCCAACATAACTTGAGAGGTAACCCTTCAATAGAGATTGCATTGCATCACAACGTTCTCTGCCTATAAAGCATACAAGCAAAAGATGTTATCACCTTGAGTAACTTCACCAAACTCTGAAAATTCCTTCACCAAGCGTCCTTCAGAAGTTGAAAGAGGAAGCCCTGCATTGTTCCACCCTTAAGATTTGAGTAAAATGACTCATCACTGCATATAGATTGTAAAACTTTAATGAGACAAAATCTTTGCAGCCACATCAATTATCAATCAAGACAGCTTACCACATCATTCTCACAAGTTTAAGAATTGAAACAGGGTAGTCCTTGCTCTCTTCACTCTTTTTCCAAGAACATTAATTTGACAACAGACATGTAAGATCTTTCACAGAAATGATATAACACATAGGCACAGCCAAGTATAGCAGCAGAATTGAGAAATGAAATGCGACAATGTAGCTATGAATTCCAAAGCAAATAACAGTATTTCTCCAACAAGTTCAAAATTGTCCCTTTGCATTTCTAGGCAAAAATGCGCATAACACCCCTAGGTAGTAGGAAATCATTCTGAATGGCAAATATAGGTTCTCATCTTCATGCATTTAAATGAAGAAGCAGACTTCAAGTTAAGTCCCTATAACAAGAACAATATTGTCAAATAAAAAATTTTGAATTGCCTCGCCATTTCTAATCCCTTCATCGTATCTTCAATATTCACTATTAGAGTGTTAAAATAAAAAATAATTAGGGATACCTTTAATGAAGACTTTAGCTGGAGAAGACATATTGAATTCCATAGAAGGATTGGAGCTGAAGCTGCAGCTGCAGCAAAAGAATGAAAAGGGTTCACAGCGAAGAGTGGGGGATGAGGCAGAAATTGATAGTGAAGTAAACATTGGATAAAGTGGGAGTTTTAGAAACAGGGACTCTGAGATTGATGATTTTGAAATCGAGAACCCTCTGGGGAAAACAACTTGGGAAATTTGCAGGAGTGCCATTCAAAACACCAATACCCTAACTGGTTCCGATGTCCTTGGCGTCGCTCATTGCCTCGAACATTCTTTCGGCTCTGCCTGGTTTAAGTGAGGGGACTGGAGGCGCATAGAGCGATTTGGATTTTTGTGTGTGTGTGTGTGTGGGTTCTTGGCGGAATTGAAGAAGAGCGGGTGGAGTTTACGGATTTTAATAAAACTAGCATAAAGCCCGTGCTAACGCACGGTTATATTGTTTTTATTCAGCAGGTAGATTGTTTATGAAGAAATGATGGAATTATATTAACTTTAATGTTATGTAGATTATCTATATTCTAGAGAGATGCTTTCTTCTGCAAGAGATCAGCAACTGTTTCAACCAAGATGTTTCTGTAAAATTATGATTGGACTATTTACAAAGTATGTAGATTGTTTATTTTCTTATTCTATTTGCAGTTTAAAATTTTGTGACGTGATATTCCTGAAAGTTATACTTATTTCTTTACTCTTTTTTTTTTGGGGGGGGGCGCTTCCCAAGTTGTTGTTCTCAGTTCCCTGTTTGGTTCTCTTTAGAAGGAGGGTTTATTATTATTATTTATTTATTTTTCGTTGCAGATTATAGATGGAGGGTTTATAGAAGAAGGATCTCTTCACTTTTTTGGTGAGTTGAAGGATCTATTGTTTTCACGTGCTTGGGTAATGGCCCATTTTAAGCCCATACTGAATTTTTTTCGCCAACCAGTTAATACCCAAATTTTATCATAAATAAATCGTCGGAGTTGCATGGGTAGCATTCTAGGTCCTCCCATTTGCTTTTGTCAATCAAACATAAAAGGAAAATAATGACTTTTTTTAAGTTTGCTTTTGTTAAAAAAGAAATTAAAAAGTTGTAGTGAATTCTCAAGTGAAGTTTTCTTTTTTTTATTGGAATTGATTTCTTAACAACTCAAGAGAGATCTGTAAGTGCTAACGTTGGGTCTTATTGGGCCGTTTTTGTCAATGAGCTTTTTTAACAAATATCATCTATAATTTAAAATTTCATAATTTATAATCAAATATGTTATTTTTAAAATTTTACTTTTGTGCGATATACAGAAGCTTCTATATAATTTATTTCAAATAATATTTTCCCAACTGAGCAAACTCACAAACTTAAAGTTTGTTTCATATCTTTTTTGCATTATGTTTGATCCAGTAAGTTTTACAATTATTGGATATAATAAACACTGTTTATTCTAATCAACGAAAAATTGTATGCTATTTTATGTTTTTTTTTTTAGTTTGTAATGGATGTTATAAAACGGAACTTAGTATTGATCTAAGTAAATATTTCAAGGTTTCAAATGTTAAAAGCTGACCTTTTTATGCAATTAAATCATAGTTGTTTCCAAAATAGCTTCATAAGATCAAGAGATTTAGACCATAATATGACAAAAACTTCAAGAGCAAATAGAATATATTAAAATGTCCACTACATAAATTATTTCTAGTATTTTTCATGAATTATACATCAAAAGATAATAAGATTATTGCTAGAAATTGCACCTGATAGTGATTAAAAAAAATTGATTAAAACAGAGACATTCTAGTCAATCAATTGCTTACCTTGACATTTCACCATCCAAGTATTTTTGCTTTTTCATTGCTTCAACTATGAGACACGTTAGGCAGTTCCATTTACTATCCAAGGGTCATGGCCAAAACATATACAGATGCAAAAAGCACAGCTTTAAAAGCCTATTTATTGAAGCCTCAGTGTCATCAGAAAATTTCACCCCCTTTCAACTATATACTTTATGGCCAGAACAAACTGCATTTTATTTAGGCTAGGTAGAAACTTTACCAGTCAGTCTCATTTAACATGGTTTCATTATAAGCACATTTGCAGACACATTCAAGTCACCTTACTATTGCAATAAGAATCATCATTTGATTCCACTATTCTAAATCCTAATGGTGATGAGGTGGTCACACCATTAATTGTGACTTTCCTAGATAAATCCCAACTGCTACTACCCTTATCACTAACTCCTGCCAAAAATGACTCTCAGGTAACTCAAGAAATCTAATAGAAAAACAACATTTGGGAAGTCTTGCTGCTTGTTGATGTTAAAATTATATAATTATAAACTACTAGAATTACTATTGTTGACAAAATGGGTTCATTTGTCTCTCAACTTCCCATATTTTTACAAGGGTAGTTATACTTCCGGCTTGTAAGACTGCCATAATGTTGCTGTTGGACCTTAAAATTGTTTAAGCGTTAAATGCATGGGTAACTTACACTTTTTGAAAATTGTGGACAGGAAATTCCTGTAGCCAAAGATCTGAACATAGGGAACTGTGCTTGATGAGGTAGAAACAATGCCATCATTGCTCATATGTTCCTCACAAGATAGGAAGATATCTGCCACAAAAACAAAATATATATATATTTACCAATTATAATTCATGATAATATTTGGATATTACCACAAGTTTTTTTTTGGACTGAGGATATTACCACAAATTAAAAAATAATATTCTATTTTCCCTCATAATGGGCCATGCTTATCTTGCCTTGACCCATAGTGGCAGCAGAGAGATCCACTATCCCACATTCACTAATTCCCTTTTTATCTCCAAGTTCCATAGACTTGAGCTCCAACATTGTTGGCTTCCCTCATTATTACTCTTAAATTCCTCCATCATGTCTTTAAGATCTATGCATGTAAATCAGAAATCCGCCATTTGAGAATACCTGATTCTTTTGTTTAGTTCAGAAACTCTTGAAGCACAAAGAATTATCACTTAAAAGTGTCAAAAAAATGTCTAAAGAAGATGAACAATTACGTTCTTCTTTATGCTCATGAACTAAGCTTTATGGACTGCAACTTGTGATACATATTTAACTTCAGGACTTATCATTATTAAGCTTTTAATACTGATTGTATTTTACCAAGCTCATCAATGAAGCTATTTCTGAATTTTAAAAGATAATGTCAACAATATAAATTATTCATATAGTACTGGCTACAAGATATAATGCCTAAAATTTCCAATTTGCTTCTAATTAAATGGGTGAGCATCATATCTATAAGGTCTTGGTATAATTGAATTAGTCTCTCTACAAAAATCTGTTGGCAAGTTGAGTAGTAAAGTTATTTGAGTTTTCAAAGTCAAGATTAGCTATGTCATGATTTTCAGGATTTTTTTCTATACAAGTTTCACTCATGACAAGTTACTATTCTGAGTTTCAATATATATACCAACCAGGCAAATCATTCTTGAAGAATCATATAATGTCATGTTCAATATTCAAAGTACACAATGTTCAGAAGCTTAGCCCAACCCCTCACCTTCCATGCATCTTCAAGACTCTAGTCCATATCATCTGTATTAACTTTTAAAGCTAGCGAACTTAATAACTTTGCTAGTTGCATCAACACACTTATCTTTGGATCATCCTCTTTAAGAAATGTTCCTTGAGTCTTGCAATTTTGGGCTATGAAGTCGTGACAAACTAAGACTCATATTAGCACAAAATGATTACCAAAACCTGTGGTGACCTAGTTCCAAGAGTTATATTACTAATCTATCTTGTTTTTCCATTCCAGCCCTTAAAATAGCAATAATGAGTCCCCCAACCAATCTAAACACACTACCATTCCTACTGATATTGGCATTAGAGGCTTCATGCTGATCTAGCAAGTTCTATGCCAAAATTGAAAATAATGCTCTTTTCAGCTGATTTATTATTGTTTCATATTGCTTATGGGATTTGTCTATAAAGTTGATAGTTCCTGTGGCATCAGGGATATAGGCTCTCCTATATTGAAATAGAAATAGAAATAGAATTATCAAAGTTCTCTATAGAAAGTGTAATGCACACCTCATCTTCATGGCTTCAAATTTTGTGATTTGAATTAGTCAATGAAGTGTTATTTTCTGTTGCCAAGGCTTCAAATTTTGCTCTCTTCTTGCAATGCATGGCGAAACAGTTTTTTACAATGTAGTCCATTTTGGACAGAAAGTATTGAATTGAGCTTAACTATCACCAATACTAACATTGTATATTTGATGCTTCCATGAATCAAAGACTGGAATTTTGTTTACCAACCTAAAAGTTGCATGACATCACATTTGAGATGATAATGACATAGTAGCATCACCACAAAAAGTAGGCAAATAGCAAGCAATGTGTAAGTTATCAGAACATTTAAAACAAATCCAAAACTATAGCATTGATAAAGGTCAAGCAAAGTGTAACATGAATAGGAATTGAACCAATGAAGCCCCTCCTTCAATTAAACTAAACTATATAACAATCCCAAAATGATAACATTGATTTTGTAATGTCAGCATCATAAGTTCATAACTTATTCGTTATGTTCCTTCAATTCTTCTTGTGAGAATTATTTAATAATGCAATTATTTTTTTTAGTTTATTATAAGTACATAAAGCATTAGATGCAAAACTCAAAGGCAATGATCATTGTTTAAACAAAATCTGATGCAAAACAAAATCTAGCTAGTCATGGCTTAAAGAGAGAACAAAAATAATGCAGCATATGCTTACTTAGAAGCTTTGGAGCAGCACAATCCACCAAGATTCAGAATAAGTTTGAAAGATAACATATGATCAGGAACGGAACCATGTATTACATATTAGGGGCAACTGCCCCCCTAAACAAATGTATTTATTTGGGTAATATGTGTGTTTATCGGTCATCACCCCTCCCCCAAAAAAAAAAACAATTCTTAACTTGCCCCCCTAATGAGAAGCAAAAGCACAAAGAAACTTGAAAAGATTTTGTAAACATTTTTTATTATTTGGATACAATCTGTTTATCCATTTAACAAAAGTCATTTAATCATTTAATATTAGTTAGTTTAATATGTATATAAGTAACAAATATTCTTTTTAAACAAATTCAAATATATTATAGTTCCTTCAATTTAGTTAGAAAAAATACTACTTGATTGATATATAGATAATAGTAAAATTAAAAGTTAAATAAAATATGATAATGTTTTTTTAAGAAGATCTTTATTTTCATTTTCTAGTAATGACTAATAATATACTCTCAATTATGAGGCTTATTATTTTATAAAAATGATTTCTTTTTTATTTCTTCAATTATACTTTATACCCATGTTAAAAATACAATTTTATAATAAATATAAATGATAATTTTGCTACAATGAATTTTGTTGCGCATATTGAGGAAAACTGTAACACCTTACTTTTAGACTTATTTTCCATGAATTAGACTCCTTTTAAGTCTAATTATACTTGATTCTAAGCTTGAATCACATAAGAATGAAAATCAGAATTTCAAAAATTTTCAGTTACTATTCATATGGTAGTTTCCACTTTACCAACTGAACTTTGAAAATTCATAACTAATTCTAGAAAAATCATTTCATAGTGATTCAAGTCTTTAACAATAGATAAAAACCTTATTTAGATGGAAAAAAATATGAAACTGAGCATTTACTTGACCAATTTATACAGTTTATTCCTTAAACATTTACTGTATATTTGGTCATTTTCTCTTCCCCAGGATTTTGACCTTATATTTAAAAATTCATATCTCACTCTACCATGAGCCAAATCAAACATTCTTTATGTCATATGAAATCCCTGTGAGTCTATTTATATAAATAATTTTCTTCTATATTTATTCAACTTGCACAGGACACGGTGTTAACTTAAATCATAAAGGATCAGAATTCCACTTTTGCTGGAACAGTTTTGGGAAAACCTCCATATCTCCTATCATATAGCTCCAATTACCTCCAAATCAGTGGCATATGAAACTTAAAACATATGCCTTTCCATAAATATAAACCACTGAATTTTTGGAGCTCTGTACGATTTATATTATCTTTTTTATTTTCCAGTACTTAACTTTCAGTTTCCAGTTTTCCCAATCTTTCTCTGTTCTGAACCCTAACTTAGAAAATTCACCATTCACCCTATAACACAATGGCTTGCAACATCATTTCCTTCTTCATGCCTTTTGCTCCTTTCTTAACTCTTTTGCATTGGTTCTCCCTAGCATGGTTAGTCATTGAAGGGGGGTGAGATTCAAAGAATCTCAGTAGCAATCACCATTCATGCAATCATATTATCACATTAAGCATATAATCATCATAAAACATCAAGTAAATGCTTTTAAACATTTATGCCATAATATTTTACAAAAATTTCGGCAGAGTTTCGTTTTGTATTTTGGACATCCCGGGGTCTCAAAACCCTCAATTAACTCAGCCAATATTCTCAAAGCATCACAATTGATCATAGCAAACAATAGGCAAGTCATCAAACTCATTGAAAATCACATGACAATATAAGGCAAGAATAGGTAAATTGCTACCTTCATGCTTTTTCTTACTCTTCAACTTGATACCAATGCTCCCCCTAGCTTCCTTGGGCTTCTTCAAGTCCTAATGCATAATCAAACAATTATTCAAGCTAATGGTTCCATGACTTTCTTCAAAAAGTGTTCATGAAACCCTAATTCTTCAAAAATTCACCAAAAATTCATTCCTAACTCAAAAATGATGAATTATACCTCTATTCCATGTAATTTTTCATGAGGAATCCAAATATGGCCTCAGAATTGCCAAATTCCATCTCTAGCTCGGTTACTGTTCATTCCGAATTAAGCTTCAAAAAGCTAAAAATTTCACTTTCTTAATCTTAAGCTTTTTCTTGTACAACATACTTGTATCTACCTATTTTGGACCCAAGGAATCCATTTTTGGGGTCAAAATCATGAAATTCTCTTTCATTTCCAAACCCTAAATAGGCAGAAATTTTCATAAATTTGTAGAAAAATATCTACCCGATTAATTTGCAATCTAATGGCATAATCTTAATCCTTGAAGCCTATACATCACTTTTCATGGATCACTTTCTTCATGGCTTCATTTTCTATCTCTACTCTCTCTCTAGGCTGAAACTTTCAGAGGGAAAATGGAGAGAAATAATCCATGAAACATGATAATACTCAAGTATGTACAAGAGGATAACCATAGAAATCTACCTTGAGAGTTTTAGGTCCAAACAAGTCCTCTAGCTTGGTCTTCTTTTTCACTTCTTTCCTACGCCTTCTTCTTCCTTTTCTTC
Organism: Adenanthera pavonina; assembly: GCA_026686845.1. Taxonomy (NCBI): domain Eukaryota; kingdom Viridiplantae; phylum Streptophyta; class Magnoliopsida; order Fabales; family Fabaceae; genus Adenanthera; species Adenanthera pavonina. Next base: position 32,989,370 of record JAIVEN010000018.1, read on the forward strand.
ACTGGTTCAGCGTGTTGAGACGTGAGGGAGATGAAGTTTTATGTCCCAAATGATGATTAGTCATGTAATTAACTACTTAGCTTTTTTTTATACACTTTTATTCACTTTATCTTTTAAAAAGCTTTTCACATAATTCCATTTATATCCCAATCTGAATTCCCACGTAATTCAATCCCTTTTTGGTCAAAAATTGCTCTAATGATTTTTTTATGGACCAAAATACCCTTTACCGATTAAATTTACCCGTACCGATTAAGTATTTTTACCAAAATTGTCATTAAATTGGTACAGGATTATCCAACCATTACTTTTGGTCCAAAATCATTATCTAGACCCAAAATATATTTTATTAAGGTCCAATCATTTTTCTTGGATCAATACTGCATTTTCCTGCAGTCTAAACTGACTTTTATCGGGTAAAATATTAATATTAAACTCTAATTACCCAATAAATATTATTTTAACCTTAATAAATTCCATACTATATTTCATTGGGTCTACCTCATTGAGAGCTTCATTTTGACTATAATTTCTCATATTTACAAAAATGCCCTTGACCCAGGGCTAATTTACAATTCTTGAAACTTTCGGGTCCTTAGGTGTAATTTTCCCTAAGACATTTCTCATACACCCTCACCGTAATTTTATGACTTTAAGGACATGAATGCCCTTTTCATAATTCTTTGGGGGCAAAAATATAATTTCTCATTTTTTCATCCAACCGGAAAAAATGACCTCTTTGCCCTTCTTCATACTTAACGGTGTCTCTCCGTTTTTTCCAATTCCTCATGCATTTTATAATATCAACTTTTTCATTTTTGGGCCTTTAATTCATTATTCACATTTTACTTCTAATGTGGGAATGACCGTTTTGCCCTTAAGCCGGGTCAAAAATATAATTATCCATTCTTTCGGGCACTTTCTTGTAATTTCACCCAAAGACCAATTTTTTTATTATTTCCTTTTCACTATTCACATTAACTTTCAAATTGGTCTATCTCTCAACCTAGACCTCCCGGGCATGCAATACTTATACCATTACGCTCAGTTTGGAGCGGACTTTCATTCAAGTGGTATATTGCATATTTTCCAGGGTAAGTTCTGGAATTAATTTCTGCTAAGGACCTTATGGAAAATTACTTCCAATTAAGGACCAAACATAACTTCTTCTGAAAATTAAATGAGAAATTAATTCCTTCTAAAGCCCGATTGCATATAACATTTTCATCTCTCATTGTTTCTCATCTTTTATTCATTTTATAACATCCCATAAAAATAGGGATATTACATTTCTTCCCCCCTTAATTAAAATTTCGTCCTCGAAATTTTGCTGAATTCTTACACATTACTTTCTCCTTCTTATCATTTCCCAATTTTGATATTATCTCTTAATAAAGGAATACTTTTTATATTGGGAAAATATCGAAGACATCATATATCTATCTTATTGTAGGGGTACTGGAAGCTTTCCATAAAATATATTCATTCTTACTCTCACAATTCCCTTCATCTTAGGGCATTGATAACTTCTACATAACATACTTATTCGTACTGTCATGATATTTTCTCATCTTTTTTCATGCTATAAATTTTCTATCAGCATCTGACATCTTTCTTTTCTTTATCTTTTCGGACTTCAAAACTAATCTTGTGAATAACTTTTCTGCCAAAGCATAACTTTACTGCATTAGCTTTGGTTGAATGGCACTTACAAAGCCATTTGTGCCTTCTTTTTACTTCATATTCTTTTCATAACCTTTGACTGACTATTCACATAATAATCTTTCTATCGAGGCATAAGCTCATCTCATTAACTCTGCCTAGATGACGCTTTCAGGTCATCTTAACCTTTCTTCCATTCTACTTTATATACCTCAAGTTTAATTTTTTTTTTTTTTACTTCATAATCACTTGAGATTTTTATGGTCGTAGTACCTTTATGGTAGTATTATAGATATAATAACTTGTACTAACTCCATATCTTGAGAGCATTCATTACCGTTGTTATAAGTGGGAATGCATTTTTATAAAATTTTTTATCGTGTAAATCATAGGCTACTACCTCAACTCAACCCTGATACATTGCTTATACCCTGATCCATTCTTACTTTTCATTATCATAGACCTTCTAGGACATCATTGGATCAGGAATATTTAATATAGGGGAGGAGGTTTAGCCTCTTTAATTCATAAAAACTCATTTTGTAATTCCTTTCCCATAAAACTTTCTTTCAAACTACGCGGTAAGACTATCTGAGAGAAATTTTTGTAACTCCTTGTTGAACTTATAAAAATTTTCATTTCATTTTGGGGTTCGATCTCTCCCATCTCATACATTACTTGCTTTGCTAGGATCTACTCCGATCCTTATGGGAGATTCTTTAACCTACTAACCATACTTTTTGGAGTCTAGCTCCCATTTCATAAGTTCAGCAAGTCTTTGCTTTTACAACATTTCAAAAATTCTCAGTTGTCTTTCATGCTCTTCCAAAGATTTGGAGTTATTTAAACATCATCATTACTTGAGACCACCATATATTGTTCATACTTCTATTCATATTGTAATAGGTGCCTTGGTAAGACTCATAGTATGCACATTAAACTATTTGCACATCTTAACCTTCATACTTCTTACACATTTATTACTTCTCAGTAGGTCAACCATCTTGAAATTTCTCCCTCTGAAGCAACCTTAACTGTAGGATGCTAAGGGGTTTTGCTTTACTCATACCATTATTAGACTTAGAGAATTCAGTAATAGGATTTCATCTAAGCCATAACTCGTCTGTGGGACCTCTGAATAGCTTACTGCTTTATTTCCATAGCATTCAATTCTTCTTTTAACATCTAACAAAACATCTTATAATGATAGTTCTGTATCATTTTTATTTTCATCTATTATTCATACTTATATTGCTTCCTTTTACTTTAACTTTTATCAATCTAGAGCTTTAATTCGCCACTATACCTTTGCATATAAACATACCTCCAAACCCTGTACCTTGCTTTTCTTACTAGAGCTTTCGAATTCTTTTAGCTTCCTATGGGTTGGATTCTGGCAAACATTAAGGTAGTGGTTACTGACTTTTTGCTCTTTAACATTCTATTCATCTTTATAACCTCTTTAACTTCTTAGCCAAGGTTAATCAGTGATGTGGCAATTTCAGGGAAACTTCTTAACCCTTCAATAGTCTTTTGCTGGCTCAGTTAAATCTAGCTCTTAGCCTCTCACCATTCTTGCTCATTTGGGCATCACCCCAGGAGCTATCTCTCCTCTACCTTACCTTGGTGACTTTCATCATATGGAGGATTTCATCTTTCTTGGCTCAATTGGGCTTCTTCCCAAGAGCTTGCTCAATTGGGCTTCTACCCAAGAGCTGCCTCCCTTTTACTTCACCTTGGTAGCTGATAGAAGATTTCTTTTATTGTGAGATCTTTTGGCTAAGTACTTTCTTTATAGCTAGATTTCATACTAAGCCCAACAATTAACTATCTTGAGGTTTCGTAGTTCCCTAACTGCTTGTCACAAACCAATTACCTTGGGCTCACACTTTATGCCTTGAACATTATTCATACATTGTCCTTTTAGATTCATACCTCATGTCTTAAGCATCATCAACACATTACTAACTTTCCATTATAGAGGCCTTGAATCTTTATCAAACTTTTTCTTTTAAATCATACCTCAACTTCCATGTCTATACTCAACATCTTTCCACAAGCTCTTTTCAACTTGAACAATAGGTATAACATATGACTTAATCTAAGCACATGGAACATTTTCAGGGTAGGCATAATCAATATCTTCTTTTTACAATCTAAGAGGAAATCATTTACAAAAGCCAATTTGCGCTTACCATTGTGCTTCATAAATCACATATTATTCCAAAGCTTCTTACTCTTATTCTTACTTACTCTTGGTAGTTGGAGATGTTAGTAAAACATTCACATGATTCAAACTATGTCCACCTTTCTTGTTCATCAACGTACTACTGAGGGTATGTCGAATTTCGAGCCTATTAGTTATGCCTTATTATACTTTCATTGACCAGCTCATTTTTATTAGAGTAGATTCTTATAAATTTCACTTCCTTTAATCAACCTTATTCTTCAACTTATATCTTGCCATCAAAGTCTTTCATTTCTGACATGTCACCCATTGTCTTAGAAATCTTTTCAGGCTCATAATCTATCCCTCAATATTTTGCATATCAAATTCACCATCAAGGATGATGGTTGATACATTCTATATTACATAACCATATGTCGACAATTGATAAATTCAACAATTGCTAGGCAACTTATTCCATAGGAGCTTACCAATCTATTTGAGACTCTTGCAATATAGACAGAGCATTATAGGCTCTAGCTTCTTCCTTTGTTTCTGGGTAATAACTCTATCTTGTAGTTTCTTTTCACAATCCTTTGCTACTAATCCACCATAAGGATCATTTTTAAGGAATCTTGATTGAGGGTATCTTTATTTAGTGTCACCGAGATTGTTTGAGAAGTCCATGCTTGTGCTATCTGTCTTTGTTGAACATCTCTTCATATCTCAATCATTGTTGTCTTGCATTTAACAAGTTTCATTGACTACTTCTTTCATCTTTATCCTTTGACCCTTGGTCTTTCTACTTCACTACTTTAATACCTTACTGTATACCTACTTGGTCCAAAACCATGGCTGTGCATTACTTCTACATATACTTTTCATGCTTGTCATCATACTGAACTTATGAGGTTTCCATACTGGCATTAAACTTACTACTATTATTTTCATCCTCTGAGACTTTCGTAGCTCATGATTCTATATAGCATGAACTACTGGCTCAATCCATTCACTTCCAAGGAGCCAATGATCATGATACCCTTTAAAACATTCTTTTGCTTTTATCATAATATTCAGGAGATTTAGAAATTAAATTTGTCTTCCAGATCTATCCTGGCATTTCTTAAAGTAGTTATATTATTTCTTTGGATTTGAAGTCCTTGGTTTAGTTGGGCAAAGCTACTTTTTTTTTTCTTCAAAGGATTCCTCTAGCCCAACTTACTTAGCACAGCTTATACTTTACCTTGATGTGCATTTACTTGCTCTAGTAGTGCTATGCCTGAGAGGACCACTATCATTGAGTCACTTCTTTTCAACTCATGTATTTCTTCCATTTAATGATCATCATATAGCTATCATCATACATTCATCTTAGGTCCTACATTTTCCTTTGTAGGACTCTGATTAGGCTCAGGCCGTTTTCCTTTACCTGGGTTATTACTCATTCTTCTTTTGTAACTTACATTCTTTTAAATTACACATAAATTTTCCCCCCATTAACACTTTTCTCATTACTTTTCATCATTACTATCATTTATTCCTTACTGGCCTCTTTCATTCATTATTGGAAACATTATGCCACTGACATTACTTCATTACATAAGCGGGGTACTTGCCTTTCTACTCATTATCACCCACTGTTACATTTCATACCTTCTTTCTAGTCAGTGGCTGGGCATTTAAGAAAATCCTTAGGTAAACATTCAGACTAGCTGCTGATTAATGAGGTTTCATGTCTTTTCTTTTTAAAACATACTAGGTCATCATCTTTCAGAGAACTATCAGTACTGTAAGACTCCATAATCTTTCTCATTCTTTTTAGAGGTTTAATGCAACCTCATAATTGGTCTACTGTGACCATGAGATCTATTGCGATCTCTGAGCCCTACTAGGATCCTCTGTGATCCTACATCATTTCTTTACTGATAGGATCTAACTGCGATCTAACTCTGAAAAGATTCAAGACCTAAGATAAATTAATCTGTAAAACATCCTCAACTAATCCAGCAACTACATTTAGTTATCCTTAAGACTAATCTCTTATGCCACTAAAATATTCATAGGCCAGGTTTCTAAAACGAACAACACTTTAACATCATAGGGAAATACTTTAATTTTAAAGTATGTATTTTCCTGCAAAGATTAACTTAAAATCTTTGCTCTAAGAGCCAAGACCTTCGGCTCTGATACCAAAAATGTAACACCTTACTTTTAGACTTATTTTCCATGAATTAGACTCCTTTTAAGTCTAATTATACTTGATTCTAAGCTTGAATCACATAAGAATGAAAATCAGAATTTCAAAAATTTTCAGTTACTATTCATATGGTAGTTTCCACTTTACCAACTGAACTTTGAAAATTCATAACTAATTCTAGAAAAATCATTTCATAGTGATTCAAGTCTTTAACAATAGATAAAAACCTTATTTAGATGGAAAAAAATATGAAACTGAGCATTTACTTGACCAATTTATACAGTTTATTCCTTAAACATTTACTGTATATTTGGTCATTTTCTCTTCCCCAGGATTTTGACCTTATATTTAAAAATTCATATCTCACTCTACCATGAGCCAAATCAAACATTCTTTATGTCATATGAAATCCCTGTGAGTCTATTTATATAAATAATTTTCTTCTATATTTATTCAACTTGCACAGGACACGGTGTTAACTTAAATCATAAAGGATCAGAATTCCACTTTTGCTGGAACAGTTTTGGGAAAACCTCCATATCTCCTATCATATAGCTCCAATTACCTCCAAATCAGTGGCATATGAAACTTAAAACATATGCCTTTCCATAAATATAAACCACTGAATTTTTGGAGCTCTGTACGATTTATATTATCTTTTTTATTTTCCAGTACTTAACTTTCAGTTTCCAGTTTTCCCAATCTTTCTCTGTTCTGAACCCTAACTTAGAAAATTCACCATTCACCCTATAACACAATGGCTTGCAACATCATTTCCTTCTTCATGCCTTTTGCTCCTTTCTTAACTCTTTTGCATTGGTTCTCCCTAGCATGGTTAGTCATTGAAGGGGGGTGAGATTCAAAGAATCTCAGTAGCAATCACCATTCATGCAATCATATTATCACATTAAGCATATAATCATCATAAAACATCAAGTAAATGCTTTTAAACATTTATGCCATAATATTTTACAAAAATTTCGGCAGAGTTTCGTTTTGTATTTTGGACATCCCGGGGTCTCAAAACCCTCAATTAACTCAGCCAATATTCTCAAAGCATCACAATTGATCATAGCAAACAATAGGCAAGTCATCAAACTCATTGAAAATCACATGACAATATAAGGCAAGAATAGGTAAATTGCTACCTTCATGCTTTTTCTTACTCTTCAACTTGATACCAATGCTCCCCCTAGCTTCCTTGGGCTTCTTCAAGTCCTAATGCATAATCAAACAATTATTCAAGCTAATGGTTCCATGACTTTCTTCAAAAAGTGTTCATGAAACCCTAATTCTTCAAAAATTCACCAAAAATTCATTCCTAACTCAAAAATGATGAATTATACCTCTATTCCATGTAATTTTTCATGAGGAATCCAAATATGGCCTCAGAATTGCCAAATTCCATCTCTAGCTCGGTTACTGTTCATTCCGAATTAAGCTTCAAAAAGCTAAAAATTTCACTTTCTTAATCTTAAGCTTTTTCTTGTACAACATACTTGTATCTACCTATTTTGGACCCAAGGAATCCATTTTTGGGGTCAAAATCATGAAATTCTCTTTCATTTCCAAACCCTAAATAGGCAGAAATTTTCATAAATTTGTAGAAAAATATCTACCCGATTAATTTGCAATCTAATGGCATAATCTTAATCCTTGAAGCCTATACATCACTTTTCATGGATCACTTTCTTCATGGCTTCATTTTCTATCTCTACTCTCTCTCTAGGCTGAAACTTTCAGAGGGAAAATGGAGAGAAATAATCCATGAAACATGATAATACTCAAGTATGTACAAGAGGATAACCATAGAAATCTACCTTGAGAGTTTTAGGTCCAAACAAGTCCTCTAGCTTGGTCTTCTTTTTCACTTCTTTCCTACGCCTTCTTCTTCCTTTTCTTCACTGGTTCAGCGTGTTGAGACGTGAGGGAGATGAAGTTTTATGTCCCAAATGATGATTAGTCATGTAATTAACTACTTAGCTTTTTTTTATACACTTTTATTCACTTTATCTTTTAAAAAGCTTTTCACATAATTCCATTTATATCCCAATCTGAATTCCCACGTAATTCAATCCCTTTTTGGTCAAAAATTGCTCTAATGATTTTTTTATGGACCAAAATACCCTTTACCGATTAAATTTACCCGTACCGATTAAGTATTTTTACCAAAATTGTCATTAAATTGGTACAGGATTATCCAACCATTACTTTTGGTCCAAAATCATTATCTAGACCCAAAATATATTTTATTAAGGTCCAATCATTTTTCTTGGATCAATACTGCATTTTCCTGCAGTCTAAACTGACTTTTATCGGGTAAAATATTAATATTAAACTCTAATTACCCAATAAATATTATTTTAACCTTAATAAATTCCATACTATATTTCATTGGGTCTACCTCATTGAGAGCTTCATTTTGACTATAATTTCTCATATTTACAAAAATGCCCTTGACCCAGGGCTAATTTACAATTCTTGAAACTTTCGGGTCCTTAGGTGTAATTTTCCCTAAGACATTTCTCATACACCCTCACCGTAATTTTATGACTTTAAGGACATGAATGCCCTTTTCATAATTCTTTGGGGGCAAAAATATAATTTCTCATTTTTCCATCCAACCGGAAAAAATGACCTCTTTGCCCTTCTTCATACTTAACGGTGTCTCTCCGTTTTTTCCAATTCCTCATGCATTTTATAATATCAACTTTTTCATTTTTGGGCCTTTAATTCATTATTCACATTTTACTTCTAATGTGGGAATGACCGTTTTGCCCTTAAGCCGGGTCAAAAATATAATTATCCATTCTTTCGGGCACTTTCTTGTAATTTCACCCAAAGACCAATTTTTTTATTATTTCCTTTTCACTATTCACATTAACTTTCAAATTGGTCTATCTCTCAACCTAGACCTCCCGGGCATGCAATACTTATACCATTACGCTCAGTTTGGAGCGGACTTTCATTCAAGTGGTATATTGCATATTTTCCGGGGTAAGTTCTGGAATTAATTTCTGCTAAGGACCTTATGGAAAATTACTTCCAATTAAGGACCAAACATAACTTCTTCTGAAAATTAAATGAGAAATTAATTCCTTCTAAAGCCCGATTGCATATAACATTTTCATCTCTCATTGTTTCTCATCTTTTATTCATTTTATAACATCCCATAAAAATAGGGATATTACAAAAACTATAGAAATTTATTACAGAAGAAATTATAGAAGAATTTTTACTCAATTAAGAATCAATAAATATGATTTTAATTCCTAATAATATTTTGTTACCTCTAATATCCATTTTTATAATAAGATAATTATATCTATTTTAACATTATTCTATATTTTTTAATTATAATTTATCTAATTTTTTAATTTAAATATAGTTTTTATCATATTAATTTTGGTAAAAAATTATCATATTAATTTAATGAATCATTAAATTACATTTTTAATAATTATTAATAATTATAAGTTTCGCCCCCTTAAGAATTTTTCCTTCCGTCTCTGCATATGATGTACTAGAATGAGAAAGAAATAGAGGAAGTTTGACATACTTGAAGGAGCCCTTTCTCTTTAGAAGCCTTCAAGTGCCAAAATTGTTCTACTTCTTGTTCCATGCTTTTTAGCAAACTTGCAATTGAACCTGCAATGTTATTTAAGTTATAACATATCAAGAGAAGAGTATATACTAAAGTTTATAAAACAATGAATAAAGAAAATTCTGTATTAACAACAATTACCAGTAAAGTATTATGTTAAGTTTACAAGAAAGTATATGTTTCAATTTAGAGCAAAATATATTATGTTAACTTTAACAATATGATCCAACTGAGATTCACATTAAAATGACTAAATAGCCATTAAAATAATATTTTTGCCAAATTAAGTCATTCAACTGTCAAAATTGAGAAATCTTCACTTAAAATCAAATTTCTACCAAATTCTACCCTATAACCAACATCATTCTCACTTCTTACCAGGGAAATAAAGAACAATCTAATCCTTCTTAATAGCCAAAATAACTAAAGTAAATAACATATGTGTTACTTAATCAATATCCATGCTACATCAAACAAGCAACCCACATCAAATTGCTCAGAATTATTTCCTTTGAATCAGATAGAACAGTCACAAAGAGCAAAAATTTCATATTCCTAGATCAACATAGAAAGTTCATAGAATGAAGGGGGAATCTGCATATTCCCATAGCAGCTTTTAATTTCATCCCCAAGACAGCAAAACAAAAAATCCTTTTACCCAAGTTTGCAAAGCCCTAAAAAACTCTCAAAACCCAATATGTAAAAGTATTCATAAAAAGGAACTAGATTTGAGTCAAACACATCATAGCAATGGCACTACCAAACATGGTAGAGGAAAAAGGTGATTTTCCTAGTTTGCAATTGAATAGAGCAAATCCTAAAACATTTCAATTAAAGGGGGAAAAAAATGGTTGTAGAGATAACTCACCAAATTTGCAACCTCTCCTCTCATATACTTCTATATTTCCACATCTAACTCATCAAAAATATCCTACAAAGCAATCTCATGTATCAATAACAAAAATTCAAATCACCATTCGTAAACCTTCCATTCTATAATTCTTCAGCAAATGTCTGACTTTAAAATATACCAGGGTCTTGCTTCAGAAATTGTTTGAATGGAATGCCAACATCTCGAGACCTAAAGTCAACCAAACAAAAATTCTTAGCTATAACAAAATGAAAATTTTTTTTTACCTATCATTCAAACCTAGAAAACAACATAAATTTATCCTTGTGCCTATCGTAAAGCTCAATTAACTGATTGTAATTGGAATCCGTAAGTCCATTGTTTTTTCCTTTAGAAAAAGCATGAATTCAGATAATTCTTTAGCCAACACATAAAAAAAAAAGAATGAAAACTTTCTGGCCGTAAATGGAAGAGAAAGGAAAGGCGAATGAAGAGAGTTGGATTAGGAAAAGAAAATAACTATTTTGAGCCTACGTTAACAGTTCCCCTTGTAGATGCTAAGGTCCACATCATTGCCCTTGGCATCCTGTGAAAAGCATAAGCAGAAAATGAATAATAATTTCTATAATTCCATTAATTTGGGTTAGAGGTTGGAACTTAAGGCGAGAATACCTTCACTATGAATTCATAGACACTATTTTTTGAGACAGATTGTGAAGCACCATACTCTCTGTAGATGCTCTTATGTTATGGTGCTCATCTCCTGTCTTTCCCATGTTTAGGTTAAACTCTCTTCACTCTTATTAGGAGTTTTGTCGAGCACCTACGATGCAATTTAATGGTAAGCGAGCATATAAGTGAGAATTCAAGTATAAGAACATGATAAAAAATTGGCCAAGAAAACAACATTAATAACTGAACTAACAAAAAATTAAATAGAAGAATCAGATTACCAAATCAGATTATTTAATCTTGAAGATTCTTAATTTTCAGCATGATGCCTAGCACAGTGAAGCTAGCTGTCAAGTAAGGATGAAAATTTTTAATTTTTAATTCTCATTGCCAAACAAAATTTACCGTAGAATGAATTTATCAGAGCAATTCCCAAATCTCCATTTCTGAACAATGAATTTAACTTTTCCCAAATCTCCATTTCTGAACAATCAATTCAACTTCCTGCAAATCCACATCAATTCCCGTCACCAACCCATCAAACAAAAGAATTTTTGGGTAAAGAATATAGCAACTTTATCTAGCAACCTCTGAAGAGAAGAACCGGATAAACGGAAAAGGGAAAAAAAGGAGAAGACGGAGAGGACCAAAGACGCCCACCTGAAGAGAAGGAAAAAAAGGAAGGATGAAGAGAAAAGAAGAATTGAAAAGCATGGGGAAAAATTAGGGAGAAATTAATAAAGATGTAAAACAAAAAAATTGCAAGGGAAGGAAGAAAGTGTTATTTAAGAGAAACCAATCCTTAGTTGTTGGGCTACATCCTTGATAGGTATAGAGCTCAAACATAAGGGCACAGGCCCAAAACATTTTTTTTTAAATTTGTTTTAATTAGAGAGGGAGGGAACGGTTAAATAAAATTATCGTTCCCACACAACGCACACCCCGAGAGTTTTAAGTGAACGTGTGTGTGCGTGGAGAAGATGAAGAGGATCAGTTATTCAAAAACGCTCTCTCGATTCATTTTTTTAAGTAACGCTCAGAGACTCAATCTCTGGCTTCCTTCTTTCCTCTCTGTAAAAACGCTTTCACTCTTCCTCTCAATTTTCTTTCCCGTGTGTGTCTACGGTGAAGCAGTAAACAAAGTCCGAGTGATTTTGTTTCTACCGCCTGGAACTCTTCATCCTCTACAAGTGGAAGTATACTCCATGATCGGTATGTATGTCTTCCCTTCCTTTTATTTTCTATCATTGGCATCGGAGCCTGAGTTTAGATTCAGGAAAAATCGATTTCCGCTGCAAATTTTTTTTCTGAGTTTCATAATTTGCATACTGTGTATATTTTTCTTATGAGTTTTTTTTGTATAATTTATATACTATTTATACTCATGAGATAAGGAAATACGATTCAGTATAGGGGATCTAAAAATTTAAAAAAATTTATTACACGGTACAGTTTTTGGGTAGATCATCCCTTCCTAGAAAATAAATACACCATAGTGTAGAGAATAAATAGATGAAAATAAAAATACTAAAATGGTGTTAAAATCTACACTGGATCGAGAGAAACTGCCCAAAGAAATTTACTGTCTGCGAAGAAGATTCAAAAATTGGGTTTATTAAAATCACAATTTTTTAGACAAAAGGAGGCCACCATCATGTAGAGGGCGACGAGACGAGAAAAACGACACCAAGAATGCCTCAAACGGACGCCGGACGAAGGAGAAAATGGCGAAAAATGGTGGCGGGTTCGTGGGTCCGCCACCGGGTCCGTACCGGGTCGGGTTGACCCGGCGGAAGGTCAGGGATGACCTCAGTGACGCGTCGTTTTGGCATTTCACCAAAACGACACGTCATTTTAGGTTTAAAAAAAAAAATTTTTGGGCCGAGACTTTAGGCCCTTCAAAAAAAATTTTTTTTTTTAAAAAAATAAACGTTGGGCCGAGACTATGGGTCCTTCAAAAAAAAAAAAGGAGGGCGATTGCTGATGTGGCGCGTGGGGCCCACCGACACGTGATTGGGCCACGTGGATGACACCGTCAGAACGCGGGCGACGCGTGGAAAGTGTCTGGCCGGCGCATGTCCCCTGGAGAGTCTTGAATGGTGGCGCGTGAGATAACCATTTTTTTTCTTTTTCATTTTTTTTCTGGACTTCTCTGGGCGCGTGGGGGCGCGTGCAGGGGTATTTTTGGCCACGGTTTGCTTCTAAAAATTCCTAAATTTGAGATCTTCAATTTGATATACTATTTGGCTAGTTTTGAGATAATTTTGGATCTATCTAAAGCTATTTCATTATATTTTTTTTAATAAATTTTTTTTTATCATTTTAATAATTCCTACTATTTTATTGAAGGTAAAAAAAAATATAATGAAGCAAGAGAATTCTGAAAGCACTGAAATAGTTGGATATGGTTCTCCAAGTTATGAGTATTTGGAAGAACTTATTCCAGAAGATGAATTTTTGGATGAAGATCCTGATGAGGAGTTTCTAGAAGGAGAAGAAAATCCTGGGGAACTTCAAGAAGTGTATACAGATCCAAATGGACCAAAGGAAGATGAAATTGTTTTTGAAGAGCCTAAAATTGAAGATCAAAAAGTAGATCAACCCCTTACCCACTCTGTAGCACAAGACATAGCAAATAGGGATGCGACAAAAATAAAACATTTAAAAGACTTGTATCCAATTCTTGCAAAGTATTCACACTTTGTGATGAATATGGAAGATGCTGAGTTCTTCGTGAACGTCATTCTTAAGTTAAGAGAAAATCCGAATACACAAAACAAGAAATATTCAGATTACACTTGGGTCGATGCTATTAAGAGAGCGATGAAAATATCGAATAGCATTCTTAAGAAAAAAATTGTTCATTTCTGTTTTTCTATTTGATTTATGTATTTTTTATTTTTTTTACAATGACTATGTTCTTGTATGTATTCAATATTTTAATATATATGCTTTATTTGAGTGAGAGCTCTTAAAATAAGTTTTTTTTTTAGTTAATTATTCTAGTTCTTGTATTAAAATTTTAATAGAAAATAATAGTAACATTAGCATCCGTATGATGGGAGATACACTTGTGGTCTCCTGATTATGGAACTAATGATATTATTATTGTCTTACTAAGAAATAATACAAGTATATGACATTGTATATTGTACTGTGCTACATGTATATTTATTAATATATTCTTTAGTTCAGCTCATAATAGAAGTCCTTTATGTGGAATAGTTTCGTAACTGATTTGAGGATGGCAACCAAGAGTATAATGGCTGAGCTAAACAAAGAAGATAAACTAAATGGGGATAATTGGGACATCTGGCACCGAAAGGTTTCCTATATATTGGAAGAACAAGATGCTGTAGAGCCACTGACTATAGTCATGGCACAACCAAAAGCCGGCAATACAGCCCAACATGGGAGAGACCAAGAGGTCTACATGGCCTGGAAAAGGAAGAACAACATAGCACGTATAACTATGCTGGGTACTATGGCAAATGACCTCATGTGTGAGTATGAAAAATATTCAACTGCACAAGTCATGTGGACGACATTAAAGGATAAGTTTGGAGGTACCTCTACCACCAAACTTAGAAGGCTGACAATTAAGTTTGATACTTATAAGTTAAGGCCTAATACTCCTATGAAACAGTATCTACGAGAGATGGCCAGCATGATCAAAGAACTAAAGAAAGCTGGGCATGAATTGTCTGACGAACAGCAGATCCAGACTGTCATAAGATCACTCCCTTCAAGTTGGGAACACATGAAAGTCAACTTGACCCATAATGAGAATATAAACACTTTTAGTGATGTGGCGAAACACCTGGAACTTGAAGATGAACGTCTAGAGGCTTACAGAGCATCTGGACAAGCCTATCTGACTGAAGAAGCAGGAACTTCAAACCCTAAGCCCAATTTAAAAAAGGGCAAGAAATATCAAAGAAAGGGTAAGAAGAATGACCCGAAATTTAAAAAGGGGAATAAACCTTTCAAGAAAAGAGGAAAGAAAGGCAGAAAGAAGAAGAAGACTGACCTGAGTAAGGTTAAGTGCTATTCCTGCCTGAAAATGGGTCATTTTGCAAGGGATTGCCCTGAGCAAAATGAACGTGAAAAGGTATTAGTGAATTATGTTAATTAACATATGTCTTATGTTTCAAGTACTATTTTTTTGACAGAAACTATTTCTTCTTCTTGGATAATTGACTCAGGCTCCACAGACCACGTGAGCAGGGATCGAGGATCCTTTACAGAGTACCGTCGGTTGCCGAATCAAAGCAAGTGGCTTTATGTTGGTAACAACGCGAGAATTAAGGTGAAAGGCATAGGAACCTGCAAATTAACTTTGCAAGGTGGAAAAACCTTAATCCTCTATGATGTACTTCATGCACCTGACATCCGACGGAACTTAGTTTCTATTTCCTGCTTATTAATTTATGGGTTTAATGTAAATTTTTATGATAAAGTAGCAGCATTTCATTAAGGACAACCTTTTATGGTTCAGCTTTTCTTTCAAAGAAGTTCTTTGTTATGGACATTGTTGATGTATTTTATATGCATGATTGCTTTGCAACTTCTTCCAATTTAAATGTTGATATGAATGCTTGGCATGCTAGACTAGGACATATTAATCAAAATAGAATGATTAAACTAGCTAAAGAAGGACTGCTAGGTGAAATTGATAAAATGGAAATGTCCTTGTGTGAGCATTGCCTGGCTGGTAAAGCAACTAGAAAACCATTTGGAACTGGAACTAGGGCAGAAACTCCATTGCAATTAATCCATTCAGATGTTTGTGGTTCTATGAGTGTGAGGACAAAACATGGAGCTGTTTATTTCATCACTTTCATTGATGATTACTCGCGATTTGGTTATGTCTATTTGATGTCACATAAATCTGAAGCACTATAATGTTTTAAACGATACATGAATTTAGTTGAAAATCAAATAGACAAGAAAATCAAAGCGTTAAGAACTGATCGCGGACGTGAATATTTATCAGAACAATTCAAAAAGCTCTGTGAAGAAAAGGGAATAGTAAGGCAACTTATAATTCCTGGCACCCCACAACAAAATGGTGTAGCCGAAAGAAGAAATAGAACATTACTAGACATGGTTAGGTCCATGATGGCACAAGCCAATCTACCCATTTCATATTGGGGAGATGCAATTTTAACTGCAGCCTTCATACTTAACCATGTGCCTTCAAAATCGGTCACATCAACACCCTATGAGCTATGGACAAATCGGAAGCCGGATTTAAATATTTTAAAACTCTGGGGGTCGGCAGCTTATGTCCTTGATACTTCCCACAAATATGGAAAAATAGGTCCAAGAGGGAAGAAATGTATCTTTATTGGATACTCTGAACAATTTAAGGGTTACGTTTTCATTGGTGAAAACCAGGATGGGAGTGTCACTGAAATAGAATCTAAAGATGCAACATTTCTAGAAAACAAATTTCCTAGCAGGGGTGAGGTAGATCGTACTGTATTTCTTTATGAGATACAGGAAGAAACTGAGAAACAAATTTATATACCTCAACCTCTTAATTCGAGTGGGAGCTCACAAGGACAAGTACAAGATTCTGTTCAAGAACAGAATAACTTACAAGAGATCCCACTGCGAAGAAGTAACAGAGAGAGTGTACCAAAGAGACGTTTCCCAATAGAAGGGACTGCACTTATAGTTACCCCACAAGATTATGATGAGCCTAATTCAATACATGAGGCTTTATCATGTCCTGCTAGTAATGAATGGAAGAAAGCAATGGAAGAGGAAATGAATTCAATGAGAATGAACCAAGTCTGGGATTTGGTCAATCTTCCATCTGGACGTAAGGCAATTGGGAATAAATGGATTCTCAAAATTAAGAGGAATGCAGATGGATCGATTGAACGATACAAGGCTCGATTAGTGGCAAAAGGGTATAATCAACAGGAAGGTATAGATTACGAAGATACTTTTTCACCTGTTGTGCGATTTAACTCCATAAGACTTATTCTGGCAATAGTAGCAAGTTTAAATCTGGAATTACATCAGATGGATGTAAAAGCTGCATTTTTAAATGGTGAACTGGATGAAGAAATCTATATGTAACAGCCATTAGGTTTCATTGAGAAAGAGAAAGAGAATAAAGTCTGCAAGTTGAAAAGGTCCATTTACGGACTTAAACAATCATCCAGACAGTGGTATTTGAAGTTTCACCAAGCTATAACCTCGTACGATTTCCAGATGATCGACGAGGACCACTGTGTATACATTAAAAATTTTGAAAAGAATCTTGTGATATTATCCCTTTATGTGGATGATATACTATTAGCCGGAAATAGTCTAAAATCGATTATAGCTATCAAAGAATGACTATCTTCGAATTTTGAAATGAAAGACATGGGTGAAGCTGACTATATACTAGGAGTTAAGATCCATAGAGATCGCCCACGAAAGTTAATATCCCTTTCTCAGAAAAATTATATTGAGAAAATTCTTGAGCGATTCAACATGAAAAACTGTAAACCTATGGATACCCCTATTTCAAAAGGAGAAAATCTGAGTCGAGATATGTGTCCTCAGACTGAGTCTGATAAGAAAATGATGGAAAGAGTCCCTTATTCCAGTGCAGTTGGTAGTTTAATGTATGTCATGATGTGTACGAGACCAGACATTTGTTATGCAGTTGGTTTGGTCAGTAGGTACCAGTCAAACCCTGGACTGAAACATTGGAAAGCTGTGAAGAGAATCCTGAGATATTTGCAAGGCACAGCAGATTATGCCCTATGTTATCAAGGAAGCGATTTACGCTTGATAGGATACTCCGATGCAGATTGGGGAGGAGATCTAGATGAGCGCAAGTCGACTTCTGGATATGTTTTTCTGCTAAACAATGGAGCTATATCTTGGTGTAGCAAGAAACAGACTTGTATTGCTTTGTCTACCATGGAAGCAGAGTTTGTTGCATGTTCTGCAGCAGTACAAGAAGCAGTATGGTTGAAAAGATTCATAAAACACTTAGGGATCATTGGTGATAAATTGGATCCAATTTTGATAAACTGTGATAGTAAGGCTGCCATTGCCTACACTAAAGATCTCAAGTATCATAGTAAGACAAAGCACATAGATACCAAGTATAATTTTGTAAGAGATGCCATAGCACAGAAAAGTGTTACAATTCGCCATATTCCTACATGTCAAATGATTGCTGATCCCTTCACCAAGCCAATATCGAGATATATATATATATATTGATCATGTAAAATCACTTGGTATTCGTAGGATATGATGTATCACAAATCTATGTAATGATCAATTATATGAATAAGATTAAGTGTATTTTTTTTATAATTGAGTCATTCGAGTACATATACTTATAAAAAATATACAATGTCTAGTATATCGTACATGTTGATAAGGTTGGCTTCCTCACACGAGCAACTGCTTTTGACACTCATGAAGAGTGGGCAAAGATGAGACATCTTTTGTATTTACTAGCAAATCTGTAAGAGAGCAGATATGACAGTTAAACAATACAAAATAAGTCGCCCTGGCAAAAGAAGAGAATAGGTCAGGATGAGATCCAATAAATATAAATTTTGGATTGAATTATGGATACCCACAATCCATAATACATGTAACTAGATGAGAATTCTCTAACAAAGACGTTATGATAAGTGGAAGGATGGGTGGAATTCGGGTTAGACACTGTGTGTGTCTGAACTTAAATCTGTACGGTGTTAACAACAAAAACAAAATCGGCATACGCTCTTATGTAATAAGAGTAACATCGTAGCATGCAATTCATACTGCATGTGTTTTTTAATAAAACCGCAATTGGGAAGTAAGTGAATAGATCCCTGCTTCATTACTGTGTGAGTCCCAGAGAGAAATAAAACCTCTCATTAATGTCCTTATGACTTTGACATTTTTCATGGAAAATGATTCAATGTTAGCTACTTTAGCATATATCCAATGGTCATGATAAATTCGATCAAAAGGTCTTATGCTAGGAAAGCAATTGTTTCATATTGAAATGAAATATGAGCGAAAAGAAGATTATCCGAATATATACATACTTATACTGGTGTCTAAGGCATGTCCGTTAAGAAGTTATGATGTTAACATCTTAAGCGTAGACACTAAGTATACAAGAGTAAGGCAATCTAAGTTTATATATAAAAACTTATGAGGGATTAGATTTGCCATGGATGAAGTGTATATGGATAAGTCTAGGACATTCAAGGCATAATACATGAACAAAATAAATGTGAAATACATAAGGTAATTCTATGCTGGTCCTTGAAAAGGATTTCTAGTATAAGAATACCTAATTATAGACGTCATGCCCATGCGGTCACAGTAGAACACTTAGTATGAAATGGAAAGGAAGAATTGTAAGAGGTTAACCCATCAAGTGTGAGTGGGAGATGTTGGACTACACCCTTGATAGGTATAGAGCCCAAACATAAGGGCACAGGCCCAAAACAATTTTTTTTAAATTTGTTTTAATTAGAGAGAGAGGGAACGGTTAAATAAAATTACCGTTCCCACACAACGCACACCCCGAGAGTTTTAAGTGAACGTGTGTGTGCGTGGAGAAGATGAAGAGGATCAGTTATTCAAAAACGCTCTCTCGATTCATTTTTTTAAGTAACGCTCAGAGACTCAATCTCTGGCTTCCTTCTTTCCTCTCTGTAAAAACGCTCTCACTCTTCCTCTCAATTTTCTTTCCCGTGTGTGTCTACGGTGAAGCAGTAAACAAAGTCCGAGTGATTTTGTTTCTACCGCCTAGAACTCTTCATCCTCTACAAGTGGAAGTATACTCCGTGATCGATATGTATGTCTTCCCTTCCTTTTATTTTCTATCATTAGTGAAAGAGAATAAATCAATCTGAATATCATCTTTAGCAAACGATTTCCAAGCCACCAGATCCTGGATCTGCTATTGAAAATGGAAGAGAGAAAAAAGTTAATTAGCGATAAACTTGAGAAAAAGGAAGCATTTTGAGAAAGTCCCTCATTACACGGGAGTACATTGTTGTCTCTCCCAAAACCGTAAACCTCAATAGAAAATCCACATATACTTCTGCCAGCATATCGATGATCAAAATCACCCTGAAAGCCGAAATCGCACCCACCACCTTCACAGTAAAAAAAAAGGTGGATGGAAAAACTTCCTAATATCGACAGAGGGAGTCAAAATCAATCAACAATATGCGATTTGCAGCTCAGAAATGACAAGGAAAAAAAATAGAGGTTAACCGGAGATAAATATGAAGAAAAGAAACATCTTTGAGAAGGAGGAAGAGGACTTTTCTCCCGCAATTCAACTCATTACCTTCGTCCTGATCCAATCTCGACCTTGGTTAGTGAAAAGAGAAGAGGAGAGAGACGAGGCACCATTGTCGCAGATGGTAAGTCCAAAGTCAGCGGAGTGAACAGCCCACGCTCACGATGCGCCTAAAGGGGGAGGAAAGATCTGCATGTGCGCAAAACACATAGTGAAAAATCTACAAATCCAAGAAGAAAAAAATCAACCAATAACAACCTACCACTCAGTTCTCTTTGAAAGGGAGCATATTGAAATAGAAGGCTGAATAGCAATAGATCTGCCCAAGAACCTCTGAATGCAGGGAAGAATCAGAGAAAAGATACCAGAGGGAAAATGAAGAAAAGAAATAATGGAGAGAGGAGGAAAAAATGATCGACAATGCTGAAAAAAAGGGTGCGCGACCTGAATCTTGATTGCCCGACCCTTCCACATTAACCGACCCGATCGGAGAAAAAATGGGTCATAAACAGTAAAAGAAACAGTAATTTAGCCTTTAGCTTTTTATATAATATAGATTTTATTTGATAGATATGAAAAGTGATAAATATTTTTTTTCTTTTAAAAAAATTTCAATTTAAAAAAAATTTACAAAACAAAGGGTGAGAAGACTGGAAATAATTAAATTTTCTCCAATTTTTGCAGCTAAACAAGTGATGGAAATTAATTTCTCTCTAATTCTTTTCTCTTCCTCTAAAAAATCTCTAATTACCTCAAATTAATTAAAACTTTTAAGTTTCACAAAAAATTAGTTTAGGGTGGATTTAATTTGAAGTAATTGAGGGTTTACCTTGATCAATCCCTTTTTTTTGCTGGAGAGATAAGAAAATTTAATACCCTCCAGATCCCTATTTATTTCTTTATAAATTTTTTTAAATTAAAACTAAAAAAAAAGAATATTTATTATTTAATTCTCTAAAATCCACCTAATTTATTTCTGAAATCAGATTTTATTAAAATTTTTCTAACCTCTATCCCTTAGATTTCAACAAATAAAAGAACTTTAAAACAAATCCAATCACTCTCATTCAATCTATTCCATTAAAATTTTCTTTAATTCTCTTCAGCTCGAATTCCTTCCATTCAAGGCAACTGACCCTAAATGCACCAAAGGGAAAATTACACTTGCATACCATCGAGGCCAGATATTTTAACAAGAAGCCACAAATTTGTAAACTTATCTTCTCTGACTCTTGAATTAAAATGTGTCAAGAAATGTTAATTTTAACCATATACTACTATTTTCAACAACTAACATATTTCCAATTAATCATCACTATTCCTAACTTATCCTTATATGGTTATATTCATATATTTCAAACTTTGACCCAAAGATAAAATTAACATTTACCAGGACATTTTAATTCCAATTTGATATATTAGTAATAATTAGAAATTTTATAAATTTGTGATATATCTTTAAGGAAATCTTACTTTCATAGTATTTGATAGGAATTTTTCCTCTATAAAATTTTTATTGGTGCCTCCATAATTTCATTACTCTTTTTTAATTTCTTTTACACTCTATCAATTTTAAACAGCATTTTCTTCAACCTCAATATTAAAAATGTAAGATTAAACTGATTTTTCTAACAACATTAACATTTAAAATATATTGATATAAGTACAAGAGCAAACATATACTTCCAACTAGTTATCACTTATTCCTAACTCTTCCTTATATTCATATATTCCAAATTTTGACCCAAGAATAAAACCAATATTCCCAATACATTTTAAGACCAATTTGATATCTTGATAGCAATTAAAAATTTTATAAATTTGCAATATGTCTTTGAAAAAATCTTACTTTTATAGTATTTAAGTGAAATTTTTCCTCTACCAAAATTTTTGTTGCTACCTCCATATTACCATTACACTTTTTCAATTTCTTTTGCACTGTATCAATTTTAAACGACATTTTCTTCATCCTCAATATTAAAAATGTAAGATTAAACAGCTTTTTATCACATCATTGACATTTAAAATATATTGATATAAGTACAAGAGCAAACACTATTTTTTTTTGGACAAATCTTAGAATTTATGTAAATCTTAAAATTATATATATATATATATCATAATTTAATTGATTGAAAAATCCTCCCCTTAGCTAATCAGATAGGAGTAACAAGAAAAGATTGCTAGGTTTGGAAATAATCTTTCCTTTTTTGCTAGCAAAGAATTTTTTTTTCTAGCAAGCAACATGTCATTTCATTCAATACAACCAAAAGCTCAATCACACATAAACCTAACAACAAAAGAAACCAGATGGAACAGAAAAATAAAATACAACCAAAATGACAAGCAGACACAAAAACAACTACCTTAACAATCCTAAAGCAGATAAAACACCAAGAGCAAGCCATCCTACCACTAGGACAATGAGCTGCCACTTGCAACAAGGCCGACAACAACAATAAAAACACTACCTTCAAAGGGGATGGGATGAGGTTCAAAGAATCACCCTTCTGGTCCCATACCCTTTAACTAGTAAATTGCGAACCCAAATTGGTGAAATGTAGTCTTAGAAAACTCGTGTGCTCCGGCCCCATGCTAAACTTGCTACCGCTTTTGGCTCCACCTTCTCTAGCTAGATCCAGACCTATCGATAAACAAGCCACAGTACCATGAAGCTTTACAAGCATCATCCCAAGTTCCTTGAAACTTCTAATCTTCTCCGTCCCACCAATAACCAACCAAGACATCAGTTCCACTTTTAGCATGCAATTCCACTCAAGAGATTGCTTCATAGCACATAGAGATTCCACCAAATCTAGTCCCAAACCCCAACAAAAAGAGACAAAAAAACACACGAATAGAAAAAGAAAGATGCACCTACACATACCAAACACAGACATTCCCTCATCTAGTGGGGGTCAGGGAGGGAGACGCTGTAGGCAGAGCTTGCACACCGATGAGGAAAACGCTTTCATGTTTTATGGAGAGAAAAACCGAGTTAGATGAGTTAAAGAATCTTACTAGGTATTCTCTACCCACTCACTTGTATCGGTTTCAATTACAAGTACCCTTTTGTTGAAGGTCATTTGAGCTTTTCCTTAAAGTATGGCATGGGTTGCTTCAGCACCATAACACCTGGTACTCGAACATTGGCTCGAGGTTTATGAAAATTTCATTTTTGGAATCTTTGAAGTGTTGAACATCAAAGAGACGTTAGTACTGCACCACACATTAAAATTCATAACGAAATAATATGAAATAAAAAAATAATAAAATAAATATCCATTGTGTTTTTAAATAAAATACTAATAAGAACATTTATTGTTAAATAATATTAACAAGCATATAATAAGTATTACATATCTTATTTTTTATCATAAAGAAAATCTGCTCCTAAGATTGCTACCAAACCGCCGCTAAATCCTCTGTACAAATGCATGATATATATTTAAAAAAATGAGGAAAAACAATTAAAAAAAGTTATAAATAATTTCATTTTTTATCACGATGACAATGCTTACTTTTTTTGGGGGGCAAGAAAGTTGGGCTGGAGAAGAAACCGTTTTTGGTGAATGAAGAAGAAAATTTTTGTGTATGGATACAATATAATGGGTCACAGTGATGTTCATGGACCGCAATCAAAGTCGGCGTGGCCCAAAAAACACATACTTTAGTATAAGTGTATAATGCCCAACTCAAACCTACATGGGATTTATACATTTCTTTACACTTTAAAAATTCCTAAGGCCCGTTTAGTTCAGAATTTTTGAAGGAAAGGTTAAGGAAAAGGGAGGGGATAATTCCCTCCCTTGTTTAGTTCTTAAATTTGGAAGGGAATGGAAGAGATTTACTTCCCCCCAATCCCTTTATTAGTTCCTTTAATTTGAGATTTTTTGGAGGGAATTGAATTTTATTACTTAATCTCATCCAATCCCTTCTTAAACCAAATAAGGTTTCATTAAAATTCCTCTAATTTCCTCCCATCAAATTCCACCGAATTTTAAAATCTCTCCAATCTTCTCCCCTTCAATCTCCTTCATTAAAATTCCTCGAATTCCCTCCCCTTCAACATTCTCAGTTGAACCAAATATACCCTAAGAAAAAATGGGGATTTTGGACCAAAAAATAAACTTTATTCGAAAATGGTACCTCAGCCTTCTGACTTAATGACGCCGAAGGAGCAACGTTTTTTTTTTTTTAACAAAGAGCTCATATAAAGTTACAAAAATGCCCTTGAATATTAAAAAAAAGCCAAAAAAAGCATCGATGGTTAGCCCTAACGATCGATATCTTTCCTGCAACAATCACACCTACCAAATTCCTCATTACACTGCTTTAAACAATCATTCGCCGAACTATGACGCAGACCAAGGAGATCCTTCACTCACCGAACTTTGACGTCAATGCTTAGTCGTGGTTAGATGTGATTCTCGGATCGAAATCGATTTCGTGTTGCTTCTACAAATCTTTGATTTCGTGTATCTACGGTTCAATTTCATCTGATGCTTACCGGAGTTTCCGTTTGATGCATTTGAATGTTTGATTTTCTTCTGCTTCGCGGTGAACAAAGCATGTCCCTAAAATGGCTTCATAGGTGAACAAAGCGATACCATAAACTTGGTAGGTTTAATTTTATTCTTTTAAATAGTTTGAGCATTATCTCTGTAAAGAATTATGTCGAGTGTTCTTGTCATAGCATTACAACTTCACCCAGATAAGACAAGAATAACCTTCCCAAGGTTCAAATTGCGTTCAAGCTTGTCTTTGTGGTTTTTTTGTGATTTTATTTCCTTTTCCCCTTTCTTTGTTGTTCTGGGTGTAACTGAGATTGAGAACATGAAACTAAGAAGTATCCGTAGAATGCTGTGGGTTCAATAGTTGATGTGTTATAGGCAATGGCATCCTCAATATGCTCTGTTTTGGGATTAGGTGATTTTCTTTCTTTTTCTTCTAAATGGGCTTTTCAAGTAAGGGACATTTGCTCTTTTAATTATCATCTTTTCTAGATATTTAAAATCAATGTAAAGGAGTATATAATTTTTTCTGGGACTTTTGTTTTAGCATTACGACATCGGGTACAAGTCATGTTTTGTCCAATTAGTTCAAGTATTGCTTTGCAATTTGTCAAGCCAATCAAAGTTTCTCTTGTTCAGTTTACAATAAACTCATTGACATTTGCATGTTACCCCAACACCTTGGCACTTTCAGTGGCATAATCTCAAAGTAATTGTTTCTAGTAGGACGAGGAAACTAACTTCTTGGTGGCGGAATTTGTAAAGGTGACCACAAAGGAAAAGGTAATTCCTACGTTTATGTATAAATATATGTAATCAACTCATCATTGTTTAGTAGGTATTTTGTGGCCAAGAGATTCGTTTGATTACTGGTGTTTGCTCTGCAGCTTTGACTTCTTTGGTTAGTATTCCGATAGTGGTTTAAGTTTCAACGTATGGATTATTATTAGCAATGAAGATCCTAGAAGCTTTGGAGAAATATAAATGATATTAGAGAAAGATCGAAGGAGGAGGCTAAAGATATTTGAGAAATATAAAGAATCTCCACTTTACAATCCAGCTGATTATCTACAATGAAGCAAGTCTCAATAAAGAGCTGTAAAAGAGATCCCTGTTTTAGGAGTTGGTGTTAGTTGGGAATGTACTTTAAATTGTTACAATGGACTTTATGATGTAAGAACCTTTCTTGATTAATGGAAGTTGGCTATGTTACTGTCAATTTAGATTCCTTATTATTGGTTTCTGCAAATGAGATTGTACCTTATTGAATTGGTCAAAATAGACACTTTGAACATATTTTGGTGAAGTATATTGATTTGATATCTGTTATCTCAAAATGTAATGAAGTTCAACAAATTATTTTGGGACTTCAAGATTAGAACTTTTTAGTCCAAGATTAGAATTGTTTAATCCTAGCTTAGATTTTTTTTTTTTATCCAAGATTAGAGCCTTTTGATTCAAAAATAGAATTTTTTTATTTTCAATTGAAAATAAATTATTTTGATTCAAGATTAGAATTTTTTAGACAGAGATTAGAATTTTTTGGACTGAGATTAGAATTTTTTAATCTAAGATTAGAATTTTTGGACCAAGATTAGAATTTTTTAATCAAAGCTTAGATTTTTTTTTTATCTAAGATTAGAACTTTTTTATTCAAGAGTAGAATTTTTTTATTTTCAATTGAGAATAAATTATTTTGATTCAAGATTAGAATTTATTAGACAAAGATTAGAATTTTTTTATCCAATATTAGAATTTTTTAATCCAAGTTTAAAACTTTTTGACATACAAGTAGATATTTTTATACAAAACTTAATATTTAGATTTAGATTGGGAATATATTTTCTTTATTTAAGATTAGAACTTTGTCACCCAAGAATAGAAATTTTTTTATTTACAAGTGTAAATGGAATATTTCAATTTAAGATTAGAATTTCTTAGACAACGTTTAGAATTTTTAGATCCAATATTAGAATTTTTTTTATCCAATTTTAATTTTTTTATATAAAAGTAGAATTTTTTATACAAAAGTAGAATATTTTGATTTGCAAATAAAAATAGATTTTTTTAATTCAAGATTAGAAGTTTTTTTATTGAAGAGTAGAATATTTTGTTTTACAAGTGAGAATGGAATATTTTATTCAAGATTAGAATTTTTTGACATAAGAGTAAAATTTTTTTACCCTAATTGGAATTTTCAACTGGTGGTTGACCATTTTTCCATTTCCTCAACCATGGTCCGGAGTGTCATACACACTTAATTGGAGTGATGTGCACATTTAAAAAGAAGACTTTTAAGTCACTCAACCAATCATCTTTTTTTTTTATCAAAGATTTAAATTTTCTGGGTAAAGATTATGACTTTTTGATTTATAGGTTGGAATAGAATATTTTTATCCAGGATTAGAAATTTTTTATCTCAATAGAATTTTTTATCTAAGATTAGAATTTTTTAATGCAAGTGTAGAATTTTTTAACAAAGATTAGAATTTTTTCATTTACAACTAAGAATAGAATTTTTTTAATTCAATATTAGAATTTTTTGGATAATGATTAGAATATTTTTATTCAAAATTATAATTTTTTATGCAAAATTAGAATTTTTTTATATAAGAGTATAATTTTTTCCTTGAAATAGAATTTACAAGTGATAATATAATTTTTAGATCTCATATTAGAATTTTTGATATAAAAATAGAATTTACGAGGGATAATAGAATTTTTATTTATAGATGAGAATAGAATTTCTTAATCTAAGAGTATAATATTTTTGGATAAAGAGTAGATTTTTTTTATTTATCGGTGAGAATAGTATTTTTTATCCAAGATTAGAATTTTTTTTTGGATAAAGATTAGAATCTTTAATAAAAAATTAGAATTTTTTGATGAAGGAGAGTAAAGTTTTGTTTTCCCTCATATTAGAATTTATAAGTGAGAATAAAATTTTTCGATCTTATATAAGAAATTTTTTATAGGAGTGTAGCATTTTTGGAAAAAGAATTCATTTTTTCCTGAGATTAAAACAGAAATTCTTTTCATGGAAGAATAGAAAATTTTGGATAGAGATTAAAATTTTTTGAATGAGCGCTAGAGTTTGTCTTGAAGGCCTACATCTGCCATTATCAAACCAACGCCCATTATCTTTTTTTTTTTTTTCATTTTATAGTCATTATTTATTACTATCTTTATTTTAAAATATAGAGCAGATTTGGTAAAAAATAAGATTTTAAAATATAAATATATAAATTATTTTGTGAAAGTTAGCAATTCTTTAATATTTTTATTTCATTTTTATCCTTATTTATGATAGATCTTAATTAAAGTTGGTATTTAAATTTTTTTTATGATAAAAAAAGATTAAAAAAGATAGTAGTTATTAAGATGAGATATTTTAATAAAGATAATTTTATAAAATTGTGATAATTCTTTAAAAAAAAATTAAGATATATAATAAATTTTAACTACTCTATTTAATGGGAACGAGGTGGTTAAATTTACTCTATATTTAAAAATGGGGTATTATATAAGCTCACCTCAACCATGGTAGGTAAAACTCTGTATATATATAATTAATTAATATTATTATTATTATGAACATGGACATGGAGGATTATAATTATAATTAGTTGGCATACATTCGTAGCGCGTGAAGAAGCAAAATGAGATTAAAACAGAAAAGGTCATGAATAATAATTATGGTTGACGATTAATTATGAACCAATAAAATTCAGTCAACCAAAAATTATGATGAGTATGTTTTCTGTTCAGCATAAGGGCTTTTTCGTCATTTTATCTTGTCAAAATGTAGTATATCTTGCTGGTGTGTTAATATTTTTTTCTATTTATATCTGATCTATAATTAATATATGAGAGATAAATATTATGAGAAGTATGAATGATAATATAATTAATAAAGATGAATGATGGAAAATGTTAAAATTTATCAACAAATTTAATGATCAAACTCAATTTTTTAATATATGTAAGATAATTAAAAATGTCTTCTATTTAGAAGTAGATAAACTATATAAGTGGGGCATATATGTTAGCATAAAATTTAATAAATTATACCATTTATGAAGTGGAAGTAATTTGTATTTCGATAAATTTAATGTCTTAAATTGATTGATAAATTAATTTTGACGAGTTAAATCAGTTATTAACTATCTCATCCTGTTTTCATTCCTAACAAAAAAAAAATTACACAATCAGGTTTTGTACTTGCTAACAATAAATTTGAATCCTCTTCATTAAAAATTTTAATAGTTAGAAGTGGATTGTTAAGGTTTCAAATATATCGATCATTGGATATATAATTCTACCTTAATACGATAGATTCAGTATGAGTATGGTAGTGAATGAATATATATTCGTGCTTACTATCAATGTAATGCTTGATCCACAGCTAATACGTACGATTTCTTACGATCATTCTAAATGCTCAATCCACATGATCTAACAGTTAAACTTTTGAATGAAGACAAGAAGAGATTATAGGATCCGATAATCCTCAAAGGATGGATACGCGTACGTATTTTGGTGACGAAAAAATGTTCCTCTGCAAATTGAATGAGACAGGATAAAGAAAATTTAGCAAAAAAGAGACATTGATTTGATATATAGTAGCCCCGATCGGTGACTTCTCCAACAATTAAAGATGCGAGTATATCTGTACATATAAAATAAAAACTCATGAAATATTAATTGGTCATGAAATAAATAGGATACCTTAGCATTGAATTTCTGCCAATGGGGGAACAAGTTTGTACTGAAGAGACAGACAGAAACAAATTGGATAAAAAACAATTTCAATAAACGGGCTGGCCCATATCGACTGAGCCAACCCAAATTCCAACCTCCTGACTCTCAATATTTTTTTAATAAAATTATTGTAATTAAGTTTTTAAAATTTTTAATGCTTTCTTTTTCCAACCCTCAATATTAAAAAATTATTGATGGTAAAAATTAAAAAAATTATAATCTATGCTTACCTTGCAATAGAATTTTCAGTATCACCACTATATCAATTTTCAAGTTGTTTTATCAATAAGAGTTGGTTCGAATAGCTTAATCCGTGTTTCCTTTAAGCATGTAGGGTCTCCAATTCAAACTTGTAAAGAAAATTGCCACACTAGAAGATCATAAAAAATAAAATTGCCTTTAGGGGAACTTTTATTTTTGTATACTCATGTGGAAATTTGGATCTCTCTATACTCTCGTTATACCACTATTCATACATAATCTCCACCATTAATTATAATCAAATAGTTGAAAAAATAATTTATAAATAAATAATATATTTAATTTAATAATTTACATTTATTATTATAAGTAGAGTTTTCTTAAAAATAATTCATAATGCTTATTTATAGTCATTATTAAAATAAATAACATTTTTAGTTTAAAGTAATAATTATTAATCTTACACCATTTAAATCAAATTAAAGAATAAAATTGTGTATGAAGAGACATAGAGAGGGTATGAGAGAATCCAAATCTAACTTTATACCCATATAATTCGACTTAACTCAATTTAGATTGATAGGTCTAATATATCGCTTATGCATTTGGTATTAAAAAAACAAATTTGAGCTTTTTTTTACCAAATCATTTTTAAGATCTTAATATTAAGAAATTATAATTTATACTTTTCTAAATTACAGATGCTTATAAAACTATTACTATTGGATCTATTAAGTTTCACGGTTTTTACTTTTTACTATAAGATTAATATATCTGTAAATACATGAGAAAAATAAAATCTTTTTAAAATTTTTAAAGAATTTAATGTTTAAAAAATTATTCACTATTAATTTTGCAAGATTAAGATTTTGATACATAATTTTTCTTCCTGTATCTATATATAAATCCTAACATAAACATCCAAGACCTTGTAACTTTGTTAGATCGTGCAATCTTACTTTTTGTTGATTTGACGGCTACTAATTATGATTATTGCCCACACAATTATAATTTTAATCCTAGTTTAACGATGAAGTGCTTACTTTATGATTATGGGTTGTAGACTCCTCTTCAAAATAATGTCATAAATCAATAAACGAATTAGTATTGAGGCCTACTCTACACCCAGTTTCTTTAATTATAATAAAGAGAAGGAAAAAAAAAAAAGACTCGCTTAGAGCGTGTTATACCTACCATATGTCCTAAGAAAAAGAAGATCAAAACTTAATTTTTTTTGAAGTGTTTAAAGCTTTATTATTATTATTATTACTACTACTAATCCCCAATTCTGTTCATGACCAAAGTGTAGACAAAAGTGTGGCTAAGTAACCTTGGAGGAGTGAAAATCTCCAGCTATGTTCTTGAATCCCAAATTACTTGACACAATCGTAGAAATGCAAATTATGGGTAAGTAAAATACGAAAGAAGAAGAAATTAAAATTTTGTCATTTGTTTTTCTTTTTCTTTCGGAGGGAAGGGGGTAGGTTTCTGATAATGAAAATGACTAAATCAAAGGAAATGAAGTGTTTTTAGCTTTGAACCACATCATCTACATGAGGCTTGTATTTTGTATGAGATCTAAAATACAAATCCCTACACTTTTTACATTAATGATTATAAACAATGCAAAGTCATTACTTTGGTAATGGTTTCCTCAAAACCACAGTCGTCTAGCTAGAGTTTTGACTTTTTTCTTTTTATACCAACAGTAAATATAGGTAAACCACTTCATTTAATGAAGTTGATACCAAATGGTGAAATCTTATTGGCATTCAAATATACACATTTATATAGAACCTCAACCTAACTAGGGGTGATCATGGGTCGGGTTTAGTTTGACCCCTACCCGATGCCTGGCCTGAAGTGTCTCATGCCAGTATCGGGTCGGACCAAGTACCGGGCTGACCCGATACTATATATCTTTTTTTTTTTAATTAAAAAATAAAAAAAATTATTTAATAATAAAAAATATATTTATTTATACTTAAAAATAGATTTTTCTTAAAAAATAATCTTAGAAAAAAAATAAAATTGTTCAAAATTTATGAATATTTAACCATTATATATTATTCTTACATAAATATTAAGTTAAAAAGTTAATTCAAAATTTACAAAAATTTGAAACATTAAAATCTTAAAAAGTTTTCATAATATTTACATAGTAAATGTATTATATTAGATACATAAAGAACAAAAATTCTACAAAAATCAATTAAAATATATAAAAAAATTAGAAAAAAATTAAATATATATATATAGGTCGGGCCAGGCAGGCCAACAGGGCATCGGGCTAAGCTGTCCAGCATTGAACCCAACCATCAACTGAGGTGAGATCCAGTCTTTGTGACAAAAGAAATTTTGACTTCCATAGCTAGGCAATTGTGAAATGGTGCTCTGTCTGCAGTCTATATATGGATAGGGTTATGCTAATTAAATTGTCCTATGCTCCCATCCCTCTTAAATATAAGTTATTTTTAACTAATTTATATATTTTAAAAATGTTATTGATCTTCTAAATAAATGTCAGTTGTTTCCAATTTTAACTCCCCTATTTAACATACTAATTTTTGATTCATTATTATCAAGATTGAATTGGTGTCAATTGAAAAATGAGAGCACACCATGACACTCTAATGAGGAGAGGCGTTTAAAAATATTGAGTCAAGGGTAGAGCTGGAAAAAAATTGTTAACATAATAAGATATTAGTGAAAGTATATTTTTTGTCCTTTAATTTTGAGATAAGTTTCATTTTAGTCATTTAATTTTATCATTTTATATAATCCTTCAACTATTAACATGTAACTAAATACTCCCTTCGTTTCTTAATATAAGGGATAATTGGAAGAATTTCCGTGTTTCAAAATATAAGGGACATATGGGGTTTGTCTAGTGTATTTAATGACTTTTTTTAAAAATACCCCTAATTAAGATGATATGTTTTTAATATAATTTATTTATATTAATTGTATGATGGAAGAGTTATTAATATTAAATGAGGATATTTTTGGAAACTACTTTATATTCCAGACAAATTTATTATTTTTCTTAGTCTGTGTGATTTTGTCTCATTTCCCTTATATTACGGAATATTGGAGGGTGTACTTCCTAATTCTTAACACTGTTAAATAAAACTAACGGAAATGATAATTTACCAATTTAAAAGTTACATCATTAATATTATTATGTATTAATTAATATAAAAATTATAACAAAAATGATTTTAAGATTTAAATATTTACTACTTTAAAAATATATTAACGAAAGAAGTTAAAGATTACAACCTTAAAATAAAAAATTTTTATTTTTAGATTTTAAATATTTATTTTAAGACATTAAGATATTTTAATTATAAAAAAATATTTTTTATACTTTACATTCTCAAGCTAAATTTTTCAATTTGCCAACTTGTCCAAAATAAATAAAAATTATTCATTTTAACATAATATTTTTATACATTTTACCACAATATTTTAAAAATAATTTATTCTAAGGTTATAATTTTTAATGCCTTAAATTAACATATTTTTCAACCTTTTTATTTTTCTAAGGTACTATTTGAGCCTAAAAAAATGATAATTATAATTATTATATTAATTAATGTATAATAATAGTGATTAGAAGAATTTATGTAAATTTTTTGTTAACTTGTTTAACGATATTAAATTCAGGAAGTTTTTTACCGCATCTTTAAAGTTAAAGGATTATAATAAAACTTTTAAAAGTTAAAGAATTAAAATGAAATATGTTTCAAAGTTAAGGGATCAAATATATATTTTTTACCTAATATATTTTATATTTTAAATCAAATATTATTTCTAAAAGATACTTTACATTAAAGATAAGAAAAAGTATTACTTGTGACTTATGTAACCACAGCTGAGAAACCAACCTTATGACCACTATTTTGGTAGTGTCATAACTAATGTTCAAAAAATTGGACCGGATCGGCCAGTCCAACCGGTCCGACCGGGAACCGGTCCCTGGTCCAGTCCGGTAATAGATAAAAATCGGAGGGTTTCGAAACCGGTCAAGAATCAGTCAAACTGGTACAAAACCGGTTTGAACCGGTTTCCCCTTTTTTTAATTTTTTAATTTTTTAAAATATTTTTTAAAATAAAATAATATTATTTTTAGTACTAAGTAGCATTATTTTTAGTATAAATTTTTTTATTTCTATATTATAATATGTTATAAGTATTATTATAATACATAATTATTAATAATGATAAATTTACTTAACAAATAAGATAAAAATAGAATATCAATTGATTATTTTGAATTCAAAATATAATTATACATGAATATTAACTTGTTTAGATTTTAATATTAGATTGTAAAACTTATTAATAATATTTTTAATTTTTCATATATTATTAAATTTACTTTTATTCTAGAATAAATGTTAATTTTATGATCATGAACAAATATTTTTTATATTTTTTTATCTATATTATTAAAAATATGTTCGTCACCAGATTATACCGCAAGCGTACGGGCCGAGGTATAGTAAAGCGATGAGTGAGTATCGTTTCCACAGGGACTTAGATTAAAAAGCGGTCAAACATTAGACATCGCATTTCCGATTAATTTGAGCAAAGTAATTTAGAAGTTCACTATTCAATTAACTTTAACTATGCAAGACAAGCGTATAAAATTAACAACACGGACACGTAGAACTTAAGGAATTCAGGGAGATCTAGGATTATTCATTCCCCTTGTATTTCATGAACACCCACTTAAACTCTTTTTACAATTATTTTTAATACAAGATTATGTAGTCAGGATACCAATTTAACTAATTGTGCTCTCTCGAGTCTCCAAATAGCTGTTAGTGTAATTAATTAGATAATCTCTTACTAGTTAATTCAACCTTCATACTCAATCCAAATCCTAAGTAACTATATGAGGTTAGTGAGTGTATCTCTACCCCACTAACACAACTTAGCACTCAACAAAGCAAGATTTAAGTTCTCATCTGACCTAACTCAAGTTCTCTATATAAGTTAACTTTCTCAAGCATAACTTAAATAAACTAAACAATCTTATTGATGGCCAAACAATAAGAAGCATTAAGAGTAGAGTTAAATCAACATAAAGATTGTATTAATTATAATTATAATAGAGAAATGAGTGTTCAATCCATACAAGAGTTCAGAATAATCCTAGAAGTGAAACACTAGTCACTCATGTTTAACAACATCATCAAAACATATATCTCAATCAATATTATTATTGAACAAGAGTCAAACGAGGAGGAAGTAATTGCAAGAAAATCAAGGAAGGATGCTGAAATCGGCTCAGAACTTCAAATCCCAGCTTCAAGCTCCTTCAAAGATTCAAATTCCAGCATACCCTAGCTCCCCAGAATCAGTTCCCTTCGTCCCTTCGTGCCCTAGCTTCTTTTCTCCCCAGCTGCCTCTTGTTCGTGTCCTCGCTCTCCTCTAATACTGCGTTCGAGTGAAGCTTTGCGTTTTGCTGACGAGGGGTTCACGCCGCGGCTACATAATCCTGGCCGCGGCCTCATACCATTCGGATGTGTTGTTTTGCTCACTGCTTGTCCTGAGGCCGCGGCCTCATACACCATAGCCGCGGCGTGGTGAGCTCCAGAAGCATTTCCTTCTCTGATCTCCGTTCTCCCGTGATTCCTACAATCCCATGATTCCTACAACAAAGAAGAGCTTTTAAAAACTTTTCTGGATATAAAATAATGCATAATAAGACAAAAATATACTGTTATGCATTATTAGGATTACACTCAATAATTTCCTATCCTGAGTATCAAGTATCTACATATATGAATGCATAACTCAAGGAAAATGCACTGAAATGATATAATTCGGCACCATTAACACACCCCCAAACTTAAACAATTACTCGTCCTCGAGTAGACTGACTAAGAAAAACCAGCTAGATTGCATAAATTATCTAATTACTATGGTAGCATGAACTTTCTCCTCATCAAGTGCCACTGAAGATAAATAACAAAAGAATGAGTCAAATGACCATAGCTACACGACTTTCAATCCAATAACCAGTTTTATTGAAATTTCAAAGGGTGTGTGTGTGATTAATCAAAGAGCCACTTTCTTGCAAGAATCAAGATTAAAAGCAGCACTCCAATCTGCATAAACAAAATGCTTCAACATCAACACTTCATATGCCTAACCTTTTCTCCCCTCTCCACTTATAAGATAACCACCATATACCTTTGAGATCAATGGGACTTTTAAGCTTGTAACGTGGCCAGGTTTAATAGCTTACTGAAATGAAGAGGTCAGAGGGATTGCAAATATCTTGAGATAAATGATGTATTACATATCATCTCTCTTCCTTATCTTGAACTTTGAGACACTATATGAAGTCAAGTAACAACTCCCCCAAACTTATCTCTTAATGAACATTTGCACCCCAAACATTCTTAGACTTTTGCTCCTCTCTGAATATAGGTTTGTTTTTTTTTTGTTTTTTGTTTTTGCATTAAGAGAGTGCAACTAATATAACCGTACACAACTAAGGTGACCCTGTGCCCAAATATACAGTTTACATCATTTTCTATCCCATATCTCTAATCACCACTCATGACTTCTCAATTATCTCAAGATTAAGGGTAATTTATGGTTTTTCGGGCTAAGTGGGTAAGGTTTCATGTAGGGTTCCAAAAAGAAAATTCACATGGTTTTTCAATTTACAGTGGGGATCAAGTGATTAAATATTTCTCATGGTAGGCATAAAGCTCAAACGTATTTTAAAGAATGCCCAAATCATTTCCCAAAAATACATGAAGTTCTCGATTAGCCTCAAGAGGTTCCAAGATAGGTTCTAGAGTAATGACATTCAAACAGTCTATACACATCAATTTGCTGCTGTTCTCTCTTAATACCAGCATTCAAATGATTCCTCAATTATTGTGTGCAGAAATTTTCTTCAAAATCACCACAAAACAAGAAATTGATATTGTAATTCAAGTAGCTATAAGCATTACATACCCTTCCTGAGCCATCTATAATTTAAACACCCCACAATCATTGGATTCATGCATTCAATTCAAAAGATAACTCAACAATCTAGCTCAAAGTAAAAAATGGAAGGAGGAAGGGTAATAGTAAAAGTTTAAAGCCACATCACTTTAGCCCAACAAACAAAAACATCCCTCACCCCCAAACTTAATTGGGACATTGTCCTCAATGTCAGGACTAATGCACCGGGGTAAAATGAGAGGCATCTCTCATACAGTATCACAATACAAACAGATAAAACTGCATGAAAGGACAAAAAGAATAGGCAAAAGCAGTTAAAGCAATAACAAAGCACAGCAAATGATGTCTCGACTATGTGAAACTATTAATCCATAAGGTTCGCAGAAAGTGATGAAAACTGCAACACAAATAATGGACGACAACTAAAAGACCAGGAATAAAAGTTCTAAACAAAGAGTAAAAACAGGACAAGGCAAAAGAAAAGTCTAGTGCTAGCTGTCATCTGTGGGGTCCTGTGCTCCGGGCATCTCCCCATGCCCTGACGGTCCTGCTGTGTCCTCCGGGGATAGAGGGACCTGCAAATGCTGGGCCAGCCGCCGGATGTTTCTATCTATTCTGGCTTGAGAGGTACTGATGTGCCGGACGTCCTGATGGACCTGCTGCAGATAAAGAAATAAGCGCTCCATCGTATGCTCCTCAGCAGGTGGTGGTGGTGATGGTGGTGCAAGCTGCTCAATGGGTGCCATCTCTCCAGGCTCATCTGGTGGTTGCTCCTCCCCAGGCTCTACCATGTCGGCTACTCTGATGGACTCATAGTTGAACTCTTGCTTGTGTGGGAAGAGCTCCACCCTTTGCAGTGTCAGGGGCACTCCTGCCTTGATGCACAACCCAGAGATGAAATGAGGAAATCCAATGGGTAGATGGGCCTTGGGGACCGAATTCCTGAGATAGTCAAAAATGAGCTGGGCGGCATCTACAGGCTCTCCGCGTATGAATAGGTAAATGAGGAGGGCCCGTTCCCGATTAACGTCACTCAAATGGCTGACTGGTACAAGGTTATTACAGATAAAGTGCAGCCAATACCGCGCTGTTCGATGCAAGTGAGCTCGCTTGATGTGACGGTGGACGCCATCAACAATGTGCCACTGGGCTCGGCCTGGTAAAGTGATCAGCTCGGCAATGCCCTGATAAGGTACTTCATCAGTGTTCTCAGTGAAGTACCGGTACCTACAATTGGTCACAACAGGGATTTGGAAGGTTGACTGGATGAGGGACTTAGTAATTTCAACCCATTTGCCCCGCACCTTGCACCGTACAGAGGTGCGTTTCTCTGCCTCCTCACAAAACTCTCGGACCATAGTGAGAGACCCTCCTTCTCATTTTCCTGCCAAGAATCCAAACCCGTAGGACTCTATCCCCTGCCAAAATCGTAGGTCACTATTATATGGGAAGTATTTCTCCAAAATGAGAGGTCGGGGTTTATCAAGCTCCACTCTTTCCTCTTCTTCTGGTTGTTCAGGTTGAGGTGGGGGCGGAGGAGGAGGTGCTGCCTGTGATCGAGTAGCTCTTTTTGTGCGGGCCATACCTGCAAAGAAGCAATCATTGGGCAGATAAAGGACAGCCAGCCCAAAGACCTCAAAATACCAAATCACAACTTAACCTTGGGAACACAACAAGCTACAAACAAGAGACCTCCTACAAGTTGAAGACAAAAGCCTGACCCACCAACAGACAAAATAACAATTAACAAAATGAACCACTCACGATAAGCGACAACAAGGGGACCACCAAGAGGCAGAACAATGGACATAGTCCACCAGCGAAACCTGGGCAGAGTTATAAAATAATGACAAATGGCAGCCAGGAGAGTGACAAAGCAAGGGACCACAGACCAAAACAAGGATAAAGTAGTTAACAATGGCCTACATTCACAAACATAAGCAAGTTGCATTCCACTGGTCCCCACACACAGAGTCAATAACAACAGGAAAAGGTCCCAATCAGACTTAAATCAAATTCTTAAAGCAGTCGTAATCCATAAAATCCCAAATTCTTCCTATTGTACGAATGAAATTTAACACTCCAACAGCCCAACTTAGCGGGTGAAAATTCAACAACTTAATTCACTAAAGGATTGGGAGCGTTACCCAAAATTGCGCAGAGAAGCAAGGAAGTTGAGAGAGGCCACCAACCCGAGGAAGGCCAATGCTGCCACTGACCCACGTGGACCGAGGAAGTGAAGGAGGAAGGTGGAAGAAGACGGTGGCGGCTGAAACTGAACCACGACCGAGGTATGAAGAGAGGAGGGATAGGTATGGCTACGGTGGATCTAGGGAATGGGATCGTGGAGGTATGATTTTAGAGGCGAGGGGGGGTGATGAAGTCCGAGGGAGAGGGTTTGGGTGAGGGATTGAGGGGGCAGGGACCGGAGGCCGGAGATGGAGGTAAGGAGAGAGTCTGCGGCTCGAGGGGATCAAATGAATTTAGGGTTCAGAACACGTGGGGAAGGCTGTCTTTTTAGTCTTCTGTCAGGTCTCGCCGCGGCTTAAAACAAATGGCCGCGGCGTGAATCGTGGTTCACGGCCACTGGAAGCATTACGCCGCGGCCATGTAATCTCAGGCCGCGGCGAAACAAGATATTAGGCCACTCCTGGAACTTTTTAGCCGCGGCCATGGTTTTTGGGCCGCGGCTTGAAGACCCAGAAATTCACGTCTCTGGAACTTTTTAGCCGCGGCCATGATTTTTTTGGCCGCGGCGTGGAGATACCCAGAATTTCTTGTTTCTGGAAATTTTTAGCCGCGGCTATGGTTGTTTGGCCGCGGCGTGGAGACACCCAGAATTAGGTCCTCTCTGTTTCTTTTTAGCCGCGGCTATGTAATATCAGGCCGCGGCGTGACAATCTTTCTGAGTCTCAGCAAAGCAGCAGTAAACACACTTAACACATTCCTCACCTCATCCATGTTTACAACAATTAAGATATGCACACAATGGCAAACAAGAGCACAGGCCATATTTCAAATCCTATTCAATTCCATTACAGCTTAGCAATTTTCAATCATGCAAAATTGTTCATGCTCAAACTTTGATCATTCATTAATTTGCTCCGAATCAGTCTACAAAACTTAGCTATCAGCAGTACTTGCAGAAATAGGATTTGAAATAAGAGTTTAGTTTAGTGAACTCCCTATTGCTGTGTCATCTCCACTTCAGTACTTCGTTGCTATTTGTCATGAAGTTGTTTCCCTGGAGTCCAAAGTAGCTGCACTTACCCTACCTACATTAAAACCAAAACCAAGGAGAAACAGAAAACCTACTGCATAAAACACATATCTAACACTACAACAACTTGATAAAGTTACAGGGCTTGGGTTGCCTCCTAAGAAGCGCTAGTTTTATAGTCGCCAGCCCGACCCTTCGCCACTCTAGCTATGCTCCGACAGATGGAGTGTAGAGGTTTGACGATCCACCTCTCCGCCCCAATAATGCTTTAATCTCTGGCCATTGACCTTAAATTTCTCACCATCTTGTCCTTCAAGTTCTACAGCTCCATGGGAAAAAGTTTAAACTACAGTGAATGGGCCAGACCACCTAGATTTGAGCTTGCCTGGAAATAATTTGAGCCTCGAGTTGTATAAGAGCACTTTCTGGCCTGGTACAAATGCTTTGGGCAGAATTCTCTGATCATGCATCTTCTTTGTTCTCTCTTTATACAACCTTGAACTTTCGTAGGCATTGAGACGAAATTCTTCAAGTTCACTCAACTGCAGTAATCTTCTTTCACCAGTTGCCTTCAAATCAAAATTTAGCCTTTTTATGGCCCAATAAGCACTATGCTCCAACTCTACAGGCAAGTGACAGGCTTTGCCAAAGACAAGTCGATATGGTGACATCCCAATGGGAGTTTTATAGGCCGTGCGATATGCCCACAATGCATCATCAAGTTTAATAGCCCAATCCCTTCTTGTTACACCCACAGTCTTCTCGAGAATGGTTTTGATCTCTCGATTTGAAATTTCAGCTTGCCCATTAGACTGAGGGTGGTATGCAAGAGCTATCTTGTGCTTCACACCATATTTTCTCAAGAGTGCTTGAAATTGGCTATTACAGAAATGAGTACCACCATCACTGATAATGGCTCGTGGAGTCCCAAATCTGGTGAAGATGTGCTTCTTCAAAAACTTAAGCACCGTTTTAGCATCATTGGCCACACAAGCGGTGGCTTCCACCCATTTGGAGACATAATCCACTGCCACGAGAATATATTGATTATTGAAGGACTTGGGAAGTGGTCCCATAAAGTCTATCCCCCAAACATCAAATAACTCTACTTCTAATATGTTGGTGAGTGGCATTTCATTTCTCTTAGAGATGTTCCCAACCCTTTGACATCTATCACATTTAATCACAAACTCATATGAGTCCTTAAATAGAGTTGGCCAGAAGAAACCGCATTGAAGCACCTTGGCTGCTGTTTTCTCCCCCCCGAAATGACCTCCATATTCAGAATCGTGACAGCCATGAAGTATTGCTTGTTGCTCACTCTCTGGGACACATCGTCTAATCAATGAATCTGCACATCGCCTAAAGAGGTAAGGCTCATCCCAAATATAGTATTTCGCTTCATGAAGGAATTTCTTCAATTGATAGAGCTTCAAATCAGGAGGTGTCACTTCACATGCTAAATAGTTTACAATGTCAGCATACCATGGATCCACTACATCCTCAACAGCAAAGAGTTGTTCATCAGGAAATTTCTCATGAATAGCACCTTCATAATCAACTTGTGCATTGCTGTCCAATCTAGATAGATGGTCCGCCACTTGGTTTTCTGAGCCCTTTTTGTCAACAATCTCTAAGTCAAACTCTTGCAGCAATAAAACCCATCTTATCAACCTCCCCTTTGACTCCTTCTTGCTAAATAGATACTTAATAGCGGAATGATCAGTGAATACTGTTACCTTAGCACCAACAAGATATGGCCTGAATTTGCCAAAAGCAAATACTATGGCTAGCATCTCCTTCTCTGTGGTTGTGTAATTCTCTTGAGCATCATCAAGAGTCTTGCTAGCGTAGTAAATGGGGTGGAACATCTTGTCTTTTCTCTGACCCAAAACAGCCCCCACGGCAAAGTCACTAGCATCACACATGACATCGAATGGAAGGTCCCACTCAGGAGCTACAATGACCGGTGCCTCTATTAATCGTCTTTTGAGCTCGTGAAAAGCCTCGAGACAATTGTCATCGAATTTGAACTCCACATCTTTCTCCAATAAGAGGCATAGAGGTTTAGCTATCTTGGAGAAGTCTTTAATGAAACGACGATAAAAACCCGCATGTCCATGAAAGCTTCGAATGCCCTTCACATTAATGGGTGGGGGTAATTGCTTAATCACCTCAATCTTTGCTTTGTCCACTTCCAGGCCATTTTTGGACACCTTATGGCCTAGTACAATGCCTTCACGCACCATGAAATGGCATTTCTCCCAATTGAGCACAAGATTGGTTTCTTCACATCTTTTTAAGACATCCGCGAGATTGTAAAGGCATTCCTCAAAAGATTCCCCGAACACCGA
This sequence comes from Adenanthera pavonina, assembly GCA_026686845.1. NCBI lineage: Eukaryota > Viridiplantae > Streptophyta > Magnoliopsida > Fabales > Fabaceae > Adenanthera > Adenanthera pavonina. Next base: position 33,031,827 of record JAIVEN010000018.1, read on the forward strand.
GAAATCATCCATAAATACCTCCATAGTCTTTTCAATCATGTCAGTGAAAATGGACATCATACATCTTTGAAAAGTTGCTGGTGCATTACACAGACCAAAGGGCATCCTCCTAAATGCAAATGTGCCATAAGGACAAGTGAAGGTGGTCTTTTCTTGGTCCTCTGGAGCAATGGCAATTTGATTATATCCCGAATAGCCATCTAAGAAACAGAAGAAGTCCTTGCCAGCCAATCTATCTAGCATTTGATCAATGAAAGGTAGGGGAAAGTGATCTTTCCGTGTGGCTGCATTTAGCTTGCGGTAGTCCATGCACACTCTCCAACTAGTGACAGTGCGAGTAGGAATAAGTTCATTGTGGGTGTTAGCCACTACAGTCATGCCCCCTTTTTTGGGTACACATTGGACTGGGCTCACCCAAGAACTATCCGAGATAGGATACACAATCCCTGCATCTAACCACTTCAAAATCTCCTTCTTCACCACATCCTTCATGATGGGATTTAACCTTCGTTGATGCTCAATAGATGTCTTGTGGTTGTCCTCCAAGAAAATTTTGTGCATACAGATTGATGGACTAATCCCTTTTATATCCGCAATGGTCCACCCAATAGCCCGCTTATATGCCCTCAAGACATTTAAGAGTTGCCTCTCCTGATCTTCATTCAAATCAGAGGCAATTATGACAGGCAATGTATTGTCTCCTCCCAAATAAACATATTTCAAGTGGGGTGGGAGTGCTTTCAACTCAAGAGTGGGTGGATCAACAAGAGATGGCTTCAAAGAAGGTTTTTCATGAGACGTAGCCTCTAGAGACCCAAATGCAATTCGACTTTTAGAGATGGTTGGAGAGGCATTCAACAGAGCTAAGCATTCTTCAAATTCTTCTCCTTCCATTTTACCCCCAATTAATAGAGCTTCCAAAGGGTCTTGCGTGATTGACTTGTGGAATTCCTCATGCACCACTTGATCAATGACGTCAGTAAAGCAACATTCTTCCGGTTCATTATGTGCCTTAATGGCCTTGAACATGTTAAATGTCAACTTTTCTTCACCAACTCTCCATGTAATCTCACCCTTTTCCACATCAATGAGGGCTCTACCAGTGGCTAAGAAAGGACGCCCTAGAATGAGGGGCATCTCCCGATCCACTTCACAGTCTAGAATGATGAAATCCGCGGGAAAGATAAAATTACCCACTTTCACAAGCACATCCTCAATGATCCCCTTCGGGTAAACCAAGCTTCTATCCGCCAACTGCAAAGTCACAGTAGTTGGTCTTGCCTCACCCAATTGCATTTTCTTGAAGACAGAAAGATGCAAGAGATTCACACTAGAGCCCAAATCACATAGGGCCTTCCTGATGGTCATTTTACCCATTTCACATGGAACCACAAAGCTACCCGGATCACTCAACTTCTGTGGTAAATTTTTGATGATATCGGTGCAACTTTTGGTCAAAGCTACCGTTTCGAACTCATTAAATCTTCTCTTCTTTGACAGCATGTCTTTCAAGAACTTCACATATGCGGGCATTTGCTCTAAAGCATCAGTTAGAGGAAGATTAATATGCAACTGCTTGAAGATATCTAAGAATTTCTTGAATTGTTTATCTTCTTTTTGCTTCTTGAACCTTCGGGGGAAAGGTAGAGGAGGTGTCACTTTTTGGATGATCTCTTCTTGCTTTCTTTTCTCTCCACTCAATTTTTCACCATCGTTGTCATCTTTTCTCTCTACCTCTCTTTTGTCTCCCTCAATGCCATTTTCTTCCCCACTATTTTTCACAAATTCTTCTTTCTCGCTCTCATTCTCCTCTTGCACAACCACTCCCTCATCACCTCCATAGTTCACCCTATGATCAATGGCTTCAGGCAATTGTTTACCACTCCTCAAGGTGACCGCCTTACATTCCTCCTTGCCCTCTCTCCTTGGATTAGGAATTGTGTCACTAGGTAGCCCACCTTTTTGCAAAGCATTCAATTGAGAAGCCATACTACCCATTTGCACTTCAAGATTCTTAATTGTCGTCTCATGTATTGCAAAAGTGGCCTTGGTTTCTGCTCTAGCAGTTTCTTGGTTGGCTAGAATTTGAGACAACATTTTCTCCATTTTAGATTCTTCCTCCTTAATGGGGAATTGCCTAGCTTGAGGTTGGAAACCGGGAGGATGGTTAGGTCGTATGCCGGATGAGGATGGTTGGTTCACCTTTTGTCCTTGACTCCAAGAGAAGTTAGGGTGATTTCGCCACCCCGAATTATAGGTTTGTGAGAAAGGATTGTTTTGCGGATTGTTTGGCCCTCTTTGAAAGTTGTTCAAGTAGTTCACATTCTCCATAGCATAAGGACATTGCTCCGTGCCATGTCCTTCCCCGCATTGCTCACAACCCATAGGAGAGTGAATGGCATTAACCCCCATCGCATTTCCTCTCTTTACTTGCATCTCCAAATTGTCAAACCTCCGATTCAAAGCATTCAAATGATCTAGGATTTCATTTGTGGAGCTAGAGGCTTGTGAATAATCTTTCTTCTTTATGGTTCTCCTTCTATTGGCTTTTTGCATTGTGTTTGCAGCAAGATTCTCATACAATTTGTAGAGCTCATTCACTGTCATGTTTCCAATAGTCCCATTAGATGCCGCATCTAGCATATTCAAAGAATCATCATCAAGGCCGTTCCAAAAAGCTTCAAGTAACACCCATTTTTGCTGTGCGTGATTGGGGCATTGCTTCATTTTATCTTTAAATCGCTCCCAAGCTTCATGGAAGAGTTTACCCGGCTCTTGCTCAAAGGATAGAAGTTCACCCCTAAGAGAGGCTCTACGGCCCCTAGGAAAGAATCTCGCTCTGAATCTCCTTGCTAACTCATCCCAAATATCAATAGATTGCTCTGGAAGAGAATTGAGCCATGCCTTTGCTTTATCTCTTAATGACAAGGGGAAGAGCCTCAATCTCAAAGCATCCTTAGAAACACCATTTTGCTTGAATGAGTCACACACCTCCACAAAAGTCGTCAAATGAGCATTGGGATCCTCCGCGTATGTTCCACCAAATTGCCCATTCATTTGTAGCAACTGCAGCATCGTTTGCTTGACTTCAAAATTCCGAGCTTGGATATCCGGCATGCGGATACTAGAATGATAGCCCTCATTCTCTCTACTGATAAAGTCATCAAGAGTCCGAACATCATTTTCATCCGCCTCACCGTCATTCATGGTTGGAGTTTCTTGAGGGTCCGGAGTATGAGTATTAGGAGTGCCTCCTTCAAAGATATTTTCACCCTCCAGAACCACTTCAAATCTGTCGGGATCCAAGCCTTGCATGCGCGTGAGATAGGTACCTACAAGCCAAAAACAACAAACAAGTATCAAGCTAATAAAAATAAAGAGTATATGAGTCTAAACTACACAAAGTATCTATTTCCCTATTTACAACTCAAACTTAATCTACTAACACAAGTCTAAGGTTGACCAAAGAACTTTTGATGCTAAATCCCCGGCAACGGCGCCAAAAACTTGTTCGTCACCAGATTATACCGCAAGCGTACGGGCCGAGGTATAGTAAAGCGATGAGTGAGTATCGTTTCCACAGGGACTTAGATTAAAAAGCGGTCAAACATTAGACATCGCATTTCCGATTAATTTGAGCAAAGTAATTTAGAAGTTCACTATTCAATTAACTTTAACTATGCAAGACAAGCGTATAAAATTAACAACACGGACACGTAGAACTTAAGGAATTCAGGGAGATCTAGGATTATTCATTCCCCTTGTATTTCATGAACACCCACTTAAACTCTTTTTACAATTATTTTTAATACAAGATTATGTAGTCAGGATACCAATTTAACTAATTGTGCTCTCTCGAGTCTCCAAATAGCTGTTAGTGTAATTAATTAGATAATCTCTTACTAGTTAATTCAACCTTCATACTCAATCCAAATCCTAAGTAACTATATGAGGTTAGTGAGTGTATCTCTACCCCACTAACACAACTTAGCACTCAACAAAGCAAGATTTAAGTTCTCATCTGACCTAACTCAAGTTCTCTATATAAGTTAACTTTCTCAAGCATAACTTAAATAAACTAAACAATCTTATTGATGGCCAAACAATAAGAAGCATTAAGAGTAGAGTTAAATCAACATAAAGATTGCATTAATTATAATTATAATAGAGAAATGAGTGTTCAATCCATACAAGAGTTCAGAATAATCCTAGAAGTGAAACACTAGTCACTCATGTTCAACAACATCATCAAAACATATATCTCAATCAATATTATTATTGAACAAGAGTCAAACGAGGAGGAAGTAATTGCAAGAAAATCAAGGAAGGATGCTGAAATCGGCTCAGAACTTCAAATCCCAGCTTCAAGCTCCTTCAAAGATTCAAATTCCAGCATACCCTAGCTCCCCAGAATCAGTTCCCTTCGTCCCTTCGTGCCCTAGCTTCTTTTCTCCCCAGCTGCCTCTTGTTCGTGTCCTCGCTCTCCTCTAATACTGCGTTCGAGTGAAGCTTTGCGTTTTGCTGACGAGGGGTTCACGCCGCGGCTACATAATCCTGGCCGCGGCCTCATACCATTCGGATGTGTTGTTTTGCTCACTGCTTGTCCTGAGGCCGCGGCCTCATACACCATAGCCGCGGCGTGGTGAGCTCCAGAAGCATTTCCCTCTCTGATCTCCGTTCTCCCGTGATTCCTACAATCCCATGATTCCTACAACAAAGAAGAGCTTTTAAAAACTTTTCTGGATATAAAATAATGCATAATAAGACAAAAATATACTATTATGCATTATTAGGATTACACTCAATAATTTCCTATCCTGAATATCAAGTATCTACATATATGAATGCATAACTCAAGGAAAATGCACTGAAATGATATAATTCGGCACCATTAACAAAATATATTAATTTATTCACAACCAGTCCGACCACTGAACCTTGAACCGTTACCTTATCCAGTTCAATGATCGATCCAATTTTTTGAACCTTAGTCATAACAACAAAAAACCAAACAGGAACATTCTCCGGGAAATCTTCACATACTCGCACATCTTATCTTATGCTCCCCCTGCTTTTGAACAATTATAATTTGGAAATAGCTTAAAATTAACAAAATATTATTGTATTATCTTTATTAATTACATATAACTCTTTAATGCTTCTATTTTTCTCTTCATTATTATTAAAGAAAAAATTATTTTAAAAAGTAATTAATATTATTTTAAAATTTTAAAATCACAGTTATTTGGAAACAAGGTAAAATATCCAAAATGTTAATTGTTCGAAAGGAGATTTCACAAAACCAGGTATTTGAGTGTCATATTATATCTTCACATACTCGCACATCTTATCTTATGCTCCCCCTGCTTTTGAACAATTATGCTTTGGAAATAGCTTAAAATTAACAAAATATTATTGAATTATCTTTATTAATTACATATAACTCTTTAATGCTTCTATTTTTCTCTTCATTATTATTGAAGAAAAAATCATTTTAATAAGTAATATTATGTCATATATATATATATATACATATAGAACGCACACAGAATCACAGACACAAGTATATGGCATGCAGCTGCCAACATAATACTCTGTAGTCTGTACTATACTTGTAACTAGCTACCATATAATATAATAACGCACACAGAATCACAGACACAAGTACGTGGCATGCAGCTGCCAACATAATCCTCTGTAGTCTATACCATACTTGTAACTAGCTACCATATAATATATAATATAATATATATATATATATATAATTGTGGGGTCATTTTGGAATCAAAAGAAGCTGATGGCTCAAAACTCAAGACAAGAAAACTTTAATAATGATAATAATTTGTGTTGATTAATTATTGTCAACAATATGCCCTCTTCAAAAAGTCATTATAATGGGTTTTGCACGGGTGGCTGATCATCGATTGTTTATGATTATCATCATATCTTTTGTTAAATTTTCCCTTCCTCAATTCTCATCAGCCGTGTCATTCCCTTCCCTGATCCATCGATCACTTCAACTTTCTTTGCTTAATATAATATGTGTAAGTTAAATTTTTCATTAAAAAAATATTGTAACAGAAAAAGCATAAAACTGAGAATGAGATATCATATTGAATGCAAGCATGTCACGCTTGTAATAAAGTTTAAGGATCAATGATTTGATTGATAGTGTGTGACTTTGAATATTATTCAACATTAGGCAAAGTTTAAGGATCAATGATTAATTGACAGTGATGGTGAGTTTGGATATTATTCAAACCGGTAGCGAAAATCAACAAGCCTGAGAGGTTTTGGGGTGACACCTCAGACATGTTCATTATATACCAATTTAAGTTTGTGCGAGTGATAGATGTTTTCATCCATTAAACAAATAATTGAAGGTTCAATTCTTTTATATATATATATATATGAAAAAACCTAATTAAAAAGGGATTTACTCTTTGCTTTCAATACCCTAAGCAAAATTAGTTTTTGTAATTGGTGAGGATACTCTTAGCCCAATTGTCCTATGTGTGTGTAAAACAAATATTAATGGCAGTTGGGTTAAGTGGTAAAGGACTCAGTACCTTTTAAGTAATGTCTCAAGTTTTAAGTTTTATGGTTGGAAAAAATTATACACATTGAGAGAGTTACTTCTATTTGGATCTGGCAAATATTCGAATTTGGCCAAAAACAATGGATAACAGATAATTATATCAATATATATATATATAACAAATACATTAATGATTATTGTGTTGTCCTTTATATCATGTCGCTGTAAACTATGTTACTACCATTTTGAAATTGATGTGGAAGAAAGTTGTGTCAACCTCCACGCACAATAAACCCCAATCATTGTTATAGATAATAAAACAGCAAGCTCTTGTTTTTTTTATTTAGTTAAGATAATCTGCATTAGTTTCAACTAAATTCTTAGCCGAGTTTGACAATTAATATGTTTGTCCCACCACAATCTTTCGCATAAAGCTTAATTATAATTTAACAAGTTGGTACCTTCAGATAATGTAAAATTATTAATCCTTCTAATGATTATAATTTACATATCGTGACCATTAGTTTTCATTTAGTGCTTTACTTTTGTTTAATTATATATATATATAAGTGGACCGCATTATTTTACTACAAGATATTGATATTTTTTTTTTTTTCAAAAATGTATTGTTTAAGCTTAGTAATGGAGATTAAGCGCTTACAAGTGTAGTAAGATAGAGACAATCTCTGGTGTTGGATACCCTGTCTTTACAGTTTAATATTTTCATAGGCAGCAAAATTGAGTGCTCCATTAATTAGTAGTACAAAAGGGTCCATGCAACTTGCCAATATAAGTAAGTTTTTTTCTATTAAAGTAAATGGAGCTACTTAATTACCCTTTATTTATTAATGATCAATAAACATGTATCGAAAGCAATCTATTAATTGCATATATAAGATGAATACTCAAACTGATCACTAAGACCATTATAATTAGTAATATGATGAGGATATACAATTAATTAATTACTCTTACATATACAAATTAATATATTAGTATACTTTCTCTAATCCATATTATAAGGTATTGAGACCACTTTCATACATATTAAGAAACTTCCATTATATTCTTAAATTTAAAAAAAAAAAACCAAAATTTTCAATTTTATCCTTATTAATTTCCCTTCTCTCATTAAATATAACAAAGTTAAATATTAGTAATACAATAAATGAGTGATAAAAATAATAAATTGCTACATAACACCTTATATTATTAATCAAGAAAAATCTCTCCTAACATCTTATAAAATGAATTGAAGGAGCAGATTATAATGAGGTCAAAGGAGGCATCTCATTAGTCAACCAAGTGATAATCTGAGAGAGAGAGAGAGAGAGAGAGAGAGAGAGAGAGAGAGAGAATTTTGCGAGAGCATCTTAAATATAATCTAGATCTCCCATTAAAAAGCTCAAGCTTTCAAGTCAAGTCTCAACCATGAAGTTTCCATTTAAATTATCAAGATAATAAATGTTATAATTAAATGCGTGTAGATATTCTCTCTTTATTTTTTGCTTTATTTAGATATACGTGCATTATATAAAATCTAATAAATAAGTTCTGATCCCTCTAATACTATTTATAAGGTAAAATTATAAAGTAAATTTTGGTCATTGATATACGTAAGGCGCTTAAAAGTTCAATAAAGTATTAATGAAGTTTTTTTTAAATTTATCCTTTATATAAATACGTTTTGTTGACTTTTAGAAATTTAATAAAATATTAATATAAGGATAAACTTGAAAATTTAAATTATTTTTTAAAAAATTTAATAATATTAACTAATTTTAACTAGTTTTGTGTAATTAAAGTCTTCTTATAAATAAGATCGAAGGAAGTATTGTTTATTATTGATAACTTGTTGTACATTGTGATACCCTTAGTAAAAAGATTAGTTATAAATAAATATATAATATTTATTTAGCAATTATTTTATGGAGTTATTTTGAGATATAGTTAGGAATTTTTTTAATCTTGATATTTTGATATCTAGTAGATTAATATATATATATTTAAAAAAAATTGAGTTTAAATTTTGGGATAAATCTTTTGATTATTATTATTTTTTAAAAGTATATAATATAATGATCTAAAATCTTATCTTAAATCTTTTTATTATTATTATTATTTAAAGTATATAAGATAATGATCTAAAATCTTATCCTAAATCTTTTGATTATTATTATTATTTAAAGTATCTAAAATAATGATCTAAAATCTTATACTGGATCTTTTAATTATTATTTTTTAAAGTATCTAAGATAATGATCTAAAATTTTATTATGGATCTTTTAATTATGATTTTTTTAAAGTATCTAAAATAATGATCTAAAATCTTATACTAAATCTGATATAGATAGAGAAACCCTAAGATCTTTATTTTATTCCTCATCTCTCAGCCGCCAAACTCTACTCCATATTCCTCAATTACGCATCCCAATTTTTCATGAGTTCTCGTCCATCCTTCTTGGTTCATTCTTCTTTCCATATTTCTGCCAAATTGCTTCTCTGACCCTTTTCATATATTACCTTCCAAGCTTTTCTTGTCTTGTATTATCTCTCTACTAATTTATTGCTACGTTTCCACCCACGTCACTATCAATCATCAAAGAGATAAGATAATCTCACTTCTTTACCTTTTTATTAATTGTTTCATCTTCTTTATTACAACATGTTATTAAATACTCTTTTTCTTGTGATTCTCTGATGCAATAATTCATCTTCCTCTTTACTGTTCCTTTCCCTAACGTATATCTCATCTAATTCCTAGTGATGGGATTTCATTTAAGGTGTAAACTTTGAGGATTTGTCATTATGCAAATTTTCAACCGTATAAAATGCATCTTTTGTTTTTTTTTGGAATATATTTTTTTTATGAGGACATTCTAACTTTTAACTTTACATATTGTCTTTCAGCTTATATTGCTAAACTTTGGTTTCTTTGAATAAATCTTGCTTACACCGAAAAATTTCCTCTTTCTTACTCTAGGCTCTCAAACATACAATTTGTTATATTCCTTGTTTCAAAGATCAGAATAGTAAATTATGTTTTATCCTTAAATGCTTCTCTATTTTGAATATTATTTCAAAGGAGTGTTATAAAGGGTAAATCTTTATTTATTTATTTATTTATTTTTTTAAAAAGGTTGTCACAGATCAAAAAGAAAAAAATTACTTCTTTAATTTTAACTATGACTCCATAAAATAATTTCTATATTGCTAAACAATTAAGAATTTTATAAGTTTTATATTGATGAGATCTATAATATTTAGAATAAAGGGATGTATTTGAGTAGTGATACAGGATAAATTTGAGTAACTATATAATAAAATTTTTATGCGGTAATAATTTTAGGTGGTACTGGTGAAACTTTCACAATTTGAATCTTAGGTGGAAGGAAAAGGGACCTATACGATTGGTCCCAACAGGTGAGTGTATAGATGGCAATGTGTCACCATTCATTTTGTACCTTCTCTATTTCCCTTAGTCTCAAATAATTTTTACTTATTTCCCCTTGTATATTCTGCCTTGTTTGGGAAGCAAATCCAAAACATGTTTTCCTTCTTAATTTTTTTTACACTTCTAGATCTTAAGACTTGCTAGTTTAATTTCCTATTACAGTATATATATATATATATATATTTTTTTTCATAACTTACCTATAGTTCCTCATTCTCAGTAATCTTATAATGATTTTAATGAGATGAACTTTAGTGTTGGAAATCATTGTCAATAGCACTAAAATTAATATTGTGGATATGCTGTGGTGTTGTTATACATACATATATATATATATATTGTCTTGTTTGTTATTATTGTTTTTTTTAATTATTTCCTTCATTTTGGGTATGAGTTTAATTAATATGTAATATGAGCATTTATCAGGTAAGACGGTTATTCCTCACATTTATTTATATGAGATATAGCATTATATAAATTATCGGGTGAAACAGCTATTTCTTCCGCGACATATAAAATATTATTATATTATTATACTATGTGGGACGGTTATTCCCCACCATTTGTTATAGGATGTGGAAAATGGATTTTTGTGATGTTTTTAGTGTGATAGCATTTAGTATTCTAAGTGAACCTTCCTTTCTATTGGATGAGTGAAATAATATTTTGTGTTGAGCCTCTTGTTATTGGTATAAAAGTGTTTTGTATATAGATGATTAGTTTAAATATAGGTAGATATACTTGTAAGGTTATTTCAAAAACTCTTGTGTGACTTTTGCTTTCCTTCTGTGCACTTTGTTGTTTATGCTCTCATTAAGTCAGTGGTAGACTCACCCCTCCTAATTTCATGTTTTCAGATCAGCAGGTAGTTGAATAAAGCACTATAGGAAAATTGGATTTCTTGGACATTAGGTAGGACATCTCTAGTCTTATGATAACGCAGATCTCGTGGTGACGTGACTACTATAGTGGAGTTTATGATCGAGTCTTGTTGACTTAGATAATTTTATCTATTTATTGATTCTTTACTTTTTATTTATTTTTGGATATGAGAATTGAGATAAGTCATGAACTGTGATTAATTGTTGGAAGTATTTCGATATTTCATTTTAGTTTTTATTTAAATTGACTAGTTGTGGAAGTTTTTCTGTTAGGCTTACCAAGCTAAGTAGGCTTGTGCCAGCTTAGTCTATGCACCGGTCATGGCCTGGATTTTGGGTCGTGACATACATTCTATTATATATATATATATATCAGATTATGTTAATTAGCACTAATTTTATTTTAGTTAAACTCTCAATGTTATGTGGATTAGTTGCCTTAGTATTATAGATTTTAACAATGTAAATAATATCTTTTATTGGTACACCTTGGAAATGTTGGATTAGATTGCAAGCGTGCCAAAAGATTTGATCCATGGAAAATTTGACTTCTTTTTTTTTTTTTTACCAGAAGAAAATATGACTTCTTGATCAAACGGAAATGTGAGTTCTTATGGTTATTTGTCACAATTTTCCTAAATGCAAAAATGGAAATGATAAACAAGAAGATTATATAGATACAGTGATCACAATTACACCGACACACTCTAAATATAATTGAAAGACAAATAACAAGACTACTACCAAGAACACAATCTTACTGGTGGAGGGAGAATTCCAATTGGTGGAAGTTTAAAATGAAGGGAAGGCCAAGTGGACTTGGCCTGCCATAAAATTTTGGCCACACAATCTTATTGGGTGAGTTTTTAGCACGTATAATTTGAAAAAAATGACTATAAGAAAACCAACTTGCTATATTATTGATACTCAATATTTGATCTATTGGTTTAGGTTTTCCCTGGGGAGTCTTGGACTTAACATGTCCATATGCCTGGGATAAATGCAACCGGTATATCAAATGCAGTTATAAGAAACTATAATCAAAAAATAAAATTGCACTCTCAAGTCTCAACATCCAAGAAGATTAATTTTTGAGTTTCACATCCCTTTTATGACCCTCTCAGTAGACGCAAAAATTATAAAAATATTATCAAGTTAAATAAAAGTTTAATTTCTTAAGCTATTTAATGAGTAACTAATTTGTATTCTCTCCACTTCCTCTCATATTCTCAATTTGTATTGATATCAAATTTGAATAGTTCAAATTTAATATTTTAAAAATTATTATTAAAATATTAGAGTTAGGAAAAATAAATAAACTTACACCATTAAAAAGTAGAGAAGAAAAAGTGGAGAGAATATATAATAAATTTTTTTGGTAAAACCGATAATTTATGTAGCAGCGATACGGGTACATGTATCGGATATGATATGGTATGATACGAAAGATATAACAATTTTTAAAATTTAAGGATACAGATATAAAAAATATTTATACATATATGATATTATTTATATAATTATTTATATGTATAATTAATAAATTTACCTATTAAGGTAAAAATGGATATTAAATATTCTAAAAAGTATAGTATAAATGTTAAAATAAACCATAAAATATTTATAATAATTTTAAATAACTCTATTTTAATGTAAAAATTTAAAGTGATACAGATGGGTACAAAGTAGTATGGATGGATACGTATATATAAATACGATACAAGTATCATATCATATCGTGTATCGGATACATGTGCATCTACTTTTTTTAAGTATCGGTGTTTCATAGCCGATAATTATACATATATATTCATAAAACCAAAGTGTATATACACACTAAAAAAACCTAGAACAAAAACAAGAAAGAAAAGAAAACCAAAATGTATATAAAACAAAACAAGAAACAAGAAAGAAAAGGTATCCGAACTCCATTGTTCAAGGTAAGGAAGAGATCAAATATAAAAGGGGAACATTGCTCCAATTGATGAAACCTTTAGTCATGACTTGCAAAGGCGATCAAACACTGAACCACTGAAGAATTTTCTGAATTCCATTTAATTGGCAGATGTTGAAAAAGCTCTCCTTATATAAAAAATGACTTTAGATAAGCTGACTGTATCTACCACCAAACATGACTAAAATTAAGGATTTGACATTGATTCCAAAGCATCTAATTAAGGAAGTTCACTTTAACTTCACTTAGTATATGATCATCCTTAACAAAGGTAGCAACTTTAGTTTCACTGATAGTAGCTGAGGGACACCTTAGAGAAAGACCACTAATAGCACTGAGAACAAAACCTTGAGCCAAATTCACAAAACCAAACAAAAGATGACTCAACCAAAATCCATCACAAACTATGCGCGCAAAGGCTTTGAACTATCAAAGTTGTACGCCTATTTCGATTGTTCCAAACTAAAAGCTTCCTATCTCTTGGAAAAATTTTTGTTGGAAAAGTCTCCCAAAATCCAACAACACTTGAAAAGAATGGAGTATATAATAATAATATTGAAATATTGAGTCTCATGCATTGTAAAAAAATTACTTTTTCTGGTCTTTTTTATGAGGCACCAGCTTAAAAAGTTTCTCCAAACCTCTTTTATAAAGCACATTGTAATATAAAGCAATATTATTCCATTTTTATCCTAGTCATTTACTTCTCAATCTCATAAGTTATCTAAAAAAGTGAAATATTTGATGGACTCCAGTCTATTGATTAATTTTGATTTAAATAATATTTTTTAGCCTTTGTTTTAATTGGTTTTACAACATTTCCCATGTAATAATGATTGATAGTCTGACTTAATAAGGACTGCATTATTTTAATTAATATAGGTGATGGAATGTTTGTTTTTTTTTTTAAATTTTAAGAATGTAACTAACTTTCTTAATTCACGTGAGTTAGTTAAAAGTGTTTTATAAAAAGGATCGAAGGAAGTAAAATATGAGTTGTACTCCCTCTGATCTTAAATATATGATATTTTATCTTAATTCTAGATATAAGATATTTTATAGGATATAAAGTTGTATTTATTATATATTTTCAAAAAATATCCATATTTACTGTATCTCAAAGAGAGAGAGGAGGAAATTAAACAAAGATAATTTTAGAAAAATCATGTGATTTTTGCATAAATTAAGATAATTAATTAACTTTAACTTTTATTCTTAATTTATGTAATCCAATTAAAATAGTTTTATATTAAATAGCGGAGAGAGTATTATTATAAATATATAATGTGACTAGGTATGGATTATATATATATATATCACTGTCCTACCTTGTATAATTAACTTGTAAATAGTCAATATGGTATTATATATTATATCGTATATATAATTAACTATATCTACGTACACGTACTTATATTTGGCCCAAATATGGATATACATCCAATTTAAAAATCTGCAAATAATATGGATCTGCCGGACCAAACCAACCAACCTGTACTTGATCAGTGACGCTATCTACGACCACGTATTTAAGGACGTGACTTAGAGCTTTGGATTGGTTTTTAAGTTTTTATGGACAAAAGAGAGAAGTGATTATATTATCAATTTTTAAATATAATTCATGTCAAAATAATTATTTATGGTTATTTAAGTAATTATTTTTATAAGCTATTTTTTCTAACTTATGATAATCTCTTATTCTGTCATAATAACTTATTTCACTTTTTCTTCTCATTATCCACCCAATAATCACTTAAATCCTAATATCCAAACACATTTTTTTTCTCAAAATCACTTATGCGTTAAAAATATCTAAATATAATTTACTTTTGACATAATCACTTATTCTCATAATCTATTATAAATAATCACTTATTTCCATAATTACTTATATATAATCTAATTTAATCACAACACTTACATGTCGCTCATTGACCTACGCTTAAGTGCATCCTAAGACCACAACAGTACGAGAGTTCCACACGTGGAAGCTCCTCAGATTATTCAAAAATTAACACTGATCCAACTTGCTCTTTTTATTATAAACATATACTACAATATTAATACAAGCCCATTCCCTTCCCCATTTATATCTCTTACATAGCGTCCTCATTAAATATTTAACACAACTTCTAATTACGGACACCCATTATTTCCTTAATTTAAAAAACACATTGGTATTCTCAACATAATGGGAAGTGGGAACCCTTCAGCACTTTGGTTTTTCCCAACATATTTTCTTAAGGAAAGTGGCAGATTATAAATTTTAATAGGCATGTGTGGATTCATGTGTTACACCAAATATGAGGAATGAGTTATACTATTTATAATTTATAAATAGTTTATATTTTAAAAATTATATATTGATATTTTAAACTGTAATTTTCACTTTTATATATATATAAACATCGATCAATGTACTGACAGTACTTTAATTTTGGGTGAAGAATAGTATTACCAAAGATAAGGTATTTTACATGTGCACGTGCAATAAGTGGACCATTCAAGTGTTTTCAATTTTTCATTTCCTCCTACTTACATGTGCATAAGTAATCACTATAAATGTGGGCATCACATTTCTTTAATATTAATAATAAATAACCTCGAGCTGAGAAGTAGGATGGCGAGAAAAATTGTACTATAAATACCCCCGGGCTGAGAAAGTTTAAACTCCACAAAACACCTCATCTCTCATTTCCCCGCATCTGCAAACTATCAAGCTCCTTCATTTCTTTTCACAGATTAAAGGTATCTTCAACTATATCATTTTCATTAACTGTAATTTAAGGGAGTTTTCTAGCTAATAAACAACTAAAAACAAAATGTCTGGTTTACTTTTGCAGGTTTTGTTTACAATGAATGTTATTTTGGGATCAGTGTGCAAAGTACAAGCCTCATCAGTGAATTTCGAAAGGGGACTGAGCATTGACCCTTTCTTCCACCACCACCGTAAGGACAAGGTGGTCGTCATCATGGGCGCCACCGGCTCCGGGAAGTCCAAGCTTGCCATAGACTTAGCCACCCACTTCACCCCAGCTGAAATCGTCAACTCCGACAAAATGCAAGTCTATCATGGCCTCGATGTCACTACCAATAAGGTCACAGAAGAGGAGTGTCTAGGTGTTCCTCACCATTTGCTTGGCATAGCAGATCCAAACTTTGACTTCACTGCCGCTGACTTCATCTGCCACGCCTCTTCCGCCGTCGATTCCATCGTCGGTCAACATTGCCTTCCCATTATAGCAGGCGGTTCCAATTCCTACATCGAAGCCTTAGTGAACCACCATGCTGAGTTTCACACCAGGTTCGAGTGTTGCTTCCTCTGGGTGGACGTCTCGCTCCCGGTCCTCCATTCCTTCTTGTCGGACCGAGTCGATCGGATGGTTGAGGCCGGTCTGGTCGACGAGGTTCGTCAAATGTTCGACCCTTCGGCTGATTACACAAAAGGGGTTAGAAGAGCGATCGGGGTCCCTGAACTGGACCAGTTTTTGAGAACAGAGGCGACGGCCGACGAGAGGACGAAGAAGAAGCTTCTTGAAGCCGCCATTGCTAGGATGAAGATTAATAACTGTCGGCTTGCGAGTGGTCAGTTGCAGAAGATTCATCGGCTCCACGGCTTGTGGAAGCGGAATATGCATCGGCTCGATGCGACGGAGGCGTTCTTGAGGAGTGGTGAGGAATGGAAGGAGGAGGCGTGGGAGAATAAAGTGTTGAAGAAGAGCCGAAGGATCGTGCACAAGTTCCTGTACGAGGAAAGCCATGTTCCGGTGTCTCCCAAAACTGTCACGAAGGCTGTGCCACCGCGGCCGCCATCATCACAGGTGGCGATGGCCACCGCAACTCATTAGAGGAGTAGAACCAGAGAATCTAATGAAAGGTCATTAGCTCGCCGTTGACGTGCCTCCGATGATACGGATATGCCGAGAGTTTCATCTCTTTTTTTTTTTTTTATATATAAGAAGGATTTAAACTCTTGAGATGTACTCATATCTTTCCTCACCCTTACCTCACTCTTGCCACTCGAGTAAGTCTTCTTTTGCAGAGTTTCACATCTTTTAACTCTTAATGATATAATAAATTTTGGAAAGTTATACATTCTTACAAAAGAATTAATTCCCTTGTTGCATATTAAAAAAATTAATCTGATGTGTGGTACGATATGTTTTTTTAAATTAGTGATGTCTTGTCATACATTAAACAAAAATATTAAACCAAGATTACATTGTTTATCACTTCTAAATGGTGTGATTTATCATAAATTTATTTATCACTTCTAAATAGTGTGTAATTTATCATAAACTTTATATTAATATTGATGTATATTGAATTTTTTTATAACAATATTGATATATATATATATATACGAATTAAATTCTAGTGCGGGTGTGTGTGTTTGATGAGGGGTGATCTCAAATTTTTGAGTTTGCATATCTTAATTCTTCTATATATTAATTTAGAAGAAATATAGATGTAGTGTATGAGATTTCCATAAATAATTATAGATCTTTAACTTCCTGTCATACCAGGATTATGTCTACCAAGACTCATCACAAAACCAAAACTTAGCAGTTAAATAATTATAGAATTTTTTTTGTTAAAAAATAATTATAGAATTTATTAATTAATAATAAAGATTAGTCTAGTTGAAAAAAAATTGACCCATACTCATATAGATAAATATTAACAAGTGTTTTTATATATGCTTTTTAAGTCATAAAATATCATGACAAATTCATGTGATCCAACTCATCTAAATATTTTTTTAAAAATAAGATATCTTACTTTTTTTATTTTAAGAAATATAATATCTACTTAAGTCACAAATATCACATATTTTGTGTATATATATTTTTTAAAACTAGATTTTTTTGGGCCAAAACTAGACCTAAAGCTTATATGTTGTGTGAAATCTGATAAATAAGTTACAGTATTTATAACTTATTAATAACATGATTTGTTAGAGTTTTTATATTTAATATTGACAATAATTTATATTGATAATTAATGAGAAAGAAAAAGAAAGAATATATACACACTCCAAAAACATTTCTGCAAATAGTGTTCGGGAGTTATGCCAAAAATGTAATATATATTTTGACACTTTTTATGCACAGAAAGGTATACTTTCGCTTCCCGAAAATAATATATGATCGCAAGCTATATGGCGTTCTACACCGAAATAAAACTAACGTTTTGCTTCTGAGTTTAAAGTATAGTATACCGCAAAAAATAATCATTTATTTATTTATTTAGAGCTATTAGAAAGATGCATATTAATTAAAAAGCCCTATTTTTTAGAACACCATCCACAAACAATTAGGCGTAATAATTTAAAATTTACTTTATATAGAACATTTGTTCTAATTAGAGTAGTAAATTATTGTTTTAGAGATGGTTAATAAACTATATAAATTTTAATTTATCATGAAAATATTATGTTTATTTAATTAATAGCTAGGTGAATGAAATATATTATTATATATAAAAATATTTATTCTTCTTTAATTATATGGTCTTTACGGTTGGAACTTGGAACAAGTTCCTTCCATATAAAGAATATGTGTTGAGAATAGAAATTAAATGAAGAGAAGGCTATACCTTCTTTATCGAAAGCTCAGTCTTCTTCATCCATCATGATTCCATTAAATAGATAATAACAAGCCTTATACCTCCACTCAGCATACCTTATATTTAATTTAATTAAGGCCCCAGAGTAGTGGTCCAAAGATAATAAAAACAGTTTTTGGTCTCCAGCTAACCATGTTCCTTCAAATGCTTGTAATTTATTAAACTTATATACTTTAACAAATTAAATATATATTTGCTTCGAAGGATAAGGGAAATTCGTCCCTAAATAAATATAAAAAAAAATATAGAAAATCATACTGTTTAAAAAGTACGAATAGTACAATTTATGTTTGGACTTGATAAAATACATGAAAACCTACTGTAATTGATAAAGTAAATTTCATGTATATAGTTATTAATAATTGTTGTGTGGTCGAAATCACCTTTAGGCTTTGGTGAATGTAGTGGTACATCTTGGGTTTGCATATTCCTACATGTATATAGGCACAAAAGAGAAAAAAACGAAAAAGAGTATTTTCGAAGGCATTAATTGATACCAAGAGCATCATGGTCCATTTATCTCAAAGGTATATAGAATATATATATATATATATATATGTGTGTGTGCCCCAAAGTTTGCAAGTATATAAAAAAGTGAGTATCTGTTCTCATATAAGATGTTTAACAACTATATGATAGTGATTTATCGTATAGTTTGTTTCAACTTACATAATAAAAGTATGGTCGGTACATTTATTATCATCCATCATCTAAGTTCCTCTTTTGCATGACATGACCTCTACGGACTATACTGCAAAACACAAGTTATTTACTCAATGTGAATATAGATAAAAAATCATCATCAACAAATGAATATATATATATATATAATTTTCAATATTATATTATTTATAAGTCATCAACCGTGTTATTTATTCAACTAATGATTATTTAAGAAGATTAATTATGTACTTTTTTAAATTGAGATACTCATGACACACACACAAATGATGTGAGGGAGTTTAATTTATAAATGAAAGAGATGCTTGATGGGAAAGAAAGGTTAAAGAAGGAGAATTCATACAGATATGTCTCAGCCTTGCAAATAGATCAAGCTCTCGTGGTTTTCAGCTACGGGGTCTTCCTTACTTTTGGAGAAGAATTTAGATGCATTTATACTTAATTATTAGATTAACAAAAAGTTGTGCCATATGTAACATTCTTGTTAAATCATTCCAAATTTACACTTTTTGCCTAATAATGAGAATAAATTACTTGGATAGAATATCTAGTTGTTTTCTCTAAGAAAACAGAAGACTGTGTGTGTACGATGCATTTGTCCTGTTTTTCGCTGGTTCTGGTCGTATGCCAGCTGTATTTTGTTTTTAAGTTAATAAATAGAGTATATTTTAGATATTGTATAAAAAGAGAGAGGATATTTCAGATAACTAATTTTGTTTAAAAAAAAAAAGTGAGTGAAAATAAGATGCAATGTATGTATGTGTTTCTAGTGTTATCTTCTAGACACTTTATTATTCATTCAACTGAGTGAGTTCCACAAATGAAGGAGGATTAAGAGCTGTCTCAATTTATTTATTTTTATGTTAATTTTCTGCCATGTATTTTAGAGAAAATGAGGGCTGAAGAAATTAAGCAATCCAGGTCTATTATTAAAAAAAAAAAGCAATATTCAGATGTTTTAATTAAATTCATAAAAATAAATATAGGTTGCATTTATAGAAAAATTAGAAAAAATAATAGTGAGTATAAAAAAATAGAATCTAATACCTACACAGCTAATTTTTTTCTTGTGTTACTCTCAAGGAATATATTTAAATACAAACAATCTAATTTGAAAAATAAAATATGCCACGCTCATTCTTTTCTCTATTTTTTTTAAAATTATCTCACTTTCTTTCATCAAACAAATCTATATGAATATATATATATATATATATATATACACTCTTTATATTGATTGACGTACGAAAGATTAAATAAATTGAGAGAAATCTGATTGTTAATCTTGTTAAGTGAAAGGATTCATAGGAATTTGGCTTGGAATAGAATCCAACCACAAATCTCAAATGATCATCGATAGCCACAATTCCAAGGTTGAGTGTGAAGTCTGGTATATGATTCAATTCATGAAAGAGAAGCCCATCAAACTCAAAACTTTTTTGGAGTAATCATTGTACGGTACATACCCCTTCCAAAATGCTGAATGAGTTTTTCTTTTTGGTTTCACTCTTTCTGTGGTACTAATTAGAGTGCAACTGCGTATCTATCTGTATAGAGCTCAAAATAACTTACAATATTTATAGTTTGTGACTAACATCACTTATCATATTTCTTATATTTTATATTGATATGATACAACTCTAATAATTATAGATCTATTCCGAACCCAAAGCCTACCTCACAAACATATTTGACGTATGTATTAGAACACTACAATCTTTTCTTAGATTTGCATTTATATACTTCAAAAGCCTGCCCCAAATTTGTTGTACATTTTTTTTTTACATTAATTAATAGGATTTGAATTCTGAATAGTGAATACTATTTATATCTCACTTATTCTTATCATCTAAGTTAGTTTCTAGTATTTTTTTTTTAATTAATATGAGCATATGACATACATTTCTAAGAATATGTGCCTGGTATATATGTATCTTTTGAGTTATCAAAATGAGATTTAAACAATTTAAAATTTATTTTTGAGCTGTATAAGTGTACTTTAAACAGTAGAAAAGTAATTATTTTGTACTATTTATCTAATTAAATTTAAACCATTTAAATTAAATGTGAATAATTTAGATGAAATATGCATATAGTGGCACCTATTTTTGTTAAGTACTGAAATTTGATCTATTTTATACAAGAAATTTCATCTGAACCGTCTTAATATGTGGTCCATTTTAAGGCTACTGTTTCACATTGAGACTCCTATTGGTTTCTCTTTTTACTTTTTTAACACTGGGACTACTATTGAATTTAAGTACTAAACTTAACTGATTGGTATAAGGACTAAACTGCTTCTTTTAATTTCAGGCCCAATTAAAACTGTAGGCCCAGAATTGTAATTTCCATGCCTGGCCCTTATTGTCTATGCTGGATCTCCCAAAAACAATATGATTCAGCATATTCCACTAGAATCCATTTCCCACGCGCTGAGAAAGCGCGTACATGCACATGCGTGACACGTCATCAGTAACCTTCGATTCAGACTTCTGAATCCTGACGATAGATTATTCTTCTTTCGATGGTAACCCCAGGCCGCTCCGAGATGATGAAATGAGAAGCAAATCCAGTGCTCCACCGAGCCACTTCATCTTCATTGAGGCTCGAAGGATCCATCTTCATCTCTAAATCTCGCTAATAATCAGACTTGGATGCCCTAAATTCTTCCAAATTATGGCCATAATTTGGAGCTGATGTTAAGGAAATGAATCTTTCTCTGTCCTCTGGGACTTCTTCTTCTTCTGCCTTGTCTTCTTTGTCTTCATCGTCATCGTCTTCATCTTCTAAGTCGTGGTTCTCGGGAATTGTTCGAGGCCGTTCGGATAGATCAGGCAGTGTCAAAATGGTAAGTAACTCCGCCACTGCCAGCACGAGTGATGCTTCCGTTCCCGTTGTCCGGAAGAATCAGTTCCGAGGCGTTTTATTCAAGTACGGTCCAAGTCCTATTCAGGTACTTCTTTTTTTGCTTTGTTCATTTTTGGGAAGTGAGAATTGAGAGTTGAAACTTCGGGATTTGATTTCAATTGTACATGATTTAGTCTCAGCACTCTAAATGTGGCGTTCTGCTCATTTCAGTCATCTCCGAGATCGCATTTAGTATCATTGTTCCCTTATGTTGAAATGTGCTTCAACTTGAATCACTGCTGATTGGTTAGCATCTATTTCTGCATTGTTTTCAAAATCTCATTTCCCTCCACCCGAAAAAAAAATCTCATTTCCCAGTGAGAGACATCCTGCTGCACCATTTTCATTATGTTGTCACTGTGTCGAGGATTAATGGCACAATTAAAGGATATTTGAGTATGTGGTTAGGCCTTCAGGAAGCATCATTTTTAGTGCTGAACAATTGAATGCTTTCAACTCAACAATACTTCACGTCAGGCACCATTTATGATATGAATATTGAATATATTTATAAGGGGAGTGGATTATTTGTATTTTTTGCAGGATCAGAACTGTTGGCTTTACTTGTCTGAGGATTCGTATGTGCGTGGTTGTCCAAAATGTTATTAGTTTGTTAGTGAAGAAGTGTACTGATATGTAATAAACAGTGGGATATTTTGGTAGTTACTTAGCCAAGGGCTATAAAAGGGAAGGGTAGGGGTGAGTTGAATTTTTTCCGTTTTTCTGTGAGGTGAACACATTGTGCGGTAAAGATGGTGGCTTTCTTTAATTAGCTTTCATCACGTGAATGGGTTTTTCTCTTTATAATGAAAATATTGCTGCAGTTCATTGTTATAGTAGTGATGGTTTACATTTCACATATCTGTTCTCTGCTATGCATATTTGGATATTCAATTTTAAATAGGATTTGTAGGTTTTTTCTTCTTTTCGAAGGGTGGTCTGTCTTATATAATAGTTAATATTAATTTTGGAAGGGGCTATTGTGTTCGGACAACTTTTAGAGGCTCCTTCAAAAAGTTGAGGCATGATGAGAGAAGAAAAATTCCTCTTCATTCCTGTCCATTCTCCTTTGTGAATGTTGTACTTCAGAATATGAATGAAATTGGTTGACTGCTTCATGATGATTCCTTTTATTTGCAGGTTGCATTTAAGACTGGTGACTACAAACAACAAGTTATTTTTATCGGTGGATTGACTGATGGTTTTCTTGCAACAGCGTATGTTGAATATTTTATAATTTCAACCTATCAATAAGTTTTCTTATGTCTCAAAGTTGGTCTGTATGAGGATGAGTTTATATCTTCTGTACCATTTGACTGATAACCTCCTTCAATCAAATCACCCAACAACCAAATTTTGACTACTTGCAATATATGTGAACCTATGAGGAATATTCATGATACATCCATTCTTTGTCTTCTTGCAGATACCTGGAACCCCTAGCAATTGCTCTAGACCGTGAGAAATGGTCACTAGTTCAATTTCTTATGTCTTCTTCATATAGTGGATATGGCACCTCGAGCTTGCAACAAGTAAACAATTAGATCCTTCTCTCTGATATAGCAATAGTACTATAATATTCTATAAACAAATTCCAGTAAAAAATGTTATGCTTATTTACTTTATTTATTACGAGCCTAATGTTCTGGTTTTCATTTATATACCTTCCTTAAAATTATTGTGGTGAAAAAAATTAGATTAATTAAACCCCTCGGAAATGTTACTAGCATTCAGCTTAAGGTATACTTATGGCTCCAAAGTATGTTGCCCTTGTCTTTTTTTTTTTTGGGTAATTGTTTGATGTAGGATAAGGTAGGGGAATGGTAGAAGATAAATGAGAAGAGTAGAAAATTAAAAAAAGGAGAGGAAATTGACTGAACAATTCTCAATAATATTTAATTAATAGAAAAAGAGAGATATCATAATGAGTAGTTCTAGGGCTTATTTATAAAGATCTAAATCCTAATTTAACTAGAATCCTAAAAGGATAAAATAATTCACATCTAAACAAAAGATAAATAATAAACTAAACTATATCCTAAAATATAATATAAAGATAAAAATCTAAACAAAATAACAAAATCTTGAAAGATAAAATAAATTCAAAATAAATTAAATCTAAATAACCTAATAATTATTTAAAATCCTAATAATCTAATTATCCCCTCTGCATCATTCTCCCCTATTTGAAAGAAATTTCCTCCGGAGGGTTAATACTCCACATAGATCTGGGAAACCTTTTTAACAAGTAAGATAGTGAAAGATGAGCTCTGAGCAAAGAACCGTTTCTTCAACAACCCAAGTATTATTTAACTCAGGAAATCCTTTCCACCAAACAAGATAATGATGAATGAGATCTAAACAAAGAGACTTTACATCAAAACTCCACATGATAGCTAAATTTGCAAAAAGCTTCTGATGGACCCTCTTAGGTTGGAGAAAATTTTGATCTTTTGAAGTTGCAACAATCCCTGTACATGTTGTAACAAAAAAGTGAGGTGGAGGAATAGCATGATGAATATTATCAATAACCTTGGGAAGCACAACTTTCAATTGTTTTTGTACTTGTCCCTTTTTTAGGCTTTTGTCCTCTTCAACAACCATAACATCAAGGTCCTCTTTGGATTCTAAGGAATTATTTACAGATGGTGTTACTTCAATTTGCTTTGTAGCTTTAACCTCCTGGTATGCCTGTTCTTCTTCTATCTGACACTTTGCATTCTTCCTTCTTTAAAGCCTCAGGAGTCATCTCTATATCCTTATTTAGAGCATATAGGATGTCTTTGGACAATCTTTTTAATTCATCAAGCTTACAGTTCGTTTAATCTAAGCGACAATCCATGTAATCAAGGTGATGATCCATGCGATCAAAGTGACAATCCATGCTGTCAAATGAATGCTCGAGGCACTCGACAGAAGCCATACTAATAATATTAATTCAAATATACTTCCAAAGGAGAAATCATGTCTTTATTTGATGGACTATAATGGAAGAAATCGCATGAAAACACCTCAGAAATGCTCAAAAATGGAATTTTACCCCCAAAACAAGCTTCTAATTGATGGTTCTTGCAGCTATGATAGGCTGGAAGGGAAAAAACCTCACAAAACAACTCAAAAATTGTAGAAAAAGTGAATCTGGAGCGACTGTACGGACAACATGTATGGCTCATGAAGCCCGCAAAAGCTTCTCCTGGCGCGTCTAGCAGCAGACCGCAGTGATGCTTCAAGGACTGGCCGGTTTTAAGGAGCCAAACACAATGGTGGTGAAGTTTTTTAGCGATATGACATTTGGAAGTACGGTTTTTGGTACATACTGTGAGATGGTTAGGGTTCCAGTGAGTTTTTTGATGGGTTTCTGGTGAGGGAAGTATGGGAAGGAGCGCGAGGAACCTGCTCTGATACCGAAATAATATAGGATAAGGTAGGGAAAGGGTAGAAGATAGATGAGAATAGTAGAAAATTAAAAAAAGGAGAGGAAATTCATTGAACGATTCTCAATAATATTCAATCAATAAAAAGAGAGAGATATCACAATGAGTAATTTTTGGGCTTATTTATAGAGATCTAAATCTTAATCTAACTAAGATCCTAAAAGGATAAAATAATTTAAATCTAAACAAAAGATAAATAATAAACCAAACTATATCCTAAAATATAAGATAGAGATAAAAATCTAAACAAAATAACAAAATCTTAAAGGATAAAATAAATTCAAAATAAATTAAAGCTAAATAACCTAATAATTATTTAAAATCCTAATTATCTAATTATCCCTTCTATATCATTGTTGCCCTTGTCTTTTGATACCATATTCCTTGGCACTTGAAAATGTAGACTTCTGGTGTGTAATCTAACGAAAATGCTGGCTGTTTTTGGTAGAGGAATTACTTTTACACTGATTAAACAAAGACTGGTTAATATGTTTAATTGTTTATTTTTTAATCAAATATTTGAAGTAACTTATACTTCTGTTATTTTTGTGCCCAGTACCTCACGCAACATATATTAAGATTTAATGCTTTTGCTAAATACATTTAAGTAAGCTAGCAACTATGGTGTTTGGAAGTTGAGCAGGTAAGGCCTGAAAAATCTAAAGCCAGGTGGACTATCATAGAAAATTGTCAAGTTGGTTGCAAATTGGCAAGTTAAATGACACCATTTGGGTAGTGAGAACAATGTAAAATTTATCCACTCAAATTTAGCCTAAAACAAGCCAATTATGACAAAGTTGGTCTTGAATCCAGGCAGACTTGACTGTCCAGATAATAAAAATCTCAAATACATTGATAGAACTTAGAATAGATATCTTGATTGCTTAAATCGCTTACAGAAAGGAGAATCAAATGTATTGCCCTACTGCCTACAATAAAGTTTGTCCATGTGGCTTTTTGGGTCGTTAGTAGACTATTAAGCAGTTTTAGCTTCAACTTGAGATCATTGTGATATATTGAAGATAGCTGATTGTAATGATGTTAGTGGAGGCAAGATGTTTGTTATCATACTTATGATGGTTGATTCTCTTATTGAAAGCTAGTAATAAATAATAGAAATAATTGAAGTATTATCGATCTTGAGATCTGAAATTAGCACAATAAAAAAGTATAGGCGACTCAAACCTTTGTTCTTTCTTAGCCCTTTTCCTAGCAGTGCTCAGTGACATGGCATGATCTTTGTTACAGCCTGTTTGGTTAGATCCATGGAAAGGTATTCCCTTTTCACTCACAGAAAACAAGATATGAAATATATATTATATATACGTTATCATTATTTAACAATAAATGTCTTTTTTATTACTTTTTTTTATTCAGGGACAAACTATTTCTCATCTACAAAATCACTTTTTCTATTTTATTTTTCTTTCCATTCCTTTCCATTTTGTGTATTAGATAACCTATTAGTCTAATGGGAACTGAGATGTTTGTGCCAATATTTTGCCATTCTCCAATTTGGGACCTTTATTATTGTTGTCAGCTATTTTCTATATTCATATATATATTCTCAACTTTTAATGGCTAATTTTAATAGTATTGTATTGTGTTTCTCTGGAGAGTTTAACTAGATAGTGTGTTGTGTATATTTCCATCTTAGATCTTATTGATCAGATCGATGCCTTGTTGCTTGAATTCTAAGATATCTTGTTGAATTCATGTTGAAGGATGCCAAGGAGCTGGATCAGCTGATAAATTATTTAATTAACAAAGAAGATTCTGAAGGTGTGGTACTGCTTGGGCATAGTACTGGCTGTCAGGTTATTTATTATTGCATTTAAATCTGGAGCCATACTCTTTTTCTTTTTTATTGCAACTGCTATTTGGTGAGCAAGAGAAATGGACTTTGATTTGGACATGTTATCTAGGATATTGTGCATTATATGCGGACAAATGCTGCATGCTCCCGTGCAGTCCGTGCTGCCATCCTTCAGGTACTTGCTTGTTTATAACAGATTATATATTTATATCTAAACACTTGGTGAGCATTGTGCTTTGCAGTTCTAGTACTGAAACAATTATTCATTCATTCTAACACCAATCCTAATATTGGCTAAAATAATTTGCTTGGAACTCTTGGTGAGCATTGTGTTTGTTCTTTAACCTCGGAGTAGTTTCTCTTGATATGTTCTACAGTTTCAACAAGAATATGTGTCAGTTTTGCAATTTCCTTGGGTACTTGGATGGAGTGGAATGCCTGCATCTTCAAAGCTTTGTTTGGCCCCTTTATGAATTATGGGATAAGATTGTGTTACGGATGTTGGGTGGTTTGCCCATGGTGTTTTAGGGTAGTTTTCCATTTCTGATATGCAGAGAGATTGGTTAGCTTTGGTGCTTTGAGATATCTTGGTTCTTTTTTTCTGTTAGCTTCTCAGCATTGGAGGATATTCCATCCTCCCCTTAGCTGTACTTTCTCTCCCTTCTAATTAATTTTGTTATCTTAGTGTTATGTCTTCCAATTGCCTCTGTTCTCTCACTTGAACTTTTTCTGTTATGCCAATAAAATGATCAGGCTCCAGTTAGTGATAGGGAATATCAAGCTACTGTGCCTGAGACAGCTTCTATGATTGACTTAGCTGCTGGTATGATAAGAGACGGGCGAGGTTCTGATTTATTGCCAAGGGAAGCGGATCCTTCTGCCCCAATAACTGCCTATAGGTGAGTTCATATTAAGGTTTTAAGAACAGCACAAATACTGAAATAAGCCTTGACGTGAATTGATAGGATTGTTAGTATATTCAAAAGTAGCATAATTCAAAATGTATATTGAACTTTAATATTTGTTTGTCAATTACAAAAGCAGGTTGTTGCTTTTCCATTAGCACTCCACTGTACTAGTCTAAATATAAGGCATATTTTAATGTAGCAATGTCTCCTGTTTCATAACAAGTCTTTTTTTTTTCTTTGAAGTCTATGAATCATGTGATAGTTGCAACAAATTTACTTTTGTGAGTTGACCTCTGAAGAGAATGCTTGTGGTGGAGCGGACACTTTTCTTAGGTCTTGTCCTGGATTTATCCAAAATTATCGTAGGATTTTCATTTTCAAACAAACTGAAAGTTTTGATTTTTATATGAACGGGAATAAAATAATTGGGTTTGGGAACAGGGAAAGGCAACCTTATCTCATCTTAAGATGGTAAATGGGTATCGGAATTCTGGGACTGGCAATAAGAATTTTACCTGCTTAGGTTCTGATGGGCATGGTATTTTGGTGGAGCGATGCAGATGGGGATTTTAGTTCTATGATCCATGGCCATCCCTACTTTTGTTTTGTTGCTTCTTTCTCCCTCCTTCCTTCTTCCCCTTCCTCTCCTTAGTTGGTCATGTCATGCGTGACATGCTAATGCCTGAGAAATATTGACTGTTGTGTAAGATTAAGACATCAAATGGATGCTGGAGAAAAGGTCATTATTTTCTCAAGCTATTGCTTCCTTTATAATGAACCAATACTTTTGCAGGTACCACTCCCTTTGCTCATATAATGGTGATGATGATTTGTTCAGTTCCGACTTTAGTGAGGATCAATTGAAAATGAAACTTGGGCACATGTCATGCACACATTGCCAGGTGAGAACATCTCTGTAACTCACCTTTTTTTTATCTCTTTTGCTTGTGTGCCATCCCAAAAGTATACATCCTTGAGCTAAAATTTAGCCTTGCTGAAATTGAATTCCCTTTAAATACAAGGGATACAGCTTTTTTCTTTTGAAATTTAAGTTGATGGATATGGAAGGCTTAAATAGAAGGCTAAAAGGTTTTCACTATGAACTGATCAATGGCAGCTCTCTTTGTTGCCCTGAATGGTACTAAGAAGTAAGTATAGTTGATATTGCCTTTGTAGTAAAAAGCTACGTTGAGTCATTAAAATGCATGTCAGTGACTCTGTGGAGAAAATAAAGGTAATTGTTATTCTAACTTTGTGTGCGTGTGTTTTGAGTGAGAGTGAGAGTGGGAGAATTGAGAATTACTTGGCAAAGAGGGGGTTGATCTTTTTTAAAATGCCATGGCGTTTTGCAGGTTATATTTTCAATGGCTGATGAATATGTGCCAGATTATGTTGATAAGAAAGCACTGGTTGAGCGGTAAATTCTCTGGTCCTATCTGGTGACATGCATATATGGTCTCTTTGTTCATGCAATAATCCCCATTTCAGAGGAAGGACAATACTGAGTTTTTAGTTGTAGTCTATCCCAAGCAGTGGTCCTGCGTCTGGTGGGGGGAAGATATAGAGGAATGAGTTGATATGTTGATGCGTCATATTTAAAAACATGCAGATTATGCCGAGCGTTGGGAGGTGCCGAGAAAGTAGAGATCGAACATGGGAATCATTCGCTCTCTAACAG
The DNA here is from genome assembly GCA_026686845.1 of Adenanthera pavonina. Taxonomy (NCBI): domain Eukaryota; kingdom Viridiplantae; phylum Streptophyta; class Magnoliopsida; order Fabales; family Fabaceae; genus Adenanthera; species Adenanthera pavonina. The sequence goes on from JAIVEN010000018.1 coordinate 33,061,706, forward strand.
AGTTGAAGAGGCCGTCCATGCTATTATTGACTTCATAAAAAGGGAGGGACCGAAAGGCTGGGATGATCCCTGGAATTAATGTATGTTTTATTAGTCTTAATCTTCGTTGGCTTTTACCATTGTTGTTTTGATTCCTCCAGTCAACAATCCTTTCATCTTTCATTTTTCTCTCATTTGTTGAATTCTTCTCGAGGTGTTTGTTTTTCCCCTTTTGGGTGGGTGGGGGTTTGTTATTTTCCACCTTTTATATATTTTTTTAAAATACATGTTGACATTTTTATATCTTCGTTGGCTTTTACCATTGTTGTTTTGATTCCTCCAGTCAACAATGCTTTAATCTTTCATTTCTCTCTCAGTTGTTGGATTCTTCTCGAGGTGTTTGTTTTTGCCCTTTTGGGTGGGTGGGGGGTTTGTTATTTTCCACCTTTTTTATATTTTTTCAAAATACATGTTGATATTTTTTAAACTGTCTGTAAGAACTATGATAAGTATAACTAGTGTATCTGTTTTGGATCTGATTTATTGTTGAAAAGAAACTTTTTTCTTTTTTTTTGGGGTCGTAATTGAAAAGAAACTTTTAGGCATCTTACTTGTCTCTCTTTTTGACTTCGGCATTGCTTGCTGGGCATGTCAGTTTCCAAGAGTCTTAATACCATGTTAAATGTCATTTTCTACTTTCTATCTTTCCTTACCGAAGCAGCTCCCGAGGACCAGCATGATTCGTGGTTGCTGGCAACTCGACGCAGTTAAATTGCCATTGGCCTTGCATTTTCAACTGACAAACTTTATTTTCTTCATTTATTTCATATATAAATGTATGTCAGTATGTACATGGTAAAATGTCTAGAATATTAAATTCTTTTTCAAAATACTCCCTTTATATTGGAAATTTGTCCATTGAGTATAATTTCAAATTTTAAAATTTGAGAAATTGGTGTATCAAGAAGTAAACTGCTTTTAATGAATTTAATTAAGGGTAATTTGGGAAGTAGTGATAATTTTTTTAAAAAATTAAGAATAGTAACTACTTTTAATTATTCTCTTAGTTTGTTCGAGTTAGTTAAAACTTAAAAATGACATAATAAGAGTTAGAGATAATACTTATATTATGAATTGATGTCTGGTGATGATAAATGAAGGACTAATTAAAATTAATAATATCCTATTAAAAAGGGTAAAATATAAGCATATTTAAATGAGAAGAGGGAGATCATGAGATCAAATCTCACTTATAATATGATGTCATTTTGGGTGTGAGTGTGTATAATGTAATTATTTCGAGTGGGAAAAAAATGAAGTAAAGCTAAAAATTACATTATCTATCTAGTTTCTACGATGATGTTGAACGGGAATTATATGTAGAAAGGGAAAATTTATTCCTGGTGTTTTTTTTTTCTTTTGCTGTGTAGTATTTCACGAGTCCGGAGCAATCCCAAGCTACTGTGTCCTATCTGTTTTTTCTTAAGTTGGGCCCTGTACCGTGTTTTGTCTTGTCTATAATATAAAATATTCCCAATAATTTCGTATAGATATTAGGGAACATTTATTATATTTTTAAATTTATCAAAAAAATAAAAAATCTCATTTGTATTTCTATTTATTTTACTCCTTTTCATTGTTTCTACACAAGTTATAAAAGGTAAAAGAGACAAATCAATATATTATTATGAATCAAGAAAAAACTCCCCATAACACAGATAATATGGATTGGAGGACGTAGTTGTAATGGAATTGAATGTGAATATGTGATCATTAGGAGGGGCTTCATATGGTAATCTCATCTGATCTGATCTGATCTGACAGCCACACATTGCAAGGCCAACTGTTGGGACGTGAATGACCATAATCATCGCATTCCTTGGTGGCTCTCCACCACCTTTTATTTCTGCAAAATTTAGCTTTGGTCATTACTTTCACACCTGATTCGGTTGGAACTATAAATGCAAGTTTCCGTGAAATTGTCAAGCAACAAGAATACATTACCTGATCCTTTTTTAGTCATCATTCATGTTCACGCGAAACGAACAAACCTATCTCTTTCTTATATGAGTATCATATCTACCCTACCATCAGGGGTTGGGTTGATGACCCCCTATTAAATTGATGATTATGATAATAATAATAATAATAATAATAAATGGGACGTAAAAGGAATCTCTTATGAACGGTTTGTTGCTGCTTGGGAAATACAATTAATATATACAACCAAGACAATAACGAGCTTCTATTCTTTCATTATGTATGTTTTCTATTGCAAGGTTTCTTTGGCAATATTGTTAGTGACTCATGATACTAATTTTTATATCATCTCATTATTAAAGTAAGCTTTTTTATCTTATAAGTAATGACACATCAATATATCATTACATGAATTTTATATCAAATTGTACTGTTCATAAGTCTTAAATCACACTCCCTTTATTTCAAACAATTATCACTTTAAGGTTTTAACTTTGTTTCCAAATAATTATCACTTTAGGATTTTAATAAGTTATTATTTTTTTTTATTATTTTACATAAATTTTATATTGCATTCATCAATCTTTGAAAGAATAATGCGACATAAATGAACATATTGGTTCGTTGCATCCTCGCAATTTCTTTTTCCTGCGCTTTTTAAGGAGTACATTCATTTTAGCTTGAACCAAACCCCTATGAAAATCGTACCAGTCTCATCTACTAGTACTAATAATGAACCCAATATGTTCCCACACATACCCCACCCATCCGTTTGGTTCAATTTAATTTTTACCCTAAACAAACAAGGGGGTTTGGGTCTTTCAATTGGGATGATTTTTATTTAATTAATTTAATTTTTCAATTTAAAATTCTGCAGTTAAAAAAAGTTGATTTTTATTCTATATTTTCCTTTTTTTTTTGGATAAAAACATCAAAATAAATTTTTTTTACTATCTAAATTTAACTAGAAGACAAAGTAAAGGTTTTCTCAATTATCAATTAGAGAGATCTAAATCTATAAGATACGGCTGGAATAATGCTTTTAAGCTAAAAATAGAAAAATGCTCCCTCATGATTTTATTTATAAGAAAAAAAATTTCTTTTGATAATCATAAATATAAAGAAAAAAAGAGCTAATGGTGTATTAAATTTTTATTTTTAAAAAAATTATCCTTTGTTAATTATGTGAAAGAAAGATTAACTATATTAGTGATTTATATTAGTATTAAATTAAATAAGAATAATTTTAAAAAAAACTTAAAATATGAGATAATTTAATTAACTTTAACTTACTAAAACTAATTTTCTTATTATCTGTGAAATAGTTTTTTTTCCCTTATAAATGTGATAAAAAAAATATAATAAAAACAGATGAGACACTAGTAGATAAAAAGAAAAAAAATATATACCAGTACTATCCGGATAGTTGTTGCAAAACAGGTTAAATATATAATTTTTATATCATTATGATTTTTTTTAAATTATATACTTATCTTTAAAATAGAAGTACTATTGTATAACTAAAAATCTATACTTAATGTATAAAAAACATCTATACTTAAATTTGCTATGTGGAATGTAACTTACATTTACAACAACGAAAACCACCTCAAAATGTGACCAGAGCTAGTATAACTATAATACTATTTCATAATTAACTTAGAATAATCCATAGTGAAATCATGTTAAACCCAACCCAACATCCATCGCCATCATCCCACAAAGAGAGCTTAATGAACACAAGAAAAAGCCAAGACTAATCTTTCCAAGTTTTTTTTTTTTAAATTTTTGCAAACAATCTTTCAATTTACATTAAGGAGCAAAATGAAATAAAACAAGGGCTGTTTGTAATCAAATCACCGTTAGATTTGAAACCTTTCTATCTATTTTTGGGTTTCAATCAATCCCGATTCTCCAACCTCCCAAGATTTTCATCGCCCATAAATATAATATTCAAAGACCTTACCTTTTTACGACAATCCGATTTTTCATGGCCATTGCTATTGAAACTTCAGTACTCTCCCTCTCCTTCTTTCACTCCTTTTGATCATACCCACTATCATCGCCTTGTAAATATCTGCACATCTTCTTCTGCTTCTTCTTTTTCCTCGCCAGTTCCCATTAAAGTATTGTGTTTGTTTCTCGAGAAAATCGACATTTTTGCTTTAGATAGTCTTTTGTATTATTTTTTCTAATGGTTGCCGTCAAAAGGTAGCGACTTTTCCGTGTTGACTGTTGTTGGGGATTGGTTTTGTTTGTTGCGGTTCTGCGGCGGCGGCGGCGGCGGCGGTCGTGGAAATCTCCGATGGTGGTGGTTACGCCGTCGGCGAATCACCGGTCATTATGGTTCAGTCCGATACGGCATTGGTCTTTTGGCTTGCTTCTGACGGGGTTTGCTTTAATTGGGACGGCCATGGTTTGGTGGGGAATCGATGGCACCATTGTTAGAAACTACATTGAAGCTCGAAGATTTTCTCATTATGATATTCCTTCATCTAATCTCTCCCAAAACCATCAAAATTCAACCTATATCTCCCTACTCATTCCAACTACTTCGAACGAGAACCATACAAATTCAACCATGCCCGCACACGACGAACCAGTTTCCCTGAAGAATTCCAGTTTGGGGTCCGAAATAATTGCTAAGAACCCAAAACAGAGTGTGGTTCAGGTAAGTTCTAGCTGGATTTCTTCGGAATTAGAACCCAACATTACTTCAAATCTTATAGCTCAATGGTTAGCTCCTGGAGGACAACCTTGTAGAGAGTCTTACACTGTTCAAATTGCTATTCCTGGTTTGGATAATGTTGAAGAGATAGAACTATCAGCTGGGAAAGTACATGAATTTACTTTCCAAGCATTGGATGAGTCTGGAAATCCTCGTTGCTTAGGTGGGGATTACTTTGAAACTGATCTTTCAGGGGAATGGTGGAAATCTCGGCCTCTGGTGAGAGATTTGGGTAATGGGTCTTACTCCATTTCGCTTCAAGTTCATCCAGATTTCGAAGGGCTGTACAATCTCACCATCATTCTGCTTTACAGACACTTCGAAGGTCTCAAATTTACCCCATGGAAATTTATATACGATCGAGTGCTTCGAAAAATCCCAATCAGGTTCTTCAAAGGCAGTGTTGAACTACCAGAATTACAGACCTGTAAAGCTTTTGACTTTACCAAGGATGTGTGGTGTGGAAGATGGACCAGGCATGGGAAAAAAGATGATTGTGAAATCAGTCATGATGGTAGATTTCGATGCTTAGCTCCAGAGTTCCCTTGTAAAGCTCCATGGTGTGTTGGTTCCCTGGGGATTCTGGAGAGTAATGGATGGGTGTACTCCACTCACTGTTCATTCAAACTTTTTTCGGCTGATTCAGCTTGGAATTGCTTGAAGAATCGGTGGATCTTCTTCTGGGGTGATTCAAATCATGTGGACACCATACGCAACATGCTCAATTTCATCTTAGATTTGCCTGAAGTACATGCCGTTCCCAGAAGATTTGACATGAACTTTTCAAACCCTAAAGACCCATCTCAGACTATTCGAATCACAAGCATCTTCAACGGGCATTGGAATGAAACAAAGAACTACGAGGGTCTAAATTCTCTGAGAAACCAAGGGTTTCAAGATCTGCTCAAGAAATACTTCTCAGAACCCACAGTTCCAGACACCATCATCATGAACTCTGGCCTGCATGACGGTGTTCACTGGACCAACATCAGATCATTCTCTAAAGGAGCATATCATGCAGCCTCATTCTGGAAAGAAGTGATGAACTCAGTGAAGCAGAGAGGGTTGGCTTGGCCAAGAGTGTTTTACAGAACCACAGTGGCTACAGGTGGGTATGCAAGATCACTACAATATAACCCTAACAAGATGGAGGTGTTCAATGGAATAGTGTTAGAGAAGATGAAGGAGGCAGGGGTGATTTCTGGGGTGATTGATGACTTTGATATGACATATCCATGGCATTTTGATAATCGGTGTAATGATGGGGTTCATTATGGAAGAGCTCCATTGAAGATGAAGTGGCGAGACGGCCAGATTGGACATCAATATTTTGTGGATCTGATGTTAGCTCATGTTCTGCTTAATGCAATGTGTGCTTCATAGGCGGCATGGAATTTGAATTCACAAGAAACGTTCGTAGCAGAACCTGTATTCTTTAGCTACAAAGCATACTAGTAATTTTAGTAATTTTTTTGTTTCCTAAGGTTGGGTTTTAGCATACACTCTTGGTCTATATGTCAGAAATATATATAATATATACGAGGTTGTTCCACTTGTGGGAATGCAGAGGGTTTTAAATCCTGCAGAACATTACATTTTTATTGTTGATTAATTAATGAATCAGAACATTATTGTGGTTAGAGGAGGCTAATAAAATAGCAATGTAGTAACAGAATCTTGACCGGTGCAGAGTAGGACAGAACAAATGTAATATGACAATTAAATTAAACATTATCTGAGTGTTGATTTCTTGCTGTGCAGTCTTGTTGCTAGTGAGCTCATAAACACGCTTTAGGGTCTGTTTGGTTCAAGCAAAGGGAAGGGGAGAAATTTTAATGGAGGGGAGGGGATTGGAGAGATTTTAAAATTCCCTTGTTTGGTGGAATTCAAGGGGGGGATTGGTGGGATTTTAATGAAACCTTATTTGATTTACGAAGGGATTCGAGGGGATTGAGTAATAAAACTCAATCCTCTCCAAAAAAATCCCAAATTGAAGAAGAATAAAAAAGGGATGGGGGAGGGGATTGAGGAGAATTAAATCCCCTTAAAATTTATGAACCAAACAAGGGGAGAGGATTCCGTCCCCTTTTCTTAAAAAAACTTTAACCAAACATGGCCTTAGACCAAAAACTCTACGTACATTTTGACTTGACTGGTTAATGGTGCAAACTGTAAAGCATAACATGACAAATTGAGGAAAAACTAGTCATTATCGGATGGCAAGTGAATATTAGCAGAGGGACAATAAGAGAGAGAAAAAATAAAGAAGAAGATAATATTAAGATGGATGAGTTGTTATGTGAAATGACCGTATTGGAGAAAAAGTTAGCTTGACAATGCTTTTTTCTTTTGGCCAATGTTGATCTAGCATTTATCAAAGAAAAAATAATAGTAAATTAACCAAGGTGATTTGGATAAGATTATCGAGGTATTAGTGAAAAAAGTTGATCACATAATATTTAGCCTTATAAAAAGAGATAAATAAAAACTAATAAGAATACTTGAAGATAATAAATAATATATTTGAAGAATTGGTATTTAATAAAACCCAATAACTTCATGTGATTTTTATAATTGTTATTCTCTGGTGGGATAAAATTTCTTCTTCCTGTTATAGTACTAGAGATTATATAATTTTAATGGTGACTAATATAATTATATCATATCATAATTACAGATAAAAGTTCTTCATCTTGTTGTTATGAGTTCTTGGTGTCATACATCCTAATGATTGGTGATTCCTGAGCCGGTCAAGTGGCGAGACAAGGGTTTAGCAAGCAACTCGGGCCAGCAAGGCTGTAATGGACCGGATGGGTTCACAAGCCATATCAATGGGTCCTAAGCTGGAAAGCTAGTACCCAAAAAACATCATATCAGACATTATTATTTGATTGTTAATAATAAAGAAATCACTAGATGTAGTCACACACTCACACTGCAATGCACCAAGGTTGAAATTGCATTGTCACTCTACTTTTATATATGTCCACAATGAAAAAATAATAAAACATGCATTATAGCTTTTTCAATTAATATTTAAATTAAATATTATATTCTCATAAATAAATTAGGACGCAAAACTTATAGTTAAGAATGCGCAACGACCCTAATAGAGGTCACTAGGCACTAGGAAAGAGCTAAAGAAATGTTTTGGATGAAATTTTAGGGTTCTGAATCTTCTAAAGGTGTAGAGTTCAGCAAAAAATCACATTGATATATAAAATTTAATAGTTTAACTAACTAACATTTGTGTCTCAAATTTTTTTTATGCAAACTAATAAAAAATTTTCAACTATTTTTTCATCCAAAATAGGTTTTTAATTAGTTTTTACATAAATTTCTTATATCCATTATTATTAAATTAAATTTGAATATTATTGAATTTAACTCTTCCAACATATTCCAACTCAATCGTTACCCAATTAATGGCCTCTCACCACTTACGCAGCTGTTTGCTAATTAACTTCAATTATTTTTGTGAACATTCTTTTCTTTATTTCTACCAAATGAACTCAATGGGACAAATAAATCAGAAAATGCCACGTAACCCGACCAGGAACAGTAAAGAGATATTTTTTTTACCATTAAAGTGTAAATTATTTTTTATCCCTTCTAATAAATTATTTTTCATATATACAATCAAGGTTCAAAACAAAGGGACCAATCATACCAAACAATCTAGCAATTGTAACAGCCCTCGCTGCTACAATAAAATTGATCTTAGCCGAAAGGCCGAGAATGCTACATAACCCGACCAATCCGACCTTACGTAGAGTAGTGTAAGCAAATTTCTGACGAAAACAGGAAACATTAGTTCACTTCACGCAACGCAGGTATCGAGAAGGAATATAAATGCCAAATTACAGTGGTATCCAAACAGTACAATAATAAAAGCTCCAGAGTGCTTTTTTATCAAAAAAAAACTCCAAAGTGCTCGAAGGAAAAGGTAAAGGCGGAAATAGAATAAGCCGGTAAGAAGGTTTGAACTCTGAAGGTCTCTGAATGAATCTGATGGACTGACTAATAAGACGACGCCCCGTTCGGTTGTTGATCAAATTCAAATCTGGCAAATCTTGGGGGATTGAGAGCTCGCTTATCTTTGAAGCAATCAGCAGCTGACTACGACGACGACGAGAAGTGCAGGCCTTGGCGTCGCAGGATAACCATGGCTTTCACCTGGGCCTCGGCCCTCAAAATCACTCTTCTGCTTCTTCTTCTTGCCGCTGTTGCTGCTGCTTGTTTTACTCTCCCAATCGAAAAGGTTTTTTTTTTCCGCTTCTGGGTCGCTCAAATTTACTTTTCTCGATTCGCTATTAAAAGATGTTTTAGTTGAATTGGGGTTGATACATTTTCGTTGAATTAATTCCGTTCCTATGCGCATGCTTATAATAATTTCGGGATCGCTCAATTTCACCTGCGGGTTCCTTTTCTACTGATGTTTCTTTTCTCATTTCCTTTTTTTTTCTTAGTTGAAATAGAATTTAATATCAATCCATGAAATTGGATGATCCTCCGATGGCTGTGGTACACGAGCTTGAAAGCGTTGTTTGGCCTTATTTCCTTAACATTCAGGAATTTCAGCCGACGGATTTAATCTACTATGAGTAGCATGTCCAATGTCAAGAGAGTAGTGTTGGGGGAAGACAATTTCGTCAAATGCAATGAAGAAATAAAGTTTAAAACTCTCATTTAAATGGTTGATTCCTCATATTAGTATAATATAAAAGTTTAGTTATTCATTACATAGTCAAATCATTTTTCCAGATGACCAGTATATGCCGCTTTTATTTATATGCATATTCTAATTCTACTATTCTTCATTGCATAATTGCAAGTATTGCGTTGGGATTTTCATTTCATCCCTGGAAAGTTGCAGAAACCTTCTGGCTGTAGACGGTTTATTAATGTTCTTACGTTTTGCAGATGCTGAAGGACTTCTTAGTATGGGTTCATCGTGACCTTGGACCCTGGGGTCCAGTTGTCCTGTAAGTTAATTTTAATTTTTTTATTCCCTTATTTCCACGTCCACAGTATCTTTCTTGGATTCTTACAATGTCTCAACTGTGAAACTTGTACCAATGCATGTAATCACTTTGTTGTAAAATGTAAATTGCTATTTAAAGGTAATTTGTGAGTAGGAAATATTCTGGTCAGAAGAACTTGGTCAAAAGTGTGTTTCTAAAGTTGATGCTTTGTATTGGCTGAGGGAAATACTAACTAAAGTCTAACATCAATTCAACTCTCAGGTAGTATTGAGAAAACCAGGGTACTTTATGTGTATCAAACGGACCAAACCAACACTGTAAAGTTTAACTTATTTAATGTTTAATAATATATTTGTTCGGAATATCAATTAGAGCATAAGTTTTTACCCAATCCTATGTGGAAAGCCCATATGAAATTAGTATCATATGGGGGCAAATAAAGTTTAGTCATACGTAAGATCATCGGTGTAGGATATCAGTATTCCTCGAATAACTAATGGAAGTCTGTAAGATTACAACTCTTCTATATGCTTGTATAAATATTGCATTTTATAAAGGTTGCACAAATCTATCTTCATATGATCCCTTTGTTATGTAAACACTTAAAGAAATTGATTATTTTTTACTGATTATAAAATTTAATACATAATTCATGTTCTTTCAATTTTTTCTTATTCATGATGCAATGGAAAAGAATAAATTTACATAAACCAGTGGGCACTTTAGAATAGCCTTAAGTCAGTAATTTGGATAATGAACTTGAATCATTGAATGCATGAAGTTGCAAACTCATGTTTATTTTGTGGTTTTCAGGGCTGTTGCTTACATACCTTTGACTGTCTTGGCAGTTCCAGCTTCTGTACTTACTGTAAGAATCATTGATACCCAAGCAATTCATAGTAGACATTAATAAACTGCTACTAGAAAGTTCTTGTATCCTCAAGTGTCATCGTAATGGTAGCATGTAATGCTACTTAGAGGTGTTCTTCAAAAGCATTGCTAGATATTTGTGATAATCACCCTAGGGTATTTGTAAATTTCAAAATTGAATCTACCAGGGGCAATTATTTTACCTTTATAAATTCTACAAACTTGAGGAGATTGTTGCATTATGGTATTTTTAAAATTTTACCACTCTAATTATGTTTGATGTTATTGAATACTGACACTTTATACCTCAATCACTTGTTAAATGATTCATTTGTAACTTCTGCTGTATGTAACATTGAGAAGCATCAGTTGATTACATAGTACTTCCCCAATGATTTTGGGGTAGATTTAGACTGATGGTTGCTATTTTTCTTAATTTGAACCTTGGAAATCTAATGTCTGTCAGTTCAGAAGGCAGAATGATGGGTAAGAATAATGAAAGAATGAGAAAGTATATACCAAGCTGAGGAAATATAATATGGTTGTTGTTGATTTATATTATTTTGTATTGACTGATTAGTCTACTCTCTTACTCCCCATATTTCCATTTGTAATGCAACATGCATGCACATAACAAAGAACCTTGATACCTCATACCTTAGCGACTTAGCCATTATATGTGTAATTGACTTATAAATTCTTTTTTATTTTTAAATAATGACACTCATTAAGACAAAGAAGAGAAGTATAAAAAAGGAGGATAAGAGCTTGCTGCAACAATTGCTATTATAAATTTTGGCCCTAGTTGTCCTCCCCATTCACCAGTGGAGCCAGTAGACTATGTACGGTGTAAAAGTATTCAAGTGATGATTTATTCAACCTTCCTTTTGGTGGACTGTTCTGCATAGTTTTGCCAGCCAGAACTTTGTTCCCCTACTGCCTTTACCGTGAGTGAGAATGGTGTGGGAGTGGCCCCATTTAACAACAAAACAGATACGCATGTACATGCCTATGATATGTCTGATTTCACAGAAATTTGTTAGCATCTGACCTTTTTAAATCTGATGTTCTAATTTGCAAATTGAGTATTAATTTTCTAGTCCTGGTGTTGGCCAAATTTTTCTTTTGTTTTTTCCCCTAGTCCTGGTGGCTGAATGCTGAGCTCTGTAATTCTTTAAATGTTGATTTTAGATCTTATTGAAGTTAGCTTTAGGTTTTTTACTGCTTATGATGATGCTGACATGGACTTGCATTTCAACCCGATATTTTAATTTTAAAATAAGAATTTTTGCTCTCTGCCTTTATATCTTTAATCCTCTCCATGCTTCTCTCCTTCAAAGTACCTGGTGGAGAACCAAAGTAACTCCATTTCATTTAATTTGATATACCATTTTCAGCTCGGTGGGGGTTATCTTTTTGGGCTTCCAGTGGGTTTTGTTGCTGACTCTATTGGTGCAACTATTGGTGCAGGAGCTGCATTTCTTCTTGGTAGAACGGTAAGTTTTCTGGAGTTTTATATTATTTACTTATTTAATAGTTCAAACGTAAACATCATCTTTGGACCACTACTTGCTACTCTATAATTAATTTATCTTCTTCTTCTTCTTCTTTTTTTTCCTTCTTCTTTTAAATATTAGTACAGGATGCCCATTCTTTCTTGCCTTTCTCCATATCAAGTTTCTTATGATTTCCTTAATCTTTCTATCGAGCTGCATTCTGGTCTTTGTTTCTTTGATTTAGTATACACTTGTTTGTTGGCGTTGAGATTGTTTATTCACATCTTTGTCAAACTGTACAGATTGGAAAATCATTTGTCACTTCTAGGTTGAAGGATTATCCACAGTTTAAATCAGTGGCAATTGCGATTCGGAGATCTGGCTTTAAGGTTTTTATACTTGATATACTTAATACTGTTTTGAAAATCTTGAATCTTTTGACGTTTTAGCGGCCAATAACATGACAATTACTAATCACTTCTTAAGAAGGCTATATTCTGATGGATCGTTGCTTATCACTGGTTTCCTTGGTGTTACTTTCTGTTGTTATTACTCAACCAAATATCTAAGGTGTTTTGAATCTCCTTATCTGCTTTACAGATTGTATTACTGCTTCGGCTCGTTCCATTACTACCATTTAACATGTTAAATTACCTCCTGTCTGTGACTCCTGTTCCTCTTGGGGAATACATGCTGGCTTCCTGGTTAGGAATGATGGTATCTTCTTCACCCTTTATCATGTATTAATCGTGAACTTGGTCCTGCAAAATCAGCCTCACTTTGCGATTTTAAAATTGTTTGAATGCTAATTAGATTTCTTATAATTAGTTTTTGATGGCATATTGGACACCTTTGAAAGCCATCAAAACTCTTCTTTTTGATTGCCTATATTGCCACACTGAACCCCGTACCACCCTAACTACCTGAACATTATCAATGAATATGACTGGTTAAAATGATATGTCAAAAAGATTTTTGTAGTGTTTTAGGTGAATTGATTTGGGAAGGAAGGTGGATCTGACTTCAGACGTTGGTTGTGATCTCTGTTTATAGTGTGGTCTACAAATGCATTCCACCAATAGGGAATTCTATGATGTGCATAGCCTAGTAGATCCTTTCCAGTTACATTTTTCCCCCTTTTTTTCTGTATGAAAGGGAAGGGAACAACCTCTACAGAATAGAGAAAAGAAAAGAAAACAGGGTACCCTAAACAATCCCACTTATCAAAATCCATCGAGACCCTGCAACCCAAGGGGGGATCAACGGAATTCATAAACAGAACATCCATAGTTTGTGCATATTTGGCAAGCCATTTACATATTCATTAGCTTCCCATAACAATATTCCAATCATTTCCAAACATCTGTCTGATACCTCTGACATTGTCACTGTTGCAGCCAGTAACACTGGCACTTGTATATCTTGGAACAACTCTCAAAGATCTATCAGATGTAACACATGGTTGGAGTGAGTTCTCAAAGACTCGTTGGGTAAGAGATCCTGATTGTTTATTCCTTTCTGAATCATGTGTGCAATTTCTTGTCTGGATCAAATTGAACAGATATAACAAATGTTTCCTTCTCTTGTGGATGCAGGCGCTTATCATTTTGGGCCTTGCAATATCTGGTAAGTTAAATTGTTCTTACACTCAGTGCAAAGAGATAAAGTTGTGCATACAGCAAGTTGATCATTTGACAGAAGATGTTTACCTCTCTTGCTCTTTTTTTTTCCTGGTGGGTGCAGTGGTTTTGATTATATGTGTGACTAGAGTTGCCAAGTCTGCTTTAGATAAGGCTTTGGCTGAAAATGAAGATATAGATATCACTCTTTCCTCTCCAGACTTACCCATCAGTGCTACTGAACATCCAGTAGATCTCAACCGGCCTCTCATAGTCAAGATAGATGCTGCTGCTCATGACAATCATGAAAATTAAGGCCATGTTTATTAAGCATGAGAGGATTTTCATGAATGGGAGAAGAGGAGAAATATTCTTGTGTGACATGTTTGGTACAACATTAATCAAGCTTGTTAGAAATCAAAAATAGCCTTTTCATGGGAATTTTTTCTCCCACTCCATTACTCTTAAAAATGGCTCAAATATGGCTTAAATGCAGTTTCTGTAAATTCTTTCCCCCCTTTCTTAAGGCTATGTATGCTTTTAAGTTAAATGTTTGAACAGAAGAGTGTATGGAGGGATATATACAGAATCAATTAAAGAAATTTTGTTCTTTGATATGCAGCTTTTGCTATAGTGGCAGTGAGTTTGATGTCTGAACCATTCCTGGTTCTTTTAATCCATTTGTTATTCTAATTTTTTCCTAATGTTATAGTGGATCTAAAATCTCAATTTAGGATTTCTTATCACATCGTCAGAGATCAATCTCATCCTAATGATTGATGGTAATTGAGTTATTCTGAATAAAGAAATATATAGTGATTGTGTTCTGGTGGTGGGGTTATGCTTTAAGTTCATTAATTAGCTCAAAGCGTTGCTTTAGTGTGGTGGTTAGCCGTCAGGAATAATCAAGTATAAGCTTCTCACGTTATTATTATTCTTATTGTCTTCATTAATCTTTAAAAAATCTTGATTAATCACTTGAACTATTTAATTTTTAATTTAATCGAAATCAATTAACTCCATTAACTAGCTCAAAAAATTTGAAAATATTAAATTATTTTTATCAATTTTTTTGAAAAGACTTAGTTATTGTCTTTTACTTATTATCTTAATTTTTTTATTGAGTCATTATTAAAATGATAAGTTCATTTCTGTCCATATTTAAAAAATAAAACAAAGAAGAAATTTTAAGTGAATTTAAAAAAAAACTAAGAAAAATATAGAAGCAAGTTATTGATATTTTTCTAAATTTTATAAAAATATTTTATATTTATTATCATTTTTGAATAAAAATATTATTATGACAACTATAATTTAAGTGAAAGTATACATTTGATTCTTTAATTTTGAAGCAGATTTCATTTTAATTCTTTAATTTTTAAAAATTTCATTATAATTCTTTAACTTTAAAGATGCGGTAAAAAACTTCTTGAATTTAACACCGTTAAATAAGTTAACAGAAAATTTATTTAAATTCATCTAATCACTATTATTATACATTAATTAATATAATAATTATAATTATCATTTTTTAGATTCAAAATAAATAATTAGTATCTTAGAAAAATAAATAAGTTAAAAAATATGTTAATTTAAGGCATTAAAAATTATAACCTTAGAATAAATTATTTTTAAAATAGTGGTAAAATGTTTAAAATTATTATATTAAAATGAATAATTTTTATTTATTTTAGACATGTTAACAAGGTGAAAAATTTAGCTTGAAAATATAAAGTATAAAAAATAAATACTTATTTTTTATAATAAAAATAGTTTAATGTCTTAAAATAAATATTTAAAACCTAAAATTAAAACTTTTGATTTTAAGGATATAATCTTTAACTTATTCTGTTAATATATTTTTAAGGTAGTAAATATTTAAACCTTAAAATTATTGTTGTTTTAATTTTTACATTAATTAATACATAACAATATTTATGATATAACTTTTAAATAGGTAAATTATCATTTTTCATTAGTTTATTTGACAGTGTTAAGAATTAAGAAGATTTTAGTTACATGTTAATATTTAAAAAATTAAAATAAAATTTACTTCAAAATTAAAGATAAAAGATATTTTTTAACTTATAATTTAAATGAAGAATAGTTTTAAGAAATAGAGGTGATGTTGAAAATTTATTTTCTCAAAATTTAGAAGAATTTGGTGAATTGGTGAGAATGCCGGGTGGGAGGGAGCAATGGCAAGATACTACCGAGAAAATACTCCCGAACTACTTTTTGGCTCTTCCATCACCATAAGCATTCTCAATTCTCTGAGTTCTTCAATCAACTTTCCCTTCTCCATATCATCTCTCTCTTCCTCTCCTTTACGTCCTCCGGTTGAAATGGGAATTTCTTCGAGTAGTGCCAGAAGAAGCCATTATTTTCATAACCCACATCTTCCATCACCTTTCTATTACTCTGCAGAATCTCCTCCTCCACCGCCGCCGCCGCAAGGCTACTATTTCACCCCAGCCACGCCTTATACTCTGCAAAGCAACAGCTATGTGCCTCCCCCTCCTCAGGCCCACATCTTCTGTTACTCAAATGTGTATAGCAATTGTTCCAATTATGCTGATTCCGTGGTGGATAGGTTTCAGTATCACCCTTATTATGTAAATCATGCAAGTGGGTGGCCTGCAGTTTGTCCTTCGGTTGGTCCTGTCGTCTCGCCACCGCCTTATGTTGATCATCGAACGGCTAAGAAGATCAGGAGCGATGTGAACGTACGTAAGGATACGTTGCGGCTGGAGGTAGATGAGCATAACCCTGATCAGCTCTTGGTTTCATTCGTTTTCGATGCCTTGCATGATGGGAGGTAAGGACTAAGGATTTCCTTTCATACATCACTTTGTTTTGGAAGATTTGAATTAGTTTTAATGGTGACTTGTTTCTGCATTTGTATGTGGGTGGGGAGACTAGATTTGTGATGGGTGATTAGGAAGAATTTCTCATTTGGGAATGATCTTAATGTTGATGTCTGTATTTCCATACAAATGATAAAAGCTTAGGTTCTAAGAAATGATTTTTCTAATTTTGACCTTATTTTTTTCACCGCTCAGAAAACCTTAGACCTTGAGGATACTCAATGCAGAAGTGATCTGTTATTTATTATCAAGACACTAATTTCAACTCATGGAAAATTCATTTTTTACGTTTCCTTCACATCGATATCACTGTAATTATATCTACCATCGAGACTTTCACCGACAATGAAATGCAGAGATTTGAAAGAACTGGAACATTGCCAGTTGGAGATTATGTCAATGAATCTATCCGTGTAAGTGAGGAAATTCAATGTGTTTGTTTGTCTTTTAAGAATTGGGATAATTTGCAAACTGTCTTGCTACTACACGTATTACCTATGAAATTATGCTTATCTTGAATCATGAAATTATAAATATATGCTAGATGCACAGTATTTGTTAAATTTATTCTATTAAATATAAAATCTTTTGGATTACTATAGCGGAATGCTTTTGCATGTCTAAGATTAGTACTTGTATTTCTAATTGGCAGCATTATTATATTCTACTTTGCAAAGGAAAAGGAAAAATGTAGGTTAGTACCTTTGTTTCCCAATGTCTTCGAGCCAATCAGAGTCCCCTTTCAGAAAGGAGTTGGCCAGAAATTTTGTCAGCCCTCAGGAACAGGCATTGACATGGGGTTTTTTGAGTTGGATGATCTCTCAAAACCCTCACTTGGAGATGATGTCTTCCCCCTCATAATAAGTGCTGAAACGTGTTTAATAACTTCATCAGAAGATGAAAATCCTGGTGATTCTGTGCTGGATATATCTCCTCACATGCAGATTACTCAAGCCATTGTTGAGAGAGGCAATAGTGATGGTCCTTTACAAGTAAAAGTAGACAGACAGATTCTGTGGACTGATGGTGTTCGTTATGAGTTAAGAGAGTTATATGGAATAGGAGACTCAGCAGCAGACAGTTTTGATGACAATGATTCTGGGAAGGAGTGTGTAATATGCATGATCGAACCAAAAGACACCGCTGTCTTACCTTGTCGACATTTGGTAAGATTTCATATCAAATCTACTTATGTAGACGGTTGATTTTGTCAAGGAATAAGTGCATTTTATTTTGTAAGGTCTCAGCACTTGTTTTGGATGAGGTGTGCAGATATGGGATGATAGTTTTCTCATAACCCTGGATAATGAACAGTCATCTGTAGGGGTTTCACTATATCTGAAGAAGTGGGAAATTGGTTGTCTCATGATCCTTGTCTCATCTAGATTTTTCTTTTCTTCTACTCATGCGATCTTCCTTTTCATATGGTTTCAAAGCTCAGTTCTTTGCATGTTTTCTTATCGTGAATGTACACACACACTGCACTCATTTCATTTTCTATAAGATTATTCTCATTATAATACATCTATTGTATTTTCCAGTGTATGTGCAGTGACTGTGCACAAGCTTTGTGGCTTCAATCGAATAAATGCCCAATATGTCGTCAATCTATTGAGGAACTTATAGAGATCAAGATAAACAATGGCGATTATTGGGATATTTTATCTAGATGGTAGGTTGATTTGCATGGTATTCTCATCAAAGTCCTTCCTTTTTCCCTTTGTTCCCATGTCTGCACTCAGGTGATGTATAGAAAAATTTCCATTTGTACATTCAGTTCATGGTCTTATATTTATACTTCTCATGTAATGTACTAAAATGGGAAATTAAACTCGTTTTCTGTACAGACGATATATTTTTTCTTTCCTTAGCTTTGTCTGAGTCATATTGGACAGGTGGTTTTTCTAGTGTCTGCAGGATAAGCTACATAAACAACCTGGTTTGATTTCTGTAAAATCTCCTCTCTATGTACGAGGGGATTTTACTAGTGGTCAACATCATTGTTTTGCCTTTTTGCTTCCTATACATTTGGGGTTACATATTATGAAGTTGTGAACTCCATTGTTGGTTTATTATCATGAATGTGACAGAGAGTATAAAGAAAAAGACAAGATTCCAGTTGCTGGAGGTTGATTTCTTTTTCCCTTACAGCAATAAAGATTCTGGAGCTAATATTGCTATACAAGTTAGCATTTCTGTAGGACAAGTTCAGAATCTTCAAAGCTTGTACAGGTCAGAGGCTGCCTGCCAACTTGTTTAGAACTTACATGCGAAACTTCAAAGAGATTCTTTAGCAGACTCGGTGCGTAATACAAATAGATTTTTTTCTGGCCAGAAAATACAAATAGATTAAGTTAATTATATCGGCAGAAAATTTAATTCTTATTTGAATGTAAAGATGCAGACATATTGGAAATGGGTATTATTATGGGTGTAAACAAGATGCTCCCAAGTGTTCATTCAATTGCTGAAAAATTCAACTTGTATTATGTTCAAGCAATGTAAAACTTCGATTGAAGATTTGCCATAGACAAGTTTTTTAATGAGGAAACACACACTAATGGTCTCCACTCACTCAATGACTTCATTCTCAACCGTTTAGAGAAGCAGGGGAGCAAAATAAAAAGAAAAATCAAATCAGGAAAGAAGGCAAATTAAAATGAAATCTCTATGTTCTTAAACCCTATTTAATAAATGCTGAGTTTTTAATGGATTGATTTGGCACAAAATAGTAAATAGTGCAACTCATTTTGGGCATTTTGAAAAGATCTAAACTTATATACTTTTTCTTATATATTTTTCATGTTATTATTCAATTAAAATTTAATATATAGATTTTTTAAATTTTTTTAAGTTTAAGAAATTAACATTTTTAATATATAATTAATGACTAAATATTTAATCTATTAAAAAATAATTCATACATTAACTTTTAATTGGAAAACAATATGAAAAGCATGTAAGGAAAAATATATAAGTATTTTCTTTAGCCACTCTATTTATCTCATTATTTCTGGAATTTAGCTTCTATTCCAGCAAAAAAATATTACCACTTGGATTGTTGAACTTGGGTAAAGTTAGTTATATCTTTTTTATTAGATTTTAGAATAAATGCATGATATTACTCCATATATATATATATATAATAAATGCTTTAAAAGAATTTTTTTTTAAAAGGCCCAAGTTTGAGTTTGTTATAAAAACCATTAACCTGACAGATGGTAGTGTACAGTAACTTGTCCGTTCTTCTGTATAGTGTTCTCATTTTCGGTCTGTTACAGAAATAAATTAATCTTGAGGCAAGACAAGATTCAATGCCACTGAACGTGTTCATAAAGAAAGCAAAGAAATGGAAGGCAAAAGAAAAATAAAACTCTTATCTGATTCTGCCTGCTAAATGAAAAATCTGTCAGAGAAGAGACATTATTAATGTAAGATCTTTTTCTTTGGAAATCACACAGCTATTAATTCTCACTGGACCCAAAAGCACATATCACCTCTGATGCTTGAGTTCTTCTTGGCGTGCTTTTCTTTTTGCCCAGAAGAAAAGGAAAAAAGTTCAAAACTGAAAAACTGGGCAAGGAATTCATTCCATTTCAAGTTAATCAGACTGCATGCAAATTTCTAGATACCATTGCACATTTTAGAAAGTAATGAAGCCAGAAAATGTCGGAATATACAACAGAGAGGTATTTAGATATTCATCTGTACTTTTTACTGCAGATTGTCTTTACTCTTTAGTATTTGTTACTTTGTGAAGGTTTAACTGTTTGGAATTTATAATAAAGTGATTATCAATCTCATAAGAATCAAAACTTTCCCTTGTGGTCAAATCTTCTCAGCATCTATACTCCATTATTGATTTCCCAAACCAAGCTAAAATTAGAGCTATAAAAACAGAAGAAATACAGAGACCATGTGTGAGACTGATCTCTTGCTGGTGAGCTCAATAAATTTAGTGTCTTCCAATTCAACGTACAATCTTATTCTTTATTATTCATCGCTTTCCAAACCCCATGAGGTTGCTCATGTGAAGCCTTCAACAATGGTGACAAAATCTGTAAAACCATATCCCAAATATACATCTCCCAATTCTAATCTCCACTTTGTATTAAACCCATGATACTGCCGGTCACATTCATATCAGAAGTGCTTCTTTTTTGTTTTTTGTTTTTTTCCCCTCACAAACCATTTAATACCTGGTACTACTTGCTATATATATTTGAGTTGAGCTTGATTCCAATTAGAAGGAAGTTCTCTCAATGTAATGTTTTCAACCACAAGGCTTGAACCGGAGACTTTGAATAAGAAGTATTAAGTACCTTACCATTTGATATTAATCAGTATTGGCCAAAGGTGCATTTTTTCTTTGTGGGTTTGGCAGTTTGAAGTAGCAACAAATTAGAACCAACATATCCATCAAACTGGGGAGGAGGATGTAGTTTCGTTTTTCATCTGGATCTGATGACAAAAGGTGCATCCCCTATGTTATAAAATTGATCCTAGTCTGATGTCGCTTTCTTTAGACATAGGGCAAGGAAAACCAAAATATTGATAGTTCTCTGGTAACTTGCCATTGAAGTAGACTTTGAAGAGTAGAGTTAAATATTCAAAGAGATACGAAGAAGTATAAAAGGGGAAGGTTTATTAGGCTTTTGAGAAGGGCCAATAATAATTTCACTAGGAAAAGAAGAGCCCAAAAATTAAATTTTCCTCCTTCAGGAACAACATACGTAACTGGCTTCCATTAGGCTTAGGACCACCACCACCCTTTATGTAAAAACGCAATATCTCATTTTCCACTGATCATTTCCATCATTTGTACCATGTTAACAAAGAACTTTTTATAATTTGCCATTTTATAGCTCTCCGTATTTTGAATTTTAAATTTTCATTTTAAAAATGTACATTTGTGTCAAATATCAGTCACACAATATAATATGCAAAATTTACAATATGCTGCATTTCATAAAATAATAATGGTATGACTCATTTTTTTAATTCTGCTCAATTCATGGGACCCTATTCATTGTGACTCGTTCTAAGAAGATAATAATAGTTCTTGCTTCTACAAGACTCTCATGTATAAATGTCAATTCAAAGTTGAATCCATACTGTTTTTGTAAGTTCAATTGAAAAAAGAGATAAGAAGTAATTGGATGTTTCAATTTGGATAGAGTAGGCAAATAGGTACTACGTACTCATTTTTCTATCCCTCTCCTTAATAAATCATCTATAGAGTGACTGAAGAAAAATTGCATAGGCCAATTCAATTTTCTCAATCCAAATTATCATACAATATCATAAACGACGGTACAATGAGATATATGTGGTTTTCATTAATTTAGTAAAACCCTATGATAGAGTACTTAAAAATGTTATATGAAAAGTCTTGGAGGAGAAATATATTTGTGTGGATTGGTTGATTTCCATACCAAGACCTTACTTCTGTATATCTCATGTATTTTTGTTGCAAATTGTCTTTACTGTTTCGAATTTTCTACTTTATAAATGGTTAACTGGTAGGAATTTACAATAAAGTGACTATCAATCTCATAAGAATCAAAACTTTGCATTGTAGTCAAATCTTCTCAGCATCCATACTCCATTATTGATTTCCCAAGCCAAGCTAAAATCTAGAGCTATAAAAACTGGAGAAATACAGAGACCATGTGTGAGATTGATCCCTCTTGTTGGTGAGCTCCATAAATTCAGTGTCTTCCAATTCAATGTGCAATCTTTTTTTTTATTATTATTATTATTCAATCCCTTTCCAATCCCCATATGATCGCACATGTGAAGCCTTCAACAAATAGTCACAAAATCTGTAAGACCATATCCCAAAATATTGATCTTCCAATTCAAGTCTTCACCTTGTATTAAACCCTTGATATTGCCAGCCACATTCATATCAAAATTGCTTCTTCTTTTTTTACAAATCATCTAGTATCTAGTACTATATGTTAAATATATTGCAGTTGAATTGGGCTCCAATTAAAAAGAAACTCTTTTAATGGTTATTGTAAATTACAAAATTTGAGCTCGAGGCTTTGATTAACAAGTTTCAAGTCCTTTATTTACCACCTCAATACAATTATTATTTGGTTGAAACTGCTTCTTTTTCTTTGTGGGTTTTGGTTGTTGTTTGAAGTCACAACAAGTTAGAACCAAGATATCCATCAAACCGGGGAGGAAGATTTAGTTTCATTTTTCATTTGGGTCTGATGACTAAAGGTGCATCCCCTGTGTTATAAAATTAATCCTAATCTTATGTCCCTTTCTTTAGACATAGGGACCAAAATGTTAATAGTTCTCTGGTAACTTGCCATTGAAGAAGCCTTTGAAAGGTAAAGTGAGATATTCAAAGAGAAAAAAGAAGGGTAAAAGGGGAAGGTTTAGGCTTTTGAGAATGGGAAACAATAATTTCACTAGGAAAAGAAGAGGCCCCAAAAGTCCAAAGTGAAAGGATAGAACATCAAAATGCTAAACTCAATTATTTGAATGTTCTCCATTGATCCTTCAGTAAAATATAATATTCACCATTGATATGTGGCCTCTCTTTACATCATGTCATTTTACTTGACTTTAAAACGACGCTGTTGCTTTTTCTGTGGTAGATAATGTGAATGAGAACTCATAGACTACACTAGGTCAATATATATATATATATATTGCAAACAACAATGTTATACCTGAATTCTAAAAATTTGAAAGCGATTTTTCAAAGTTGAAA
This sequence comes from Adenanthera pavonina, assembly GCA_026686845.1. Lineage (NCBI taxonomy): Eukaryota > Viridiplantae > Streptophyta > Magnoliopsida > Fabales > Fabaceae > Adenanthera > Adenanthera pavonina. The sequence continues at coordinate 33,084,963 of JAIVEN010000018.1, forward strand.
GAGCTGAGTGTTGGTTGCTCTCATTTACCTAATTGGTGTTAAAAGCAGGGGAAGCACGATTTGAAGTAATAGAACATTAATTTCCTATTATGATTAAGAGGCCGAAAGCAAGAGCTATATGGCTATTATTTGCTTTTGTGAAAACTCAAGAAAATGTGACCACCCAGCAGCAACTTCACCGTTGAATTCACTTCAAGTAAGGGACCAAACAACACAGGCAAAAAAGAAGGGCTCCATAATTTCTGGGAATTTTAGGCGGCGGCTTCTGCTTTTGATACTAAAATGATATTAATTAACCAAACCTATTATGGCATTATCAAATTAAAGTTTCCTCCTTCTGGAACAACATACGTAACTGGCTTCCATTAGACCTGGGACCACCACCACCCTTTATACAAAATTACAGTATCTCATTTTTCACTTCTACTTTTCCATCATTTTATTAGCCACCGGCTGCCTCGTCAACGGCGGTACACCAATAGTGTCCGCTTGTTAATGGTCAACACCCGGTCAATGACTAACACAATTTTGCATTTACAATTTATTTAGAATTACATCTTAAGAATTTGTAACTACTTCTTATGTATTTACAAGCAGTTTTAAGAAGAAAAATTCTTATTTACTGCTTGATTTAAGAAATTCATCGTTACATCTTAAGTATTTACAATTACTTCTTAAAAATTTATAAGTGATTTTTTAAAAATCTTATTTACAAATTAATTTAAGGAATTTACCATTGCATTTACAAATGGTTTATTAGGCATTTTACATCTCATTCTTAGACACTTATAACTCATTTTAAATACCTAACAACGGCTTATAAAAAACTTATAAATTAGTTGCAAATTTCTAAAAAGATATAATAAATCTGTAAATGCTTAAAATGATATATAAGCAATAGCAATTGGGTGAAATGGAAGATATTTAATCCCCCTTAAATAAAGTCTACGGTTTGAGTTATAAAAAAAAAAAAAAGTCTAAACTTTAAATTTTATGGATAAAAAAAATTAAGTGGAAGAGCTATTCTAAATATTAAACCTAACAATATTTAAATATAACCCAGTAATATTAGATACTAGATATTTGTATTAAAAAAGAATATATGTTTATTGTATTTAATAATCAATATTTAGAACTTTAAATTTTCAGTTTCACGCATTTCATTGTCTTATATAATAATAATAACAATAATGTTAAGTAATAAGTAGTCAGTTGGCATGGTGAGTCAAACTTGCAGTTTTTTAGAAGACCCATTTATTATATAAAATAAAATATACCAAACCAGTCACAGCTACGAGGTGGTATGCTGTGACTCAGGAGAATCCCAAATACAATGTACCTAAATTTTTAAATATTAAAACAAGCCTCAACAAAAATGTTATGAATTTGAGACCAATGAAACTTACTCATCAGTCTCAGAGCATCTTTGGTTTATCATTTTGTTTAGTAAAACAACGAGTTTAAATATACTTTTAGTTAATTTTGGGTTTATCTCGTTTTAAAATGTTTTTTTAAAAAAATATTTTTACCTATAAAGGGCCTCTTAACCAACAAAATAAAGAAATTGCTTTCCAGTTTACAAATCTATTTTTATCTTATAATTATTTTATTAAAATTATTTTTGTAATAAAAAATATTTAAATATAAATCATGTTATAATAAATTTATTTATATCAAAATTTTATTTTTATAACCTTCATTTTATTCAACTTATCTTTACAAACTGAAAAGGAAACAGGCCCTCAGTGTTTTGTAGAGTAGCTCCAAAAGATTCTTTGACCATCAACTTGAAAACATCTATATCTGAAAACGGGCATTTAGCGAAACTGAAAAATCAAGCAACTCAAAAACATTATATAAACGTACGCACGTAAACCAAAAAGAATTAAGAACATGAAATTGAGTTTTGACCAATATTTATGAAAGTGATTTTTTTAAAAAGAAAGTACCTTTTGAAATGGTACGTAATTATGCGTCCCAAATATAGAAATCATTTTCTTTCTAGTTCGATGTTCAATACTTCAAGGGAATGAATAATCAAAAGCTCCCTCCTAAGTTCTAAAAAGCTTAATTGAAAAACTAAATAAATAAATTAATGACAGATACTCAAAATCTTGCCTCAATAATTAAAAAACCTATCGCCGTACTGTATGGTGGGATATGTCAACATTTCCAATATATTCGCAAGTACAAAACACCCTGTTTTGCATAATGTGCGTGGTGATCAAGGTTTAAGTCGTTTTAATTCAAGGTTTAAGTCGTTTTAATAATTATACTTTAGTTATAATCCAAACGTCAAGATTGAAAATATAATTAGTTTTAATGTATAATCTAAAATTGAAAGAGCTCTTTTGAACCCTAATTGTGTAGGCTAGGCCTCTCATATTATATTGAGTATTAAAAATAAAAAGCAAATTTGTGACCAAAAAAATTTGTTGCTAAATATTTTACAAACTGCTTTTCAACGACTGTGACAATGTCGTGAATTAGGACACCACAAAATTTTTCACAACGAATTTGAAAATTTTGCAATAGATGTTGTAACAGAAAATTTGGGTTGCAAATTTGGCGTTTTTCATTTTCCATCACAAATTTAAAGTTTTTTTTTATAGTTCATAATTTATCATTTGTGAACAATGCCAGTTATTATAAATTTATATTTTTTACTGATATTAATGATAAAAGTGTTTTATTATTTTGGACCGTTATATATTAAATTTTGAGAAAATTAAATTAGCTGGTTTAGTTTTTTTTAGCCCCTAGTTTATTGAGATTGGAGATATAAGTAGTGAAACCAATTTGATAGGTGCGATCATCCAATAATTGTTTCTCTTTTCTCGAGTGATTATGCAAAAATTATAGAAATTCAACTCTAGATTAACAACTAATGAGCCTCATCTTTATGCATGAGTTTCATAGAGACGAGACCTACTCTTACCTTCTTATCTTTCTTTATTTTTGTAGATTAAATTATTTTTTTTTTTTATGTTCTTTGATTCTAAGTGCTCATATCAGCCCCAATTTAGTGGGCCGCCTTTATATTTTATGGATGATAAAGAATGAGTCATATTATTTATAGTTGATAAATGATTCTACTTATTATAAATTTTATATTTTATATAAATATTAATGATAGAAAAACATAGTTTATTATTTTAGACCATTGTTTAAATATATTTTATGACCTAATTTGAATTGAAAAGATTAAATTGGATGGTTTAGTTTTCTTTCATATTTATTTAGGATAAAGAGAGAAGTAGTGAAATCTAATTGATAAGTTGGATAATGTAATCGGTAGATATCTGTTTTATCAATTGAACATATGCATTTGTAAATGATTCAATTTTGACTTAACATCTAGTGATATTGTCACCAAACTAAATAATATTGAACTTTATAATATCATATTATACTTAATTTCATGAACTAATTTGGATTAAGAAAATTAAATTAACTGGTTTATTTTCTCTTTCAGCCCTTAGTTTATTAAGGGATAGAGAAAGAAGAAATGAAACTGATTTGACAAGTTGGATCATCTGATCACTGTTTATCCCTTTTTTTTTTCCGATTGAACATGCGATGGCTGCAAATGATTCAAATTTAAATTAACATCTACTGATACTTTTACCAGACTAAATTATGTTTTTTTTATAATATTATTATATTATACTCAATTTCATTACCTAATTTGGGTTGAGAAAATTGAATTAGCTAGTTTTCCCCCTTTTTTCAGCCCTGTTTTATTAAAGATAGAAAAAGAAGAAGAAGTGAAATCTATCATTTGATAGGTTGGATTAATCGATCACTATTTATTTCTTTTATCAATTGAATATACAACAACTATAAATTCAGCTTTGTATTTACATATGGTATTATTGTCACTAGACTAAATTATGTTAACTTTAAAATATTATTATATTATGCTTGATTTCATCCATTCATTATTTATCTCTTTCATCGATTGAACATGCAATAGCAGTAAAGGATTTTGCTTTTGATTAACATCTAGTATTATTGTTACCAGACTAAATTACATTTAATTTTATAGAATTATATAATACTTAATTTCATTACCTAATTTGGATTGAGAAAATTGAATTGGCTGGTTTATTGTTTTTCAGCCCCTAATTTATTAAGGATAGAGATAGAAGTAGTGAAATATATTTTGTAACATCCATAAGTTCTCATCTATGATTAATATGGTTTCAATAAATTACATCGAATTATGATAAGCATACACTGAATGAAGGTATATAATGAATTGTGGTTTAAATAAGTTACACTGAAGGTATATAATGAATTGTGGTTTAAATAAGTTACATTGAATGAATGTATATAATGAATTGTTGTTTAAATAAGTTACATTGAATGAAGTATACAATGAATTGTGATTTAAATGAATTATATTGAATTATGATGAACATACACTGAATGAAATTATCCATTCACTTGCTGGCCAAAACATCAACACTATAAATACCCCTCCCATTTCTTCATTTCTGCACATCACCAATTGTGAGTGAAAGAAAGAGAGAGCCAAGGGAGAGAAAGAGAGTGTGAGCGGAAGAGAAGAAAAAGGAAGGAAAACTAACTTCAAGTAAGGTACTTAAAAAAGAATTTAAGAAGGAAGGTAAGTTATTTAGCTCATAATACTTTTCGGTGGAGGTAGTATATTATTTATTTCATGCATTTTTTGTGAATTAATTATGGATGTTATGTGATATTATTGGATAAGTTGTTTCAATATAAATGTTTTGAAATGCTATGGATGTCTAGTATTAAGAGGAAACTCTGTTGAGATTTTTATAGATGCATGAAATATGAATTATTTGGTTGTTTGCATAACTACCTGATTATGAGCATAATTTGTATAAATGGATATATATATATTACTGAGATTTCCCCAAATCTCACACCCAATGACTAACAATGATAGGGCCAAAGACAAAGGTAAAGGCAAGGAGGTGGTTAACTAAGAGAAAGTAAACTAAAAGATATTATTTTGTATTAGAATAAATGTAATTAAATTATGGTGATATGTTTTAGTTATAATTTCTACTTGCTGGCTTTACTTTAGATGTTCTGGAACAATAATTATATAATTTCAGTATGATTGACTTGATTATTATTAATTAAAGTAAATTTTCAGTTAAGTTATTGTCTTTTAAGCAACCTAATTTTGAAAAATTTGAAAGTTTAATTGTTCTGGGTTTTTAATTCTTTTCGCTAGATATATAAGATATAATTAAAAGTCTAGTAAACTAAGATGTTATATACTTGACAAGTTGGATATCATCGGATCACTGTTTATCACTTTCATCAATTGAATATGCAACATCTTTAGCTTTGGATTCACATCTAATAGTGATATTGTTATAAGACTAAATTATGTTTAACTTTATAATATTATTATATTATACTTAATTTCATTAGCTAACTTAGATATTCATCTGTACTTTTGTTGAAGATTGTCTCTGCTCTTTAGCATTTGCTTCTTTAAGAATGCTTAACGTTTTGGAATTTATAATAAAGTGATCATCAATCTCATAAGAATCACAACCTTCTTTTCTTGGGTAAAGCAAAAGAATCAACACTTTCCCTTGTGGTCAAATCTTCCAAGCATCTATGCTCCATTATAGATTTCCCAAACCAAGGCAAAATCTAGAGCCATAAAAACAGAAGAAATACAGAGGCCATGTGTGAGATTGATTTCTCGTTGGTGAGCTCAATAAATTCAGTGTCTTCCAATTCAATGTGCAATCTTATTCTTCTGGCAAAAAAAAAAGTGCAATATTATTGTTTATTGTTTAATCACTTTCCAAACCCCATGTGATGCTCATGTTAAGCCTTCAACATTGGTGACAAAATCTGTAAAACTCTACCCCAAAATATGGATCTTCCCATTCAAGTCTTCACCTTGCATTAAACCCATGATATTGCCGGTCACATTCATATCAAAACTCAAAAGTGATTCCTTTTTTTTTTGTTTTAACAAACCGTACAATATCTGTTATGACTTACTCCCCTAATTTTTAATATAAGACCATCTTAACCGAATCACACGAATTAAGAAGGGAAGTTAAGACTTATTAACTATCTTGATTTCTCCGAAAATTTCAATATTTTTCCAAAACTACCCTTATTTAATCCCTCTTTTTTTCTCTTTGGATACATTAAATAGGAGTATTTTTTAGAAATGTATAATAAATATCACATCGTATATTGTAAAGGATCCTATATTTAGGACCAACGTAAAAGTTCCTATATATAGGACCGGAGGGAGTATTATATATATTTTAATTGAGTTCAACTTAAATTAGAAGAAAACTTTTTCACTATGATTTTTTTCAATCACAAAAACTTGAACTTAGAGATTTCAATTTAAAAGTGTTGAGTACCTTATCATTTAACGTAATATTATTGGTAAAAAGTGCTTTATTTTCTTTGTGGGTTTGGTAGTCGTTTGAAATCACAACAAATTAGAAACAATATATCCATCAAACTAGGGTGGAAGATGTAGTTTCAATTTTCATCTGGGTCTGAGGTGGAAAGGTGCATCCCCTATGTTTTAAAATTAATCCTAATCTATTGTGGTAAAAAAGAAATAATCTTAATCTAACGTCCCTTTCTTTAGATTTGGGGAAAGGAAAATGGTGATAGTTCTTCCTATAAAAAAAATTGTGATAGTTCTGTGTTAACTTGCCATTAATGTAGTCGTTGAACAGTGAAGCGAGATATTCAAAGAGATAAAATAATCAATAATAAGCAAACAAAATAGAATATAAAATCTATGACAAATTGTACTTTTCAATACATGAAATTAAATTTTATTCATTGCGACTCATTCTAAGAGAATAATAGATTCCATTTCTGTGGCACTCACATGTATAAAAATGAAACTCACCAAATGTCAATTCAAAGCTAAATTCTTTACTGATGTTGTTGTTGTTTTATGATCAATTGAAAAAAGAGATCTGCAATCTCCGGGCCAACTGTCCCACCTTTTGAGGTGCCTACAAGTCAGCGAGGGGATTAGTCACCTTGTTCGACGGTTGATACCCTGGTTTCGACAAAAAAAAAAAAAGAGATCTACAATAATTAGATGTTTTAATTTAGATAGACTTGTTAAATAGGTTCTACTCTTTTTTCTATCCCTCTCCTCAATATATCTTTTTATGCGTGATTGAGGAAAAATCACATAAGCCAATTCAATTTTCCCAATCCAAATTAGGTCATACAGTATCATAAATAATGGTCCAAAACCATAAGTATAGTTTCTTGATATTAGAGTTAATATATTATTCAATAGAATTAACATATCATTTTAATTTTAATCTTAATTTATAATTATTTTATCCAATTTTTATTTTATTTGAAAAATTATATAATGTATTTTCCCTCTTGAATAAAATTAATTTATAATATATTAATGAATGGAATTAAAAGGTATTTCAAAAATCATAAACGTATTTAAAAATTATAAAATTGTAGGTAATTTTGGAAGGAAATCTTTCTCTCTAAAATCTCTTCAGTTTTAGAAAGAAAAATTGCAGGAAAACCATGTGACACGTACATGTTATTTTTTCCTCAGTTTTTTCTCTATTCTACTTTTCTCCTGGTATGCAAGCAAATAATAGACAAGTGGTTATGTTTGATTCTTAGTTTTTATGTGTAGAATCAACCTAAATGGAAGGAGTCCACTCTTTATTCTTTGTATTTTGAAGAAGATTAATCCTTTTATCAATGAGGGTATTTTGGTTCACATTGAAAAAAATGATTATGTCAACGTGTGATGATAATAATAATGTGGGAAAATTACATATTCATGCCAAGAAAAATTTTTACATATTCATGCTTAAGGAAAAAATAATGGTAATGAAGGACCACTCTACCTTTTCATGATTCACAACGCAGGCGTGAAAATTTCTAAAAGATACATGAAAAATTCTAAGAAGGATTTGGAAATGTCTAAGTTGAAAATTTTTCAACCCATGTAAACTTGAAAATTTCCACTAGACATAAAAATTTTATATTTAATGATTTACAACTTAGGTATAAAAATTTTCAAAAAATACGTGAAAATTTTCATGGGAGATCTAAAATTTTCGAAGTTGAAAATTTTCTAACCCATACTTGAAAATTTAAAGAGGGACATGAAAATTTGTTTTTTATAATTTATAACTCAGACTTGAAAATTTCCTATAAGCACATGAAAATTTTTAAGTTGAAAAAATTCCAACCAAAACTTGAAAATTTCTGAGATGGAGATGAAAATTTATTGTTATATAATTTACTACACAAACATGAAAATTTCCAAGCGTTGTCTGAAAATTTCTTAATCCTAAAAAACTCTTCAAGGCTCTCTTGGAAATTTTTAGGTATCTCTTGAAAATTTTCATGTTTTTGTTGTAAATTTTATAATAACAAATTTTCATTTCCCTTTTAGAAATTTTTAAGTCTCGATTGAAAATTTTTTAAGTTAGAAATTTTTATGTTCTTTTTGGAAATTTTCATTATCTTAGGGTTGTAAATCATTAAGTATAAAATTTCCATGTTTCTGATAAGAATTTTTAAGTCTGAATTGAAAATTTTTCAATTTAAAAATTTTCAAGTCTGTCTGGGAAATCTTAATTATCTCTTAGAAATTTTTATACCACATTGTAAATTATGAGAAGGTGGAATGATTCTTCACCATCATTATTGTGTCTCCTAACACATGAATCTGTAAAATTCTTTCATAACTTACATGAATATGTAACTTTCCCTAATAATGTCAAGTAGTTAGTGGCTACGGTGAGTTAAACTTGTACTTTTTAAGAAGAGTCATTTATTATATAAAACACTCTCTCGGATCCTATTTATGATAACAAGTTTTTTTATAATTTTAAATATAAAAAAATTTAATTGTGTATTTTTTTTAATTATTTTTTATTAATTATGTGAGAGAGAAATTAAATATATTAATGATTAAAATTAATATTAAATTAGAAAAAATTAATTTTGAAAGAAATTTAAAATATGATGTAATTTAATTAACTTAAGTTAAAATTTAGAAAATAAAAATGAAACTCATTTTATGAATTTGAGACGAGTGAATCTTATTCATCAGTCCGTCTATAAGTTTTTGTAGGGCAGCTTCAAAACTCTTTTTTTTTTTTTACCATTGACTTCAAAACATGTTTCTGTTGAAAGGGGTCTTTGGCGAAACTGAAAAATTATAAACGTACGCACATGAAGAAGAATTTAGAAAGATGAAATTGATTTTTAATCGATGTCCCTCAGTGATTTTTTTAATGGAAACTACCTTTTTTGTGGTACGTAATTAGAAACCATTTTCTCTCTAGTTTGGTGTTCAAGGGAATGAATAATCAATAGTTCCTTCCTAAGTTTTAAAAGCTTAATTGAAAAACTAAATAAATAAATAAATTGATGATAGATACTCAAAATCTTGCCTCAATAATTGAAAAACCTATCATCCGTACTATATATGTAGGATATGTCAACATTTCCAATATATTCGCAAGTACCGAACACCCTGTTTCTGTACCAATTTCTTTCTTTATTTTGCCTTAAAAAAGTTGTTTTAATCTTATATCCGGAATGACCAAGGATTAAGTTGTTTTAATAATTATAGTTAGGCATAATCCAAAAGACTTGTTTATGGAAGCCAATAAAATCATTAAATAAACTTAATTATAATAAAATTTAACTATATTTTACTAAAATATTATTAGCTTGAATATTCTAAAAATGATTTATATTTTACATATCAATCTTTTTAATTAAAAGAAAACTAATAAAAAAATAATACTTGATTAATAACGTAAAATATGGGACATATTTTATTTTTCTAAAATGACAATCAAAATGGACAAAAGGAATACCAAACAAAATTGAAGTGTTGATGGAAAAAAAACAAAGGATCTAAATAAAATTTCGAGTTTGGATTTGGTGAATGAAAAAATTATTATGGTAAAACTTCCTTTTATCTGAGACTTGGATTATTGTACAATATTTTAATTCGCGTAATGATAAAATTTTCAATCCTTCCATGTATAGTTTAACTCATTCAAAAAATTGAAGACAAGGTTCATAAATTCTTACCAGCTGTGACATAACTTTCTGTTTTGGGGTTATAATTGTGTTATACTCTCTCCCAAGGATACAAGAAATAAATAATTATTTTATTTTTTATATATAAATTATTTTTAATTATTTTATATTAATCAAGAAAATTATATGAATTTAGTTAGAGTCAATATTGATAAAACTAAATTAGATATTGAATTAGATAAAAGACTGGTTAAATATCCAATAGTTCAATTATGATTTTACCAAAGTTGGACCAATAGTGATTAAAATAATATATTTTAAACAGATAATATAAATTTAAATAAATTTTATGATTTAATTATAACTTCAAGTTAAATAATATTAAAGTATTAATAATTATTCACCACAAATAAATTATTAATAAGTTTCATAACTTAATATTTAAATTTAAATAACTTAATATTATATATATATATTCATATCTTGAGTTCAAAATGGTTAACTAATAATTAATTAATATATTATTACTAAATAAATTTATAATTTTTAACAATTATATATTATAATAATACTTCTATAATATTATCATATAAAAAAATAATATTTTATATTAAAAATAATGTTATCATCACACCAAAAAAAAAATAGTTAATTTTTTTTATTGATGTTTCAAAAATGCTAATTATTACCGTGTCAATAAAAAAGAGGACTCTAAAATTAACTTTAATTAACATTTGTTACAAAAACAACCATTAAAATTTTCACTTTAATAAGTGATTTTTAGTTAGTATTTATTGGATAAACACCGGCTAAAGTGGCCCTTTAGTGAGTGTTTATTAAAACAAACACTAATTGAGAGGAAGGAAAAGAGAGAGAGAGAGAGGGATCAAGAAAGGAGGTACAAGAGTGATGAGAGAGAGAGAGGGGGGGGATTGGGAAAGGTGGAAGAAGAGAGAGAGAGAGAGATCATTGGGGACCGTGAGTTTTGAAATGGAGTGAGAGAGAAAAGAAAGAAGAGGGTGAGGTTTGAAATGGAGTGAGAGAGAAGAAAGAGGAGAGAAAAAAAAATCAGTATTGTTGAAAAATTTTGTATCAACAGTCAAAATTACTAATTTTTAGCTTGTGGTTTATGAACCCAGCTTTGATTGGTGATTTCTTCATAAAAGTCAACTTTTTTTTAAAACAAAACACTACATTTGTGAAAGAAATACTAACTAAATTTTTTTTAATTTATTTAAATTATTTTAGCTGGCATTTACACAAAAAAATCAACTAAGGTGATAACGTTAGTTGTCATTTCTAAAAGAAACACTAGAAGCATTTCACCAATTTTTTTTATGCCTCACTTTAGATGACGTTTTGCAAGCTAAAGTATTTCTTGACTTTTTTTTTTTTGTTGTATCCCACTTTAGTTGATATTTTCATAGGAAACACTAAGTATTAAATGCCAATAAATCTTAGAATTGATGTGATATATTAAAAACTAAAAAATGTTTTAAAAATAAAAAATATGACCAATTCAAACGAGTTCGGCCGATTTAAGGCCAATCTCATCGATTTTTGATCAATTCGTACCTATTTTTGAATAAGCTAATCATTAGCTTTGTCTGGACCAGACTTGATATCAATTTCCAATCGAACCAATCAGTGTAGTCTGATTCTTATAACATTGGTTAGAGTTCTTGAAAATTTCAAAAATTACTATAACTTTTTAATATTACCCTTATTAAATTGTAAACTATCAAAATATTATCTTTTTCAATCCCTCTCTCTCCCCATCACAAATGTTTTGGGTAAAATAAGAAAAAATTTAATATAATTTAAATATTGAAAAGTAACTTATATTTTGAATACATAAAAAATTTCTAAAATATGTCATATATATATATATATATGTATAGGACCAGAAGGAGTGTATAAACCAAGAAAAGTAGTTAAAATTTTGTTGCAAATAATTTTTTCTTTAGAAATACCCTATTTTAATACCTAAAACTTACTCATTCGATCCAAAATATAAGTCATATTTGACCAACTATACAAGAATCAAGAAAAGATGATTTTGCTCATTAAATTTGTAAAAAAAATACATTATTTTCTAATAGTACTCCTATTTATGTATTACATTAAAGTCTACTACCTTTTTTACATTTAATTACATATAAGGGTCAAATAGAAAAAATAACATCTAATATCTTAGAAATTACCAAATGAAACTTATATTTTGAATCAAAAAAATTTTTGAAAGAAAATTTATATTTTGGATCGAAGGGAGTATTTCCCATGTAATTAATAATATCTCTCATATATAAAACTTATACTCTGTTAACTAAGGGGCATTTTAAGCAGAGAAACATTAAATACACAAGAAAACTCTTTATTTATTTTTTATACTTGGAACCAAAAAATCTTTTATATTTAAGATTGGAGAAAGAAAAATATTGAAACATAGTGAATTACACCGTCAGTTCTAATTGTAATCCAATCTTGATTTGAACCTATGCTTTAAACTACTCCTTTTGGTATTAAATATTGAGCATTTTTTCTTGATTCTAAAAATAAGACTTTTTATAGTATATGGGATAATATTTATTATATATTTCTAAAAAATGTCTCTATTTAATATATTTTAAAAAAAGAGAGAAAAAATTAAATAATAATAATTTTTAAAAAATATTATAATTTTTAAATAAATTAAAAAAATTAACTAATTTTAACTTTTATCATTAATTTGTAGTTAAAATTAATTTATATTAAATACATAAGTATTAATTTTCAATAAATGTAGAATCTACATAAACTTAAATGGATTGGATTTTCATTTATTATCAGTATCCATTTTAAATATGCATTCATCTCTTGTTTGACAGATAAAGGAAACGTGTTTAAAGCAAAGGCTATCAGTATCCTCTGTGGCTTTCTAGTATGTCGCTATCGTGCATGCCATGAGTCTATGGGTGGTAGCCTCTACATTAAACACATTTCCTTTATTTGTGAAACCATAGATGAATGCATATTTAAAATGGATGCTAATAATAAATAAAAATCCAATCCATTTAAGTTTATGCAGATTCTACATTTATTGAAAATTAATTTATTAATTAATTGGATTTGATGTAGAGAGAGAGGGGACGGTGGATTCTGGTTTTGTGATCTTCTATCATCGGAGTACCCCAGAGATATTAATTGGGTTGCCGTGTATACATATCTGTGTATTCATTGAATTGCGTGGAGCCAAGTTATTCTTTCAAGACTATACATGCATCGGAGCTTATATTAATTTATGCTCATTAAGAAAAAAATTAATGAATTAATAAATATTCTATCTATTTTTTATTATAATTTATTTTTAACTAATTTATATAGATATATATTAAAATAAGTAATTAAAAGTAAATAAAATTCTTGAATTTTGTATTTTACATTATTTTTTAATATTACCCTATTAATTATAACTCATTTTATTTATATCTTTCTTATATAAGTGGTTAAAAGTAAATAAAATTCTTAAACTTTGTAAAATTTATCATAACTTTTTAATATTACCTTCATTAATTATAATCCATTTTATTTATATATTTTTTAATCTCCCTCCATCATAATTTTTAATGAAGGCAAATATCAAAAATAGCATTTAATACTTAAAATGTTACTTATATTTTGCATATATAAATTTTCTAGAAAGTACCTTATAATAAGAAATAGAGGGGTAGATAGATAAAAAAATAATTAATGTCATATTTGATTTTTAAAATGATATATAAGAGTATAACTAAAAGAATAGTAATTAATGTTGCTTTAAAATTTAAAAGTGACAGATAAATAAAAATAATTTTTTTCTCAGAAGTTACAAATAAAAAGAATGGAGAACATTTTTATTCTAAAACATTGAAGATAAGGTTCTTAGATTTCTCCCAGTGATGACATAGTCTTTCCTATTCTTAATATAAATTATTTTCAATTATCCCATTGAAACTAAGAGAAATTTATTATATTATTAAAATTATCTTAAAAATAATATAATTTTTATTTTTACCTCTTAATAAATACTATAAATTTAAATAATTTATTTTCTCTCTCATAATTAAATAAATATATTTTTTAAATAAAGTAATTACAATTTCAGAAACCTATAAAAGGTAACTTATATATAGGATCACAAAAATCTTCTAAAACATGACTAATAAAAGAGAATGAGGGAATATATTTTTGTTTTGGGATTATAATTAAGTGTCTCGAAAAAACAGTCAATTACTTTAAACAAATTTACTTTTCTATCTAACTAGGGAGATGAATATTTAGAGTGGATGCTAAATAGTACATGAAAATTCAATCCATTTAAAGTTAAGCTTATTATACATTTATTGAAAATTAATAGATTAATTTATTGGGTTTAATGCAGAAAGAGGGGGAGGGAGACAGAGCACTCTGGGGTTTGTAGCCTTCTGATTATTGAAAGACCCCAGAAATATTAATTGCGTTGACGTGTATACTTGTTTTAGTATTCATCAAATTGCGTTGAGTCAAGTTATTCCTTCAAAATTACACTTGCATCGGAGCTTAGTTTATAATTTTTCATCCTTTCAAACATTAAAACAATATTTAAAAAATGACTTGTTTTATTCTTTATTGAATTCTAATAGCTTGCTTAATCTAAAATTGAAAGAGATCTTAATTATCCCAACCGTATAGGCTCATCTTGCATTATACTCCCTCCGATCTATATTATAAGGCATTTTGTATTAATTATATGTATATCAAGAAAATCACTTTTTCAACTTAAATTAATGTAAAAAGTATCTATATTTCCTATTTTACCCTTATTAAATACCTCATTCTATTATTATTAGAGATTTATAAATAAAGAGAGATAAAATATTAAATACATGGGTAAAATAAAAAAAAAATATCTAATACCCTATATTTTGGACCAAAAATTTTTTATACAATATATTTTATAATATGGTTCAGAGGGAGTAATTGAGTATGAAGAATAAGTCATCAAGACAACAAAAAAGCAAATTTGAAAGAGCTCTTGTTAACCCTAATGTAGTGGGCTACCTTTGCCTTTCGCTTAATACGAAGAATGAGTTGTACTGTTATACTTTATAAATGATACAACTTACTATAAATTTTATATTAATATTAATGATAAAAATATACTTTATTATTTTGGATCATTATTTATTATATTTCATGACCCAATTTGGATTGAGAAATTAAATTGAATTGCTTGGTTTAGTTTTTCTTTCAGCCACAGGTACACTTAGTAGTAAAATCTAATTGATAGGTCGAATCATCCAATCATTGTTTATCTCTTCTATCAATTGAACACACAACAACTATAGATTATTTATGACCCGTTTGGTTGGATTACATTAAGGGGTATGTGATATATTGGAGATTACATTACCTCACTGAATTCGTTTGGTTGCACACATCACACTGTGATCATGATTACATGTGTAATGGGAATCACCTCCAAAACTGTAATCATCTTCACCTCTAAAAATCAATGTAATCCCCTTCACATGACTGTAATGGGATGATAAATGTTGGATTTACCCTTCATAAAACTGAAAATTACAATAGAACCTTCTCCAATAATCCATGACTCATCGTCGGCATTCCACTTTCATTTTCAACCCATAATAGTCATTTTTTTATTTTTGATTTTATTTTAATAAAAATAAATATCATTCATATATCTCAAATATCATACCAAACAAATATATATGTAATTATTATCATATTACATCCCTTCACACTCTTCACATCACATTACCTAACCATTCATGTAATTGAACCAAACGGGCTAATATGTAATCAATATCACATTACATCTCTTCACATCCTTCACATCACATTACCTAACCATTCATGTAATTGAACCAAACGGGTTAGTGTCTAGTGATATTGACACCAGACTAAATCATGTTCAACTTTTTTAATATTATATTATACTTAATTTCATGACCTAATTTGGATTAAGAAAGTTGAATTGGAAGGTTTAGGTTTTCTTTCAGCCCCTGGTTTATTGAAGATAGAGACAGAAGTAGTGAAACCTATTTAATAGACTGGATCATCCAATTACTATTTATCTCTTTTTATCAATTGAGCATGCAACAAATGTAAATGATTCAGCTTTGGATTAACATCTAGTGATATTGTTACCATACTAAATTATGTATAAATTTATAATATTATTATATTATACTTGATTTCATTACCTAACTTGGATTGAGAAAATTAAATTTGCTTGTTTAGATTTTCTTTCAGCCCCTGGTTTATTAAGGAGAGAGATAGAAGAAGTAGTGAAACCTCTTTAACAGGTTGGATCATCCAATCTTTGTTTATTTCTTGTATCAATTGAACATGTAATAGCTGTAAAGGATTTAGTTCTGGATTAAAATCCAGTGGTATTATCATCAGGCTACATTATGTTAACTTTATAATATTATTATATCATACTTAATTTCATGACTTGATTTGGATTGAGAAATTTGAATTGGCTAGTTTAGTTTTTCCTCCTTTTTTAGCCCCTAGTTTATTAAGGATAGAGACAAAAGTAGTGAAATCTATTTGACAGGTTGGATCATCTAATCATTGCTTTTCTCTTTTATCATTTGAAATTCAACAACTATAAATGATTCAGCTTTGGATTTACATATAGTAATATTGTCACTAGTCTAAATTATGTTAACTTTATAATATTATTAAAATGTACTTAATATAATTAATTGGGTTTATATATAGGTATAAGGGTTAAATCATCAATGTTATTACCAAGTTGAATTTACCATCATGCCCATAGAAGATTTGACAATCATGATCGTCTGATCGAGTGAGAGAGAGAGAGAGAGAGTTTTACAAGGTTGAACAAAAGGTGGATTCTTGGCAAGTCGAAATGACCATATGGACCAAATTAAATTGTAGGAGTTACAAAGTATATCGGAGATGAGCCACAACAGCACTCAGTATTTCAGTAAGTAAAAGCACAAAAGATGAAGTGAAGGCATGTTCAACCATCATTCTCATTCATTCCCTTTCTCCCATTCTCTTTTCTTCAACTTGAAATTCAAGATTTCAGAGGCAGCCTCAAATATGTGTGGCGTTTTGGAGGTAGTCTACACCCACCTTGTTTTAATCCACCATTCTTTCTCTTTCTCTGTCTCTCTCTAGATTTGAGCCTTTGCCTTTGGATCTGTTTCTCCTCTCTCACTCTCTCTTTCTCTCTATCATTCATCTAAGACACCCATAATCCTCCATTTCTTTGTTATCTACCATTTCTTGTGTGTTCGGTTTCAAAACCTAACCAAAACTAAAAGAAACTTGCAAAACAGCTTCTTGTGAGTTATCTTAACTAGTTTTTGCTCTATCAATTTCTTAGATCTATTAAACCCCCTTTCTGTCTCTTTACTCACAGTGACTTCCTTTGCTTCAATTGGCTCCAAAAGATGAATAAAGAGGAGATTGAAAAGATCAAGGTACTCTATTTTGATCTTGATTTGTTGTTTAAACTCATGGCCTTTCTTCATAGCTATCATTTTTGAAGCTTTTGTTCCGTTAGCTTCTTTACTCAATGAAATTTCTCATTCTTCTATGATGTATTTTTTTGCTTGTGCATGTAGAGATATGTCCTTAAAGTCAACATCAATTGTGATGGGTGCAAGAATAAAGTGAAGAAAGTCTTGCAGAAAATTGACGGTACATTTGATAATCCTTGCTCATTTTACATTTACTCTTTAAAGTATTTTGTTTTTAGGCTACTCTTATCTTGAATATCCATGTTCTTACTCTTTAATTTATTATTCAATTCTATAGGGGTATATATGGTAGAGATAGATTCAGAACAAGGAAAGGTGATTGTATATGGTAATGTTGACCCAAACATTCTTATCAAGAAGCTCGTGAAATCAGGGAAACTTGCACAGCTGTGGGATGCCCCCAGAGGCAATAATAACAACAAAAACAATAATCAAAATAACATAGCCAACCAAATGAAGAACACGCAAAATGATAATGGAGGAAACGATAGTGGTGAAAATAAGAGCCAAGAAAAAGGCGACGAAAACATCCAGGCTAAGGGTAGACAGCAAGCACTGAATCCTCAACAGCAACAACTGCTTCAGCAACAATTACTACAACAACTTCAACAGATGGAAAGGCTTCAAGATCATAATTTGCCTCTTCAATTCAAGGACATGAAACAACCAACTCGGCAGAACCCAAATCAGAAAGGGGTTAAGTTTAATTTGCCTGAGGTGGATGATTGTATGGATAATGAATGTGATGACAACGAACTTGATGATAAGGACTTTGATGAGGATGACATTAATGATGAAATTGACAACCCTCATGTTCCTCTCAACAAGACGAAGGGGTCACCTCCTATAGGTAATGGTCCTCAGATAAGGCTAAATGGTATGATAAATGGGAATCATCATCAGCAGCTCATGAATGCTTTGAAAAATGCAAATGCTGGAGGCAATGGGAAGAAAGAAGAAGATAATGGAAGAGGATGGCCAATTTTGATCCAAAAACCAAGCATAAATGATGGAAATAGAGGAAACAAAGGTGGTGGTGCTAGAGGTGGAGAAGGGAACAATCAAAATCAAGGTGGAAGTAGCAAGAACAGTGGTGGCAAAAATGGTGGAGGAATACTTGAGGGCAAAAATAGAAATAATGGTAACATAAATGGTGGTGGTGCCAATGGTGGCAACCCTGGAAATAACAATGGCAATAGGGGTAAAATGGGAAATTCAACGACTAGAGGCATTCAAGTGATGAGCACAATGGGTGGCTATCCTAGTATGGGTGGAGGCAACATGGATCCAATGGGTAATAAGAATATGCCTATTGGTTCAATGGGCAACATTTCAGCCATTCAAGGCCTCCCAGCAATAGTCAACATGAATGATGGAGGTGGCAGCCCTAGAGGATATTTCCAAGGATCTAGTTCAGAAGTTATACTAGGAAATTCATTCCATAAGCAGCAGCAACAACAACAATACATGACAGCAATGATGAATCAACAGAGAGTAATGGAAATGGGGAATGAGAGATTCCTACAGATGATGCATGGAAGACCACCACCACTTGTTAACTTCATGTACCCTCAATACCCATATCCATATCCTCCACCGCAAGATCCCTACACCAACTTTTTCAATGACGAGAACACTTCTAGTTGTAGCATCATGTGAAAGTTCCAGTGATGCTAACTGATGGTGGCGGATAGTGGGTGGTAGTAGCAATGACAATGGCAATGGTGGTAATTCAGTAATTGTTAGGCCTATATTATACAATAAACATGGGCTCAAATTTATCTTTGGCATTTTTCCTAATTTTTTTTCAAATTTTCTCATATAATCCTAGTTAGGGTTTTTAATTGTTATCACCATAGGAGAAATAAGTTATATATAATATATGGGGAAAGAGTTTTAGGGGGAGGATGAGACAAGCATCATGAAAGTGGACCTAAATGTTGTGGTGCATGCAACTTTAATGTTGGAAAACAGAAATAAAACAATTTTCATATGAAAGAAAAGAGAAGGATGAAACAAAAAAGTCCTTGTTCTCTCCATCTCATTTCTCTCCACACCCCCCCTTCCCAAAAGTCCTAGTCTCTTTTACTTACTCTGAATAATAATTAATAAATATTAATAAATAATCATTATTTTTATTATATGGCATGCATAACTATAAGACCACCATTGAAGAAATACATACACTCAACCTAATGCCATTAACCCCAATCAACATGCATTAATTTTAAGAGTTTCTAGATATTTGAAGTGAGGAAGGAAACTTGTGCAGTAAGGCTTTGGTTTAGTTATCAGTTCTGGTTCGCATATGTTGCACATGAATTTTTCACTTTTAACTATGGAAAATCAAATTCAATAGAGTTGCCACCAAAATTTTTAACAAAGTGGAAATTTGGAAAACCTTAGAAAAAGAATGAATGGTTTGCAAAATGTTCAGGATTCCATTGCATTGTAAGAAAGGTATTAAACATCCTACAACATTCATTCATATGAATTGTTACCTTAAGTCGGCTACACAAAAATATATATGGTCTTGAAATTATTTAAATTACCCTTGTGAAACACATATGGAAAATAGAGATAAAATATTTACAAAAATAAATAAAAATCAAGTAGATTTATTTATAAGGACAAATTTGACATAAAATGAGATTTTAGGATCCACATAACTTATGATAGGGATTAAAGTCCATATAATTAAGTCTTAAAATACGTGTATTTGGTATGTATCTATAAAAAATTAATTTTTTTGAGAAATAGCTTTTGAATTGGGTTTGTATTCTTTAATTTGTGAAATATAAAATATATTAGGAGTAATATTTAAGAGAACTTATTTATTAATTGTTTTTATGTTGAAAAAAATACTTTTTATTTTCAAATCACAAACACTTATATATGCGACTTAATTAGCGTACTTGTGAAAGCTTATTGCCACACATCGTAAATCAATTAATTTAAGTATTTGTGGAGACCAAAACATTTAACACCACATGGCTCAAAAAATTATAGGGATCGATGTTAAGAAAAATGTTTTCAAAATACTTTATTAAAGAGAAATATTTTAATTACCGTATTAAAGAAAAATCCTTTTTAATTTCAATATATCAAATGAAATGGGTCATTGAAAATCAACATTAATGCACGAAAATTGATCAACATGACCGTGGAGGCTTCAAAACCTCACATGACAAACTCTAAAGTTTAAAATAAAATAGTGTTACATAACAAGAAATAAAGTAGTAATTTCTTTGATAATTAATTTGAAGCATGAACATCTTAATACCTAGCTAATTGGAGAAATGCATATGCATGGACCAAATATATATATATATATATATATATAAAGCCGTGAGTTATATCAAATGCATTCATATTATCACAATAAATCGAACCTCTTTGTAGACATTCAAGCTTCACAATGATCTGTGTAGATGGCGATGGGACTCCCTCTTCACCTTCAATTGGTTTCTACCTCTCTCCACTTTCGGACTTTGGCTCTCTCTCTCTCTAACTCCCATCTTTTGTTATATTGTCTCCTCCATTCTGGATCACCCACCTCTCCTTATATACATAAGAGAAGCGAATGTCTAACGCAAATCTTCATTACGGCCAATCAAACTTTTTTATTATTATATTTTTAATAAAATTCAAATTTCATGGGATTTAAAAATCTCAGAAAGAGAAATCCATAATTCCTCAATATATGATTGTTTTAATTTGTAAGATTATTTTCTTAATTTTTTATTTTCTTAAAACAAGAAAAT
Source organism: Adenanthera pavonina (assembly GCA_026686845.1). NCBI lineage: Eukaryota > Viridiplantae > Streptophyta > Magnoliopsida > Fabales > Fabaceae > Adenanthera > Adenanthera pavonina. The sequence continues at coordinate 33,106,324 of JAIVEN010000018.1, forward strand.
TAAAAAACAAAAAACTCAGAATATTTTTTAGATATTCTGTAATTTTTGTTCTAAAAAATATAAGAAAAGGTAGAAAAAACTCACTTCATTAATGGTAAAATTATAAATTTTGAATAACTCATTTAATACTTGTTAATTATGATTTTACTAATAATTATTTAAACAGATTTTTTTTGATCAAATAACTTCTTATACTTTAATATCATTAAAGAGTTGGTCCCTTCAAAATCTCAGTATTTTAATCCCTCTATCATCCAAGATGACATTGACGCTGTTAAAATTGAGATAATGTAACTAATAGTTAACATACTTTGATTGATATATAGATAATTACTAGACTATATTTTAAAAAAAAAATGCAAACATCTACTGATGATTTAAAATTTTATTGTTATGTTCCTTTTTTTTTTGAAAAAAATAGTTCAATCGGTCTTATAATCTATGTATCGGTCCAAATCAGCTAACTGTCAATTACATCATTTCAATTTTAACAGCATTAATACTATCCTAGAGGACAAAAGGATTAATTACTAAATTTTTGAAATATTAAAGACTAACTCTTTAATAATATAAAACTACAAGAATTTATTTGATTAAAATGAAACTATAAGGATCAATATAAAAATTTGGAAAAACTTTAGGAACAAAATATAGTGTTTTCAATGTGAATGGTAAGGGCTCTCATCTTGAACAAGTGTTTGTGATTTAATTTTCAATCTTTATGTACAGAATAAGCCTATTTAAGGGAGGTCTATTTTTTTCTTTATATTCTAAAAAAAATTAGTTCATGTTAACAAAGAAGGAAGAGTCCTTCTAATCCCAAAAAAAAAAAATGTTTGTTTTTTTAATAAAACATTCAAATACAAATAAAATGATGACATATTAGTTAAAGAAAGAAGCAGAATTAAGTACTACCCCTAGAGCTCGCAGCATGCCACCATTCATTCCACATGAATGGAAGAAGCCGTATTGTCATATTGAGAAAAGAAGTTAATAGCAAGTCAACATCTTCTTATCACTTTGTTGTTTTTTTGATAGGCATCTTCATATCACTTTTAAGTTCGATTTTGTTTGGATTCTAAAAGATGTTAACTTGTTTCTGTTGTTGCAAGAAAAAAAAATATTTCAATTGCAACTTCACCTGAACTAATTCATTCAAGTATATTATCATTATCTAATACCTGATGGTTCAAGAAACCTAACCAAAAAGAAAAGCATGGTTTAGTTAATGAGGATCCGAGTGATTACATAGGTTCATGCCGTGAGTCCGCGAATTTGAAAAGCGTAAGAAGGATTTGAGAAAGAGACAAGCGGATCTAACACTGTTAGACACTTTCCGGTGTCGGGTGGAGTGTCATGATCAACGGAGGAGTGGGGCCCACACTTGGATTGGTTCACGTGATCGTAATCATGAACATGGGGCCCTCCCAATTCATCCATCTATCCAATCACCTGGTCCTTGTTTGATGAGTGCAGGCCCCACCATTTCCCCAAAATAAAATGCCAAAAGTGCCACAGTCGTTCCCACCCGTCTTCACTTCACTTCACTTCACCACTGCAAACAACGCGATCTGGTTCGTTGAAATTACATTTGGATAGATTAAATTTAAATTTTTTCATTTTAATTTTTTAAAAATAATAAAGTTATAGAAATTATTTTTATTTTAAATTCTACATATAATAAAATAAAAATATAATTAATAATAAGATAAAACTAAAACTGACTCGTCCAATCGAAATTTTGTACGATTCTTATACACGGCGAGCGTTTGGTGCTCATAATTACAGTGCGTACGGAATCCAATTTCTAATATGACCTAGTTTCCCCTGAATAGCAAAGCACTGGATTCCAGCCTCCTCACAGGGGGGGATTTGCTCCCCCACATGATCACCCGCGTTTTGGTGGCATGGATCAAACTTGATTGAGAGGGATCTTGGCGTGTAGACTGAACAGCCTGGCTGTTTTTCTTGATTGCTTGAAACTACTCACTGTCCCTCACATTTAATGTGATGCCGGGTCATCCCAAGATCCGACTTTCACACCGCGTTTTTGCTTACAGGGATAAGCTATTTCCTAGTCCACCCTAATCCTACATTAATTCTTTTAGTATACCTTTTAACAAATCATAATATAATCATTATTAAATAATAATTATAAAAATATAATAAATATATATATAATATATAAATAAACAAGAAGAAAATTAGAATCCTTAATTTGTTTAGGGCATGAGGAAGGTTGTGTTGTGTGAAGTGTGAGAATTTTACGGCGTTAAGGGAAAATTAGGCAGAGAAACAAAAAAAGTGCAAAGGGAGTTTGTGTATGTGTAGGTGAAGGTGATAGACGGAGACAGAGGAAACGCAATCATAGAAGATGCGGGTGAAGCTCTTTATGCTCACTTTTGTTGGGTCCGTACATAATAATATAATATAATTATAAATATAATATAATGATAATAGTTTTCATTTAATTTGATTTGACCACATTCAAACCCTCTCATTTTCATTTCATGTGGACCTTCCCCTTTTCCAATCCCTTCCTCATCCACCACTCCCCATCCTTCCTTTTCATCGACAACAGACACAAATTAACTAATTAACTATTTACTTAATCAAAATGCCTCCGTAAATTTATTTTATTTCTCCTACAAAATCATTTTCATCACTTTCATAGCATGCAAATAAATTCAGTATGCCCTCTGTAGATTTTCAATTTCATATTTATCAAAAAAATTATATTTACTTATTCTCATTTGATGATTGTCATGACATCACCTCATTCACTATATATTTTTTTTTATATAGTTTCATAATATTAACATATTAAAAATTAAACTAGTTATTGATTCTGTTGAGACATTAATTTAAAATTCAATAATTCAATAAATTGACACATAATCAAATTGATATTAATAAAATTAATATATTTTTAATTTTATATGTTATATATTATATAAAATAAAAATTATTTTAATAAGTTTTATAACTTAATATTAAAATTTAAATAAGTTATTATTAATTTATAATCAAATTTTGAATATAAATAGCAAGCTAATTATCTCTTATTATATTATTTATTAAGTAAATTTATTATTATTATTATTATTATTATTATTATTATTTTTGTATCATAATAATGCTTATATAACATTATCATAATAATACAAAATAAATTTATACACAAAATAATATTATTTAGTACTAAAAATAATATTACTTTATTTTTAAACTAATAAAATACAAATTAAAAAAATTCTACCAACTCACAATCAATTCATGATTAGTTTCACCGATTTTCAACCGATTCATGATCAGTTTTACTGGTTTTCAACCGATTCCTATTGGTTACGAATTTATGTTGTTCTTCCCATGGAATAAAAAATCGGACTGGACCAACCGGTTCGACCATGAACCAGTGTTAAATCCGATTCGATCATAGATGAAGATCAGACAATTTCAAATTCGATACAAATCAGTCAAACCTGTCAAAAAACTGGTTTTGAACTAGTCTGACTTTTTTAAAAAATTTTTTTAATTTTTTTTAAATAAAATAATATTATTTTTAGTATTAAGTAGTATTATTTTTTGTATAAATTTTTTATATTATGATATTGTATAAGTATTATTGTAATACATAATTATTAATAATGATAAATTTACTCAACAAATAATATGAAAATAGAATATCAATTAATTATTTTAAATTTAAAATATAATTATAGATTAATATTAACTTGTTTAAATTTTAATATTTGTTTGTAAAACTTATTAATAATATTTTTAACTTTCTATATTATATATAAAATTAAAAAATTATTAAATTTATTTTTCATCCTATATTAAATGTTAATTTTATAATCATAGATGAATACCTTTTACATTTTTTATCTATATTATTTAAAATATATCGATTTATTCACAACTGATTCAACTATTAAACCTTGAACCGGTACTTCAACTGATTCAATGGTCTCGACCGGTTCAATAGTTGGCCTAATTTTTAATACATTAGTTCTTCCTCTTGTTCAGACTAAATCAGATATTAGTTTCTAATGTAACCGGTCAAATCGACTCAGTCCAGTTCAATTTTTTACACACATATATGTATATATATATATATATATTTTAAAGTGCGTTTAATAATTTATATCATTAATCATTCCTCTCAGTGGCGCTCCCACTCATCACTCATGGACACAAATAGGAACATGACATTGCTTGACGGAAAAACAGAACAAAGAAAAGTGGCGAAATGTGAAAGCGCAAACCCAGCCATTATTGGAGACAAACAGCTCCACAAAAAAGATTATAAACTAAAGAAGGCATTGCCATTTTCTTATGTCACATTACAAGATCCTATGAAGATATATAGCCACGTACGCACAGAAACACAAATTATTTTTTATTTATTTTGAATAAGAAAAAAAGAAGTAACAAGTCAGCACACTTGATGCTCTTTTATCTCATGTTTTCCTTGTTATATTTAAGCCTTCAAATCAATCGCAAAATTTTTGTTCAAATTTCAAACTTAGAATATTATGATGCATTTATTTCGCTCTCTTACTCAAAGTTCTGTTCATTTTTCTTCATGTCTGGCTAAAATGGAAAGCTTCTAAGATCATAAGTGAAAACCTCCGAAAATCAAATTAAGCCATCAAATAATTGATTAATCAAGGTTACCTTATTGGAGTAAAAATAAAATCACGCCCTGTTTCTTTTTCCCAAAACTGCTAAAAAAGCAATGATTAATCCTTGTAGTTTAATGATCGATGCTAGACTCATCGTAGGCACAGGTTTTTCTTCATGCTCAAGGAAATTAAAAATAAATAAATACGAATTAATTATTAATTAATCAGGATTACTCTAATATGCTCATGAGTTGTCCAAAAGCTGGATATATAAATTAAACTCCCGAGTGGTAAAAACGAATTCAAACAAGAAAAATTCAAACAAGAAAAGGCTTATGATAATAAGGACTTTTGCCCATATATATATATATATATATATAAATAATCCTGTTTATTTGTTTGTTCACGTGCCTTTGAATTTCGTGACATAACATGAAAGGAAATGATTATGATTAGTTGGACATATAAAGCTAGCTTGCGATAAATCTGAACAAAGTTTAGCAGAAAACAAAGGCGAATCCTCCAAAACAAGGTTGGAATCATCATCAATTTACTTGAATACTCAGGAAGCAGCGGCCTTGTTTGAAATATATTTTTATTTCGAGTCACAGACGGTGTTCGAGGGAAAAGCAACAAGTTGTTCTTGTTATTCATCTGAGTGTTCATAAAATGTTAGTATTACAGACATGAAAAAAAAAAGCAGAAAAATGTATATAAAAAAAAAAAAGCAGGAAAAGGTAACATGACGCTTCTTTTGATCTTTTGTGCTTTGTGTTTATTATGCGAAGGTCAAATTCTTGAGTTTCACTCAACCCTACGTCGTCTTCTTCCTCACAAAGTCTTCCTCGTCGTTTAGGAACTCGTAACTGCTGGTGAGATTTAGGGCCGGTTTCCTTTTTGTTTTCAAGAACAAAATAATTATTTAGATAAGTGTTTTCTATTAATTGTTTCCAAAATTTGTTTGTGTGTTTTTTATTTTAATTTTTAGAACAGAAAGACAAAAACAATTTAAAGTCATTTTTTTTTTATTTTTGTTTTCATTTGCCACCGGCTACTGCAACCATCACCAACGATCACCAATCACTACTATTTATTGTCACTTGTTATCAACACCATCGACTATTATTGACTTTCATTAACTACCATCAATTGTTTTCAACTATTGTCAATTATTATCAACCACTATCAATCATTATTGACTACCGCCACCGAATGTCACCGATCACTGTTGTCCCTGACTGATCACAACTATATACCATTGTTTATCGACATGTAAAACTTACTTTCAAATCAATTTTTTTAAATATTTTTTTCATTTTAGATGTGATTTTCAAAACAAATGATTCAACCACTTTTTTGCTAAAATTTGTTTTGAAAAACAATTTTATCAAATTGTTTTGAGAAAGAAGAAAAACAGAATCCAACGTGCCCTTAAATTAAAGATAACCTTCATTTCAAAATACTGTACGTAATGGTAATATATAAAGGGAAAAAAGAGCTCCATAGTCTGATAAACAGACAGTAATTTGTTGTTTATTTGGTGAAGACTTGATTAATTAAAGTTGATGAGTTGGGTGGGTCGTAGATAGATAAATAGGGTCCGTCCAAGATATGACTAAATATCATTGCATCATAAGATTAAGATCACATGGTGGCAGACATATATATGCAACGAAAAGACCGATCATCTTTGATCAAAACATAAGTGGGTTTAGTTCAGTGTTTCCGCTCGAGTAAATAAATTATTACTACACACACACACACACACACATATATATATATAGAGTATTAATTGTAACAAAAGATATAATATATTGAAAAAAGTTGGAATAAATATGCTTCAATGAACTGTGGCCGTCATTTCTTTGTATATCATTCTCTGTCGTATAATATTACAGCACCATTAAAGTGGTTTGGGCACCGAACCCATTATTGTTAAATGACCTTAATTAATTTTTAACCGAAATGAAAGTACTAATATACTATATTTAGACTTTGAAACAATGGGAATTAATCCTGCATCACATGAGGAAACTCTTAGAAGCGCAAGTGAAAGAAGATTAATTAGTGGGATTAAAGTAGTAGTAAGACATTACTAGTGATAAACTCGTAATTAAGAGGAGAAACGTCAAAGAAGGGGGGGCGGGGGGAAATCAAGGAAGGAATTGAAAGAGCACAAGAACCAAAGGAGAAAGTCACACGGAGCCCATAAGCTCCATTCCTCCATCTTGGGTTTCGTTCGCCGCTCCCTATATTTTATTCTTCCTCTTTTATCTTTCTGTATATATCTACCACCTCCCCCCTGTTGCCACTTTGCCCTCCTCGAACGTCATTTTAATTAATTTTACACGTTTAGTAAAATATTAGTTAAAATTTCTAAATTTACTTTTACTTATTATTTCATTGAATTTATAAAAAAATTTATATAAAAGTTCAAAATTTGCATCAAAATTTTACCTTATAAATAAGGTCAAAAAAGAGTATTATTAGAGACTTACAAATGTACATGAGACTTACATGTATATATATATATATATGTATGTACGTATGACGGAAAAAAAGCTAAGTCTAAGACTCAAAGCCATACAATAAAAAATAAATCACAATTTACCGATGACATAAGGCCTGAGTAAGAAAGAGTGTCAGCAAGCAGGGTGTCTCAACTGTCTAATCAGCGTCCATTTCTATATAATTTTTTTTTTTTTATATGTGTACTCGATATCCTGAGGCTAGCTGTGAGAACTTTAATACGATTTAGACTAATCTGAATCGAAGCCTAACAGATACTATAAGAGTGAGCTTTCCTACCACTTCATATTACTGTATTCCTACATTTCAAATCTAAAATTCATAATTAAGTTAAAACGATTTTTGTCAGTTGATCAAAGCGTTAATTGGTTATATAATGCGTTTTCTTTGCAAGCCAATCGCTTCCTTTGCATTAATTAGGATCTTCAAACCGATTACTTCTCTTCCCTTTGAAGCAACTCTCCACTGTAGAAGCCTTCTGTTCTCATTTTCTGGGGTTATTACAATCTCAATCAATCCACTCCAAATAATATTTGCAGCACTTGTGTGTGTGAGGGTGATACACCCTATATAATTCGATCGTTGTTGAACAAACTGAAGAGGCTATGGCTACCTCACTGAATACTGATCCAGCACCAACCACCTTCATTTAACAATTAATTAATTGCTTACAACTTTATAAATGATAGTATTATTACTTTGATTTCGGTGTTGCGAAAGGGATTGATTAATTATGAACTAGACCCTTACTAATCCATCCAGTTACATATATATGGAAGGTTATAGGCTTATTTATAGGTTAACTGATAGTAAATAGTTTCAATGTTCACCTTCGAGTTTCCGTTCACTTTTATGGTGATGAGCAGCAGCCAGCGTCACACACAAGTCTTCTACTTTGTTCCAGACCCTCCGCACTCGGAGTTACCATATGCTGAACTAAATGTTGCTTTCATATCAGATCGTTTTATTCTCAGCTCATGAAAAATGTAATAATGTAATTTACACTTGTTGATCATTATTATTTGTGGAATTACAGTTTACTATCTGGAAAAAGAAACTAAAAATTGAGCAATAAAACTTAAAAACTTAGTAACAAAATTCCATTTGTTATTAAGTACATATTTGAATCCATTTTTTAAAAGCCCAAAAGTGCTTTTTTAGTCCAAAATCAATTATAGATTGAGTTAGCCAGATAATACCCAAAATTTGGAGAATCAATTATCCAAAAAAAGAAACACTTATTCAGATATGCTTTTCAATTATCCAAAAAGTGTTTCTTTTTTCTGACTTCTTCTAATTTTTTATAAATTAAAATATTTCTAATAAAAAATTTTAAAATACAAACTATTATTTAAGAAAGATGGACAATTTAAACATTTTCAATGATTATCTATTAAAAATATTTTTAATTGAATTTATTTAAATATATTTTATTTTTTAAATTTATTTTTAAGATAAAAGTATTTAAATATAAATAACATCATAAAAAATAATTTTAAATGAAATTAGTTATGTAATATTAATTCTGGTTAGAAGTAAATTCTAAACCGAAAGGGGTGATTATAATTTCCCATCCCATTATTATTCTGTTTATTGTAGAAAGGCTGAATAGGATTAGGACAAAAATTGTCAGGGAGGGAGCAACAAGAAAATGAGACAGAGAAGCCGTGAACCGCATTTCCATCTCACAGAGATATTCTCTCTCTCTCTCGCGCTTGAGAGAGGGGTCCTACAAGTGGGTCCCACCTGCCCCAAACTATTCCCTCCCCCTACCCTCTCATTATTTATCATTTACTCAGCCCCAGTACCTTCTCTCTCCCTCTCAGTGTCTCTCCCAGAAGTAACCCAGATTTTGAAGCCATGACTAAAGAAGCAACATTTACCTCCGTCATCGTCGTTGTGAGCAGCTCGGCGAAGAAGAAATAGTTAGGTCACTTCATTTCACTCGATTCGCTTCTTCGACCCCCTCGCCTCCCTTCTCCCTTGGATACGCTTTACTCCACCACAAATAAGATGCTCAACATTTGTATTGCCAGCTTCTTGTGAGCTGTCTTATCTGCTTTGGTCTCGGCTCTATCCATTTTTCTTAGATCTATTTAGCCCCCTTGCCGTCCCTTCCCTCATTGTCATTTGCTTCCATTCGATTGGGTCTTAAAGATGAATAAAGAGGAGATTGCAAAGATCCAGGTACTGTATTCTCACCTTGATCTGTTGTTTCAACTCACGACCTCTCTCTCCGTTACTATCATTTTCGAAGCTTTTGTTCCATCAGCCTCTCTGCTCTTTTGCTCACAATGAAATTTCTCTCTTTTCTGTGTTGGATTTTGGGATTGCTTGTGCATGCAGAAATGTGTTCTTAAAGTGAACATTCACTGCGATGGGTGTAAGCATAAAGTGAAGAAAGTCTTGCGGAAAATCGAAGGTACATCCCATAATTTCTGTTTATTTTTCATTTACTCTCCAAAAAGATTTCGTTTTTTTGGCTACACTTATCTTGTAAATCCATGCTCTGTTCTGCTGATTTTGTTCTGATTTGCTGTCTAATTAAATTATACAGGGGTATATACTACAGAGATAGATTCAGATCAAGGAAAGGTGACTGTGTCTGGAAATGTCGACCCAAACGTTCTCATCAAGAAGCTTGCGAAATCAGGGAAACATGCAGAGCTGTGGGGTGCCCCTAAAGCAGGCAATAATAACAACAAAAACAATAATCAGAACAACCTCACTAACCAGATGAAGAACATGCAAATCAACAATGGAGGAAAAGGCGGTGGTGGAAACAAGGCTCAGCCAAAAGGTGGCGGCAACAACCAACCCAAGGGTGGACAGCAGCCACCGACTCCTCAGCAGCAACAACAGATGATTCAGCAGCAGCTGCAGCAACTTCAACAGATGAAGGGGCTTCAAGATCAGAAGCTGCCTCTTCAATTCAAAGACATGAAACTGCCGATCCAGCAGAACCCAAATCAGAAAGGGGTCAAGTTCAATTTACCTGAGGATGATGATTGTACGGACGATGAATTTGACGACGATGAGTTCGATGATGAGGACTATGATGAGGACGAGTTTGATGATGAAATGGACGACATTCATGTTCCTCTAAACAAGATGAAGGGGCCGCCTCCTACAGGTAATGGCGCTCACATGATGCTGAACGGTATGATGAATGGGAATCAACAGCAGCAGCTTATGAACGCTCTGAAAAATGCAAATGCTGGAGTCAGCGGGAAGAAAGGAGGAGGAGGCGGTGGTGGTGGGGGAGGACCGGTTCCGATCCAAATACCAGGCATGGGTGGTGGAAACGGAGGAAAGAAAGGCGGAGGAGGAGGAGGAGGAGGAGGGAACAATCAGAATCAAGGTGGAGGCAACAAGAACAACGGTGGTGGCAAAAACGGTGGAGGAATGCCTGAGGGCAAAAATGGGAACAACAGTAACAAAAATGGTGGTGGTGTCAGTGGTGGTGGCAACCCTGGAAATAACAATGGTAACGGGGGCAAAAAGGGAAATCCAATGGCTGGGGGTGTTCAAGCTATGAACCCCATGGGTGGTCATCATCCTGGTATGGGTGGAGGCAACATGGGTCCTATGGGTAATATGAGCATGCCCATGGGTCCAATGGGCAGCATTCCAGCCGTTCAAGGACTCCCAGCAGCAGCCAGCATGAACGGCGGTGGCGGTCCCCGCGGATACTTCCAAGGAGCTGGTCCAGAAGCTATGTCAGGAAATCCGTTCCAGCAGCAGCAGCAGCAGCAGCAGCAACAACAACAACAGCAGTACATGGCTGCGATGATGAATCAGCCGAGAGCAATGGGAATGGGGAACGATAGATTCCAGCCGATGATGTACGCAAGGCCACCGCCGGCCGTCAACTACATGTACCCCCAATACCCATACCCATATCCGTATCCCCCACCGCAAGATCCCTACACCCACTTTTTCAGCGACGAGAACACTTCCAGCTGCAGGATCATGTGAGAGTTCCGGAAAACCTGTAAGTGAATGATCAAACTTTGTCCGATATTGGTGGGTTTTGACAGTGAGGAAAATAATAGCCATGGACAGTCACTGAAGTGCTCGGTTATTTTACTAAGGTCAAGCAGTGCGCTTTCTTCACTTATTTTCTTTGTTAGATCTTAATTTGACTAGTGTTTGTGTGTATATATGTATACACACACCATATATATATATATATATATACTTTGGTCATAAGGATGAGCAGGCGTTTTTATGGAAAAGAAATATATATAAAAATGATGATTCCTTTTAAGTAGTGTTGAAAATGCGTCTGCAAGAATGATATATGCTGAAGGGATTGTAACAGTGGAGGATGTAGGTCGTATGAAATGAAGGACATGTTGAATGGAAACATATGAACTAAAATCAGATAGAGTGAATAGTGATATATACAATGAAGGTGTGTATGGGAGAAGATTGCAATGGAAAGTGACCATTATATATAAAGGGTTGCATCTGTAATTGTGGCAGATCATGATATTGCTGCTGCTGCTGCTGCTGCAAGAAATGTAGCAATACAAGTTTAATCTAGAGGATTATCACAGTGGCCTACATTACAATTACAAGTAGTTTGATTTTGTGAGAGTGGAGTGGAGGTGTTTATTTGATAGAGGTCCACTAACAATAATTAAGTGACTGAAATCTATATCAATGAAACCACCAGTTTCGGCTCTAATGGTCCTCATTCTACTAACTGCCCATATATGGCCAAGGAAAACGACGTTCTGCATAGGTTTTATTTTAAGGTGTTTGTTTGATTAGGTATATAATATTATATGTGGATCCTATTAAACACCTATAATAACCTCAGTCGCTTTAACACTTGAACTTACTCTGTGCGCCACTCCTGTGTCATTAATAATTGTCTAACCCTTGTTTGGCTCTTCCCATGATGTCATCCTATAAGTCACTCACATCTCCAACCCACCCCCTAATTTGTTGAGTCGTGACACTAACAAGTTTTTTAATTTGTTACAGTCGTGTGACTACTTATTCTGATCCTCTTAAGCTTTTGGACCCAATTCACCTGAAATTTTATTAACTAAAAAAATTGTCATGGGAAAAATGAACTGGCAACATCAACTTACTCTTTAAATTGAGAATATTTAGGCTCTTCGTTTTTTGAATGGGTATTCTGCATCGCGTACCAAAAGTGAAGCTAAATTTAGACCATCTGTTCAATGTAAGCTTTGCATTCGATAAGTATTACTTATTTTTTAAAGAAAATATATGATACGAAGTGAGAATGTGTGAAGTGACAATATGTACGGATTCTTAGAATATGAATGTAATAAATTCTGTAATATATATATATTAATACTATTTTTCCTGTGCTGGTATTAATTAATTTGACTAATACTGAAACTAGGCTCTTGCTTCTGTCTGCAACATATCTCACTAAAGTTTTATAAATCCGAGGACGCGACCTTTTTCAAGATCTTACCTAGTGGCTGAATCAAGTTGGATCTCACATGAAGTCAAGGTTCAGCAGCCCAATCTAATAACAAATCATAAAATATAAATGAGAAAAATAAAATGGGATCGCTGGAGGGCGTGCAGGGAAATATCTTTGAAAATGATGGGTACATGAAAAAGCAGACTGAAATGGGGCCACAGCTCAGAAGTTAGGAGAGGAGAAGCAGGGTGCCATACCAGAGCCTTGACTAAAATAAGTGTGGAAACAACCGGACCGATCAATTTGACTTATTTGTTTAGGAACCGATTTCAGATTTAATCTAATCATAATTGAAAATTGACTAGTTCCAGAAGTTTTAGGACTGGAACTTACCGTATAAAATCAATTGAACTAATAAAAAATAATTGAATCCGTTTTTTTAATATTTTTTTAAATATTTCTTTGTTTTTAATATAAAATAATATTATTTTTAAGTAAAAAATAACATTATTTCATGTATAAATTTTTTATATTATAATATTATATAGGTATTATTATTAATAATAATAAATTTACTTAATAAATAATATGAAAATAGAATATCAATATACTATTTTAAATTTAAAATATAATTATATGTATATATTAACTTATTTAAATTTTACTATTACATTATAAAATTTATTAATGATATTTTAAATTTTTTATATGATATATAAAATTAAAAAATTAATTTTTATTATAAATTAAATATTAATTTTATAATTATAAATAAATATTTTTTATTTAAAATATATCAATTTATTTGTAATTAATCTAATCATTAAATTTTAAACTATTGTTACATCCATTTTAACGGTGAATTTGATTTTTATCATCATTCATATATTTTTAATTTTGAAGGAGATGGGCCCAGCAGAGTCAGTAATAATTCGAAGGAAGAAGATGGAGAGTGACGTATGGGAGTGGTGTTCAACAGTTTCTCTCATTTCAATTCATTAGGGTAAAAGTGAACCCAATGGATCCTCCCATTTTGACTTCTTGGCTCCTCATTTATTTATTTATTTTTTGTTGTTTTCCCCACTTCTCTATTGGCTACTTATAAATCCAGTAATTCTGCTTCTTTCACTTTTTCCCTCTCTCTTTTCTTACAAAGCTAGTATTGTCATCAAAAGATTAGGTGATCCCTCCTACAGTCTATTGGCAGATTTTGAAGCCAAATAATTATGGATATGACCCTCTACTAACCCAATTGCAGCTGAGTTGAATAATAAGGAGATTTTCAAAGATTTAAAAGCCTAATAATTATGGATATGATCACGCACTTACCCAAAGTTGATTGCGTTGAATAACAAGGGGATTTCAAAAGTTCCACGATTTTAAGTTCTACTTTTATAGATTAAACCTGTATGTATTAAGAGAATTCAAATTAGTTAATATTGAAAGGAGTGTGGATGTTCTTAACAAGATTAGCTTGCTGCATAATTTCATCTCTATCACTTCCAAGCTTCTCTCTCACCCTCTTCTCCCTTCTGCTTTCGTTCCAATGGACAAAAAATGAGGAAGGAAAGAGTGGAGCCAGGTTTTCTTTTCTTTTCTTTTCTTTAAAGTGCTATATTAGATTGTGGGGCATGATATGGTAATTCTCTTCATTTAAGGACCAGAATCAACACTTGACTTAATTATATTATTATTATTATTATTTTTCTAAGCTTTTGATTATTAAATTTAAAATTCCATAATATTATACTTACACTTTCACCAAGTTATATAGTTCTACCCCAGTTAAAATTAGGAACTTTTTTTTCTTCCTATTCTCATTTTCTTTTACGAATCCTTAATTGAATTAAAACTCCTCCTGGTTCTAAAACCTCAAGTTATATTTTAATCTTACATTCAAATTATAAAGCATTTGTTGGAGGCTAATTCCTTTTTACTCACATCAATAAAGAGCCTGGAGCTAATAATATTGTTGTACATGGCCAGCAGCAAATATAATTGTTATTTGGAATATGCTGACTTATCAGAAATAGGAAAAGATTATGGGTTTAAACAAGTTGCCCCAAGCATTCATTCAATGGCTGAAAAATAATGGAGCAATAACAAAAGTCAAATCAAGAAATAAGCCATCTTAAACCAAATTATATCAAATTAATTATACTAAAGTGAAATATCCACATTTTTTAACCATATTTAATAAATGTCGAGTTCTGAATGGAGTGACTCAACACGGTCATTGATTGCATTTCGAGCTTCATTCAATATGGTTATCTCATATTTACGGAATTTACTTTCTATTCCAGTATAAAATACCACTTTCATTGTTGTTCAATTGAGGTAAAGTTTGTTATGTCTCTCCTATTAGATTTCATATTAAATGCATGATATTTAAATGGAATTTTTTTTATATAATAAAGAATTTTTTTTAAAAAAAGGCCCAATTTTGAGTTTGTAAAAAAAAAAAATTACAGTACTCAATTTGGTTGTTAATATAAGAGCATGAGAAAAAAAGGAGGTATTATACAAGATTTCTATAATCCTTAATATAAGAACCTCTGTAAAATTTAGTAAAGTATTAATATGATATAAAAGTTAATAATTTTTATGAAAGATATTCTATAATTTTAATTAGTTGACTTAATCCACGTGATTTAATTCTTTATATTTGAGATGGTTAGAAGTAAGAAAAGGAATGGGGATACATCCTCTATAAAATAATTTTAATCGAATCATACCAATTAAGAAAGAGAGTTAAAGTTAGTCAATTATTTTAATTTTTCAAAAATTATAATATTTTTTTAAAACTATACTTATTTAATCACTTTTTCTCTTATTGGGATGTACTAAACAAGGATTTTTTTAAAAAAATATTACCTTATATATATATATTATAATAAGTCTTATATTTTGAACTAATGTAAAGACTCTATATTTAATTAAAGAAGAAGTAGTGACTTGTCCATTCTGCTGCATAGTGTTACCATTTTTGGGCTGAGCCAAGCCAAGATTCAATGCAACTGAACTGGTCCTTAACCCCCCAACGAAAAGAAAACTTTTTGTTTGGAAATCAGAGAGCTATTAATTCTCACTGGACCCAAAAGCGCATATAATTATAAGCTATGATGATGATGATTGAGGCCGGTTTAGTTTTTTATTTTGTAAAATTAAGTTAAGATAAATGAAGTTTATAAAAATGAAATTTAAATAAAGTAAATTTGTTGGAAGTTGTTATGTTTGGATATTCTTTTTGTAAAAGTAAGTTTGACAAAAAATCTATTTAGATGATAAGGGTTAAAAGTATTTTTAGATGTATAATATAGAGTAAATTTATTTTTCTTTTTTCAAAACCCATATTTTGTTCTCTTTTTCCAAAATTACAATTTAACCTACTTTCTATTTTTTAAAAAATTAATTTATATTTTATCTGTATTTAACCAAACACATTTTTTTAAAAATTATAATTAAAAATCATGATTATATTTACGAAATAATGAACCAAACATGCAGTGAGTTGTTGGCGGCGTGCTTTTCTTTTTGCCCAGCAAAAGACAAAAAAGTTGAAACTGGGGAAGGCATATTCATTCCGTTTCAAGTCAATCAGTTTCTAGACACAGTTACACATTTTACAAAGTAACCAAGTCACAAAATGCCGACAATGTCAATGTAAGATATTCTCACGGTCAAAAGTGCTTCTTTTTCTTTGTGGGTTTGGTAGTTGTTTGAACTTTCAAGTCACAACAAATTAGAACCAACAAATCCATCCGACTGGGGAGGAAGATGGACTTTCTTCTGAAATTAATCCCAATCTAATGCCCCTTTCTTTAGATTTAGGGCAAAGGAAAAATTAACTTGCCAATGAAGTCGGCTTTGAAGGGTAAAGTGAGATATTCAAAGACATATAATAAAGATTTAGGCTTTGAATATTATTATTATTATTAATGAAAAATTAAATAAATACGCACTTTCTTTAGAAAAGGCAGACAGCAAAAAGGTTGAGATTCGGATTTTTTGTTTGTGAAAAAGCAACAGTAACGTGTGTTCCTAATTCTGGTCATGAAATATCACGGTTGAAAGTAAATGCTCATTTTGGAAGATAAAACATATTATTTTACGTTTATTTCATAACACCGGAAGCCATGTTACATGAAATTTATGAATACCAAAATTGAAACAACAATACGTTATTACTCCCTTTGTTTTTTTATTTCTTTTTTATTTATTATTTAAGGTTTTAATACATAAATTAAGAAATATATAATTATATGTTAGAATCTTTTTTGAATTTTACGTTGTCTTTCACTTTCAAAATGACCATTAAGGATATAGTTTGAAAAAAATAGTAATTGCTAATCTCTTGGAACTTTAAAATAACAGGTAAATAAAAAAATTTCATAAAAAAGTGATAATTAAATAGAAATGAATTTGGATTTAATGTCATTTTCAAAATTTCAATACAATTCTATCAAAAATATTTTCTATCATTTAAGGCCCATTTGATATGTTAAATAGAACTCTGGCTATGAAACTACAAATGGAATTGAGATAGGAAATAAAAATGGAAGTCAAAAAGTTACTGTTTGGAGAGCCGTTTGAAACCAAGTTTGGCCATAGGAATGAGTTTGATTCAAATAAATTGTGTTTGCCTTCGATTTAATAATCCCGTTCATAACGTATTCTGGCTTTCAAATGGGTTCAGGTAGGAAGCAAATCAATCATTGCTTTTCCATTTTACTTTTTCACTTTTGTTTGTGTTTATTTTAACAGCAGATAAAAATATACCAATAAAAGTGAGAAAACATAGAAAAATTAGAAAAATAAAATTTTCATAAAATTTCTTGTATTTATTAACTAAAATATCCCTTCAAAATTATAATTTTCATAAATCATAATATGTAAGAAAATGTTATATTAGATATACTTTGTTTCCAATTAAATAAATGTAAATTAAATTTTAGTTTAAGAAAATTAAATTAATTATGAGATAGAGTTTAATCTCAATTTAGAGAAAAATTATGAGTTTGTCAAAACCAATTTTCAAATAAATCATCCAAATATAAACGTGTTAGTGCAAAACTAATTTTTATCATAACTACGTTGCAAAACTAATTCTAACAAAACTCATTTTTAATTAACTGAAAACTAAATGGAACCTTAGTGTCTGCTATAGTGGGACCCACTTTGTCATAGAATCCAGTTCGGTCAGAATAAGAATGAAAATCTCCATTTTATTGAAACATATTTTGGTTGAACATATTTTTATTAATAAATAAAACTAATTTATTATTTTATTTTTAAATAATTTTCAGGACGGGACAAACCTAGCCTTGTATATTGAATTAGCTCAGCCTCACATATAAGATATTTGGTTGATTATCAACATGATGTTATGCACCCTTATTGTTGTATTTTATAATTTATATTTTGAATTTTAAATTTTCAATCAAATATATTCAAACTGAAGTGGTTATGCCAGTATCTTAGGATGATAATAACACTAAGTAGTAAGTGCTCATTTAATTTTCAGTTTATAAAAATAAATTAGAATAAAATGAAAGTTTGTAAAAATAAAGTTTTGGTAAAAGTTAATTTGTTATAAGTTGTTATATTTAAATATTCTTTTTTACAAAATTAAGTTTGATAAATTAAAACCTATTTAAAAAATAAGAGTTCAAAGCAATTTTTAATATATAATTATTAAAAATGACATAAGTTTTATGATATAATATTGTATAATTGAGTTATATATGCTTTATAATAATAATATAATAAATATTAATTATCAGAAATAAATATAACTGAAAATACTACTCTACCAAAAAAATAAAAATACCCAAACATCAATTATATAAACCCCAAAGGATGTCTCTCCTTCATATGTCAAAAAGTTTGTTTAACCCACTTTTTTTTTTTTTAAAGTAAGTTTACAATCTGCCAAACACATTACTAAGAAATATGAAGTTTCAAAATCATAGTTTAGCTTTTAAAATGATAAATCAAACAGCCACCGAAATAGTTAGTTGCTACTACTGTGTCAAACTTGCAATTTTTTGAAAGATTTATTTATTATATAAAATAAAATATATCAATCCAGTCATAACTTCAGTTAAAATTTTATGAAGTTGAGACGAATAAAAGAATCTTACTCATCAGTCTGTTTATAATTTTCTGTAGGGTAACTTCGAAACATTTTTTTGACCATTAACTTCAAAACATGTTTCTGTCAAGACTAGCGTTTGGCGAAACTGAAAAATCAAGTTACTCAGAAACATTATAAACGCATGCACATGAAGAAAAAAGAATTAAGAAGATGAAATTTTGTTTCGACCAATGTCTCTGAAAGTGATTTTTTATTTCTTAAATAGAAAGTACATTTTTTTCGTATTGGGGCGTAATTTGCGTCCCAAATATAGAAATCATTTTCTTTCTAGTTCGGCGTTCAAGAGAATGAATAATCGATGGCTCCTTCCTAAGTTCTAAAAAGCTTAATTGAAAAACTAACTAAATAAACTGATGACAGATATTCAAAATCTTGCTTCAATAATAATAATAAAGGAGAATTATGATTAGTGATGAAAATAATAAATTTATTATAAAATAGGATATATCATTACATATTTTTTCAGTTTTATTACTTAATATTCTAAATTTTCATATTTTTTAGCGGTAAAACTTTTTTTTTTGTAATTAATTCTAATTTTACTATTCAGTATTATAAATTTTCACACTTTTTAGCTGATAAAAATTTTCTCTGTAATTAATTCTAATCTAACTGTAATTGTCGATAATAAAACCTATCATCCGTACTGTATTTGGGATATCTCAACATTTCCAATATATTCGCAAGCACCAACACCCTGTTTTCGATACCAATTTCTTCCTAAATCCCAAATAATAATAAAAAAAAAACTGTTTTAATCTTGTCCAGGACGATCAAGGATTAAATTGTTTTAATAATTAGACTGGGCATGATTCAATTGTCAAGATTGAGAATATAGTTAGTATTATTGGAAGACCCCATAAATATTAATTGAGTTGATATTTACTTCCTTCATCCCATTTTATTTAATTTATTATTTTAAGATTTTTTAAATAAACCAATAAATCATTAAATAATTTAAGTTATAAAAAAATTTAATGATATTTTATTAAAATATTCTTGAATTAAATGTTAAGAAATAACTTATATTTCATCTATTAATTTTTAAAGAAGAATAAAATAGTAAAAAAATAATTAAGACTTCATTACTAATGTAAAATGATAAATAAATTAGGATATTTAAAATTTTCTAAAGTAAATAAAATAAGATGAAGGAGTATACTAGTAGATGTTTATGTTTACGTGGAAATGTGTGAAGCATTATTTAATTATTTAGGATCATTATTTATTATATTTCATGATCTAATTTGGATTGAGAAAATTGAATTGGTTGGTTTAGTTTTTTCTTCCAGGCCCTCATTTGTTCAAGATAAAGACAGAAGAAGTAGTGAAATCTATAATTGACAAGTTGAATCATCCAATCACTGTTTATCTCTTTTATCAATTCAACATGCAACCACTATAAAGTATTGTCACTAGACTAAATTATTATTAATTTTATCATATTCTTACACCATACTTAATTTCATGACCTAATTTGGATTGAGAAAATTGAATTGGCCAGTTTAGTTTTCTTCTAGCCTATGGTTTATTAAGGATAGAGATAGAAGCAGTAAAACCAATTTGATAGGTTGGACCATCAATCACTGTTTATTTGTTGTATCAATTAACATGCAATAGTTATAAAGAATTCAACTTTGGATTAACATCTAGTGGTATTGTCATTAGACTAAATTATGCTTAGCTTTATATTGTTATTATATTATACTTAGTTTCATAACCTAATATTTGGATTGAGAAAATTGAATTGGCTGGTTTAGTTTTTCTTTTAACCCCTAGTTTATAAAAGATATAAATAGAAGAAGTAGTGAAACCTACCTGACAGGTTGGATCATCCAATCACTATTTATTTCTTGTATCATTTGAACATGCAACAACGATCGGTAAAGAATTTAGCTTAGAATTAACATTTACTGGAATTGTCACCAAACTAAATTATGTTTAACTTTATGATATTATTATATTTAATTTCATGACCTGATTTGTATTGAGAAAATTAAATTGACTAGTTTAGTTTTTCTTTTTTTTGCCCCTAGTTTATTAAGGATAGAGACAAAAGTAGTGAAATTTAGTTGACAGTATGGAACATCCAATTACCATATATCTCTTTTATCAATTGAATATGCAATATATACCCATAAAGCATTCAACTCTAAATTAACATCTAGTTCTCTTTTATCAATTGAATATGCAATAGCCATAAAGGATTCAACTCTAAATTAACATATAATGGTAATGTCACGAGTCTAAATTATGCTTAACTTATGATTATATTATATTTAACTTAATGACCTAATTTCAATTGAGAAAATTAAATTGGCTAGTTAGGTTTTTCTTTTTCAATCCCTAGTTTATGAAGGATAGAGATAGAAGAAGTAGTGAAATCTATTTGAGAAGTTGGAACTTCTAATTACCACATATCTCTTTTATCAACTAAACATGCAACAATTGTAAAGGATTCGAATTTGCATTAAATTCTCACTGACTAAAATAAGATTAACTTTATAATATTATTATATTATATTTAATTGGGTTTTATTTTGCAGATAAGTGGGTTGGATGATCAGTGTTTGTACCAAGTGGAATTCAGCATCGTGCCCATAGAGGATCTCACAATCATAATGGTTCGATATATATATATATATGTTAATATTTGATAAATATTATGTATTTATTACAGGATTTGGTCAAATGTTATGTAGTCATTATAGGATATTATTTGATTTCATTATATAATTATTAGATAGATATTTTTCATATATATATGTATCACAAGGTATTCAGAATAATACACACAATAATTTTCCACAATTATTTCTTGATAGCATCAGAGCTAGGGTAATTTCTTAGGGGTAATTTTTTTTTCATTGTCGTCACTGCGTTCTTTCTCAGATCTGCCATTGTCTAGTGGTCCAGTGGTTACACGCGACTCACCACCGTGCTCCGCATCTCAAGTTTGACCGATCCACTAATTCCGGCAATCATCCTCTATTGCATGCGCTTACACGGGTGTCACGTGCTGTCTGTGCCAGTCTTCTTTCCTCTGTGTGTGAGGGCGCGTCTGGTGTCCGTTCTCACCACCGTTCATCTCATTCTGCTTGTCGTCATCTTCTGCTTCTCCTCATGTGGTTGGTTTGTTGATTAGACAACTCCTCGAAATTCCCCATTTTTCAGATTTCCTTTGGGATTTTCATTTTCCTTTGAGATTTTCGTTCTCTTTTGGAATTAGTTTGTTTCGTTGGCATGGACAAATCTGATATTGTTCAACATATATCTGTTATTTTGAATGGATCCAGTTATTGTCTCTGGTTGGAAAGCATGTGTGTTTTTCTTAAGGGCAAAAAATTATGGCGGTATGTTGTTGGTGACATTAAATTTTCTACTCGTGTGTCTAAAGAAACAGAGGTTAAGTTTAATGAACGATTAGAGGAGTGAGATAGCAAAAATAATCAAATCATTACATGGTTTCGTAACACCTCTACTGCTAGCATTCATCAACAGTTTGGCCGCTTTGAAACTGCTAAAGAAGTCTAGGATCATCTTGCTAGTTGCTATGCCTCATCAGATTTATCTAATCAGTTTCAGTTGCAAAAAGATCTCAATATTCTCAAACAAGAACGCGGCCAACCTCTTTATGAATTTCTTACTAAGATTGAGTCTATTTGGGATCAATTGACTGATTCATAGCCCACTTTCAAATGTGATGCAGATGCCCAAGTCTTCTTGAAGTATCATGATCAACTCCGACTCATTCAGTTCTACATGGCCCTAACAGATGAGTTTGAGCCTGTTTGCGCTTTTTTACTGCATCAAAGTCCACTTCCCACTCTTGAAGATGCCCTTCCTTGTCTTAAATATGAGGAAACTCGCTTGGGTCTTCTACACCGTAATCCAAAGATGGTTTTTTGTGTATCTGACAGGAAGTCTAAGTCTTCTTAGCGTTGTCCTCAATCCAATCACTCCTTTGTTGAATGTCCTTTCATTGAATGTCGTGCATGCTTGAAGAAAGGTCATATAATTGCTAATTGTCCTATCTTGTATTGCAGATATTGTAAGAAGCCTTGTATTGCATATATTGTAAGAAGCCAAGGCATCCTATAGATCAATGTCCCACTCGTCCACCTAGAACTGATCAGAGGAAGTTTTCACGGCCTGGGCATTCATCCAAGCCTGCTCTTTCTGCCACTAATGTTGTCAACAACGAGTCACCTTCTAAATCCACCTCAGCATCCTCCACTTTTGATCTCAAAGTGTTACTTCAGAAACTTATTTCTGGTTCTTCTAGTCCACATGCTGCTTTAGCTACTCCTTCAGGTATATCTTCTTGGTTTTTTGATTTTGCCTGTTGTAATCACATAACTGGACAATCCAATCTTTTTTCTTTCATGACACCTAACTCTACTGCTCCCTCTATGCATACTGCTGATAATTCCCAAATGTTTGTTAGTTATGTTGGTATTGTTTCCTCGCCTTCTTTATCTCTTTGTGATACTTATTTTGTCCCTGCCATTAGTTTCAATCTTATTTCTGTTGGTCAGCTTGTTGACATGGGCTATAATGTATTATTTAACAAGCATGATTGTGTTGTGATGGATTCTCAGATAAGATAGATCATCGGCACTGGGCGTAAAGTTTGACGTATGTTTGAGCTCACTTCTATGCATCTTCCTGATGTCACTTCATCATCCAGATTATGTGCTGCTTCTACCTTTTCATCTCTTGATTTATGGCATTGTCGGCTTACAGCTTTTGATTTTTAAAAGTTTTCTAGGTCTTGTCAATGAAAAATCCTTGCATTGTATTTCTTATCAAACTGCAAAATAACCTATCTTACCTTTGAATAAAAGTGATTTTATTTCTGATTCTCCATTTGATTTAATTCACTTTGATGTTTTGGGACCTTCTCCTACTCCCTCTATGGGAGGATCACGATATTTTGTGCTTTTCATTGATGATTTTTCACGCTTTACTTGGATCTATATGATGAAAAATCATTTAGAATTATCTCAAATTTATATGAAATTTGCTACTATAGTTCGAACTCAGTTTTCCAAGGTAATTAAAGTCTTATGTCGTGATAATGCTTTAGAGTATCGTGACTCCAAATTACTTAGTTTTCTTGATGAACAGGGCACTATCTCTCAATATTTTTGTCATTACACTTCTCAACAGAATGGTCGTGCAGAACAAAAACATTGTCATATCCTTGACTCTGTCCGAGCCCTGCTTATTTCTGCTTCTTATCCCGAGTGTTTTTGGGGTGAAGCAGCCATGACTACTGTCTACTGTATCAATCGTGTTCCCTTATCTGTTCGTGGTAACATCTCTCCCTTTGAGTGTCTTCATGATACTTCTTTGAATTATTCTATGTTAAAAGTTTTTTGTTGTGCTTGTTTTGTCCTTCTTCTCTCTCATAAGACCACCAAATTACAAGCACGTAACCATGTCTGTTGCTTTCTTGGATATGATTCTGAGCATAAGGGATATCGTTGCTGGGATCCTTTATCCCATCATATATGAATCTCTCGTCATGTTGTTTTCTGGGAACATGTTCAGTTTTCTTCTTTGACCGATTTCTCTTCGATTCCTTCAACTTCCTCTCATATCTTTACAAATCCATCTATTGATCTTTTTCCTAGTAACTCAGGTACAGTTTAGTTGATGAGCTCACCACTACGTCTGATGTTGCACCTTCTCCAGATGGTTTTATTGCTTTTGATCCTCTTTTACAAGTCATGCCTCCTAAGCCTTTATCCTCCGAATCCACTCGGCCTACTCGTGAAAGAAACCCTCCCTCTTACCTTCGAGATTACCACTGCTTTTCTACTATCCTTCAGTTACAGGAGCCTTAGTCCTAAAAGGAAGCCTCTTGTGACTCTTATTGGTAGCAGGCTATGCAAGCAGAATTGTAGGCATTAAAGAAAATGCACACTTGGGATCTTGTTGACCTTCTTCCTGATAAGACTTTGGTTGGATGTCGCTGAGTATATAAAATTAAGACCTATTCTGATAGTTCTTTGGAATGGCGTAAGGCTCGTTTGATGGCTCAGGGCTTTACTTAAGAGCATGGGATTGAACCATGCAAAATGACTTACATATATGACCATAAATTTCTATTAGAACATGACTAACATATAGGACTGACTAGGGTATACTACACTAATATGGTTACTGTACTGTGCTTAGTCTTCTCTCTAGTTTGAATGTGAGGGAAATCAAGCTTGTTTATGCGGAGTGGTGCTCACCCGGCTGCTTAACAATGATTTTTTTATCCCTTGGGAACTTGTGGATGCCCTGTGGGCCCTACTTCACCTAAGCCTTCCATCATTAACGCTAATCAACATGCATTAATTCAAAGAGTTTCCAGATACTCCCTCCGATCTTTAATATAAGGGATAATTAGAGAAATTTTTGTGCTTCAAAATAAAAAATGACATATGGGGTTTGTCTGATGTATTTAATGACTTTTTCTAAAAATACCCCTAATTAAAATGATATATTTTCAATATAATTTATTTGTATTAATTACGTGATAGAAGAGTTATTAACATTAAATGAGAGTATTTTTTAAAACTATTTTATATTCTAAATAAATTTATTGCTTTTCTTAGTCTATGTAATTTTATCTTTTATCCCTTATATTAAGAAATAGAGATGATATATTTGAAGAAGATGGAGAAAGAAAACCTGCAAACTAAAAGTTGGTTTAGTTGATGTCTCGGAAACATAAAAGGATTTTGAGGAAAAGAAGAGACAAGGTGATTGATTTAGGGCGCGTTTGTTTTTCAGTAAGTTAAAAATAAGTTTTGGTAGAATAGATTTTACAATATAATTATGATAAAAGTTGGTTTTGCACTGACATATTTATGTTTGGATAATTTATTTAAAAATTGGTTTTGACAAAACTCATAATTTTCCTCTAAATTGAGTTTAAACTTTATCTCATGATTAATTTAATTTTTTTAAACTAAAATTTGATTTACATTTATTGAATTTGGAACATAGTATATCTGATATAATATTTTTTTACAGGTCATAGTTTATGGAAATTAAAATTTTAAAGGGACATTTTAGTCAGTAGATAGGAAAAATTTTATAAAAATTTTCATTTTTTAATTTTTTAATTTTGTCTCATTTTTATTGATATATTTTTATTTAATTTTAAAATAAATATAAATAAAAATAAAAAAATAGAATGAAAAAGCATATACTTACTTGAAACTCCGTTTTGGCAGAAAATGGTTCTTCAATGGTATTAAAAATTGATTCAAACACATCTTATTTTCATCTCAATTTAATTACAATAGTGGTGCCAATCATGATCCAGTGACGTTGACACTTTCCGGTGAGGAGGAGTGCCATGTCAAAGGGGCGAGAGGGCCCACGCTTGGATAGGTTCCCACGATGATCATGAAAGAGAGGGGGCCTTCCGAGTTCATACGTCTACCTATCTAATCACGCGCGCTGTCCTTGTTTCGTGAACGTGGGCCCGATGATTTCCCAAAAAAAAAAAGAAAAAGGCAAAAGTGATCCTAGACATAGTTACATCACCTGAGTAGCAAAGCACTAGAATGTAGCTTCCTGACTGCGATTTGCTACACTGCATCATCACCCACATTTTGGTGCCATGGATCGACCTCGGGCTGTTTGATTGAAAGGGGGATGTTGGAGCGCGTGTAGAGAAAACAGCCTGGCTGGCTTTCTCGATCGCATGGTGTTTGCTTACGCCACTCATTGTCCCTCACATTTATTGTCTCGTGATGCCGGGTCACCGCAAGATCCGATTTTCTCTGTTGCTTTTTTTTTCTTGTCCACAGACAGCCTGTTTGCTGACCGGGTTAAGGAAGCTTTCTTTTTTTTTGCCAAAAGCTAGCTATTTTCATATACGGCTCCTTGTAATCCTCGTTGTTTTAATCTTTTAGAATAAAGAATGAAATAAAACAAATAATAAAATTAAAAATTTTAGGGATAACTTGTCTTCATACCTTTAAATAAAAAATAATATAATCATAACAATAAAATAAATAACACATATATTTCTTTTATTATATAAGTAAATAAATAAATAAATAAATAAAAAGAATCCTTACTTTAGGATATGAAGAAGGTTGCGTTGTGTACGAAGTGTGAGAATTTTAAGATGGAAGGAAAAATTAGGTAGAGAAAATAGGTCGTGTGGGGGGGGGGGGGGGGGGGGAGGATGCCGGTGAAGCTCTTTATGCTTGCTTTTGTTGGGCCCAAACATAATAATATCCTATAATGATGATAGATTTCATTTCATTTCATTTCATTTGACCACATTCAAACCCTCTCATTTTCATTTCATGTGGACGTTCCTCTTTTCAAACCCCTTCTCCTCCCTCATCCACCACTTCCCTTCCTTCCTCTTCATCGACATCAAACACAAATTAACTAATGAACTATTTACTTTATAAAAATGCCTCTGTAAATTTATTTTATTTCTCCTATAAAATCATTTTCATGACTTTCATAACATGCAAATAAATTCAGTATGTTCTTCATAGATTTTCAATTTAATTACAATTTAAAAATGTTTATCTATTCATTTTGTCATTCATTGTATAAAGTGAAATGATGTTATTTTGAAATATATAATAGCTAACGCAATATAATGATATTCAAAGTATTAAAAATCAGATTGGACTAATTGGATTGAGAACTAGTAACAGGTCAGATCTGGTCCGGTCCAAAATCATGAAGAAACCACCCCTTTTAAGAATCGGTAAAAAATCAATTGAACCAGTTATAAATCGACTTGAATCGATAAAACCAGTCACAAACTAATTTAAACTGGTCAGTTTTTTCCTTTTTTTTTTTTCTAAATTTAGATCATGTTTCTAAACTAAAATATATATACTTATACTTAATAAATATTGAGAAATAGGAATAATGTTCAAATGGGTAAAAAATATGGATAGATATATATCATAAAATTGTGAATTATAAAATAAGTTTATATACATTATAGATATCTTATGTCACATAATTATTTTATTTTTTAAATTATATAATATTTATTCCCTTTTTTAATTTATATTTTCACTTTTCATATTTACTCACTTTTAGTTTTTTTTATTTTTACTATTATTTTTTATTTGAAACAAATTTTTTATATATTTTTGTTATTATTTTTTATCTTCTTTTTTAAAATAGTAATATATAATTAAAATTATAGTAATTTAATGATGACCAGTTCAACCATAATTAAATCACAGTCCAATTACTGAATTTTGAACCAGATTGTTTCAATGACTAAATTATTATTTTTTTTATAAGTGGCCGTTCTAGTTTTTAATAGCTTGATGATATTTGTTAAATGAAAAAAAGCAATCAAGATTTTCAGAAACTGAATTCAACAGGATTCCACCAAGTGTACAAAATCTTAAGACGGATACCTTCCGATCTTCCCTCACTAGTCACCTTTTTAGAACCAAATGATAATATAGGATTGCATCAAAATTTGCCATCCATTAGATTCAGAACCATTTGTTCCGCATATTTTGCATCAATCGGTCTGATCCTGCATGATTCGTTCAATTTTTTTACTACTAAGTCATGAATGTTCTGTATCATTTGAGTAGGAATATGACTATCTTAAGTTTAAAATAATAGGGCACATTTTCCTCTCAGATAATATATTTTAAAGTGAGTTTAATAATTTATCATTAATCATTCCTCTCAGTGGCACTCCCACTCATAATTCATCGACACAATGAGGAACAAGACATTACTTGACCAAAAAAGAGTAAAGAAAAGTGGCGCAATGTGAAGGCACAGATAGAGCCAGCCATTATTGGAGACAAACAGCTCTACGAAAAGATTAAAAACTCTAAAAGGTGTTGCCATTTTCTTATGTCACATTACAAGATTCTATGAAGATAGCCACAGAAACAAAAATTATTTTTATTTATATTGAATAAGGGGGAAAAAAAAGAACACTTGATGCTCTTTTATCTCATGTTTTTTGTTATAATTAAGCGTTCAAATCAATCGCAAAATATATAATTCAAATTTCAAAGATAGAATAATATAATGCATTTATTTTCGCTCTATTACACAAAGCTGTGTATACTTTTCCACATAATGGAAAGTTCTTTAAAAAAAAATACTGAAGGTTAAAAATATTTAATGCGAGTAGTAGTAAATATATTTCGAGTATCTGTTTATGTAGACTGACATGTACACATTACACTTTGATGTGCGCCCGTGTGTGTAAAATTTTGCATTATTACAAATAAGAAAGTAATTTTGTTTTAGAAAAATGGATTAGCAAGTTTTCCAAACCCCCCCCCCCCACCCCGCCGGGGGGGGGTGTTTAGGATAAATAAAAAAGGATTAGCATGGTTTTATTCATTTGGAATTTTTGGTCTTAATTAATTAGTAGTAGCTTAGACGGCTAAGTAATCAAGGGCAACACACAAGCTTTGCCACATTCAAGTTTGCTACCTAGTTATTGGATACGTACAAAACCTAGATCTTTAACGGGGATTAATGCCACCATCAAAGAGCTAACAATTCTTACTAACAAACATGTAGTTTAGTTCATTGAAAACTATGCTAATTTAATCAGCGCTCTCATGTATTTTAGTATTGGGTATATAATTGCCTCAAATACTTATTAGGAGAGTTTGGTTGCTTTTATGTTCATATTTGACTCAATTTGAATTAATTGAAATTCAATATGTTTTTTGAATATCGAATGATTTGATGGGAAAAAAAAAGAGCCAATAATTCCAAAATTTCAAAGATAATAAGTGAAAGCCTTCCGAAAATCAAATTAAGCCATCAAATAATTGATTAGTGAAGGTTACCCTATTGGAGTAAAAATCAAATCACACTTTGTTTCTTTTTCCCAACAGCTAAAAAAAATGCAAGAATTAATCCTAGTAGTTTAATGATGCTAAACTTCATCGTAGGCATAGGTTGCTCTTTCTTCATGATCAAGGAAAAATAAATAAAAAAATTAGTTAAAATTATTAATTAATTAGGATTATTCCAATATACCAATGAGTTGTCCAAAAGCTGGATAAATTAGGGCATGTTTAATAGCGGTTTCCAAAACAATTTTTTTGTTTTCAAAAACAGAAAAATAAAAAAATTTATTTGATAAACCTGTTTTTTATAAAATATTTAAAAAAATAAAAACATAAAAGAACAGAAAACTCAAAACATCTCTAGGATGTTTTATAGTTTTTATTTTGAAAAATACAAGAAATAAAGATAAAAAATACCTACCTCATTAATGGTAAAGTTATAAATTTTAAATAACTCATCTAACAGTTATTAGTTATGATTTTGAGAATAATTATTTAAATATAATTTTTTTATTTTATTATTTTCAAAATTTATTCTTAAAAACAATTTTATAAAACTATTTTAAAAATAATAAAATAGAAAACACTGACAAACATCTCTTTCAACTTTCAAGTGAAAAAGAATACAAACAAGAAAAAAAAGCTTATAATAATAAGCTGTTGATTGAGGACTTTTGCCCAGATCGATGTATATATTTTTTTATCTTGTTTATTTGTTTGTTCATGTGCCTTTGGATTTTGTGACATTACATGAAGCCAAATGATTATGATTAATTGAACATATAAAGCTAACGATAAATCTGAACTAAGTTTAGCAGAAAATAAAGACAAATCCTCCAGAACAAGGATGGAAGCAGCAGCCTTGTTTGAAATATTTACTATCTCTAGTTATAGACATTGTTCGATAGACAAGCAACCAGTTGTTCTTTTTATTCATCGGTGTGTTCATAAAATGTTAGTATATATTAAAGACAAGAGAAAAGCAGGGAAAAAAAAAAAGAAGCAGCAGCATGACGTACGCTTCTTTTTAATTCTTTCGATCTTTTGTGCTTTGTGTGTGTTATGTAAAGGTCAAATTCTTGACTTTAACTCAAACCTACGTCGTCGTCTTCCTCCCAAAGTCTTCGTCGTCTTTTTGAAAGTTGTAACCAGAGAGATTTAAATTAAAGATAACCTTCATTTCAAAATACAGTACGTAATGGTAATATATATACGTAAGGGAAAAAAGAGCTCAATTATCAGTTCAACACACAATATTTTTGACTTTGGTATATACTTGACGTTTGAAACAGTAGAGTTTTGAAGAGTGTGAATCCTGCATCATAATGAAGCTCTTAATTAGAAACGCAAGTGAAGTTTGCGTACTCTTTGGGTGGAAAGCTACCTGAAGTTAGCGACCTTACAAGCGGAAAATCAGTAGTTGAATGATCAAACTATGTCTGTTATTAATTGGGGTGGGTTTTGACAGTGAGCAAAACAATAGCCAAATGGACAATCATTGAAGTGTTCAATTATTTTTCCCTTTACTTTTTCTTTTCATTGCAAGATCTTTTTTTGACAAAGTACCTAGCTATATTACTTAATTTGGTGATAAGGATATGCCGGGTTTTTTTAAGGGAAAGAAATATACAATAATGATAGCTAGTGATGACTCCTTAATTTTAATTAGTACTGTTGAAAATGCATCTGCACGAATTATATATGTTGAAAGGATTGTAACAATGGGGGATGCAGGACAAGTGAAACTAAGTGCATGTTGCAATGGACAGTGATCGACCATTATTAATGGCAGCAGTTTTGGCGGACCACTGCAACAAATGTACCCTACATATACATATGTATATATATACTGTCTCATGCACATACATACATATATATATATATATATTTTTTAATTACATAGATATGGTTGGTCTTAATGACTAAACCAACTAGACACTTTTTCTTGCGTAAAAATTTGGTAGGAAAAAAAGGCAACTCCAATCCTATATTTAACAGAGATGAAGCTAGTAGTAGCATGCTGAAATACCAATAGAAGCTCAATTCAAAGGATCTTACAGTGGCCAAACTAGATTGCAAGAATAGTTTTATTTATTGACAATTTGAGCAACAAAAAATTTCTCTCAGGAGGCGTACCTATCATATCAGACGGAACTTTAAGCAATTTGAGAGAAATTCGAATGAATTCGATCATCCCAAAGATGAAGCCAGAATTTCCTTTAATTCTTTGACGGCTTGTGGAGTCACCCATTGGCGCATATGTGCAGGTCACAAATCTTATCAAATAACTAATCATGCATATAGGAACATCACAGGAATAATTGAAAAAGGAGACAGCTGGGGGATTAAAGTAAGAAAGAAATAAATAGTAACCAGAGAAGAATGAAAATGAAATTAGTAATAAAGAGGAGAAAAGTCAAAGAAGAAGAAAAGGAGGACAATGAAGAAAGAAAATGAAAAAAGAGCACAGCGCAGGAACCAAAGCAGAAAGTCACATGGAGCCCATACTCTCCATTCTCTCTCTGGCTTTCGTTCGCCGCTTCCTTATAGTACGTATTTTATTCTGTCTTCTGTATCTATCTACCACCTACCCCCAGAATGCCAGTTTGCCCTCCCCCTTCTTCCATGCAAATAGTAGTACCTATTAAGCCTTGATCAGAGCGAATATATATATATATATATTTGCGGCAGAATCTTCAAACAAATTACTAACTTGTATACCTACTTCTTCTCTTCCCTTTGAAGCATCTTGTCATGTTTATTTTGCATGTTTACCCAGTCAACCCTCCACCGCTGAAGCTCGCCCTTCTGTGCTTTCCCTCCCTTCCTCTCCTATTTTTTCTGGTTCTTTACAATCCACTGCCAATAATACTGCAGCACTCCTCTGTGTGTGTGTGTGTGTGTGTGTGAGAGGGAGAGAGAGATACAAAAAGATACTTCTAACGTCAATCAATTATAATGCATCCATCCCTATGCATTTCTGCATTCTTGTGACAGCTGGGGAGAAATTTGTAAATCCCTGAGACGGATTTAGGTTTTTAGCAGAAAAAAAAAATTGGGTAAACAAAACTTCGCTTGGAATATGGAGTTTTAAAAACTATTATAATTGTTTAACCAATAAAAACTACTGGAATTAATTGAAAACATCACTGTGAAAATATTTTTCTAAACTACTTTTCTCTACATTAAACTATGGAGTGCTAAAATCTGTTATGTTTGGTTGAGAAATTTTTAAATGTCACTTGAAAATTTTTTTGTTATCTTAGTTGGAATTTTTGAAAACTAATTTTTCTTTTGACACTAAAATATGAAAAATGGTTATAATAATCAGTTGAGTTGAAAAAATTTCCATATTTCCAAGTGGAATAACCAAAATTTTCAAGTGATGTCTAAAAAATTTATAACTGCTAATAACTATTTTTAGTGCTAAAAATTTTAGTGGACAAAAGAAGGTAGGGTGAAAGATTCAGTTTTCATTACTTTATATTTTAGTGCAGAAAAAAGTACTTAATTTTTTTGATTAGTCACATTTTATAAATTTATTACGGTTCTAAATATAAGTTATTTTTTATAAGTTTGTGAGAGATTAATTATTTTATTTAAAAATATTTTTATTTAATTATAATAAAAAATATATTATTTGAATTTATAATATTTATTAAAAATTAAGAATAAAAATATATTAATATTAAAATAATTTTAATAATATAATAAATTTTTTATTCTAATAAAATAATTAAAAATAATTTACATTAAGTACCAGGGTACTTTTAAAAAGATTTTTCAACTTCGGATAATAAAAATTTTTTAAGTGAGATATGAAAAATTTTCAATTAATCATAATAGGTTTCAGCACTCCGGGTCTTATGGTTATTTTTGTCCACTAAGAAATTTATTTTTTAATCTTTTAACCGAAGACTATATATTTTTTTAATTAGCAAGTCTTGAAATGTCTGTTTGTCATGACTCATGAGGCAAGGATAAAACAGGGATTAGGACAGAAATTGTCAGGGAGGGAGCAACGAAAAATGAGGCAGAGAAGCAGTGAATCACATTTCCACCTGTCAGAGATTCTCTCTCGGGTGAGGGGTGGGGTTACCCGGCTAGGACATGTGTGGGTCCCGCCTGCCCCAATCTATTCCCCAACTACGTCCAACACTTTTTTTTGATACAAGAAGAAAGCAAACAAGAAAACTTCACTACGACGCTACGAAAGTGAGCAAGACTCATCTGGCAAAACAAAATGCTAACCCAGGGGTATAGCCAATGCTCTCTTTGCCAGTCTATCACACTCCTTCATTATTTACATTATTTTTTATTTATTATTATAATTATTATTTTTTAAAAACATTATAACTAAAAACTAAAATAATAAATTTATTATAAAATATAATCTATTACTAATATTTTTTATTAACTAAAATTTTTCTTTATAATTAATTTATCATACTGATTGATATCTATAATTCACCCATATTTTTATTTGTTCCTACTTACTTAATGCTACTTACTCACATCGCTACTACACACTCCTTCCCTCGTTGTTTTGTGGTATGGTATGGGTGTGTGTGTGTGTGTATATATCATCCTCCATTAATTGCCTTGTTTCTGCCTGTCTGGCTCCTCCTTACTCGTACCCCACTTCACCTCTCTCTCTCTCTCTCTAACTGGAGAAATAAATCGCTCTATTTGTTAAAATTATTATAAATTTTATATTTAATGTTGATGAGTATATTGTTGGTTAAAATTCAGATTTAATATTAGTTAATTACGTGATTTATCTTTTTGGCAAAAGAAAAAAATTATTTACCAGGCCTGCCTTACACGTATATATGCGAGAGACTATACGTGGGGGGTCCATGATGTCCAATAACATATTGGCAAGGTAGTGGTTTAGGTCTACACAAAAAGTGATAGTTGAGAAAAGTAAGAGCATTATTGATTGAGAGTACGTACTTATTTAGGTGATAAATTAATAAAGTCCACTAATTGATTGACTGAATTCTATATCAATGAAACCCGCAGTTTCGATTTCGCTCTCATGGTCCTAATTCTACTAACTACTACCACTACACTTTGTATGGCTAAGGAAAGCGACGTTTTGCGTTGTGTCGTAGATAGGTTTTAAGGTGTTAAATTAGGTATAGTATATCCTATATAGTCACTTCAGTAACTTGCTCCGCTTTAACACACTCCAAAATTAATTACCCTATATATGCATCCCTCTCTTATATTCATTAGTAGTTGTTGTCTCTTAATTACCCTTGTCCCACTGCTCACATGATGTCACACTCCTGCTTCAAGTTAAGGCACTCCTCACATCTTACGCAGTGCAGCTCATCTCAACTTTCAACTGTTCCTCCATGATGATCATATTATATATATATATATATATATATGAGGAAGCGATAAGAAAAAATAATACTCCTAACAACAGGTTTGTAGGTGCTGCTGTAAAATAGTACTCGTAGATCACAGTTGAATGGTTTAGATTTTATATAATTTAACTTTTATTAAAAATTAATATTTTTACTTTAAAAACATTATAAAAAGTAAAAATAATCTCCTAACTAGAAGTTTGTAAAAAATATAATGATTATACATTAAATTTTTTCTTAAAAAATATAAAATTTGAATTATCCAGATTTGTTGTTAAAACAGCAGCATAACAACATAGAATTTATTTAAAATGAATAGATTATTTATGACGCATTAATAATACGGTTTATTCTAAATTTTATTAATATATTGATATATTAATTAACACTGTTTTTGAGGTAAAATGATGCATTAGATTAATAGTATCACTAATTGTTAAACTAGACCTGGTTCTCTCACAACACGTCTCACTAAAAAGTTTTAAAAATCCAAGGATGCTCTATTTATTGACGTTTTTCAGGATCTTGGATAGTGACTGAATCAAGTTGGATCTCACATGAGGTCAAGGTTCAGCAGCCCAACCTAGTAACAATCATAAATCATAAATAAAATCAGAAGGGGGCAGGCATGAAAATATCTTTGAAAAGGATGGGTACTTGAAAAAGCAGCCTGAAATGGGGTCAGAACTCAGAAGTTAGGCTGAACAGACAAGAAGCAAGGTACCGTATGTATATATCTATAGTAATACACACACACAAACACACACATGAATGGGAATCATATCATCATTCATATATTTTTAATTTTGAAGGAGAAGGAACCAACATAGTCAGTAATAATTCGAAGGAAGAAGATGGAAAGTGACGTATGGGAGTGTTGGTGTTCAACAGTTTCTCCCATTTCAATTCATTAGGGTAAAAGTGAACCCAATGGATCCTCCCATTTTGACTTCTTGGCTCCTCTCTCTCTTTTGTTGTTGTTGTTGTTGTTTTCCTTCCCCACTTTCCTGTTCGCTACTCATAAATCCAGTAATTCTGCTTCTTTCACTTTTTCCCTCTCTCTTTTCTTACAAAGCTAGTATTGTCATCAAAAGATGAGATCAGCTCCCCTGCACCATTGGTGAATTTGATGCCTAATAACTATGGACATGACCCTTTACTGAGTGATGGTAATTAGGATGAGTAATAAAGAATTCTTCAAACAAAATTTTAAATTTAATTAAAATCTTATAGATGAAATAATCGCAAGGAGAAAGATTTTCTTTAATTGCAGTTTTATTTGACTCCAGTTCAAATTAGTTAGTAATACTAAATATTGAATAGTTTGAATAATTTGTCTCTCTCTATGTATATATTTGATCCTCAGAATTTATGGCCATATTTGATAATGGTTTCTAAAATAGTTTTTATATTTTTTAAAATCAAAAAATAAAAAATTTATTTGGTAAACTTATTTTTTATAAAATGTTATAGGAAATAAAAAAAATAAAAGAATAGAAAACTCATAATATTTTGAAAGTATTTTATAGTTTTTATTTTAAAAAATATAAAAAAATAAAAAAAATATACACATGATTAATGGTAAAATTATAAATTTTGAATAACTTATTTAATACTTATTTTGTGAATAATTATTTAAACAGATTTTTTTATTTTATTATTTTTAAAACTTATTTTTAAAAATAAATTTATAAAACTATTTTAAAAATAATAAAATAAAAAATATTATCAATCAGGCCGTATATTTTCTAGTTTTGCCTTGCCCTTTTCTTTTTTTCCGAGAGGTTGCTATCTATTAAGCGAACAATTACTTTGAAGGGGAATATTTTAATGGGTTTATGAAATGGCTATGAGGAAGAAAAGTGATGATAGTTTAGGAGCAGATACTATGAATAGGAAAATAAAAATGGAATGTCCCACTCAATTAGTTTTCCGCTCATGTGATCAGATGATGGAAAGTATAGTGCATGTAAAGGTGTAGTCATTACTGAACAACATGATTTAATTAGTAGTGGCTGCAAATGATGCTGCGTCCAATTTTAGATAAAATAAAGTTGAAGTATTAAAATAAAATCTAGTGTAAAATTAAGAAATTAAAGGTGCTTTTTTACCTTTTTTTTTGTAAAAATATATTTAGTCTCTTAAACTTATATCAAGTTTCATTTAAGTTTTTTAATTTTACTAACTTCCTTTTTTATCCTTTAATTTCTACAACAAAGTCAAAAGTTCCTTTCTTTTAATACTGTTAAGTGATTTAACGAAAAATATTTAGGGTCCATTTGGTTTTTAATTTTGTAAAATTAAGTTAAAATAAATAAAATTTATAAAAGTAAAGTTTATATAAAGTAAGTTTATTGTAAGCTGTTATGTTTTGATATTCCTTTTATAAAAGTAAGTTTGACAAAAAATCTGTTTGGATAATAAGGATTAAAAATACTTTTAAATGTAATATAGAGTAAATTTGTTTCTTCTTTTCTAAAACCCATATTTTGATAAAGGAAAAATAATTTTTCTCTCATTTTCCAAAACCACAATTTGATTCACTTTTTATTTTTAAAAAAGACAGTTTATGTTTGACCAAACACATCTTTTTAGAAAATTATAATTAAAAACCATGATATCTTTTTCATAAAGATAAACCAGGCACTTATAAGTAATTTTTAAAGCTAACTCAACAACTAAAACATCTAACTCACTATTATCTTTATTTATTAATTAATTTTATCTTACTTTTAAAATATTTTTAAAATCTTAAAATTAATTGTCAAACATTATAAGAATCTTAGATTTGCTATACATACATAAAAACTTGTACTGTCAACACAAAAATCGTTATTTACAATTCCAAATTGCACTCTTATGCTAATATAGGAATCAGTAATAAATATTTACATTCTAAAATAGCAATTTGTTTACCATATGTATTAATGATACTTTATTCCGTAGCTTTTTAGTGTGATGCGAAAAACTTTTTAGAGACCCTACGTTTGATTGTTTTTTGCCACACAATACATAAAATAAAAAAATATATTGCTATATTAAATGACGGACAAAATTTTTATATAAACAAATTTAAATTTATTTAAATATTTTTTTTTCTAAATTTGCCTCTAAAAACTAGAAATCTAACTTTTTTTTGTTAAGTTAGTTAACAGGTAAAGGAAGATTTGGACTCTAGTTTAAAACTTGAAGGACAAAATAAACTGATTAAAAGTAAAGGATCAAATTAAAATTTGATATAAAGTTATAGGACTAAATATATTTTTTTGTCTTTTTTTTTTATAGATTTTGTAGTAGACCTTGTTGTTCTAGCAACCTAGCTCAAAGCTTTCAAACAAGATTTTAGCTTTTTGAGATGTCATCACAGATAATAAAATCGCCGCAATCAGAACACATTCCTTGACTTGCACTACTTATCGATGATGCTTGAGAAGGCGTGCACATCCTATTCATAGGATTGAAGCTCAGATCTTCCAAGTCTCTACTTTCCTTGAAGACCTGAGGCATATATATAAACCCTAAATTGTGATTTGGGAATTTTAAAAGAGATAGCTTCGAATTTAGTTCTGATCTTCCAAGTCTCTATTTTCCATGTTAATGGCTCCATTCTTTCCATTTTAGGACATGGGTGAACTAATTTGTTAGTTGAGTTACTGAGGTGATGACTTGTTCATATTCTAGAATATTAGTATGAGAATTTGTTCGGAAGGCTTCAAAAGAAAACTTCATTGTCGAGGTCATAAAGTTTGATAACAACCATTTTATAAACTGTTATCAAACATTATGGATAAACCTACAACAGTTAAATTGAATGAAAGAAATTCAAAACATTTTAAATAAAGTCATGAATTTAAACTTCATAAATAGAAAAAATCATATTAGAAAATCTACTCTATTTAAACGTGAGAATACTTGAATCTAGATTGATAATAGATGTCAAATAGTTGTATAAGAAAAGGAAGCCTGAATAAAAGGATTAATTTGGAAAACTAAATCTCGTTAACAGCCATTGGAATTGAAGTAGATGTCTTCCAAGATCTATATATATGTGTGCGCGCGCGCTAGTTAACAGCTTCTGAGCAAAAAGTTTGTTGTACACCCATTGCTAGTTCCTCCAGACTTAGCTGGCACTCCAACCCTATCTGCATAATATATATATAAAGCAAAACGAAGAATCAAATTTCAGTACCCTGTTGAATAAATCAATTAAGAACCATAGAAAAGCATGCATTACAAATTAATTATTCTTTTCAGATCACCTTTCACAACACTGTATGGGATGATACCAATCGTCGTCATCGTCCTCATGATCGTCATCATTACTATTATTTAATAGTCGGTTAGGAATTCTAGTATTTTACATTGCTGATTACTTCAACTGTTCAGTAGTTCAATTATATGATTTTGTTTATATATTCTGAATATGCCTCTTCAGTAACAACTTCTTAAAAATATATATCACAAACTACCGATCAACATGTATATGCAGGAAACTTAATCAAATGTACAACGTAGATATATAGTCTGAGTTTAGAATCGTTAAAAGTGAAAGAGTTCAAAGAAAAAAATTCCGCGTATGTGTGTGTGTGTGTGTGTGTGTGTGTGTAATGAAGGTCATGAACATGTGTAGATAAACGCAAATCACTCCTTCATAATTATGCCAGTTGATTAGGTTTCACATGATAAGCTCATTGACTAATTAAGTAGTTATCAGGTCATTATTGAAAGGTAAATATATAAATTTAGTTCCAAATCAAGAAGAGAAAGCGTTACACAAAGCAAAAGTTCCAAGTAAATTCCTAAAAGATTGATGAAGTCACACCAGATTTGAGGATATCTCAGACAACCTTCTTAATGTGAGTTTGCTTAAATGGATTTAATTTAGTGAAATCAAGTTCACTGTGATGAATAAATGTTAAACTATGAATATCAACAGAATTATCGAAGAGCTATATATTATACATGCTTGTGGTTACGTACCTTAACAACAAAATGATATAGAACTGTATCATCCATGCTACTGATATTGAGATGAAGGACTTCGAAAGAAAGCCTTTCCAGAACGCTGATTATCTTGGAAACTTGACCTGGAATTCTGAGGGAAATCACTCTCAGAATCACGTTGGAACCTGAGATTTTCACTTGCACATCTGCAACAGAGGAATTGCAGCTTGCAGCTCCTACTTCTTCCTTCAAGGGGCTATGATCAAGTTGAAAGCTAGCTGGGCGTGGTGTGCTTGGGCTAGGGCTTACACTCTTTCTTCTTTTCTTAGATTCCAGAACTTGCAGAACTTGGTGCAACTCCTTGATGAACTCTATCACTCCCCCTATTATTGATGCTTGGTCTCCCTACCATCAAACAAAAGAACATTAATTAAGGAATGATAATACATTTATGAAATTTTAGATGCTACATAATCCTCTCATAAAACAGTTCTGTGTTACATGTAAACGTTACAAATAACAAAGTTTGTGGTGGTGTAGATGAGAGTTTCGCTTCCTATATGTATATATATGTTACTTTTCAGTACTTTAGGTTTTAATTAGGACACTGTATATAACCTACGTATTTGAACTTTGGAGACTTGATGATTGAATCGTTGATCATAGAGAGACACACGCATATATACACACAAGAAGGAGAGAGAGGAGAGAGAATAGTATTATGTACCCTTTTGATATAGAAACAAGGGGTCAAAGACCTTAAAACTTTGAGATGCTCGTTCATCTGTCTTCTCCTGTTCCTCTCGACAGCTATGTGAGACATCTTCTGGTTGTGTCTTTGTTTCTCTTTGGATCACCTTTTGTCAGCCGCACGAAGGAAAATCTTCTCTATCTAGTAGTATTTATACGAGTTGAAAGTAAGACTACTAAAAAGGAAAAGGTTAAAAAAAAAAAAGCTTAGTTGGTCCATATTAAATGCTGTAAGTTGCTTTCCCGTGAAGTATTCTTTAACTCAGTTTACACATAAGCATTCTGTGCATTTCTTATTCACATTACGCGTCTCACGCTTATGATATTGGATCAATTATACGTGCCTCCTCGTGAGTTACAAGACAATGAACAATTGTTTACTCATGCAATTTTTTTTTTCTTTTTTATCTCATCCCTTTCCTCCTTCCTTTCTTCATGCATGCCTTGCTGAGATCTTTATCTCTCAACTTAGTTACCTCTCTACATGATCATGATCATGTGCAACCATACAAAACAATTTGAAACATTGGCGGGTTCCGAAAATTTGTTAGTTTTGTTGGCTTCTCTTGCCTGTATAAACGCATATATATTACAAGACATTGCGGTTTCATATGAAAAAGTTGAAATTTTATCGTAGCCACTAAAAGCTACGCAGTTTCTCCACTAGTACTGTTTCACAGCATTATTAATTAGCTAATGCATGCAAACGATTAACCTTTGATATGTACATTTCCTTTTAAATTGACAGTAGGGAGAGTAGTTAATAACAGCACATTTAATAAATTAACATTACCATTAATACATTAAGAAAATGCTATCACTGTGCTAAGAAGTTATTATTAGCACAACCAACATTGACTTAGCGAAACTTATGAGTGCTTGAAAAGTCAGCTGGATTAATTATGACTTACATTATTATAAGGACTACTTGTCTTGCACACTACACCAAAACAGCCAATTTCTTACAGAAAGTCTGTGAGAAAAGAGGCAAAAATCTATGAGAAATTACAGTTTCTAATGGAATTTCTTACACAAAAGTGTGGGGAGATCTGTAGTAAGAAAATGATATATTTCTCACAGAATTAAGTCATGAGAAGCAATATTTTTCCTGGAATTAATGCCATGACAACATATTTCTAACGGATTGTGTGAAGGTTGAACGTGTTTTGAATCTTTAGATCAGTCCACCAAAAGTATATCTCTGTGGTACACATGGAGACAATGCAAATGATCAATTTAAAACATAAATGAATAAAATAAATAAACTATCGGCGTCTGATTGATGATCTCAGGTAGAAGATATTTCGTGTAAATTAATTCTTATCGGGACTATTCGAATAAATAAAAGAGAGTCAAAAGCGTGTCAAATTTATGAACAAATAAATTTATTCCTCCGATCTGATCATGAGTCATGACTAGCCTTTTATTCACCTTCATGCTCATCATCTGATGATTCTAAACCCAAGCCTCCTCAGCCTCTCTTATTCTTCAAATTACCAAACACCCATCAACCCAACAAATCTACAGTTCGATTAATTGGCCTAGAAACTCCTTGTCCCACCTCCTATAATCTGTGGCTCTAAACGATGTCCTTCATCGTCCCCATGCACTAGCCACGACGACGTTTTCAAACCGGGTTGCACAAACAACTCTTGTGGTCTTAACATTTCTGTCACTGTCATTGACAACATAGGCCAAAGCCGTCAATTTTAAGCCTTCCTTGTTGTCCATTGAAAGAGTCAGTGCAATTAATAATCAGTAATGCCAGTAAACTACGTCGTTCCATCTTCTGGCCCTGGTGAGTATGTGAACAAGGCTTGTGATAGAAAGCTAAAGAAAGTAGCATATATGGATGGCTCCACAACCACACGAGGCATGCTTTGTTGTAAATAGCATCGTGAAAAGTAGGACTGGACTTGATTTGTCAAGTACTATTGAACTAGTGGTGAAGTGGAGTATCCAGGGATCGAATATATACTCGATCGATTTTCTTCCCGAAAGTGTCAAGTCTTAATCCATTATCTTTGTACATCATGATTCATGGGAGACTAGTATAGAGCCTTTACTTGATTACACCATCTTCCATAGCTATCTTTGGTGAGGCAAGAGAATGGGAAGGAAAAGCTATTTGCCATCTTGTTTATGATTAAGATGACTAGACTCTTATTATAACACTGTTGAATCAAAGATATTAAAGAGGAAATTGGGGTAATGAACCAAGAGAGGAGAAGAGGAAAGGAGACTTGCTATTAGAAAAGCTCTTGTTGGCTTGATTCAATGATGAATTCCATCTGTCTTTTATAGGACTCACGAAAGAGTTATAGACTCAACTACCATTTAACTACATTTAATACATTTTTCAACTACAGACATTTGCCCTAATTATAACGTTTAAGTAATATGCATCATATTTATGATTATTTTAGAAAATATGCTCAAGATAATGGTTCTAAATAGGGATCAAGATTTTTTTTTTTGGTGAGGAATGGGGGGTTAAGACCCTCTAAAATACAAAGCAAACACAAACATATAAACAAAAGGAAACTGGTAGAAGATATTGAGATATTACTCAGATTATATTTATTGATTCTTTTCTATTCGTAACTTTCATAGAATTAGATTAAATTGGGATATAAACTGATAAATACCCCAATAGAAGTTAATAACAAACTTTGTGACTTCCCAGACGATACAACTATTGATGTGGGATCATATCAGAGGCTTGTTGGCAAATTAATATATCTGTCTAATATTAGGACTGACATAGCTTATGCTGTAAGTGTTGTGAACCAATTTATGTATGCTCCTAAAGAATTACATTTTCGGGTTGTACATCGAGTTCTATAATACTTGAAAGGTACACCAGGAAAATGAATTTTATTCAAAAGAGAAAATAGATGAACTCTTGAAACCTATGCAAATGCAGATTGTGCAGGTTCCGCGGTTGATCGGAGGTCAACGATAGGTTATTGTACTTTTCTTGGTGGAAAACTTGTTACTTGGAGAAGCAAGAAACAGAATGTGGTTGCTAGATCTAGTGCAGAAGCTGAATTCATAGTAATGGCCCTTGGAATCTGCGAGCTATTATAAATAAAGATAATCTTGAAAGATTTGAAGGTTAAATGGGACGGTACGATGAAGCTTTACTATGATAATAAATTAGCAATTAATATTGCTCACAATCCAGTACAGCATGACTGGATCAAGCATATTGAGGTAGATCGTCATTTTATAAAGGAGAAGCTGGATATTGGTTTAATTTGTACACCATTTGTTCCCACTGAAGATCAACTTGCTGATATTCTCACAAAGGGATTGTCTAGTGTTTATTTTCAGAACTTGATCACCAAGCTGGGATTGATAAATATCCACTCACTAGCTTGAGGGGGAGTATTAGAAGATATTAGGATATTATTCAGATTATATTTATTGATTCTTTTCTATTCGTATCTTTCATAGAATCAACATAGAATCATGGATTATAATCCCTACATTTATTATAAATATTCAGTATTTATTTTTATCTCACAGGGTAACCTGTATATATACCCGTATACTACTTGTAAATCATCAGAGAATATTTTTTCCGACCACTATTTGTGTCAAAAACTAAACTAAATCGCTACTGTGTGTGGTCTTCCAGCACCCACAATGCACTCATTCGTGAGATCTTGCATCCCTGACATTTGTGTAGCAACATAATGAAAACCCATGGATGCCTCAACGCTTTTCAAGGCC
Organism: Adenanthera pavonina; assembly: GCA_026686845.1. Classification (NCBI taxonomy): domain Eukaryota; kingdom Viridiplantae; phylum Streptophyta; class Magnoliopsida; order Fabales; family Fabaceae; genus Adenanthera; species Adenanthera pavonina. The sequence goes on from JAIVEN010000018.1 coordinate 33,150,696, forward strand.
ATGTGATGGGCGCACATATTTGCTTCTCGAAAAGAATGCTGAACTATAACTTCCCAACTTCTCTCAATCCACATTCTCACAATCTTTAACAATCTTTTATCGAAGACTGAACTGTATGCATGCTTATTAAGTGCTTTGACCACTTCAAGAGCATCTAATTCAATAATAACTTTGCGTAGGCCCAAAGTCCATCAGACTTGTAAGCCATTAACAATTGCCACCATATTTCAGCTTCTTGAGATTGACAAATTCCAATCTTGTGTATAGGAATCAGCCAATCCAGAAGCCTTCATCATTTTGAATAATTCCACCACATCCTGATATACCAGTGATGTTTTGTACAGTACCATCAACGTTAATCTTCACCCAACCTTCTTATGGTTTTTGCCACTACTTTACCATAATTCTCTTCTTTCTCACCTGATCATCACAAATAGTATTTTCTTCCTTCCATCTCACACTTCGAAGGAATTGTCTAATCTCCCTCTTTCGTGAGAAATGTCTAATAACAGCATTATCAAACACTGCAACGTTTCTCCACTTCAGTTAAACCAGCAAACCACTGCAAAAACAGTGTTCCATCTCATATCCTCTATACTATATGTCTCCTTTAACATAAACAATGGTTCAAAGTCTTCAAGACTTTGGGCCTAAACCATTTTCTTTTGGTATTCAAAGAGATCAGCCAAGCCCTGAATAAAAAACTACAGAAAATTAGGCACATAGGTCCCCAGAGCAATCATTATACACGCAAAGGCTCCCATTTCCCCAGGAGCATCCCATAAGTGATTAACAGGAACTTCATTAGCAACACACCATCTTGCCAACGCATCTGTTAATACTCCATAGTATATATTTGATCTTAACCTGCCAGTTAAGATTAAGCAAATGATCTGATGGCAAGAACAACGTGTTTGAGAAGCTACACTCGTAGATAGAGTTGAATGGATCCACAATTAATTTTGCATCCATCTCCACTTCAACCTTAGTAAATCGAAGGTCCCAAGCCAATAATAATCCTTCATCTAGGCCCCACATCTAAGCCTCATAAACAGAACATTCACCAAGAAACCTGGTATAGCCACGACGAAGCTGAGCCTAAATCAAGTTTGCTTTCTAACAAAATTTGCATCATTAGAGTCCACCAAAAGTATACCGCCATGGTTGAAATTGAGATAATTTATGAATTCCAAACAAAATTTAATAAACTACAGGCTCTTGCGTGGTGATCGTACGAAGGAGATATTTCGTGTGTAAAGTCATTAGGAACTGAAAAATAATTAAAAGTTGCTACACTCTCCAACATTAATTAGCCCCACGTATGATAATTCTACCTCGACCTTCAATTCAATTTTGGAGGATTTACGTATTTGTATTCTGTTTAGAATTCAGTACGTGTAATTAACCGGCCAAAATGAATCGATACTTGGGTGTTGAGGTCGCTATCTTCTGCTTAATTTTCCTTTTACCTTAATTTTTCCTCGTCGTGCATATTGAGAGACGCAAACGAAAATGGGGTTAGCAAATTAAGTTAGTACAATGAGAAACAAAAGAGTATAAAAGTGAATCGTAATATTATTAATTAATTAGAACCAACATCGATCATACCCATAATCTCTTTAGACTTTGGACTCCCGGAATCTTAGGATCTTGTACCTCATTTGCAAGTAAACAAAATTTATTTTGTTGGAAAAAGTGCTATCGATCCCTGTTCCTGTAAATTCACACATTTGCATGTGGCTAGCACTATGGAGTATAATACACAAAATCATTCCAGTTTTCTTTATTCTTTACTCCTAAGATTTTGAACCTTCCCTTTTTGTTTGATTAAAAAAAGAGTCTCGTTTCCATCAATAGAAAATTTGGTCAGCTTTGTTGCCCATCAGTTTAAAGCATTGACCAGCATTTTAATTGATGATCGAGGAATCTCACGTGTTTTCTTCTTCCGCATTATTTATCTCTGTGTTTATGTGCTGGCATTCCCCAATTCACTTCTGCGTATTAATTAATTAATTGATAAAATTCTAATGGAATCCTAGTCAAAGTTCAGCTTGACATTGCAATATTCAATAATAACAATAATAATAATAATATTTGGATTTGGATTGATCCATGTTATCCTTTCATTACCATCTGAAGCATACGTGTATTCCTTTTTTTTTTCTTATTACACCAACCGACAGGACTCAACATTTTTTATTTGTCTACAACGTGTGCAACTAGAGATGGGATGATAAAAGTTTATTTCAGTAGATTAACTCACTTAATCACCAAAAAAAAATGAATTGAATTATAAATATATTATAACCTATTTTGAAATGGGTCAATTAATCTGAGCCAGGCTACTTAACACGAGTTAAGTGAGTTGACCTGCTTAAGATGTGGGTTGACTGTTTTTTAATTACAAAATTGAATATTTTTAAAAATATTTTCAACTAGAATAATTAGAATCATAAATAATATACCTAACCTTGCCAGATCTTCAACTGGAAATCACTTTTTTTCGGTGCACCTCTTCAATTGTATTTGATTAGCACAATCCAAGCCTTTCTTTTTTAAAAATAATTTTAATCTTAATTTTAATTTTTTTAATAAATTAATTGTTAAGGGGTTATTGTTGTTATTATTAATTTGCATTCTTCTGCACATATTAAAATAAAAAAATTAAATTCTGTTCCGTCAAAATACCGATAGACTATTCCTCTTTTTTTTGTGCAGTGCTCTCGTCTTGGTCTGTTTATCTTTTTTTTTTCTCTCTTTTATTGACCTGCTTCTGACCGTTAAGGTTTAACCGTCTTCTCCCTGTAATCCCTAATTTATCGGGATATTTCATAAATGAGCATCATGGAGTATCGCGCTCTCTTTGCATGATCCCTGATTTTTCGTCTTACAGTTATGATTCCATAACTATTATGATCTCATAACTGTTACTCCTAGCCGGGTGTTTTTAAGGTAAAACAATTTTCATGGAGAAACCCGTATATGGCCGAGATGTTACTCAGTCGGACGATCATTTGGCCATACGATTACTCGGCCTTATCGTTCGATAACCGACGTATTACTCGGTTCGTTGCGCCTAAACTCGGCATCCAAATTATAGCTCGGTGTATATGAGCCCGGAAAGCGAGGCTTCAAAGGGGCGTCCATTCACCTCGGACTCTTAATCTCGGCACACTTGTTTTGGCCCGCACACTAGCCTCCCGAGCCTCGAGTCCAATTTGGACGAGAGGGCTCTGAATCATGTGATCGACTAAAGACTGATTTTTTGAATTTGAATCGTTTCAGTCCCCTAGGGTTTCCAGGACCTTCCCAGAGGCTCTTTGACGTTTCGGTTTCTGTAATAGTAATGCACCTATGCGTACGGCTGCACACGGCGTTATTTAATGCTGCGTCCTTTCGTCAGCCGAAGCACGTCCCCCAATGGTGACGATTGGCTTCCTAAAGTCATGATTAATTTGCTCGTTTCGAGGAGGAGTTTTCACTATATACGTGTAAGACTTGGGTGCTCATCCTTTTACTTCAATCTGCATTTGATTTTCTTCATCGTCTTTGGCCTCCTTTTCCTTGCCCCTTTCGTCATTTTCTCAGGTACGCCCTCTTCTGTTTTTCCCCCTTTTCTTAATTATTACGCGCTATTCTACATTTTTCCCAACCATCATGAGTTCAAACCAAGGATCTGAGGCATTGGCTGGGTCGTCCTCTCATCGAATCCTGGTTGAGAGGGAGGTTATGGGCATCGGGGAAGAACCTTCACCGTCAAACCCTTCCTTTCCTAGTACGGAGTTGAATTTTTGTCTGGCCGACCTTCCGGCTGAAAGGGAGGTTTCATCTTCGACTACTGCCGTTCAGGTGGCCGTACAAAAGCCACGAAAAGTTATCTCAAGAGTTCAGAGAGACCCAGTCCCCGACATTCGACTTCCGGGCTATTATTGGGTGAAAGGGGAAGTTGGATCTTACCACTCTAGACTTTGGACTGCCGAATCAATTATGAAACTGAGGAATTCGATCTCTCTGACTAGCACACGAACAGAGGAGGCTGTGATTGCCGAGCCGTGTGCTGAAGATGAGCATGTTTTCCTGTCAGCGTTGCCAGTGCAAGCACATTTTGCATATATGTATAAGACATTATTCGAGTCACTGGAAGTTGACCTTCCTTTCTCAGACTTCGAGTGCGCTGTTTTAAAGGCACTGAATGTCGCTCCAACTCAGCTTCATCCCAATAGCTGGGCGTTTCTAAAGGCTTTCGAGGTCTTATGTAAAAAATTAAACATGACGCCGATCGCTCCGAAATTCCTCTACTACTACCAGATCCGATTTGGAGATAAGATTGGCTGGATCTCCCTTAGTGGTATGAATAGGAGGGGGATAATCAGTCCATATACCTCGTCATACAAAGACTTCAAAGGAAGTTTCTTCAAAGTGCGCCCAGCCGAGGGTTACTCTGAAATGTTCTTCGATGAGGGGGGCGACCCAGGTTTCCTCTATACTGGACTCAGACTCCCATCAAGTTCCAGTCTTGGTGTTATGAGGCTATGTCAGCATCCGAAAAGGCGGATGTCGACAAGTTGAATAAATTACCACGCCCCCTGAACTGCAAAATTTTACTTAGGCTCCCTTACTCTTCAACCCCCAATAAAGATTTTAAACGTGAGTGCCGATTTTCTTTTATCTTCTGCTGCCATACTTGTTTCAGCTTTTAATATACATTTTCCATTTTGCAGTGGTGATGGGGAAATTCAACTGGCGCTCAATAAAGAACATGGCTCCATCAGCAGGACCTATTGCCGAGAATCTGCGGGCTCGCCCTGATAAAGAGGAGAGAGGGCATGCCGAGGTAATGATGACAGCTGAGGTTGTTGAGATTCACTCTCCTTCACGAAGCCCCCCGAGCAAACGTGCTCGACTTCCAACCACCGGCGAGGAGCTTGTATCTTCGGTTCGCCGATCTCCCCTACCGTCTCCCGTTAGATGCTCGCCTTCGGGCATTGATCCAAACATTGCCAAATTTTTCAGGAGTGGCATCCAGGAGGTCGGGGACAGGGAAATTCTGCAGCGATTTGGTCCCAAGGCTGTTTTGGAATCCCTGTCGGCTATGTGCCAGCGCGCCGCGACCATGGCCTCGCTCTGTGGGGAGGAATTTGAGGAGAGCGACCGTAATCTAAAAGCTGTTAAGGCCGAGCTTCTAGAAGCAACTAATGCGAAGGACAAAGCTTCCTCGGAGCTCACCGATGCTTCAAAGTCTCAAGCAGCTCTCCTTCTGCAAGTGGAGGAGCTGAAAGGATCCCTCGCTGATGCCGAGTTGAAGCTGTAAGTAGTCGAAAAGGAGCGGGATGCCCTGACGACTGAGATTGCTTGGGCAAGGAACGCTGAAGCCGAATCCTCGGCCCTCGCTACTAACTTGCAGAAGGACTTGGAACATGCGAGGAAGAAGCAGGTCGAGCTTGAGGTTGACGTTCAGGAAGCCGTGCAACAGATAATGAAAGAGTACGTAGAGGGCTTCCATAAAGCACTTCGTCAGGTGCATCTCTTCCTGCCGAAAATTGAGCTCTCGGCATTTGATGTAAATAAAGATGTCAAAGATGGTGCGCTTGTGGATGAGGAGGAATTGTAGGATACTAAAACTGTTCACCTCCTTGATTGTCTATTTCTTTTCTTTACTTTGACCTCTTGCTTAGACTTATTTTTAGTCAATGATAACAGTCTTACTTTTCTTCTCGGTTCCTAATGACCTGACTGCGTTCAATCTTTTGGACTAAGTTTAACATAATCTCTTAGTTCGATCTCGACTAAGATTTTATTCAGCCTTTCGGTTCATACTTGACCGAGTTTTAGTTAGGGACCTCGAGACCAAATTTTTAACAAATTTTTAGTTCAAACTTGACCAAGTTTAATTCGAGTGGTCGGTTCATACTTGACTGAATTTTAACTTAACACCTCGGTTCATACTTGACCGAATTTTAACTTAACACCTCGGTTCATACTTGACCGAGATTTAATTCTGTTTTTCTCGGTTCACACTTGACCAAGGTTAATAAATGTAATCATGACAAAGAATTTCCTTTATTGAAGTAGTTAGGCGTGCCTCGTTAAAACCTTCTCGGCCAAAACCCTTTTTCGCATATTATTTGGGACAAAAGACCGAGTTAGGAAAAAGAGTACATCACCCCCCTTGTATACATCAACTAACTGAAATAATTTTTGAGGTGAGAGGCATTCCATGTTCTAGGGATTGTTTCTCCTGACAGCTTTTCTAATCTATATGCTCCATTGCCCAACGCTTCTGTAACTCGGTAAGGCCCTTCCCAATTTGCAGCTAGCTTTCCCTCGCCGATGTTCTTCCTTGCTTCGCTCTGCTTTCTCCAAACGAGATCTCCACCAACAAAACTCCTTGGCTTAAGCCGAGAATTATAACGTCGAGTCACTCTTTGCTTACAAGCTTCTTCTTGTATACGTGCATTTTCCCTGACCTCCTCGGATAGATCTAGTTCGACTTCCATGTTTTCCTGGTTTATATGTTGATTGGGGAGTATTCACCTAAAGGACGGTTCTCCCACTTCCACAGGGATCATTGCATCAACTCCAAAATTCAACCTAAAAGGGGTTTCCTTGGTGCTTGACTGAGGTGTGCAACGATACGCCCAGAGAATACTCGGTAGTTCCTCGGCCCAGGCCCCCTTTGCTCTTCCCAATCTCTTCTTGAGTTCTCCAAGGATAACCTTGTTCGCCACTTCTGCCTGTCCATTTGTTTGGAGATGCTCGACCGAAGACACTCGATGCTTGATACCGAGCTGTTCATGGAATTGCTTCAGGTTTCTATCAACAAACTGCCTCCCATTATCAGTAACCACCGAGTGAGGAATCCCATACCGACAGACAATATTCCTCCATACGAATTTCTGTACTTGCTGTGCCGTGATCTTAGCTAACGATTCCGCCTCAATCCATTTAGTGAAATAGTCTATGCCAACTAGTAAGAACTTGACCTGCCCTTTACCCATCGGGAAAGGTCCGAGAATATCCATTCCCCACACCATGAATGGCCACGGAGACGTCAGTGTGTGCAATTCTTCCGGCGGTGCATGGCGTAGATTGCCAAACCTTTGACACTCATTACACTTCTTACTATACTCGGTGCAATCAGCTCGCATAGTGGGCCAATAATAGCTGGCCCGGATTACTCTCGCTGCCATAGATCTTCCACCAGTATGCATCCCACACACTCCTTCATGGATTTCGCTCATAACATATTTCGCCTGTTCAAGAGTGAGGCATTTTAAGAGGGGGGTTGAGAATCCTCGCCTGTATAAGTCTTTTCCCATTATTATGTAGTGGGAGGACTTCATCTTTAGTCTCCTTGCTTCGTTCTGGTCGTCGGGTAAAATCCCTTCGGCCAGATAGTTCCAAATAGGGGTCATTCAGTCCTGGTCCGGGCTACTTCCAACCACAACCTTCTTAAGATCAACATTGGGCTGATATATTGTCTCCCTGATGATCATCTCATGCTGCCCGAGCCTTTTGACGTTAGCCAATCTGGATAGCAAATCAGCTCGGAAGTTCTCTTCTCTTGGAATGTGCTTAATCGCGAATTCATCAAAGCATTCAACCAAGTGTTTCACCTTGTTCAAGTACTTTACCAACTGTGGGTCTTTGGCCTGGTAAGCTCCCGAGACTTGTTCAGAAACCAGCTGTGAATCACTCCGACACCTAACTTGGCTCGCTCCCACTTCTCTAGCTAAATTTAACCCAGCAATGAGAGCTTCATACTCGGCCTGGTTATTCGTGACTGGGAAGTCGATCTTAAGAGACTGCTCCAAAGTTATCCCTCTTGGGCCTTCCAAGATGATTCCCGCTCCACTCCCCTTGGTATTGGACGAGCCATCCACATAGAGTATCCATTGGTCCCCGTCTTTGGAATTTTCAGGTGGGGTAAGTTCGGCGACAAAATCAGATAGACATTGCGCCTTAATTGGCCCTCTCGGCTCATATCTTATGCCGAACTCTGACAACTCGACTGACCATGAGATCATTCTGCTTGCTAACTCAGGTTTCCTTAAGACCTGCTTTACGGGGTGATCAGTTTTTACAACAACCTAGTGAATTTGGAAATAAGGTCGCAACCTTCTCGCAGACATAACCAAAACCAGAGCTAACTTTTCAATAGTCTGATACCTCGATTCTGTGTTGTGCAATACTCGGCTGATGAAGTATACCGATATTTGCTGCCTGTCTATTTCTTGCACAATCACCGAGCTAATTGCATGCTCGGTCACCGACATATACAACAGCAACTCTTTGTCAGGAACTGGCCGATTAAGGATCGGAGGTGCCGAAAAGAAAACTTTGAAACTTTGAAACGCCTGCTCACATTCCTCACTCTACTCGTACCGCTTGGCCTTCTTAAGTAACTTAAAGAACGGCCTAGCTTTCTCCGCTAATCTCGGTATGAAGTGGGATAGTGATGCTAATCGCCCTGTCAGTTTTTGCACTTCTTTTATGTTTTGGGGGCTTCTCATGCTAATAATAACTTGGCATTTATTGGGATTGGCTTCAATACCCCGATGTGTTAACATGAATCCTAAAATTTTTCCCCCATTGACTCCGAATACGCACTTCTCAGGATTTAACCTCATGTTGTACTTCCGTATTCTTCCAAACACCTCGCCAAGATCTGCAGCATGTTTGGAGGGATCTTCGGACTTCATTACCATGTCATCAACATATACTTCCAGGTTTCTCCCGATCTGTTCCTGAAATATTTTATCCATCAACCGTTGGTAGGTAGCCCCAGCATTCTTCAGTCCGAACGGCATCACCTGATAGCAATAATTAGCATTCTCAGTCATGAACGCCGTTTTCTCCTCGTCAGGGGGGTACATCCTTATCTGATTATACCTGGAGTAGGCATCCAGAAAGCTGAGTAGGCCACAGCCTGATACTCCATCTACAAGCCGATCTATGCTGGGGAGGGGGTATGTATCTTTCGGGCATGACTTGTTTAGGTCGGTGTAATCCGTGCACATTCTCCACCTTTCACTAGCCTTTTCAACGAGCACCACATTAGCCAACCATGTTGTATATTCAATTTCTCGGATAAACCCAGCATCAATCAGCTTTACCGTTTCTTCCCTCATTGCCTTCCGCCTTTCCTCGCCTACCCGCCTCTTCCTTTGCGCTATCGGCTTAGCTTCAGGGTATACCGCCAGTTTGTGACATAAAAAATTTGGATCAATTCCCGGCATGTTTGAAGAAGTCCATGCAAACAAATCAGTATTGTCCTTGAGCATCCTTGTTATCTGCTCCTTTGTTTCCCCTCTAAGTTGACTTCCAAGATTAGTGCAACGATCTTCACCGGTGAGCTGAAATTTTTGTAATTCTTCAATAGGCCTTGGCCTTTGATCCTGCACATCAAGTCGAGGATCAAGCTCCACCAAGCTTACTGATGTTGTATCCTTCCTCGTATTCCCATCATTGCCAACTACCCTTCCCCTGGCGACTTTTAGACTATCTACATAGCATTATCTTGCAACATTTTGATCAGCCTTTATTGCAACTACGTCCCCGGACATCGAAGGAAACTTCATCGTGAGGTGCAAAGTGGAAACCATGGCACCGAGCTCATTTAACACAGGTCGACCTATCAAGATATTATAAGAAGTTATTGCATCAATGATAAGGTACATGATCATAATAGTTTTTGACCCGAGATCTCCTCGGAAGGTGGTTAGCAGCTCCACATATCCTCGGGTATGAACATGCTCTCCTACAAAGCCGACCAATGGATCACGATAAGGCTTAATCGTCTCCTCGGGTATCCCGAGCTTCTGAAAGGTGATATAATACAAGATATCTGCTGAGCTTCCTTGGTCTATCAGTGTCTTTCTGACAATGTAATTGGCCACTTCCACCGAAATCACCATGGGGTCGTCCTGATTAGGATCGACTCCTTCAAAATCCTTATCCGAGAAGGTTATGGAACAAGAACTTCGGGGCGCTCGGTGCATCGTCGCATTTACTGTTCGAATGGCCCTCAGGTGTCTTCTCCTGGCCGAACTGGTTACCCCTCCTTCGGCAAACCCACCAGCTATAGTGTTGATTACCCCTCTTGTTCTGTTTTCTTCCCTGTTCCGAGTGTCGTCTGGCTGTCTTCTTTTCTTGTTCGGTTGCCGAGGTTCTTCCTGAGCTTGGGGCTGACCTCTACCGTGGCCTCGCCCATTATAGGAGGGACGATTACCGTGACTCCTCTGTACAAAGTTGCCGAAATGCCTGGCCTGGATCAGTTCCTCAATCTTGTCCCGTAATGTCCAGCACTCCTCCGTGGTGTGACCATAATTGCGATGGTACCTGCAATGCTTTGATTGATCCGCCGTCTTCGGGGTGTGTCCAGGAGCTGGGAGCCGTATCAATTCGGTATTGCAAGCTTCTTCCAGAATTCGAGCTCGGTTGGTGTTTAGTGGAGTATAGAAGTCATACTTCGGCCCCCGGCTAGTACCTTCTCTTTTAAACTTCCCATTCTCTAACATCGGCCTTAGGCTTCCACGGTTGTTTAATTCCGTTCGCTTGTCCAGATCAGTCCTAACCCTATTTCCCTCCATTTGTATATATCTGGCCGCACGATTTCTAAACTCATCCATATCGAAAGGTGGTTTTCGACATAGGTGGTCGGCAAACGGCCCCGGCTTGAGAGCCATCAGCATCGTGTGCATTGCTACTTCAGGGTTTAGATCCCGGATCTTTACCGAGACTGATGAGAAGCGCTCCATGAAACTCCTTAGGGACTCATCCTTCTCCTGTCGCAAGTTTACCAAGGCAGCCGAGGTAAGCTGGTGAGGTCGGCTGGTAGCGTACTGCGCGCTGAATTTGTTGACTAAGGTTTCAAAGCAATAGATAGATCGTGATGGTAGCCGGGTATACCAACTCAGAGCTGCTCCTTTCAAGGACGTAGGGAAGACCCTACACAAAACTGCATCCTCATTTGTGAACAGATTCACCTGCGTGGCATACGCATCCATATGCTCATCAGGATCGGAAGTACTGTCATATCTTTCTAGGTTTAAGCCCTTCCATCCTTTTGGCAATGACGTCTCCATGATGCCATCAACGAACGGATGTCTCCGAATGGCCTGCTTATCCCCTCGCAAATTGTCAATGTTTGTCCCTGAATGGTGTGTTTCCTCCCGTCGACTTCCCTCCTGATGTGACCGCTGAGTATCCCTATTGGTATTCCCCTGTTCCCCTCCTCGAGGAGGAGAAGTACCTTTATGATAGCGTTCCTGCTCCAACTGCCTATTCCTTTCACGCATCTCCTCATTCTCCTTTCTTAATACCTCCATCTCCTCACGCATTACCTGAATGACAGGGTGGTCCTCCAAAGAAGGCCTGTCTTCGAAGCGTTGTTCTCCTGCACCCGCACTGCTCCTGGTTCACACCATGATTCTTGGTGGTAGTAGGATAGTTTTTCTCGGCCCCACGGTGGGCGCCAAAATGTTTCGTCAAAAGATCGAGAGACTATTCCTCTTTTTTTTGTGCAGTGCTCTCGTCTTGGTCTGCTTATCTTTTTTTTTTCTCTCTTTTATTGACCTGCTTTTGACCGTTAAGGTTTAACCATCTTCTCCCTGTAAATCCCTAATTTATCGGGATATTTCATAAATGATCATCATGGAGTATCGCGCTCTCTTTGCATGGTCCCTGATTTTTCATCTTACAGTTATGATTCTATAATTGTTATGATCTCATAACTGTTACTCCTAGCCGGGTGTTTTTGAGGTAAAATAATTTTCATGGAGAAACCCGTATATGGCCGAGATGTTACTCAGTTGGACGATCATTTGGCCATACGATTACTCGGCCTTATCGTTCGATAACCGACGTATTACTCGGTTCGTTGCGCCTAAGCTTGGCATCCGAATTATAGCTCGGTGTATATGAGCCCGGAAAGTGAGGCTTCAAAGGGGCGTCCATCCACCTCGGACTCGTAATTTCGGCACACTTGTTTTGGCCCGCACAAATTCTAATAAAGATAATAATTAAATTTGGATCAAACATTTCATAAAAAATGTGCATGTGATGCGCATATCCTTTTCCATTAAACATTTTAGGCGTAAATATAACTATAAAAGACGACAAGTATATTTTCATATTTATTAACAAATTGGCTTAATCAAGCATGACAAGAAACTCGATCAAAAGATTCAATTTCAAATGAACAAGCAGATAAGCCTTCATTTCTAGGTCCTCAGTATGGATGCTTGAAACTGGACCTCACGCAGGGTTACGTAGTCCACTACATCACTGGGCCTCAAAGGCCCACAACCGACAGCCCTGGGTTGATGATGTTCCTTGATGATATTTTTGGTTCTTACATCTAATCACCACCAAAAAGGACATGTCTTGTCACCAATTATAAAAGCCATATGAAAATCAGGAATCAATCAATTTACATTAAAATAATAATAATAATAATGAGAGAGAAGATAAGCCCGATGTGTCATCTAGTCAGCACACGTTGAAAGGAGACATGGCCTTATCCACTGTTTTACCTACTTATTAACCGATTCTTAGCCGGACGCGGCGTCTCATCGCAACATCTCTCAACCACCAACTCCATCAATCCTCCCTCACTGTGTTTTCTTCTTCTCTACTTCTTCCATGGCGTCCTTTCTTGGCTTTCTTCTCCTCTGCGTCTTATTCCTCTTCTTCAGCAACTTTCAAGCTGGTGCCTCCTCTTATCTTCCGTTTTCTTTTGTTCTTCCTGTCTCCAAAGACCATTCTACCCTTCAGTACTTGACTTCTCTTTCTTATGGCACTCCTCTTGATCCCACCCAGCTTGTGCTTGATCTGGGAGGTTCATCTCTCTGGATGGATTGTTCTTCCAGAAACGTACCTTCCTCTTCTCTCCGTTCCATTCCAAGTCGTTCAATTCAATGCCTTTTGGCAAAAAGCCATCACTTCGAGACTCAGACTCAGCTTCCAGATCAACACCAGCCGTGTCAAATTTTCCCGGAAAATACCATAACAGGGACGATACCCGGAGAAGGAAACCTCGTACAAGACATGGTGGCTCTACAATCAACCGAAACTGTTCATTCCCTTCTCTTCACTTGTTCACCCACTCAACAATTGAATGGCTTAGCGATTGGAGCTAAAGGTATGGTAGGTCTTGGTAGGGCTCGTAGTTCACTATCATCTCAGATTTTTGATTCATTGGACGCCCAAAGAAAAATCACTCTTTGCCTCTCTTCTTCATCTGGGGTTGTATTATTTGGCAGAAACTCGTATGAATCTCAAACTGTAGGTGAAATTTTCAGATCTCTCGCACTCACACCCCTATTTACTAACCAAATGGGATACTTCATCACCGTGAACTCTATCAAAATCGATGGTAAGAGATTGGCTTTATCACTGCGCAAGGACCAAGAGAGCAAAGGAGGGACTCAATTGAGCTCGATTGTGCCTTACACTACCATGGAGAGCTCAATCTATGATACTTTCAAGAAAGCTTATGTGAAATCTGCTGTTGCTATGAACATGACTAGAGTGACTTCAGTGGCGCCATTTGAGCTCTGTTTTAGCTCCAAAGGGGTTGATAATGTGCCGATGATTGATCTTGTGCTGCAGAGTGAGATGGTAAAGTGGAGGATACACGGCAGGAATTCAATGGTTAGATTGAACAGTGAAGTGATGTGTTTGGGATTTGTGAACGGAGGATTGAACCCAGATTTTCCCATTGTGATAGGAGGATACCAATTGGAGGATGTCATTATGCAGGTTGATTTGGGTACTTCCATGGTAGGATTTAGTTCTTCTCTGTTGATGAAGGATTCTAGTTGTTCTGACTTGAAATCTGGTTTCATGTCTGCAGAATCAGTTTGAGTATCACTTATACTTAGTTTAGTTTTCTTTGTAGATGATGAGGCTTTCTGCTAAAATTTTGTAACTCTATGCATATGAGATTGAGAACTGCTTATTTTTATGGCAAATATGTGCAAAGGACAAAAGTTATGAGGTTCATCAATGTGTAAGACCCTCTTTCTTTGTAGTTAAACAGGGAATTAATATATATGGTCTTTGATTCTTCCATATTTATCTGAGATCTAATTGAAAGCTGAGTTGGTGAAACTTCTCCACTGAGATCTCAGTAAAGTTCGGTACACTGAAATTCAGGAACAAGATTTGTGTTAAGGGTTTAGATTTGTAGTTGAATTTGGTTGAATATAGTCAAAGGCTCAGAGAAAGCTATTGATATATGACAAGAAAAGTTGAGTTTGTACCAAAGTTGATACTTACTTTCAAAGTCCACTAAATTAAGCCATTGAGGGCCATGATAATCTTTCAAGAAGGCTAAAAGAAACATATATTGGCATTCCTTTTATATCATTTTGTTGACAAATCAACAAGGAAGACAATGAGTAGAAGCTGATGTGAGAGTTCAATTCGGTTCACGTGGCCCAATTTCTCGAAACCAAATGGCCTTTTGATTTCAATTTGGTAATTACTAAGTGTCCGTTTGGTTTGCTTTTTTGTAAAATTACTTTTAGAATAACCACAGTTTACAAAAATGAAATTTGGATAAAAATAAAGAAGTTACTGAAAAGCTGTTTGGATGAAAAAGGAGAAAATGATGGTTAGAAAGTACAATTTGGTTTGTAAAAATGCAAATCAAACAAGCTCTAAAACTATAAACATAAATTCTTAGTAATTTTAGTAGTGCAACAATGTGAACTTTGGATGCCAATCAAATAAACATACTATAACAACAAGAATTTGTTCTGAAGGTTTCCATAATTGTGTTGGAATTTTATAGGGGGGTGTATCAAGGACATTTGGTACATCTATAAGTTTCATTGATGATGTGAGGATCTTGTTAGTAGGTAATTAAGTGTTTTTGTTAACACTTTTTGAGTCCTGAGACCTGTCTGGACACTTATGAGTCCCTGAAATTTAGCACATATCAACTTTTATTGATCAAAGGTACATCCATCAGTCCTTCAAGTCTCTTTATCATCTTCAACCAAACAAATGAAGCCTCCTATCTTCAAAGCAATCACATGCCTAGTCTATCAGTACAATCTAATTCTCATCTTCAGCATTCATGTCAATGTTCATAGTAATGGGTATATTATAACAATCATCAAGCAAGATGTTTTAAGGATTAATATCACAGTGTATGATTTGAGTGCTACTTTCCTCATGCAAATACAATAGTCCTTTAGCTGTTTATATTAAAATTTGCACCAATCCTCACTTCTGGTTCAGATTCCTTGCCTCTTTCATCCTCCATTTTCAAATTTCTCACAAAAACAAGGAAAAAAAATAAAGGCAGAAGGTCTACTAGAACACCTTTGTAAACAATAGAAAATGCACCACAACCTAGTTCTTCTATGAACCCATTCGGTGTTTCTCATAAGTGAAACCAAACAAGCTTTTCTGCACCACCAATCCTCACATATTGGTTTAAGGTAACAGTAGTCAGACAAATGGCTAATCTATATTTTGCATCTCAATGAAATAAAAGAGATGTGATTGTGAAGAAGCTGCATCACAAATTTGTGAAACGAAGTTCTGTTTGCAACCTTTCATTACATTGTGTGGATCATTGAAACTGTAACTGTATCGGCAATGGCAGGTTTTGGTCCCATTGTGACTACAGTAACTGTCGAATCTAAAAGCTCTACTTCCTATCTCATCACCAGTTCACAAGCAAATATTTGAAGGTATGAAGGATTAAATTGGCCAGGCCATGGGCCTGCTTTCTGTGCTGGTGGAACAGATACCCTAGTGATAGATATAATGCTGCAAAACTCCATCATCATCAAGAATAGCTCTCCAGTAAATGACAAATATTTGCTGATATTGTTTTGATTATGCATCCATTACTTTTCTGAACAAATTTATATTGTGTTTGATACACAGAAAATGAATTTGAAGAAATCAAAAAAAGTGAGAAAAAGTATAAAAATTGTGTTTGGTAAATAACAAAATGATTTTGTTGGAAAATTTTTTTTCTCATTCTCTTTCCCTTTTTCATTCTTATTTTGCACCAAACGAGCTCATGAGCCGGTTTGGTTGAACACCAATGAGAAGCCTTGCCCAAAAACTTGGCTAATCCAAGCAAAGTCATCTTCCTCATTCTTTTGGAAACCAAATGCAAAATCACCAGATGGTGAAGTCCAGAAGGAGCCATCTCTCACTCGTGTGAGGAAAAGCCCCAAGTAAATATTCCAAGTGAAAACAAGGCAAGTAAGAGAGATAACAAGCTTGGATACGGCTTCGCAAAAGCCAATGAATTCAGGTCACTCTCTCTCTCTCTTTTGTGGCATGATGCAAAGGACCTAGTTTTCAAGAATCAAAAGTGGCCAACTGGTTCTTATTGGTTTTATTTTACTAATCAATGACTTGAAAAAACTTAGGTAAAAACTTAGAAAATCATATTTGTTAAATCGTTTCAAACACTTCAAGAAAAAATGAGAATATAGTTGAAAAAGATGCTTAATGACTCGAATACTTTGCATAATGGGAAAGTAATCTGGACTTTTGTTTAAAACATTCATTTGTGCAAATTATTTTTATCCAACAACAATTCATTTGTTTGATAAGCTGTACTTGCATATTTTTCCAACACAAAAAGTACCACTAAATTTTAAAATATCTAATTTTAAACATTTTTAAAATCATATTATAATTATAATATAATTATTCATAATAACTAAACTTGTTTCTAAATTTTACATAAATTTCAAAATGTTATTAATATATTTTAAAAAATTTTGTAATTTTTGAAACTGGACCTTTTTAAAATCTGGAATTAAATTTTGAAAATTTAGAAATAAATCATTTAAAAATTATAAAATTAGACACGTAGTAACATATTTTTTTTTATATGAGTTGTGAAACTTAAATATATTATTACTTAATTTTAACCATTTCAATGTTCTCATAATAAATTTACAAGTTTTTTTAGACTGACTTAATTTTGATGATTCTTTCTTCGTTGAACCCCTGTTTTCATTTTCTGGACTTGTGAATTCAAAATTTTGATGCTCTATGGTCACAAAATCGAAAACGTATTGGGCTTGGTCCATTGAAGATAATTTTTTATAATAGTTTTTTAATTAAAACGTAATGGCCATTTTATAACTTTTGTCATCGTTCACCTCTTTGTTGTAGACGATGAAACTCTCTGTAATCATTTACTGATAAATTTGTACATGACTTGCTTTATTGCTTATCTTTACTGGAACTTTTGGGTCAATGTTTCTTACTCCCTCCATTTTATACGAAAAAAAACTATTATTTTAGAATTTTTAAGATTTTTTATAATATTTATTACTTTAAAATATTAATAAAATTGAGTTGGGTTACCAAATCCATATACCACATATACGATTTCGAAGTCAAAATGTCATATTTAAGCATAATCAAATCCCTTTTACTAAAACCAAGGCTCATTGCTTATTGACCTTAATGCTTAACTAAATTATACCAAGGATAATAGAAATCTTCTAGGTTGTTTTATTAAGAATCAAAGGGAATATTTCTTTTAAAATAAAAATTTAAATTTAAATAAATGATATATCAAATGGACTTGTTATTACAAAACAGTAGATAAATCAAATTACAAGCACAATTAATATAATAATTTTGAATTAAAGATATAAAAGTGGTACCAGAAAGATCTTTTGCAAAATTACTTTGATCTTGTTGGTCTGTGGCGTGGAATTGCAAGCACACAAATTAAAATTACAATCTAACTATGAGTGCTTAAATCCTGGTTCAGCTATTGTATCAGGTAAATGATCATTCCTATTTTCAGAACACCAGATGATAAGGAGAGTTAATTTTGCCTTAAAGATTAAGCTTAAAAAAAATCAGTAAATCAAGACGTTTAAGAGCCATAACAATTCTTTAAAGGTAGAAAATGACATATGTTAACAAATCTTTAGTCTCATTTTCCTGGAATACAAACAAGGAAGATTATGCGTAGCGACTAACATAATAAAAGCGTAGACACGATTCCTGATAATTTAACTGGAACTGCGATGTGAAATTGTGAGCAAAAAGGATACACATAAACAAAGAGACCAGATTTATTTGTTTAAAGGCTTACCTTTGACTCATAAAGGAGGGTAGATCAGGGGGGATGTGGTACATCCATGAATCCCTCAAGCACAAGTAGAACTTGCTTCATGGTGGGTCTTAGTGATGGATCCTTTTGAATGCAACAGATAGCGATCATCACATACTTTTCTACCCTCTTCATGTCAATATCATCTTCCTTGTCATCTTCTACTAACAGGTCAATCTCCTATAGCGAAAACAATCATATGCCCAATCCATCACTACCATCTTATTCTCATCTTCAACATTCATATCAAAGTTCCTTCTTCAACAAATAAGCTCCAATAAGAAAACTCCATAGCTATAAACATCCACCTTCATTTTAATTGGCTTGTTTTTGAACCACTCAGCTGCAACATATCCTTTAGTTCCCTTAATCGCTGTTGTAGTTACAGTTTGGTCAATCTTCAATAGTTTCGCTAAACAAAAGTATGAAATTTTAGCTGTGTAAGAGTCATCAAGCAAGACATTTTGAGGCTTGATATCACAGTGTATGATTTGAGTGCAGCACTCTTCATGCAAGTACAAGAGTCCCTTAGCTGTTCCTATTGTAATTTGCACTCTTTGATACCAAGGTGGCCTTTGATCATCAAAAAGAAAATGCGCTAAAGTTCCATTACTCATGAACTCATGTACATGTAGCCTGTGCTCTCCTTCATTGTAGAATCCCAAAAAACTGCACCAGATTCCTATGGTGTGTTCGACCAATTGCACTCACTTCTGCTTCAAATTCCTTCTCATTTTCATTCACCATTTTAATTTTTTTTAACAACAATGAGGCTCCTTGGAAGGTCTGGTAGAACACCTTTGTACACAGTAGAAAATGCACCACGACCCAATTCTTCTGTGAAGCCATTTGTTCCCTCTCTTAACTCCTCAAAAGTGAAGCTTCTAAGATTCATGCTTGGCTCAAACTTGACATTTTTTCCCTATTATTATGGCCAAACCAATATATAACCACACAAACTGCCACTAACAAGAGCAAGTTCAAGAATAAAGAACTACCTAAGAGCGTTGAACCAATAATAATTAGGGAGAATTACATTTTAAGACTAAGATGATACATTAATTCTAAAATAGGACATATTACTACTATTTTTTTCAATTTTACTACTTAGTATTCTAGATTTTAGCACCATTTTTCAGCAAAAGTCTTTCTTTGTAATTAATTCACTCTATTGGTCCTTATATGTGATTACCCCTAATAATTAATTTTGGTCTTTCCTTCTTTGTATCAATATTTCCAAGACTCAAAGTAGAATTATCTTTTCTTACTTTGATTAAAGATATCCATTTGAATGATTAATCCATCCTTCCATTATTGAGAGGTAAGTACTTCTTTCAGTAGTGCTCGCCAGAGAAAAGACAGCTGCACAATGACAATTATCTAAACAAGCTTGTCGACATCAATCCTCACTTACTTGTTTAAAGCAGTCATAGTCACACACTATCCAATCTGTATTTGGCATCTCATTGAGATAAAAGAGATGTGCTTCTGAAGAAGTTTCATCACAACTTTGTGGAACAAAGTTCTATTTGGATCCTTTCATCACATCGTTTGGATCAATAAAGCTGTAACTTAATGGACAATGGCAACTTTTAGTCCCATATTTGAAAGCTACAATAGCTATTGAATCCACAAGCTCCACTTCCTTGCACTTCATTAAATTCCAAGCAAATATTATTAGGTTTGAAAGATTGAATTGACCAGGACGCAAATCTACTTCCTGAAGTGCTGGAATTGCTATCCTTAGGATAAATATAGTGCTGGAAAACTCCATCATAATCGAGAGTAGCCGGTAAAAGTTTTTTGTGGAGATGGCATTTGAAAATATTGGTTTGATTATAGTTTTGTTGCTACTTTGAAAAAATATAAAGCCTAACTGGTTGAAGATCAAAGAGAGGCCAGCACCCGAAGTCTCGATACTCCAATAAGCAACCTTTGGGACATTAGTTGGGAAATAAGTTTTGTAAAGCCCAAGATTCCCATCTTCCTGTAGACTAAACAGAAATCTCCCCTTTGAATAATTATTTGGCAGATAACGTGGAACACGTTTAGCAGGTTGCTTCAGAATCTGGCCTTGCAAAATTGTGTCAATGGGATGATCAAAGCTTTGCCACAAATTTTTGGAGTCTCTGCCAACCAACATAAAGTTACTAGTATCAAGCACGGCCGCATGTACAACACCATTTCCTAAAGGGTTAGCATTCCAAATCATTATACCACTGGGATCACTGAGTCGAAATGAACCATCTAAGGTGAGCTCAACTTTCGAACCCTTTGGTGCAAGAATTGATCCATTTGTTTCACTACTAGCTAACCAGATAACTATTTTTTCTGGAATTTTGTTGAACCAGATGGCTAGTAAGAACCTATCTTTGTCAATCCGTTGGAAACCAAATGTAAAATCACCAAATGGTAAAGCCTAAAAGGAGCCATTTTCCTCTGAAGTGAGGAAAGTGCCCAAGGATATATTTTTGGAAGCTTGAGCGACTACAGAAAATGAAAGCGAGGCAAGTATGAGAGACAAGAAGATTGGATATGGCTGCTCAAAAGCCATTAGATGAAAGGACTTTGTTTTGAGGAGTAACAAGTGTTTCTTAATATGTTAGCATCAGTCAACATTGAATGCAAAGTCAAACTATCTATTATTAGGTTGGGTTTACGGAATAAATATGACTTGCTCTTAAATACTACTATTTGTGAAGATAATTGAGAAGAGAATTGGGAATAGAATTAGGGTTGAGTCCTTCGCCTCTCACCCCTCTTATTACTGTATATTATATAAGAAAACTAAAACAATAATCTAGTTACAGGTAATTAGGGATAATATTATCCTAATATCCCAACTAACTAGGACTTATTCAAATTTAAGTATCTAACTAAATAGATAAAGGAGAAATAAATAAATAAAATGTCATAACTAACTAGACTCCTCCTTTAGCTAGTGAATGTATATTTAACATTCCTAGCTTGCACTTCAAATCTTCATGCTTGACTCTGGATAGAGCCATGGTGAAAATATTTGCTATTTGTCTCAAGGTGGATACATGCTTCAAATCTATAATACCAGCATCAACTTTGTCCTCGATAAAGTTTATGTCTAACTCCATATGTTTAGTTCTATCATAATGAATAAGGTTATTGACAATGCTAATAATAGCCATATTATCAAACAATACCTCCATTGAACCCTGAATAGGAAATTTCAGCTCCTTAAGTAGTCTCTTTAGCCACATCCTTCGCATATACATATAATTAGAGCTCTATACTCAACTTTAGTACTACTTCAAGCAATAATTGATTTCTTTTTACTCCTCAAAGTAACTAGATTACCCTAGAGATAGGTATAATACCCTATTGTTGACCTTTTATCAGGAATTGATCCTACCCAATTTATATCTGTATAAACAATAAGTTGTTTGGACTCGCTATTCTTGAAATGAATTCCATGTCCTGGTTTCATCTTTAGGTACCTCAAGACATGATACACAATTACCATATGTTTCTCTGTAGGTTGACTCATATACTGACTCAGAACATTAATTGAAAAACTGATGTTAGGTCCAGTATGAGAAAGATAGAGTAGTTTTCCTACCAATTTCTGGGACCTGTTAGCGTTAATAGGTGTACTCGCTTCTAGGAAGCCATTTTTGTAATTCATCTCCACTGGAGTATCTACAGGCTTACAACCAGGCGTCACTATCTCCTTGAGTAAGTCAAGTATGTATTTACGTTGAGACACTATAATTTCATTTCTTGATCTTACATCTTCCATACCTAGAAAATATTTTAGCTCTCCTAGGATTTTAATCTCGAACTCTCGTGCAAGATTCATTTTTGGTTTTTCTATCTTAGAATTGTCATTCCCTATAACTACTATATCATCCACAGAAACAATCAATATATTAATTAAATCAAGTTTAGTGGATTTTACAAATAACGCGTGGTCAGCTTGCCCTTATATAAAACCATATGCTTGAAGTACTGATACAAACCTATCAAACCATACTCTAGGTGATTGCTTAAGACCATAGAGAGATCTTCTTAACCTACATACCTTTTTAGGATCACTATGTACACTAGACGGTACTTCTATATATACTTCTTCTGCTAATTCTCCATTCAGGAATGCATTTTTCACATCAAATTGATGTAGAGGCCAATCCATATTCATTGCAATGGATAAGAGAACTTTAAAAGTGTTGAGTTTGTTAATAGGTGCAAATGTCTCCTGGTAATAAACTCCATGAGTTTGGGTGTATCCTTTAGTTACCAGTTGCCTTATGTTTATTGATACTCCCATCAGCATTATATTTAATTGCAAAGATCCATTTGCATCCCACTGATCTTTTTCCTATTGGAAGATCAGTGATCTCCCATGCTCCACTCTTGTTAAGTGCATCTAGCTCGTCCTGGACAGCTTTCTCCTACTCAGGTTACTTTAAAGCTTCATCAACGTGCTTCGGAATTTTCTCATTTGATAAGTTAATGATAAAACACATGTAACTAGGAGACAATTTATCATAAGAAATGTAATTTCCAATAAGATGAAGAGTGCAAGAATAGGACGAAGAGTGCAATTTCTTACCCTTTTTCTTAGAGCTATTGGTAGGTTATCATTTTCCACAGGTTTTGGACTTAGAGCTGGATTTTCAGCAGGCATCACTGGAGCTTTCTCCTAGATAGCTTTCTCCCACTCAAGTTGCTTTAAAGCTTTATCAACATGCTTCGGAATTTTCTCATTTGATAAGTTAATGATAAAACACCTATAACTAGGAGACAATTTATCATAAGAAATATAATTTCCAATAGGATAAAGAGTGCAAGTTCTTACCCTTTTATCTTAGAGTTATTGGTAGGTCGTCATTCTCCATAGGTTTTAGACTTAGAGTTGGATTTTCAGCAGGCATCACTGGAGCCTTCTCCTAGATAGCTTTCTCCCACTCAGGTTGCTTTAAAGCTTCATCAACATGCTTCAGAATTTTCTCATTTGACAAGTTAGTGATAAAACACTTGTAACTAGGAGACAAGTTATCATAAGAAATATAATTTCCAACAGGATGAAGAGTGCAAGTTCTTACCCCTTTTCTTAGATCTATTGGTAGGTTATCATTCTCCATAATATTCTCCATAGGTTCTGGACTTGGAGCTGGATTTTTAGCAAGCATTACTGAAGCAGGTGCTGGCTTACATGTCTTCTTCTTTCTTGAATATGTCAGTAGCTTCTGTTTTTTATCAACTTTTGCACAATC
This sequence comes from Adenanthera pavonina, assembly GCA_026686845.1. Taxonomy (NCBI): domain Eukaryota; kingdom Viridiplantae; phylum Streptophyta; class Magnoliopsida; order Fabales; family Fabaceae; genus Adenanthera; species Adenanthera pavonina. The sequence goes on from JAIVEN010000018.1 coordinate 33,174,066, forward strand.
TATTTTTTCATACTCAATACCCTTAGGCGTTGTAGGCTCTGCAACACCTAAGCCAATTTATGCCTGATTCATCTCTATTTCAGTTACTGGTTCAGCACTAAACTTATTTTTGTTTGTTGTAATTTCCGTGTTCAATAACGGTATAGATTTGTTAGAAGATATTAGAATATTTTTAGGATATTATTATTTTGATTCTTTTCTATTCTTATCTTTCATAGAATCAGCATAAAATCAAGGATTATAATCCCTACATTTATTGTAAATATTCTGTATTTATTTTTTAGCTCCTAGGGTAGCCTGTATATATACTCGTGTACTCTTCAATTGTAAATCATCAGAGAATATTTTTCTGACCACTATTCGTGTCATGGTATCAGAGCCAGGCTCTATTTCTTCTTTGATCATATTGTTCGTTCTGCCCTAATTTTTTTTTGTCCATGCACTGTTTACGGCATTGTTGACGGCTTGTGACTGTTCACAGGGCACTATTTACTGCGGGACTGTTCACTTTGTGCGGCACTGTTCACCATAGCGAGCACTGTTCATGGGGCACTATTTGCTGTGCAACTGTTCACATTTGTGTGTCATTGTTCAAGGCGGCACGGTTCACCATCGCGAGCACTGGTCACGCGCCACTGTTCACTGTTTTGTGGCGTCACTGTTCACGCTCAATCTCCGACCGGTGCATTCTCGTTGACCGCTTCCATTCTTTTCTGCATTTGTTTCAATCATGAGTGAGTCATCTACTACCGGTCCTAATGTTGAGTCTTCTACTGTCAGTAATCACACTGGTATCGGTGGTGTCTTTGGGGAGTTGCAGGTTGTTCCAATGACTTATAGATTGAACGGGAAAATTTTTTTGAGTTGGTCTCAATTTGTTCGCATATTTCTGAAAGGACGTGGAAAACTCAGTCATCTATTGGGTACGGGTCCTAAGCCAGGTGATCCAAAGTTTGATTCCTGGGATGAAGAAGACTTGCTGATTATGTCATGGCTGTGGCATTCCATGGATCCTGAAGTCAGTAAATCATGTTTGTTCTTGAGTTCTACTAAAGAGATTTGGGATTCTATGCATCAGACCTATTCAAAAGTAAATGATGCTGCTCAGATCTATGAGATTAAGACAAAAATCTCTTCTAAAACAGGGAGGTAAATCTGTTAATGAGTATTCTATACTAATGAAAAGTTTGTGGCAGGAATTAGATCATTGTCAGTGTATTATGATAAAATGTACTGAAGATACTGTCATCCTGAAGCGCTTTATGGAGAAAGAAAGGATATTTGAATATCTTGCAGGATTGAATGCAGATCTTGATACTATAAGAATTCAAATACTTGGGAGAGAAGAGTTTCCTACTCTGAATGAAACTATTGCTATTGTCTTAGCATAAGAAGGAAGTAGGAATGTGATGATGGAGTCCAAGACAATTGAAACTTTTGCTTTGGTATCAAAGAGTAATAATCAAGCTTCTCAACCAAAGCATTTTAACAACTCCCTATAGTGTACTTATTGCAACAAGTCTCGTCACACCAAGGATAGATGTTAGAAGCTTCATGGTAAACCTCCGAATATGAAGGGACAAGGGCAAGCTCATGTAGCAACGGAAGTTTCAAGTGGAGAGGAAAGTTTCAGCCATCCTGATCTTAAGGATAATATTAGAAAATTAAGGAGTTTACTGGAATCATTGGAGAAGAATACTACCAGTACTTCAGGTACATGTTCTTTGATGTTCTCAGGTATTTCTATTGAACCTTCATCTGTTATTACTCAATTGTCATCTGCTTTTACTGCCTCAAATAAGGTTTTTCTTGACTCATGGATTATGGATTCTAGAGCTAATAACCATATGACCAATTCTTCAAAAAAAATTATCTCTTATAATCCATGTCCTAGTACCAGAAAGGTTATAATAGCTGATGGTTCTATTCTTATTGTTGCTGGTCAAGGTGATATCCGTTTAAGTCCATCTCTCATCTTGAGAAATGTTTTGCACATTCCTAAGCTTTGTACATATCTTATATCTGTCAAAAGACTTACCAGCAATTCTAATTGTTGTGCTTTATTCTTTTCTACCTATTGTGAAATTCAGGAACTGGGCACGAGGCAGAAGATTGGACTTGCTAAAGAAAAAGATGGACTTTATTTCCTTGATGAGTGTAGTGGACGTGATAGATTTCAAAATTTGTCTTCCTCTTACTTTCATTCCAAAGAGTTCAGTTTGAATAAAGACCGTGTAATATCTCTATTTTTATGGGATGCTATAAAATGAATAAAAGATCAGAAATGAAGCGAGATGAAAATGCTATATATAATTGGGCTTTAGAAGGAATTAATTTCTCATCTAATTTTTTGAAGAAGTTATGTTTGGTCCTTAATTGGAATTAATTTTTCATAAGGTTCTTAGTATAAATTAATTCCAGAACTTACCAAAAAGTGTAACACGTTATATTATGGCCCATTTCCCATGTATTAGATCATTTTAGATGCCTTTCATCATGGTTTAGAGACTAAAATCATAATATAATAAAATCAGAATTTTACAAAATTTAGGGTACTGTTCATTTGGCATTTTCTCTTTTATCCAATAAACTTTGAAAAGTCATAACTTAATCTAGGAAAATCATCTTGAGATGATTCAAGTCTCTAAAATTTTATCAAATTCAGATCTACATGGAAAAAATATAAAACAGTAATATCATTAGGCCAATTTGTACAGTAATTTCGTGGACGTTTACTGTTCATTTGGTCAATTTGCTATGTTTCAGTTTTCTGACCTTAACTTTGAAAAATTATATCTCCTTCTATTCTATTCCAAACTATACATAATGTCATTTGAAAGCTCTACATGTATACTTAATGATATATTTTTATTATACATTTATTTCCCTTGCACAGGGCATAACTTTAACTAAGTCATGAAGGGTCAGAATTTGACTCTTACTGGAACAGTTTTGGAAAAAACTTCATATCTCCTATTATATAGCTCCAATTAACTCCAAATCAGTGGCATACAAAACTTAAAACATAGAAATTTTTATACATATAAATCAATGAATTTTTGGAGCTTTGTACGATTTTATATTATCCTTTGAATTTTTCAGTACTTACTTTCCAGATATCAGTTTTCCCCTTCTTGCCTTGTTCTAAACCTGGACTTCGAAAATTCATTATAATTCATACATTTATCCAATTTAGGTACTCTTTAGCTCTAAAAATCTTGTTCTGCCTACTTTAAGAGCATGTATAACACTTTTATAGGATGCTCCGTTTAGAATAGAGTTCCCCTGCTCAAATCAATACTAGTCATCTCCAACGAACTTATGCCATAACTTACATGATAAGCTTCATAACACATTTACATTGACATTTAGTGCTCCAATTTCATGCATAATATCATAGAGGACTTAAAAGAATATATTCAAGGCATCAAACAGGATTTATCCCCTTTTATTAGAATTTATACAAATTCCCAAAACATAACATCAAGATTTGCATAATAATATCATTCATCATTCTCTTCCTCTTTTCCTTTAACTCTTTGCCTCCCTTGGATTTCTTCCATAACTTGGACCTATCATGTTATTATTTGGGTGATGAGATTTTGGAAATCCCAGTAGCTAGTCACATCTCAAACAATTACATTATCATGCATGCTATAAAACCTTCAAAACATCATAACAATCATTTCAAGGCATAAATCACCATATTGTTTATAAAAATTTCGGCATTATAACGGCATACAAAATGGACATCCCTGGCACTATCCCTTTCATAAAATCAGCCAATACCAGTCTCAAACATCATAAAAACAATATGGCAAGTCATCATTCACAATAAAATATAGCAAGATAATATAATGCGAGAAAAAGTAACTATGCTACCTCATGAAACTTTATATCTTTCCTCTTTGATTCAACCATTTCAAGGACTTCCTTAAGCTTTCTCACACCCTAATGCATCACCAAATATCAAATAAATCAACTTGAACCAAGGGTTAGTTCATAAGAACTTCAAACTAATGGTTCCATGACTTTCTTCAATTCATGAAACCCTAATTCTTAAAAAATTAACCAAAAATTCATTTCTAACTCAAAAATGATGAATTATACCTCTATTTCATGTAATTTTTCATGAGGAATCCAAATATGGCCTCAGAATGACCAAATTCTATTTCTAACTCAGTTACTGTTCATTTCAAATTAACTTCAAAAACCTAAAAATTTCACTTCCTTAATCTTAGATTTTTCATGAAACCATCACTTGTTCCTAAGGTTTTCCACCATGAGGAACTCATTTTTGGCATAAAAAACATGAAATTCCAACTCTAAGTGTGAACAGTAACTGGTCCAAAATCAGGGAAATTCAAGAAAAATTGCTACACTTTGTTATACAACAAACCACTTGCATATTCAGGCTTTAGATGTGTAGTCGAGCATTTCCCCTATAATTTATGGTTGGTAAATTCATTTCCTTCCAAAATTAGGTACTCTTGAACTTCCTCTTGAGTTTCCTCCTTTCCTTCTCTCTTTTCTCTCTTCTTCCTTGAGTTTTTCTTTTCTGGTTTGGTTCTGGAAATGGATGTGCAGAATGGGTGGAAATGGGTGGTTAAGTGACTTAATCATATAGCTTAATCATAGTTAACACTTAACCACCTTAAGTTACTTTTTGACGAAAAAATTCAACTCCTTTAAGAAGTTTTCTCAACCTTTTTAAGATGATTGGTGGGCTTCATGGGCTGCAGCAAAAGTCACGCATGGGTGAGAGAGAAATGTCCAAAATTTGCCCAATTTTCCTGATCCAGATATAACTCAGTCCGGGTACTTTTTAACTGTACCGATAAAAACGTCTTTATACTATTTTAGCATTTTTGGGATGCAGGACTATTCTAATTTTATTTTTATATTTCCATAATTATCCTGTCCCAAATGATATCTGTGTATGGCCCATATCCAGACCTGATTTACTATTACTTTTGGACACTCGACACTGATTATTTCTTTATTCTTAAACATTAACCCTCAGTGCCATATACCATTGGACTTCTCTCGTCGAGGACAAGGAGTGGCTCCCGGCAGGTTTCTAAGCGGGAGGGGCATATGAATGAATCAAATACATACCAGAACGAGAGCGATCCAGAGATTGTATAGGTATAAGACTATACGGTTAAGGATAGCTTAAAGGAATTGATAGGTACTACCTATACCAATAAGGTGCACCTATCTTTTCAGTAGCCTATCCCTGAAGAACTCCTCAGTTAAGCGTGTTTGACCTGGAGCAATTATAGGATGTGTGACCTCCTGGGAAGGAGGTGTGAGAGTGAGGACAAAGCACACAGAAAGGGCTTGTGTTGGTGTATGGGGACAGTCGTCAATCCTGAATAGCGGCCGGACGTTACAGTAATTATAGATACATTTTTATTATACATTTATTTCACTTACACAGGGCATAACTTTCACTTAAATCACGAAGGGTCAAACTCTAACTCAACACAAGCCCTTTCGGTGTGCTTTGTCCTCACTCACACACCTCCTTCCCAGGAGGTCACCCATCCCATAATTGCTCTAGGTCAAGCACGCTTAACTGAAGAGTTCTTAAGGGATATGCTACCGAAAAGGTAGATACACCTTGTTGGTATAGGTAGTACCTATCAATTCCTTTAAGCTATCCTTAACCGTATAGTCTCATACCTATATAGTCTCTGGATCCCTCTCGTTCCTATATGTATTCGATTCATTCATATGCCCTCCCGCTTAGAAGCCTGCCAGGAGTCGCTCCTTGTCGGTGCCTCATTACTTTATCTGAGCCCCATTTTTCTTGCACCGACAATCACTCCCCACCCTCGTTAGCACCCGGATGTCACATGTCCACCAGCTTCCGCTTGGTTCGTCCCCGAACCATACCGTATTGAGAGAGGCTGGGCTCTGATTTGCTATGGTTCTTTGCAAATCCTCAATTAATCGTTGTTGTTGATCCAAACGTTCCATTATAACCTGTAAGGGATCAACTTGTTGTACACTCTCTTGTTGAGGAGTGATCTCTCGACTTTGTCTTCTAGTGCGAGCCATTCTTGTCTATAAAATAATTGAAATTATGAACATGTAACAATATTACTCAGAGAATATATTTATATAAACATAGCATTTTATTCACATATCAAAACTTTGTACATGATGTATTCAGAGTCATTCATACATCAGTCATATTCTTTTCACTATGCTATCTGTTCCGTCATATACATCACGCTATCTATTACTGCCTATACATATATACATGTCTATAGTTAAATACTCTACATCAAGCCAAAGAAGAACTAGGACTATTATGGACATGAGCTGACACTGAATCCTCTTGCGGATCCTCTTCCGGATCTTCCTCAGACTCATCTTCTGAATCCTCAGCCAGCACTTGTTCCTGCACTAGTTGTTGAACCTGATCCATGGAATGCGGTTGTGATTCTGTAGGATCTGTCTCAGTCCTCTTCGTGTTAGCTAGCTCTAGTCTTAACCTTTCATGATGAATCAACTCTCTGACACAAGCATGTAGGTTTTCAGGATAATACCGTCTAAGTTCCTCTTTTACTGTCAACCAGTAATCCTCATCCTCTGGTAATATAGTAAGTACTGCGTCTATCCATGCAGTATCAAGGAACTGTCAATCCTGTGTCTCCATATGATCATATGAATCTCTTACTGAATCTAAGAAAGTTAGAATAGGGGATTCCCAGAAAACTTGATGACTCTCAAGATATATCTTAGTAACTATGTCTACCATCTCGAATAACTCACTACCTGAGTTGGTAGGTCTATGGGAGGAGTCTGGCATATCATAACATTCTGAGACTAGCCTTTTCCCTTTGCCCTTATCTTTCTTGTTCTCACTTTCCTCTTTCTCTTATTTTTTCTTCTTCAAATTGGCCTCAACATAATACATTCTGATGCAATGTGTCAGGCTTTCAAACTCTCTGCCTTCTAGGTTATCCTTAATCTCTGCCAAAAACTCATCATCAGGTATCTCTCTAAGCATAGTATCAATCCATAGTTGTTCAGGATACCTGTTCCCCTATCTTTCTAAATCATATTGGACTTGGGACAATCTAGTCATAAAGGATAGAACCCTATCAGGACCGTCTGAGTAAACCCCGTATGCTCTAGAGAACTTCCTCACGATCTTGTAGACTATCGTCTCTATATCTGGTGGTCTATTGCCTGGGGTGTTATCTGGATCCTCCAAAAAAGCTAACTCCCAGTCTACATCCTCATAAACCTCTACTCCCAGTACATGAGGAGGCTCCTCCATAGGTACCTCATAATCTTCATTATGTATGGGGTCTACAACTATTGGCTGTTCCAAACGTATTTTGTTAGAGCTAGTACTTTCATCTCCCGGAGGTCCTGATGGTCCGAGGTGTGGTTCAAACTGATAGTCAATCTCTGAGTTGTTTGTGGATTCAGACATCTGCCAAACCACAATAACAACTAGTTAATAGACTAACTTAAAAGGAAATAATAAATAAATATTACATTTATTTATTATAATTTCCTTTCCAACTATACTAATCTAGGGCCAGAACCTTATGCTCTGATACCAAAAATGTAACACCTCATACTTAGACTCATTTCCCATGTATTAAACTATATTTAAGTCCATTATTACTTAATTAGAGACTTGATTATATAAAAGAACTTAAACAAATTTATTTCATTTCGGGTACCATTCCCTTGGTTAACTTCTTTTTACCTAGTGAACTTTGAAAATTCATAACTAAATCAAGAAAAATCATATTTACATGGTTCAAGTCTCTAAATATATCTTAAAAGATTATATACATGGAAAAAATGTTGAACAGAGAAATTACTTGGCCAACTTATACAGTAAATTCGTATTATATGCACTGTAGCAATGGTCATTTTTGAAAATTTCTGATTCTGACCATAACTTTGAAAAATCACTATAAATCATACACAACTCCAAATTGAGTGATCTTTGTGTCTATGGAAAGCTACACATGTCTAGTTTTCATACATGTAAAAATATCATACATAGAACATATCTAGGTATATACAGTACTTCAAATTCCCAACCATATTCAGAAAAGTCTCTTGCATTCTCCCAACTTTCCAAAATTCACACTCATATATACATAAATAGCCATAACTTGCCTTTATCTTACATGATACTCCATAAGAACCTAAAGGAACATATTAACATGGAAGCATAGCATGATCATGTCCCATAAGATTTTACATAACCTCTCATATAATAGTATCAACCTAAGTATCATTATCTTGTATATTAACTTGCTTCTCCTTGCCTTTCCTTTCTTGGGTAATCTTGCCATAACTTGAACCTAAAATTGGTTAGACATTTGGAAAGGGGTGAGATTCAAAGAATCTCAGTAGCAACTACCATCATGCACACATATCATCATACATATTGCAAGTATTCATCTAAAAGTACATCAAGCATGCAATCAAATCATTTTGGCATAACCATTTTATAAAAATTTGGGCAGCACTTCCCCTTGTATTTGGACATATCCAGGGTCACATTACCCTTCAAACAATCCAACCAAAAATTCCAAATTATCACAAGACAACATTCCAAACATTAAACACATCATTCAAAGCAAGCAACATCAATGACAATACATAAGCATAGATAGGTAAGTTAACTACCTTTGAGCTTTCCACTAATCTCCAAACTTTGCAAGCCCTTTCCTTAATCTTTCACACTCCTTTGGATCCTATAGCGTCATAAAATAATGCCATTAACCACTAATTATCCAATTTCATTTACAAAGTGCTCACTTGAACTAAAATTTGCACTTTGTTACCCATCATGCATTCCTTGTACAACATACTTGTTCTAACCTATTTTGAACCCAAGGAATCCATTTTTGAGGTCAAACACTTGAAATTCCCTTCCTATAATGAACCCTAATTAGGCAGAAAATTATCATAAATTATAGAAAAAAAACTAACCGATTAATTTGTAATCCAATGACATATTCTTGCACCTTATGGCCTATATAACCCTTTTCATGGCTTAGTTTTTCCATACCTTCATTTTCTCTCTCTACTCTCTCTCTAGGTAGAAACTTTCAGCAAGAAAATAGAGGGAAAATAACCATTAAAATACCTCAAAATTGCTAGGAGACACAAGAAAAGGGTTGTAAGAGAATACCTTGTAGTTTTGGGATAAATCTTGTGATTTTCTCTTCTCCCTTTTTCTCTCTCTCTCTCACGCCTTCCTAGCTTGTTTCTCCGCTGAACCGGCATCTTTTTACGTGAGGAAGATGAAAAGGTATATTTTAAAATCATAATTATGTAATATAATCACTTAATTGACTTTTATATCTATTTTCATTTACTTTTCTTTTAAAAAGCTTTTTGAAAAATTTCACATGTGTCCATAAGATGATTCAGACGTGACTCACCTTACTTTTTAGCCAAAAATTACTTCAATAATTTTTATGGACCAAAATACTCTTTACCGATTAAATTTACCCGTACCGATTAGGTATTTTTACCAAAATTGTCATTAAATTGGTACAGGATTATCCAACCATTACTTTTAGTTCAAAATCATTATCTAGACCCAAAATATATTTTAGCAAGGTCCAATCATTATCCTTGGATCAATACTGCCTTTTCTCTGCAGTCTAAACTGATTTTTATCGGGTAAAATATTAATATTAAATCCTAATCACCCAATAAATATGATTTTGACATTAATAAATTTCATACTATATTTCATTGGGTCTAACCCATTGAGAGCTTCATTTGACTATATTTTTTATATTTACAAAAATACCCTTAACCCGGGTCTAATTTATAAGTTTTAAAACTTTCGGGTCATCAGGTGTAATTTGCCCCAAAATTCATAAACTCTCCTTCAAAATCTTCCTTTGTCCACCGACTTAAAATTTTTTTTATTATCATTATTATTATTATTATTTTCTTTTTCCCTTTTTCCTTTTTCTTTCTTTTTTTGTTCTAGGGGCAAAATCGTCATTTTCTATTTTTTCTTTCAACTGAGATAATTGACCTCTTTGTCCTATTTCATGTCAAATGATGTATATCCATTTTTACAAATTCTTTATAGATTTCAAAATATTAGGTCTTGAATATCCATAAAAGTTTCAGTATGCTACATTTCTATCCCCCTTAAAATAAATTTCGTCCTCAAAATTTAAAACATACTTTAAGTAAATATTTCTGGATACTTCTGTCTCATGTCTAACTCTATTTCCCAAGTTGCTTCTTCTGGGGTTAAGCCCTTCCAGACCACCTTCACTAGAGGAATGTCTTTGTTCCTCAATTGCTTGACTCGATAATCTATAATCTTTTCAGGTATAATATTAAAGCAAAGATTATCTTGTAGGTCAATCCATTTATATTCTATAATGTGTGAAGGATCGGACTGATATTTCTTTAACTAGGAGACATGGAAAACATCATGTATTTGGCTCAAATTTGTGGTAAGGCTAATTTATAAGTTACAGGTCCAGCTTTTGAGAGAATTTCGAAAGGTCCTATATACTTAGGACTAAGCTTTTTGGTCTTAAGCAACCGACCAGCTCCAGTCGTAGGAGATACTTTGAGGAAAACATGATCTCGTATTTCAAATTCTAACGGCTTCCTCCTTTTATCTGCATAACTCTTTTGCCTGCTTTGAGCTGTTAGTAATTTCTTTCTTATCATTTCAATTTGTTTGGAGGTCTGGTCAACCATTTCTGGACCAATCAGTTGTCTCTCACCTAACTCCGTCCAACATAATGGGGACCTGCACTTTCTGCCATACAGTGCTTCATATGGAGCCATCTAAATACTGTTAGCAAGGCTGACTTCCCAAGAGGGGGGGAGAATTGAGAAGATTGAAATTTCTCTGCACAAAATGAAATGGGTGAAGACAGCACAGTGTAAGGGAAGCAACGTATAAAACAGAGCAAGCTAAAAAGTAAAGATAAGGAGAAGAAAACTCAGTTATTTATCCTGGTTCGGTCTGTCCACTTGACCTACGTCCAGTCCCCAAGACAACTCTTGAGATTTATCCACTGTACAACAAGAATTCAACGGGCTTCTTGCTAATGCCACAGTACACGAGTATGCTCTGTTTCTGGAGCTCTCTCAAACACTCTAAGCACTTTCACAATGTGCTTCCCAATCCCCTTGTGATTTCCCCTCACAAGTAAATTTATCTTCCAGATGAAGAGTAGATTGTTTACAAAGATATAACTCTCTTGAATAGAGTAGAAATGAAGGTTAAAGTACAGATATTGAAGTTGAGAGGGTAAAAGCTTTTGAGAAGAAGTTTCAGCAGAAATTCGGTATATACAAGTTTGATTTGTTACCCACAACTTCAAATGATGTTATATTTATAGTTTTAGGTCTCAAATGTCCGTTAGAGACAAAATCTATCCGTTGGGGAAGTTATCCAATGGTTACTCTGAAAAACTATCCGTTAACCAACCGCATTTAATGCTTCTGACATACTGAAATTCGAATTTTGGTTGGTCAACAGACGAATTTCGAAGGAACCGAAGGTTAAAGCTTTCAACGTTACAGCACGAAGTTCGTCTGTTCATGAAGTGAAATTCAAATTTTAAAACTTACAAAATATTTTCACAATGTGACATACGAATTTTCAAGAGGAAAGTTTTTCGGTTAAGTATGAACAGTGTTTTCAATTTTCTACAGTGCCTTCGAAATTCGAATTTTGGAAGCCCAAAATTCGTCTGTCCATTGAACGTTCAAAGAGGCACAGTAGATCACTTTCTTTGAAATTCAAATTTTGAAAGGGTGAAATTCGTCTATCAGAGAGACTCTTTTAAGACTAGCTTCAACATTCGAATGTTACAAGACTTGTCATTCGTATGTCAGTGTTTCATTTCAACAGACTAAAAAACTTAGCTTCTAAAATTCGAACTTCAATGTTCAAAGTTCGTCTGTCAGAGAGCAGTTTTGAAACTTAAATCATTCTTGATCTCAGATGAACTTTAACATTGTTTCAGATGAATTTCTTCCATTTTCATAAGTTGTGATTTGTCTGAAATTTGAATTTTGAAGACTCAAAGTTCGTCTGTTTCAAAGAAGCTCCTTTCAGACTTATATGAAAATTCGAATGTTGGAAATTCAAAGTTCGTCTGTCAGAGAGCATTTTTCAAACTCAATTTCATCTTGATTTCAGATGCACTTTATCATAGTTTCAGACGAATTTCTTTGGTTTTCACAAACTTCATTTTACTTAAAATTCGACTTTTGAAAGTGTGAAGTTCGTCTGTTACCAAAAAGACTTCTTTCAGATTTGTATGAAAATTCAAATTTTGAACAACCAAAATTCATCTAACAGAGAGCCATCTCTTCAGACTTATTCAGTTTTAGCTCGAAATTCGAATTTCCTAAAGCAAAGTTTGAATTTCCAACTTGACAGTTAAGTTTAAACTTTCAAATTTCGTCTGTTTGTGGGTGTTTTTCAAATAAGTCAAGATTTAACACAAAATCAAGGTTTGAAAACATCTTTTTCTCAAATCAAAATCTTTTACCCAATCACAACTAAAACTAAAGATCCTACAAAAGATCTAACAGCAAATACTCAGAAAATCTTCACTTGAAACAACTTTGATCTCCTTTGATATCTTCAATCCAAGCTCTTGGATGTTGGTTTGGAATCATCAAACTCTTGATTCAACAAATACTGGAATGATAACTGTTATTATATGCAAATTCTGCTAGTGGTAAGTATACATCCCAGTTTTCTTTCATTTCAAGCACACAAGCCCTTAGTATATCTTCTAATGTTTGAATTGTCCTCTCAGTTTGTCCATCAGTTTGTGGATGATATGCTGTACTAAATCTTAATTGAGTACCTAGGGCCTGTTGCAATGAATTCCAAAAATTCGATGTTAACCTTGGGTCACGATCTGAAATAATACTACTGGGTACTCCATGAAGTCTCACTACTTCTTTAACATATAACTGTGCCAATTTATCCAATGTATATGTTGATTTCATGGCTAGGAAATGGGCGGACTTTGTGAGTCTATCTACTATAACCCATATAGCATCATATCCTGATGATGTTCTAGGTAATCCCATAATGAAGTCCATTGATATACTATCCCACTTCCATTCAGGGATATCTAAAGGCTGTAACATTCCTGCAGGTTTCTGATGTTCTATTTTAACTCTTTGGCATACTAAGCACTTAGACACATACTGGGTAATATCACTTTTTATCCCAGGCCACCAAAACAATTTTCTTAAATCATGATACATTTTTGTAATACTTGGAAGAATAGTGTATTTACTTTGATGTGCCTCTGCCAGTATCTTTTCCTTTAACTCTGCTACTGGAGGAACATATACTCTCTTCTGAAACCTGATCAAACCATCATTTGTCTCATTGAATTCTTGCATTTCTCGCTGACTCATCTTTTCTTTAACTACTTGTACAAACTCATCATTCTGCTGGGCTTTCATTAAATCTTGTAAAAATTCATTACCAATTTTGGTCTCATGTAATTGGAGAAACAAGGACATATCCCTAAAATCTTCCAGTATTTTCATTTCATGGATCATCATATAGGCTACGTGAACAGTTTTTCTACTAAGTGCATCAGCCACTACATTAGCTTTCCCTGGATGGTACTTTATAGAATGATCATAATCTTTTAACAATTCCATCCAGCGCCTCTACCTTGCATTCAATTCTTTTTGATCTTCTAAATATTTGAGGCTTTTGTGGTCACAAAACACTTCTACAGTCCCACCATAAAGAAAATGCCTCCATATCTTTAAAGCATGAACAATAGCTGCAAGTTCTAAATCATGTGTAGGATAGTTTTCTTCGTGCGGTTTTAACTGTCGAGAAGCGTATGCTACTACTCTACCATTTTGTATTAAAACACAACCCAATCCGTGCTTACTTGCATCTGTGTAAAGCACAAAAGGTTCCTTAGGATTAGGTATAGTTAATACAGGTGGGGTAGTTAACTTGCGCTTCAGTTCATTAAAACTATTTTTGCAATTCATATCCCACACAAAAGGTGTATTTTTTCTAGTAAGTTTTGTAAGCGGCAATGCAATTCGAGAAAAGTCCTGTATAAATCATCTGTAATAACCTGCCAAACCAAGGAAACTTCTTATCTCAGTGACGATCTTGGGTTGCTACCACTTTAGGACTGCATCAACTTTACTTGGGTCTACTGCGACCCCGTCTTTGGAAACAACATGCCCTAAGAACCGCACTTCTGTGAGCCAAAACTCACACTTGCTTAGTTTAGCATATAATTTCTTTTCTTTTAAAATAGACAAGACTATTCTCAAATGCATCTCGTGATCCTCTAAAGATTTGGAGTACACTAAGATATCATCAATGAAAACTACCACAAATTGATCTAAGTAGGGTCGGAAAATCCTGTTCATGTAGTCCATGAATATTGCTGGGGCATTCGTTAGACCAAATGGCATCACTAAAAATTCATCAGGCCGAGTGTTTCTCCTTGGGGTAATCCAGTGTTATTTTTAAAAAAGAAAGATAGGAGCCTCCAATGTATTGACTATAGGGAACTAAACAAAATTACTATTAAAAACAAATATCCTTTACCTAGAATTGTTAATGTTCAAGAATAAATAAATAACCACTTGAAGGAAAGCCTTCTCTAAGCTGAGAGCAATGGTATAAGTATTGCATGCCCGGGAAGTCCAGGTTAAGAGATAGACCAACTTGAAGTTAGGGCGAGTAGTGAAAAAGAAATAATAAAAAAATTGGTCTTTGGGTAAAATTACAAGAAAGTGCCCAAAAGCATGAATAATTACATTTTTGACCCGGCTTAAGGGCAAAATGGTCATTTATCATATTAGAAGAAAAATATGAATATTGCATTTAAACCCCAAGGAATAAATATTGATATCATAAAATGCATGAGAAATTGGGAAAAATAGAGAGACACCGTTAAGTGTGAAGAAGGGCAAAGAGGTCATTTTTCCCGGTTGGATGAAAAAATGAGAAATTATATTTTTGCCCCCAAATAACTATGAAAAGGACATCCATGTCCTTAAAGTCATAAAAATTCCGTGGAATAAGTATTAGAAATGTCTTAGGGAAAATTACACATAATAACCTGAAAGTTTCAGAAATTATAATTTAATCCCGGGTCAAGGGCAATTTTGTAAATGTGAACAATTATGGTCAAAACGAAGCCCTCGACGAGAGAAGTCCAATGGTATATGGCACTGAGGGTTAATGTTCAAGAATAAATAAATAATCAATGTCGAGTGTCCAAAAGTAATAGTAAATCAGGTCTGGATATGGGCTATACACAGATACCATTTGGGACAAGATAATTATGGAAATATAAAAATAAAATTAGAATAGTCCTGCATCCCAAAAATGCTAAATTACTGTAAAGACGATTTTATCGGTACGATTAAAAAATATCCGGATTGAGGTATATCTGGATCAGGAAATTTGGGCAATTTTTGGACACCTCAAGCTCTCCCATGCGTGACTTTTTCTGCAGCCCATGAAGCCAACCAATCATCTCAAAAAGTTGGGAAAACTTGCTAAGTAAGGAGCAAAAAAAAATAAAAGTAACTTTGGTTAGTTGATTTGATTCACCATAATTAAGCATATAATTAACCATTTAAACCCTTCTCTTCCCTCACCATTCACGCATGTCCAGTAACCTCAAAACAGAGCAAGGAAAAATGCAAGAAAGGAAGAGAGAAAGAGAGAAAGAAGAAGAGGAAAGCTCAAGGGAAATCAAAGGCACAAACTTTGGTAAGTTAATCTACCACCTTAGACTTGTTGTTGGTAGTATTTGGAGCATGATTCATGGAGTAGTTTTTTTTCTTCACTCTCTTGCTATATGATGATCGTTAAATGGAAGAAATACCTGAGTTTAAGAAGTGACTTAATAATAGTGGTCTTCTCAGGTATAGCCCTACTAGAGCAAATATATGCACATCAAGTTAAGGAGGGTGAATAACCTATGAGCTGTGCTAAGTAAGTTTGTGCTAGAGAAATCATTTGAAGGAAAAAAAGTAGCTTCGCCCAACTAAACCAAGGACTCCAAATCCAAAGGAATAATAGAATTACTTTAAGAAATGTCAGGATAGGTCTGGAAGACAAGTTTAATTTCTAGATCTCCTGAGTAATATGATAGAAGCAAAAGAATGTTTTGAAGGGCATCATGATCATTGGCTCCTTAGAAGTGAATGGATTGACCTAGTAGTTGATGCTATATAGAATCATGAGCTATGAAAGTTTGAGAGGATGAAAACAATAGTAGTAAGTTTTATGCTAGTATGGAAACCTCATAAGTTTAGTATGATGACAAGGATGAAAGGCATATGTAGATGTGATGCACAGTCATGGTTTTGAACCAAGTAGGTATGTAGTAAGGTATTAAAGTAGTGAAGTAGAACGACCAAGGTTCAAAGGATAAAGATGAAAGTAGTCAATGAAACTTGTTAAGCACAATTATTAAATGCAAGACAATAATGATTGAGATATGAAGAGGTGTTCAACAAAGACAGATAGCACAACCACGGACTTCTCAAATGACCCCAGTGACAGTAAAGAAAGGTACCATAACCAAGATTTCTTATAAATGATCCTTATGACTGGGATCAGTAGCAAAAGATTGTGAAGAGCAATTACAAGATGGAGTTATTACCCAGAAACAAAGGAAGAAGCTAGAGCCTAAAATGCTCCACCTATACCGTAGTAGTCTCAAGCCAATTAGTAAGCTCTTGTAGGATAAGCTACAAAGCAACTGGTTGAATTTATCAATCATTGACATATGGTTATGTAATATAGAATGTATCAACCATCATCCTTGATGGTGAATTTGATACGCAAAATATTGAGGGATAGACTATAAGCCTGGAAAGATTTCTAAGACAATGGGTGACATGTCAGAAATGAAAGACTTTGATGGTAATATATTAGTTGAAGAATAAAGTTAATTAAAGGAAGTGAAATTTATAAGAATCTGCTCTAATAAGAACGAGATGATCAATGAAAGTACAATAAGGCATAACCTTTAGGCTCGAAATTTGACGTACCCTCAGTAGTACGTTGATGGACAAGAAAGGTGGAAATAGTCTGAATCACAAGTATGTTTCAATACCCCTAGTTACTAGTAATGATAACAAAATTACAGAGAAGGGAAAGAGTAAGTAAGAATAAGAGTAAGAAGCTTTGGAATAGCAATGAATTATGAAGCAAAGCAAAAGAGCAAAGAAGGTAGATCAAGCAGCCTAACTCTATTTAAATATAGAAAGGCTCATGGCAGAAGTCCATGTTTAGTAAGATAAAATGGTGCTCTAATTATGGAAAGCCGAGATGTTGAACTTGTGACAGTACAATGGAAATGGCCAACACTAGACCAAAAGCACAAGGGAGAGTCTTTATACTATCCCAATAGGAGGATGTAAGTCACCTGATTTAAGCAAAAGTATGATGCAAGAGCAAGTTACTCTTTATCACTGTGCTAAAAGGTTGGGTCTAGAGGTTATTATAATATGATTTATATGTGAATGTTTTCACTATATACAGGGCCATAATTTCCATTGCCAGTCTAAATAAATATTGAAGCACAACGGTAAGCACGAATTGGCTTTTTGTAAATGATCTCCTCTTAGATTGTGAAAAGAAGATATTGATTATGCCTACCCTGAAAATGTTCCATGTGCTTAGGTTAAGTCATATGTTATACCCATTGTTCAAGTTGAGAAGAGCTTGTGCAAAGATGTTGAGTATAGACATGAAAGTTGAGGTATGATTTAAAAGAGAAAGTTTGATAAAGATTCAAGGCCTTTATAGTGGAAAGTTAGCAATGTATTTATTATGTTTAAGACATGAGGTATGAATCTAAAGTACAAGTATAAGCATAAGGGTTTAGTGATAAGCAGTTAGGGAACTATGAAATCTAGAGATAGTTAATTGTTGAACTTAGTATAAAATCTAGCTATAAAGAAAGTATTTGGCCGAAAGATCTCACAATGAAAGAAATCCTCTGTCAGTTGCTAAGGTGAAAATAAAGGGAGGTAGCTCTTGGGTAGAAGCCCAATTGAGCCAAAAAAGATGAAATCCTCCATATGATAAAAGTCACCGAGGCGAGGTAGAGGAGAGATAGCTCCTGGGGTGATGTCCAAATAAGCAAGAATGGTGAGAGGCTAAGAGCTAGATTTAAACTGAGCTAACAAAAGACTATTGAAGGGTTAAGAAGTTTTTCTAAAATTACCACATGACTGATTAACCTTGGCTAAGAAGTTAAAGAGGTTATAAATACAAACAGGATGTTAAAGAGCAAAAAGTCAGTAACCACTACCTTAATGTTAGTCAGACTCCGACCCATAGAAAGCCAAAAGAATTCAAGGGCTCTAGTAAGAAAAGCAAAATGCAGGGTTTGGAGGTATGTTTATATGCAAAAGTATAGTGGTGAATTAAAGCTCTAAACTGATAAAAGTTAGAGTAAAAGGAAGCAAAATAAGTATGAATAATAGATGAAGATGAAAATGATACAGAACTGTCATTATAAGACATTTTATTATATGTTAAAAGAAGAATTGAATGTTGTAGAAATGAAGCAGTAAGCTATCCAGAGGTACCATAGACAAGTTATGGCTTAGAAGAAAGCCTATTGCCACATTTTCTAAGTTCGGTAGTGGCATGAGTAAAGCAAAACCCCTTAGCATCCTCCAGTTAAGGTTGCTTGCAAGGAAGAAATTTCAAGATGGTTGACCTACTGGGAAGTAATAAAGATGTAAGAAGTATGAAGAGTAAGATGTGCAAATAGTTAATGTGCACACTATGAGTCTTACTAAGGCACTTGTTACAATATGAATGGAAATATGAACAATATATGGTGGTCTTAGGTAATGATGATGTTTAAATAACTCTAAATCTTTGGAAGAGCATGAAAGACAATTGAGAATTTTTGAAATGTTGCAAAAGCAACGACTTGCTGAACTTAATAAATGGGAACTATGCTCCAAAAAGTATGGTTAGTAGGTTACAGAATCTCCCATAAAGATCACAGTAGATCCTAGCAAAGCAAGTAATGTATGAGATGGGAGAGACCGAACCCTAAAACGAAATGATAATTTTTATAAGTTCAACAAGGAGTTATAAAAATTTCTCTCAAATTGTCTTACCGCTTAGTTAGAAAGAAAGTTTTGTGGGAAAGGAATGAGTTTTTATGAATTAAAGAGGCTAGACCTCCTCCCCTATGTTAAATGTTCCTGATCCAATGATGACCTAGAAGGTCTATAATAATGAAAAGTAAGAATGAATCAGGGCATGAGCAATATATCGGGGTTGAGTTGAGGTAGTAGTCTATATTTTGAAAGATAAAATTTTTGTAAAAATGTATTCCCACTTATAATAGCGGTAATGAATGCTCTTAAGATACGGAATTAGTATAAGCTATTATGTCTACAATACCACCATAAAGGTACTGAGACCACAGTAACCTCAAGTGATCATGAAATGAAAAGAAAAGTTAAACTTGAGGTATAGAAAGTAGAATAGAAGAAATGTTAAGATCCCCCCCTTCAATGACTAACCATGCTAGGGATAACCAATGCAAAAGAGTTAAGGAAGGAGCAAAAGGCATGAAGAAGGAAATGATGTTGCAAGCTCTTGTGTTATAATATGAATGGTTATTTGTGTCTTGTTTTATATGAAATTATAAAATAGTAATTATTATGTTAATGTTATGGAAAATGCATGAGAATTTCCAGTTCTGGATATTGTGATGTTAAGTTATGTTCTACCAAGTTTCATGACAAAATGAGTTCATTTACAAGGGTTTTGGAAAGCAAATGCCAATATAGACTGAAACAGGGCATTTTCCAGATGTATCTGTTTCATTCACCCTTATTCTGTACTTAATGTGAGATTAGGCTTATGGTATTTTTATACCAGATATAGGGCATCTCAACCTTTAATATGACACCTAATTCACCCCATTTGGAGTTGTGTACAATTAATGGTGAATTTTCTAATTCAAGGTTCAGACAGGGCAAGAATGGGAAAACTGAAAACTGAAAAGTAAGTACTGGAAAATTCAAAAGCTAATATAAAATCGTAAAAAGCTCCAAATATTCAGTATCTTATATGTATAAAAAGGTCTATATTTTGAGTTTTATATGCCACTGATTTGAAGTTAATTGGAGCTATATAATAGGAGATATGGAGTTTTTCCCAAAATGGTTTTAGTACGAGTTGGATTTTGACTCTTTATGATTTAAGTTATCACCATGCCCTGTACAAGTAAAATACATGTATAATAAAAATATATTTAGAAAAAGGACATATAGGGCTTTCCAATGACATAAAGAATATATGATTTGGCTTAGGATATAATGAGATATGAATTTTTAAATATAAGGCCAAAATCCTAAGGAAGAGAAAATGACCAAATGTATAGTAAATGTTTGAGAAATAAACTGTATAAATTGATCAAGAGAATGATATGTTTCATATTTTTCCCATGTAAAGAAGGTTTTTATAAATTTTTAGAGATTTGAATCACTATAAAATTATTTTTCTATAATTAGTTATGAATTTTCAAAGTTCAATCAGTAAAGTGAAAACTACCATATGAACAGTAACTAAAAATTTTGAAAATTCTGATTTTCGTTCTCATGTGATTCAAGCTTATGATCAAGTATAATTAGACCTAAAAGGAGTCTAATTCATGGGAAATAAGTTAAAAATTAAGGTGTTACAGACCGCATTTGGCTTCATCATCGCCGTTTTGGTCATCCTTCTTTTCATGTTATTAAAATGATGTTTCCTTCTTTATTTAAAGACCTAGATATTGAGTCCTTTCATTGTGATGTTTGTGAATTTGCTAAACACAAATGATCTTCATTTCCCATTAGTAATAAAAGAACTTCTGTTCCTTTTAATTTAATTCATAGTGATATTTGGGGTCTTTCAAATATTCCTACTATTTCTGGATATCGATGGTTTGTGTCCTTTATTGATGATTGCACTCGTATAACTTGGATTTATATTTTGAAATAAAAATCTGATGTAAGCTCTATATTCCCATCCTTTTACAATATTATCAAAACTCAATTTGGGATTGGGATACAGAGATTTTGTTCTGACAATGCAAAAGAGTTTTTCAATCAATCTTTATCAATCTTTTTTAATACTCAGGGAATTATTTATGAGTCTTCTTGTGTTAATACTCCACAACAAAATGGGGTTGCTGAAAGGAAAAATGGCCATCTCTTGGCTACCACATGAGCCTTGCTATTTCAAAATAATGTCCCTAAACAATATTGGGTGGAAGTAGTTTTAACTGCAAGTTATATAATCAACAGGCTTCCCACACAGACTCTTGGTTCAAAAAGTCCTATACAACTTCTCACTCACTTTTTCCCTGACTTCAAAGCTTCGAATAATCTCATCCCGAGAATATTTGGTTGTGTTGCGTTTGTTCATGTGCATTCTCAAAATCGGACTAAACTTGATCCTTGGGCCCTAAAATGTGTGTTCATTGGTTATTCTCCTACTCAGATAGGATACAAATGCTATCATCCTCCTTCAAAAAGATTCTATGTCTCAGTTGATATGACTTTTTCTGAGAGTGAGTCTTATTTTCATAATATTCTTCCAAAGAGAACTGTCTTTCCTGATAACCAGAGTTAAGATCACTTCTTTCTTGAAATACCAAATGACTCCTTTGGACCTTCCAGTTCCTGTGATTCTCAACAGCCCCTACTTCCCACTTGTCCTTTACAGGTTTACTCTCACAGGAAAGAGACATCTCAACCAGAGCAAGTTCAATCTTCTGAATTGGCACATGTTCCTAAAGGCACAGAGGTAACTCATTCCCTTGAAAATATCCCTGAAAATATAGATGATGATCTTCCTATTGCCTTATGCAAAGGTACCCGTAGTTGCACAAAACGTCCATTATATCCTTTGTTATCTTTTTTTTCCTATAACAATTTGTCTTGCAGCCATATAACCTTTCTTGCAAATTTAAATGAGATTTCCATTCCTAAAACTTTATCTGAGGCATTGACAAATGAAAATTGGGTACAAACAATGAAAGTGGAGATGGAAGCCCTAGAGAAAAATAAGACATGGGACCTGGTTCCTTTGCCAAGAGGTAAGAAACCAGTTGGGTGCCGCTGGGTCTTTGCAACTAAGTTCAACTCTGATGGTTCCTTAGAAAGATACAAGGCACGGTTAGTTGCAAAAGGATATACTCAAACCTATGGCATAGATTATGTGGAGACTTTTGCCCCTATTGCAAAAATGAATACAGTTCGGATTTTACTGTCTATTGCTGCTATCCGAGATTGGCAATTACTGCAATTCGATGTTAAAAATGCCTTCTTACATGGTGATTTAGAAAAGGAGATCTATATGAAGGTTCCATCAGGATTTTATTCTCAGCTTACATCCGATACAGTTTGCAGACTTAAAAAGGCACTTTATGGGCTCAAACAATCTCCAAGAGCATGGTTTGGGAGATTTACAAAAGTCATGCTTAGTATGGGGTACAAGTAAAGTCAAGATGATCACACTCTATTTATCAGACATTCGGCTTCATGGGGAGTGACGGTGTTACTAGTCTCTGTTGATGACATTATAGTCACAGGAGATGACATGGAAGGAATTAATTTCTTAAGGAAGCAGTTGATGCAAGAGTTTGAAATTAAAGAATTAGGGAGGCTTAAGTACTTCCTAGGAATTGAAGTTGCTCATTCAAAGCAAGGAATCTTTATATCACAGCAGAAATATATTCTTGATTTATTAACTGAGATAGGTAAATTAGGATGTACACAAATAGATACCCCAATAGAAATTAATCATAAACTTTGTGACTTCCCAGACGATACAACTGTTGATGTGGGATCATATCAGAGGCTTGTTGGCAAACTAATATATCTGTCTAATATTAGGCCTGACATAGCTTATGCTGTAAGTGTTGTGAGCCAATTTATGCATGCCTCTAAAGAATCACATCTTCGGGCTGTACATCGAATTCTACAATACTTAAAAGGTACCCCAGGAAAAGGAATCTTATTCAAAAGAGGAAATAGATTAACTCTTGAAGTCTATACCGATGCAGATTATGCAGGTTCCATGGTTGATCGGAGGTCAACGATAGGTTATTGTACTTTTCTTGGTGGAAACCTTGTCACTTGGAGAAGCAAGAAGTAGAATGTGGTTGCTAGATCTAGTGCAGAAGCTGAATTCAGAGCAATGGGCCTTGGAATCTGCGAGCTATTATGGATAAAGATAATCTTAGAAGATTTGAAAGTTAAATGGGACGATACAATGAAGCTTTACTATGATAATAAATCAGCAATTAATATTGCTCACAATCCAGTACAACATGACCGGACCAAGCATATTGAGTTAGATCGTCATTTTATAAAGGAGAAGCTGGATACTGGTTTAATTTGTACACCATTTGTTCCTACCGGAGAGCAACTTGCTGATATTCTCACAAAGGGATTGTCTAGTGTTCATTTTCAGAATTTGATCACCAAGCTGGGATTGGCGAATATCCACTCACCAGCTTGAGGGGGAGTGTTAGAAGATATTAGAATATTTTTAGGATATTATTATATTAATTCTTTTCTATTCTTATCTTTCATAGAATCAGCATAAAATCAGGGATTATAATCCTTACATTTATTGTTAATATTCTGTATTTATTTTTTAGCTCCTAGGGTAGCCTGTATATATACCCGTGTACTCCTCAATTGTAAATCATCAGAGAATATTTTTCTAACCACTATTCATGTCAAGATTCAACATTAGGCATTACATTTCTAGAACCAATTTCTCCAAACTCCCATTCCTCTATACTCTCTCCCTGAAAGGGTGTTTTGGTAAAGAATGGAGTAGTTTCAAAGAAAGACACATCTATAGATGCAAAAAAAAAAATTGAAGAAAAGGTGAATAGCATTTGTAACCCTTCTTATTTGAGGAGTAACCTAGAACAATGCATTTAAGTGATTGTTGATCAAGTTTGTCACCCATATACAAGTAAGCAAAAGTTATGCAACCAAAAACCTTATAAGGCAAAGTCTGTATAAAAGTGTTAGCAACAGGAATCTCATGCAATAAAAGATTATAAGGTGTTTGGAATTGCAAAACTTTGGAGGAATCAAGTATGTAGCTGTAAGAATAGCATCCCCCAATAATATCTAGGCACATTTGATCCCATCAACAAAGCTAGAGCAACATTTCGAGGTGTCTATTTTTCCTTTCAGACACACCATTTTGTTGAGGAGAATAAACATAAGTATTTTGATGAACAATTCCCTTTTCAGCAATAAATTCACTCGTAACAGAATTACGAAATTCAATACCATTGTTTGAACCTAGTATTTTAATAGACGTGTGAAATTGATTCTGTATGAGATAGAAGAAATTTTTAAATAGCTGAAATACTTCAAATTTCTCTTTAATGAGATAAGTTCATGTCATACGAGTGTGATCATCCACAGAGATTAAGAACCACCTAGCCCCACACAAACTTGTAGTCCTAGAAGGACCCCAAACATCACTGTGTATTAATTGAAATGGCTTAAAGGACATATGAGAATATTGAGGGTAAACGGATTTGACATGCTTAGACAACTGACATACTTCACAATCAAAAGTAACATTTTTATTGTGGAAAAACTGCGAATACAACTGTTTCATATAATTCAACTTTGGATGCCCTAATCTATAGTGCCATAATTTCAAGTCATTGGTCATAGACAAACCAATTTTATTTATGGCTTTATTTTCATCTTCAATAACATTTTTGCACCTCATTATATAGAGCCTAGCTTGCTCATCATCCCTACTAACAGACACAAAAGTCTCCAAGTCCTGGAATAGAATCACACATTAGGTTCTAGTAAGTACCCAAATATAGTTATAATCTCAAGTCAATTTTCTAATGGATAAGAGATTGTAAGAAAGTGCGGCATAAACAACACATCATGTAGAACCAATTTTTCAGAAATTCTTATAGATCTCATACCCTCTACCTTGGTTTGATTATCATCAGCTACTGTCACATAGTAATCACCATTATATGGGTCTAATTTAGTAAAACATGAGGAATTACCTGTCATATGTTCATCACCTCTCGAATCTACCACCCAAGTGTTACCTTTGTTGGAGTATGTAGTGAGAGCAGTAGAAGAATGATCACTGTTACTAGCAATGAGACCGATCGCTTTCTCCTTCACTTGGATCTAATTTCCAAATAGCCTTTGCAGTGCTTGCAATTGTTTAGGTGTGAATGGCATAAAGCTATCATCACTCTGAGCCATAAGTCCACTACCTCCCTTTCATTTGGCATGATTAGGCTTGCCATGGAGAGACTAACAATCTCCTTTGTATGCCCAATCTTGTTGCAGTGTTCATAGATAGGTTTATTACCCTTCCTTTGTAAATTTTCTGAATACCCTCCTTTTGCTGCAAGAGCTGTCAATTTTGAGTTCAGAATTGGAACTAGTTTGATAGCAAGCAATTGCTTGCTACTTTCCTCATTCTTCGCAGCAAAGAAGGCCTCCTTCACAATAAGAAGTTTTTCCATATTCAAAATTCAGCCTTTGTAGTCATTAAATGTTGAATTCAGGCTCAACACAAATTTAAACAATCATCCTTCATCCTTGAGTTTCTAATACAAGGCTGCATCTTTTGTGCAAGACCAAGAGTTGTCTTCATACAAATCAAGTTATTGCTAATTCTTCATAAGAGTGTTATAATATTCAGTAATACTCGGTGAAAATCATGGAGGAATGATTTAACTCTCAAAACAACAGCTTTGTTTTTCACTGTTGAGTAGGACTCCTTTGCCGATTCCCATACTTCACATGCTGATTTACACAACATGAAATTGGTGCTAATTTCGGTGGTCATGGAGTTGATCAACCATGCTTGGACCATACTATTTTCAGCTTCCCATTCTCAAAATTTGGGATCTCCTAGGTTTGACTGGGCTATGTCTTTGGTGAGATATCCTTGGTAATAAACAAACTCACGCTGGCGCTCCACTGCATGTAATTGTGCCCATTTAATCAATGGGCTATAATGATTACTAGACTTAGTTTTAGCTGTTGAGGATTATCAGAACTTGATTGAAAATGTCAGATAAAGTGTTGTGTTCCTTACTGCCATCAGAGGTCAAAGCCATCATCTCATACTTAGTTATGAATAGGGTGAAGGCTCTAATACCATGAAGATAATTAAGAAGAGAATTAAGAATAGAATTAGAGTTAAGTCATCTGCCTCTCACCCGTCTTATTACTGTATATTATATAAGAAAAGTAAAACAATAATCTAGTTACAGATAATTAAGGATAATATTATCCTAATATCTCAACTAACTAGGGTTTATCCAAATTTAAATATCTAACTGAATAGATAGAGGAGAAATAAATAAACAAATAAAATATCATAACTAACTATAATTTACCCCCACTTTCCCATTATTTCCTTTTGGCTTGACCTTCGATATTTCTCCCTCTACTCATATTAATAGTCAATACCCTATTATGAAAATAATAAGTCATTTCTTCCAATGTATGGTCCTTCCAAGCAATCAATAATTCAAATGTATGACCCAATGGTTGTGCCCTGCTTGACGCTTCTATCATTTTTAAATGTTATGGTGTTGAAAACAACCATTCATTTGTTAGGCAAGTTATGTTACTTGCACATTTTTAAAGTGATGGCAATTATTATTAGATAAACTTTCAGATTTTTAAAGACGGCAATGAATAAATTAAGTAAAACAAGTTTTGATGATTCATAAAATCAAAAGATGGCACCCTTGTGTGCTAATCATGCCTATTAATACATTGGATACATTGGAATGCACACCCTCACACTTTTTGAACTAAAAAATAAAAATAAAAATACTATACATCAATTAAAATTAAAATATAAATAGAACTTGATTAGATAAGGCTGAACAACTTAAAGTATAACTTGTTCTTATTCTGCCGCATTGGCTTAATTATAATAGGGCAATTCCTTGGAATTAAACAAACCCTGCTTGTGATCAACAGAGAATAAAACTATAGGAAACAAAACATGACAACCTAGAGAGAGAAGTTTGGTTTTATGTGTCTCAAGAAGTAAAAAAGATTTCTGTGAAATTTGAGTCATGGTGGGTAGGACCACAAGGACATTCCATACTTGGGGTTCAAACTCAAGACCATTAGTTAAACTAATCACATAGTCCCCTACCAACTAAATTACATCCTCATTGGTTATAACTTCTTTCTTTTGTTATACTCCCTCTATTCCCTATTATAAGACATATCATTTTATATAACATTTATATAAGTCATTTTATGAAATTTATATAACATTTAATATTTATTTTCCATTTTTACCCTTATTGGAAATATTCAAAAGAGTTATGGTGAAGAGAGATAAAAAGGAAATTTTGGAAAGTTATGGTAATTTTTGAAAATATCAAGGCTTTCAACTAATTTCCTAGATATGTGTGAGATAGGTAAATATAACTTATAATAATAGGGAATAGAGGAAGTAATTATATAACTTTAATTGTTTTAACATCATTTCATCCTCTTTTCATCTTGGATGTGTGAAATCAAAATCCAAGTATCCATATAAAGGAGGACCATTTTTTACTATTTATTAGCTACTTCAACATGTTGGGCTTTGTGCAGATGGATTCCTATCATGACATATGGAGTCGTTATGGTTATGATTATTGACACATGCCCATTGCCTCAGATTTTTAGTTGTCTTAACTATATCATTAGCTTCTAAAGTCATACCCATCGGCTCTTCAAAATTCTGGACTCCAAATACAAATATGAAGCTATGCAATAGAGGTCATGTCAAGTTAAACACTGATAAGCACATCTTCCTAGATAAATCACACATTGTCAGTGAAATGGAGTCCCGCCATTTATCTCATTTGAAATTTGAATTTATAATGTAAACCAACTTTTAGCTAGATCTATTTATAGCTCTCATGTGAAAACACGTTTGCTCATCTGGCGCTAGGCTCTCCCTTGAAGCATCTACTAACTCTGTTTTTCAATCTTCATCTTCTCATTCTTCATTTTCATTAACATGGCAGAACCAGAGTACGACCTTGTGAAAGACTTGACTAATTCAAAAGAAACATGGAGGATTATTGTGAGAGTTTAGCGATGGTGGACTGTCAAAATCAGTTACCTCTTAGGGCATTCTACTCAATCAACATGGTATTAGTTGATGAACAGGTACGATGATTTTTTTTATGTTCTTTAGTGCATTTTCTCTTGATGTTCTTTTCTGAGTAATTTTTTCAAGGAAGTAAAATCCAAGCAACCATTGGGAATAATGCTCTAGTAGAGATATATGCTAAAGAACCTACTGAAGGAAAGTGCTATGTCATTGAAAACTTTACCCTCTCTAAGAATCACCTGCACTACCATGCTACTGACTACCCATTCAGAATCAACTTCAACCATGGTACTAATGTTGAACTATCACATATGGCACTACCCACTCAATGATGGGGTTTTGTACCCATCTCTAATATTATCAAAGGGACACAATTGGAGGATGTTCTTATAGGTGTCTATTCTGTATGCTTAGCCCCTTTTCTTCTTCTTGCAACCTGAATATATATATATAATTATGCTGGATTTTTGGCTATTGGTGACAGATGTCATGGGATTCTTGAAAAGTTTTGGTCAGGTTGATGAATCTAATAGGAACAATGAAGGTCACAAGAGGCTATACTTCAGTTTAGCTAATGATTAGTGAGCTAATATCTATCCTAAAAATTATTTAAAGCCATTCATTTAGTTTTCTATCATTATAGCTTACTGTTATGAAAAAATTCATCTATAAAGACAATTGTGTGAGGGTTGTTCTATTTGAAGAATGTGCGTATGATGCCTACTGTTCAAAAGAAAAAGACATGAAGCCTCCTATTATTATGGTCTTGCAGATGGCTAGATTGAAGTATAATGCTAGTAACAGTTTGAGCTATGTATCATTAAATTAGATTGGTAACAATAGTCGTAGAGGTACTAATTTCAAATATCAGTAGGAGTCCCAGAGATTGCTAACTCTTGGTCAACTACAAAAGTTCTTTTTAATCCAGATATATCGGAAGTAAGCAATCTGATGGCTAGCTTATCATCGTCCAACTTGGGTGAAAAGTTGAGCTTTACACAAGAAATCTTACCTTACTAGTCTTAGTCTCTGTTCATTACTGGAAGCTTAATGACTTTCCTAGAAGATACACAATTGCACAATTGTTGTCAAAATACAAGGTAAGGTGAATCTCAAAATTTATAATATATTTTGACCATAGATATGAGCTCAAAGTGATTATATGAGTAACATTGGTGCTTTTTGCTCATTTGGTGACAGAATATAGTTTGTGTTATCATGGCTACCGTTCAGAAACTTGAAACTAACTTTGGTTGGATATATGAAGGATGTGCAAATTGCAGTGCCAAACTAAAATCCAAGAATAATGTTCGACGTTGTTTTGGGTGCAAGAAAAACTCCATTGCAGTTGAACCTAAGTTTGAGTTCATCCCGAATATAAAATTATTTCCTTTTATTCTAGAATTTTTTTGGTCAATTGCTGAAATGTTAAAAGTTCCTTGTAGATATAGGCTTTATTATACTATGAATAATCATATTGGAAGATTGTAGTTTATGATTGGTTGGCTGTCAACTTGCTTGGAAAGCACAAGAGTTAAAGCATCAGCTAGAGCAGGTTATATTAAGCTTCTTAGTATTAATTATGTCAAGCTGTGGTTAAATTGAAATAGTACGTGATTCTGAACTGCTATTTTTGTGGATGAAAAGACCTTACTCTTTTCCTAGGACATTGAAAAAGATAGTGGGTCAGAAATTTATTTTGAAGGTCAATCTGGATGAACAAAATGCTACCAAGAAGTTTTCAAGTTGTAGTGTTTTGGAGTATGAGAATGAAAAGGAGCAGATAAAAAGATTCATGTACTCTTTTGATAATTGATTATTCATGAATCATGGTTGTCTTACATTTAATAAAATCCGGTTTACCAACTAAGAATATTTATTCTTCATGTGTAGAATTCACTGCTTTTTATGAGTGATATCAAGAATGTAAGTGTAGCAAACTCTTCTTTTTTTTTTGTTATTAGTTTCATTTACTTTATAATAAATGGTGGTCTTCATTATTTATAAGATTCGCAACTAACACTTAGTGATGTGAAGAATGTAAGAATACAACCACATTGGCTAATTTTTATCTATTTAAATGATTTTATACTGATGTTTATGCTACTAATTGATCATTGACAAGCTGTCAATCTATGTGCTTTCATCATGTTGTCATCTAATGAACTTGTAACATTGAATGAAAATGTGTAAAAGTCTAACTCTGTGATGGAAGATAATGATCCTATTTCTTCAACACCAATTGGTTCATCTGGATCCACAGATGGTCCTCCTTCTCAAAATGTTGTTAACATATGAAATGACTATATCTAAGCTTGTGACCCCACCACAGTTGAAGGGTAAGGGTAATGGAAAGAGGAGCACAGGGGATTCTTAGCCAATTGGGATAGGAGAGATGATGACACCTAAGTTTTCAACTAACAAACCGATGAAAATCACCAAGCAAGAGAAGAAAGATTAAAAATTCTATAGTTAGAGAGGCATTGCCTGATGTAGTGTAGCAAAGTGTCATCATTTTATATTAGACATCGATTATGTAGTAGTCTTTTTTTGGATCATGTAGTTCTTGATCTTTTTTTTGGATATGTCCGGAACAACATAGTCTTGGATCTTGATGATTTTCAGGCCTATATTGTACACATATGTTAGATCATATAATTCTTGATCTTTAGCCAAATGTATTGGACATATGTTGTATACTCCTTTTAGATAGTGTAATTCCAAATCCTTTATTCTTATTGGCTATTACACTGAGTTGTTAATTTAAAAGCCCTTGGAAGAGTTGGTTACAAAAATATTATTAGTTTGGATACATATGTCATATAGCTCTACTGGGTTGCTTTTAGAATATGAGCTGTTGAATGATCTATCACCTTCTGTTTCTTTAAATTTTTGACATCATGTGTTTGATAGATGAGTGGACAAAGGTCTTAGTAAACACTAAGTTTGGAATTTCTGAAATATGAGTCCATTTGAGCCATTATAGTAGTAGTCAAGCTATACCATCAGTAAACACTGAGTTAAACTATGATAGGCTTTAACTCTTGTGTGGGTTTAAAGATTAAAATGGATTTATATACAACGAAATAACCTTGATGAATCTAATATGCTGGATAGAACTCTCATTTGGTAAAATTATTAAAATAAGGCTACAATATTCATATAAGAAGTTATGCTATAATAGGTTTTAACCAAACAAAGTTTAAAGAGATTTTCATGAGAACTAACTGCTAACCTATAGACTACCATCAGTTTATGAACTACAAAATTAGTGATGCTTTTATTTAAAATCAATTTGACAGCAAGATGATGAAAATTAATTAAGTTCTTTCTCGCTAACTATCATAGTAGTTGGGTCCCTTTCATTTCTAACGGGACTTTGTTGATGTAATACCCATTTACACCATTGTGATTTGTATCATTAAGTTTGGCAAAGAGTTTCATAAACATCCGCTGTGTATTTTGCTTTTAGTATAGGTTTGTCCAGTTTTCATGTTGATTAGGCATGTGCAATCAAAGGTTTTGTCCAGTTATCATGTTTTCAGATAAGTCTTATTTGACTTTTGCTTTATGTTGCTTTGTTTCATAGCTGACCTACCCCTTATAAAGAAAACTCATTTTTGCACCAAGAGGCAACATGTCATTGTCACATTTAAGATACAATCCAAAATCAATCTTTACCATCTAGTAATCCATATGGCAACTATCCCTTTGTAAAATTATTGGTTGGTAATCTGTATGGCAAGCCACCCATCAAACCTTTGCTAATGCTCTTCATAGCCGTTGACATAATAAAATTTCATATCAGAAATTGTCCATTAGTTCAGTGTTATTTGACTTTTGCTTTATATTGCTTTATTCCATAGGTGACCTAATTCGTATAAGAAAACCCATTTTTACAGCAAAGCACAAAAATGTAACTATCACATTTAATATATAATGCAAAAGCATCCTGGGAACATCTAGATATTCATATGTTAAGCATGCCTTTGCAAACATCCAGCTTGTTATGTTCAATCAAAAACCACCACACAATCAAGTCTCATTTAATGAGCACCTGTGCCCATGGAACCTTTTCTAATTCTCTTCATAGCTTCTGACATCATGAACTTTCATTCAACTACCCATCATGAAGATTAAATCTTGGCCTTCAATCTACTCAAATACAAGGATCATGTGTCCAATAAATGACATATTCAGCTTTTCTTTTATCTGTCAATTATCAATAAAGTATTATCTTGGTTGCAGCCCCTTCTTTAATGCCCTTATGGATCAAGAACAAATGGGTTTTGGTTATGCTCAAAACAATTAAAAAAAATGAGTAAATACATGGCATGGTGACTTAATCATGACTTTCCTTCATCTAAATCCTTTTTCTTGTGACTTACTAAAACTGGCTTCTTCATTAAACTACGATCGTCTTGATCATGAAAATCAACATAATCAAAGAGAAAATTGATGTTGATAAATTTTAGAAAGCTGGATCCTTCACTAGATTATCATGCTATTAATCATAACATCATGTTAAACATAAGCAAGTTCAAGAAATCACCAGGTACGATGTTCTTGAACTTATGTTAAACATTCATACTGTAGCTACCTTATTTATGGCTTTGTCACTTGTTATCATCAATGCATAAATGAACCAATCAACAAGTAACAATGTTTGGCTTTTAGTGCACATGTTCTTCTTTATTGAATAGACCATTAGCTCATTAATGAACTGATCATCTACACCAACATTCCATACTCTACATGATTCTTATATTTATTGTAAATCATGTCTAAAAGGAGTAGAATTAGTAGAAGGCAATATCTACTAAATCAATGGTGCCAAGGGAACAGTTCTCTCAATGGTATGTACCTAAAAAAGATAGTAAATAATTGATGACCAACTGATATACTTTTCTATTTTTGTCCCTACCAAAGTCTATTTCTTCCTTCCCAATATCATCGGTATTAAATGATTCTCAACACACATAACCGGGTGAAGCTTGTAAACAAAGAAAAAGAATGGTGTTGTCAACAACTACGGGATATGACAAATATTGGAAGAAATTTAATGACCACATTTGATGACACAAATATCTCAAGTTGGAAGTGTATGAACTGTTTAAAAGTACATTATCATTGTAGCACTATATTATATCCCCATAATGTCTGATAATAATAGTGTTTCATGCATTCAACTAATAGGCAACCTAGATAGGATTAAACAGACATCTGTAGAAATGAGGTTACAAACAAGAAAAACATGCAATCCCACATCCCAACATAGCAAGCATGATAATGTCTTATATCCACATCAAGCACCTTAAGAAGGACTAAATTGCAAAAATTTTGGAAGAAGGTCGAGGCAAAGTATTACTAGCCCATAACCAAAAGGTTTAAACTACTCTAATTTGTAGTTGGTTTTCGTAACTTCAAATCATATTTTATTTAATCATAGACCTTTTAACAAATTTTGTTACTTCTATCAGCTGCAATAGATGAAGGAAGCAACCAAGAGTCTATGGTAACATATAGAGATATCCAGTTTAATTATTAACTTCCTATACTTCACATGATCAATGTAGCACTTACATATGTCACATTGTAACTGTACTTTCATAATTAAGAGCTAATGATGAAAATAAGACTGTATTATATACCCATAATTTGTGCCAATAATATTCTTTGTTGCATCATGAAAACTGCTCATTATCATACAGGTGTAGATAGAAGACAACCATGTAGTTATTCATATGATCAGGACAAACATGGGAATGACTGTTATTGAGACCCTCAACAAGAACTAAATTGCAGAAATTTTAGAGTAAGGACGAGTCGACATATTACTTGCCAATGATCAAAAGGTTTGAACTACTTTAAAATGGAGTTGTTTTAATAGATATAAATTACAAATAAATTAATAAAAGATCTAAGGACAAGTTTCTATATTTGTTACAGTTCAGGTAGATCAATCAAGTAGTCTTGAGAATGTGGCAATGGAGAGAGATATACTGTTTAATTATTACTACTTGTGTAAGTGACGTGGTAAATATAGTACTCACTTATATATAAAAAGAATGCACAAGGAATCACATCCCATAGTATAGGCTGACTTATCTGGCAATTATTAGGTTTTAATACATCTATTTTGACTCATGACAAATTCATTGGCAGACTTGTGTCAGTTTTCCAACAACAACGAAGACAATAATGCAGTTGATGAGGATGAAGAACTAGATCCTAATGATTTTCCAGACAATGGTATGTATAACAATGACTCATCTATAACTTAAATCAGGCCATATATTACTATAATAGTGACTAATAGAAACTACACATATATAACAGTCTCAAATAGATTTTTTGACCCCTGAACTAACATATATAATATATACTACACATTTAATATATAATGCAAAAACATATATAGCAGTGAGAGTGATCCAATTCACACCTGCAATCATTATGGTGCCTAGATGTGGTTGAACGAAAGGATTAAAAAAGGTCTTAAAGCTGCAAGACTACAGTTTAGCCTTTGCTGTAGTAATGGTAAGGTACAACTTCTCGTAATTCTAGAACCACCTCTTTACTTGACTAGTTTATACTTTGACAAGAAGACCTAAGAATCAAAAAACTTTTTGTCAAACATAAGAAACTACAACAACATGTTCTCTTTCACATCAATAGGAGGACTAATCAACCATGTCATGAACACAAGAAGAGGTCCATATAGTTTTATATTTTTAGGACAAAATTACCATAGAATTGAAAGTTTGTTGCATTTTGAAGGGCAAAAGCCTGTGCACTCTCAATTATATATCTATGACACAGATAATGAAATAAACAACATGATATTAGTTGTCAGGTTGTACTAATCTAGACCTTTGCTATTTAAACAACACCATACTTGATGTTACTGCGTTTTCTAATTCAATTTCATATTCTTACAATGTGCAATAAGCATCAATCAAAGGAGAACATTGACACAAAGATAGTAGGAAAGATCATAAGTAAATTAAATGCATTTAACATTTATGTCAAAGAATACATGCTATCTTCTAGCATGCTAAAGGCAAATAATAGTTTGGATATCAAATTATGCCTTCTTGCAAATAGAGATAAGGATGGACATCTTTATAACTTACCATTATCAGTTGATGTGGCAACGCTGGTTGTTGGTGACATAGACATGTCATATTCCCCAAGAGACATAATTGTTGAGAAGAGATTTGGCCAAATACAAAAAATTTTAGAAACACATACTGCATACTGGCCCTTATAGTATCCTCTATTATTTCCATAGGGGGAAGATGGTTATAAAGATGATATCCTCCATAAATATTTGGAAGGATGCAATCATCCAAGAAGGTCAAGGGTGACGATAAGGGAATATCTTGCATACAGGTTGATGTATAGAAGGACTGAAACATCAATATTGCTATCAGCAAAGAAGTTACTACGATAATTCATTATTGATGGTTATACAATGATGGAAGCTCAAAGATTCCAGTTCATTAGCACTTATCAAATAGAATTGTGGTTGACATGTATCAAGACATATCAAAAGCCCCAATAAAAGGAGACACGATTCCTTCATCCAATTGGTAAATGTGTTATATTGCCATCATCATTTACTGGAGGAGCTAGATATTTAATTCAAACTTATCAAGCTGTAATGATATTTTGTAGATGAGCTAGATTCCTTGATCTCTTTATCACTTTCACCGTTAATCCAAACTGGCCTAAGTTGAAGAGGTATTGTGCAGAAAATAAATTAACAAGCTCAAGCACAACTAAAAATAAATCTTCAAACTAAAGCTGCAACCTCTTCTTGCAATAATAAAGAGAAAGAAAATATTTGGAAAGGTTCAAGCAAGTTAGTTTCACATGACAAAGCTTTTGGTTGTTGTTAACTCCATCACATTATTTTGTTATGATGTCTAAATCTGAGTTAATATTATGTCTACCCTATCTTTACCAACAGCGGTGTGTTTTAGAATGTAATAAACATACCTACTTTATATTTAGAACATGTCAATTGATAAAAAAGACAGAAAGTTAATCATCATGCCACTCGTGTATTAATCTAAGTAGAATACACAAAAGATTAAATTATTTTAGGAGTCATCTATTCCAAAGAAAAGCCCATACTTATAAGAATGATAACATAAAAAATTCATATAAGTACTATTCTATTTAATTACTAATTCTTTCTACAAGTTGCATTTTACTCATCATATAATTACTAATTCTTTCTACAAAAGCCCACACATCTATAATTACTATAATCTTGATTGTCTTCTGCTTATTCTCTTTCAGTGGTCTACACAAGCGAATTTCATAAAAGAGGCCTAAGCCATGCTCATATTTTGCTTTTTCTTGATGAAGCCGACAACATGAAGACTACTGAACAGGTCAACAAAGTTATAAAGGTTGAGATACCTAACAAACATAAATCACCTCTCTTGTATGACCTTATGTAGAATTTCATGATTCATGGCCCTTGTAGGCACTTAAATCCAAAAATTCCTTGCATGAAAGAAAAGAGATGCAGCAAACACTTCCAAAAAAATTACATCCTCATACAACAATTGACAATGAAGGAGACCCAACTTATCAAAAGAGAGAAGATGGAAAACATGTTGAGAAAAATGGGATATCATTAGATAACAAGTATGTGGTGCTTTACAATCCCATGTTGTTGATGATGTTTAAAGCTCACATTAATGTGGAGAAGACAAATCAGTTTGGAGCAATTAAATACTTATTCAAATATGTTAGCAAAGGCAATGACCATGTAATAGCTACATTATATCAGCTTGAAGAAGACAATAATAATTTAGTTGATGAAATCAAGCAGTACTATGATTGTCATTACATTTCATCATGTGAGGCAGCATGGAGGATTTTTGGATTTGACACAAATCATAGGTATCCCCCAATTGAAAGATTAAGCTTCCATTTACCTAGACAACAATCTGTGATTTATAACCCAATAGTTGACCTAGCTAAAGTTGTACAAGAAGAAACAGTTAAATAATCAATGTTCATGGCTTGGATGCCATGTAATAGAGATAATGCAAAAGCAAGAGAACTCACTTACACAGAGTTCCCTCATTTTTTTGTGTATGATCAAAAGTTTCAACATTGGAAATAGAGAAAAAAGGATTTTGCTCAGGGAGATTAAATCATTGTTCACCATCCTCCGTCGAGCTTTACTATCTGAGAATCTTGCTTAACAAAATTAGATGACCAAAATCATATGAAGACATCAAAACAGTCAATAATATCACTCATCCTACTTTTAGAGCAGTATGTTATGCACTAGGATTGCTTGATGATAACCAAGAGT
This sequence comes from Adenanthera pavonina, assembly GCA_026686845.1. Lineage (NCBI taxonomy): Eukaryota > Viridiplantae > Streptophyta > Magnoliopsida > Fabales > Fabaceae > Adenanthera > Adenanthera pavonina. The sequence goes on from JAIVEN010000018.1 coordinate 33,211,616, forward strand.
ATACTGATGCAATTAATGAAGTAGCAACATGGGCTTGAAGACACTATCTTCATAAATTGTTTGCAAGCATGATATTATTGAATTGTCTAAGCAGACCAAAGTTTGTTTGGGAACAGATAGATGAAATTCTTTTTGAAGATTTGCTTTACATTCCTCAGGATTTACCAAACTTTGAAGGTACATATTGCATTAACAACATTCAAACCATTCTAAAAATAGTCTATATTTCGATTTATATTAATTAACTAATAATCAATTTGGGGTTAGCACTCAATATCTTTTTTTCTTCTACCAAATACTTGGGTGTTTGATTATTCTTGGACATACTTTAACACTATTTATACACATGTTATTTTTTCCTGTTTGAATTTTATGTCAAGTCATGGAACAAAATAAAAAATGTATTCTAAAGTTGAAACTTTTACCCCTCTCATAGGCAAATCATAGCTTTAGATGCATAACGCTTTCTTCACTTCATAAGCTTAACTTTGTTCTATTTTTATAAAGAGCAGTTTTAATCATATTAACTAGCATTAGAATGTAGATACAAGTTTGTCTTATCCATATTGGATGGAAAAACTAAGCAAAACTGATCGTGCTTAAATAATGGTTACACTACTATTGATATCTTTATTTAAAAGAGGTTAATGCGGTAGATTTCATGATCTAATATAGAAATAAGCACTTTCAAGGGATCACTACTAAATGAAGTAAACTCATCCTTTGATTCCTATCCTTAAATATACAAGTTACTAGCCAGCAGAGGCAAGTTGTAGCACTTTCAGAGATTTAGAAGACTTTACATAGAAATGGTAGGAACTTAGCTCAATATCTGCAAGTCAACATTAATATGGATTATAATATTCCTGATTGCTCTAACTTTCTAATTTTAGATGAACTTAATGTTGACAGAAATACCTTGCAAATAGAGTTAGACATGTTGGTTTCTTCCTTGACATTAGAACAGAAGTTAATATTTAACATTGTCATTGAATCCACTAAGCTCCCTACAGACAAGTTTTTCTTTGTCTATGGTTATGAAGGAGTGGGAAAAACATTCTTATGGAATGCATTATCATCTACACTTAGAGCTAAAGGCCATATAATGATCAATGTTGCATCAAGTGGAATTGCAGCAACACTTCTACGAGGGGGAAAGACTGCCACTCAAGGTTTGCTATACCAATTAACATCCATGAGGATTCAATTTGTAATATCAAGCAGAACTTAGAGTTAGCAGATTTACTAAGGAAAACTAAGTTAATAATTTGGGATGAATCTCCCATGGTTAATAAGCATGCCATTGAAGCCTTTGACAGATCAGTGAGAGACATTATGAGATTAGAAATCCCTATAAGTCATGAGCTACCATTTGGAGGAAAGTGTGTGGTAATGGGTGGAGACTTCTGACAAATACTTCCTATCATTCAAAAAGCTAGAAGGGCTGATATAGTGGACAGTACAATTAACTCATCTTTTCTATGAAACCATTGCACTCTTTTCCATTTGACCATCAATATGAGACTACAATCTAATGCAAGAATGATTGATCTCAACCATTTGAATAACGTTTCACAATGGCTACTCAATATTGGTAGCGGTAAAATTGGACGTGAAGAAGATGGCATCAATGATATTCAAATCTCTGTTGAGTTGCTCATAACAGAATTCATAAATCCAGTTGAAGCAATTGTGGCAGCCACTTTTCCTAAACCACATCACAATTTCTCCATTCTAGATTATTTTACAGAATGAGCAATACTTGCCCCAAATATTGACACAGTTGCTGGAATCAATGACTTCATTTGTTCATCAGTGCCTGGGGAAAGCATTGTCTACCTAAGCTCCGACTGCATCTGTAAAACAAGCCAAGACTATGACTCATTTGATGATTTATATCTAACACAATTCCTGAACAGTATCAATTGTTTTGACATGACTCCTCATAAGCTAACACTCAAAGTAGGTGCACCTATCATGCTTCTCTGTAACATTGACCAATCATGCGGACTTTGTAACGGCACACGTCTAAGGATCAATGAGCTTGGAAATCATGTAATTGAAGAAGTAACATTAAATGGATCACATCCTAATCAGAAGGCTCTCATTCATAGAATGGACATGAATCCATTAGAATCAAGATGGCCGTTCAAAATGCAAAGAAGACAATTCCCTATGACACTTTCCTTTGCAATGACAATCAATAAAAGCTAAGGCCAATCTTTGCAAAATGTAGGCATATACTGGCCAAAACCTATTTTTACCCATGGCTAGGTTTATGTAGCATTGTCCAGAACCAAAACCATAAGTGGTCTAAAAATTTTGATGCGTGACTCAGACAACAATATTTCTGACAAAACAACTAATGTTGTTTACGAGAAAGTTTTCCAAAACTTGATGCCATCAAATTAGGAGGAGATTTAATCATAATTCCAGTTTTACTTGTAAGTTATTAGTCTTTCATTTATTTGAGTTAACCAATTCATTTTTAAATATTAATTTTTACAGCCATAAAATGACATATTTCACCACATAGTGACACCTTATATTGTACCAAATAATTCCAAATTGAGTATAGGCTTAATCATTTCCATTAGAGAATTACAATATGCTACTTTGTTATTCATATTGTAGACAACTTATAGTGAGTTTTTCACCATGACAACTAGCTTCATGAGTAGTCCAGTAGTTGATACAAATGAAATTATTTTTGGAAACAATTGACATCCATGCCAACCTGCAGCACGATGAACTTCTCCTCTACTCCATCGTTGTCATTGTTCATGTATAGATATTTTGTTGCTTTATTTGATCTACTGTCATCTACCTATGCAAGCTCTTAATTGCTATATATCAGCGGCAAAAACATTAAGAACTATATTCATATTTTGACTGCTTGGACATCTTCAGAATTTTACAGATTTAATACATTTGGAATCATGGTTTTACTGTATTTCTTTGTCAAATCACAAACCAATTACTTGGTACTATATAAGGTCTTTTTACACAATTCTTCCCTACCTTCTCCTTTAAGTACATACAGTTAATACACTAGCAAGTACATTGGTACTATGTGTATTTTACAATGCAGATTTCATCAAACAAAATACAGAGAGGGAAAAAGTACTTTCCTTTGTTTGGCTTAAATGACTCTCTTATACATGTTAGTCATTTCCATATTATGTTTATAATTCTTCCAAAACCATGTCTCTTTTACTCATGCATGTTATACAAAGCCATCATTTTTAAATTACTTACAGTAAAGTTTCCACAAACTTCCAAAAGTTTTGTAAGTAAATTACTATTCAGAATGGCTGGAAAAAGATTGATTGTTATCTGATAATCAAGCATCACGAAATCATGATTGCTTCTGAGTGAGTTAATTTTTTTTGTCTGTTTTCTTCTTTAAACAGTATATTGTTCTTGCAGTTAATGTCCTTTATTTCAACATATAATTTCTAAAAAGAACTTATATCACACCTACAACAATAAGCATATTTCCAAAAATATTTGAAAGTTGATTTTATAGAACCAGCATATCTTGCATACGGCCATTTCCCAAAATAAGTATATTAGTTCTATAAATCCAGCAACATAATTCAAATTAATTCAAAACAATGTAGAATATTCTCACCAAACCAATATTTCGATGTTGGATGTGTCAAAATTAAACAAATAACACTTATAAACCAATCCCCAACAACCTATTTAAATATTGACATCTAATTGCACCAATTGAACTTAAACTTATATCACATATCCACTGTAGACTGTTGAACTGCATAATTTAAGACTAAACCTGAATAACACAGTTTGGACAACATTCATTCATCTAACATATGACTACCTAGGTAGATATAATACAAACAAGCTAACTAATACACAAGCTAACCTGCTCAATTCTTTTCTAAGCTGATACTTAACAAGTCATATAATACTACAACGGCCAATCCACATAAAGAAAATTCTACAAACCAACTCGATGAACTCTTATCTAAGCCATGCCAGCATCGCGTAAATCACGAACTTGAGGAACATGTGGTTCAGCAAACAATCTTGTCTTCCCAGTAATGTTGGTCAACTGAATAATATTCTCTGCAATGATGAAGTAAAATTATTATGGGCAGGAACATGAAAATAATGTTATTTTGAGAAAATTAATTGTCATACTGACCTAGACCACGGCTAATGTGAACACAGTAAATTGCAACAACAATAAAATCATCTCTCATATCAGCCAAATCCTGAGCAACTTGCTCTACAACATTATCATAGAATTTGCACTGAACCCTATTCATACTAATATCCCTATGGCAGATCAAAGTAAGTTAAAGATTATAAAATACAGCAGCATACACTTATTTCAATAAAAAAGATCAAGAATTTTTTAATAAACACCTTATATTTACTCCCGTAAGAGTTTAGACAACAGCGAAATTCAATTGATTGTACAAAGACGCTCATAAAATCATCATAATCAGCATTACAAAGCATATTACAAATGAAAACATCAAAATATAATTATAAATAGTCAATGTTCCTTACTATTCATTAGCTAGGTCCAAAAGTATATAGGCATTATGTTCAAGTCCCTCTCTAAAATCCCTTAATGGACTTATGTTGATAACATAGCCATAAACATCTACAACTTGTAACATAGTGTTTCAGTTAAACAACAATTCAAGACCACTCCTAATGTTCAGACAACCAAAAAAAAAACTAAAAGCTATGCAGCAAACTTAACTTTACCTATGCGAGAGTCCACATGACTAGTTGAGCTCAAAACATCTCTAACCGGAACAGGTTCAAAAGAATAGAATGGCAGAATCATTGGACTTTTTATGACTTCAATGTCATCCTTAAAGTGAATCAGCCATGGATGCTCCTTCCTACTGATTTCCATGTTACTCCTCATCACATAAAAATTCCTAATATAATAACAATGTCCATCCATGATAACGTTGTTGAACTTATCAAAAAATGCCCTGCCACTAATAAATGCTTGGATCTTCGTTCCCTACTCAAGATAAAAAAAAATACATCAGAAAACATTGGTTATCAAAAATTTCTGGACAGAACAAACAATAGCCAAGGAACTATAACTAAAATATTAAGTAATAATCAAACCTCTTCATCAATAAATATTAAATGGCAATTTACTAAACAAGTTGGTACCAGGGGATGTGTCAACCAATAAGAATGCATCACTCAAACACAAATGGACCAACACATTGGTGAGTCATCTAGATCAGAGATCAAATTGTAAGTTGCATCCACCATTGCTCAGAAGTGCTTCACAAACAAATGCATAAACAGTTTGAAGTACTACAGCAAAGAGATATCAAATTAAAGGAAGCATTTTATGGAGAGGGGCATAAGTATAGCTACTCAGGAGTCATCTCAAAAACAAGCCCCTAATGTTAACAAGTTTCTACAGATTAGACTTATCAGAGAACAACTCCACCTCTCGTCTCCCATTACTCTGTTGATGAAATCTGAGGAAATCACGATGATACGTAAATCATGCATAGTACATTAACCAAGTCATGCAACCAATAGATACGTAATATGCTTGTGGACCCCACATCATTGTTATAATATTATTTTCTTGTTATTTGTTATTTGTTGAGATAGAGATATATCATAATCTTGTATATAGGATTTTATGGGATCACGATCAAGGCATCAGTTGTATATATACACTTCTCGAAAGAATGATAAAAAAAAAAAGATGACTCAGTTTTCATGACTTCACTTTTCTTTATGGTATCAGAGAGGGTTAGTTTCTAAAACTCATAAACACACACCTTTGTAACCATGACAGGTTCAAAGGAAGAAAAAGGTGGGAGCACATCAGTAGATGCGCAATCAGGCGGACTAGATATGATGTCTCCATTTTATATTCATGCCTCAGATAACCCAGGGCAAATATATGTCAGTGAACTACTCCGCGAAAACAATTATGTGGAGTAGATGAATGACATGAGTAATGCTTTGTATACTAAAAATAAGATCGGATTTGTGGATGGGACGATTCCGATGCCGGCAATGGGATCAATCAACCTTGGGCATTGGATGTGATGCAACGCAATGGTCAAGGGTTGGTTAAAGAGTGCAATGGATAAGGAAGTCAGAACTAGTATATGATACGCAAAGACAGCATAAGAAATTTGGATAAATCTTGAAGAGAGATTTAGGAAGGATAGTGCACCTCGAGCCTATGAACTAAGAAGGGCCATCACGTTACTCAAGAAAGAGAACCAATCAGTGCCTTCATACTACACCAAACTCAAAGGGTTATGGGACGAGATGCAGACAATTATGTCGTGGCCAAAATGCACATACGGCAAATGCACTTGTGAGATCCAAAAGCAATTGGTGGAGATGAGGGAACAAGAACAACTCTATGATTTTCTCATGGGGTTGGACGATGCATTCAACACAATAAAGGCGCAGATACTTAGTACTAAGCCATTGTCAAGACTTGGGAATGCATACAGTTTAGTAGCTGAGGATGAACAGCAACGGCAAATATCAGCCATGCACAAGCCAATAGGGGAAGTGACAGCATTTCAGGTATATGGCAATAGAAGGGAAGGAAGGAAAGAGAAGCCACAGTGTAGACACTGCTAAAAGCTCGAACACACCGAAGACAAATGTTATGAGCTGATAGGTTATCTATCTGATTGGAAGAAAGGAGGTCGTGACAAGAAAGATCGGTGGAGTGATAAAAGGCAAGGGCCAAGAGCTACACAAGTCATGTGAGAATTAAGTCCTATTCCAGGTTTGATAATGGAGCAATATGGTAAGCTGATGCATTATCTTAATCATGGTGAAGAAGCCCACAAAGCAGCGCAACATGGTCAGCCCACAGTTAACATGATAGGTAAGACATATAGTGAGGTTTGGATCTTGGACTCTAGAGCAAATGAGCATGTAACGCATACGAAAGAATGTCTAAAAAGGAGAAGAGACATTGCAATGACACCAGTCAAAATACTGAATTGGGAGAATGTATCTGTCAAGGGAATTGGTGATGTTGATTTACCAAGTGGAATGACTATATATAATGTGTTATATGTGCCAGATTTTGAATGTAATTTAATTTCAATTAGAAGACTAACAAAAGATCTTGATTATGCTATGATTTTTATGGCAAATTTTTGTGTGATACAGGACCTATGGACGAGGAACCTAATTGGAGTGGGTAGAGAAAGTGGCGGGCTGTACCTTCTTGAAGCAATAAGACAGGAGGGTGTGGCTATGGCAATTCAGAAGGCAGAAAGTATGGATCTTTGGCATTGGAGATTGGGTCATGCACCAGTAGAGAAAATAAAGGAAGTAGTTCTACATTCTAGAATTTTGAAGAATAAAAGTATGGATTTTTGTAACTCTTGCATTAGGGCTATGCAAACAAGACTCTCTTTTCCTGAAAGTTCAATAAAGTTTGTTGCATGTTTTGACTTAATTCATTGTGACATTTGGGGAGGATACAAGGTTGCATCACTCTCTAGAGCTCATTATTTTCTTACTATTGTAGACGATTTTAGTAGAGCAGTTTGGGTTTATTTAATGAAAAATAAATCAAAAGTTGTTCATTATTTACCTAGCTTTCTTAACATGGTTGAAACTCAATTTGGCAAGCGAGTTATGAAAATAAGAGTAGATAATGGCATGGAATTCCAAAGTAACATGTTGCTTAATTTATATCATAAGAAAGGCATTTTAGTACAAATGACTTGTCCCTATACGCCCCAGCAAAATGGGGTTGTTGAACAAAAACATAGGTACATTCTTGAGATGGCATAGGCACTTAGATTTCATGCTGGGCTTCCCTTAGAGTTTTGGGGAGAGTGTATGCTTACAGCTGTATACCTCATAAATAGGTTACCTTCAAGGGCAATTACAAATCAAACTCCATATGAAACTTTGTTTAAAAAGAAGCCAAAATATGATCATTTGCGAACTTTTGGATGTTTAGCATTTGGATATAACTTGAAAAAAAGTGACAAGTTCGATAAGAGGGGAAGAGCATATGTATTTATTGGGTATCCACATGGACAGAAGGGTTATAGATTATATGATGTTGAGAATGGTAGTTGCCACACTTCAAGGGATGTCATTTTTGTTGAAGATGTTTTTCCTTATAAGCAGAAACCATGTTTGTTGAAGGAACCCAAAGTTACGCAACAACACACAATAATATTAGAAGATGATACAGGAAAGAGAGTACCATCTAATATAAAATTGGGTCGGGCCCACAATGATGAAAATAAAGTAAGTGATGAAGCTGGACTTAATAACTCTGAACAAATGATCAATATTGATGAATCATATGATAACTTGATGATCAATGATGACATGGATGAGTTGGGTCTTAGACGAAGTCAATGATGCAGACAAGCACCCAAACGTCTAGAGGACTATGAAGTGGAGTTGCCACCCTCTGTACAGTCACGACCACAATCTACACCATCCTTAGGTGACTCAGTAAGGTATCCTCTATCACATTTTGTTGCTTATGATAGATTTGCTAACTCACACAAAGCATACCTCATGGCCATTGCGTCACACAATGAGCCAAAAACTTATGAACAGGCCTAGAAACATGAACATTGGCGTGAGGCGATGAGAAAAGAGATTAATGCTCTTGAGGAAAATGGAACATGGACGTTGGAACACTTACCACCTGGGAAGCATGCAGTTGACTCAAAATGGGTTTATAAGATAAAATACAAGCCAAATGGTGAGGTAGAAAGGTACTAGAGCCAGCAAAATGGGTCTGGCCCAACAAAACGAGCGGGCCGGGCTTCAAAAATAGAAACCCGAAGGGAGAACGAGCTTTTTGGGCCCGGCCCACGATGGGCCTGTTTCCCTTTTTTTTCTTTTTTGTTTGTTTAAAATATTAAAAAACGTACTATTTTATTAATTAATTATGTGTAAATTGTAAAGTTTAAATATTATGTTGATTTCTTATGAATGATAGTGATAATTAGTTGTATTAATTTAAAAAATATATCAAAAAATTTTAAAAATTATATGAAAAAATAAAAATATATATATGTGAAAAATATTTTTTTAAAAATATACGAGCCCGCGGGCCCGTGCCATACGGGCTCGGGCTTTACAAGCCGAGCCCATTTGGCAATCCAGGCTTTTTGGCCCGACCCGAGGCTGGCCGGGCTAGCCCGGATTGCCAACTCTAAAAGGCACAATGCGAGACTTGTGGCGAAAGGTTTTACACAGGTAGAAGGTCTTGATTTTCATGAGACGTTTGCACCCGTTGCAAAGCTAGTGACGGTCAGGTGCTTGCTCACAGTTGCTATCAACAAAAATTGGATTGTTCACCAACTTGACGTTAATAATGCATTTTTGCATGGTGACTTACAAGAGGAAGTCTACATGCGTATACCAGAAGGATTTGCTCAAAAGGGGGAGACAAGGGTCTGTAGGTTGAGAAAGTCATTGTATGGTTTACGACAAGCATCTAGAAACTGGTACCACAAGTTTAAAGGTGCGTTAATATCCATAGGCTTTCGGCAATCAAAGGCTGATCATTCATTATTTTATTATAGAGAAGGGGATATATTTGTTGTGAGTTTAATATATGTTGATGATGTAATATTAGTTGGAAATGATGCTAAGAAAATACAGGAGGTCAAAGTGTATCTTAATGACAAGTTCAGTATAAAGGATCTTGGTCCTTTGAAATATTTTTGGGTATAGAAGTTGCTCAATCCCCTAAAGGTTTTGCACTTAGTCAACGCAAATACACACTTGACATATTGAAGGAGACACGAATGGAAGCTTGCAAACCTAGCAAATTCCCCATGGAGCAAAACTACAAGGCAATATCTGATGAAAATGAGCAATTGGCAAATGCGACGCGTTATAGAAGACTTATAGGATGGTTGTTATATCTTACTGTCATGAGACCGGACATCGTTTATGCTGTGAATATCTTAAGCCAGTTTGTGGCATCACCACGTCAATCACATATGGTGGTCGTGGAGCGTGTATTGAGATACTTAAAAGGAGCACTTGGACAAGGTATCCTTCTTTCGAAGTCAGAGTCATTAAATTTGACGGCATATTGTGATGCTGATTAGGGGGGTTGCCCTATGACCAGACGCTCTTGCACTGGTTATTTTATCATTCTTGGTAACTCACCAGTTTCCTAGAGGACAAAGAAGCAAACCATGGTGAAGCAAAATATAGAGCCATGGCAACAACAGTTAGTGAAGTTATATGGCTTTGATGGCTTTTGTTAGAGTTGGGAGTGGTGCAAAAGGAAGCAACTTCATTATATTGTGACAACCAAGCAGCGAATCCGGTCTTTCATGAACGCAATAAGCATGTTGAGATTGATTGCTACTTTGTAAGGGAAAGGGTTCAATCAAAGGAAATTTCACTATGTAAGGTTTGGACAAGAGACCAATTAGCAGATATGTTCACAAAGGCTCTTGGAGCAGAACGGTTAGTACTTCTGTTAAGTAAGACGGGCATTATGGATCTTCATGAGCCGCCTTGAGGGGGAGTGATGAAATCTAAGGAAACCATGATGATATGTAAATCATGCATAGTGCATTAACCAAGTCATGCAACCAACATATACGTAATATGCTTGTGGACTCCACATCATTGTTATAATATTATTTTCTTGTTATTTGTTATTTGTTGAGATAGAGATATATCGTAATCTTGTATATAGGATTTTATGGGATCACGATAAAGGCATCAGTTATATATATACACTTCTCGAAAGAATGATAAAAAAAAATGACTCAATTTTCATGACTTCACTTTTCTTTAGTTTTCTTCTGTGTAGTGACACAGTCGCGTGAACACAGAAAAGCATCTGAACTTCAAAAGGTGATAGAGTCAAGTGGAAAACGTTAGGAAAAACATAAACTGCACAGTGACATGGACTCATGAACTGAGAAGAGGTTGTTTAGTACACGTTACATTACCGATTGAAAGTCAAATGATGGGACCCGACACAGAGAATCTTTTTAACACATAAGACAAACTTCTAAAACCAATATCTTCCGTAATTAACTAACAGATACTGTGTCGAAAGACAAAGGCCATAGTTATTTCAACTTTTCGGAAAACTCCACAAAACACCAACAAACCAAGCTGCAGTTATAAACTAAAGGACAATAAGCCCACCATCATAAAGTATTTACAATTTGACTATACTCTTTATGCAAAATTAATTGACATAATGACATTTTCCAAATCTTTAGCTGATCCAAATTCCATATTCATTTAACATGTAACCATATATCTTAACAATTTAACTTTACTCCTATGCATCGTTTTGTAGTTCCCACGCAAAATGCAAAATTAATTAATATAATGACATTTTTCAGATCTTTAGCTTATCCAAATTCCATATCCATTTAACATGTAACTATATATCTTTACAATTTAACTTTAGTTCTCTGTATCGTTTTGTAGTTGTGCGGGGGAGAATTCTAGTTTTGATACTATGGTAAAATCAAAAGCATATCGTATCATGAGAAGGAGATGAAATTGGAGTTGGAATGTGTGTAGACTAACAAATTTTTATATAACAATATACACTTGGTTTTTTTTAAAAAAATTCCATATTATACTTTTATTAAAGAATCCAGTGGCAAAAGTGACCATATAATTAGAAAGGCAAGAAGGAAAAAAGAAAAAAGTTTTATAACTGAACAAGAGAATGATAGGAAGCGGACAAAATATTTCTATCAAACTACTATTTAAAGATTTAATCTAGTTAACTTAGTTTAGTGTGAGTGGTAGAAGATTTTGTTGCTTAAATAATGATTGGAGTTCAATTCACAGTATTTGAAGCAAACTTAATTAGAAGTAGTTTGCTTTTTACTAGACTGGTAAAAAAAAAAAAGTTTACCCTTTACTCCTATTATTATGAGAAAATTTAGTATTTATTATATATTGGCGGGATACTTCTAGTTCAATAAAAAAGAGAGATTTACTGCAGTGACCTACTTTGCACAATTTTCTTCCCCACTCATCAAGTTATATCGACTAAATCTATTAAATATATTATTTAAATAAAATCAAAGCCACAATATATGAAAATAGAATTCGTTTCTTATGATCATTTTTCTCATTACGTGCTTTGGTTTTTCGGGTAAGCAAGCTTTTGGTGCGTTCTTTGTGGTGGCTGCAATATCTATTTTAAACCATGAGTATAACTTTGTAAGTTCAACAGGATTTTTTTTTCTATGTTATGAATTCAGAATTCATCTACTTCTGGTGATAGCTGTGGAGAAGAAGAAGAATGCAGGAAATTGCAGATTTATTTAGGGGGCAATTCTGGTATTTTAAAATTTAAATTTTAGCTGTTAGTCCTTCTAAATAATTAGAATTTTTAAGTTCCTTTAAAATAAATATTCCTTTTTGCTTGGTCCTTTAATATAATTTTCCCTCTAAATTTGATAATGCCAGCTGAATCTCCAATACAGAGGTAGCCATAATAATAATAATAATAATAATAATATCGTTGTTACTATAATTAATTTAATTAAAATAATAATATAATCAACAAAATATAATTCATTTGAAATACTTATTTATATACATGTTTTTTTTTTTTGCTAACTATACACACAAATATCTAACAGACTTATACAACCGTCTACAAGATTGAACAACCATTCAATCGATAGGCAAATTGTAGGAGATATAAGAACCATTCAAAGAATAGATACTATTCATTAGACATACACCCCTCACTTTGAAATAAAATTACAAGTAGATAGTAATTTTCAATATTTTACACCCCTACCCCTCATATTTTGTATTCCCTGCCCCTCATGTGCCCTTCTCAACTAAAATATTGATCTAAATCTAAAATAGCCAAACACTAATACTACTTTTATAAAAAATATATATGTACCCAACTATCTTTTAAATTATTAAAATATTAATTAAAAAAAAATATGTTCATCCAACTTTAACATCATTAAAAAATTTAGAAAAAAAAGTATAAAAAATTGGCAAGTTGATCTGTATTAACTCATAGGTTAAGCGAGGTGGATTGGAAGAAGCTCGCATCAAAAGTAGAACGCAATTTTTCTAACCCAATTCACCTGAAAAGACAGGCTATACAGGCCAACCCATAGGTTTTGACTTATTTTTGTGACCCTAGTCAAAAGTGAATTTAAATAAGAGTGAAAAAAAAGTAAAACTATATCATTTGTATTATTAAGAGAGGAGAGAAGGGTGGGTGGGGGAAGATGTTCAGCATTTTTTTTTTTGGGTGAAAAGAGAGAGGTCAAAGCCTCATTATAAAACTAGTACATACAAGTGGGGAACCAAGGTTCCAGATACATCAGCCATAACAAGCCCTTTATTACAATCAGGAATTACATCAAAAAAAGTAAACTCAAGTTCTCTCATTCTATCAAGCTTGGCTAAAGCATCAGCAGGAAGATTAGATTTTCTTGGACTATATGTAATCTTAATCATCCAGTCTTAGCCAATCCAATTGAGGGCTTCTAACTCAAGAATAGAAAGGCTAGTACATACAAGTGGGAACCAATGTTCAGTATTTATTTTGTAGAGATAAAGATGCTAGTTGACTTGAATCCACTATATAAAGATCTTTGCCTATAATACATGTTCTACTCAATATGACGTTGCAGTTTTTTTCCCTATCTTTTATGCTAATAAAAATGTGTTGTCTCTCATAAAACTAGCCAGAATCTAGTTCAGATAAAATAATTCCAAGTAGATCACGGCATTAAAAAAAAAAAGTGAATGATGTTTCTCATATTAAAAACACCAAATGATAGGGAGAGCTTATTCTGTGTCAAAGGTTAAGTCATGTAAGAGCCACGAAAATATAAAAAAGAAGTGCGTGCCCATGTGTGTGCATTAATTACAAAAGAGAAACATATATCAACATCACTTTATTCTCATTTTTCCAATCCAAATTCCAAATAAACGAGAAGAGAATGCATAGCTAATAACATACACAGATCACCTGGATATTGTCTAGCTCCTTAATTATTTCTTGAAACCAAAATGGTTTTGTCATTTCATATTGGAATAAGTAGTAAAAGTAGAGAAACCATTCATGATAATTAAACAAGCACCACGACGTGTACTTGGAAGCCAAAAAGATACACATAAACAACAGAGAATAGTTATTTGTTGGAAGCAGGGTCACCCCTTACCTATAAAGGAAGTTATATCCGGGGGATTTGACACGTCCATGGATCCTTCAAGCATCTGCACAACCTGCTTCATGGTGGGTCTTAGTGATGGATCCTCCTGAATGCACCAAACAGCAATCATCACGTACTTTTCTATCCTCTTCATGTCAATCTCAGCTTCCTTATCATCTTCCACTAACAGGTCAAATCTCTTGTACTGAAAGCAATCATATGCCCAATCTATCAGTACCATCTTATTCTCATCTTCAACATTCATATCCAAGTTCTTTCTGCAACAAATGAGCTCCAGTAACAAAACTCCATAGCTGTAAACATCCACCTTCACGGTAATTGGCTTGTTTTTGAACCACTCAGCTGCAACATACCCTTTAGTTCCCCTAATTGCTGTTGTAGTTACAGTCTGGTCAATCTTCAGTAGCTTGGCTAAACCAAAGTCTGAAATTTTAGCTGTGTAAGAATCATCAAGCAAGACATTTTGAGGCTTGATATCACAGTGTATGATTTGAGTGCTGCACTCTTCATGCAAGTACAATAGTCCTTTAGCTATTCCTATTGCAATTTGTACTCTTTGATACCAAGGTGGCCTCTGATCTTTAAAAAGAAAGCCTGCTAAAGTTCCTTTACTCATGAATTCATAGACAAGTAGCCTATGCTCTCCTTCACTGCAGAATCCCAAAAGTTGCACCAGATTCCTATGGTGTGTTCGACCCATTGCACTCACTTCTGCTTCAAACTCCTTCTCGTTTTCACTCACCATTTTTAGTTTTTTCACAGCAACGAGGTTACCTGTAAGGTTAGTTAGAAAACCTTTGTAAACAGTAGAAAATGCACCACAACCCAATTCTTCCGTGAACCTATTGGTTCCTTCCCTTAACTCTTCATAGGTGAAACTTCTTAGATTATTCACGCTTGGCCCGATCTGAATAGTTTTGGGCACCCTATGATTACCGTGTCCAAAACTATATGCAATAATACAAGCTGCCACTAAGAAGAGCAAATTCAAGAATACAGAACTGCCTAAAAGGGTTGAACCAATAATAATCAATTTTGATCTGTCAATATTCTTCACATTGATATCTCCAGTTATCAAAGTAGAATTATCTTTTCTTACTTTGAGAAAAGCTTTCTCTACAATTGATTGATGTATCCTTCCATTAGTTAGAGGTAAGTGCTTCTTGTAACATGTCCCGTCATTGAAAGTGGAAACTGCACAATAACAATCATGCAAACAAGATTGTTGACACCAATCCTCAGTTACTGGAGTGAAGGAATCGTAGTCACTGTATGGCCAATTTGTATTTTGCATCTCAATGAAATGAAAGAGATGCGCTTGCGAAGAAGTTTCATCACAACTTTGTGGAACAAAGTTCTGTTTGCATCCTTTCATCACATCGTTTGGATTAACGAAGCTATAACCAGATGGACAATCGCAACTTTTCATCCCATCTACAAAGGTACAAATGCCGTTATATCCACAAGCTCCACCATTTCCTCGGTCTTGATTAATTGCCAAGCAAATATTATCAGGTTGGGAATGCTGAATTGACCAGGCCATGGGCCTACTTCTTGTGCTGGAACTACTACCCTTGGGATGGATATAGTGCCGGAAAACTCCATCATAGTCAATAATAGCTCTCTGGTAAGAATTTTCTGTGAAGATGACATTTGGTGATATTATTGCTAGTGGTATACTTGTATTACTTGTGTGAACATATATAATGCCTGATTGATTGAAGACCACTGAGTTGCCAATGCCAGAAATATGGGCATCCCAATAACCATAATTTGGGGCATCTGTTGGGAAATGAGTTGTGTAAAGCAAAAGATTCCCATCATCTTGTAGTTTCAACATAAATCTCCCCATTGAATAATTATTTGGCAAATAGCGTGAAACAAGTTGAGCAGGTTGATTCAGAACCTGTCCGGGTAAAATTGTGTCAGTGGGATAATCAAAGCTCTGCCACAGATTCTTAGAGTTTCGGCCAACCAACACAAAGTTACCCGTATCAAGCATGGCTGCATAAGCAACTTCATTTCCTGAAGAGCTAGCAGTCCAAATCGACATACCACTCGGATCATTGAGCTGGAACCAACCATCTGAGGAGAGCTCAATTTTGGAGCCCTTTGGTGCAAGGATTGGTACAGTTGTTTTACTGGCTGACCAGACAACAGTTTTTTCTGGTATTCTGTTGAACCAGATGGCCAGTAAGAACCCATCTTTCTCGATTTGTTGGAAACCAAATGCAAAATCACCAGATGGTGAAGCCCAGAAGGAGCCATTTTCCAATGCAGTGAGGGAAGTACCCCGAGAGATATTCCTGTAAGTTTGAGCTCCTACAGAAAGTGAAAGCATAGCAAATACAAGAGACAAGAAGATTAGACTTGGCTTATCAAAAGCCATTAGATGAAAGGGCTTTGTTCTGAGGAAACAGGCGTAACAAGTGCTTCTTAATATATTGGTACCAGTCAACATTTTTTTTTATTCACGGTACCAGTCAACATTGAATGCAGAGTTAAGCAATCCAATGTTAATTAGTCTGAGGTTTACCAAATAAATATGGCGACGAGACTGAAGACCCTTGCAGCTAAAAGTCCAAGTCAAGCAAAGTTTGTATTTTCTTAGAAAGTCATGTCATTTATTTATTTCATACACTTGTGGAAAAAAATCAAATCGTTGTTGAAAAAGATGCTTGATGACTCCAAAAGTCTGTTCCTATATCATTTTTTAAAGTAATCTAGATTTTGTTAGTGGAATAAAGAATTAAAGTAGTCTGAGTCATGCCAAAAGACGCTACATACTCTTTAAAGATAACTCAGTTAACATAATTCATAATTCATGGTAAAATACATAAGTGATCCTAAAATTGCATAACTACTCCTACAAAACCATAACTTGATAGTGGACTAGTCGGCACACCAACTACCCCACTGCCCCTTACTATTTCTCCCCACATTCCCATTATTTCCACGGAAACAATCAATAATTCCAACGGAGGACCACATGCATGTGCAACTTCTTTCTCGATTACTCCAAAAGTTTGTGCTTCTATCGTGTTTTAAGCGGTGTTGAAAATAAGATCTGATAACCATTCATTTGTAATGATAACTGCTATTTATTGTCAAAAGTAAGATCCGATAACCATTCATTTGTCCGAATCAAATTGGGTTAGATCACAAGGGTATACAGCTCTTCCAGCAACAATTTTTTAATCATACACAAGACTCATCTTTATTAAGGGAAACAAGCACCAAATCACTTAAACTAATTATGCAGTATAAAATGAGTTTTGACTATTCATAGAAAAAGAAGAAGACGGAACCCTTGTACACCAACAATGCCAATTTAGGGTTCTCTTCATCACTTTTAGATGGAATTTGAAAGAAAACAAGAAAGAACCGGGCTCTTATCTTTAACAACCCACACCCCCAAAAACGAGAGGGTGGTGCCTCCACACCAAGTTTGCGTCGTAGATACACAAAACGTGCATGAGATAAGGATTTTGTTACACAAACTGATGTTTGTTCTTTTTAAGGCACATAAACTACAGTGAGATCTTTATCAAGCACTTGATCTCTAACAAAATGAATATCAATCTCCATATTTTTAGTTCGAGCATGATAGACTGGGTTTTCTGACAACGCTCCAGCACCGATGTTGTGATAAAAACCAAAAACCAGAAAAGAAGAAAGGAGGGGACTTGTAGTAGTATTCATCTAAAACACAATGAATGAAAGCAAGAGTGACGAAGCTGATCTCATAATTGAATCCATCACCTATATTGTAAATGTGCAGAGGAAGCTAAATTTTATATTTTTTCTCTAGAAATAGAGAAAATTAAAATTTCTAACTATTCGTTACATTTGGTCCAAAAAAGAAATTTTTTAACCTCCATCTTCCTTAAATCTTCTAGCATTGCATATTTTATCCAGAACTAATGCCATTCTACCAAAAAATGTATCAATTAGAATTTTTTTCTTGCCAACGAATAAATTAGAATTGAAAAATCAAAGAATCAGCAAAATAATAACTATGTGGGGAAAAAATCCAAGGCTAACCTTTTGTGGCTTCAGAGAAAAACTTTAAAACTTGAGCTATATCTAGAGATCATGTTTTGATGCTCATTTTTAACTTCTCTATATCTCTGTTACAAATGCTCTTGCAACAACCAAATCAGGGGTGAAAAGATATACACTTTTTTTTGCTACAAAAAGAAGAAACAAGAAAGCATTAAATAAGCTGAAGCAATATTCATTCCAGTTTTAATACAGTCATCAATATTATATTTGGAACCATCACTTATAAGCTTCCGTTGAAGATAGTTTGATTTTCCAACCAACAAACAATACGGGAAAAGTATTGGAGAGACAGAGAATGGAGGCTTCTCATGATGATGCAGTTAGGTTAGAAAAGTAGAACCATGTTTTGCGGTAACAAAATAATTATTAGAACAGGAAGTTACTAGAATGGAACAAAAGGCAGAGAAACAGAACATCTGAGATTGATTAAACTATTTGGATGGAATAGGTCCTGGAAAGTTCATATCTACATACAAATTAAAGACGGTTTAAAAAGTTTACCCAATTCTAACAAAACCGATAATTGTCATTTCCCCCCATTTCTCCGCTGTTTTCTCAATATGCAGAAGCCCATTTTCCTGCAAGTGAAATTTGTTGAGATATGCCTCATTAGCTGTTAACGTAGGTTGCTGTTTTTTAGGAATTAGTTATTTTTAAAAAAATAATAATAAATAAATTGATAGAGTTTGTTTCTGTCAAAGTTTGTTTCCTAATATCTAGCCACGTAGTTACTGATTTAGTGGGATATTAGTAGTTAGCCACGTAGTTGCTGATTCAGTGGGATTTTAGCAGATTTTTCTACCTATTTTAATCATGTTTTGATGTATTTAAATACCCAATGGTAGACTTAATAAAATATCTTCCATAAAAATTATTTATGTCTTGTCCTTTCTTCACGCTTTCTATTGAAAGTTTTATTTCAAATAGCCTTCAAATTGGTATCAGAGCATTTTTATCTTGTGGGACCTGTAAAAAAAAAAAAAACACCGAGTGTTATTCAAAATGCAAAACACCACACAAGCTGAATCCTCTTTTACTGCTATAGCCCCTCCAGTTTTTGATTGCCTAAATTATCATATTTGGACAGTGAGAATGGAAGCTTTTCTAGATGCCAATGACCTTTGGGAAGCTGTTGAGGAGGATTATGAGATTTCTCCTTTGCCAGAGAATCCCACGTTGGCTCAACTACGAAATCACAAAGAGAAGAAGCAGAGGAAGTCAAAAGCTAAGTCTTGTTTTTTCTCTGCTGTTTCTCCAGCAATTTTCACGAGAATTATGACCCTGAAGACAGCTAAGGAGATCTGGGATTATCTCAAGAAAGAGTATGAAGGAGATAAGAAGATCAAAGGAATGCAGATGCTGAATCTTGTAAGGGAATTCGAAATGCAAAAGATGAAGGAATCTGAAACTATTCAAGAGTATTCAGATAAACTTCTAGGAATTGCAAATAAAGTGACGTTGTTGGGAGGAGACTTTGCTGATTCCAGGCTAGTGGAGAAGCTACTGGTAACCGTTCCTGAAAGGTTTGAGACAACTATCTCAGCATTGGAAAACTCAAAAGATTTGTCGACCACCACTTTGGCAGAACTTTTGAGTGCCTTGCAAGCACAGGAGCAAAGAAGGCATATGAGGCAGGAAGGGTCTATTGAGGGAGCATTGCAAGCCAAGGTGCAGGTCAATCAAAGTTATAAAGGAAAGAAGAAAGGGAAGAAGGAGGATGGCAGTAGTTCTGATAAGAAGGAGGGAGACAGCAACAAAAACAACTTTCCTCCTTGTGAACACTGTGGGAAGAAGGGTCATCCACCACTCAAATGTTGGAAGAGACCAGATGTGAAGTGCAACAAATCCAAACAGCTGGGGCATATTGCTAAAATATGCAAAAACAAACCTCAACAAATGACAGAAGCTCATGTTGCAGATCAACAGGAGGAGCAATTATTCACTGCAAAGTGTTTCTCAGTCACAACTCTAAGCAAAATTTGGTTGATAGATAGTGGTTGCACTAGTCATATGACTGGCAATCAAGAGTTATTTATTGATCTAGAAGAGGTTGAAGGATCCAAAGCAAAGATAGGCAATGGAGATTATATGAAAATTAAAGGCAGAGGCACCATTGCATTGCAAACTCCTTCAGGTATAAAGAAGATTTCAGATGTTCTTTTTATTCTTGAGGTATATCAAAACTTGCTTAGTGTTGGGCAATTGATGGATAATGGTTTTGAGGTGTTATTTAAAGATAAAATGTGCTGGATCAGTGATGCTCATGGTCAATTATTGTTTAAGGTCAAAATGAAAAATAGATGTTTTCCCTTGGATTTGACTGATATTGATCAAAGAGCTCATGTTGTAATCAATGATGAAACTGAGCTTTGGCATAAAAGGCTAGGCCATTGCAATGAGTATGTTTTGCAGGATCTTAGCAAGAAAGATTTGGTGCAAGGAGTACCTCCATTGGAACCTCTCAAGTCAGTTTGTAAAGCCTGTCAATATGGGAAACAAACTAGGCTGCCATTCACTCAAACAGTTTGTAAAGCAACTCAAAAACTACAGTTGATCCACACTGATCTTTGTGGGCCTATGTCTGAGCCATCTTTAAATGTAAGTCTCTATTATATAGCTTTTATTGATGATTTGACTAGAATGTGCTGGATTTATTTCTTGAGATTCAAAACTGAAGTTGCAGGAGTATTTTGGAATTTCAAGGCTTGGATTGAAAATCAAAGTGGCTTCAAGATTCAAACCATTAGATCAGATAATGGGACTGAATACACATCAAATCAATTCACTAAGTTTTGTGAAGAAGCTGGAATCGAGCATCAGTTTACAGCTCCCTACACTCCTCAGCAAAATGGAGTGAGTGAAAGGAAGAATAGAACTATTATGGAGATGTCTCGCTGCATGCTTCATGAGAAGGATCTTCCTAAGAAGTTTTGGGCTGAAGTAGCTAATACAGCTGTATTTTTGCAAAACAGGTTGCCTACAAAAGCATTGCAAGGGAAAACGCCATTTGAAGTCTGGTATGGTTACAAGCCATTTTTAAAGAACTTGAAAGTGTTTGGTTGTATTGGTTATACTCTTGTGCCACAAGTGAAAAGAGACAAACTTGATAAGAAAGCTGATCCGGGCATTTTTGTAGGCTACAGTAGTGTCTCTAAAGCCTATAAAGTATTTATTCCACAATTTGGAAAAATAGTGATCAGCAGAGATAGTCAATTTGCAGAACAAGAAAGGTGGCATTGGGAAGGAAAAAAAAAGAGCATACCAGATAGCGGATCATCATCTACAACTTCACCATTAGATGAGACTATTGATGATTTTCCAATTAGAGGTACAAGATCACTATCTGATATATATCAGAGATGTAATGTATCTTTGTCTGTGGTAGAACCTAAACATTTTACAGATGCAGCAAAGGATCCAAAGTGGATTGATGCTATGCAGGAGGAGCTGAATATGATCGAGAAGAATCAAACTTGGGTTTTGGTGGATAGACCAGAACACAAGAAAGTCATAGGAGTGAGATGGGTGTTCAACACAAAGTTGAATGCCAATGGCTCCATCAACAAATACAAAGCTAGGTTGGTGGTCAAAGGTTATGCACAAGTGTATGGAGAGGATTTCACAGATACTTTTGCACCAGTTGCACGCTTAGACACCATCAGATTAATACTTGCAATAGCAGCTCAAAAAGAATGGACTGTATGGCAGCTTGATGTTAAGTCAGCCTTTCTCAATGGTTACTTGGAGGAGGAGATTTTTGTAGAGCAACCAGAAGGATTTGCTGTTCAAAGGCAAGAGGACAAGGTGTACTTGCTGAAGAAAGCCTTGTATGGGTTGAAGCAGGCTCCTAGAGCCTGGTATAGCAAAATAGATGAGCATTTGCAGAGTCTTGAATTCACAAGAAGCTTGAATGAATCAACCTTGTACATCAAGCACTCACATGCTGACTTATTGATTGTCTCTTTATATGTAGATGATCTCTTGGTAACTGGAAGCAATGTTGAACAGGTTGATTCATTCAAGCAAGAAATGCATAAAGTCTTTGAAATGACAGATCTTGGAGCTATGGCCTATTTTCTGGGCATGGAGATAAAACAAGATCAACATAGAATTTTTATCAATCAGAAGAAATATGCAAAAGAAATTTTGAACAGATTTGGCATGGAGGGATGTAAAGCTATAGCTACTCCAATGAATCAAAAGGAGAAGCTGAGTAAGAATGATGCTGCAGAGAAGACTGAAGAAGGCATTTACAGAAGTCTTGTTGGCTGTCTCATGTATTTGACTGCAACAAGACCTGATATTCTCTATGCTGTAAGTGTTCTTTCAAGATTTTTGCATTGTGCTACAGTGAATCATTACAAGGCTGCAAAGAGAGTCCTAAGATATATTAAAGGAACTCTTGGTTATGGTATCCAGTATAAACATAATAAAGTGTTCAAATTGGAAGGTAGTTCTGACTCAGATTGGGGAGGATCCTTGGATGATTTGAAGAGCACCTCAGGATACTGTTTTACTTTAAGTTCTGGGGTATTTTCTTGGAGTTCAAAGAAGCAGGAAGTGGTAACTCAATCAACTGCAGAAGCAGAATTCATAGCAGCAAATGCAGCTGTCAAGCAAGCTCTTTGGCTAAGGAAATTGCTAGTTGATTTACAGTTTATGCAACAAGAAAGCACACCAATTTATGTGGACAATCAAGCAGCCATTGCAATATCCAAGAATCCAGTTTTTCATGGCAAAACGAAGCATTTTAATATCAAGTTATACTTCATCATAGAAGTTCAACAAAATGGTGAAGTCACACTAATTTATTGCAGAACCTCTGATCAAGTGGCTGATATTTTTTACTAAAGCTTGACCGAAAGACAAGTTTGAAGCACTAAGGATGAAGCTAGGCATGTGCAGCTACTGATGCGAGGAGGAGTGTTGAGATATGCCTCATTAGCTGTTAACGTAGGTTGCTGTTTTTTAGGAATTAGTTGGCTTTTCAAAAAAAATAATAAATAAATTGATAGAGTTTGTTTCTGTCAAAGTTTGTTTCCTAATATCTAGCCACGTAGTTACTGATTTAGTGGGATATTAGTAGTTAGCCACGTAGTTGCTGATTCAGTGGGATTTTAGCAGATTTTTCTACCAATTTTAATCATGTTTTGATGTATTTAAATACCCAATGGTAGACTCAATAAAATATCTTCCATAAAAATTATTTCTGTCTTGTCCTTTCTTCATGCTTTCTATTGAAAGTTTTATTTCAAATAGCCTTTAAAATTCATACCCAGTAACACTAGGCATTAATATGCTATTCTTTATGCAAAATCTTTTAGATAGCATAGCAGTTATTAGTTAGTGCAGACATATTTTTAACAAATAAAATTTATTTAACGGCCTCTTTCTTTACTTTGTAATTATCTAAGTGCTTATGCAATTCTACCTTATTATAATGAGGTGACATACTAATTTAGTTCAACTTAATTAGTAAAACAAAACATCTAAGAATATGAGCCTATACCAAAGCCACTTGGACTTTCTTTCCTAGATATTAAGAGAAACAGGAAGAAGTAACATATAAGTAATTGGGTGTGTGTGTGTGTGTGTGTTGTGGGGGGGTGTGGGGGGAATGTTGGGGGGATGATTAAAATATATTTTTGGCAGTGGCACACCAGGAATGTGCAAGAACAAAAGGATTTACATAAACTACCTTAGTCATAGTAGGTTGAGAGATGTCCTGCAATAAAAATAGGCCAAATTTTAGACAACAGAACGATAATGGTATAACTGATTAATTCCTCTGCATAAAATCTGGAACGAGAATATTTCGAATCATGACCACTTTAAACTCACACACACAAGCACTCCATCTTTCACTTTTCCTGGTCCAACTACATAATAAGAAGCAAAAATTTATGTGAGCCACCAAAGGAACTTCAAAAGATAGCAGTTATTAGTTATTGCAAATACATTTAACTTCAAAAGATCAGCAATTACTGTGAAAGCTGGCTTCAAAATCTGCATGAGAAATCAACAGAAAATTTAGATAAATATAGTCCTCTGAATCCAAAAAAATAGTAGACAATATGGACATCTCAGAATCCCCAATACAATTGTGCAGCTCTTTGAAACCATTTACTATCCCTTCAAAGAATAGCATCAATGCCAAAACACTCCAATGCTCTCATCTCAATAGGCAATCGCGCACTTTATAATTGATTGATAAATTTCGTACAAGCAAGGATCATTTTGGTACTGGAGATGATAAGCAAACTGAATCCAATACTTCAACATCTAAGCATCACACAATCAATCAGAAATCCGATATATATATATACACGCACATATATATAATGCAATATAATGTATAATATCCGAAGGTTAAGTCTTACAAGTTATGACAAAAATCAATACATAATGTGATTTAAGACCACGAAAATATAAAAAAAGTGCGCCCATGTGTGCATGCGAGCATTGGTTACAAAAAAGAGATTGCCTTGCCACTTACTTTTGGGGACCACAAATAGCCACTAATATATTTAGTTCATTTGGATATTACATCTCTTTATTTCTTGACCAAAATGGTTTTGTCATTTCATATTGGTACGAGTACTAAAACTTTAGAAACCATTCATGATAATTTAACAAGTACCACAACGTCAACTTGGACGCCAAAGAGATACACATAAACAACAGACTATATAGTTATTTGTTGGAAGGGTTACCCTTAACCTGTAAAGGAAGTTATTATATCTAGGGGATTTGGCACATCCATGCATCCTTCAAGCATCTGCACAACCTGCTTCATGGTGGGTCTTAGTGATGGATCCTCCTGAATGCACCAAATAGCAATCATCACGTACTTTTCTACCCTCTTCATGACAATCTCAGCTCCCTTATCATCTTCCACTAGCAGGTCAAATCTCTTGTACTGAGCAATCATATGCCCAATATATCAGTACCATCTTATTCTCATCTTCAACATTCATATCAAAGTTCTTTCTGCAACAAATGAGCTCCAGTAACAAAACTCTGTAACTGCAAACATCCACCTTCGTGGTAATTGGCTTGTTTTTGAACCACTCAGCTGCAACATATCCTTTAGTTCCCCTTATTCCAGTCGTAGTTACAATCTGGTCAATATTCAATAGCTTCGCCAAACCAAAGTCTGCAATTTTAGCTGTGTAAGAGTCGTCAAGCATGACATTTTGAGGCTTGATATCACAGTATATGATCTGAGTACAACATTCCTCATACAAGTACAAGAGTACTTTAGCTGTTCCTATTGCAATTTGCACTCATTGAAATCAGCTTGGCCTCTGGTCTTCAAAAAGAAAATGCGCTAAAGTTCCCTTACTCATGAATTCATATACAAGTAGCCTGTGCTCTCCTTCGTTGCAGAATCCCAAAAGTTGCACCAGATTCTTATGGTGTGTTTGACCAATTGCACTCACTTCTGCTTTGAACTCCTTCTCGCTTTCATTCACCATTTTCAACTTTTTCACAGCAACGAGTTTCCCTGGAAGGTCTGGCAGAACGCCTTTGTAAACAATAGAAAATGCACCACAACCTAATTCTTCTGTGAACCCATTTGTTCCTTCCCTTAATTGTTCATAAGTGAAACTTCTAAGACTCATGCTCAGCCCGAATCGAACAATTTTGGTCACCTTATGATTATTGTGGCCAACCACACAAGCTACCACTAACAAGAGCAAGTTCAACAATATAGAACTGCTTAAAAGCGTAGAACCAATAATAATCAATTTTGATTTATCATTCTTCGCATCAATATCTCCAGGAATCAAAGTAGCATTATCTTTTCTTATTTGTATGTTGATTTCCCTTTGATTAACGAATCCATCCTTCCCGTAGTTAGAGGTAAGTTCTTTTTAGAGCATGCCCCACCATTGAAAACAACAACTAGGCAATGACAATCATCTAAACAAGCTTGTATACACCAATCCTCATTTACTAGTGCGAAGCCTTCATAGTCAGATTTCGGCCAATCTGTATTTTGCATCTCATTGAAATAAAAGAGATGTGCTTCTGAAGAAGTTTCATCACAACTTTGTGGAACAAAGTTTTGTTTGCATCCTTTCATGACATCATTTGGATCAATGAAGTTGTAACCAAGTGGACAATGGCAACTTTTGGTCTCATATTCAAAGGTACAATAGCTATTGAATCCACAAGCTCGGCTTCCTTGATCTCCATTAATTCTCAAGCAAATATTTTCAGGTATGAAGGACTGACTTGACCAGGACATAGGCCTACTTGCCGTACTCGAACTGCTACCCTTGGGATAGATATAGTGCCGGAAAACTCCATCATAATCAATAATAGCTCTCTGGTAGAAATCTTGTGTGGAGGTGGCAATTGATGATATTCGATCATTAATTATACTTCCATTACTTCTCTAGAGAAATATAGAGCCTCATTGATTGAAGACCAAGGAGAAGTCACTACCAAAAACTTGGGTGCTCCAATAAGGAGCATTTGCATCATCTGTTGGGAAATAAGTTGTGTAAAGCACAAGATTCCCATCACCTTGCAGTGCCAACAAAAATCTTCCCTTTGAATAGTTATTTGGCGAATAGCATGAAACAAGTTGAAAAGATTGCTTCAGAACCTGTCCGGGCAAAATTGTGTCAGTGGATAACTGTTGCACCCGGAAAAATGTCACAAGGATGGGGGACGGAGAAAAGAAAATGAGACAAATTAGATTTTTAGACAAAAACTGGCTTGTCGTGAGGAGTTGCCGAAAATTTTGGGAACCAGATTAGGAAGGGAAAGGATGCTAAGAGTTGAGATTGGAAGTTGATTGTGAACAGAGAATTTATTAGGCACCCGCAACACCCGTTTATAAGAATGATCATTTTTAGTTGATTGTGTAAATATAATTTTTAAAAATATTTTTGTTTTCTTTTTATTAATCATATGTAAGATTAAAGATAGAAAAGAAAGAAATTAAAGAAATTTAAAAAAAAATGAAATGAAGAAAAGAAATTAAAAAAATTATATTGGAAAATATTTATTAAATTAAGGAAATTTAAAAAATAAAATAAATTAAGAAAATAATTGGAGAAATGTTTATTTATTCATAAGGATAGATTTGATCCAAGATTAAAGCCTAGACCTACATGCTCTATGATGGAAATCAAAATTCACGTAGTTCGAGCTAAAAATACGTGTCACTGAGTTGATATTTTTTAATTGTAATTTTGTAACAAGAGAAAGCTAATTAAAAATAATTTATCAATTTACAAACAAAACAATTTTCTGAAATTTGGGTTGGTGTATTTTAATTTGCACAAGATAATTTAGTTTCGCTTACTTATTCTTATTTATTTAATTTAGAAAATATTATTATTTTTTAATTTTTTTTTTTTTTTAGTTTTTGAAAATACTTTTATTTGGGTTTTATCTTTTGAAAAATCACCATATTTTTATACTTTTGAAATTTTTCCTTTTTAAAAAAAAAAATTGATTTATATGTTACAAATTCGCAGTCATACTCGATAGATTAATTCTTTAAGTATCTGCAAAAGTTCTAAACCTCATGATATAAAAATTTTATTATAATTTTAAGGTGATAATTTAGGAAATACTATTATTATTTATTTTCCGTATAATGATTTTATTGAATTTTTTAAGATAAAATTCGAAAAAGAGACATGTTTACTATTATTATTCATTTTTTATGAGATATAATTATTTTCTTAAAATACAGAATACATTTTAATAAATTTTGCATAACATGACCGATATATCTATGTGGATTCGTAATTTTACGTGACGATACGGTTAACCCAATTACTTGCATGGATTCTAAAACCTCATATGATGTGGTTATTAAGCCAATTACTATTTTTTTAAAATAAAAAATACTAAATATTGTTATTTATTTAAAATATTTCAAAATATATATATTTTTTATTGAAAAATCATACAACAAAGTTATTTATTTCTTTTAATGAATACAGCTCACTCGTCTAAATCATGTGTCTGTGTGAACTTGCAAACTCACATGACAACATGATTAATTAAAATGCCTACATGGGTTCAAAAACCTCACATGACGTAACTATATAAGCAATTATTTATTTATTTATTTTATTATTTTATTTATTATTTTTATGAGAAAATAAAATTTTGAATGAAAAAGTCATTAGAATCTATAAGTATACCTTTATAATATATTCGTATAGCCCCATAGGCTTATACAGTGTGGTTGTTTAGAGGTATGTGAAAGTTCCAAAAAGCCTTCGTGACCAATTTTGAAGAGCAAATAAAAATAACATATATTATGCAAAATATTTACAAACATGTATAATTTTGTGATGGTATGTGTTAATGTGCAAACCCAAGTAATATAAACACAATCATAAGATGAGGAGATACAAACTCTTCTCTCTACCTTTTCTTTTCCTTTGCTTTGAAGTTGATTACCCAATTTTTAAGCTTGATCCATGCTCCCATGGCACTCTAGATATTTTGCTTTATTCTCCATTCCCCCTTGCTTTGACGATGATAACCTTGGTTTCCCCAAACTTGGTTCATGCTCCCATGGTGCTCAAAAATAGATAAAAGAGGATTAATATTCTCCTTAAGAAACCTTCTCAACTAGAAATGCAGAGACACTCATAATGTCAATCCTTAAGATTCATATTGTATAAAATTTCAACACAAAAGCCTAACATGATGGACATAATCCAAGCTTCAACACACGGGGTTTAAACATTATGGCCACACTTATTTTGATTTGTCCCCATTGTCCAAGCAAGCTAGTTTAGTATTAAGGTTACAAAGCAAGGACATGGATTATAAGACAATTACAAGAAAACTTGTTAACTCAGCCTTTAACAAAACTTGTTAACTCAACCTTTAACATGGTACACAATATTCCTAACTTTCAAACCCACCAATGAATTGTAATGCCCAGTTCAAAGTCCCCAAAACTCCATCATGGATATCTAGAGTTCTATTTAGAAGCTAAATGTAATGAGAATGTTTCATAAATCAAATGAGGTCTACAAACCATGCATATCAGCAAAAGGGAACTTTTCACCCGAACCCAAAACCATATAGATCTTTTCTTCACCAAAATGGAACCTAAGTATCTAGCAACTAAACTGAAATTCTAGTGTGTGAACCAATGAGCATAAAGTCCATTTTAGAAACTCAAAACGTATTTCATATGTGCAACAAATACACCCAACCTTTAAATAGAAAGAACATGGGAAAATGGTTCATTTACATGCATAAAACAGGACATGAACATGCAGTAAACTAAACTGTTTTTTGGGCATGCAGAATCACAGATGTATACCCCTTCCTCACTGTTTTAACTCTATGTAATCACACAGCAGCCAAACCAGAGCTTAGGCAAAGGAACACAAGGTCATATGACCATTTGAGAAGCCTAAAACCGAATGAACATGTGCCATAACTTAATCCAATCATCAGATGTAAGGAACATGATCATTCTTTCTAAGGCATGACATTAAACTAATGAGCTTATGACAGTAAAGACAAGTTTAGACCATCAAAGCAAGGTGTGATGGGCAAGGCTTGAAGCTTGCAACAGAAACACGATTCTATGGCTCAAATTCAGTATTTAATCAAACTCCCCTCATAAGCAAAA
This sequence comes from Adenanthera pavonina, assembly GCA_026686845.1. NCBI lineage: Eukaryota > Viridiplantae > Streptophyta > Magnoliopsida > Fabales > Fabaceae > Adenanthera > Adenanthera pavonina. The sequence continues at coordinate 33,241,520 of JAIVEN010000018.1, forward strand.
GTCATGACAAAGATAGGCTGCAAAAGCAGAAACACAGAGCAAACTTAGAACATAACTATGGTTTAGATTTTTTTTTAAGCAAGTAATAATTACCCTAGTTTAATCTACCCTAAAGTTAAAATGATTTGTTGGCACCAGGCAACCCGATCCCAAAGGCACAAACTGCAAAAACTTTCTAAACAAGGGGAAATTCGAAATCCTCGCAGAATATACAAAGCATAAGCGAATACTTGCTTCTCAAACTCACTAAAATGCATATAGCGAGTTGAGAGGAAAAAGACACAACAATATAACATTGACAAGCATCAAACTTCAATCAACCAGCAATACAAGAACATAACACAGTGGTGAATTAAGGGTTCAATCTCACATCGATATGACACCAACTTCAACCTATTGCTTACAAAAAACATAGGACATAACTAAACAGCCACCCACACCCTAAGATTCAATCCCCCAGTACCCACTTAGAGCTTGAAAAACTTGAAAATTCAAAACAAAAATTACCATTTGGAGCCACTAGATAACTTGTATAGACTGCTCCCTCCTTTTCGGATTTCTACATTCAGCTTCAGACTTCCTCTATTCCTTCGGCACTTCCTTCTTCTCACGCTCGTGCTCCCTCGGTCTCCCGTGCCTCACCATCATGCTCTGCCTCTCCTCCTGTTTCTTAGTTTCAGGCTCTAGGGTTTTTCCAGCCTCAAACTCTCTCTTCCTCAGTTTTTTCGATGTCCAAATTCTCCCCTACCCTTTTAGGGTTCTCTCTAAGGTTTTTTCAACTTCGGTCTCTCTAATGCTCCTAGGGTTTTTTCTGCATCCCCTCTCTACTCTACTTCCTCGCTTCTTATAAGATCTCCGCAAGTGGAAGAAGAAGAACATCTCGAGCACATGATTACTCCAGTGTGTCCTTTCGCCCGTCTTCTGCTCTGTTTCCCCGTCCCAATTGCCTCAATTTGCATATGCCTTCACCTCTACTACTCTGCTGTAGCAGAGTACGGAGTGGTGGAGGGACTTTGTTGTCTGTTTCTGCTCCTGAGCACTCTCTCACTCACATACGCTCAGGCAGCAGTTTGCCCCTATCTACCGTTCCCGTCTGGAACGTTGCTCCTTCCTGCCCCCCTCTCGTTATCTGTCTCATCCTCCACAAACGCTATCTCCCTTTACTTCTCTTACTCGATTCGGACTCAGCCCCCTCTAGCTTTTCTTTCCGTCTCTAGTTTACTCCTTAGTCCGCCCTCTTTCTCACGCCTCTCCCTCTCGCGGTCTCAACTCCCCCCTGCTTTTCCTTCCTCTGAGCTCTGAACTAGGGCTCCCTTTGGTCCTCGTGCCTGAGCCCTATTTGCTTGAGCCCTATCTGAGCCCTAAATAGGGCTCAAGCCATTTTGGGCTGCAACACTAAGTGTTCCAGCCCACACGGCCCCACCCTTTTTTTAATTTTAATTTTAATTAATTTAATTGATTTTTTTCTTTAATAAATTTTTTCTCTTTTTTTGTTTATATTACTTTTGTCATCATGTTTTATATTTTTTTTATTTATTTTTATTATCATTTTAATTTATTTATTAATTTTTGTATTTTACTTTGTTATTATTTTTATTTTTATTTATTATTATATTTTTTATTTTATGTATAAAACCCTGATAAAATAAGATGGCCAGAATAATCAAAGCTCTGCCACAATCTCTTAGAGTTTCGACTAACCAGCACAAAGTTACCCGTGTCAAGCATCCCTCAACTTCATTTCCTGATGGGCTAGCAGTCCAAATCATTATGCCACTGAGATCATTAAGTTGAAATGAACCATCTGAGGTGAGCTCCACTTTGGAGCCCTTTGGTGCAAGGATTGATCCATTTGTTTTACTGGCTGAGCAAACAACGGTTTTTTCTGGTTTTTTGTTGAACCAGATAGCCAGTAAGAACCCATCTTTCTCGATTTGCTGGAAACCAAATGCAAAATCACCAGGTGGTGAAGCCCAGAAGGAGCTATTATTTTCCACTGCGATGAGGAACCAGCCTAAGGAGATATTTTTGGAAGCTTGAGTGACTATACAAAGTGAAAGCAAGCCAAATAAGAGAGACAATAAGATTGGACATAGCTGCTCAGATGCCATTAAACGGAAGGATTTTGTTTTGATGAAATAGGAGTAACAAGTGCTTCTTAATATAAGCACCGGTTACCACAGAATGGCGATCGAGAGGAACCTCTCACCTAAACCAAAAGTCTTCTCTTTTTTAGGCCGGAGTCAAATAAAGTTAATTTGCACTTTCTTAGAAAGTCATATTATTTAAATCATTTCATACAGTTGGTGAAAACAAAAAGACGCTTGATGACTTCAAAAGTCTGTGCTTCTATCATTTTCTAAACGGTATGTTGGAAATTAATATGGCCATCACCAAATAATGAATTGAGAAAGCCCTTTGCTGGTAAAAGTCAAGCAAAGCTTGTATTTTCTTAGAAAGTCATATTCGTTAGATCGTTTCAAACACTTCAAGAAAAAATGAGATCGTACGTAATTAAAAAACTGCTTGATGACACCGATAGTTTCTGCTTCTATCGTTTTTGAATTTACCAATAGTCTGCAATTTCTAACAACCATTCATTTGCTGGATAAACTCCACTTCTTGAATATTTTTTCAAATGACAACTACTATATATGCATTAGATAAATTGGACAAGATTATTAGGAAGCAAACAAAAATAAAAAATATTTAATTGAATCACATGTTAAGAAAAAAATTTGGGAAGATTTGGAGGATTTGGTTCAAGATATCTCACAGAAAGAAAAAATCATCATTGTGGGAGACCTTAATGATCATGTGGAAAAAGAGACTAGGTAATATATGCGAGCTCATGGCGGTTATAGTTTTAGAGAAATAAACGAGAAGGGGCATTTCATTATTGATTTTTCAATGGTTTATAACCTCACGATTATAAACACTTGTTTCAAGAAACGAAATGAGCATTTAATCACATATAAGAGTGGAGCTCAAGGATCACAAATTGATTTCTTTTTTGTAAGGAACTCTGATAGAAAAACTTGTAAATACTGCAAAGTAATCCTTGGTGAAAGCTTAACTTTACAATATACGGTCATGGTCTTTGATGTACTGATCAAGAATCGTAGTCGAAAAGCCTTAAATCCTAGAATCAAGTGGTAGCAGCTAAAAGATGAAAAACAATTGATCTTTGCAAGAAAAGTTATGGAGGAAGGCGATTGAGAATTGTAAGGAAGTGCCAATATCTTGTGAAAAGAGATGACTAAAAAGATCAGGAATATCACTAAAATAGTCCTGGGTGAATCCAAAGATTTGGACTTAAAAATAAAAAATTTTGGTGGTGGAATAAGAGGATGTAGAAGAAGATCAAACATAAGAAAAAATGTTTTAAAGCATTTCATTTGTGCAATAATGATGAAAATTGAAAATGTTATCAGTTGGTTAGAATGGAAACTAAGAAAGCAATGAGTAAAGCTCGATTTAAAGATTTTAAGAAATTCTACCAGGATTTTGGAATTAAGAATGGTGACCGTAAGATTTACAAAATTGACAAGAGAAGAGAAAGAAAGTCAAGAGATTTGGACCAAATAAGATACATTAAGATGAGGAAAGAAAAAGTTTAGTTATAAATAATGATATCAAAGAAAGATTGGGGAACTACTTTTATAAGTTTTTTAATGATGGATTGGGTATGACTATTGATACAAAAGAATTAATAACTCATGAAGATGATCAGAATTTGAACTTCTATCATAGAATTCGGGTTGGAGAGATAAAAAAAGCTCTTAAAAGAGTGGATAATATAAAACTATTGATCCCAATAGTATTTTTATCGAAGTTTGGAAGTGTTTATGAGAGAAAAAGGTTCTGTGGCTCACTAAGTTATTTAACGAGATTTTAAGGTCCAAGAAAATGTTAGAGGAATGGAGAAAGAGTACTCTGGTGCCTATATACAAGAATAAGGGGGATATTTAGAATTGTACAAATTATCAGGAGATAAAACTTATGAATCACACCATGAAACTTTGGGAAAGAGTGATTGAGCATATGTTAAGAAAAGAGTCTCGTATTTCAAAAAATCAATTTGGATTTATATCAAGACGGTCCATAACAAAAGCTATTTATTTATTAAGGGGTTTGATTGAAAGATACCAAAGTAAATAGAGAGATTTACATATGATTTTCATTTATTTGGAAAAAACCCATGATGGAGTACCAAGAGATGTGTTGTGGAAAGTAATAGAGAAAAAATGTGTTCGTGTGACTTATATTCAAGCTATAAAGGATATGTATGAGGAGGTAACATGTAACACCTCATATTAAGACTCATTTCTCATGTATTAGATCATTTTAGATGTCTTTCATCATGGATTAGAAACTAAAATCATAATATGATAAAATCAGAATTTTTCAAAATTCAAGGTACTGTTCATTTGGCAAATTCTATTTTACCTGATAAATTTTGAAAATTCATAACTAAATCTAGAAAAATAATCTTGAGCTGATTCAAGTCTCTAAAATTTTCTTAGATTCAGATCTACATGGAAAAAATATAAAATAGCAACATCATTGGGCCAATTTGTACAGTAATTTCGTAGACATTTACTATTCATTTGGTCAATTTGCTATGTTCCAGTTTTCTGACCTCAAATTTGAAAAATTATATCTCATTCTATTCTGTTCTAAATTATGCATAATCTATGTCATTTGAAATCTCTACATGTATACTTAATGGCATATTTTTATTATGTATTTATTTCACTTACTCAGGGCATAACTTTAATTTAAATCACCAAGGGTCAGAATCCAACTCTTAGTAAAATAGTTTTGGGAAAACTTACATATCTCTTGTTCTATAACTCCAATCACTTCCAAATCAGTGGCATATGGATCTTAAGACATATACCTTTTTATAAATATAAACCACTAAATTTTTGGAGTTCTGTACAATTTTATATGATCTTTTAAATTCTCCAGTACTTAACTTTCAGTTTCCTGTTTTCCCAATATTGTCCTATTCTGAACCTTAAATTTGATAATTCACCATTTATTCTGCACAACTCCAAATGGGGTGAATCAGGTGTTATATTAAAGCTTGAGATTCTCTCTATCTGATATAAAAATATCATAAACTTAACCTCACATTAAGTACAGAACAAGGGTGAATGAAGCAGACAAATCTGGAAAATGCCCTGTTTCAGTCTACATTGCAATTTGCTTGCCAAAACCCTTGTAAATGAATTCATTTTAGCATGTAACTTGGTGGAATATAACTTCCTATCCCAAAATACAGAACTGGAAATTTTCATACATTTTATACAACATTAACATATTATTCACTATTTTACAATTTTATAGAAAGTAAGGCACAAATAACCATTCACATTATAATACCATGGCTTGCAACATCATTTCCTTCTTCATGCCTTTTGCTCCTTCCTTAACTCTTTGGCATTGGTTCTCCCTAGCATGGATAGTCATTGAAAGGGGGTGAGATTCAAAGAATCTCAGTAGTTATAACCATTTATGCACACATATCCTAATAACATTTCATATACAATCATTGGAAACCATGAAATCATAATATGCCATACTATGTCATAAAAATTTTGGCATGGTAACACTTTGAAAATTGGACATCCATGGGTCATAAACCCTTCATACAATTAGCCAATAGCACATTTCCAATACCAATCATTCAATTCAAAGCATGGCATAATCAAAGAAATATAAAAACTCAATTTGAATACAATAGGCATAAATAAGATTATAACTACCTTCATGTTTTCTCTTACTCTTCCACTTGAACCAATGCTCCCTTGCTCTCCAAACTTGGTATGCCACTTCTTGAGTCTCTTAACACTTCCTTGAACCTAATCATATCATCATTGAACCAATTTAACCATTAGTTTTTCGGAATTATACAATACCATGTACACTAAACCCTAACTTTTTCACTTAGTGTTCCTTTGATCTTTCTTTGTACAACACATTTGTTCTTAAGGTTTTGGACCATGGAGAATCCATTTTTGGCATCAAAAACATGAAATTCCAACTCTAAATTGATGCTTTGTTCTAACCAAAAATCTTGGAGAAAGAAGGAAAAATTATTTACTTTGCAATACAACAAACTACTAACAAATCTTTGTTCCAAGTTGCTAGCATATGATTTCCCCTAGGTTTATTGCATGAAAACTCCACTTTCTTCACTTCCCATCCATGGCCGAAATCTATGGAAGAATGGAGGAAGAAGATGACTCCATGACACTACTCCTCAACACTTGAAACCACAAGCTCAAGGTCATAGACACTTACTTGGCAACTTGATTCTCCAAGTCTTGCACGTTAGCTCATCTTTCTTTTCTTCTTTCTCTCTTCTCTTTCTTTCTTTCTTGCATTTTCTCTCTTTCGTTTTGCTGCTGGTTCACGCGTGCAGAATGGTGTAAAAATATGTGGTTAATAGACTTAATTAAATGGCTTAACCATGATTACTTTTTTGCTAATACCCAATTACTTTCTTACATACTTCTTCAAGAAGTATTCCTAAAATAATATAATATTCTTTGTGTCACATGGCTGAAGAAAAGTCACGCATGAGAGAGAGAGAAGTGTCCAAAAATTGTCTAATTTTCCTGATCCAGATGTACCTCAATCTGAATACTTTTTAATCGTACTAATAAAATCGTCTTTACAGTACTTTAACATTTTTGGGATATAGGACTATTCAAATTTTATTTTTATATTTCCATAATTATTCTGTCCCAAATGGTATCTGTGTATGGCACATATCTAGACCCAATTTCTTCTTAACTATCGGTAGGGCCCACAGTTTACTTTATCGGTTTACTGTTACTTTTGGACACTCGGCACTGATTATTTCTTTATTCTTGAACATTAACCCTCAGTGCCATATACCATTGAACTTCTCTCATCGAGGGCTTCGTTTTGACAGTAATTTTACATATTTACAAAATTACCCTTGACTCGGAATTAAATTATAATTTTTAAAATTATCGGGTCATTAGGTGTAATTTTTTCTAAGACTTTTCTACGTCTTCCTCCAAGTAAATTTTAAAGTTTTCAGAAGATGGATCACCTTTTCATAATTTTTTAGGGGTAAAAATATAATTTTTTTATTTTCCATTCAACCGAGAAAAATAATCTTTTTATCTCTATTTATGTAAAACGGTGTCTGTTTATTTTTACATATTTTAACTTTCTTGGGATGTTACATAACAACAAGTATAAAAAATTCTAGAGGTGAGACAAAAAAATTTTCTATACAGATATATTTACATTAAAGATCTCCCTTGAGTCCATACTTATTTAATTTGGTTTTAGATGTTCTAACAGAATATATAAAAGGAAATTTCAAAGTGTATGCTCTTTGTGGATGATATAGTTTTAATTGAGAACTCAAAAGAAGATATCAACTCTAAACTTGAGTTATGGAGACACACTTTAGAATCAAAAGGTTTCCGCTTGAGTAGAAGTAAAACGGAATATATGTATTATAAATTTAATAAGAAGCCAGTTAAAAATGATTTAAAGGTAAAAATTAGAAAGCAAACTATTTCAAAAGTGTCAAAGTTCATATATTTGGGGTCAATTTTTCAAAGTGAGGTGAAATTGATAGAGATGTTATGCATAAGATACAAGTTAGGTGGTTAAAGTGGAGAAAAATATCAGGGGTTATTTGTGACCGTAAGGTACCTATAAAGCTTAAAGGAAATTTTATCGAATAGCTATAAGACCAATAATACTATATGATAGTAAATATTGGGTTTTGAAAAGACAATAAGGGCATAAAATAGGAGTAGCAGAAATGAGAATGTTGAGATGGATGTATGGTCATATAAAATTGGATAAGATACGAAGTGATTGTATACGAAGGAAAGTCACAGTAGCACCTATCGAGGAGAAAATGGTGAAAAATCACCTAAGATGGTTTAGACATGTACAAAAAAGAGGACAAGAGTGTTGAATCAAGAGTTTTGATGATTTTAAACCAACACTCAAGAGCTTGGATTGAAGATATCAAAGAAGAACAAAACTGTTTCAAATGAAGATTTACTGAGTATTTACTGTTAGATCTCTTATAGGATCTTTAGTTTTTGATATGATTGGGTAAAAGATTTTGATTTGAAGAAAAGATGTTTTCAAACTTTGATTTTATGTTAAATCTTTGAATATTTGAAAAACACCTACAAACAGACGAAGGTTGAGAGTTTAAACTGAGCTGTCAAGTTAGAAATTCGAATTTTGCCTTTGGAAATTCGAATTTCGAGCTAAAACTGAATAAGTCTGAAGAGACTGTTCTCTGTCAGACGAATTTTGGTTGTTCAAAATTCGAATTTTCATCTAGTCTGAAAAGAGGCCTTTTGTAACAGACGAACTTCACACTTTCAAAATTCGAATTTCAAGTAAAATGAAGTTTGTGAAAATCAAAGAAATTCGTCTGAAACTATGATAAAGTGCATCTGAAATCAAAATGAAATTAAGTTTGATAAATGCTCTCTGACAGACGAATTTTGAAGTTCCAACATTCGAATTTTCATATAAGTCTGAAAGATGCTTCTTTACAACAGACGAACTTTGGGTTTTCAAATTCGAATTTCAAACAAAACAAAACTTGAGAAAATTGAAGAAATTCGTCTGAAACTATGTTAAAGTTCACCTGAGATCAAGAGTGATTTCAGTTTCAAAACTGCTCTCTGACAGACGAACTTTGAGCATTGAAATTCGAATTTCAGAAGCTAAGTTCTTGAGTCTATTAAAATGAAATATTGACATACGAATGATAAGAACTTGCAACATTCGAATGATGAAATGAGTCTGAAAAGAGTTTCTCTGATAGACGAATTTCGCCTTTCCAAAATTTGAATTTCGAAGAAAGTTATCTACTGTGTCTCTTTAAACGTTCAATGGATAGACGAATTTTGGGGATCCAAAATTCGAATTTCGAAGGCACTGTAGAAAATTGAAAACACTGTTCATACTTAACCGAAAACTTTCTTATTGAAAATTCGTATGTCACATTGTGAAAATGTTTTGTAAGTTTCAAAATTCGAATTTCACTTCATGAACAGACGAACTTCGTGCTGTAACGTTGGAAGCTTTAATCTTCGGTTCCTTCGAAATTCGTCTGTTGGCCAACCAAAATTCGAATTTCAGTATGTCAGAAACATTAAATGCGGTTGGTAAACGGATAGTTTTTCAGAGTAACCGTTGAATAACTTCTCCAACGGATAGATTTAGTCTCTAACGGATATTTGAGACCTAAATCTATAAATACAACATCATTTGAAGTTGTGGATAACAAAATAAAACTTGTATATACCGAATTTCTGCTGAATCTTTTTCTCAAAAGCTTTTACCCTCTTAACTTCAAAACTTGTACTTAAACTTTCACATCCACTCTTTACAAGAGAGTTACTTTATTGTAATCAATCTATTCTTCATCTGGAAGATAGGTTTACTTGTGAGGGGTATTCACAAGGGGATTGGGAAGCACATAGTGAAAGTGCTTGAAGAGTTTGAGAGAGCTCAGAAACAGAGCAAACCCATGTACTGTGGCCTTAGCAAGAAGCCCACTGAAATTCTTGCTGTATAGTGGATAAATCTCAAGAGGTGTCTTGGGGACTGGATGTAGGTCAAGTGAATAGACCGAATCAGGATAAATCACTGACTTCTTTTCCCCTTACTTTTATTTTTCACCTTGCTCTGTTTTACGCATTGTTTTTATTATACTGTGATATTTTCATTTACTTAACTTTGTGCAGAAAAATTTCAAACTTCCCAATTCACCCCCTTCTTGGGAAGTCAGCCTTGCTAACAAAGAGGAGTCGGTGAGGAGAGTTGATCGAATGGCTTAGAGCTCTATCAAAAGATGTAGAAGAAGACCAAAAAAAAACACTAAGAGAACTTATAAGGAATGACCTATTGAAAAATGATTTGTCTGAGAAGATGGTGTTTGATAAAGTCCAATGACATTGTATAATCCATATATCCTACCTCACATTAGTGAGATAAAGTCAATATTGTTCTTGTTTATCTAACTACTATCGAAAGATTTACTCCACTAATCTACTACACAATTTTCTCCCCCACTCACATAAGATCTACTAAATAAATATATTATTCAATTATTGTATCAAAAGAATATATTATTCACTTAAAATCAAAGCCACAAATTTTTAAAAGGAAGGACCCGCATTCATGGTTTTGCTAGCTATGCTTTGACTTGGTAAATACTAAACACTACAAAAATATAGCATTATTCAAGATCGATCATGGCCCAGTAAGTTGTACTAATTAATCAATATCAATGTAAAATATAAAAAATCCAGGAAATCATAATGTTCACAGATTGCAAACAATACCCAACTTCATGTAAATACACTGGACTCATTTTTAGTTTCAGTGCCAGTAGAATCTCCAATACAAAGATAGTCAAATACATATATATACAAAAATTGTATCTATACTCCCGTTTATATGACTTGATGGTGGCGGACAACAAGCCACCCTACTACCCCACTTCCCGGCCCACTTATTGATTCTCCCCACATTCCAATAATTTCCATGGAAACAATCAATAATTCCAACGGAGGACGGGGACCACATGCATGTGCAACTTCTTTCTTGTTTGTGCTTCTGTCGTGTTTTAAACGGTGTTGGAAAAAGATGTGATATACTTCTTTTTATTTTTAATATAAAATTTTTTTAATTTTTTTATTTGAATGATACAACTTAAGAATTAAAATTAAAACTAATTAATTATCTCAATTTTTCTGTTTAATATTTTTTTAAAATTATCTTTATTTAATTTTTTTCTCTTTCTCTTTGAATATATTAAATAGAAGTATTTTTTAGAAATATATAATAAATATTATCTCATATATTATAAAAAATTTTATATTTAGGATCAAGATAAAAAAATCTATATATAAAATCAGAGAAAATATAACCCATTCACTTGTAATGATTACTGCTATTTATTGTTGAAAGTAAGATTCGATGACCATGCTTTGTCCGAATCAAATTGGGTTAGATCACATGAGTATGAAACTCTTCCAGCAACAAATTTTTTACCATGCACAATACTCATCTTGTTTTGAGAGAAACAAGTATTAAATCACTTAAACTAATTATGCCATATAAAATAAGTTTTGATTATTCATAGAAAAAGAAGATGACGGAACCCTTGTGCCCCAACAGTGCCAATTTAGGGTTCTCTTCATCACTTTTAATTTCAACCTATCTCAAACTTTCAGGACAATTCCGAAGATATTCTCTTCAACATCATTTGCTATCTCTTCAGTACGGTTGATGTTATATATACTTGGGTCCAAATTATTTGATGCACAACTCATGCTATGTCCCCAATCACTAGACACATTGTTTGTCTCATCATACTTTGTCCCCGCATGTATAACTTTGATTAATTTCATTACAAACTAAATGCTCTTCCAATTTGACTACATTAATTCACCTTGCATAAATAGCAACAATCTAAACAAAGGCATACAATTTTACACGGGTTTTTTGTATTCTCATCAATAAATCTAATAAACTCTTTCACTCTATCCTCTTATTCTTTTAACAATTGATGGAAAAAATCTATTTTGATCCATACCTCCCCATAGAGCTGACAATCCAAGTAAGGGTTGGCCCATGGCCATCAAACCCGTATTTTTTTAGAATATTTTTTATGTAATTTTTCATAAAAAATTTATATAACTATTTAAATTAATACAATTAATCATCAATATCATTTATCAAAATTAATATAATATTTAAATTTTATCATTTATACATTATAATTAAGAATTTTTCACATTTAGAACAAAAAAAAAAAGGCCAAACGAGCAGCCTATAACCCACGTAGGCCACTGGCTTAACAAGCTCAGGTCCAAGAGCTCATTTTTTATTTAAGCTCCCATTTTTCAAATCCAACCCATCATTTTCATCATGCTAAACGAGCCAATCCGATGCTTTACCTCCCCAAGTTAGCAAATCAATTCATAAAAACACCAGCACATCGACCATTCAACATAGTTCATAATGACCAGTATCTAATGATTATTAATTTATCTATTCAACAAATTAAAACCATGTGCAAAACAAAACATTTAGCATATTCGAAGCTTCCAGTTCTAGAACTATTTTGCATCTAGTTTCCTCTAATTACCTCCACCCATTAACTTCTTTGTTTCCTTCTATGTGCATCAACAACCTCCCTAACAACGCGAAAACAGAGCATAGAAAGTAAATGCCTAAGTCAAACTAGCAAGCCTCCTCAATTCTTCAATTCAGAACCCAAGGCAAATCAAAATTTTGTGCCCTTCTTAATAGTCTAATTCAATGTTATCCTTTCTTTGTGCACACAATACCCAAGTCCATAATACCGAAACAAGGGAAAAAGCCAAAGCAAAACACAGATTTGCAAACATACAAAACCTAAGTCCACATTGAATAAATCAAAATTTTCTTAAAGAAACTTTCACAAATGAGAGACAAGCAAATCAAGTTTGAATACAACAAATTATTTGCAATGTCATATATATATATTTAACAACCACAAAATTAAACAGCAAGCATCAACAACACCATTTCAAGACCAAAATGTAAGAACCCCATTTAACTGAAACAAGTGCATATCTCATCAAACAAAGGACATTGATTTTTCAGACAAACCACAATGTAAACGCCATGTGATTGGAAATTCATCAAAGTTTGCATTAACCAATTTTTCTATAATCATGTTTATCTTGAAATTATGAAAAATAATATTTAAGTCTAATACTTATAAATATATGATAAAAAAGCCGTAATATTAGTTGGATAACTTTCCTTCATTATTCTATTGTGTACTATTTCAGAATAGATGCAGTCACATACATGACTATGAAGAATGTGAAAAATAAAATTGCTACCATAATTGGAATCACTTTTAGTATTAATTGGATGTTGTAGATTGAGATGGTGGATCCGATAAAATTATAAGTCTGCGGAATGCTTTTCGTTTAGAGGTCAGAAAAATAAAATAATGGGTAAAAAAAAGGGGAAAATAAATCCTATACACAAACCCCATATTTTGTATCACTCTTTTTTCTATTTCAAAGACACTTTAATTTCAGAGAATTTAAATTTAACGGAAGATATATGGTAGAAATTCGATGATAAAATTAGGTAGTGAAGTTATTTACTTTGGATTTGTGAGTAGTGAATCAACTTGTCAATTAGATAAATTCAGTCCTTCTTGTAGACCATAAGGCTCTCTGTTCAATTCTGTAATCCTCCTCTGATACATGTGTATATGACCTGCTCATCATTAACGGAACTTTTGGAACAATGTTTCTTATAATTTGAATTCATCTACCTTCTTTTTTTATTAAAAAAAATAAAAGTCCAAATTAGAAGTTGTGGAAGTAGCGCTATAGTCCTTGTAACATATGAGATCTCACTAAAGATTGAATGTGTGAAACTTCTCCAATGAGATTCAATTCTATAGGTCATATTTGGCATAGATAAAAGGTTATTCAATTCTACGGGATTTGTTTATATATATATATATATAAATCTTAGGAATTTATGCTTCCATCAAATAAAGGAAGTTGACTTCCTCCAATTAGGTTATAGAAAAGAGTTTTCTAGCATAAAACCACCTTGTTCCTTCATTTCCATTCTTGATTACTATATACCAAACTTGGATCGCAAAAACAAAAAAAGAATCTCATTTCTTACATCCTATAAAACATTTTTTATTCAAAAATGACTCTTCCTTTTAAGCCTTTCTCTCTTTCTCTTTTCATTTCTCTCGAAGATGAATCCATGCTACCAAACATAACCTGAGGCCTGTTATGTGGAATCATTGCAAGCACTTAATTCCAAAAGTGAATCCTCTCATGTATGCAGCAGCAAAGTTTAACTGTCATTGCAATCATTCTCTCCATACGGGCAAAATTGTTTTAGGATATGAATTTAAACAGACAGAAAAATATTTTTTCTTTATAAATCAGAAATTTGGAACTTATTTATTTGGGGGTTCAGACAAAGACATATTCCAGGAGAGGAACATCATATGAAGATTATTAAATTTAGAATGTCCACAAAACATTATCTTAGATTGATGACAAATTGTCACTATAACAAGGTTTGCCAAATATATATATATTACATATTCTACTCAATATGACGTTGCATCTTTTTTAAAAAAAAAAAAAAAGAAATATTTTACGCTAATAATAATCTGTTGTGTCTAACCCTACCAACTTCAGTTTTTACTTAGTCTAGGTCAAGCATTTTTATGTAATCCTGATCAGCTGAACACTTCTAGGTAACAGCTTAAAACTAGCAGAGTTCTCAAAATCTAATTCAGGTGTAATAATTCTATTAACGAGGCTTCTTATTTTAAAAACACAAGATGATAAGTTTATTTGTCCCTGAGGTTAATGCTTCCGACAGAAAATCAATGAAGAAAATCATTTGTGATTATAAAAAGCCATATACTACATCACATTCTTCTCATTTTCCTGGGAAACAAAGGAAAAAAGAGAATGCACACCCACTACTAACATACTCAGTTCATTTTTGGGTATTACATCTCTTTATTTCTATAGAAACCAAAATGGTTTTGTCATTTCATATCGGTAAAAGTGCTGAAAGTATAGAAACCATTCATGACAATTTATTTAACAAATACTACAATGTGAGCTTGGACACAAAAACATACACATGAACAACAGACCATAGTTATTTGTCGGAAGGTTTATAAGGTTTATACTTAACTTGTAAAGGAAGGTAGATCAGGGGGATTTGGTACATCCATGAATCCTTCAAGCATCTGTAAAACTTGCTTCATGGTGGGTCTTAGTGACGGATCCTCCTGGATGCACCAGATAACAAGCATCACATACTTTTCTGCCCTCTTTATGTCATTAAGAGCGTCCTTATCATCTTCCACCAGCAGGTCAAGTCTCCTGTCTTGAAAGCAATCATATGCCCAATCTATCAATACCATCTTACTTTCATCCTCAGCATTCATGTCAAAGTTCCTTCTGCAACAAATGAGCTCCAATAATAAAACTCCATAGCTGTAAACATCCACCTTCATTGTAATTGGCTTGTTTTTGAACCACTCAACTGCAACATACCCTTTAGTTCCCCTAATCGCTGTCGTAGTTACAGTCTGATCAATCTTTAATAACTTTGCTAAACCAAAGTCTGAGATTTTGGCTGTGTAAGAGTCATCAAGCAAGACATTTTGAGGCTTAATATCACAGTGGATAATCTGAGCACTACATTCTTCATGCAAGTACAAGAGTCCTTTTGCTATTCCTTTTGCAATTTCCACTCTTTGATACCAGCTTGGCCTTTGGTCTTCAAAAAGAAAACTTGCTAAAGTGCCCTGGCTCATGAATTCATACACAAGTAGCCTATGCTCTCCTTCATTGCAGAATCCCAACAGCTGCACCAGATTCCTATGGTGTGTTCAACCAATTGCACACACTTTTTCTTCAAATTCCTTCTCACTTTCATTCATCATTTTCAATTTTTTCACAGCAACAATGCCACCAGGAAGATTTGATAGAACACCTTTGTAAACAGTAGACAATGCACCTCGACCAAGTTCTTCTGTGAACCCATTTGTTCCTTCCCTTAACTCTTCATAAGTGAAACTTCTAAGATTCATGCTTGACACAAATTCGACAGTTTGATGCACTTTAGTAATCTTGTGTCTGAACCAATTTGGAGCTAAACAAGCAGCCACTAGAAAGAACAAATTCAAGAACATCGAACAGCTTAAAAGAGCTGATCCAATGATAACCAGCTTTGATCGGCCATTATTGTTATCAATCTGTCCAGAAACCACAGTAGAATTATCTTTTCTTATTTTGATTAGAGCTTTCCCTCCAATAGAAGGATCAATGAGTCCATTAGAAAAAGGTTGCTTCTTCTTCCAACATTGCCCGTTTCTGAAGATAATAAGGGAACAAAAACAATCTTCCAAGCATTCTTGTCTACACCAATCCTCAGTCACTGGTTGAAAGTATCCATAGTCAGAGTATGGCCAATCCATATTTTGCATCTCATTGAAATCAAAGAGATTAATTTCTGAGGAAGTTTGATCACAACTTTGTGAAACAAAGTTCTGTTTGCAACCTTTCATCACATCGCTTGGATCAATAAAGCTGTAACCAGAAGGACAACGGCAACTTTTGGTCCCATCAAAGGTACAATAGCTGTTGAAACCACAAGCTCCACTTCCTGTCCCTTCAAGAGCATCCAAGCAAATATTTGAAGGTATGAAAGACAAAGTTGACCAAGCCATGGGCCAGCTTCCTGTGCTAGAACTACTATTCTTGGGGTAGATATAATGCCTGGAAACTCCATCATAATCAAGAATAGCTTTTTGGTAGAAATCTTGCGTGGATGGAGCATTTGATGATATTATACTAATTATACTTCCGTTACTTCCACGTAAAAATATATAACCAGATTGGTTGAAGACCAACGAGAGGCCAGTACCGGAAGCCTTGGTGCTCCAATAAGCAAAATTTACAGAATCCAATGGGAAATGGGTTGTGTAAAGTGCAAGAATCCCATCACTGTCTAATACAAACTGAAATCGCCCCCCTGAATAATTAGTTGGCAAATAGCGTGAAACAAGTCGAGTAGGCTGATTCAAAACTTGTCCTGGCAAAATTGTGCCAGTGGGTTGATCAAAACTCTCCCACAAATTTTGAGGGCCTTGGCCAACTAGCACAAAGTTACCAGTATCAAGCATAGCTGCATAAGTAACTCCATTTCCTGAGGGGCTAGCATTCCAAATCTGCTTACCACTGGGATCATTCAACCGGAACCAACCATCTTAGGTGAGCTCAACTTTAGAACCCTTTGGTACAAGATTTTGTCCATTGGCCGACCAGACAATAGTTTTTTCTGGTATTTTGTTGAACCAGATGGCTAATAAGAATCCACCTTCTCCGATATGTCGGAAACCAAATGCAAAATCTCCCGATGGTGAAGCCCAGAAGGAGCCATCTTCCACTGCAGTTAGAGAAGAGCCCGGAGAGATATTCCTAGAAGTTTGAGCGCCAATAGATTTTGAAAGCAAGACAAGTAAGAGAGACAACAATATCGGATATGGCTGTTCAAAAGCCATTCTATGAAAGAACTTTGGTTTCAGGAAACGGGATTCACAGGTGGTTCTTAATTTAGACATCAATTATCACCATTTGTTCTGTCAAACTGCCTATAACTAAACAAGAGTTTTCTGAGGTTGTCGTGAACAACCCCTTAAAGTCAAAAAGAATATCTTTTAGCCTATGGCATTTCCTTAGCTGAAAATGACTCAAGAGGTATTCAGTAGTCATTTACCTGCTTAACCAATAAAAACCAAATACTGGCATCACTGAGATAACTACGTTATAATCTCTTTGCTAGTGCTAATCTTTGTTATTCGAGACAGTCAAATCCTCGAGAATTTTTTAAACCAAGCAACTCTGTAGAAGTTACCATCTTTGACTTTTTCAATCAGAAACAATTTCAGAGAAACTATAAAGAACAAAGGCCAGAGCAATCAATCAAATATTTGAAGTTATGAAGGATTGATATCTGCGGCACAATTTGAAAGTTTCAAAAAACTCTAGTTGAAAATGTCAGATTGTTGTTGGAAAAGATGCCTAATGAGGCCACGCTTTTCGTTGTCATGTGTCTGATCAAATATATATATATATATATTATCATATATATTTTATTAGTTGTGTTATCATATATACGTGTGTATGTGTGAAGAAATAATACAACTTATGATACAAAAATACAATCATAACAGGTTTGAGTTTTAACATGTGATTGTACTTGGACTTGTCCATTATACCAAAATAACTTAAGCTACTTGGTTAGGATTGCCACAAACTTACATACCCCTCATCTTTTTCATTATGTAGGACACGTTATCATACTCTAATATTATACACTGGATGATGGAACTCAAGCTCCAAATTACATTCGAATTAGTAATGATCTAGGGGAGGTAAGTACAACCTGATGACAACAAAGAAAATAAGAGTGAAATGATGAGACTCTATATCTATATTTGTATAGCTAACAAACTGGAAGTTGTGGAAGAAGAGCCATATTACACAGGAAAACAAATTGGTAACCATATTTATTTATAAAAGATCAAATGATACCAAGTAGGACTGTAAAATCAGATTTTGCCCAGAATGACCTTAACTTGTACTTATCACTTTCAGCACTCGATGCATATACGATGTAGTTATATAAAACTGATTTAGTTATGAATTGGTCGAGAAAACAAATGCATAGAAGGAAAAAGAAATGGGGAAACAGCAAGGTAGAAGAAAGAATCAAAATATAACAAGGATCAAGAGGAGAACGAATTTTTCGCATGTCAGAATGTTGTAGACTACTATCACAAAATAAGAGGAAGTTCATATTTGTTGGAAAGGAAAGGTTTAATTTTAAAGAATGCATCAGCATCTAATCATCATTATCTATTGATCAACAAATCAGCTTTCCACAGTTTACCATCGAATTATACCTGAATTATACTCGCATGGTAGTAGACCTGTATCCATAATGCGATATAATGTTTCATAAACTGAGAAGTCTAGGTTCTTCTGATGTAGGTAGCAGCAGCCAGAAGAGGATTTACTGTGATTGCAATTATTTTCTGCATAGGAGCAAAATTTTTTTAGAACAAGAATTCAAACACATAAACATATTGCTTTCATCTTTCATAAACTAAAAATCTGTAGCTCATTTTGAAAGGTTCACGCTACCGAAGTTTATTGAATTAAGAACAGAAAGAATATCTAATTTTAGATAGATCACCCATGATATCTGTAACTAGACAGGTTTGCCAACAATTACATAATCATTAAAATATGTCAGCAATTGTGAGAGAGAGAAGAGGTGGCAGATGACCTCCTTGAGATATTTGCTTATGAGTTATGATACATATTTTACTCAATTCGATGCTGCACCTATTCATTTATCTTTTATGCCATTAGTATTTTGTTGGGTCTAGCCCATCAACACTTGAGATCAAGTGGCAGTGAACTGGGAAAAACTTGTGCATGGGATAAAATTGAATTATGCGTGGTATACAAGTGAAATAATTCATAGACCTAATGCTTATCATTAAGAGTAATGATAGTCATTTCAAGATTAAAAAAATACAAAAATATATATTAACATCACTTTATTCTCATTTTTTAGGAAACAAACAAGAGAATGAGTAGCCAATAACATATACTCTGTTCACTTGGATACTTTCTCTCTCTATTTCCTGAAACCAAGTGTGTTGTCATTTCATGTTGGCATAAGTACTAAAATCCTAAACACCATACTTGATAATTTGATTAGTACAACATGTCAACTTGGGCACCGAAAAGGTACACATAACCAACGGAACATAAGCATTTGTTTTACCCTGAACTTGTAAAAGAGGGTGGATCAGGGGGATTTGGTACATCTATTAATCCTTCAAGCATCTGTAAGATGGTGGGTCTTAGTGATGGATTCCCTTGAGTGCACCAGATAGCAATAATCACACACTTCTCCACCCTCTTCATGTCGTCTAGAGCCTCTTTATCATCTCCCACCAGCAGATCAAGTCTACTATCCTGAAAGCAATCATAAGCCCAATCTATCAATACTATCTCATTCTCATCCTCAACCTTCATGTCAAATTTCCTTCTGCAACAAATGAGCTCTAATAACAAAACTCCATAACTGTAAACATCCACCTTGATAGTAATGGGCATATTTTTGAACCACTCCGCTGCAACATACCCTCTAGTTCCCCTGATTAATGTTATAGTTGCAGTCTGGTTAATCTTCAATAGCTTTGCTAAACCGAAATCTGAGATTTTGGCTGTGTAAGAATCATCAAGCAAGATGTTTTGAGGTTTAATATCACAATGGATCATCTAAGTGCTACATTCTTCTTGCAAGTACAGGAGTCCTTTGGCTATTCCAATAGTAATTTGTACTCTTTGATACCAACTTGGCCTTTGGTCTTCAAAAATTAAACTTGCTAAAGTTCTCTTGCTCAAAAATTCATACACAAGTAGCCTGTGCTCCCCTTCATTACAGAATCCCAGGAGTTACCAAATTCCTATGGTGTGTTTGGCCAATTGCACTCACTTCGGCTTTAAACTCCTCCTCGCCTTCCTTCACCATATGCAATGATCGAGATCCTGCAAGTATACAAGGTCGATCGCAGTAATAAAAAGTCTCCGAAGTATTCCAAAGATCGAACCCAAGATAGGTAGTAGATTTATCAATCCAAACTCTTAATCCCAAAAGCAAGTGATAATCAAATTGAGAATTCAAATTTAAAAGGAAAGAAATAGAAAACAAAATGAAGTTTGAGTTTGATTCAGTTCTAGAAGCGTCAAAAAATCAGGATTCACCTTATGAGATAATTAGATTTTTTTTCTTAATTAGACTCTACATAATTATAGTGACTGTTGTTCCTAAAGCATCCTAATTACCTCTCGGTCAATTAGTCCCTATTTAATTAGGATTCAATTCGCTCTCGTGCAACTAAAGTTTCTAATTAAACCTTGAAAACTACAACTTATATCACCATGAATTCTTAATTCTATCTCTAGATTAGTTATTCATGTTTATCTCTTTATATCTAAGTTCACTCTTCACCTCTCAGTTCATCAAGTTTACCCATTAATTAGATTTTATGGTGATCAAGTATAAAATCAACATGAATGAATAAAAGAGATAAATATAATAAAAAGATAAACTAAATATAACTTGAAGAACAAATCAAAGAGTCTTAACTAGAGAAACAAATTCAATCCATCCCAATAAGGCTACATCCCTACCCCTGACTGGGAAATTTAGCTACTCATAGAAATAAAAATTAAATCAAAACTAAAATCCCAAATTATAATAAAAATAATAAGAAAACAAAGTTATATTAGAGAAGAATGAATCTATCGCTAATACTCCTCAAATCTCCTTGCTCTTTTTCTATAAGATACTCCTAGTTGCTCCCAGATGCGTTTAGAACCGTGTTCTCTGACTTCTGAGTGCGTTTCTGAATCACCCGTTGTGTTTCTATCGTGTCTCCTTATATAAAAAGAATTTAGAAACTCATAAAAGTCTAAAAAATATCACCAAAACGCGTCAAAAACATGTTTTTAGGGATTTTTCTTGCTTGACCCGGCACCGGGTGGCCATATATTCATCCCATACGGCGCCGGGTGGTTCCAGAAGGTAGAAAAGCTGAAAATTCACGTTGACCCGGCGCCAAATGGGTTTGACACAGCACCGGGTGAGTGTTTTTGTATGGACAGTACTTCTTTTCAACTCCATAACGTCATCAGCTCGTGTTGATAATTTGAGTTCGATTTTCATCATGATAATATTGGAATTTGAGAAAACTAAAAACATGAAAGTTGTAGCTCTATGTCTTAGCTTTCCAACGCATCTTAAATCACCTCAATCGAAGTTCATATGTGAGATTTATAATCAAAATACCAAAAGATGTCGAAACTTTTCAGTATGAATGATTTGTAACATTTTTGCTCTGAATGCTTCCAAATGAACCTATAACATTATGAAACACAAAAAATATGTCAAATCATACTAAAATATATCAATGTAAACATATTTAGATATAATTTAGAGCTTAGATGTGGGTATTTTATATGTATAAAATGGACACATCAAACTCTTTCACAACAATGTGGTTTGCTGGAAGATCTGGTAGAACACCTTTACAAACATTAGTAAATGCACCACGACCCAATTCTTCTGTGAATCCATTTGTTGCCTTCCTCAATTCTCTATAAGTGAAACTTCTAAGGTTCATGCCTGGCAAGAGTTGGAAAGCTTGATGCACCTTAGAACTCTTTTATCCAAACCGGTATGCAACCAAACATGCTGCCACTGACAATAGCAAATTCAAGAACACTGAACTGGCTAAAAGCACAGATCCAATAATAATCAGCTTTGACTGGTCATTCTTCTCATCATTATTCCCATAAATCAGAGTAGAATTATCTTTTCTTATTTTGATGAGAGCTTTCCCTCCAATGGAAGAATCAGCTCTTCCAAAAGATAGAGGTAGCTTCTTCTTCCAGCATTCCTCATCTCTGAAAATAGCAACAGCACAAAAACAATCACCCAAGCAAGCCTATCTGCACCAATCCTCCGTTATATTTTGTAAATGTTCATAGTCAGATTGTGGCCAATCTAAATTTTGCATCTCACTGAAATCAAAGAGATGTGTCTCTATAGAATTTTCATCACAACTTTGTGAAACAAAGTTCTGTTTGCAACCTTTCATCACATCACTTGGATCAATGAAGCTGTAACCAGATAGGCAGTGGCAACTTTTGATCCCATCATGACTACAGTAGCTGTTGAATCCACAAGCTCCACTTCCTGTATCTCTACCAATTCTCAAACAAATATTTGAAGGTATGAAGGACTGAATTGACAAGGCCTTGGGCCTGCTTCCTATGCTGGAACTAATACCCTTGGGATAGATATAGTGCCGAAAAACTCCATCATAATCAAGAATAGCAAATCTTGCGTGGAGGTGGCATTTGGTGATATTTGATGAATTATACTTCCATTTCTTCTCTAAACAAATATATAGCTTGAATGGTTGAAGACCAATGAACGGCCAAAAACTTGGGTACTCCAATAAGCAGACTTTGAATTTATAGAATCTAACGGGAAATGACTTGTGTAAAGCACAAGATTCCCATCATCCTGCAGTTCAAAACGAAATCTTGCCCTGGAGTAATTGGTTGCCAAATAACGTGAAACAAGTTGAGCAGGTTGATTCAAAACCTGTCCTGGTAAAATTGTGTCAGGGGGTTGATCAAAGCTCTCCCACAAATTTTTGGAGTCTTGGGCGGCCAAAACAAAGTTACCAGTATCAAGCATGGCTGCATACGCAACTCCATTTCCAGAAGGGATAGCATTCCAGATCTGCTTACCACTGGGATCAATAAGTTGGAAACGACCATCTAAGGTGAGCTCAACTATAGAACCCTTTGGTGCAAGCTTTTGTCCATTGGCGGACCAAACAATAGTTCTTTCTGCTATTTTGTTGAACCAGATGGCTAGTAAGAATCCATCTTGTCCAATCTGTAGGAAACCAAAAGCAAAATCACCAGATGGCGACACCCCGAAGGAGCCATCTTCCACAGCAATCAGGGAAGAGCTCAATGAGATATTTTTGGAAGTCTGGGCGACAGCACAAAGTGAAAGCAAGGCAAGCAAAGAGAGACAAGAAGATTGGATATGGCTGCTCAATAGCCATTATATGAAAGGACTTTGGTTTCAGGAAATAGAATTAACAAGCGGTTCTTAATATAGGCATCAGTTAGAACCATATGTTGCATCAAACTTTCAATGACTGGACTTGGATTACCAGAGAATGCGTGAACAACTTGTCAGCTTAAAGTCTAATCCGTCTTAAATTGTCTCTCAGTCGATAGCATTTTCTTAGCGGAAAATGACTCAAGGAGTAGTCTATTAGCTATTTATCTTTCAATTGAAGAGAACAAAATAATGGTATCACCAATAATGACATTATAATTTCTTCACCAGCTCTAACCTTTGTCTTTTCTAGACTGCCAATTCCTTGAGAAAATTTTTTAAACGGAGTAATTTTATGAAAGTTGCTTTCCAATGACTTTTTCGATCAAAATCCTATTCAGAGCAACTATAAAAAATGCAGGCAGGAGCAATCCTCACCTTTGTGAGAAAAATTAAAGTGGTATTGTTGACATAGGGTGTGCGACTTAGATCATCACAAACAACTCATGAGGGTTTCGTCCAAAAAAGATGTCTTAAACTAACAAATTTTTTAGATTGTTGGTAAAGATTAATTCTTATATATAATTGTTAGTTATAATTTCTTCGTATTTCAAAGATATGATGCAAAGGGAGTAGGAGTGTGGAGATGAAAACAGAAGCAAATTATTCCAGCGTACAAAATAGAATAACGAATTTAGTTTACATTGTGTTGGAATGGATCTAGATTAATGTGACGAAGCAATGGAAATATGGGATAATGAACATTAAAATAAATGAATATAATGTTATTAAAAAATGTTAAGAAATAAATGAATATAAACCTTCAGGTCAAAAAGAAAATCAAATATAACCCACAAATAAGTTCAACTCGTTAGATTGATACAAGAGGGAGCAACAGGTATGTCGGGCAGATGTATAAAACACTTACTATATACTAAAATATATTTTAATTTTTGTCTTACATTTTTAATTAAATTTTTATTCTAACTTTGTTTATTAATTTTATCACAACTGTTATTTTCATTCCATATAATTTTGTTCTAATATGTGCATTCACTTCTGGCCAAAAAAATACGTTTATGTACTTTAAGTTTCTTTTTTTATGTTTTAATTTATTATTTTAATTTCAAGTTATCACAGTTATTCAAATCTTCTTTTCACGTCAAATTAGAAAATAACAGCGTCCAGTCCAATTTAGAGAATAGGGCTTGGCCGACAACATCAAAAGATTTAGGAGGAAAATGATCTTGAGGATCGGGCTTTGACCACATGAGAATTGAGAAGGTCGAGGATTGGACTAGCAATTATAAATGAAAAATTTTATTTGTACATAAAAAATTTCGTTTTATTTGTAAACTTTAAACAAAAAAAATAATAACACTCAGTAGTGTCTTAAAATGGCTGTGTATAATTCTGTGATCCTTTTTTTTAATAATGATTTTAATTAAATGAAGATGCAATCACATGAGTGAAAAATTTCTTAAGAACGTGACACCAAAGACAAAACTTTTTTACGTTAAGGGGACATTTGATTTATAGAATGAAAACACAATTTTTTTATTACACAGATGATGAGATATATGATATGATATCTTTTTTATATATGATTATAAAATTGTGATCATTACTTAACAGTAACTGCACTTTTCTATAATTATTTTGTTTAATAATACAAAGTATATATTGTTGGAGTCTAAAGTGACTACTAGATGTCAAGTAATTCAATAAAAAAATTACAATATTTTTTATTTCATTTTATTTCACATTATTCATAAAGAACAGTGACAATATGCCACGACCTTTTTTCTTTTTCATAAATCTGAACAAGGTTATACTAGCAACCTATTTTGTTTATTAGCCAAGAATTCATCCATATATATTAGCCTTTTTGCATTATTTTGTAAACATTAATTATTCACTTTTATATGTTTAATATGAAGTAATTTTTTTTCACCAAGTGAAGTAATTTATTGAAAAGCATATATAAAACGTAATATGTTAGTGGAAATATTGTATAATGGGAAAATTAAATTAGTCATTAGAAAAACCATTGAAAAAAAAAATCCCAACTTTTGTCAAACTTCACAGTATTTTTACCTTACATTTGGTTTTTTAAGAAAAACCTGGCAAAAGAGTACAAGAAATATAAGATATATTTGATTTATATAACATTTTATACATAGTAATTTTGTATATATTAAATACTCCATTTGGCTAATAAAAACTGTCTTTTTAAGATTTTTCACACAAATTAAAGAAACTCTTAAATAATTTAGAATATTATAAAATTTAATAATATTTTACTAAAATAACCTTAATTAAATACTCTCTTAAATGATCTATTTGACATTAATAAAAAGGTAAAATAATAAAATAAGTCATTAATGTTTTATTGAAACCGTAAAATGATAAAGTGAGTACTGTATGAAAGTAGGGCATATATATGTATATATAGTAAAATAAGTCATTGATATTTTATTAAAATTGTAAAATGATAAATATTATGAAAAATTTTAAAAATATAAATTGAGTATTGTGTGAAACTAGGGCATACATATATATATATATATATATAGACTCATACATTCCAAAATGACAATTAAAACACCGTATTATGATTAATGTGCTAGAAAATCACACATTACCATATTAAAATCAGTGCAAAGTGTGATATTCGCAAAAGACAATGGAAAAAGGAAATTGTGGCTTCTATTTTTCTGACCAAACACTCGGCAAAAATGGAGAAGAACAGCCCAATGTTTTTGTTCCATGCAACTTGTAGGGATAAGTGCTCCATTTTGGTCTCAACCACATTTCACTTTCAACTTTTCTTCTCCTTTAAATTATCACGTAGCTTTAACCTAATTAATAATTATGCCTTTCATCATGCTCTAGCTCCTTTCATGCTTTATATATTAATACTAGGCCAGTTAATAAATCAATTTATTCCTAAATAATTAATTTTTTTCCTTTTATTGTAGACTAAGAATATCTTTCTAGATATTAAAGATTAATCTCTCTTAGATAAAAATAACAATGTGTAAGCTTTTTAAACTAAGTTTGTTCCATCTATAAAGTTTAAGAATCAAACCCGAACACTCATTTTAAGGATGAGAGACCATAACACTCAAACAACCTAAATTAGTCTAAATATTCTAATTTTATTAACCAAATGGTTTGGCATTATTGAGACTTCAAATTTCTTTCTTTTTCTCTATTCATTCAATTTGGAATCATTACAGAGAAGGAACCTACCAACCATCTGCACAGTCAGGTTTTATATTTTTTTTAATAAAAATGCATATATTTCAGAGTTACCAGCATTTATATAAAAAATTAAAAAATTATAAGTTTTAATGTATTTTTGAGGAATTTAAAATTTTACTTCAAGGATTTTTTAAAATAATTCAAATTTTAATAGAAATGCATTTAAGGCTAAAATATGCTTTTGAATCTTTAACTTTTTTAACAAGTTTAAGTGAGTTTGTACCAGAGACAAAATGTGTAACCGCAAATGCACGAGTCGTATTGAATAATAAAGTGATTAATAGAGTATTATTTCCACAGAGACTTAATTCCAACAACCCGATTGAACATTAATTTTACACGTTTACTCAAGTCAAGCAAAATACAAAATAAGAAAGAAATAAAATGTAAAATAAATTTAAACTACAATACTCCCTCGGGTCCTATATATAGGACCTTTTGCTCTGATTCTAAATATAAGACCATTTATAATATACGAGATAGTATTTATTATACATTTTTAAAAAATGCCCCCATTTAATATATTCAAAAAGAAAAAGAAAAAGATTAAATAAGGGTAGTTCTAGAAAAATGTTAAGATTTTTGGAGAAATCGAGGTAGTTAATTAGTTTTAACTCATATTCTTAATCCACATAATTCGGTTAAAAGGGCTTTATATTAAGAACTAAAGGGAGTAAATGTTAGTGGTAATTTTGGAATGTAAGAAGGGCTACCTAGGATAATTATCCACTTGCACATGGATTAATTAAGTAATTACTCTTTCTTAGGTCTTAATTACATATACTTGCTAACTTAGAGCATTAATTCACCTATTAGTATCTTTCGAGTATCTAACAAGCTTACCAATTAACTAATCTATAATTCCTTACACAATTAACTAATTAGTGCATTAAAATGCTTAAACTCCAATTATAGCTAAGTGGCTAATTAAGTATATTCCTATCCTAATTAGTAAATTACCCAACTCTATATCTAGAATTAAGTAAACTCACTTGATTTAATCACTTAGCCTATTCTAATATCTCTTTCCCATGTTGTAATTGAAAAATCCCCAATTCAAAAACTCCAATATTTTTTTAATTTTTGGATTCAACACATTTACACCGATTAAATCACCAAATACATGAAATTAATCTATAAGAGAGTAATTGCAAAACTAATCCATACATAAATTCATAATAATTCTGGGTATAATGTAAACTCGAGTTCTCATACTCTGTCTACACCATATATAACAAAAATAAACCGAACAAAACATAAGAAATAAAGAGCTGGATGAGGAAAATGGATGAAAATTCAATGTAATGAAGAAATCCAAGCTTGAAGAGCTTCTAATCTCAAATCCCAGTAGTCAAACCTCCAAGAACCACCTCCAGCAATCTAGAATCGTTGCCTCTTCATTCTGTCCACTGTTTCACGCATTTCAACCCTTAAAAATCCTCAGTATTTGTTAAATTATTAAAACTTTGCGTTTTGAAAGAAAACCCAATGCTGCAACATTCGAGCTCCACCATTGCAGCATTCAAGCTTCACTGTTGCAGCACATAAATACCCTTTTTACAAAAATGCTGATGCTACAACATCAAACTAACTACGTTGCAGCACAGAAATGCTCTTATGTAGAAACATCAATGTTGCAGAATCAATCTCCATTGCTACAATGCAGAAATCTACTATACTCCATTGAATACTAAATCAATTCTCATTGATTCTCATACTTCATAATTCTGCTTTCTTCTTCCTCCAATGCTTCCTCTAACCCACAGATATAATTGGATACCAATGAAAAGTTTATCTAACAAAATGAAACAATTTTTAGCTCACTTTTTATTAAAATTCCAATAAACTCCAATCAAATTAATTAGCCTAATTTCTTGCAAATAAGTAAAAAATTAATATCTAAAATTTATTGATAACTCCCCAAATACACCCAAAAGTATTATAATTAATCTTAGATATGGAGAGTCATAAGTTAGGCTAGCTCCAATAAGTTTTTTCAATTTTTTTGTGCAATTATATGGTATTTAGCATTAGTAGGTCAAATCTAAGCAATGTTAAATCCAAATAGTGCTAGTTTTCCTAATGTATATGTTTTTCTTTTCCATTCAAAATGCTCGCACTCAAGGCTTTATTTAAGGAGTAATAAGTCTTTTATTATTCAATTCAATTGCTATTGATTAAGTTTTTTAACTTTATTTTTAATTTTATTCAATTTCAATTTAACTCCTAAATATTTTCTTAAATTTTACTTGTATCCCTTAACGTTCAATTTATGTCTTAAACTTTTCGTTCATCCTTTGATTTCATTTGTTTCTAATCTTTTTTCCTTTATTTTAACAAAAATTTTACCTTTATCCTTTAATTTTTTTTTTGTTTATTTCAACTTGTTTTAACCTAAATCATGATTTCACTAATTATGTTTATCAGAAAGACACAATATTTTCTGTCAAGCATTTTAATTTAATAACACTGAAGAAAAATTATTTTTTAAAAAAACATTGATGTTAAAATTAGAGCCAAATATAATAACGAAACAAAAGTGATCAACGGAGCAACATTAGCAAGCCGTTTGGTGGGGGAAGCATTCTTCAAAGGCCAATCACATTGTGTGAATTTTGTACGTCTAATCACTAATGCACAGTCGCATCATCGTCAAACACAACAATTTTATTTAGTGTTTCTAAGCCATACAATTCATTGTTCGTCTTCCATGTATATATATAGAGTATATTATTCATAACCCATCATCAATATGATTTATTTTGACTTCCATGCAAATTTTGTTCATTATTTCTATATTTTTCATATATTTTACTAGACTGTGTTCTCTTCACTTATTTGAATAGAATTTAAGTGTTAAAAAATATGTAGGTTAAAAACATTTTAAAATTATTATCTCTTCATCGCATGGAAAAATATATATTTGATTATAACAATTGCCAAAGAAACATATTTTTAGCATCATTTTCCTCTTATTCAAAATAATATTTATTAAAAAAATATAATTTTTCTAGTCAACTATACTAATTAAATAATAACTCAAACATATTTGTATCTTTTAATTTTATTTTTTAGTTTTATTTTGATTTAAGTATATTTATTAAAGTAATCTTAAATTTTATTTTTAACTTTTAATTCTAACTTGTTTCCATACAATCCCTTAACTTTATTTTACGCTTCCCATTCTTTTTAAAATTTCATTTTGTTCCAACTTAACATTTTATTGTATGAAAACCACTCAAATCTTTTTATTCTCTTTGATATTACCAAACTATTGCATAAAAAATTTATTGCAATCAAGTCATGAAAAGAGTCGCATGGTTATTTTATATTAGGCATTAACATTTTAATTTAACAATATCAAGAGAATAAAATATTGGAGTAGTTTATTTAATTAAATGTTTGAATTATAACAAAATAAAATGAAATTAATATAAATTAAAAAATAAATTGAAATTTAATAAGTATATAAATAAATTCGATGTAAAATATAACTGAAATTAAATGAATCAATATATATATATATATATGTATGTATAAAAAGTAAAACAAAACCTCCTGTTATTTTACTCTAATTAGTGAAGAAATTACGGGCAATTTTTCATTTTTGATAATATCATACATGCCCTGCCCTGCAATATTTGCAAGGGCTTTATCTAGTTTAAAATAAAAATAAAATTTTAAATAAAATGAAAATCTTAAAATTATATTTTGTCTCAAGTAAATGAAGAAGATTAATTTTGGGTCAAAACTAAGGAGAAACAAACAACTTATCAGTGAGCATTATTAGGAAAAGCTTCAATCTGTGGACCATGAAATTAAAATATGAAAAAAAAAAAACTGTGGGCTTCATATTCAGGAATCAGGACGAAGAAAGTAAACTGTGTTTATCCAATAATAAAAATAATTTCCACGTCACCTCAACTTGTTTTATTCCATTTTTATTTTACTTTTTCAAAGATTCCCCGAACTGCACCGTTGGACAATATGCGTTTATCAGCCACCACCAGAGTTTCCGGAGTCTGGACCCATAATTCATTGTTTATTGTACAAATTATCAATATCAATTCATTTAATATAAATTATAAATAATGTATTAAAAAATAATTTCATATGTTAACTTTTAATTAGAAAAAAATACGAAAAATATATAAAAAAAACATATAAGTATTTTTCTATACTTAATTGTATAGTTATAGAGCTCACGTTAATATTTTTCACTTTGCAGTAAAATAAAAAAAGTGATAAAATGGTATAAGCATATAAAATTTTTATTATTTTTTATTTTCTTTGTCGTTTTTCTGTTACATTTATGTACAATAACTTATTTACTGTGAAAATTAAACGTTGTCATATACAACCCAATTTGTTCTGTGGATAAAAAAAAAAATGTTTTTGGGGTAATAGTGAATCATATGTTATAATAATTATTCTTTCAATAGCATTCTTTATTTCATTGATTACAGAGACAAGTCAAGTTCTTTGGAACTACCTCTCAAATTGTTTTAAAAGATTGTTTTATTATTTTATTAGATCATAAAAGCAGTATCACAGCCAAGATTTCATCTCCTTGGCTTGTCTTCTCCATCCATGTTATTAAACTCAAATTGAATTCTCATCAGGAAAGAAAGGAAAAACTCAGATTGAAATTTTGATATTACTTTATCAATAGTTTTCTGTTGTAATAAATTAATATAAGTTATAATCAATATTTTCTTTATTTTATTTTATTGTCAAGTTTAAGTTATGAACCTTTTAGTTCAGGCGTCTACGAGGCTAGTTATAAATTACATTTTTCATGAGAGATAAGAAATCCACTTTTACAATAATGTGATGTTTAATGTATTTTTCAATCGTTAAAAATTATCTTATTTTTTAGGATTCAGTTCTCTTGTAAAGTAGGAGATATGTAAAATTGCCTGAAGTGAAAATTGTTGATCGTGAAATTACTAGAACTATAATAGAATTGGTCAGAATAGGACTATGTGGCAAAGAGTGATCTTCAAATATTAAACACGCATTTAGTTAGTTTATGCCTCTCTGACATTTTCATGGCCTTTCCATCAATCCTATATATAATTTATAATCTTCAATCAAATAACTTACAATTTTTTTTGCCCAATTCCATTATGTTATGTATGAAAATCATCATTTTCCTTATAATTAAGTGTTGAAATGTCTCAAAGTTTGATTTTGATTCCATGCTTGCTTTTTACTAATCCTAACCTTCAAAGCTTTATCTCTTTTATAAAAAATAAAAGGAACAAAAACAAAAAATTTTCTTTTTCTTAACTCACCTTGGATGTAACTTGAAGGAACTGAATTAATCTCATTTCTAGACATTATGGATTACACAAATTTTTTCAAAAAAAAAACTCACATTATTCGCATTTGATAAATAATGTAACAGATTTTAATATAAACACTATAGATTTTATATTTTATATTAAATATATTGAACAATATGTCCAAAAAAAAGTGTCAAGTTATCATTTTAAAACAAATAAATAGGATTCATGTATTGCATGGAAGATGGAAGCCAAAAGCAAGCTACACTATTTAAATTTGTTTATATGATATATAATGTATTTTAAATTGTATTTTTTAATATATGGATATAGATAATTTATTTACATATTTCTCAAATTTTCAAGAATAACAACATCACATTAAAAATAGGATATTAATTTGGAGCACATGCATTGTTTGTTTGTTTGTTGAATTAATAAAACCCAAATCTCAAAAAGTCTGCAACCAAGGGGTAACAATTTGTTTTTCTCCCCTTCTTATATTCTCTTCTTTTCCTTCTTTCAGTGTAGACTATTTAAATTTATTTATTTGTTTTACTTTTAATTTACTATAACAATTCTTTTAGAATATTAAACTTAATTCCCCCAAATTTAATCCAATCAATACAAATGAAATAGAAAGAAAGAAACTAAAGTAAATGAGTTTCTTGCCACTCAAGTCCTCCATTGGTAACAATTCCATTGTGAGGAGTTTCTCTACCACTTAGGAACAATATCAATTAGTCCTCAGGGTACTCAATGGCTGGCCCAATCATAAAACCCTAAGTATCCAAAGCTCTTAATAATAACTGACGGTAATAAATTCACAATAGTTGAAACTTGGTGCTCTATTAGCGCTAATGGAAATGCTTTCCCTAATTGCTATTTTTTAAAAATAAAAAAAGAAAACTAAAGTAAAAAAAAAAAGAATCTGAAAGGAGATTTTAAAGAAGGAATTATCTATGTTGTCTTATTCTTCCTCCCAACAATCCCTCTCTTTATAAAATTAGGTCACAAATCCAATTTGAAGATTCTGTTTGCTTGTTGTCCCATCCTCATGGTGTGTTGGATTCTTATGACAGTTGTGTTTGAAAATATATGAGAAACCCACAAGCAGCTTCCTTCCCTACCTCTGCTTCATGCTTAAAACAATTTTCTATGCTTCCACTCTGAGTACACTTGTCTTCATTTCAATACAAATTAAATCAAATTAATTAAAATATCATTTATTTAAACAAAATGTAGTTGTGAATACGTATTTTGGTTGGGTCCCTTTAAAATGATAATAATAATTTTTTAATAAATATGAAAAGAAAAAAAAAGAAGAGTTTTCATAAGATAAAATAATAAAAAATAATAATATCTCTAAAAAGTTGTCATATATTAAGAAATTATGATTTTTTTCTTTTTGAAATTTTCAAAAAAAATAAAAAAGCAATGATTGATATTTGATATCAAGGTAATAATAAAAAAAAGAAAATAAATAAATCAATCATAATATAAATATTAAAGAATAAATAATAAAAAGGGATATTTGTGATTTTAGAACATTAATTAATTGAATGATTTCTTTTTGATGTTATAAATAAAGTCAAGGTAAGAAGAGATTTATCAACAAAAATCAAAGAAAAAAGGATAGATTAAGAGAAAAGGAGATAGTTTGAGAGAGGTTAAGGAAAAAGCTGAAAGTGGGTGTTGATTTTTTTTTTTTTTTATAAGACTTGAGGGAGGAAATTTCTTTTCTTCTTCTTCATTCCATATCATGGCATAATTGGGGTTGTCTAATGGTAGAATTTTTTTAGAATGTAATCTCCTACCTTCTCTTCTTTTTAAGTATTTCCATGAATCCCAAATTCTATATTTTGGTGAGATTCATGAAATAAACTACTTATATCAATAAATATTTCTCAATAGGGAGAGATACATTTGTAATCTATGTACTTGTTTCATCTTTATTTTATTTCTTCAATTTGTTTTCATAAAACCCAAAGTATGATATTTTGCTGAGATCCTAAAAACAAATTACTCATATTCATAAATATTCTTAATAAGGATATAAGCATATTCTTACTAATAATGGATCAATTTATCCTATTTTCATAATATCATGGTTTGTGTTCTATAAGTTAAGATATATAACTATATGAATATGTTCATGCTAACCAAACAAATTGGCTAGATTAGTGGAATGACATCCTGTCATATTTTGGCTTTGCCACTATAATGATTTTTTGTCTTTTTCTTTTTTCATTTTCTTCCTTCTCATTTTTTTCCCTTCTTTTTTTCCTTTTTCTCTTATCTTTCTTTTTTCTCTTTTTTTTCTTTCTTTTTTCCGTTTTCATTCTTCTCTTTTTTTTTGGATTTATTTAATTTCGGTATAAAAAATAATATTTTGCTTCTCTCCCCATAACTTAGCTTATTAAGGGAGTTATAGAGATTATGATACTTTGAATAAAAAAAAATTATGATACTAGATAATTATATCTTCTCCTTCATAACCATTGAATTCAGTTTAAATATTTATCTTTTAAAATTGTGATTGAAGACATATATAGTTTTAAAGGAGGTAGCTTTTATGTATTTTATAATAATGATAGTTAGTTGATTAATTACATTATTCTTATTCTCTTATGTGATTATGATAATGTGATATTTTCTCATTAAATATATAGATTTTTAAATTTTTACCCATTGGGATTTTCGGAATCCTTGTGGGTATTTAGATTAATAAATTTATCATGTGTTGTGATGTACCTCTACTATTATATTAATCAAATTATGCTTTTTCTTTTTGAAAAAATATTTTTGAAATCAAAATAATAAAGATTTTTTCAAATTTAATAAAGTTTTGCATCTATTTTAAATAAAAATATTTTATTAAATATAATTTTATAATATATTTTCAAGTTATTTTTTGTGTTGTTTTTAGAGTTTCCATAGGCATATAAACCAGTTAATGAGTACTTGGAATTTTGGAAATATCCATAAATTTATTAACAAGTAATAAATAAATAGTTAAATAGTTTATATACAATATATATAATTAGATTTTTCAAAAATAAAAAAATAGATACTCCCTTCGGTCCATATTATAAGACATTTTGTATGATAAATTTTTAGTTCAAAACATAAAGTATTAGATATTTTTCTTTTCATTTTAGTCCTGCCTTTAATGCTTCCTCTCTCCTCATTTATAATTCTATAATGATAATAAAATGAGATATTTAATAAAAACTGATTTTCTTAATATGTGTGTAATTGATATAAAATGTCTTATAATATAAATCAGAGGAAGTATAATTTTTCTTAAAAAATATAAACTTATTGAGTATGAATTTTTACATCCGAATTATGTAGACTTTAATCCTTCATAAGATATATAAGCCCTAAAGTTTCATTGTAAGTCAAGTCCAACATTATAAATAAAAATATATTTTTTATTTAATTATTTATTTTATATCCTTTTATATGTGTTTAATAAAGATAATTGAAATGATTTTAAAATTATATTAATTTTATATAATTAACTTAAAGTAACTATTTTTTTATGAACAACTATTATGGGTACCTAACAGGTTACTCATCACACAATTAACTCACAGCCCTTTTCATGCTTGATAAATCATTTGTTTTCAAAAGAATTTCCAAATTTTCTTTTTAAAAAGTTTTTTGCGCAACTCTACTTTGTTTTAGTTTTTTTCTTTTGGAAAAATTAAAATTCCGGCGCCAAGGCAATTATTGTCATATCTGTACCTCTATTTGCCCACAGATATCCAAAGTCCACCCACAGACCCACTGTTTTAGGTTTGAAGTTTTATGATTCTGTCCCATCCCATTGATTCAACGTTGCGTGCTTTATGTAATATTTTTATTACATCTATAAAATATTTTTAAAAAATAGAATCACATCATGTGAGTTCTCAAATCTTAAGAGTGACGGGATCAGGAAACTTACAAAAATTTACTGGTAAAAAACAATTTATTAAATGATTGAGTAAAAACAACACAGTACTTCTTGAATATTGTTATGGAAGTGAATGTAAAAGAACCACTCTGGAAAGTTACTCTTATTTTAATGATTTGCAATCTAACTATATTTGAATTTGGATTAGATAATAGAATCAAACAATAGATATTTAGTAAAAAAAATTGACAAAAATTGGGTTAAAAAAAAAGACAATTGATAAGATTGCAATGATTTTTTTATTTTTTAATAAAAAATCTTATTTTCAGTCAATCTTAACCCAAATAATCAATATAAAAAATATTTTTATAGAAAAAAATATTTTTATATTTCTTAATCACAAAAAAATCTATTATCATTAAATAATGATAGTAAAAATATAATAAAATCATCTCTCCTTCTCAAAGATTTCGTGCAAAGATTTCTTCTTAGATTTTCACAAATCACAGGGAGGAGGACAAGTTGAAAATATGTGGACAATTTCCATTTCATTGTATAATTAGAGAAGCTTCAATGCCGACCAAATTGAAATGAAGATAACCTTAGCTCTGTCAAATTCTTGGACATTATCATACCGTGCACTTTTCAAATGAAGAAACTTAAAATGAGAGATTAAGGAAAATTAAGCAAATAGAAAACGAATTTAAATTTAATATTTTTAATTTGTTAGTTGATTAATAATGCCAGGCTTTGTCTGGAGTTGAGTATCCTCCTAGAATTTCTCTCATTTGCTGCCTTCACAATTGGAGTTGGAATTTGTGTTGGCCCAAAATATTAGACTTTGGAATTTGGAACGACTTGCAATAGTATGACTATGATGCAGTGCCAATAATCAAATACAAGAATCTTCTCACATTGTTAGCCACAAAAATTATATATTAATTATATGGAAAATTAGGGGTGATCATGGGTCGGGCTGGGTAGGGTTTGATCCTTGCCCGATGCCCAGCCCGAAATGTCTCGGGCTAATATCGGGGTCAGTATCGGGCTGACCCGATAATATATATATATATATATATTTTTAATTAAAAAATAAAAAAACTTATTTAATAATAAAAAATATATTTATTTATACTTAAAAATAGATTTTCTTAAAAAATAATCTCATAAAAAAATAAAATGGTTCAAAATTTATGAATATTTAACCATTATATATTATTTTTACATAAATATTAAGTTAAAAAATTAAATCAAAATTTTAAAAAATTTGAAACATTAAAATCTTAAAAAGTTTTCATAATATTTACATAGTAAATGTATTATATTAGATACATAAAAGCAAAAAAAATTCTACAAAAATTAATTAAGATATATAAAAAACTAGAAAAAAAATTTAAAAAAAAAAATATATATATATATATATATATAAGTCCGGTCGGGTTATGGTTAGAGTGTTTGGCCCTAACCCTAGCCCGGCCCGAAATTTGACCCGACCCGATTGGCCCGAAGTATTCGGGCCGGACCGAACCAACCGGGCCTCGGGCTCCTATGTTCAGCCCTACTCCCCACTATATACACGAACTAAGCCGTCGCCACCAACCACCACTGGAAGCTCAACATCAACGGCGCCCCCAGAAGCCCACCACCCATCTTGTTCACTAGGGGTGATCATGGGTCGGGCCGGGCCAAGTTTGACCCCTGCCCAATGCCCGGCCCAAAATGTCTCGGGCCAAGTACCGGGCTGACCCGATATTATATATATATATATATATATTTTTTTTTTAAAATTAAAAAATAAAAAAACTTATTTAATAATAAAAAATATATTTATTTATACTTAAAAATATATTTTTTTAAAAAATAATCTTATAAAAAAATAAAATTGTTCAAAATTTATGAATATTTAACCATTATACATTATTTTTATATAAATATTAAGTTAAAAAATTAATTTAAAATTTTAAAAAAATTGAAACATTAAAATCTTAAAAAGTTTTCATAATATTTACATAGTAAATGTATTATATTAGATACATAAAAGAAAAAAAAATTCTACAAAAATTAATTAAGATATATAAAAAACTAGAAAAAAAATTAAAATATATATATATAGGTCGGGTCGGGCTAGAGTTAGAGTGCTTGGCCCTAACCCTAGCCCGACCCAATTAGCCCGAAGTGGTCGGGCAGGACCGGTCCAACCGGACCTCGGGCTCCTATCTTCAGCCCTATGAAAAACTACTATGCCAGTAGTATATTTTTTCCTTAAAGATAGTGGATGAGACATTCAAAATTCAATTTTAAATAGGAAAAATAGATTAAAAATAGACAAAAGAGATGAAAATAAAAAATAAAAATAGCCTTGTAACAAGTGATATTATTTACATGGTTTGTGAATAATAAATTAGAGAATGAATCTGCACTATTTTTAACCTATGGTGTGAGATTTTGTGGATATACCATTTTAATTTCTTGCATGATTGATTTTGGCCAAAAAAAAAACTTGCATGATTGATTTTAATTATGGTCTAATAATTCTCTCACTCCTCAAAACTTGTCTTAAACCGTATATAGTTCTCTCTCTCTCCCTATATAATAGTATAAGAGTGTGCTCGAATCAATATACACACCAACCAAGCCTATTTTTTCTTATGATTTTAGTTATGCATCTTGATGGCCAAAAAAAAATTTATGCATCTTAGATCCTATTAAGATATTGTATTAAAAATGATATTTCCATCTATTAACTTTAATATTTGAAACAAAATAAATAGAATCAAAAGTACAACTCTTTAACCAATTAAACAAAAATGTGAGTTCTTAGTATCGAAATAATGTCATCCTCCGAATTATTTTTAGGCGATTAATTCAATAGATCATAATATAAAAGAGTCCATCAAAGTCATAAAAATAAGGGGAAATCATAGTTAAGCACCACTTAGGAGAATTATTAATGAAAAAAGACTTTTAACTAATAAAAGGTAATAAAATCTGAAAAATCGAGTAGGAAAACTAGAAAGATAAGTAGTAAAAATATTTTATTCTATAATAAGCTTGTTATTTTAGTTTAAAAATGTGATTTTTCTAAAATTAAATTGGCATGTTTGATTTTTTTTTTAACTTGACGTCGACTCACTACCTTCTGTTTTCTTTTACAAATCTGAATTGACAAATAAGGTATAAAAACAAAAAATAAATAAATAAAAAATAAGAGGAAATGTCATCCCAAAAATCTAGTGTGGTTCCTGACGTGGCAAGCAACGAGAAGCTCCTATACAAGAAAACCTAGATGTTCTTGAAAAAAAAAAGTAATATTATTCATAATTGTTCAATAATATTACTTACTATAAATATTATCATATATATATATATTAATATGTGCTAAATCATACTATTTATAAGTGATTTAATTTCCTTGTAAGTCCCCATTTCAATTCAAAATATAAATTTTATTTTATAATTTTTTTTATTTTAAAATATAAATTCTATTTAAGTAAAATAAAAAATATTAATTATTTTTTAATTTATTTTTATTTATAATTAATTTATAAAAATAATATAATTTTTTTATAAATTTAATTAATTTAATTCTATTTTTTATTTAGTCACCACCTTATGCTTATGCTGGTTCACGTTTCGTATAATGTAAAATTTATATGTTTATATATAATAAAATTTATAATAAATCATATAATTTATAAATTATGAATAATATAATAGAACCTACTCATCAAATCATATATATATATATATATGTATAAAAGATCAATTAATAAAAAATGAATGATATGATTTACTTTGCACATCATGCACATCATCAAATAACAATCTAATTTGCTCCAATAAAAAACATATTAATTTATATAAAATAAAAAGTATTCTTTGCGAACTTCAATGCCTCCTAAAGTAGTAAAAATTAGTGGGGATGAAATGATGCCATAGCATCAGTCCAAAAGAAAAAGATACGATGCCATAGCACGTAACCTAAAGCCAGGTACGTTATGTGGGTCCCGCTCTCAGGCAAGTTGTCGGCTGATGGCCACACTATCATCGCCATTGTGTGGGTCCCACGAGCCATATGCAATTTGAATTCTGGATTCATGAATTAAATCTTATTTTTACATTTATCATTAATAGTATTTTTAAATTCACTTTTATATAACTATTTTTAAATTCACTTTTATATAACTTCAGAATATCTGATCTCTGCTTTTGTTTCACTCTACTCTAAAGTAAATATTCTTTCTTAAAAATCAATCCATGGCGGATATATCGATACTTTATATCCTGCATAATGACTCAGATACCCTCCTTCCTTTCCACTATAAAATCCGGAAATGCATCCCCTTCTCGTTTCATTCCCGTGCAGTGTTATGTATAGTGTGAAACTCCTTGGGGAGATCGAGAGGGGAAGCTTCTGCTTTAATTGCTGTTGAGCAATTCGAGAATGTTGGGAATCTTCAGCAGCTCCATCGTCTCGCCGCCGGACGAGCTTGTCACCGCCGGCAACCGCACGCCGTCTCCCAAAATCACGGCGGCCGCTCTGGTCAGTCGGTTCGTTCAGACCAACGCCTCCGCCGTTTCCCTGCAGATCGGAGATCACGTCCGGCTGGCTTATACTCACAACAACGAGACACCCTGGCAACCCAGGTAATTGACAATGGCTCCTTCTTTCTTTCGCGTCATCTAAGCGACGTCGTTCTGTTGTATGGATGGCAATCATTTCATTCATTTGTTAACTTGTATATGAGCTTATGGTGCTTGGAGTAGGTGAAAATTTCTTTTTGTGCTTGTTTGCTCACGAAATAAAAAAAAAAAAAAAAAGAGAAATACAGCAGTAAGATTAACGATAAGTGAGCTAAATTAAATTAAATTTTCATTCAGAAATTTCCGACCAATACAAGAGGTTTAAAATCTTGCGATCGGTGACGTTATCTTGCATTAATCTTATGAGATTGTATTTTATGGATTTTGTGGCTCAAATTAATTTTCTCAGCTACCAAACTGGTTCGGATGGATTGTACAGTAAAGCAACGGATGATGAAATACTGGAAAATATTGGAGCGCAGCTAGGATGTGAGTAAATAAAATAGAAGAGTAGTCTGGAGATTAGGCATCACAAGAAGAAAAAGGAAACGGAAAAACCTCAATAGGGTTGGTAAGAGGGTAAGAATCGTAATTCTTTAGTTTGGACAAGGAAACGAGAGCTTAACCAATAACTGTACGACACGAATAGAGATTCGCGGGAGATCCAATGGTCATGATTCCGCGATGATGTGTTGATTAAAAGTTGTTTAGCATGATTGCCACGTGGAGCCCGACAGAAAAATGACATTTAAAACAATAAATAGGAAGCGGCTGTTCACACGGTGCTTGTGAGGTTAAACTTTGGTAGGAGAGATGGGAAGGAAAGGGAGGAGAGGAATTTTAATGAAGAGAAATGGATGAAAAGGGAAGGAAAAGGGAGAAATTTTAATAATTTGTTATTTGGTTCAGGAGAGAAGGGGAGGTGAGGGGAGGGAAATTAATAATAATTTGATTATTTTATTTTTGAAATTAAAAAATTTTTTTATTATTTTTTTTAGTATAAAAAATTTTAATATTAAGTATAAAATTTTGTTTTAATATTTTATACTGATATTCATAATTTTATACTTAATATTAAAATTTTTTATATTAATTTTTTTGAGATATGAAACTTGAATATAATATTTTTTTATATTAGAAAATTTCATGTAAACATTTTTATGTTCTTAGGAATTTTTAATAATTTTTGTATTTTATTTATTAAAAAAATAAATAAAAATAAAATGATCCCCCCTCCCCCAAACTTCGGGGGATCAATTTGAGGGGAGGGGAGTCCTCCTCCCATCTCCTTAAAATGCTTATCCAAATAGGGACCGATTTCCGATTTGGAATGGACATGAATAGTGGAAGGGAGGAGAGCAAATTTCTTCTTCTCCCCCTCTCTCCTCTGTACCAAACAGGGACTTAAATGTGGTACCAGACTTATTGATTTTTTTTGAGCAACCAAAAGTTAATGATTTGGTTTCTCTTTAATTGCGAGAAAATTTAAATAAACTATGAAAAAAAAAGCACAATTGATGAATAGATAAGGATGATAATCTAAATCTTTCTCTTCTGTTTACCATATGATGTGAAAACTGGGTGCAAATGGCAGGTCATTTGCTGTGAAGGACGAGATATTCTGCTTATTTGAGGGAGCACTTGATAATTTGGGCAGCTTAAGACATCAATATGGACTGGCCAAGTCTGCCAATGAGGTGCTTTTGATGATCGAGGCTTACAAAGCGTTACGTGATCGAGCACCCTACCCTGCCAATCACGTCGTAGGCCATCTCAGTGGGAGCTTCGCTTTCATTGTTTATGACAAGTCGACTTCCACCCTCTTTGTGGCTTCTGTAAGTAGTTCCATTCCTTCCACCTTTGAATTTCGTTGATCCACCCCCACTATATATATATAGTTGGTTACTTAGAATAATCTATATCTGGTTATAATAATTTTTGACAGGACCGATTTGGTAAGGTTCCTCTGTATTGGGGAATAAC
Organism: Adenanthera pavonina; assembly: GCA_026686845.1. Taxonomy (NCBI): domain Eukaryota; kingdom Viridiplantae; phylum Streptophyta; class Magnoliopsida; order Fabales; family Fabaceae; genus Adenanthera; species Adenanthera pavonina. Next base: position 33,283,880 of record JAIVEN010000018.1, read on the forward strand.
AGCTGATGGATACGTAGCATTTGCTGATGACGCTGAATTGCTGAAAGGTGCTTGTGGCAAGTCACTTGCTTCTTTCCCTCAAGGTGGGTCATTTGCTAAAATGCACTATATTTATGTGTCACTTATATATGTCATTGAGGGTCGTAAAACTATTGAGTTTCCTTCTTACTGCGGACGTTCTTGCCATTGTGGAGCAGGGTGTTTCTACTCGACAGCAGTTGGAGGATTGAAATCTTATGAGAATCCAAAGAATAAGATAACTGCAGTGCCTGCAAATGAGGAGGAAATCTGGGGTGCAACCTTCAAGGTAACAAAATAATTACATGACTGGGATCTGAATCTGGCTGAAGCATAGCTGGATCTTGTTCTCTATAAATCTTGATTTCTTAAGCCATTACATTTACATGCGAGATTGATTAGTAATTTGGTGGCATGAAATATCAGGTGGAAGGGCCAGCAGCTGTTGCAGCCACAGAATAAAGATCTTTCTTCAAGTGAGGAACTGTATGATCCTCTTGTATGGAATGAGGGGCCAAGCATATACTTGATTCCCATGACAAAAGTAGGAAGGACGAGTATATATAGTAGTAGGGTCTATATATCATTCTCGTGTAGTTCCTCATTTAGATTGGAGTTGCTTTGTTTGTTTCTATCATTGTACAGCTGCTTTTCTCATTCTAATAAGTTATGCATCTGCTTTGTGATTCTCTCCGACTATATATACATATATCTCATTAGTAATGAAATTCCTGCGGTGCTTAGGCTGGCTATAAAGTGATTGTTTCTCTATTGTCATGGAGAAATAATTATTGGAAGATTGAAGTAATTCATAATTCTTATTCATTTTTCAGTCGGAAGTTTATAGAATTTATTCCCAAACATTTTTGTATACGCTAGTCTATGACATGACGTTTCAAGTTTTACACTCGATCACCTGTACTCTGTAAGGAAGAGATCTGAGCTTACTCTGTTTTGTAACAAACAGAAATGCTCTGTTTTATATATTTCATGATTCATGAACAGTAAGAACTTGGTTATTGTGCTGAAGTAGATGAACACGAACCGATTTTCTACATAGTTTTCTGAACATCAATCATGCATATTTACTATACCCAATATACTTAGTTATATGAATAAAATTTAACCAGATATATTCAAAATTTTAATACTAAGGGGCTAAATTAAAAAAGTTTGTGAACTATTAAGATTTAATTATAGCATCAATAATATGATATAATATTAATTTTATTAAAAATTTGATAATTGTAACTAAACTAAACCCTTTGAAATAAAAAAAATAAAGTTAGAAAAGGTAAAAATTGCAATATAAAACTGAGGCTAAGGTATTTAGAAAACTAAACAACAATAAAAGGAGAAAAATAATGAAGTGTACTATTATCTTTTAACTCTTTTCTATTTATTATTATTTTTTTCTATTTATTATTATTTTTTGTTACATCAAGAGGGTTTTAACAGTTGACTTCTATTCATACCTCATCCTTACTACTAAGATAGCATCATGTGGCTTTTTTCTATTTATTATATTTCTATTGTCTTTTTCTTTCAATTCATTTAATATTCACTCTTTTTAATTTTTGTTTGTTGCAGTGCATGTCATTTCAAAATCATTTCGAATACTCTTGTGCACCTATATGATAGACTTTTTCTAGTTTAATAATATCTTTTGCTCTCAAATGTAAGATTATAAAGGAAATTGTTGTATCGTTTCATATGTTACAACGTATATGTGATTTGGAAGTATGCTAAATTGTACGTGTTCATGTGCATTTGCACAATGGGCATTTCTAGTTTGGTAATTTTTTTATTCTCAAATATTCAAACAATAACATTATAAAGAAAATTGTTACTCCATAGTTTGATGTGTTATAATATAATGCATAATTTAAAAGTATGCTAATGATTTTTTGGCTGCCTGCTCAACAATAAATTGTTACATCGTTTGATGAACACACTTATTATACGTTCTTGTGTAGTGCATAGTAGGCTTTTCTAGTTTGGGAATATATCTTGTCCTTGAATATTCAAACTATAACATTATAGAGAAAAACGTTTCATTGTTTGACGTGTTACAACGCATAATTTGGAAGTGTGTTAATGATTCCCTCTCTGCTCCTAATGAACATATTTATTTTACAGGTTCTTGTGGAGGGCATAGTAGGCTTTTCCAAATTTTTGGAAGTATTTTTTGTTTTCAAATATTCAAACAACAACGTTATAAAGGAAGTTGTTACACCACGTGATGTGTTACAATGCATAATTTGGAAGTATGCCAATGATTCACTTCGTGCCCGGTGAACGTTGCACAACATTATTGTTTTCCCGCGCACCAAAACAGCTAAGTTTTCTAATTTAGTAATTTTTTTGTTCTCAAATATTCAAACAAAAATGTTACTAAAGAAAAACATTACCTCCTTCGACATGTTACAATGCATAATTTGAAATTATGCTAGTGATTTCTCACTATTCCTAAACAACATATTTATTATACATTTTCCTTCGACATTAGCATGAGCTTTTTTTATATACCTTGAAAATATAAAAAAAAAAACTTAAAACCTGTTTGGTTCATAGAATAAATGGGATAGAAATGATAGGGAATAACATGAATTGAAATAATGATTACCATAAGTTTGTTTGGTATGAAAATAGAAATATTAAAAAAATATTATTTCTATAATTAATTAAATAAAAACAAGTTTAAAAAGACTTAATTGCCCATGCACAACAATTTTTCCCCTTCGCTCTCCCCACTCTTCCTCTTCCCATCGCAAACTCTCCACCACTATTGTTCAATGCCTCCCTCCTTCCAATCATCTCTGTCCTTACTACCACCATTGCCTCCTTCCTTCCATCCTTCCTTCTTCCTTCTCAGTCCTCTCCACAACACAAATCCAGTAAAGGAAAAAATGAAACAGATCTAGAAATTAAGAGCTCAAATGTGAATGGAATTACAAGGGATCTTGAAGATGATGCATTGACACCTATTGTTGGTGGTGTTCTAGTGGTACTGACGGCGAGAAGGGAGCTTGCTTGAAGGATCTATTCGTGGGAAGGAAAGATGGGAGCCAATTGAGGGAGTTGCAGTGGACTATAAGGTATTGGGGGTATGGGTGCCGCTGAAGGAAGGAGGAGCACGCCACCGAAGGAAGGAGAAGGAGGGTAGCCCTAGTGACTATGGGTGATGCTGAAGGATGGAAAAAGAGATCGACATGGTTATGTGTGGAATGGGTCGAATAAGTAGGGGATATTTTTGTCTTTTAGTAAATTTAGACATCTAGGAATGAGCATTATTTTGCTTTTAGGTGGATTTCCCGATTCCTAAAGATGTGGCAATCAATATTTCTAGTGATATGAATCTTTTGCAACCAAACACATTCATGTGGGAATAGAGTTTGGATTCCTAGGAATTGGGCATCACAGAATTGAACCAAACGAGCTCTTAATCTCATATATAGAGAAGCATAGAAACAATGATATAAACTTAATCATGCTTGATAGATTTGCACCTTCCACATTAATTCATTTTATTCCCAATAATTTATTTTAAAATTCACATTTAACAATATATATTTTGAGGGGGGCTAGGCTTTCACTTCTCTCTCGGTGCATGATAAGAGCTCCGGCTGACGTGTACTGCAACCATGGTTAAGAAGAAGAAGGTGGCCAAATCTAACCAGAGTGACTGTCTGGACTCACAGATGAGGCTTGATCTTACACAACGAGACTCGACAGCTTCTGATGAAGATGAGAATGCAAACGCAATTACGGTGAGACCAGATGAAAATAATGGATTTGGGCACATGATCAAATCGCTCTTGGAGGCTGAAGCAGAACTGGAAAAAACAAAGATTCACTCGGCTATAAAGGAAAAACTACTAGGTGTGGTGAAACTCTTGAAACAAAATGAAGATCGTGAAGTTCAACCTTAGATGTAGAGCAACCCAAAGACACTTGAAGACGTGATCTCTATTTGGCAGAAATTTGACCTCTCAAAGCTTCGTGGTGTGGGAGGCAAACTCCAATATGTTACCCCTCAAATAATTTCTAGTAAGCTGGTTGTTAAAATTGAACTTAAAGACGTTAAGCCTGAACTAGATTACTGGAAAAATGTTGTAATATGTTATATTCTGCGAGCTAACCCCCCATATCATGTTGTCAGTGGGTTCTTTAGAAGAATTTGGGGGAAGTTTAGAATAGATAAGTTGCTGTTAGTGAAAAATGGAATTGTCATTATTATATTTACATTTGAAATTGCTAAAGAGGAAGTTCATCAAGCAGGGGTGATACATTTTGACAGCAGATCGGTGATTGTTGCACAGTGGGATGGCAACACTGATTTAACTAAAGGCAAAGTGACTAGAGTACCAGTTTGGATACAACTTCCTGGCCTTCATTTAAAATATTGGGGACATAGCACATTGGGGAAAATAGCTAGTATAATTGGGATGCCTATCATAACTGATAGACAAACCATAAACAGAGAAGGGGGTGGCTTTCTATGTATACTTGTTGAGGTTGAAGTAAATGGGTATTTCCCTCACTCTAGTTTTTTTTTAGAATAAATTGGGGGAAGTAATCAAACAAAATGTTCTGTTTGAATGGAAACCTGTTTTATGTGAAACATGTATTGGATTTGGCCACAGCAGCAATATGTGTCGAAAAAAAGAAGAAAGGAAAGTCTAAGTCCCCAAGCAGCCAATAAACATGGAGAAGGAAGAATCACAGCAAATGCATAAATCAAATGCTGCCCAGCATGGTATACACACAACCATGACAACCAATCAAACTAAACAACAATGACAACTGGTAAGGAAAGCAAGAAGTAAGAGAAGTGTGCCGAGTTATACATCAGAACACCAAGTAAAGGAAAATGCAAAGCTCAACAGAGAGTGGGTGGCTAATGTTAGAAACTTGGAAGACACTATACCTAGTCTTCCAAACCAGGCTAAACCTAATGGCTAATTTCACTATGTGGAATATTAGAGGGCTTAATAGCCGTAGCAAATAAAGGGAAATCAAATACCTTTGTTGTAAAGAAAATATAGCTCTTTTTTATATAGCTGAAACTAAAGTTAATCTCATTAACTTTGCTAAAGTTTGTGCTATTTTTGGACCTGAATGGAAGTGTCTCACCAACATGAAACATTGCTCTAGAGGTAAGTTGTGGATTATGTGGAAAAATGATGCTTTTGATGTTCAAGTGATTAGGAAAAATGAGCAGCTAATACACTATTTTGTTAATGATCTGATAGCACAAAAGACTTACTTTCTCATTGCTATATATGTCCACAACTTGGCTGCTAATCGAACTCATCTCTAGGATAGTCTAATGGACATAGCTAAAACCATGCAGGATCATTAGGTGGTTTTAGGTGATTTCAATTGCGTGATTAATTATGATGAAAGAATAGGGGACTCACCAGTGCAACATTACAAAATTAAAGACTTTGTGACCTGTGTGGAAACTTGTGGTCTTGTGGACATGAAATGGCAAGGATGCAAATACACGTGAAACAACAAAATATGGATGGGCAACTAATCTTCAATAAACTGGACAAGGTACTCATCAATGAACACTGACTCAATTACTTCCCTAACCAGGTTGCTATATTTATGCCTGAAGGCATCTCTGACCATAGTCCTATGATTATTAAGAATATGCAACAAGGTACTAGGAGAGGAAAAGCCTTTAAATACTTCAATATGCGAGCTATGCATCCCTCCTTTAAGATTATGGTGACTGAAGCTTGGAGAACTTATAATCCAGGGTCTAAACTTTACCAAGTGACCTCTAAATTGAAAGCTGTTTAGTGTAAATTGAAGAAACTGAATAGAGAAGAATTATATGATATTATGAATGGTGTTAGAAAAACAAAAGAAAAGTTGACAAGAGCACAAGAAGCGCTGCACACTGACCCTACAAATCCAACACTTCAATCTGAAGAGAGGGAAGCTCATGAAATTTACTTGATATTAGAGAAGGCTGCTGAGAGTTTCTTAGCTTAAAAAGCCAAAAAGAGATGGATTCAACTAGGGAATCAAAATATAACATATTTTTTCCAGATCTTGAAGGTTTGAAACTACAAGAACAAAGTCACCAGTATCACCAGAGGAAGGACAAACCTTGACTGATTATGATAAAGTGATTGATCATATAATAGGATATCATCAATCTATCATAGGAGAGAAGATGCACATAGAAGACCTATTGATAGGAATATCATTAAGGAAGGGACATTCCTTAATGTAGAACAACAAATCTCATTAATTCATCCTGTCACAAAGGAGAAAATCAATAAGGCGCTATTTAGTATTCACCCGTCAAAAAGTCCTGGACCTGATGGCCTTAGAAGCGGATTCTTTAAGGATGCTTGGGATGTTGTAGGGAAAGACATCACTGATGCTGTTCAGGAATTCTTCAATAATAGCAAAATGCTCAAACAAATCAATGCAACTACTCTTTGCATGGTCCCAAAGATAGAAAATCCAAGATTGGCGAGTAAGTTTAGACCCATTACATGTTGCAACACTGTTTACAAATGCATATAAAAAATGTTATGCAACAGATTGATAAGAGTCCTCCCTGACCTGTTAAGTGAGAATCAAGGTGCCTTTGTTAAGGGTAGATCCATTATCCATAATATTATGATCAACCTATATTGAGACTGTGTAAGAGGAAAAATGTGTCCCCTAGATGTTTAATGAAGGTAGATCTGAGGAAGGCATATGATATGGTTGAATGGGACTTTATCCAAGAACTATTAGCTGGACTTTGTTTCCCCCCAAAGTTCATTAAATAGGTTACAAGCTGCATCAGAACCACAAGTTTCTCAATGGCTATCAATGGTGAAATCCATGGCTACTTCTAGTGTGCCTAAGGACTTAGACGAGGAGACCTAATCTCACCTCTTTTGTTTGTCTTAGTGATGGAGTACCTCACTAGAATCTTAAAGGTAAATGCTAAACTTTCAGACTTTGAATACCATCCACTATGCAAAAAACTTGGTTTGGTTAATCTTTGCTTCACTAATGACCTCTTGATGTTTGGTAAAGCTACCCTACAATTTGTTGAAATTATGATGAATGGATTCAAGACTTTTTCTCAAGCCACTAGCGTTAATGCTAATCCTAGCAAATCTGCTTTATTTATAAATGGAGTCAAGGAGGAAGCTAGGAACAAATCCTTAATATGATAGGATTCCCTCTAAGGGACTTCCCAGTAAAATATTTGGGTATGCCTTTATCTCCAACTAAGTGGAATAAAAGAGGGTGTTAGCTTATTAAAGAAAAGATTACTTTAAGAATTCGAGGCTGGATGACAAGGCATCTCTCCTTTGCTGGTAGATGTCAATTAATTAACTCAGTGTTGTTCTCTATGCAAACCTACTGGGCGAATATTTTTATTCTTCCTAGCAACATTATAAGAGGTATTGAAGCCATATGTAGAGCATTATTGTGGGGACAAGAAGTTAATGGTAGGATTATGGGACATGTTAATTGGGAACGGGTCTGCTTGCCTAAAAAGTATGGAGGCATTAGAATAAAAAAAATGTAATGTTTGGAATGAGACAGCAATCACCAAGCAAATTTGGGACATAGCATCTAAAGCAGACAATTTATAGGTGAAATTAGGGGTGAACATGGGTCGGGCCGGGTTTGACCCCTGCCCGATGCCCGGCCCGATGTTCTTCGAGCCAATATCGGGCTAGTTCCGGGCTGGCCCGATATTATTATATATATATATATTTAAAAAAATAAAAAATAAAAAATAATTATTTAATAATAAAAAATATACTTATTTATACTTAAAAATAGATTTTCTTAAAACATAATCTTAGAAAAAATAATTTTTTTTTAAATTTATGAATATTTAACCATTATACATTATTTTTACATAAATATTAAGATAAAAAACTAATTCAAAATTTAAAAAATATTTGAAACATTAAAATCTTAAAATGGTTTTATAATATTTACATAGTAAATGTATTATATTAGATACATGAAGAATAAAAATCCTACAAAATCAATTAAGATATATAAAATAATTGAAAGAAATTAAAAAAATTATATATATATATATATATAGTTCGGGCCGGGCCGGGCCGGGGTTAGAGTGTCTGACTCTAACCCCGGCCCGGCCCGATTGGCCCGAAAGTGGTCGGGCCGGATCGGGCCAATCGGGCTCAGGTCAACTTGTTCACCCCTAGGTGAAATGGATGGATGGAGTATACTTAAAAGGCATAGATTTCTAGAATTACACCTGCCCCCTTGATATTGGATGGTATTGGAAAAAACTCAACAAGGTTAAAATCAAACTTGCATAAGGGTATGAAAATGGACAATGGATTGTATCACATGCACCAAAATATACTATAAGTGAAGGATACAAGTGGCTTCGAGGCACACATGAGAAATTCAAGTATGACGTAATTATTTGGAGTAGATATAATGTTCCCAAACATGCTTTTATTATGTGGCTAGCAATCAAAAAAGATTAATCACTAAGACTAGATTATTAGATCTCCATATCCCTGTGATGGACTTATATTGCGCTTAATGTGGTACTCAGGTTGAATTTGTGGAGCACCTTTATTTTCAATGCCCATGGGTAAGATATTTGTTAGTAGATGTTTGTAAATGGTTGAGAATCACATGTGTTCCAAATCAATTTAATAGGTGGAGGGGATAGTTAGCAATGCAATTTAGAAGACAATCTTGCTTCAGGAATATGCTATATGCGGGGTTTGTAGCAGTGATTTTGTGGAAGGAAAGAAATACATGAATACATGACAATAAAAAATCCACAATCGAGAGCAGTAAAGACTGAATTAAGAATCAGATGCAACTACTATGCAGAGCATAAACAGAGAAGTTCTGAGAAGGATTTTTTGATAAAGATTGGTGTTGTTACTAACTAGTTTCTATATTAGGGTAGTAATTAGGAGAACCCTTCCTAGAAGGTGACTCCTAATTATATCTCTTTTGAATATATAGTTATCTGTTGTAAAGTTAGTGCTTTAGGAGAAATGAAAATTTATACATTATCATAAAAAATATATATATTTTGAGGGAACAAAAAAAACTTCTAATGAACCATTTACCATATATTTTGAAAAATTCCCAAAGATAATTTTCTTTCATCAACATAAATGGACCCTCCTCAGGGATAGTTACATAACTCTTCCTTATTTAATTTCTTTTACAATTTAGTCAAAGGTCATGGAAGCTACCATTCCACCACACAGCACTAACTTGGCCACTTCTGGTTTTTCGTAATTAACTCCTTCATTCATGGGCAAAGTCGTCTCGCCGCAAAACTCCAACGAAAAGCCAATGCATTAAAACGAACCAGACTCGCGCTTCCTTCTTGTGCTCACTTTAACTCTTGCTCTTCCTTCTCCTTCCTTCACTCCAATTACTTCTCTCTTTCTTCCCCTCTTTCTCTGCTTTGGGATTGAACGCAGAGTTCAGTTCCGGAATTCCTGCCCATTTGAAGCCAAGACGAGGTAGGCCCGTCTCTGTTCTGTTTTTTCTTCTCAATATGCATGTTTGTCGGATTCGATGAATTTCATGGCTTCTCCTTGCTGTTGCCTTGATTTAATTGTTGCAATCCAAAAGTTTTGATTTTCTGGAAAACCCTAAAATTTGATTGACAGAGTTCAAGCGACTTTTCCTCCTTTATGTGTATACGTTATCGATAACCATTTATACTTGTACTCGGCTTTCTTCATTACTACCATCACCGATTTTTCCGGGAAAGTTTGAAGGGGCTGTTCATCTTGTTGTGTTGACAGAGAGCACAAGCGTTGAGTTGACTCGGCGCCTTTGCTCTCGTCTTCCTCGTCTGCGTGTGAATTTGGTGTGCGCTGTACACTGCATGTAAGAACATTCACAGAGCACCAATTATTTAATAGACATCCAAGATATTTAAATGTTTTTTGTCTTTGGTTTTTGTTCCTTTGGTTTATGATAGATACATGACTTGGTTTACATGAGTGAAATGAATTAAGGTTCATATCTGTCTATGATTTATCAATGGGGTTGTGAGGTCTCAAGCAGCCTGAATTTTCCCACACGGTTTGCAACATTTTGACAGGTCCAATCCCTTCAGTTTGATTGTAATAACTGATCCCAACAGTGATGCTCACAGTTCAATCCAATGTAACAATTCCATCTCAATGATCCGCATGTGATCATCTTTCTCTGACTAATAGACTTCTATCTCTGGGAATTAAATGTTATTAAAGTTTATCATCCTCACAGCTAGATCTAAAGATTGAGTTCAGATTCATCAGAGTCATTCCCTTTTAACTTTTAAGGGCCTATGATGTATCTACTAATCTCAGCACAAATTGTGTTTTGGAATTTGTACTGATAAAATTTTTTCTTTTTGTTTTTCTTTGATTGGTTGAGATTAAATGTTTGTCGCAGTACATATGATGATTCTTCAGCAGGTGTCTTTTTGGTTTTTTTTTTTTGTTATGCATCCAAAGTAGAGAAGTTCTTCCAAAGTTCAACAAGGATGGATCAAAACCACCATGGGCTACCAGCAGGAGGAATGCCTCGTATTTCTGCTCAAGGAGCATATGGATTGAATCAGTATCAATCTAACCAAATGATGGCTCCAGCTCAGTCTCCTAGTCAAGCAGCAGGTCTTCCTGCATCTTCTTCCTTCCTGAGAGAGCAGCAATATGCTCACCAGTACATGCATCAGCTTCAGCAACAAGAGCTGCGTCAACAACTCCAGAACTTCTGGGCTAATCAGTACCATGAAATTGAGCAGCTAGTTGATTTCAAGAACCACAGCCTCCCTCTGGCTAGGATCAAGAAGATCATGAAAGCTGATGAGGATGTGAGGATGATATCAGCTGAGGCTCCTGTTATATTTGCCAGGGCCTGTGAGATGTTCATCCTGGAGCTCACGCTGAGGTCCTGGATCAACGCGGAGGAGAACAAGAGGAGGACGCTTCAGAAGAATGACATTGCAGCAGCAATCACCAAGACTGATGTGTTTGATTTTCTGGTTGATATTGTGCCAAGGGATGACATCAAGGATGAAACACTCTCAGGAGGAGTTCCCAGAGTTGCAGCAGAGAATGTCCCTTACTACTACATGCCATCTCAGCAAGTTGTGGGCCCTCCTCCTCATCAGCCTCCTCCATTTGGAGCTCCTAAAGTGATCATGGGTAGGCCTATAGTTGATCAAGCTCATTATGGCCAGCCAGCTCACCCTTTCCCTGCACAGATGTGGCCACACCAGCAAAACCCCTCAAACAGCTCAGATTCTTGAGAAGATAAGATTTAATTTACTGGGAACACAAAGTGCAGAAGCTTGAAGGACCAGGAGGAAACAGTGCATGTTCAGCTTTTAATGGAGGCACCCAAATGTCACAAGGAAGAGCCACCAGCGATGCCGAGTCACAAGACGTCAAGATCATCTAGAGCTGACTGTGTTTATTGAGATTCAAGAGTCGTTTTCATATTTCTTTTACCTTTTTTCTTCTTTTCTTTCTTTTGGTGTCAGGATAGTCCGTTTCAAAGTGAGCTGGAACATTGTTGCTGGTGGGAAAGTGACAATAATTTGATCTCTATCTAAAGATGTTTTGTTTATTTATCCTGTTGGTCTAAGTTAGGCGTTCAGAAATTATTTTTTGTGGCCAACGAAGAAAAACTTTCAGAAATTTTTTTTCTATCCTATTATTGATCCTTTTTTTTTTAGTAAGACCTTTTTTTTTATGAAATAAGACCTATTGTTGATCTTTAATATATACGAGTAACAGTGTGCACACACATGTGGTAAGTGGTGACGAGTAACATCAGGAACGCAATTGGCAATCGAGTCAATCCAAACAGTGTCACTCAGATTTTTACCCAAAAGAATCCAGCTTTTATGCTAATGCTACAGTATTGGAAGATCGATGGGTCCAGGATAAGTGAAAGCTTCAGGAGTCTTTAAACACCGACCTAGAAATATATTTTTTCATATTTATAAAAGGGAATGTAAATAATGCACTCAGATGTTGGCCAAAAAAAATAATTTTGCATTCAGAAAAATAAAAAAATATATAAGAATACAAGTTTCATAAAAAAAAAAAAGATAAGAATAATTTTGCTTTTTGTGAACATTGTACATAGTTTAAAAAAAGGAGTTAGGACTTATGAATAATGTGATCAATTATAAAATTTACTATAAAATATTATAACCTCCCTCCTATTTTAACTTAATTATAAAGACATTTCCTTTATTTTAGAAATATATTCAAATCTCCCTTTAAATCAGGCATTATATTACACAAATCTCTCATTTAATTTTAACTTTTTGTTACTTGAGCCTCTACTTTTAAGATTCAATTTTCATCTACCTATTTTGTTGATAAGCCGTTTATTTACTAAGTTTAATTTTAATTAGACCAAAATATTCCTCAATAACATAAATGTTCATTTAGTAATATTTTAAGTTTTTAACACATTTTTTTAACTTTTGATTGTCAACTAAAATAGTCTCATGCATTTGTACGAAGCATGAGATAAGCTGCAATATTTACGAATGTAAACAATGTAGCTTTCTATACTTTTATATTTTATATTGATTGGTTTCACATATTTTTATTTTATTATAAATTTAATTAATCTTTAACACGATATTTTTAAAGAAAATTTATGTATATATTAGTATACTTAATCATTTAAAATTGTTTAATAAATATTCTACAATTTTAATATCAAATTTGTAGAAAATGTTAGCATAAATTTTTATATGAATAGTTTAAGTTTATTTAGGCTTAATTGGAATAAAAATTAGAGATGTTAGATTATAGAGATAAATTTTTTATTTTAAGTTATTTTAATATAAATTTTAATTTTTAAAAAGGCATTTTAGTATTTCGAATGAAATATTCTTAACAAAGTTAAAATTGAATTAAAGTGTAAGAAGGGGAGTCTTCATAATTTTGACAAAATGGAGGGAAATCATTGTATTTTACTATTTATATTTTCGCGTAAGTACCCAATATCTGGAACCTACCTCACTCGAGCTGTGAGAATTTTAACATAACACAGACTAATTCGGATTTAAGCCCTAATAGGCACCACAAGGGTGAGCGTCCCTATCACTCAATGCTACTGCATTACCACGTTTTGAACTCAAAACTCGTAATTAAGGTAGAACGACTCCTGCCAGTCGATCCAAGTGTTTGGTGGTTATTTTACAATTTATATTAGATTTGTTATATGAATGTATGTATAACGTAACATTATGGGAATATGATGGGCCAAAAGCTTCTGGTCCATAGATCATCCAATATCATCTTTAGGTGGAGTCCACCACCTTGTAATTGGCTCAAATTCAATACTGATGGTTCAGTGGCCTTCAATGGATCCTTGGCTGCTTGTGGGGGCCTAATTAGAAATAAAGGCGGGAATTGGGTTGGTGGATTTTCTAAGTTCATTGGCGCTTGTTCTCCCGAAGATGCCGAATTATGGGGAATCTTGGTGCTAGAAAGATAATCGTGGAATCTGATGCTTCTGATATTATTAGGTTACTTGCGTCCAATTATTTATTCTATGGATCGTTGCTCTAGCTTATTGTTGGAGGTCCTTAAATGGATCAAGAGGCCGTGGCTAATTCGTCTTTAACACTATCATCGTGATGAGAGTAAACTGGCTGGTGTTATGGCCAGGTTTGCTGCTCATAGTAGGACGAATTTTGTCCTCTTTGATATCATTCCCAGTTTTGCTAGGGAAGTGGATTACCTTGATGCCCTACCATCCTCACATTCTAACTAGTTATCTTTGCTTCTTCTCTGTTTATCACAAAAAAGATTATAAAAACTTAGCCTATTTTTTTATTAGAGTGTGGGTTTCAATTTTATTGTTGATGTAAATAGTGCCAAGGGAAGTTGAGCCAGTAGTCTAAAGCAGGGATGAAATTAGGTTCAATAATTTACCCTTCATTTTGGTTAGAGGGATTCGGAAGGAAGAGAGCGAAAATTAAAATTTTCCCTTATTTGGTTTAATGAGCATGAGGGAAAGGAAGGAAAAATTGAAATTTTCCCTCATTTGGTTTAGTAAAAAATCCTTTATCCCTTATGTGGCCCCTAAAAAATCAGAGAATTTAGAGGAAAAATGAATAATTTCTCCATTCCCTTCCAATAAAACCAAAAAAAGGAAAATTAAAATTTCTCTCTTCCCCTCATCTCTGTTGAACCAAACAGTATCTTAAGGAATTAGGGACAAACAACTTGGGGAAAAAATTCTACTTCCTCTGATATTTAATGTAAAATATTTTTAACCAAATTATACGGATTAATAATAGGAGTTAAAGTTAATTAATTATCTCGATTTCTCAGAAAAATACAACATTTTTCCACAACTACCCTTATTTAATCCTTTTTTCTTTTTCTTTGGATACATTAAATATAAACATTTTTTGAAAATGTATAATAAATACTACCTCGTATACAATAAATGATCTTATATTTATGATAAGAGTAAAATGCTCTATATTTAAGATCGAAAGGAGTATATATTATGAACTCCCCTCACCGTGCCCCAAAAAATTTATAATTTGCCCTCCTTAATTTTTTTAAAATTTGATCACACATTTTAAAATTTGTGTACTGATTAAATGTATAAGAAGTCAATCCAATAAATAGTGCACCTTCTCTATCAAATTTATGGATCTTTACTTATTGAATAACGTGATTTTCATCTTCGATTATGCCACCTTTTAAATTTTAAAATTTTTCTCTCTAACTTTCATTCAAATTAATATATCTTTTTATACTCCTTATATTTTAATTTATAAGTTATTTTTAATTATTTTACTCACACTAAAAAAATTAGTTAGTGTTACTTAAATTTTAAAAAATTACCGACACTTTTTAATATTACTCTTATTAAATTGTATTCCTATTATATTTATATATCACTCAATCCTTTCCTTCAACATAAATATTTTGGGTAATATGAAAAAAATAATATAATACTTTTTAAATAACACAAAGTGACTTATATTTTGAATAATTAAAAAACTTTTAGAATATATCTTATATATAAAAAGATATTATTATGAATCCTTAAGCATGCACAAGAGATAATTCTAGTTTTTCATAATTTTTTTCAACGACACAACTATATCTAATTTTTATCCAAAAAAATATATTTTTAAAATAGTATATTAAAATATATTTATCAAAGCCTTTTTAAGAAATTTCTTATCATTTTTCTTAATAATAATAATATTATACTATTTAAACTCTCATCTTCTTTTTATCACAAATTCTTTAGAATTATAAAAGGAAAAATGAAATTTTTTTGGTGTTTATAGTTTTTAAACAAGTCCTTGTAGTTTAAAAATTTTCATATTCACCCTTATCGTGTAATAAGTTTAAAGGGTTCATCCTTATATTTTCCTGATGTTTAAATGCAGGTCCCCAGTATGCACATGTGGCATAACGGTGTAACTTAACTGTTGGGGGTCGAAAAATGGTCCACATGGCTACCCAATATGCTGGATAAGTAAGCAGCTAACATGGTAAATAAATTAAATTTACTTTACACCATTTCTAGCACCGTCAACATGCTTTATGTTTTCATGTGCTTTTAGATTAGTTACCACGTTATTTTAGATTAGTTACCACGTTAAGTGCTTACCTATCTTGCATACTTGGCAACCACATAGACTTTTTTTTTACACCTCAGCAGTTGAGTCACACCGTTGTGCCATGTATACATATTTGGGATTTGCATTTAAACGGCAAGAAAATACAAGATGAACCTTGTAAACTTTTTAAACTCAAAGAATGGACATGGAAATTTTTAAAATACAGGGGCTTCTTTAAAAGCTGATGTATACTATGAGGACCAAAAGATTAAGTTTTCCTACCTTTATTATAAAAATAAATATATTAAAAGAAAAAAACTTAACTGTTGAAACTGAAAAAGTACTTGCACTCTCTTGTATATACATATCAAGGATTGGCCAAAGTATGATATCAATGTTTTATATCCACATGATGGATAGATAAGAACAAGGTACTGTAAAATCTAGAGATCAGAGTATACAATATTGTAAAAATCATTGTTATTAAAATCGGACTGAACTGGTCGGTTCAACCAGTCAGACCGGGAACCGGTGCCTGATCCGGTCCGGTCATAGTACACGACCAGTACTGTTTAGAATCAGTGAAACCAACCTTGAATCAATAGAATCGATCCTGAATCGATTTTGCATTTTTTTTTTTTCAAATTTTTTAAAATATAATTTTTTAATTTTTAAGATAAAATAACATCATTTTTAATACAAAATATGTTTTTTTATATATTATAATATTAGCATTATTATGATATATAACTATTAAAAATTATATATTTACTTAATAAATTATAAAAAATAGATTATTAATTTATTATTTTAAACTCAAAATATGATTATAGATGAATATTAACTTATTTAAATTAAAATATTGAGTTATGAAACTTATTAATAATTTGTTTGTGATGAATAATAGATTGATAATTCAATATTATTTAATTTAAGACTTTAATTAAGTTATAAATTTTTTTTAAACTTATATTATTTATTTTAAATATATTATTTTAATCACTATCAGTCCGACCCCAATTCGATCTTGATTAAACCATTAAACTTTGAAATAATGCCTTGTTTGATTTAATATTCGGTCTGCTTCTGACAACATTCATAAAAACCACTTTTCCATAACAATTCCTTCCCCATGTTAACCCCAAGACTTCATTGTAATTTTCAAGCCATAAGGAAAGAGAAAAGGAATGACACAGGACGTCCTTTTCTTTTTTAAATTACACTATCCATTGTGCCCAATTCTGCTCTTACCTTACTACTCTCCTCTTTGTAAATTGTACCATACATTATGCCCATTTCTTACTTTAAGTCATTTGATTTTTTTCCATAGTTTAATATTTATTTTTTAAATTAATTTAATTAACTATATTAAGAAAGGATAATGAGATTATTTAATTAACTATATTAAGAAAGGAATATGAGATTAGGTGACTTAACAACTTATTAATGGAAGGGGAAGCGGAAATGAAAGTTTAAATATAAAAAAAGATTTATGTAATATAATTTTTTATATTCACTTTTTAGAGAGATTTGTATAAATTTTCAAATTAAGAAATATCACTGTATTTTACTTTAAAACTATATGCACCCCCATGCGAGCCATGCGCTCATTAGGTAAGTCTACATAAAAAAAAAAAAAAGAATGTTTGGAAAATACTTAAATATAATAAATATATGACATATAGTAATAATAACACTAAAAAAAAGTTAAGTGCAGAAAAGCTAAAATTAAAAAATAAGATTAAAATTAAGGCATAATACGCAGCTCATCCACTGGTATGCTTGTCCAACACCAACACGTACATGTAATTCAATAGAAGGATTATTTTGGGTGGAATTGGGCCGGACAAATAACCAAAATTTTTGGACCCAGTCATGCGTTGAACTAGTCAACGCACACACACATGAACTTTTTTGTTTTGGCCACTCACACGTATGAACTTTTAATTTATAAACAAATTACAATTTTATAAAAACTTATATAAAAACATTGTTTAAATTTATTTTTGTTAATATATTAAAAAAAATTGATCAATTTATAGAATTTGATCCAAATATTATTAGGTTTCTTTTTCTTTTTTACCCGTAAACTCATCTAATATCTAGTATTCAATGGCCAATTCAAATCTAAGTAGGATCAGGTCCCAAAGAGGTAATAAAGCTCTTTCAATATAGTTTTCTGGTAAAATAAAAAAACCATAGCCTTGCTTTAGATGTATTGAATTCTCCCTACTCAACTCCATCACCATTAACATTATTAAGATTCTTCTAAATTTGGTTAAAATTTATTGCCACATTGGCCCCTTTCAGTATGTAGGATAGAAAGAGAAAATTTTGTTGATACGAAATGTCTATCATGCCCCTAAGTTAAAAGAAAACAAAGGATGATTGAGTAATGATGGCATGAATATAATAGATATTGTATATATTGATTATTAAAAAATAAAAAGAAGCCTTTTTCATTGATTAGGCTAGAAGTTTTCATGGACAGGGTTAGGATGGGTTAAACCCTTGCCCATTGTTATGCTCAAAGAAGGCATTAGGTTGGAATTTCTGTTCTGTGACCTATCTTGGCTAATGATAGCTTATGGCTTGCTGGGTGGGAACAAGATCGGGCCATGGCTGGCCCGGTGACTTAATTTTTTTTCTTTTCACAAATTAATCACTACAATAATAAAAACCAGGTAAGAAAAACTAAGAAAAGAGCATGCCAGGAACTAGAAGAAATGTGAGGAGAGATGATAGTATAAGTAATTAGTTTTAAGAGCAACAATGAACCAGAAAAATAGAAGAGAACAAACAACAAATAGAAATTACATATTCACTTCTTCTTCTTCTTCTTCTTCTTCTATAATATTGATGAAAAAATAGAGGAGAAAAGCAAGAAATGCACTTTTGAATCAGATAGCAAATCTATAGTGTGTGCTAATCTTCCATATTGCAGCCAACATCAAGAGGAAGAACATACCAAAAGATAGAGGGAAAAGCCAATGAAGGCATGAAAGGGAAAAGCCACCGTTGCTGCCGCTAGAGCTAATTCATTATGGTTCATTAGAGGCCGTTAAGGATGTTGAGGAAAAGTCCAGTGAGGCTTGTTGCTACCTCATGCCGTCATCACCCATTGTCATCCTTGTTGTTGCACATGCTTTTGATCTCCTTGCCATCAGTGGTGTTATTCTACCCTGTTTTATCTTCATGCCTTCACAAAATCGAACGAGCTAATGAGTTACAGTGGTAAAAGGAAGGAGAGGGTGATGACAAACACAACGAGTGATCTTGGACGGAGGAGGAGAGGGATGGTGGAGGAGAGAATTTGGGACTTTAGGGTTACAACGCATGTGAGAGAGAACGAGCGACTAAGAGAGACCTACACACTATGCATTTTGATTAAAAAAAATAGTAACATATACATTCGGGCAGTGCCAGGACAAGCTGATACCTTGTTTGTGGCCCGTCTCAACCCAAACCCTTTTCAACCTGAATTTTTACGTGGTTTGTTCTTTTCCAGTTTTTGGCCCGACCAATTTGTCTTAAGGAAGATCAACAGACCGGGCCATTGAGTAAGCTATACACTCTTAGATTAAATAGAACAGGGATTAGGTCAAAATATAATCCTACATGATCTAAAACCTGCAAATGTTATTTTTTATAAGAATAAAAAAATATTGAGTCAAATTCAATTATATATTATTTCACCCATTTTTTCTATTAAATAATATATAGGCCATGTAGAATTTGTCATCCTGCTTTGAGATTTTATTGTGTATTATGAGCCACGTGTAATGGACTGAGCCTGCAATTCACTGGGTCCTAGATTTTTCTCCATCTCCCTCGTTCTAATTTATTATTATGAATATGTCAAATATTCTTCTTCAAGTGAGAACGCAATCAACATTTTTGAGTTTTGACAGCCTTTATTTATACTCTTCCTTTGGTCTTTATTTGTTGTTTTGATGGACGCACTATCGTACCATTAATTACTTCTGCCTTATCATTCAAATATACAAAATTTACTAATTTACATCATATTTCTTTTTCTTTTAATATTGTTTTCTTTTTCTTTTTTTTTCATAACAACAATTCAATATCCAGCGATTATTTTGAATTCAAGCATTGACAGATGCTTGATGATGATAGCTTTTTTCATCTATGAGATTTAAATATAAATCTTACTTAAAAGAATCAACTTCTATTTGACATTTCTTTGTTAATTTCTGATATTGTTTTCTTGTACTTCAACATTTTCATGATCAGACTTTTC
The DNA here is from genome assembly GCA_026686845.1 of Adenanthera pavonina. NCBI lineage: Eukaryota > Viridiplantae > Streptophyta > Magnoliopsida > Fabales > Fabaceae > Adenanthera > Adenanthera pavonina. The sequence continues at coordinate 33,303,769 of JAIVEN010000018.1, forward strand.
CTTTTCAAATATACAGTGAGATTTATTACAAACTACAACTTGTGCTATCAACTTTTGGTATGACTCATATTTCATAATTATTATTGTTTTTGTCCATTCCTAAAAATTGTCACTTTATAATTTTAAATTTTTTTTATAATATTTATTATTTTAGGATTTCAATTAAATATTAATTACTTATTTTATTATTTTGCGTTTCATTAATACTCCATTTATTTCAATTTATAAGGTAATTCCAACTACCACATACAGATCAAGAGTAATAATTAATAGTTGAAAATTTTTCTACCATTTCCTAAATTACCCTAATTTAATACAGTTAATTTATGAATTAAATTCTCTAACATTAATTAAATTACATTCTTTTTGGGGATGTTTTGGATAAAAAAAAAATTAAATACACAACGCAATATGTAAAATGTCTTATATTATATTATGAAATATTAATTTCTCCAAAAAATACTTTATATTTCTTTTGTTTCTTAATATAAAGGACAAAAAATAAAATTATACAAATCAAGAAAAATAATAAATTTATTTGAAATATAAAAAAATTTTCCAAAAAAAATTATTTAAAATTAATAACTTTCACATCATACAATTAATACAAATAAATTATATTAAAAATATATCATTTTAATTAAGAGTATTTTAAAAAAAAATTTAATATATCAGAAAAATCTGTCATATTTCTTGTATTTTAAGATATAAAAATTTTTTTAACTATCCTTTATATTAAAAAATAGAAAAAGTACAACTTAAGGAAAAAAATATTGAATAAATCATTTAAAAAATTTAAATTAGGATTATTTTAGTAAAATATACTAAATTTTATAATGTTTTATATTGTTTAATGATTGTAAAAGCTTTAAAACGTCAGTTTTCATCATGAACGAGGGAATATAAAATTGAGCGATGTATAAAATTGAGCGATGTAGATTCTCTACTCAGCGGTGCAGCTAAACCACGCCATCTAGTTTTCGTTGTTGATTCGATCCCAACTAAACAGAAAGAAGAGGCAATTTGAGCCGTTGAAGACACACAATCTCATCCGTCCAAGACTTTGAACAATCTGATACATACATCATGAAACGGTTGGGATGGAAGTAGAATAAGGACACACACTTGTGGCACGCTCAGATTGGTTTAAATTCATTCAAGTCATTTATCTGCTGAATTCACTGAATCTGCTCACCATGTCTTATTCATAAAAAATATAAAAATAAGAAAGAATCACATAAAAATCCCAAAATATACAAATGAACTCTCAAAACATATATAATTACACTCAAATTTTATTAGTATAAAATCAATATAAAATTTTAGAAAATAAATATAAAAAATTTTATTATTGAGTATAAAATCATACTCTAATGTTAAACTATACTCAAATCCCATTGGTATAAAATTTTAAAAAATAATTATAAAAGCTTTGTTATTAAATATAAATCATGCTTCAATGTTTTATATTCATGTTCCACAATTTTATACTTAATAATAAAAATTTTTATGCTCTTTTTGAAGATTTTACAACAATGGAACTTGGATGTAATTTTTTAGGATTTTGAAACTTTTTTAATAATTATTTTTGTATTTTAGGATTTTTATGTGATTTCTCCTAAAAATAAAGAAGAAAAATGCTTACTTAATTCTTTTTGTATGATCTCAAAATTATTTATATATGTCCATTATTGTATCTTTTTTACCAATAAAAAATTAATAACTTTAATTAAATAATATTTTTGACACATCTCTAATAATTTGCATTAATGTTCTTCTTATGGTTTGTGAATTATAATAACTTATATACCGTCTAGCTTTTAATATTAGGGTTATTTTAGAAGATCTTCGTGATCTTTAAAATAAGGATCTTTGTAAAATTTGATGAAACATAGATAGGGAATAAAAGTTAATGACTTCTATTAACAATATTTTAAGAATGTTAAAATAATTTTGGTAAAATCAAATTTTCTAATTTAAACCACCTTTAATTCACTTAAAATGCTCTTATAAAAGGACTCCAGGAATTTTTTTTTATAGAAATTTTTGCTTCACTTAACATTGAATTTAAATGTAAGGTTGGCAAAAAAAAAACATTGACTGTAATTATGTAGCTTTAATTTGTTGCAAAATATACGGTATAGATCATGACTTCTATTTAATATAACTAGTTACTTTTTATTAAACAAATTAATTAGCTACACATGAAGCTTTTTCTTTTCTATAATAACTTCTAAAAATCATGTTGGCCCCAATTAATTTGGAGCAGAGTTGAATTGAATCATATTAAAAGTAACTTTTTTTACAATTTTAATTTGAGGCAAACATGGATTGATCTATTAATTATATTTAATAAAATGAATTACATTTATATATTTGTTTTGTTAATCTATTAATTTACATATTAACTACAGTACCAAATAATTCATGAGTTTTCATGTCTTAATTTATAAAGACTCAATTGTGATTGCCATTCAGTGTCTTACTGTCATGTATAATTTAGTTTTTAATTTTAATAAATTAATCTTTGAAAATGCCATATGTAATTTATACATGAACACTTAAGGAAGTCACCGATTAAGAAAATCTTATTTTAATTTGCTTGCAGTTTCCATTCCATGCATTCATCTTATCTCAATATCTAATATTAATCAGAAGTGCCCGGTACATCGTATCTTGTTTTCGTGCTTTATAATATTACCATTCATATTAACGTTCAATTTAATCAATATAATAAATTATTATTATTGAGAAAAATAATAATTTGATCCCTATAGTTTACACTCATAATATTTAATAAATATATATAATATTCCATATAATTCTCAATATAAAACTACTTTAACCAAATTACAGAATGAGAGTTGTGGTGAGTAATTTTTTGTTGTTTTTCTCCTTATACTAAAAATAAAGAATGAGAGTTAAAATTAATTAATTAACTTAATTTTTTTAAAATCATAATGTTTGAAAAAACTATCCTTATTGAATTTATTTTTCCTTCTCTCTCTTATTAATTGAATTGAGATATTTTTAGTAATGTATAACAAATATTGTCTCATATGCGAAAAATAATTCTATATTTATGATTATTATAAAAAATCTTATATTTAGGATAATATATGTTGTTATTATTGGAAAAATTAACAATTTGGTCTTTATAGTTTACATTTACTTTGAATTTGTTGGTACCAAGAGTTTAAAAACTTTTAATAAACTCCTCACAGTATAATTTTCACTCAACTTATTATTATAATTGTTTCGAGTACTTTATAATTTTTATGTAGTTTCCGGAGAAATATACTTATGAGAAGTTAATTTTTTGGAAATTACATGTATATCTTACTTAGTTTATTTTAAGTTGTCGAGAAATTCAAATTATATTTTAAAAGAAATATATTATATTTTTATGTTAAATATAAAAATATTTTTTTTATTAAGAAAATTAATTAAAAAATTAAGAAAATTTTTAGAAAATTATTATAAAATATCTGCGAAGTAAAATTTTTCATGGATTTGCTTGGGAAGTACAACTTCCCAACTTAAATCCAATTTCCCATAAACTTCTAAATTCTTTTAGAATTAAATAACACCAATTGAGCTTTCCCATACAAGCAACCCTTAGTGTAAGAAAATAATTTTGAAAGAAATTTCTAACTAGGTAACCAAATTTTCCAAGTAAAGAATGAAAAATTTCTGGCTAATCACAACATTTTTCAACATTTCATTTTCCAAAGGTATTTTTTCCACTAATTTGTTTTCTTCAAGCAAGGATTTAAGTTCTTGTTAGAGATTCACAAATTTCAAAGTTTTTAATGAGAATTTTCTTTCTTAGTAGATTCTAAAATGTCTTTTTTTTTTCATTAAATAATATATCACTATTTATTCATTATTTATAGAAATAATATATTTAAATATATAAACATTATATATTTATTTGTAAAATTTAAATACCCACATTTAGACAAAAAACGTTTCTAGTAAAGTTGAAAATAGGATCCTTTCTCGTTCTGTGCACACCAAAAACAATAAACATTAATAATAACGTAGAAAAAAAAAAAGAGCAGTTGTAATAAAAATAAAATAAAAGTTAGAATGAAAATGCTTCAAATGCGAGGGTATATATTATAGCCTCAAGTGATTTAAGAAGAGTAATTTAATGAAATTTTTTTACACAGAAACCGAATCACGTTAAAATATTTTAAAATTAGTAACATTTTTTTGAATGAATTAAATGATTAAATAATTATGCGGATATTACTTTTTATTTAATATCTAAAATTATATTACTATGAAAATACATTCTCGTTATTCAATTATGGTTTCAAATTAAGTGCCTTTTGGATTGGATATTTAATTACTTATGAAGCTAAAAAAGTAATTATGTTATCAGTCTTCAAAAACAATTCAAATCAAAATAATCACTTATGACCATTTAAGTGATTATTTTCATAAGCTATTTTTTTCTATTTATAATAATTATTTATTCTCTCATAATTACTTATTTCACTTTTTCTTTTTATTATTCACTCAATAATCATTTAAACTCCTAAAATTTAAATACATTTTTTTCTAAAAATCACTTATGAGAGAAAAATATTTAAATATAAATTACTTTTGACATAAGTACTTATCTTTTTAATTTATTATAAATAAATATTTATTTTTATAATCACTTATATATTATATATAGATAAATCCAAACACAATCTACCTCAAATTCAAGAAAATTCTGAGAGCCAAATTCAGAGGATCTGGATACTACTGAATCCAATAATAATAGTTTTTAACGCTTAGGATCAGACGGTATATGAAATGAAAAGGAAAAAAAAAGAAGAGAAACACGTTGGAAAGCAGCGGGACGGGAAAGACAAAGGACCACGCGTAGGCGTAGGAGGGGGTGTTGCAGCATGGCGTCAAAATGAAGACAATGACTCTCACACTCTCCTTGTGACACCGTAACGCACGTTCCAATCACAACACGAGTTTCATCCCACTCTCTCCCCAACGAACGTGGCTGTGGCTCCACTCTTATACGGTTCTACCTACATGTACATATATATTACCCACGTCCTTCCAATTTCCGTCGTGCCCTGGCCCCCACGTATATACCCCCCACCTTCATCCTTTTATTGTATAACCATCTTCATTTTATTTTAAATTAAATTTAAATTAGAAACGTTTATGAAGTTTAGATTAAAAGAAAATGAAGTTGGTTCATTTCGTTAGAAGTTAACTGCTATATTATTTCATAAGAATATGTGTTCAAATTCTATGTGTGGATATTATTAATAGTTAACCTATAAGTATTTTGATAAATATTACTTGAGGGCCATGAGATTTACGAGGCTTTGGTGAACTTTCAAAATTCTACGAAGCTAAACATTTGGTTATTAAAAAAAAGATGAATATAAGTTTTTAAAGTTAAAATAGTTGATTTAAAAATCTATCTACTTTTATCAATAAAAATTTATCTAATTGATAATAATGCTACTTATACCCAACAATTCTTTCAATCAATATGGTGGCTTTCAAAATCTAATTTACTTGAACTGTTCAATTACTTCCTCTAGTTTTTTTTTTCTTTTATAAGGGTTTTTTTGACCAAATTATGCAAATTTTTTTATAAGACATATAATTAAAATTAGTTATAAGGATTTATTTTGTCAAAAATTATTATAATATTCTGAAAATATCTTTAAGAATTATTAACATCCATCATCAATGCATAGGAAAGAGTTAAACTATCAACAGCATTTATGAAAACTGCATATTAATATTTTATTAAATTTTGGAAAAAAATTTATATAAAATTCATAAATCTTTCTTTAAAAAACCTTATATTAGGACTCTATAAAATAATATCTATCTTTTAATTGACAAAATATTATGAGTAATTTCTGGTTGCCAGGGGCAGACCCAGCCTCTGCTAATTAATTGCCTGCCTTGCCATGTCTCTCTCCTCTCCCCAAGAAAAAACAAGCGAAAAATGGGTGAGGAAAAGTATACACATAAAATGCAGCCGTGAATGCTCCTTTGCTTCCTTCACACCCATCTGATCTCTTCCTTTCTCTTTTGGCTTTTCATTCATTCATCCAATCATTTAATCATTCATGATATTACCAAACTGACCTACCAAGCAAAGTAAGCAAAAAAACAAAAAAGCTTCAATTCAATTGGGGCTGCCATGAATGCCATATTGCTTGCATGCTACACCTTTGAATCACCCTCCTCTGTTTACAAGCTTCCATCTTTCCCTCTTTTTTGACCACCGCCACCGGTCAGAACAATACCCATATTCTTTGATTCTGAATATTTTTTCTTCACCCAAATGTCTAAAACCTCCTCCAAGCACGACATCGAAGCCATGCCAGTGTTCGAAGCTTTAAGGAGGATCAAGCGTTTGAGGCTGTTCGAGCCGTCCCTGGGTGTTCTGGGGTTTTCTGCTATCACTGCCTTTGTTATTGTTATCTCCTTCTTCTATTTGGATTACAGAGATTTCGCTGGAAGATTCGGGATATCGGGTCAGTCCCAGATGTTTCCTTGGTTCCAGATGAAAAGGTCAGAACAAGAAAACAGGGTTGAATTTCTTGGAGAAAAAGGTGGTGACTGTGATTTGTTTACTGGAAATTGGGTCTGGGACGAGAACTATCCTTTGTATCAGTCGAATAACTGTAGCTTCCTCGATCAAGGATTTCGCTGTTCTGAAAATGGACGACCTGATTTGTTTTACACCAAATGGAGATGGCAACCCAGTGGCTGCAACTTGGCCAGGTGCCTATGAAATTACATTTCAACAATATATATGCTCATGCTCATTACTGTCATAATATTAGTACTATTGTATCCATGTTTTTAGCTCTTGGTATTTTTTCCCCCTTACAAATTCATAAAGATGAAATCCAATACTGTAAGACACCGGACGATCAATATTCCGGCTATTTATGGGGTTTATTATCCATTACTTTGAGCATCGTCCACAAGCTGAGAAAAGGAGAAAGTGAGAGGAAGGACTATCATCTTGAATGAAAAGAATGTTTGTCTTATCTCTTCGGTCTTTGAAAGAGTGTATGATTTTGAATTTGTCTGACCCATTCTTCTCCGGCATCTTGAAAGTGACCCCACGGTTGAATGGCCATTAGCTATTCGTTTTATTGTATGACACTTGTTAAGGCAGTGACATATACATACGTACATACATCTATATATTAAACTTGGTTCCGTTTCAACTTATACTAGTATTCGTAAGCTGTGTTATCTTCTTCTGATGTCTCTTTCTACATCACTTTCAGTATTTTTCTACCGATTTCTTCAGTATACCGCTACCCTTTACATAACTTCATTATTTGAATAGTATTTTTTTTTTTGGCCTGAATTATTTGAATAGTATGACTTGTTATAAATTTAATATTTAATATTAATATTAATATTGATATTGTTATAGATTTAATATTTAATATTAATATTAATATTGATGATTAGCTGCACCTTTAGTTTTGAGTGTACATCTTCGACAATTTGAGGGACGAAGGTTGACTTCAACTTTAGAAGTGTAATTTTTGAAAGATATGCTTATCAATTATTGGGTTTTTAAATTTTAGATATACATGATTTAGAAAGTGTTTTTCACTTATCATATGTTACTCTATCCTCAATAGAAACAGGAGAAAATAAAGCAAATGTACATGACAAATAGCGACTACAAATCTTTCAAGACAAAATCATATAATTTTTTAATCAAATTCGCTTTGATCTATTACTCTGTTAACAGATTTATTTCCCCTTCAAATTTCTTTGGATGCTGCCAGTCTGAGCATGTGAAGTAATATATGATTACATTAAGTAGTGTGCTGGTGTCAATGAACTCATACCTTTCAATAATATTAATACCAGTAATGATAAGTAGTGTGATCAGTGGCTATCTTGAAACATTTACAAAAACCAGATTTAATGCAACACTGATGCTGGAAAAACTGAGAAACAAACGGCTAGTGTTTGCTGGGGACTCAATTGGTAGAAACCAATGGGAGTCACTATTGTGCATGCTATCTTCTGGAGTTGCTAACAAGGAATCTATCTATGAAGTGAATGGCAATCCAATCACAAAGCACAAGGGGTTCTTGGTGTTCAGATTCAGAGACTTTAACTGCACCGTGGAATACTACAGAGCTCCATTTCTTGTTCTGCAGAGTCGGCCTCCTCCTTCGGCTCCTGCAAAGATCAGGACAACCCTGAAATTAGAAAAGATGGATTGGAACTCTTTGAAATGGAGAGATGCAGATTTGCTGGTTCTTAACACAGGGCACTGGTGGAATTATCAGAAAACTATCAGAGGGTAATTTATAGGTTGCCTTTGACATAAACAACATTCATCAAAGTTGCATCATTTGGTGAGTTTTCATATTTGGTCGTTATATTTGTGCAGGGGCTGTTATTTCCAGGAAGGTCAGGAAATCAAGCTGGATATGAGAGTAGAAGATGCATTTAAGAGGTCCATAGAGACCGTGCTGAAATGGATTCAAGAAGCAATAAATCCTAGCAAGACCCAGGTCTTCTTTCGTAGCTATGCCACTGTGCATTTCAGGTTTGTTTCACAGTTCAAATGACTAATGTCTCCAACACTTTGCCAATGAGTCTGCAACTTTTATAATTCTTGATTGTAAAGTTCAGAGACAGACGTGGTAAGAGATGGACTAAAACAAAAAAGTAAATCTCATTCACACTTTCAATGTTTGTACTTTGTAGTTCTAAAAGATCCTTGTACCTTCATTAATATGCCACGCGTCTAAAACTGAGTTATTTTTTCTATCATATCATGAGGGTTTGAACTCTAAACTTCTATATAACAGCACCTCAGTCCATCCAATCTATACCACCTTAGCTATTAAAAATGAATTATTTAGGATCAAATATGACACGCCTTTCTAAAATTATGCATGGACAATTTATCATCTTCGGTGTCCATACTTCTCAGGAGGTGTCAGATGTACCATTCCTTTGTTTCATTCTTCTTGGACAGTATATGCCCACCGAGACCAATATGTAGGTCTCATCACAGACCACTTTTAACCTTCTTAACTTTTACAAAATGTCACTTCTTTGCTTTCTATGACAATCTTTTATGGTCATACCAAATATAAATAATCCTAAATACCATAATTTCTTATATCTTGACATCTTGTACTATGGTAATCATGAAATGAAGATAACTCTATATCAAACTTCTTTAAACTAGTGCTCATTCAGGTTTGTGTGTTTAGAAACCAAACCCTATCTGTAATTTCCACCCAAACACCCTGTCTCTTTAAGAATCAAGATTTGTCCCTTTCCAAAAACCCTTTGGTAGAAGATGAAGATTTTCTCTGCCTGAATGAGTGACATCCTTCACTATGCTTTTTCTGAAAGAAATGACAAATTTACAGTCTATCAGTATTCAAAAGTAAAGTATATCAGTATTTATATGATACAGGGGTGGAGATTGGAACAATGGTGGAAACTGTCATCTGGAAACACTGCCAGAGCTAGGCTCCTCATTGGTGCCTACTGATAACTGGTCTCAATTCAAAATAGCCAATGCCTTGTTATCATCAGCAAGCAAAAACACATCTGGAAATGGAATCATGAAGTTGAAGGTATTGAATATAACCCACATGACAGCTCAGAGGAAAGATGGGCATTCATCTCGCTACTATCTTGATCATAGTGTTGGGCCCGCCTCTCATCGTCGCCAAGATTGCAGCCATTGGTGTCTCCCTGGTGTTCCTGATACATGGAATGAGTTGCTTTATGCATTATTCCTCAAACATGAAGCTTCCTAACAGTCACAAGTGTGATTCAAAGAGGAAGCCTTCAAATTGCAATGCATGGAGCTTGCTGCACAGAACTTTAAACAGAGACGAAGGTCTCAGATTTTATTCATATCAATTTTGGGATAGAATGCGTAGAGGTGGGGTACAGAGAGGGGGTAATTGTCAATCATCAATTTGTTTGTACATTGTATATTTAAACACAGTTTTGATTACAGATTAGTAAAGGAAAATGTTATTTAAAAACAGTTTTGGTTACAAATTACGTTTCTTTCAGAATGTTTATTGTTTTTATTTAGCAAGAAGTCTTGCACAGATCTGAGTTTTTTCAATCAAACCGTTGGAAATTTGGAAAGAATCTGAATCTGATTGTGGTTTATAGAAAGAGGATGCAGAGAAACATGGAAACAGATGAGGGTCATCGGAAAATATAGCGCATCAGCCTAACCTAATCAAGAAAAGATGAAATATTAAGGGAGAAAGATCAAGAAGCAGTGATTGCTATGATACAAGAACACAAACAAATACGAACTCAGATACTTACAAACCAGAAAGACCATCGAGCCTCCTGTTTTGAGGTTATTCAGTTTGATTCAAAATAAAAGCTCATTATCTAAGGGTTTGTTTGGCTTCATCAGAGGGAATTGCATGGAGGGGATTTTTAATGGAAGAGATTTGAATGATTTTAAAATTCTTAGGATTGGAACGGAGGAAATTAATGAAATTTTAATAAAATCTAAATATTTTCTCTCATACAAAAAATATCAAATTAGAGAGAATTAAAAATGGGGTGGGTGAAGAGATCAATTCCCTCTAATTTTACGAGCCAAATGACTCTCTCCGTCTCTTGATAAATCTCTTTGAAATTCTAAACAGAATAGAGTCTAAGTTTTTTGTTTGATTTAGCTTAAAATTTGGCTTAGAGTTACCTTTTTAAATAAATTTTTAGTTTGATTCAAAATTAATTGTATATGATAATCTATATTAAGGAAAGTCATAATCCATATGATAGTATAAGCATACTCACGGTACATTTATTTGGAACATTTCCAATGGGAATGAAACGGAATAATATTATGAAAAATCTCATTTGGCATGTTTCAGACAGTAGGATAGGAATATTTTTGCATTACTATATTTGGTAGAATAAAAATATAATAGGAATAGAAAGATATAATAACAATTGACCAAATTATTCTTAATAATAACATATTCAATAAATCTTTCTTTTAATATGTAGGGACAAATTCGATTTTATACATTTTATTCCATAATCTACTATACCATTCCATTCTTACTCCAGTGGAATAATTTCTTGTGGATTTCATGGAAATGGAATGGGAGAGGTAATTAAAAATCATGCAAAGCAAGCAGACAAGGGAATTTGGCTACTTTACTCTTTTTTATTTCCTTTGATCGTATTTCGTTTTTTTTTTTTTTTGGGTGGGAACCTTTGATCATATTTCTTGCAAAGCAAAGTTATTGTCTATGAATATTGGAGTGTTTTTTCTGTATCACTTAAAAGTCAGGACTCATAAATAACAAATTTATTTAAATCAGGCTCTTGATGAATCTCTACGAAGCTCATATATATCTCAAGTGGGTTCATGATTTGAATCTTTATAAGATGGCTTCTTCATTTTTCTTTGATAGAAATTTTAACCATTAGATGTAAATCTAATTCAACATGAAATATTCATTGATGCTAATTGTGAATTGTCTTAAAAATAAAACTAAACTAGGCATATCAGGGATGAGAATTATTCAATAATCAATCTTGACCTTCAATCTACATCTAATTAAATAGAGAAGTTATCAAAGAGAGAGAATTTAAATTGGTTAGTTCAAGAGTGATTGAAACCTCTATTCTTCAACTTCAACTCATAGAAAAGCACACCAACCAAATATAATCTATAGATCTATGCGTTCATAAAATTTGTATTAAGTTCACAGGTTGTCTCTACGTTTCTCATTTTTTTTTGTTAGCACTCCACAATTAATCAAAGTCCATCCACTCTTAAAACCTGATGGATCGTCTCTATCAATTTTGATTAATTGTCATTTAATTGATAGTACCATACAACTTAAGGAAATTATTTGAGATTCCTTAGCCACAATAGTATTAATATAACTTCTTTGGGATGTGTTACCCTCCCTCCTTAGCATATTTTAATGATTCATTCACATGAGATAGTGTAAGGCTTTTGAAAAATATTATTAAATGTATTTTTATTATATTACATTAAATTAGACACAAATTATTTTAGTGCTAGTTGTTTATTTTCAAGAAACTAGATAATTTAACTAAAAAAAATAGATATCAACTTAGATTAGAGTAAGTTGTAGAGACTTCTATCTTTTAAATAACTAATTAATAGTTCGATTTCTATGTATGTATGAGTCAAATATTCATTGTTTATGACAAAAAAAAAATAGATGGTTTTTTTTTTCTTACATGAGATATATCTTATATTTTAAATCAAAACTTGAATAATATTTTTGACTTGAAGAAGTATTAAAAAATTAAAAATATTATACATAATTCGATAGGAATTCATAACTTGTGGCGGCTCTAGGTGGGTTTTATATTTTATTATATTAATTAATATTAATATTAATATATTGATTGAATAGAAATCATCAATATAAAATATAAAAATTATAATCAACTACATTATTTTTTTAAGAATAAGTTGTATTCTTCATAAGTTAAGATTTAAGAATATGATATATTATTTTAAACTGCTTACTACAATATGAAAGAAATGTTCATTACTATTATTATAGTACCTGGAACCTGAAATTTGAGGGGGCCTTAATTTTCATAATATTTAAATAGGGCTAATTTCCATTTTACTATACACTACATGTCCTCCTGGAAGCATGGCCAAAACGACGCGTAGCTCGCCCCTTTTCTGTATCATCTTGTTTCCCTATACGGCTATATCCAAGAGCGTAAAAGGCGAGCTATGGTATATATATCCCGTCTCTACTCGTTGGTGTGAAATTGTCAGTGGGTTTTTGATTTTCAGCTGAAAAATCCTAATAGAGCGACAGCAATGGCGGATACCTTTCCGCAACCGAGTCGATCGAGGGATCTTGACAAGCTCCTCCTCAGGCCTGGTAACCTTGTTGGTCCCAGGTTCGAACCTGGCCCTGAGGTATACTATCTCCTCTCCACTTCACTTCAGCAATCGAGCAAGCGCTAATTTTAAGCATGTTTGCTGCTTTTTGGTTTCTTTCACTAATTTATATTGGTATATTGCAGATGAGAGATGATCTTCAGACATACGCCAGAGTGTTAGTAGTAGGGGCAGGTGGGTTGGGATGTGAGTTGTTGAAGGATTTAGCCCTGACTGGTTTTCGAAACCTTGAGGTCATAGATATGGATCGTATAGAGGTTACTAATCTCAATCGCCAATTCTTGTTCAGGTAAATCTCTATAGTTAAAGTGCATATCTTTTTGATAGATGCTTTAATTCTGTTTCCCCTTTAAATATTTGTCATAGGGGAAAAAGGGGTGTTTGATCCTCGTCATATTAGATGAGCTTGTTTGTCTCCTTTGGCTGTGTGCTAAGGTTTGCTGATAGCTTTTACTGGTTTTCTACAAGCTTCAGAGGGAAGATAGTTTCTTGTACTTGAACTTGATATGAACTTTATTTGGACATTTTTATTTTAGACTTGAAGATGTTGGCAAACCAAAAGCTGAGGTAGCTGCCAAACGTGTCATGGAAAGAATCAGTGGTGTAAATATTATACCACATTTTTGCCGGATTGAGGACAAGGACATAAGTTTTTATAATGATTTCAACATTATTGCCCTCGGTCTTGATTCAATTGAGGCCCGTAGCTACATCAATGCTGTCGCTTGCAGTTTTCTAGGTGTGTATTTCTTTGACTTGTTCTGCTAATGTCTGCCTGCAGTGGTTCCTAATTAACTTTACTCGCCCTTTTGCTCAGCTTATTTTGAGGAAGATGATTTAAAGTTAATTTTGAGGTGTTGCATTGCATATTGAGAATTGGTTGCTTCTGCTTTGTAATGAAAAATAACATGCATTTGATTTGTTACATTTTTTGGGACAAATAAAATTGTGAAAGAATTATGAGATACGAATATGATATGGAAGGAAATAAAGCCCACATAACATGTGAATCTGGAAATTATGGATACTTGTCCTCCTGTGAAGCAGGGATTTGCTCATCAGCTCTATGTAGAAAGGATAGACTTCTGATTTTTGTACAAAATTTAAAAAGTAGTAATGATCGGAATTGTCATTGGGGAGCTGCAAAACTGTTTTGACATCAATAACTTAGTTTTATAGGTCTGTTATTTATTTTGTGCTTCCAATTTTCCACAACATGATGACAGAAGCTTAATTTTATTTGTGATGCGAGTTATATCTTTTTCCATATTTGCTGTGAAACTATCTTTTACGGACAAGATTTTTTTTTTCTTTTAAAGTTTAATGCATATGTGTATATGTGATGAGAGTTAGTTCAGTTCCACAGTGGAACTTACTTTTGTAGACAGAAGATGCCATGTTTATTCATTGTTATATTTTAATGTATCCATTAATTCCATATAGAGAGCAGTAGTAGAATTTACATCTTTAGAAGTTGCAGTAGACTTCATCTTTTTGTTAGTTTTGCTTACATAACCTGTTTCTTGGTGTAGCCTGATATATTCCCAACTTATGTATTCTTTTTTAGCAAGAGCATTGTCTTGTTCAGACATTTCAGCCAAAGGCCGTCAATTTGTATTGGACCATTTCTTTTGTTGCCTCCTCTTCAAATTCTATTGCTGTCTGTTTATGTTAATCCTTAGTTTCTTTTATTTTCCCTGATTAATTTAGAGTATGATTCTGACAATAATCCACGGGAGGAGACGATCAAACCTATGGTAGATGGTGGTACTGAAGGTTTCAAGGGCCATGCTAGGGTTATCTTGCCGGGGATCACACCATGCTTTGAGTGTACAATCTGGCTTTTCCCACCTCAAGTGAAGTTTCCTTTATGCACCCTTGCAGAAACCCCTAGAACAGCTGCTCATTGTATTGAATATGCTCATTTGATTAGATGGAATGAGGTATTTCGTTGCCTAGTTTCTTGTTGCTTCCTTTGTCATTTCCTAATGTCCATAATTTTAATGTGTGTATTTATGATTTGCAGGTTCATGGTGGAACAGCGTTTGATCCAGAGAACCCAGAGCATATGAGATGGGTCTACAATGAGGTAGCTGTTTGAAGTTACTTTCAATTCTTGTTTACTGATTGATATGTATTTTGGCTTGTCTGTGACAAGTTTCACCATTGATATTTTGTAGGCTCTCAAGAGAGCTGAGCTTTTTGGCATTCCAGGAGTTACTTATTCTCTTACCCAGGTAAATGAAATGGATGTTTGGTTTTTTCTCGCAAAATTTTGTTGCTTGATGTGAGTGGTTTTGCCTTTTGTTCTCTCTGAGGGCTTGTTTGGGTGTTTTGATGATAGTGGGTTGGGGAGAGTTCCCACTCACCATTGTTTAGAAGTTACAATGTCATTTATGGAGTGGGTGAATGCGATAAAGAGAAGGAACTCAAAATATCCCAAACCCTTTCAATTTGGAGAGTTTTGGAAATTGGGGTGTGGGTTAGTTCCCACCCCACCCCATTACTTTTTAACATTCAAGCAGTTGTTTGAACATTTTCCCCATCCTCACTGGTCCTTCCAAACAAGTCCTTAGAATTCCTATGAATTATTAGATATCAGATACTTGTGGTTTTTGTATTTTCATCCTTGTCATGGACAGAGTACATTTTCATTGCCGCTAAGCAAATAATTATTTGATAGGGTGTTGTGAAGAACATCATTCCAGCTATAGCTTCCACCAATGCAATTATATCAGCTGCATGTGCACTGGAAACATTGAAGATTGCAACGGAGTGCAGCAAAACTTTGTCCAATTATTTAACGTATGTGCTGTCTTTTCTATAATATTTGGTATTTCCAATCTTTAATCCTGTTTTCATCATCTTTTCTGCTTATATGCGCTTTAGATGGGATACATTCTTGGAACATTGAATATTAAACGTGGACACAGCAGCACATTTTTTTTCTGATAAAGGACATAATGCAACATAAATGCCTAAAATTGCTTAACATTATGCATTGTCCAGTATGTTCATATTGCTTTATCATTTTGCTGGAGTTTATTTTATTGTGGTACTAGCATAGTTTTCTATACTTGATCTTCTATGGTTATTGAGGATTAAGTTATTCTAAAAGCTGAAATTGTGAGGAGAAAGCCCATGAATGATTTTATTGATATATGTGTCTATCACACCTTGTGCAAAAGCTGTTGGGCCTGGACAATGGACAAAGTAGTCTTCTTATTCCTTCTTTGGAAAGGAGAAGGCTCATCAATGAATGTAGTGACATAACTCCGATCTCTGACAATGGTGACATACCCCACTTTTCTTGTATTGAAAGCCAAGATGTCTTGAAATCCCTAATCATTAGTTTTACTTAACCAAGGGTCTTAGGCTAGATCTTTGCTTAATAATATATAAATTGCATAATTTGTGTTTTTCATTTTCTCCCCTTTTACTATAGTTGCTCTCTGCCAACCTTGTGTAGCATGAGTAATTTCACTTTATGTCCTCTATTATCTTTTTCTGCCTGGCAGATTTTAAAGTATTTATTTTTTAACTTGTGCATTAGAACTTGTGTTCATGATTGCTAAAATTTCATCCTCTGAAGTTTGAAATCAAAATGCCCAAGAAACAAGCTTGAATTGTTAATATTTTTACAAATATAAATATGTATGCGCTGTCACGGATATGCTTGTTATTTTTGTGGCTTCAACACACAGTATGAAGTATGAGCATCGTATACTAATTAAGCCAAATCTTAATGTAGGTATAATGGAACAGAAGGCGTCCATACTAAAGTCACAGAATTTGAGAGGGATAAAGAGTGTCTTGTATGCGGTCCTGGTGTACTTATTGAAGTGGACCCTTCAGTCACATTGCAGAAGGTTATTTCTCAGCTTTCGACTCCTGAACAACTTCTAAATATTAATTAGAAATTCGTAAAATTCTTTTGTGTTTCAGTTATTTTTGTCTATTCTTGATGTCTTTTAAGGGACTAGTCACTAGACCAACATTATAAATATAAAATGAAAGTGGAACTACCATGTAGGACTGTAGGTTTGGCTGCAGCTCATACCTGGTCATGCATATACCTTTTATCTCTTACTGAGGCCTTCTGTTGCCATTATCTTTTTCATCTAATACCGTGCATTTTAAAATGCTGCTAAACTGAAGTATTTAAAATTAGATATTTTTATATCTGGATTTTGCAGATTACCTCCTTTTAACTTCATTAGATTCTGCCTTTGGAAGAATTTGAAATATTGTTTTGCAGGCACATGAATCATCTCGATGCATCAAACATTCAATAGTTTTGTTGAGTTTTTTTAATACTCCTTTTATCTTTTCTCTTTTTTAAATTAATGTCTGTATAAGGAGCTGTCAAGTCAGGAGTCCATAATAGAAAGCAAGAAACATTACATTGATTTTTGGAAAAACCACGGTCTGGAGCTTCAGCATGAGGGTGAAGCCCTCTTTTATTTTAGCTGACACAACTTTGGTTCATTTCATGTGATCCACGTCATGTTATAGAGGAAAATATTCTGTCACGAATGAAATAGTTTGCATCTTGACACTGAAATTAAACAGGGCTCATGTGCTAATGATTACTTGCATTTTTTTTGGTGAATTTGTTTTCTTACCTCTGTTTTAGATTGAATTTAGTCAATTGATTTTTGATGTATCTTTGGCCTATGTGCTTCTAATGTGTTTTAAATCTTATTGTGGCAATAGTTTATTGATCTTCTGGAAGAACATCCAAAGTTGCGCTTATCACGAGCCAGTGTTACACATCGGGGAAAGAATCTGTACATGCAAGCCCCGCCTGTATTGGAAGAAATGACTCGATCAAACCTGAACCTAGCCCTTTTTGACCTGATGTGTAAACTGTCCAAGGATATTATTCATGTGAATGGCACAACCACCAAGAATGACCAAAAAATCTCGTGTCTGAGAAAATTATTAGTTGTTTTCAAGGGAATTGATGGGGTTACAGATATGGATACCGCTGGAGGAGCATAAGTTTGGATTTCCAAATATGCTATAATGCATTATCTCTTTGCATTTTTAAAGTGTTTCAAGAGATTGTGGCGGATTGCTGATATTGGTGAGGCAAGGAGAATTACGAAAAAGGATCTGAGAGTGATGATAGTTATCTGTAAGAATCAAATAACCACTCAATATGGTTATTCAATTCAAAACCAAATTGAACTAAATAGCCATATGGTTTGATTATTTGGCCATTGTAGATGAAAAATTAGCATACTTTTCTCAGTTTCTTTCTGCAGATATTTATTCTTAGATGTCTCTACGGCAGTTGGTGCTGCATGTTGCCCCATAGGATCTTGACTCATTGGCAAATTCCATTTTATCATATGCTTAATTAGATTGATGGAGCACAGTTCCAGTTGTGGATTTCTGATGGGATTTAGTAACTAATATGTTCCTCACAGCTCCTGGTAATGCTAGCGTGAAAAGAAATCGAAGAATCAAATTATTTGCTGGGACAACAGTTCTTGTGGAGGATCACTCCTCACAAGAATGCTAGTTCTGCTATTGTCTTATGAATTTTACAATTAGCATAGTGTAGTTGTTAAAGAAGAAGGCTTACACGTAAAAAGACTTCTCAAAGAAGAGAAGCATGTGAGATCCACTAGTGTCTTGGCGAGATGAGATGTGCAGCTATAACTTTTAGCTTCCGTTTTCTCTGGAAGCGGGTGGTCTCATTTTCTAACGTTTTTAATCCTCATGCAGTTGCAATTCTTATTCTACAATTCCCAATTGGTCATGTGCTGCTAATACTGTTGTGGCCCAACTGCAAGTTGAATGAAGATGCAGATCCACCAACACTTGCTAAGTTGCTATTGCATTTAAGATTTTGCCTGGATGGTTTAATTAATACTATACAGAGAGGCTTCATTGATTGAGATAGTGCGGTTAGGTAGTCTATAATTAATACTATCCAATAATAGATAACTCTTTAAAGCCATATGTGATGTGAAGCTCCGGTGGAACCAGGAAAATGATGCACATTTATATTATACTCTCCTCCGGCTACTTAATTCTTCTCGCTAGTTACACAATAATGCCATTTTCTTGTTCCTTCATGCCTTTTCCGGGCTTTCTCAGCTGAAGCAATTTTCCATCATCCTCATCATCACTGTGTTGCAGCTTCGCGAGCAGGCTTGATCGGACAAAGCAAAGAGATGCAACATATACTTCATACTCAAAGCTCTCCCATAAGATACTATGATAAATTCTCAAGCTCCTGGCCATTGTTCTTTCAGGCCCAGAAATGGTTGAAGCATAATTTGAGAACCATGATTCCATTTTTTTTAATGCTTTATATTTATTTGCCTTAACGTAGTTGTACAAATTTTTCACTCAATACACGAGAAATGAAAATTGGCCTCTCTCTCTTCTTCAAATTTTATTGTATTTTCTCTTCGGGATTCAGTAAGCCAGCCTATTACCTTATTGGGAGATTTTGTAGCCTTTGCTTTCGCTTCTTGTTCAGAAGCATTAAGCAGCCATGCTGATTTTAATTTTAATTCAATTCAAATAATATATAAAAAAAATACCCAAAGCATTATGTATTATACTATAGAGTTGTGAAATTCGATTAAGAAAGCCCACAAGCCCAAGAACGCGAGAGCCATCCGTACCACATGTTCGATGGTGACACGTTGACCAATAGTGAAAGAAACAAAAATGTTCTCTCTTGGAGGACCGCCTTGCTGCAAGTGAGCAAGTGATAAAAATTCCCCAACTTTCCGAAGTTTTCCAAGCTCCAGAAATGGCTGTCGCTTACTTCGCTTTCTTCACTCTCGTCCTTCTACTTCCCCTCGCTATCCTCATCCTCCTCTACTTCATCGTGCGGCCCCGTCCGGTGAAGATCCCGATCAAGAACCGCCACGTGTTCATCACTGGCGGATCGAGCGGGATCGGCCTCGCCCTGGCCCGCCAGGCTGCGGCTGAGGGTGCTCGTGTCTCCATCCTTGCTCGCTCTGTGGACAAACTTGAGGAGGCCAGGAATTCGATTCGCCTCTCCACCGGCGTCGATGTGGCTGTCTTCTCCGCCGACGTGCGCGACTACGATGCCCTGAAACGGGCCGTGGATGAAGCGGGACCTATTGATGTGTTGATTGTGAATCATGGGGTGTTTTGGGCTACGGAGATCGAGCAGCAGGAATTGTTTGGGGTGAAGTTCATTATGGATGTGAATTTAATGGGGAGTTTCAACTTGATCAAGGCTGCGTTGCCAGCAATGAAGAACAGGATGGACCGGGGACCTGGTTCAATTGCTATTATGTCGTCGCAGGCCGGTCAGGTAATGTCCTATACTTCGAAAGGATTATGGTGCTTCATTATTAATATTATTTATGGTCTTAAGTGCGCTGTGTGTTTGTGAAATGGGATTTGAACATGTTTCCTCGATACAATTGTTTGTGCAAATGTGGTTTTTATTGATTTAACGGGAGACTTAATATTCTCATGAGTTTGTAGGATTAGTTTAGTAGTCTTTTTTTTTTATTATGACATAACGGTTTAACCTTTTCCCTTGTATATATTACTGTAAGAGCGAAATCTTTCGGTAGAAGTTCCTTCAAATGCTGTTGGCTGAGCTGTCTCGATAATTCCGAATCTGAATAGTTAATGCTCATTTAAAATTTATTATTTCCTGGTTATTAGATATACTCATGATATAGACCTTGTAAACCAAGTACGTTTAGGTTACTGCGATTTCTTAAATCATTCTAGACAGTTTTGGCTTTGACCCTCTTGATGTCTTAATGGGCAATTGCATCTTGAGCTTGCCATGTTAGAAATTTGACTAGCGTGGAATATGAAGCAGAAATCAAATTTGGAAGATTGCAAACTTAAACCATGCATCAACGTATAGATGAACCATCATGAATACTTTAAATTTTCCTGGGAAATGGGATCTTCCAAAATCGTTCAATCAATTAAAGTAATCACATTTTGGATATATCAAGAGCTCCTTTCTCTGGTACAACATTCAGTCAAAAAATTCATATAAATCAATACCGATCGCAACCCCTGCTTGTGGTTCCGTGAAGTGAAGAACTTGATTACAAATTATACTCCTTAGAGGAAAATAGAATTGGCATATTCCGCCCACTAGAACAAGTGGTGGGCTTATCACTGAGGGGGTGACTTGATTTATACCATTGTACTTGGACTTGGGAAACATGGAAAGCAGGAAGTGTGAGTTATGAGAACGTGGAAATAACATACCAAGATAACTGAAGGGATTCAAACACGGCCTGAGTATTTTAAAGAGAATCCATAAAATATTATGAAATACCATGATAGCTTGTTTGTCTTGAGCATACAGCTCATGTTTCTAACTTGCCTAATCTATCTTAGTGAGCACACGGATCATGTGGATAAATAGCCAGATTTGTTGTAAGCGCACCACTAATGAGGTAAATCTCTATGTATCACATCTATTGATCCTCAATCGTGGCTAGCACCAGCTTTACCTTTGGTATCTGGGGTTCAAGCCATGGAGCAGCAAAGATCAACAAAATTTCTTTTAGTATCCCACAATCATAACTAAGTCCCTCCTAATAAATATCACAAGCGTCTATGGAAATAAATGAATTTCATTTCATCAATTCATTGGGCACCCCATACTACTTTATGGAATATTCTCATGCCACTTGCGGAGGAAAGCCCCAAAATAATCATGCACCTAAGGGTATCTTACTTTAAGGATTTGAGAACAAATAAGTTATGTGGTTGATTCTTTGAACATATGTGTGTTGATTATCTCTGGTGTTGGACTCTAAAGCTGTCAATCAAAGATAAGTTAGTATTATAAAGTTATATATCTGTTGACATGAATTTATGTCTATTTTTAGGTGGGTATTTATGGTTATACAGCTTATTCTGCCAGTAAATTTGGGCTTTGGGGTCTAGCAGAAGCATTGCAACAGGAGGTTATAGCAGATAACATTCGTGTTTCTCTTATATTCCCTCCAGACACAGATACGCCTGGTCTATTGGAAGGTATTGAATAGTTCTTGAGCTTATTTATTCAAATGCATAATTTTTGGTTACTCATCAATATTCGTTTTGTACTGGCAATGAGTTAAGCAGCCTCGATGAGATCATCTGTTATGAATTTGATCTTGTTAGTTCAAGCTCATCATGGATGTGAGAAGCTAGGGTCTACAGATTGGAATACTTAAACCCATAACATAGAATAGTTTGTTACTTAGAATTTTACACTGATTGCCACATTGGTGGGCATTGATAGTATATAAAAATTCCCTCTTCCAAATTTCAAATATATATAAGCAAGTTGCAAGACCAATCCTGATGGGAATAGTTTTGAGAGAACACTCATAACTCATGGCACTGATTACAGAATTCTAATACCTGAGTACTGGATTATGTGTATTATTAGAATTTATTTATGACCTCATGGAAATAGTGTTAAAATTTGCTCCCTTGGCAATTTCATTTTTTCCTGTAATCAAAGTAAATTTATGAACTGAAATATGCTTGTTACAGAAAACAAGAAAAAACCACAGATAACCTGTTTAATTGTGGCCTCGTCCGGTTTAATGAAAGCTGATGAAGTCGCTCGGAAGGCTTTGAATGGCATCAAATCTGGCAGCTTTTTCATCCCCTGCAATTTTGAGGGATACTTGCTGGCCCTATCAACTGCTGGTTGTTCCCCGCAAAGCTCATTCTTGATGGCATTTATAGAGGTTTTTGCTGCCGGAATACTGCGCATTGCAGCACTATGTTTCCAGTGGACATGGTACAGAAGTATAGAGAATTTTCATGCCCAAAGACGTGGTAAGTGTTAGACAAACTGATATATCTATGAAGGGACGGAGAAACATCTTGTCCTCATTTCCTTAATTAAACCAAAGTAGCCATCTCAATTATGCAAAACTTCGTTGGTTAAGAAAACTTAAAATTTAGTTGCTTATGTAATTATGTCAACATAAGATGTCATGGCATTAATTTTTTTGGTATAAAGTAAAAAGGGAAAAAATAGTCAATTTTCATCCTTTAAAACTTGTTTAAACCTTTCAAAATTCTAATTTCTGAAGATTGTCTTATTTAATTAACATTGTTTTTGAAGGTATTAAAAATTGAACTGGTCATTGAAACGATTGAGGCGCTAGTTCAAAGTTTATACCGTAATCAAGCTGGTATTAATAAAATTAATGTATTTTTAATTTCATATGCTATATATTATATTAAAAGTAAAAAATATTATTAATAAGTTTTATAATTGAATATTAAAGTTTAAATAACTTATTATTTATTCATGATTACATTTTGAATACAAAATAATTAATTAATTATTTATTATTATATTATTTGTTAAGTAAATTTATTATTATTAGTAATTTTGTATCATAATAATACTTATACAATATTATAATAATGATAGAAAATAAATATATATAATACTATTTAGTACTAAAAATAATATTATTTCATCATTAAATTAAAAATAAAAATTAGAAAATTAAAATAAATTTTGATTGATTCAAACCGGTTCTGATTTGCACTAGTTTTGAACTCAACTGTTTTTTCCACTTGTCTGGATTGGACCAAACACTGGTTCCTGGTTCAACTAGCTGGACAGGGTTGGACCCGGCTGGTCCGGTTTTTAACATATTGTGCTCTGCTATCAGTCTTCATTCACTTGGTAAGGTTCACCATCTTATTTCTATTTGCTCATTGATTGGAACCTATACGGGTTTGCACGCATGTGTGTTTCATCCTCTTGACACATGATTTTTTATAAAATGGGTAATTTGGCTTGCTGAGATCATTTGGATCCAGGATTACTGATCCTGTAACTTTTGTTATACACTTTGTTTTTGCAGGCAATTAGAGATTTTAGGTTGCTTTTTTTTCACCTGAGTTTCTGCTTTCATAGCTGCTTTCTTCAACTTCATCGTGGTGTAGAGTCCTTTGAAGCTGCTGAAGGACTACAAGTTGATTTAAATAGCTATCAAGCTATACTTGTGATATTTATGAATTGTTCGTCTGTTTCAGACAATCCCCCCATGGAGCTGAAGCTCTCCCTAAGCACTCTTTTCAGATGTGATAGCAGATGACAGGAAACGGTTTTTTCCAGTCTGTTCAATATTAAGATTATGATAAACAGGAACTTAATTAATTTTGATTCGTAATCAGTTTCAGGTTCAGTTAGGTTTGTGGTCTCTTCACTTTATCCATGAGAATGACTTGGTTAAATTCATTGTTTTGGCGAAGGGTGTGCTTGTTAAGAAAGTAGGAAATAGAGGGCAATGGAAATGGAACGGTATGATTTTTTAGTGTTGACACTTGGATGTGAGTTGCTAGTAATTGCTAATCATCCAGTAATTCTGTTGTACTAGACTATTGTAGTTGTAAAATAACTTCGCATCCTGGATTTTAGCACTTATAGGCCTATTGGGCCTTTTGACCCTGATAATATGGCATAGAAATTAATGATTGATCCAATCCAAACGGTGCAAAGCTATTCTGTTATATACCTCTTGGTCTTTGGTCCCAAAAAAAGGGTAAAAAAAAAAAAAACTCATAAGCCGTACCCTACTTTGTTTAAAAATAGGAATGTGATGTAAGTTGTATTAGAGTGCGAACTGAAATGATTTTGCATTGTTCCCTGAGATCCCACCATCTTCCTTGGAAAGTGGGGAAGAAGGAAAAAGGGGAATGAAAATAAGAATGACAAAAAGAATATACTAAAGATAAAAGTGGTTAACGTGTAGAATCCAATGGGAAGGAGTTTCTTTGCTTTTTTAGGAGGACATGGAAATAGAAAAGAGATGGTAAAACAACTACGGCCAATGGAGTTTATCCAATTGAGACATTCACAAAAATTAATTGAGAATAGAACTGGAATTATTTGCCTAATGGATGAGAGTTTTTCTACCCTCATGCCAATATGACATGTGAATTTATTTATTTATGTTTTGGTAAAAGTCATAGGTATCTTCCTATTGGAGACAATTCTGTTTGAGACATTCTCATGTGCTAAATGTGAACACCTCTCTTAATGAGGATTCAAATCTTTTATCACATTGTGAGGGATTAACTCCTTTTAAATCCAACCTAGATCCAACCCTATTGGTGTTAATTTAATTTATTTTTTCTTGGCTGTGCGTTTTGAGTGTTAGGTGCTCGCTGGCCCATGATTTACTAATACTCAATTAGAGGAGCAAGTAGTTGGCGAAACAAAAAAAAACAAACACTGGAGGGGCAAGTGGGCCTTTCGAGAGAAGAAGCCCAATGAATTCACATGCAGTGACCAGGCCGAGTAGGTGGGAGGGGCCGTTAGCCTCAGGAAATAACCACTTCAGGCAATCTTTGTCCGAGTCCACTTGTGTCTTCTTGTCTCTTTCCTGCAGAATCCGGTGACGTTGGAGAAGGAGCAAGCTTGATTCGACATGGCGTCCTCTATCGCGAAGCGAACTACTTGCTCGGCCGTTGCAGCTCTTCGATTCGGAGCGTCACTGAGGTCTTACGCTTGGGTTGCAGCTGGCACCGACATAATCGCCGCTGCACCCAATGTTTCTCTCCAGAAAGCTCGCTCCTGGGACGAAGGAGTCTCATCTAAGTTCTCCACCACTCCTCTCAAAGATATCTTCAAGGTCTTTTTTTTTTATATATATGGTAATTTTTTTAAATGGAAGTTAAAGGGTGAATTTTTAATTCGGTCCATATTTTTATGGGCGGATTTTGGATGAGATAAATAGAATACCAATGTTGCAACTTGCTAACATGTTTATCAAATTGCAATAAATTATGGATTAAATTATAAATTCACCTTTCTTTCACTTGTTTTTTTCCTCCTTGCTTTTTCCTTGTGAATTTCATTACGCCACGCCCCTCTCTGGTCTCACTTGCTAATGTCTTTTTACCCCTCAATTTGATGTTTCAGGACAAGAAAGTCGTCATCTTCGGCCTTCCAGTAAGTTAGCTTGATAATATATTGTAATTAATATATAATGTATTATGCATTTTTTTTGTTTGTTTGTATTGTTGTTAGCATCCATTCCCTCAATTTGATTTATATAGTTGATGTATTTGGTTTGTTTCTGTGGTGTTTGTTGTCCTTCTTTCAAAGAAAAAAAATGTCATTGTGAGGGAGCGGATGCTTCCTATATATAAGAAATGAGGCTCTTTGAAAGAATCTTGTTTTGCTTTACTCTTATAGTCTTATTACGGAGAAACTGTGACATTATTATTTGTATTCATCCAATTTACTCTGCTTATTATGATGCTTTGGCTGTCTCAGGGTGCATATACAGGAGTTTGTTCAAATAAACATGTTCCTACTTACAAAGATAACATTGAAAAGTTTAAGGATAAAGGTGTTGATTCTGTTGTTTGTGTGGCTATTAATGATCCATATGTTATGAATGCGTGGGCAGAGAAACTTCAAGCCAAAGATACTGTAAGTTAGCCCTGCTCTTTTCCTTGAGTTTTAAGAAAACCATGTAAATTGGGTTTTCCCCCTCCTTGGCAGGAATTGTATTTGCACTTGGTTTTTTTTTCTTAAAAAATTAATCAATGCCTATTTCAACTGCCATTTTTGCAGTCTTTTGTACTTATTTCTTGTTTGCCAACTCTGAACGTCAATCATTTCACTTTGAAGCCTTGTACTTTTTGTCATACTACGAATTTTAGCCATGATTTGGTCCTTAGCTTACTAGGTATCGCAACTCCTCAGAACAGTCTGTTTCTTCTAGCATGGAGTTTTCAGGAAATGAGAAGGATCAGAGTCTCTTGGTTTTATTATTGTTTTTGCTGATTTTACTTGACACTTGATTTGGCAAAGGGTTTGAGCTTTTCCAATTTTTATGTACTGATTGGGTGACTAGAATACCTAGAGTTGTAATAATGGTTGACATTCAAGAAGAATAAAGGGATTTTAAGAACTCTGACCTTCAGGAAGTCCAAAATCTCTTAAATCGGGATCAAGATTCTGTTCTTCAAAATGCATAATATGCTCAGAGTTGCAATAATATTATTTTTGTTTCTGAATTATCATACTTCAATAAATTATTTTTAGGGTCTAATTTTTTTTTCTTTTTTCTAGATTGAATTTTATGGGGACTTTGATGGGAGCTTCCACAAAAGCTTGGATTTGGTAACGGATCTCTCCGGTGCGCTGCTCGGAACTCGATCTCAAAGGTATGCTGTTAATTCTAGAAAATACTTTGGTTTTAAAGATATTTGTGCAGTTTCTGTCATAACCGTCCTTGGATTTAGACTGGTCTTCATGTTTGAGAGAACTTGCATTCTACACGAAGTTACAGATCTTCTCTACCTTCCGTTATTAGTTTCATTTTTCTTAAGAATATGTTCTGTTTTGATGTAGATGGTCAGCTTATGTGGTAGATGGGAAAGTTAAGTCTCTTAACGTTGAAGAAGCTCCATCTGATGTCAAGGTTTCTGGTGCAGAGACCATTTTGGGACAGATTTGAAGTTTCTATGCTTGTTCTGCATATAAGATGTAATAGGTTCTTTTTTCCTTCTTCGCAATATAAGATGTAACTCTCCAATAAAATTTATTTGCCAGCAGAGACAACGCTATGACTCGAGCCTCTGTTGCTTCCTTTGTTTTTTCTGTTGTCAGAAGTGAGTAATGGCAAAGAAGTTTGTAGCGTGAAGCATATCCGTTCGATGTGTAATGATCTCTCTCTTCCTTTTTTGTTTCATTTGCCAACTCTAATCTATTATTTGACCATTCTCTTGGCTTCTATACCGAATATTTTTAGGATACATATCCCATGGTTACTTCTCGTGTGGTTCTGAAGTTATATATTCCTTTCAAGCATTGCAACTACGGGATTTCCCCTTTCAAATTATATGTTCCGCAGTTCCGGATCTTTTCAAGTCTAAAACATAATTTGTTAGGGTGCCAAATGTCCAAAACTTACTCTCCGTAATGTAACATAATAAAAATATATATGAAATTTATTTTTTCATTGATAAATGAAAATTCAGGTGAGCTAAGTTATGAGAGTTTTGGGTGAAGACAGGTCTCAATCTTCATTGGCAAATTTAATTCTTATTTTATTTAATCTGTTTTCTTATTTTTAACTTATATAATATAAATACTTATTAAATACAAAAGATTGAGATGCAATAAAATTAGATTGTCTCCACAAAAAAGTTTGTTTGTAAAATGGGAAATTGAGAACCGGATTATTGTTTTTCTTTCCTTCTTTCCTTTTCTTTTTGAGTTTGCAGTGATGTGCAGTATCTGACTCCTCTGCCAATCGAAGAGATTAGCATAGGGTACTCATCCAATCTCAACCATTGATTCGAACAAATTAAAAACAAACCATATGCTCTCGTTGATTGCTTCGATGGATGAGATGAGTGTCCTCTGCTGCTAATCTCTGTTAATCTCTGCGATTAGCAGAGGCCAGAGCAGTCAGTTCCAGACTGAATCAGTCTTCCCTTCAGTAATGTTCGAACTTATGAGGGTAAAATTTTGAAGTTTCAATTTACAGTTCATTGTTAGTATTACATTTTCAGCATTATATAATCGGATAAAGTAAGCTTAAAAACATAATTCACAAAGCATAGATAGGAAGGACTACCAGTAGTCACAAGTGAGACAGGTACAGCTGAACTCCGCCGCTAGGCCAACACACCCATGAGCTCATATGACACGTTGGCATTATACACTTACACGTGGCACCCCTATTCCATTAGACTTGTCAACTATTCCCCATTTGAGGAGGCATTACTCATCTACTCTGCTTATTATCACAACACGTAGTTCTACATCCCCTCCTATTTATATTATTATATTATGCACTTCATCAGCAACTTCAAGCACCAAAAAGGGTTCTTCACAAACTGCTGTTGATTCTGCAGAGATGGCGAACAATGAGCAGAAGTTCCCTCCCCAGACCCAACAAACTCATCCCGGCAAAGAACATGTCATGGAGCCCACCCCACAACCCATGATTCCTGATTACAAGCCTTCCAATAAACTCCAGGTATAACCAGTACTAATCAAAATAAAACATTTTTTTAAGGTTATCACAGGTTCAAGAATTCTGTAATGGTGGATTTGAATGGTTTGGAAAATAGGGAAAGGTGGCGTTGGTGACCGGCGGAGACTCAGGAATAGGAAGAGCAGTGTGCATAAGTTTCGCAATGGAAGGCGCAACAGTGGCCTTCACATACGTGAAGGGACAAGAGGACAAGGACAAGGACGACACTCTACAGATGCTGCTCCAGTGTCAGACAGCCGACGCAAAAGACCCCATGGCCATAGCTTCTGATATCGGATACGACGAGAACTGCAAGCAGGTGATCGATCTGCTCGTCAAAGAGTACGGTCGCATCGATATTCTGGTCAACAATGCAGCCGAACAGCACATGGCAAAGTCTCTCGACGAAATCACTGAACAGCGTCTTGAAAGGGTCTTCAGAACCAACATCTTCTCACAGTTCTTCTTGGTCAGGTAAGCCCCTGAGAATCCAATCCATGCCACTGATAATGCTGACAAGGAAATTTGATCACCCCATATTCAATCATACATACATATATATATATGTTGGTGCAGGCATGCTGTGAAGCACATGAAAGAAGGGAGTTCGATAATCAACTCAACGTCGGTAAATGCTTACAGTGGGAACCCACAGACGCTGGACTACACGGCGACGAAGGGAGCCATTGTGGCCTTCACAAGAGGACTTGCACTGCATCTGGTGAGCAAGGGGATTAGGGTGAACGCGGTGGCGCCGGGGCCTGTGTGGACGCCGTTACAGCCGGCGTCGATGCCTCCTGAGATGATCCAGAACCTGGGATCTGATGTCCCCATGAATCGAGCAGCTCAGCCTGCTGAGATTGCACCCTGTTATGTGTTCCTGGCTTCCCTCCAGGATTCTTCCTACTTCACCGGTCAAGTCCTCCATCCAAATGGTATGTGTACGCGTAATGCGTAATGTAATTATACAATAAATCAATCCAGATTTATTTTATTGCTGATTTTTTCTTAAAAAATTTGTTTTACAGGCGGGATGATCGTCAACACTTGAAGTCTTAAATCGTGAACTGTTGATTTCCTCTCTGGGGAAGCATATCAGAAATGGACTGTTGGATGGAACTCGTTTTTCTATGTGTGCATGATGATATAGAATGAGAGTCACAGATATCGAGTACAATAGGTAAATGAATTTTAAAATGCAATAAATTGAGTTCTAAATGAGCTTGTTCTAAATATTTTACTAGATGTGGCACGTAGTTCAAAACAAAAAGTTTATACAAGGAATCGTATTATTCAGGGTTGTTCTTGCCTTCATGATTTGTTAACAGTGTCATTTTCCAGAGTTTTTTTTTTTTTTAAATACATTGATGATATTGATTTTGCAAGTAAATTCCAATTTTAAGATTTCTTTTTTTTTGGGGGGTTTCTTTAATGATATGGTAACAATGGGGAGGTCGGAAAGCAGACCACCTTTTATTATTTGATTGAAAAGAATAGAGAGCATGTGAATGAAGATTACAAGGACAGACTTGAATATGGATTCATGTTATGAGATGCATCCTCCATAATGGGAGTCACATAAAAAGGAGTCTTCTATGAGGTTATTTGAGGTTTGTAGGGACCAAAAAAGGACATATTAACACCATGGTTATATTTATTCATCCCCATCCTAATCATAGGGAAAAGAAGGTGAAGCCATGGAATAATATTTTAAATGACAACGCCATCCTTAATCACAGAGTTTTTGAATATAATGGTAACACCAGACCGGATGTAAAACCCTTCTGAAGATCTATCAGCCTCCTGTATGCCCTGCAGTTCGTGCAAAATCAGAAGTTTAGTACCTATTTCATCATTTAAACCATTACCCACCCAGTAATTCATGGTTTAACTTTACAAAATAAGATACGAATTATAGCAAAAAATTTGTAACAATGGCACTTTGTGAACAGTGTAGCTCATTCTCTCAAATTTCATATAATACATAGAGGGTATGTTTAGTTTTTCAATATAACTCACCATAGTAAACTAATCAAAATGGACTATCTACTTAAAAATTTTTCAATACCGTATATAAGCAGCAAGAAAGTTAGGTATCAGATTGAAGGTGTATCAAGTCAGTCTTTGAAAAATCATACCTCTGAATTTGCTATTACAACATTCCTTCCAATTCTAGCATTTTTGTCAATAATACAGTCTCTGCAGATCAGTGAGAAGAAGTGAGAAACTAGAGCAATTGAAACTAGATGGTTAGCAATGAAGAATTTGAGTGGAAGTTTCTACTTGATTTTGGTATTTTCTCCTATTCCTGTTGGAACTCTTCCTTCAGCTAATAGTGTTGCTATTTCAACATCTGTTTCATAGAAATCAGCTCCAAGCATCACAGTATCCTGCATAGAAGAGCAATATATTACAGCTATGAGCTACATGTTTTAAGATTTTTGTTGAACAAAGAGAGTTTTGGAATGCTGAATTAGTATAACTGGGAATGAGAATTGCTATGCAGTTGATGAATCAGGTATCTATATACTGCTGAAAAATTTACTGCCATCCTCTCGTAATAGACCTGACCTTCAAGTGAACATTTGAGTTTATTCTGGATCTGACTCCAACCACACTGTGCTCTATTGAGCAATCAGTCAAGAAGCTTCCATGTGAGATGATCGAATCAACAACCTGCGTGGACAAGTACAAAAGCCAGTGTTATAGAAAAATTCTTTTGGTATCAAATCACTCAATATCCAGAAGTCACATTAGACTTCTACTTATCCGTGTTGAGTCAAGTTGAATCACAAGGGTGGAAAAGATTTCCTAACAAGTATTTAACACAGCTACATATCTGGGGCTTGGCACAGTCCCCTTCCAGTTAAGTTACATGTTCATTGGTTAGTATTATAGGAAAACTTCAAAGCAAAGAAAAGGTGGGGGATAAAACAGGAAGATAAAATGGATATTAGAGATACAATATTATAATTGTGTACTAAACTAATTTAGTTCACATCAGAAATCTAGAGAGTAACTTCAAAGGCAAAGACACTAACCTTGCTATTGTCAATCTTTGTTGGTGGTAAGTTTCTCCTTGATGTATACATTGGTTTTGCTGCATCATAAAAGCTAAACCTAGGTGGCTGCAAATTACAAGATTTAATGTTTCGAGGTGACAGATTTTAGGTATTATACAGGGAACGATGAACATAGTACTTTGAAGCCAAAAAGTATGATTGATTTAAAGATATTTACTGCTTAGTTAAGTTTAATTGACTTCATAGGTTCACCTGGACAAAGTTACTGAAGCTCAATAAATTAGACACTCACATGCTCAGTTAGGGCTAGATTTGCCTCAAAGAAGGATCTGATGGTTCCTATGTCCTCCCAGTAGTCATTGAAGAGATAAGCCTGCAAGCAATTTTTCACTTCAAATAGATATTCATAGATCATAATCTATGAAAATGAACTTGACAATCTTATGCCTTTCCATAAGTAAAATAATAAGCTATCATATGAAACTGTAATTTGCGGCTATGAAATAAATATGGAGGCAGACCTTCATGTAGAATTCTCTCGCGGATGCAGGAATGACCTCCGATCCAAAGTCATTAGCAGTTGGAAAGCGCCATCCGAATGATAAAACATTACAGAACTTATTAATAGATGAAAGGGGATAGACAGAAATGCCTTCCATTAAGCTAAGGCTATTACCAGTACCTTAATAGGTTTAGAAGTATCTCCTTCTTGAAGACATACACTCCCATGGATGCAATGTATGGTTTCTTTTGAGCCTCATCCGGTGAAAGGCCCAGCACTGTTGTATCTACTTGCTAAAATATGAAGCACCACTAGCATACTAAGTCTAATTTCTGAAACTCACTCCTGGTGTGTTAGCAGTATGATAGACGTGAGTATTACCATTGCTTTCAGATCTTCCCCTTTTGGCTTTTCACTGAATGAAAGTATCCTTCCATTATTGTCTATCTTCATCAGACCAAAATCTGAGGCGCGACTATGATGAATCCACAGTAGAGTTTCAAAATCATAATAAATGACAATAATTATTGAACTTGGAGAAAAAACACCTTAGTATAAAATGACTGAACCACTTGAAGACCTCTGAACATCCCTAACCATAGTTATACAAATGCTAGTTTTAAGTATGAGAAACAGAAATGAACCATAAGATCTATTCCCAAATCTACACATGTGAGTGATGGATAATGAAGAAAACTGAGATTGTTACCATGCCATTTTATAAGAGATAGGTAGATTGAGTCAATCATAGAGACATGTATGTGTCTATTTGTGATTGACCTGTGGATCTCCCTTTCGTAGACCAAGTAAACCTAAAAAGCTCTATAGATGAGAAAGCCAAGATGTGAAATAAGCAACCTACCTGTCATCCATTGGAAGGCAAGAAAGAGTGATGTCTGCACTGCTCTGCCGATGACTCTGCAAATGGACAAGTCATGACATAAGAGTCCGTATTTTGAATGTGTTAGCTAAAGTGAAACACGAGCACTCTTAAAAACGAGCACTCTTTTAAGTGGCTTACTTGCACAAAGTCCATATAGTCCATCCTGTACAGGTGATCCCCGGAAAGAATCACTACATCTTCAATATCCTTACTTCGTGGATCCTACAATTAAAAGCTTACTCTAAATTATCAAACTAAACATAATAACAGCATTCAGATTCTGTTTGGCCCTTGTTGTGAATCTTGTGACAAAGAAGGAAAGGAGAAGAACAAGAGGAAAAGAGAGCATAAAATCCTATTTGAATGGACAGTTAAAAAAATTTTATGGCTACTCTGATGAGGAAAAAAAATGAATACCTCAAAGAGCCAATGGAACTGACGCACAGCATCTGCAGTACCTTGAAACCAACTCTTACCTTCTTCTCCTGGAGTTTGAGTAGCAGCAAGAACCTTAGACAGAACAAGCAGTTTTAAAAGTTAAAACCGTAACATCATAAGAAAATGCATGCCTACTAAGTAACAAAATACATTATAAATGATAGTGGCCAGAAAAAAAAACCATAGGATGACATATACCTCAACAAAGCCATCACCGAAGGTGACTCCATTGCCAGAGGTGTAAGCACGTGCAATGTGCCTGTTAAGTGATTGTGAATTGAATTGAGTCAGGATGTACACTTTGTTGATCCCACTATTAATGCAGTTGCTCATTGGAACATCAATCAGCCTGTAACAACCTCCAATAGGAACCTATCATAGGAAAAATCACAGAAAATGACTATTTATATCCCGAGACACCGACAGCAGTATATTTTACCGATAAAGTTTAACAGAAACAGATTATATTAATTCATTCATGATGTTATGGAATCAATCAAAGAAAAAAGAGAAAATAGAGACTTACAGCAGGTTTGGCACGTCGCTTAGTGAGAGGAAAGAGACGAGTTCCAGCTCCTCCACCAAGTATGACAGCCACAACCGTCCTTGAGTCCTTTCTTCCCGCAACTAAGTCCCTCAACTGCATCACTCCATATGCCAATTCATCAAAATCCATTACTTTTGAAAATTATCCATTACTTTGGAGCTTTTAGGCTCAACTTAGGCCATCATTCATAAACTCTATTCACAGGTAAATGAGCATCAACAACAAAAATTTTCACATCAATACGGTGAAGAAGCTCTTGAATCATTTGCCGATGAACATATACAATGTAAGATTGTAATGAGGGAAGCCCACACAGTAAAGCTGCTATGTTTTCCACTGAAAAGAAAAACGGTAGCTTTCCATGGTGACAACATCTAATGCATACTGCACTTCTGCATACGCCCAATATTCATCAAAATGCAATACTAATGAATAAGGACTGTAATGCGGTGGGCCCAAGCAGCGAAAGCTGCTATCTTTTCCATGAATATCAAACTTTTTACATTTGATTGATCCTATTCTGATTTAATTTTGTGCACTTAGGGAGGTAGCTAGCTAACCTTGGATTCTCTGGCCACATCGGTAGTTAGAGAGAAGCAGATGTAGTTCCTACCATTGTTAGAGCAATCACCTCCTTTTTGCTGAAGTTGGGTTGGCTTCAGCTTCTGGCCCACGAAGTCCCCATTACTGAACCTCAGAAGCCTCCAGTTCCGACCAACCAATCCTGTTGCTCCACGTAGCGGGATGGCAGAGGAGAGAGCTAAC
The DNA here is from genome assembly GCA_026686845.1 of Adenanthera pavonina. Classification (NCBI taxonomy): domain Eukaryota; kingdom Viridiplantae; phylum Streptophyta; class Magnoliopsida; order Fabales; family Fabaceae; genus Adenanthera; species Adenanthera pavonina. Next base: position 33,338,877 of record JAIVEN010000018.1, read on the forward strand.
CGGCCGTCCACCGAGACTACCATATTTTCCGGTGAGGGTGATTATAACGTGCTTCCGCTTGACATGTAGCTGAGAGTGAGAGGAATTGGCTGTGCTTACATGGAGGGTAGGCTATTGGAGGATCGTGCCACGTTATCCATATTCAATTGCGTCCACCAATTTCCTCGAAGACCGGCGCTTTGAAGAAAAAGACAATTTAGTCCAGGCATGCATTCATTTGATATTCTATGGACATTTGGTATATTGGAATAGAATAAAAAAATGATTCCAAGTGTCTTTTGGCTCCTTAAATCATATATAATAAGTAACAAAATAAAATAAATAATGATAAAAAATTATATCAAATATTACATATCTCAAGGAAAATAGCTTTTCTATATTAATGTCAGACAGGGGGTATAAGAAAAAATTACATTTCAAACGTAGAAAATATTACACTTGGAGGGTAACTAGGAGAGTAGGACTTAACATCATAGTAAAGTATTGCATGCCTTCATCACATTTGAAGCAGCTCATGCATTGCCTCGTGTTCCTTAATTCCATCAAATATCATGGGATTATTATGCATGTTTTCACTGAGATTTAATTAATTACGAAATTGAACGACAATACAAAACCTCTTATATTGCCTATACATATTTCTCTTACTTCGACCTTTTGAGTGATAAATGAGAGTTTCCACCATCTGACCTAAAATGATTATCACTTAAGTGCATTACTTTTTATCAAAATTTAATACATACGATGTAAGAAACAAAATTATATACACACACACATAATTTTTTAAATGACCTAAATTATTAAAAATATTTTTATAAAGTAAGGAAAATAATATTGAATATTTAAATACTTTTATTAAATAGATTTTATCCAACCCGCTGTTATAAAAGTGAAACATAATGAGTGTTTATTTCTTTTTATGGCATATATCAAACATGATTATTTGAAGTACTCACATTTTAAGATCAAAATAATAAATTTATTATAAAATAGAACTTATTATTATTTATTTTTTCAATTTTATTATTTAATATTCTAGATTTTAATATTTTTTATTATTTAAAGTTATTTTTTATAATTAATTCACTTTCCGGGTTCTTAATTGTAATTTCTACTAATTATTTCATTCTATTAATTATTCCTTTTATTCCCATAAAAAATATTTTGTAGACCAAACAAACCGTTAGACAGGACATTGATAATGGAGCATAAGAATAGTTTGGATTTTTTAAAATTAAAGATGAGAAAGTGAAAGATATTTTAGGATTTTCCTCCTCATTTTTAAATTAAGAAGCGAGTTAAGAGCTAGTAGATGACGCAGATAAAGTGTAAAACTAATACACATGTAGATCATTAATTATTAATTAATTACATAAAATAAAAAGATTATAGAAGAATACAGATTTTGTCCTTTTTTTTACCGCCGACAAGAAAAAGACAATTTAGTCATGGAGATTCGGGGAACTGAAGAACGACATCGTCTTGAAGAAGACTAGCTACACGCCATTGTGTTGTGTGAGAAGAAGCAAGTGGTGAAACGACGTCGTCGGACCGTTGGACTGTCTTCGTCATTCGCTGCCAGCCAGCTTGTCATCAACCTAAAAAGAAACAGTATAACCACCAACCCAACCCACACCGACGCCCACGCAGACAGAGAAAGCTAAGGTCAAGCACCAACGCTCTCTTCTCCTTCTCATGGCTTTCGCCAAGTTTTCTCTCCTTTTCTCTCTGCTTCTTTCTCCCATTCTCTTTATCAATCATCCAGTTCTATGTGACGACGGTGAGTGTTCAGTCTCTCTCAATTCCTTTTTATGTATTGTGATTTGAATAATGGCATCTGTTTTAGAACTTAAGCTCTCCTGCTTTCTGCTACTTACAAAAAAAAAGAATTGTTCGTGTGTAGAAGTATAGTCAATGCGAACTAGATCTGATTTGAAGTGATTGATCTAGGATTGCTGAGCCAATGAGGGTATATATAATTTGATTTTTAGTCGCTGATCTACTGGATTTGTTCATTCATTTCATGTTGCTTTAATTTGGCATTTGGGAGATAAACTAGATTTTAGTCTATGTAACATTGGTTCATAATTTCTGCTCGATCCTGATTGTTCTAAAGGAGAGAGAAACATTGAGTTTTTATTGGATTATGATACATTGATCATTGCAGGTATTTTACCTTTTCTAGTGTGTCTGAATCTTCGACTATAACTACTGAATTTTGGATGCAATTAAGCTAACATCCTTAACAGCCACTGGAAACTATCTGGTTTAGATTATTGTTACACAGTCTTGTTCAAGGAAGGTCAGATATGTAGACCATCAAAAAGCTTCCTCAAGTAAAAGCCCATTCTTTCATTAAGAATGCTGTTCTGTTTCACGACGGCAGCATTTTAGAGTTTCTCTGTTTCTTTTCAGGATAGCATCTACCTTGTGGCCCAAATAAGCATATTTTCTAGTTTCTAGCTGCAAGTGTCACTCTCATTCTTTCTTTTTCATTTTAATCATCTATATAAGATTCCCTTCGCTAGAAGTGGTGTTCATTTACCTTTCGAATTGCAAAATCATTGCCATCACCTTAATATATTTTACAAGTACACTTGAAACTCAACTTCATTTCCGTTAACTAGAATCACTTGTACTTGCTCCAACCAAAATGTTTAGTCTCTTTCCTGATAGGTGAACAAGATATGTGCCTTCCTCAACCCTATTAGAAATCGATGTAACTTATCTGACGGAAATATACTTCCTGGAATATATTGATCTTCTGCTGTAGTTTGTCCTGTTTCTTCTTTCTGTACATGTCAGCATATAAAGTCATAGCACCTATAACAAAAAGGAGAAATGTATAACAATAGCACCATATACCATAGAAAAATCTTTTCACACACAGATAGGAATACTCAGTAAAGTTGGTATCATGAGATTGTACTTAATTTTTGCCTGCAGAGGAAGATAATCTTTATCAAGGAATCAACAAGTATCGAACGTCCATGAACTTGACAGCTTTAACAAAAAATGACAATGCAGAGTGCCTTGCTGGTGAAATAGCTGACCAGTTTAAGAATCAACCCTGTACAAACACCACTGGTGCCGACACAGTACCAGGTACAGAGCCCCAGTTTTCCAATTACCCAGACCTTTTAGCTAAATGTCACTTGAATGTTTCCAACACAAGGGATGGAGCTGTAATGCCTGCCTGTGTTCCTGGCCTTGATCCGAGCCTTGTCCTTACGAATTTCACAAAGTCTCCCTACTCTGATAATCTCAATGACACGAAGTATACAGGAATTGGTATCGGTTCTGACAATAACTGGATTGTTGTTGTGCTGACCACTAGCACCCCAGAGGGAAGCTTTGTGCCGGCTAGTTCTAATGGTGCCAACATGAACTACAACATTGGGTTGATTCACTGTTCAATGCTTTTGCCACTACTTGGTAACATGTTCCTGCTTTGGATTTAGAAGATGGCTATTAGCTAGAGAAGGTCTCCCTTTTTTGTTTAAAAAGCGAAGTGAAAACAATTGCTTCTGAAGAGATAAAGAAATCCCTCTGTAATTGTTGTTTGAGTATTGATTGTCTGCCGAATGATACAGAAGACAGATCCAAGGAAGTAAACTATTTACTCCCGCGGATTGTTGGATCTTATTGTCATCATCATCAACATTTTTGAGGTTGGAAGTTTGGTTATTCCAAATGCAAACTAAAAGCATTAAAGTGCATCAATTGTTGCCATTCCAATTTAATTCTTGTTGCTTATTTGCGGTTGTCAGGTCTCATATGCATTAGTAAACCATCTTTTTTTTTTTTATTGAAAAGTAAACCATCTTTTTAATTCAGTTGAATTGTAAGTAAAATTTGAAAAGCATGCCAAAATGGTTAAAATTTATACTAGTTAAAACTTCAATTCTGGATTTGAAGGATTTTAAGAGCTGTGATATCTAGTTTCCAATGTCTCTACATAACAAAGTCTCTTTATGTTGTAGGAGACGAGTTTTATGAGAGATATTCATATATATATATATATATTGGTTACGAGATATTCATATTTTTGAGAAACATAACTAAGTGCATAATGTTGTGATGGCAGCAAGGAGAAGGAAGTAGGGGACAGGCCTGGTTGGCCCAATAAACCTGGTCCGGCCCAGTCACCCTGGTAGGCCGGGTCCAAAGAAAAAAATCTGGCCAAACTGAGCCAACAGCTAATGGCCAGCCCATGAACAACCCTGGAAAGAATTCGTTTCGCATCATATGACTGATTGGAGAATGCTAATTTACTTCTAAATGATGTGTGTATATACATATATATATATATATATATATTGCTACAGATTAGCATGATACATCACGTTTAAAACACAAAAACACAAGGAAATATTGTTACTATTGAATTCAAATTTGGAGGCTGAATGCATTTGATTGAAGGCCCCATTATCTGCATCATTTATACATATATATATATATATATATATGCATTCCTTCAGGTCTCATATTTCTGTACATCTTACATGAAAATAAAAATTTCTCGTGCAAAAATCAGGGGAACAAGATTATAAAGGAAATGATTAATGTGGCTAATGAAGGGACAAAGATCTGTTTGAGTTGCCATATGTCACTTGCAGGTGGCCATTGATTTGTCCTTGAGCTTTCCAAACCAAACACAAATTTACACCATTGGACCCAGATTGCCTTAGATATTCAATGATGAAATATCATTAATAAAATCCCCTTAAAGTGCCTTTTTATTTTCAGAACTAATGAGGACAATCTATCAGGATCTTCTTGTTTCCGGAATAAGTATTGTCTGCAGCTGAAAAATAGTAGCATGTAAGAATATGTTTGGTAAGAAAAAAAAATTATTTTTAAAGGAAATAGAAAGGGAGAAGGAGATAGAGAATATATTTCCATTAAAAGGCTATTTTTATCCCAAATACACTTGAATAACGTGTGTCAAATATGTTACACAAAAATTTCTCTCACATTCTTCCTTTTATGAAACCCTTTCATATTTACCAAATATACCATAAGTGTTTACCATTTTCAAGCATATCTAAACTATCTAGATTTAATTTGAATTGTTACTACTTAATCTTTCTTTTTTATCTTTTGTATTGAAAAATCATTTTTTAAAATAGAAAATCATAGTTAAAGGATTATTTTTGTTCTTTTTTTTTACAACAATAACAATAACATTAACCTTATCTTACTAAATGAGGTCAGCTATATGGATCATATGACGCCAATAGACTGTATCAATTATCATCTCTTCAGATAAATCATCTACCAAGAGGTTATACCTTATAACTTCTCCTAGTGTTCTTCTTGATTTTCCTCTACGCCTTTTGATAGGACTTCAAGCCATTTGATCAACTCTCTTTACTGGTTTCTTTTGTCCCCTTCTTTGTACATGCCCAAACCACCTTAAACAATTTTTCACCATTTTCTCCTCAATAGGTGCTACTATGATTTTCCACCGTATACAATCATTTCGTATTTTATCTATTTTTGTATGACTACATATTCATCTCAATATTTTCATATCTGCTACTCCCATTTTATGCTCTTATTGTCCTTTTAAAGCTTAACATTCACTACCATATAGCATTGCTAACCTTATAGCAGTTTTCGATAAAATTTTCCTTTAAACTTAATAATTACCTCACGGTTACAAATAACTCTTGAAGTTTTTCTCCACTTGAGCCACCCAACTTGTATCTTATGCATAACATTCTCATCAATTTCACTATCGCTATGTAAAAATCCCAAATATTTGAACTTTGACACTTCTGAGATAGTTTGTTCTCCAATTTTTACCTCTAAATCATTTCTAACTATCGTCCTGTTAAATTTACAATGCATATATTTTATTTTATTTCTATTCAAGCGGAGATCTTTTGATTCCAAAGCATGACTCCATAACTCAAGTTTAGAGTTGACCTCTCCTCTTGAGTCTTCAATTAAGATTATATCATTCGCGAAAAACATACACTTAGGAATTTCCTCCTATATATCTTCTTTTAGAACATCCAAAACCAAACTAAATAAGTATAGACTCAATAAAAATCCTTGATGCAAACATATTCTTATAGGAAAGTTCTTTGTCTCACCTCTAGGAGTTCTCACACTTGTTGTTCCTTCCTCATACATATCATTTATGGCTCTAATATAAGTCACACGAACATCTTTTTTTTCCTTTACTTTCTACAACACATCTCTTAGTTCTCTATCATAGGCTTTTTCCAAATCAATAAAAACTATATGCAAGTCTTTCTCTTTACACTAGTATCTTTCAATCAAAACCCTTAATAAATAAATAGCTTCTATTGTAGATCGTCTTGACATAAATCCAAATTGGTTTTCTGAAATATAAGACTTTTTTCTTAGTCTATGTTCAATCACTCTTTCTAAAGTTTCATGGTATGACTCATGAGTTTTATCCCCCGATAATTAGTACAATTCTAAATATCCCCCTTGTTCTTGTATATAGGCACCAAAATACTCTTTCTCTATTCCTATGACATTTTCTTTAACCTTAAAATCTCGTTAAAAAATTTAATTAGTCACAAAACCCCATTCTCTCCTAAGCACTTCCAAACTTCGATAGGAATACCATCGAGACTAATAGTTTTACCATTATATATTCTCTTAATAGTTTCTTTTACCTCTTCAACCTGAAGTCTATAATAGAAACTCAAATTCAGTTCATCTTCGTGAGTAGTTAAACTTTCTGTATCACTAGTCATACTCAACCCATCATTAAAGAGCTTATAAAAGTAGTTCTCTCATCTTTCTTTAATATCACCATTAGTAACCAAAATTTTTCCTTCTTCATCCTTAATATATTTTACTTTATCCAAATCTCTTGAATTTCTTTTCCTATTCTTGGAAATTTTGTAAATCTTACGTTCATCATTCTTCATTTCTAAATCTTGGTAGAATTCCTCAAAAACTTTAGATCAAGTCTCACTCACTACTTTCTTAGTCTCTTTTCTAGCTAAGCGATAATTCTTCCAATTTTCCTCGTTATTGCATTAGTGTAAGGCTTTGAATCACACTTTTTTATGTATAACCTTCTCTTGTATACTCTCATTCCACCACCAAGATTCTTTATTTCTGGGTCCAAAATCTTTGGATTCACCCAAGATTGCTTTAGTGGTATCCCTGATCCTTTTAGTCATCTCATCCCATAAAATGTTAACATTTTCTTGTGAGTCCCAATTACATTCCTCTAATACTTTTCTCATAAAGGTCAATTATTGTTCACCTTTTAGTTACCACCACTTGATCCTGAGATTTAAGACTTTTCGATTTTTCAGTTTACGGCTTTTAACCAGTACATTAAAGACCAAGACCCTATGCTGTAAAGTTAAGTTCTTATAAGAGATCACTTTGTAGTCTTTACAAGTTCTTCTATCTGAATTCCTTACAAAAAAAAAAAATTCAATTTGCAACCTTTGGACTCTACTCTTATAAGTGACTAAATGCTCATCTCGTTTCTTGAAACAAGTGTTTACAATCATGAGATTATAAGCCATTGAGAAATCAAGAATGAAATGTCTTTCCTTATTTAATTCTCCAAAACCAAAATTGTCATGAACTCACACATATTACCTTGTTTCTTTCCTCATATAACCATTAAGGTCCCCACCAATGAAAATTTTTTCCTCTTATGGGATGTCGAAAATCAAGCCCTCTAAATCTTCCCAAAATTTATCCTTAATATGTGCTTCTGACCCTACTTGAGATGCGTAAACACTAATAACATTAAAAGCATCTTGCCTAATAATCAATTTTAATAATAAGATCATATCTCAAATTCTTCTGACTCCCACCATATTCTTTTTCCAAACTTTGTCCACAATAATACAAATTTCATTCCTTACTCTGACCTTCCCCACGCATTAAAGTTTAAAACCAATAGTGTCTAACTTTTTAACCATTTCTCCCGCCCATTTAATTTCTTGAAGATATAAGATATTAATTTTTTTTCGAATCATAGAGTCCACTGCGTCTATAGATTTACGTGTTAAAGTATCAATATTCCAAGAATCAAACTGGATTTTCACCAGATCAATTTTGTTCTTTTTTTAGAGCGAAAAATATTAAAATCTCAAAAAAAGAAATCTAGAAGAATTGATCTGGTGAAAACACTAACATTGACGTATTACTACTCTTTTTCAGCAGACAATCTCAACGTATTAAAGATTTCACATTGTAATCACAATGGGTAGATTTATGAAAGTTTAATATGTAGAGAAGCCCTAAACTGTATGATGGAGAAGCTTGGGAAGGAGGGGATGAATATAGAATAATAAGAAAGGACCAAAGTGAATATGAAAAATTTTTTTTTCTTTGGTGGTGGGCAAGGTTTGCAACTTGGAATGTCCTTTTTTACTTTTAAATACCAACCCATTTCTAGAAGCCACATGAGGTTCTAAATAATCCAATTCTAATTAAGTTGGATCAGATTGGTGTAAAGTTCTTTTGATGATAATTTTCTCCATACATAAAACTCAAACTTGAGATTAATCTTATTTAAGAGAGAACCAAATGTTGAACCACTTGAACGAATATACCGTCATTAGTTGGAATGTGTTTTTCTATTTTGTGTAGAAAGATGAATTAAGAAGAGTAAGGAGAACCTCTTGACGTGAAAGACCTGGATTCTGGAAAAGACATGATGAGAAAAGATGCATGCAAATATCATTTCATTCACAGAGAACCAGATGAAAGGATATGAAAAAGATATCACTTTCTCTCTGGGAGACCACAAGAATCCAAAAGCATGGCGGTCATTAATCCTAAAAGCTTCACTTATATACCCCACTTTTCAATGGTTTCACCATCTGTTAAACATAGAACATACATAAATTTGTGGTAAAATCATTGTAAGAGATTCTGCTTTACCTTTTAAGCCCACAAGGGGGAAGATAACCTCACAAATATGAATTATATATATCTATATATATAATGACTATTGTCCAAATTTATCAATCATCGTTTCACAATCCAATAAGAAGATAGAGAGAGTGGTAAGATGTTCATTTAATATGTAATTCTCACCAATCTCTATTTTTTTTTTATCACCAGACCGTGCAGCCACTGAAGAGATTTTTCAGCTCAATAATTGGTATATTGATTTTCTTTATTGATCTCATTATATAGTAGATAACATATACAGCAGGTTGAACCCACATATAGAATCGCAAATATATATATATATATAAATCTAGATACTCAATATCAATGTACATGTAAGATAACCAAACATTATTATATCATGACTAATATTTTCCAGATTTTTCATATGCACAAGTGAAACAAAAACCTCTCCATATGCTCTTTTTAATTTGTACCTAAAGACAAATATTGCCTTATGAACACACACATATTCTATCTATATATATATATATATAAAGAGACACACATACAATGAAACTATGTACGGTGATACATGGAGTGCACCGTCAGACTCATCAGAAAGCTCAACGCTTATCCATTTGAGGAGTGAAGGACAGAGAGGGGACTTTTGAATCTTCTTTTCTTTTTGGCACTTTGAAACAACAATAATACTTCAAAAGTCACTTTTGTGAAACACACACATATGTATTTTGTATGAATTTGCTTGCGTTTTAAACATGGTGAAGAAAAACAAACCCTTCTCTGTCCCAATAATTTGATGGCATTTGGGTTTTTTACTTTAGAATGTGAGTGAATGAATATCGATATGTAACGAATTAACGAATGAATGAATTAGTTGACTTGTCTATTTTGTCCCCTGAGTGGAGGTGGGCCCGCCTAAAGGCTTATATTTAATTTGATTAATTAATTGATGTGGATTACGGAAGTAGTGCTTTTATAACAAAGCTTGTTCCTTTTGCTGGTGACGCCATGGCAGGTTAAACCAAGACTTTGAATTCATGTACTACAGTTTAAAAACAAAAGTAATACAAAAAAGGGACTATGTAAAATCTATTTTCTTTTATTTTTAAATTTTCTTGCAACACTATAGACAAAGAGGCCACGTGTGCCGGTGAATAATAACAGTACTAATTAATCCCTTATATCTTCTAGATTTTAATTCTAACATAAATGTGAAAAACCCTCTAGCTAGCCCAATATATGAAATGAACCTGTCATTATTCAGTAGATATTTAATGGGTCATTAGTCATTTATTAATATTAAAGAATAAATTTGTAAAGTTTGAACCCAGTTGCTAGGGTAAAAGTTTTTTCCTTTTCATCATGCTTTTATTATATGGGCGACCAAGCAGTTGTTATTTCACTAATTGGCTTTTCCTGAACTTAGTGAAAGCGAAAGGCTTTGCCACTAATCCAATGCTTAACTAACAAGAAAACCAGTTGCTTCTTTTTCCAAGAGCCCATATATATAGTCCCTTGGAAAAAATTATGTAATGGTAGATATATATATATATATATATATATCTTTTTTTATCTATTTTTACTATTTTTATTTATTATTAATTAAAAAAATTTAAAAAATCAATCATATATTGAGTCATGAAAATTATACATTTATTATATCATTATTGAAAAATTAATATAAATGTAAAAGCTAACTTAATTAGTTTTTTGTTAGATGACATACATCAATTGACATCCTAATATATCTGTATATAATATAAAAATCCTAACAAGTTGTACTATTCAAGAACAGCACAGCTATGAATAATGTAACTTATTTCCCATAATTGGTGCAATGCACATAACTCACACTAATTTAATTGATAAAAGAAAGTGCATGAATTAAAAAGTGAAAGTTATAAAATAAGAAGTTTTAATTGACATATAATATGTTAATTATATATTTATTATTATTTTAAATGTTTATTTTTGCTATTATATATATTTAAGTAAATTATATAAAGATTATTTCTTATCCTTTTCAAATGATCATTAGATAAGTTCTCATAATCTATCCAAAATTAAAGTTTTGTTCACGCATTCGGACATAATCAAAGAAAACGAAACAAAAAAATGTGAAATTGTTTATGAAGTCTACATTTTATTATTACTTACGCTCATTGTTTCTTTCTTATTTCTTTTAAAATTTGCCGTGTACATGCATCAATAATCAATAAAACATATAGAAAACTAGACTGTTCACAAACTGTGAACAGAATCCCAAGTCCGAAGCTCACATCCACATGTAAGTAGTGGCTTGCTTTTACACATGGCGAAATGTTATTGTTATATTTTTGGCAATATGGATGAGATCAAACCCCATGAATTTGTGGATTGCAGAGACTGGGCACTGATTTTCTGGGAAAAAGCTAGAAAACAATTTGATCCAATGTAATGTAATGTAACACATCATTGTGATCTCTCTGACCCACATTTTGTTATTCTATATCTTTAAATCTCACCTAGCGTACGTTATATCTTTATACTTTTACTTCTTTTACTTTTCATCAACATGCATGTGGATCCACTGAAACGCACCAATTTAAAGCAGAAAATTAACATGAAAATTTTATAAGAATTTTAGGGCGCATATATATATATAGAAAGGTCGCCTTCAACTTCAAATCAGAAGTGGATAAAGGCTTCTTATAATATTAATTTAGAGCCTCAAAACAGAAAATAGTTGTAGATAAGAATGGATACTATATAACTCATCCGTTTCACGTAATCTATATATATAACAAACGTTTATATGTAGATCGATACACACGAACATATTGACGTATGTTAATTCATTATCGAAATGGATATGCCGAATCCACGATGCAAAAGACAACATAAAACAAGTCCACCATGGATGTATAGGTTTGTGTGTGCGTGCAAATTAACTGAGTAAAAAAGGAAAGCTTGAAAAAAAAAAGAAGCAGTGTAAAATCAGAGACCAAGTTGAGAAAGTAATGATGAATGAAAGCAGAAACAGCAGAGAAAGCATTCAACTTGGGTCCATACACATCTCAACATGTCTACTATAGCCGTTTGGTTTTCAATTAGTTAAAAATGAGTTTTGGTAAAATTAGTTTTGTAACGTAGTTATGATAAAAATTAGTTTTGAACTAACGTGTTTATATTTGGATAATTTATTTGAAAATTGGTTTTCACAAAATTCATAATTTTTCTCTAAATTTAGCTTAAACTCTATTTCATGATTAATTTAATTTACTTGGACTAAAATTTAATCTTTATTTATTTAATTGAAAATATAATATACCTGATAGAATATTTTCTTACAGATCATGATCTATAAAAATTAAAATTTTGAAAAGACATTTTGCTCAATAAATAGAAAAAAATTTATGAAAATTTTATTTTCTTAATTTTTTTTATTTTTTTATTTTTACTTATATATTTTTATCTAACTTTAAAATAAATACCAACAAAATTTAAAAAGTAGAATGAAAAAATAACAATTAAACTGCTCCCCCCAAAAAAAAAACTTGTTTTGTGCCTAAAATTATTTCAAATGAAAAAGTAAAAATAAAACAAACACATCTATAATTTCCTTAAACTCATTTTTTGATCCTGACCACTTTTTCAACTGGTCCCAAACAGACCCTTATGTGGTTCTGTGGAGAACGGGTCATGCTTCTATAGATCTGTATCGTATTTGTGTACGAGCCACTCTATCTATCCAGCTACTTCTCTAAAATATATGCCCTAGCTTGTCGGCTACACACACGCACACATATTAGCTAGTAGGTACTGAGGTACAGGATTTGCACATGAGAAAAGGCAGGAAGGGACAAGCTTTATTAACCTAAGCTACAGTTGCACAAGTGGGTATCCGTACTGCAGCATTCACCGCCATAAGATGAAGAAAGAAGAATATTCAGAAGGATTGTGGTTTTTGATTTTGTTTCAGAGTGGTGGATCTATTGGTCCCCCATATTGGTACGACATAGAGATACGAATCCTTTCTTAGGGTTGTTATGCTTGCTATTGTTATGCCTACCTCACTTCCATATCGGTACGACATAGGGCTAGCAAAGTCTCACCTCACATGCATATATGAAGTCGTATTAATTTCTCTTTGTAAATCATCTTATCTGCTAATTAACAAGTAAAACTCTGAAATCTATTGGGGAAGGAAAGAGATGAAAGAGAGGCTTTTGAAAGTGACTGCACAACTTGCAGAATTGATAGAGTCTATCATGAACCAAATCTTAGTGAGATCACTCACTATATTCTTTATTTTCCTTACGCAACATTGCCCATTAGGCTGGAATATTGAAGTCTGCAATTTGAATCTTCATTTTTGTTTTATCAGTACAAAAGTAGAAGGAATGGAAGGCACCTCCAAATAGGACGCTATTAGTATATATGTTGAGAATATTTGTACTTAGAGACCCAACTCACAAGATTTTTACACATGCCTAAATCACAAACAATTTAATTTACCTAGTTGAATTTATTCGATTGTGACTGACGCTAAGAGATCCATCTTCTAGGAGATACCCATTAAGTGGGAATTTGGATTGGTGAGGCAAGAATTCATTTCCAAATCCTTGATCATTTGTGATCTTCTGTAGCTAGAAGGGCTATAAACTTGGTTCTCAACATGCGAATGTTTAGTTTTCTTTCTAATTTCTATTTCAATTATCATATTCATTTTATATATAGTTTTTAAGGAATTTGAAATTGTATTACAGAAACACGTATTGTTTCCTGTCAAAATGAAACACTAGTCTGGTTTTTTTTTTTTAAATACGGACACTAGAATGAATCTGAAAATTCAAGAAAAAAACTTGATATTTGCAGTATTCAAATTGATAAAATATATATATGAATTGTGTATATATACAATATAATAAATTTTTTTTCAAAAAAAGTAAAAGGTTTTTTCTATTCTTTTCTTGGTAAACATTTCACCCGATATCTAAAAACCATATTAGGCCTTAATAATGCAAGTGAGTCTTAGTGAACACATGAATGTAAAGCTCTCACAAAAATAATTTTATCCATTTACAAAATTTGACCCCACAACCTTATTCAAAGAAAATAAGTGTGCCGAATCATCAATTGGTCAATGGTAAACTTTGTTTTGATGCCCGTGCCATACATATATATATATATATATATATTATGAAGCACCGATACTTAAAAAAAAAAAGATGTATCTGTATTCAATATAGAACTCTAGTGGATTTAGGTCTAAGAATTTCTTTGGATTTTCCTTCTCCCTTTCCCTTTCCCTTTCCCTCAAAATAATTCCTTCCTATCAAACATAGCATAAGAGTTGGTTCATTCTAATTCATTCACAAATCACAACTCATAGGATAATTAACGGCATAATCTATGGAGTAAATGACATAATTCGTTCACAGGATAGACGAGCAGTTGGAATGAAAAATGGCCAGTGGAGCTACATATAGTTTATAATAATTGCAAATTTTCTAGAATTCGAATTAAAAATGAAAATATTTTTAAAGAAAAAATTATGATTATATTGGTAACAATCTTCACTAAAATCCTATGAATCAAAATCTTCAATAACAACCAAAAACATATTATTTGTAAATAAAATTAAATTATAATTATCATTTATAACTTGTAATTATTTGTAAGGTACAAGTTGATAGTCAATTATTGATTTTTTAAATTTATATTTTAAAAAATATATGTATAATTTTTAAAATTTGTTTGCAACCTTTACCAAGGTCCTAGCTCCGTCATTTTAAATGGTGTATCTTGTAAGTTGCGAATGGAAGACTGGATGAATTCTTATCGCCTCTCACTGAATTTGCCTCTTACTTAATTCAAATCTAACCAAGATTTACTTAAAGAGACAATTTGTCTCTTGCTTCAATACATTTGGTCCCTATTTATATCTCTTGAGCAAATCAATGATTATTTTTTCACAACGAAAGGGTTATTGAGCATTACCCACACTCCACCCTACTCTTATTATTGAACTAGCCTTACATACATATATGGCATAAATCAATAAATCTAATGTCTCATTCTTGCTGCTATTTCATTCTTTTTTTTTTTCAAAATTAACTTAAGATATATAAAATACAAAATAATTAAATTAATATTATCTCATCTCTTTAAGAGATGATAATATATTACATAGACTTATATTTATATTTATTTATTCTTGTAAAATTTAAATATGATAAAAAATATCTTTTGGAACAAATATTCATTTCTTTTATCAATAATATAATTTATCTTTGAATTAAGCTGTTGCAACTTCAAAGATTCTTAGAAAAGAAAAAAATATTTTACCCTCATGTAAAAGGGGTTTGACTTAACCCAATGATTGAAATTAGTTTTTGATATATCCAACAACTATGTGATGCATTGCATATATTAGTTGTTTAATTGAGCTCCTTCTCTTATCCTTAACTAAATCTAGCAGAGAAAATTAATTAATCAAATTTTAGAATTAAAAACATGATTTTTTAGAAGATAAGAATCTATTTTTAATAGTTTCAAAACAAAAACATACAATACTAATCGTTGCTATATATCTAAATTCTAGATAACTTGAGACTCATCTCTTACTTATTTGTAGGTGCCTTTATTACCACAAGAACATAGGTTCAAATCTAACTAATAATATATTTTATATTATTCATATGTGATAAATAGCATAATATGACTTATTCATACTTTGTAGGAAGTATATTTAATTACTATCCAATTTTACTTTTTTTCCTCTTTCGAATTCCTTGAATGTACCCGTTGTATGTAAAAAGTAGAAGCAACTTGGGCACATTGTGGGTGTGTGGGGTGCATTCCATCAGAAACCACGGGGGCCCGCTCTCCACTGTAAATTTGCATCGGTTGGTGCATGCCTGTCCCAGAAAGGTAGAGAATAACGATAATAACTGCCGACCACATCCATTGTTTATTCTGAAAACACAGGGTTTACATTTAAAAAAATAATAATAAAAAATAATAACTGTACAGTTTTTTTATATTTTATTAAAATTACACAAAAATTTTATTCAGCAACTTTTTCCAGCAAAGTTGAGTGGTCATATTGTTTGGTTTTTTTTATAGCACTAAAAGTATCTCCCAACCGATAACAATTGATTAAACCCTTTAAGAGGTAGAGATCAGTAAAGTAGGTTTCATTTTTCCTAATAAAATATTTTTCTATACACACAATCATGAATTGAATCATAACGTGTCTAAGAAATTCAGCTATCTACCAACTGTATTAGAACCTTATTAGCATGTTATTTGGTTTTTTCCATTTTAGTTTTGTCCGGTCATATTGTTTGGTAATCTAAATTCTCATTAATCTTTCGTGGGTTTTCTTCATTGAATTTTTCTAAATATGGAAAATTAAAATATGGATCAAGATCAACAAATAATCCTTTAACTTTCAATTTTATGGAATTTGAATATATATTTTAAAAATAAAAATAGATATTATTTTAATAAAATTTAAGAGAGATATTCACATAATTTATTTATAAGATAGTAAGATAAGAATTTTTGGTTAATTGATAATAGAAAATAATATGGTTTATTATAAATTTTATATTATATATTAATAAAATTTTAAACAAACCAAGCCGCTAATAATTAGGAGAGTGTTGTATTTAAACAAATATACAAAGAAAAAAATTTTTGGTCACTAATATGGGTCTCTATCCTCCAACTGAATACTAATTCCTTTAAAATATAAAAATTACTAAAATAGATTTTACTCTTCCAATATAATATTTTTTATATAGATAAAATTTATTTAAGTGGAACAAAATTTGAAAATATACATAACCATACTAACAAAATAAAAAGGGGGGAACAGAAGTACTTATTGAGAATTTTATAATGGTCCTGAATCAACATAGGTTTAAGAAATAGCCACCCAAAGGGGCTCGCCCCAATTAATTAACAATTCATTATTTTCATGTTCGCCTCCTTCTTTGCACCTTCTTGGCCTCTCATACTTTTTACTTCTCATCTCTTCTTCACCTTCCTCCTCCTCTGTTCCTTCTTCCTCCTCCACATCCTCCTCCTCCCCCACTTCCTTGTCATCTTCTGCTCCTTCCGTGTCTCCTATTCTTTCATTATCTTCGCTTTCGCTTTCGCAATCTTCTTCAACCCCTTCATTATCATTGCTCGGCTGTTTCTCTTTCCGGTCAAAGCTGTGATTTTTCAAAAAGCGAAGGCGAAGGCGGCCATGGCTTCTCTCTGCTTGGAAACATGAAGCTCTTGGTGGGACCCTGATTGCCTCGATCACTAGCCTCCCATCCTCACGGTGGGACCTTACTCGAAGAGATTCAGATCCCCTCATGGTTGTCAAAGGAGGCGGAAAATTCTGGGTTTTCGCTTTCCTTCCTCCCAAATAACCCTGACGTGGCCTTGCTTGCTCCCTTGTCGGCGATGAGCACAGCAACTCCATGTCATATCCATTATTCTCAACAATGTCACTTCCCGTTTCATTCCCTAACTTCTCAGTACACAATTCCAGACTCTTCTCACTCATGGGCACCAGAGATCGCTTCGCTTTTGGAGGAACATAGACGCTTTCTTTCTCTGTGGGTTCTTTGGAGCCAGAGGAGACATTGGACAGAACTTGAAGAAAGCTCCACCCTGTACTCTCATCAGTTTTGCGATTTGAATCCCAGAAACTAGTTTTGAAGGGTAAATCAATGGGATTTTGGGGAGGAGTGTGAGGTTTCGAGAAATGAAAACCGAGCGTTAGTGTTCTTGAATCGACGAGCTGAGACTCGAGACATGACTGCAAGCCGTGGCACACAATTGCAGCCATGTGCACTAAAACAGAGTAATCTGTTTTTTCTCTGAGAACAGAGTGAGTGATGTGTTATGTGAGGCAGAGGATTCAAGGGAGGAGGAAGAAGAAGGCGAAATGCTTGAAGTTATGTACTGAAGTGAGAGAAATATGAGAGAATTCAGAAGAGAGGGAATTGGTATGGGAGAGAAATGAGGGAGGGGCTGAATTTGTAGTGCTCAAAAGTGCTATGGACGATTTAAATGTTTTAAAATTTAAAAAGTTATACATATTATTATTATTTTTATATAAAAAAGCTATTTGAGTCATCCAAATTTAATTCGAATAGTTAAGATTGAATTTTATATTTTTATTAAATTTTGAAATTTTTATTTTTAAAAAATAAAATAGTCATGGATGAATAGTAAGCTTATATTTTATTTGAAAAATTCAATTTAAAATTAGATGTTTGAAATCATTTTCTAATTTTTATTTAAAATAAACAATAAAAATTTTTCTATTATCTTAAAAATAATAAAGTTTTTTCCATGTGATTTTTTCTATCCATAAAAGTTGAATTTAAAATCTTACTTAAAAAGGCTATTGAGTCCGTTGCTACTCAAACCAATTGTCATTAATAATATAATAATTATTCCCATAAACAAAATCTTAGATTTAAATTATCAACAAGATCTTCACACAATTAATAATTAATTAAGTCTTTTAAGTATTCTATCCTAGAGTTGATCAGACATACTAGGTGTTCACGACAAAGAAAAACACAGATTTAATCTCGTGAATAAAAAAAAAATTATTGTTGAAAGAGCTAAATTGTTAGTCTCTTTTTTTTTTTTTGGTAGGCAATTGTAGTCTCTTTAATTTCAAGGGAATGAATGGATTCTTACTTTGCTACAAATTTGCAGCTTTCCTATTCTTTTTCAAAAGAGAGCCAACAAAAGGCAAGAGCACCGATGGATTCTCTCTCAAATTTTGGTCGACAGTGACTGCTTCACTTTTTATGTTCAATCTGAAATCTTTAGCTTTTCTTCATTTACCACGACCCATGTAGTTCTCCGTCTACCTTTCCAATCAATTGAGACTCCAGTTCAATATATATGTAATATTTAGATTTTAGTTTAATTTTGTTTAAAAAAAATTTATCTCCTCGATATTGCATTACATTGTTCGCTGCCATATAAATAGAACAATGTCATTTTGAAGACCAAGTCAAATGACACCATATGATGACAGACAATATTTTAAAACAAATTAACAATGGAGATCTTCTTGACATAATTGGAATTGAAAGAAGCCCTAGGTTGATCTAACTTATTTGGCGAAATCAGAAATGCTTTCGTTTTATTTTATTTTTTAATTCTTGAGAATTAGTAAGAGTTTGAGATATATCTTTTGAATTTTGGTTAGATCTCAATTGATTTATGGGTATAAAATCAAGTCATTCTTTTTGTAAACCAACGCCATATATGAAAGTTTTATGTTCTGAAATTTAAAATTGTGGTAACCACTAGTTAACCCCTTTTTCTAAAAAACTAAAAATAATTAATATAAGTCTACAAAATAAAACTTTCATAAATTTTCTATGTTAAAAACCTTTAAACTATAAATCTAAATCACATCAATATTAATATTGATATAAAATTTTTAACAATTAAGTCGTACTATTTATTACAAATCATGAATAATATAACTTTTTTCTTAGATTTCGTACAATATATATAATGTATATAATTATTATAAAACATGGAGTCAAAACTTGGGCTGATTGCTGTTGTATTAAAAAAAGAAAAAGAAAAATCAGCCCACAGCCTTTGAAAAAGAATCAAACAGATTAAAACAGCACAATTATTTCGGTGTTTATCAACCAAAATGATGAGTCGAATATCATTTGGCAACTAAAAAATCAGACACAAAAAAGAAAAGTTAAATCCTTATATAATTCGTATTACTATGAAGGAATTATGAATAAAAAAATGGGTTGTTTGGTGAGTGTTGGGAAGAATTATTGTTACATGCATCAATGATTATGTTTAGGGGTAAAATCTCGAGCCAGAAGAACAGAATCCCATGACCTTATTTTCTGTATATCAGAGAATTTTGTATCATCTGTGTCTTACAATTATGAATCCTATAAAGTATGCAACCTTATATATATATATATATATATATTATATAAATTTTAACCTTTAATAAGTATTTAATTAAATATGGCCAAATAAGCATTTGAATAAACTTAACCTATTAAAAACATATAATGGATCAATATATATCATTGTAAAATTTATAACATGCTATATTATTCATAAATTATATTATACAATTCATGAAAAAATATGCCTATGGTTGTGTGTGTGAGTGAGGGGCATGCTATCAAACCCAATTTCCTAATTGTAAATTACTTTCTCCTTTGGTCCTTGTGTAAGAATAGATGTTTAAATTCTGGTAAAAAAAAAAGAAAAGAATAGATGTTTAAATTGAATTATAAATTTTTGTCACATTATTATATAATATATATATATATATATATATATGAAAGCTCTCTGAAATTAAAATATCTTCTTCAATTATATTATTTTATTTCATTAAATGTATAACCTATTAAAAATGTTTTTAAAACTTTTATTCCAATTCAATTTTTATGAAATTAATGGTTTAATTTGTTTTTATTACTATCCAAAATGCATATTTAATGCTTATTATATTATATTTTATATATAATAAAAATACAAATAAATTGATGAAAATAAATAATTACTCCTTTTATCCTATATTATAAGGCAACTGAGAATTTTTCTTATTCCATAATATAAGGCAACATGAGGGGTTTTTTTTATTCCAAAATATAAGGTAACATACAGTAATTTATCATTTTTTTCTCTCATTTATTATATTATTAATATTATAATTTGTATTATATTTAATAAAAGGAGTGAAATTAATATGAATGAAATTCAAAATTTTGATTTTTTTTAAGTTTAAGAATATAATAAAATATTTTTAATATAACTCATTCTGTTATCTTATAATATTAGATAGAGGTAGTATAGCTCATCTATTATGTACATTATGCGAATGTAGGTTATAGTTTGATTTCAAAATAGGAGAGAATATATTTTTAAAATAGGAAAGAAAACTTGTGGTAAGAATGAATATATATATATATATAAAGTACGCATTTTTCTAGTTGTACGGATAGTTCAAAAAGGCAAGTTCAAAAGCCATTTGAAAAGGAACCAAGTGATTCTCCACTAATTCTTGTTTACCTGTGTCGGCTAAGATTTACCTTTGAATCTTGAGATGTGTTCTTTTCAAGACAAACTGTCTCCCCTCTATCTCCCTAAATTAAATTTTTCTCATTCATGCATTAATATTGTATTTAGATTGAATCATTGAAAAAAGAATGATATAAGATAATTTGACTGTGTATGATATCGATATTTCGTTGTTGCACTCATCTAGCTATTATTTTTGTTTATCTCTCCTCAAATGAATCATATACATTCATTTATTTTTTTTTGTAAACTAATGTTGAAGATTTAGACTGGGATCTCCCTTTTCATAGTCTCTTACACAAATTATAAAACCCCACAAAAAGAAGTAAATAACAAATTAGTGATCAAGCCTAAAACTAAAAGTTCAAGTATCCCAAAACTTTGTTATCCTTTTAAAGTATAACAGTTCAGAGCTAAACACAAACTTTCCTCAAAAAAATTTGTAGACTTTTATAGGATGAATTATTTCAATCTTTTTTTTTTTACAAACCACTAAATGTCTGTAACTTTAAGTCATTTCAGACTCTAATTTATTCAAGTTAAGCGGGATAGAACTATAAGGGTGACAAGCTTCTCTTAATAATATTTAACATTCTACTGGTTAAACTAGCACAACCTTCTAACAATTGAGTTACCCGCTTGTTAATTAGTAGGGTGAACCATTTCATTCATGCGTGTGACCCTTTTAGAGGCAAACGAGCAGCTGGCACCATAGTTGAATATTACTTCCCTCACTCTTATCTATATATACGCATCGTATTACAGCATAATATATATATACACCTTCACATCTTAACACACACACACACACACACACACTATATGATGCTGTAATACTACCAGTCTCTCCTGTGGTTTTGTGGCATGTTCTTAGTGAACATTATATATATATATATATAAAAATATAAAGATGCAGAATAAACTGGAGGTGCGTGTGGGGTGTCTATATGTGTGTGTGTGACTGGGTCTCACAGTCTGAGTCTGAGCATAATCTTTGCCAGAAATAAGAATATTTTAGTTTCCATTTTGAGACAGTACGTGGATTTTATGTTTATACCATTTTTGGTAGTATTTGTTTGGTTGCTAGCAACGAACTCCCGTTTACAACTAAGCAATTACGTGTACGACTTTCATGGGAAAATTATTAACTAATTCAGACATGTGCACACGATTATCAAGCCCCCACACAACCCTTATTAAAGAATTGAATTATTGATATCCTTTGATAATACTATCACATTAAAACATAATTATCTACTATACGTATTCCTTAGTACTCTTAAATAAGCATTAATCAAAACCATGTGGCTGACCGTCACCGACAACCTCTATATATTACCAGTGCAAAAGTAGTCTACTCAACAAATTGGCATAAAACTTTTGACTGATTTCAAAGTGTTGCATTGACTCTACAGTAATCATCCTGACAAGTGTTCATGTAAGACATCATAAAAACTTTCCTAAAGACGAGACTAAATTATTTATTCTTCACTTAATAATTTAATTTTTTTTAAATAAAGTATTATTTTACATGTCAATGAAGGTTAATTCAAGCATAAAGAATGAATACGACTTATACCTTATATAGATGTGAATTCAAATGTCATTGTTAATATGGAGATCTTATTGATTGGTAATATATAAGCTTAATCATAGTGATTTAATGTTAATCAAAGTTTCATCTGATCAGGTTTGACAATTTTCAAGTATCCATTTGTTTGAACTGTCCAGGCTACTTCCTGGAATTTTTTTTTTTTGAAAGATGATATATTCCTAAACTAAAAATAGCACGATCCCAAGATTTCAAAGCCGCAAGATCATCTGAGAAATGACTCGTCATTACTTGAAGCACCTTTCTAGCAATAGAAAGAATT
Organism: Adenanthera pavonina; assembly: GCA_026686845.1. Lineage (NCBI taxonomy): Eukaryota > Viridiplantae > Streptophyta > Magnoliopsida > Fabales > Fabaceae > Adenanthera > Adenanthera pavonina. Next base: position 33,361,715 of record JAIVEN010000018.1, read on the forward strand.
CGCCATTAATTGGTAGCTTTACTTAGCATAAAAATTAACAACACATCTCTAAGTACACACACACGTACCCTTCTCTTTAATTTCTTTTCAGAATATAAAACATAAAGAAAGAAGCTAACGAATCTTTAATGTACCTCTAAACATAAGCCTGGTGTGTCTTGACGTTAAAGCTTTCCTTCTCCCGTGAACCTACTTCAAGTTCATATCAACTAAGATAAATAAAAATAAATATTATTTGCGCCAACTGACAAAGAAGAAACTGATCAAATCTTTGCATCACTATACCTAGCTATCTGGGCCTCTCAGATTTTTTGCTTTTAAAGCTCTCTAAACCTATTTATAGCCACCCTCGATCATGACGATCCACTTTGATATATATATATATATATATATATGAGAAAGAGAGAGGAAGAATGATTTTTACATCAGAATCCATATATGTTAATCAAATGCATGTTCTTTAGTTTTGTTTTTCAGTAATGGAGAATCTCTAGCACAAGACTATGCGTCATGCACCTTTTGGCCTTAAGCAAACCCTCTAGGGTCACTTAAAGCTTTCAATTTGCTTCGCAATAATTTATTTATAACCCTACGTAGCTAGCTAGCTACTAGCTAGGAACTTTATAGGGAACGGCAAGAGAATCCAATTCATCATTCATTCATGGCTTACATTCAACAAAGCCAAAAACGTCGTGTGACCTGTACAACTTTCCCATAATTTATCCTTCAAATCAGCCCCATAAATAAATATTCTTTAAGAGAAAATATTAACCATTAATCAATATATCAATATTAATATATCATATAAAATTTATAATAAATTATACTATTCATAAATCATAAGTTATAAATAATATGATTCATTCTTTATATTTCTTGCAATGCACAAAAAATGTGTCTAACAAAAAATGAGTATATAATAAAATATACAACAAGTCACTCTTATCAAATTTATTTATCTAATTTCATGTAATGTATAAAAGTGCGTGTCTTGTAGTAAAATTTACAAGAAAACACTATATATTCATAAGTTTTGAAAAGTGTGGCTAATTTCTCATAATTTATACAACACATGGTGATAAGTAGATTTTGTGCAATTAGATATGTATATTTTTGGAGTTATACTTGATTAATCTAATAAATATTATACACCTATTTAATTATTATATATATAAGTATGAATTAATTCATGCTAGAAAATTGCGAATGGTTCATTAAATCAGGTATATTTTCTTCTCACATTTATTTATAAGGCAAAATAGGATTTTTGACGTAACTAGACGTAGAAGCAATATCTTCAATAGAGAACAAAGGTTTTCATATTCTCTGTAAATATTTAAATGGGGAGATGACCCAAGACGTCCAAATCTCATTCAAGGAGGCCGCAAAACTCAGTTCTCTAGTTATCTTCTTCATTATTGCGATTGACGATGTCCACTAGCAGGATTTAGCCAATCACTTGGGAAAAATGTCTAGGTACAAATGAAAATCTTTACACACCACTTAATCTGTACGTTTTCTAGATTCTTTTTTTGTGTCTAGTTCTCACTGTGAATCACCTAAATGGTTATGAATCAAATTGCTAATCAAATGCAGGATTAGTGAACTAAACTTTATGAGCATCAAGCCATGAAAAGCGTTATTAAGGAGCAGCCTCATAGTTGATAATTAGCTTTACAGACTGATACAAGTACTTATGATCAAGCTAAAAGTACAGATTTTTATTCAGTTCAAGCTAATCTCAACTGGCATATATACATGCAAGCATCATCAGAACATGTTGCTAGCCTCCATATATACTAATTAATGAATGACAGTTGTCTTTAATTCTTATCTTTTTAATCCTAGCTAGCTACAATAAGGTGGTTTGCCAGGAGTTGCAGCATTTGGGCTTTTCAAGTTGGGAACAAATTGCCAGTTATAAAGAAGAATAATCGTACTGACTATGCAAATATAATACTCATATAAAGCAAATTTAAGGTACTATGAAGACGATGTTAATTATACATTTACGCATTCAAAGAAAAGAAAAAAAAATCAAATTTATTGTACAGTGAGACAGAATGAAGTGCCTGAGTTTTATTTTTTTAAAATGATGAAGGGACGAAAGATACCTAAAGTTTTCTGACACCCTCAACCTCAAGCATAATCATATATATTCATAATCACCATTAGCAGTTAGTATACCTTTTGTTACAAAAGCAAGCAACTTCCGTTAGTTTACTATAGGTTGGACAGCTTTGCTCCTAAAGTTTCGCATCTGGTCTCACTGCAAAAATTTTAATTCCCAGGCTGGGTTAAAGATCTTGTTAATATTTAAAAAATATTAATTCATTGATTACTTGTTTTGGTGGAACCCAAAATTAGTGAAAATAAGACAGATCGAGTGGTGTGAAAATTTGAGCTCATAAATAGGAATATTCTAGTGGAGCCCACTGACCATGCCAAATAGATATGGGAATATGGGTCATGTTGACCGAGTAGGAAAAAAATATACTCCCTCCAATCAATATTATAAGGAGTCTTTTAAAATTTTTAGTTAGTTAAAAATATAAAGTGTTGTATTAATTTTTAATAATATTTTACTTTTTTATCCTTATTAATTTATTACCTGTCTCGTAATTTTGAAAAAAAAGAGGAGTGGAACTTGAAAATTCATAAAGGTAAAAATGGGACGTTAGGGAGTTTTTTTAAAAAACTTAACGTTTGTAGCTAATTTTTCTTAAGAAGTATGAATTAGTTGAAAACCCTTTATAATATAAATCGGATGAAGTATATGAGTTGACCTATTCTTCAAATGATTTGGAATTTTCTTAGCATAGCCCACTAAAGACAGGCTGGTCAACCAAACGAGTCAAGCCACTTATTGTTTTCTTAAATTAAATAAACATTATTTTTTCAAGTAAATTGAAATTTCTATGTTTATGATCACAATTCATAATTTACAAAAATAAATTATCAAAAATATTAACTTTTCACTAATCACAATTCGCAATATAATTACAATTCAAGGTGTTATCTTCAATTCTCCATAAAATTTACAATTATAATTCACATCTCAAAATGAATGAGGAGGAGTAGAAATCAATTGTTAGGGTGGTGGCAAAAATAATAAAGCAAAGATAAGGGAGAAGTGTTTTAGAAAAGCAAAAAATAAAAAGTAAAAAAGGACAAGATGGGCCGGCCCTTTAACACATAGGCCAAACAAGGCAAGCCCGTGGGCTTGTTTTAAAAATGGATGGGTCACTCCAACCCTTTTTTATGACTAAGTGGGCTAACTCAACAAAATTGACTTATATTACCAACTCAAATGTCAGAGGTAGGGGTTCATAGGCTGAGTCAGGTTTAATCTATAACACCCCTCACGATTTCTTCCTTGGCATTGTGTTCAAAAACGGAGGAAACAGGACAGAGGAAGGCTCAAGTGGAGTCTGTAAGAGCTCCATGCCACGGCGAGGTATGCTGAGGCCGTGGTGAGGATTGAGAAATTTGTTTAAATCCGGATCATTTCGGACGATCGGGAAAGAAAGAAACAGAGGAAACCAAGGGAGACTGCGAGGAGTTGAGCTAGGGTTCACTATTTTCGGCTATTGGGAGTGATTTTCAGACCTCAAGAGCTTGGATTCAAGTTGGTAAGTGTTCTATACTCCTCCCTCTTCATTTTCTTCGGTTAGAGTTTGAGATTTTCTATATTGAGATTGGATTTCCGATTTGGGACTAAATCCACCGATTGAAATGGATGTTATGGGATTAATGAAGTGTGTTATGGTGTTCTTGTTGCTTGGGTGTGAGTTTTGAAGGGATTATATGTGTTTAGAGCTTAACCCTAGGTTTTTCTTGGTTAGAGCTCTTGGGAATCCGAAGTGTAGGAGGTTGTGTAGTGTTTGAGTAATTCCTAGGAGCTTACTGATGCATAAAAAGGGTGTTGGAACCTTGAGTTTGCTTAAAGTGGTTGAATTGTGATGTTTGAGTGATGGAATAATTGTGTTATTATAAAGGTTGTTTGGTTAACCGAGAGGGGTTCACGCGTGTTGGATAATTTGAGAAATTCGTGGAGCTCACGTGTGTGGTATTGACAACCTAAGGTAACCAGGTGTATGTTTGTATTGTATTGTTTGTATGGTATGATAGAACGTATATCTGTATATATATGCATGTTCCTTTTCATACCACGATATTGAGTGTGTATATGTATGGTTTTCTTATATATCGTGATATGCATGGCTAGTTGATGTATAATGGTTGTATATTTATATTGTGATGTGTAGCATCCTCATACCATTGCATGCTAACATGTCCATATGATGATTGTAATGATAATGATGTATCTATATATGCATAGAGGCATGTTGGCATGACATTGGCATCATCACCATATGATTGCATAGTGAGAGATTGATGATGAGGTGATGATGATATAATGTGATATGAGAGAGATCCTAGTCACTAAATTCTCTACATGGGAGAGCCAGGTGGCATAGGACAATATGATATAATGAAATATCCCTGTCACTAAATCCTCTCCTTGGGAGAGCCAGGTGACAGTGGATTTGGGGATGCATCTTCCCTAAATCACCATTAGTTCATGATGGTCCAGGGAAAAGAGAGCCACGGTCTAAGCTTTAGTGTAACCATTGGCCGGGTTGCATTAGAGTAAAGTGAGCTTGGTGATGTCCCGGAATCAATCTTCACTGACTGTTGGAAGGGAATCATTTATTGAAATGTTTTGTAATGACGACAGCTCATAGTTCTAGCCGTGTGTGAGGGAGAACATGCATACCATTCATTAGCATTACATTGCATGACTGTGTGGGTTAGTATATATGTATTGTATGTGGTTATCCCTGGTTACTGAGACATTGTCTCACACCCCTCTCCCATGAATAACCTTTCAGGTGACGGTTCTGGCACTAGTCCAGAGAAGACGCAGGAGTAGCTACGTATGTGGGAATAGTCTATGTAATGTTTGTAATGTTGGATATTGTATCTTGTACTAAGTAGGATAGAATAGTTTGTAATGAATATTTGGATAAGGTATGAATTGTATGGATTATGTATGTTGTATGTATGGTTGCATGGTTTTGGATGATCAGAAGTAGGTATGTTGGTGTTTGTGAGCGCAGAGGGATTTTGGGCCTGATTGATGTATCTTAGGGCCTGTAGCCCGTTTGTCAAGTAAAGGTTCCAAGGGGTCAAATCTCAAAGAAGTGATTTTTTTGGGGTGAAACCTCTTTGGACAGGTTGGTTTAGAGGTTTTGAACCTATTTGAATGGTCTCTAAGCGACCCATTGTCTTTGGTGGCAATTAGAGGTGGTTAGTGGTGAGTTTTGATCAATAAGTGGCCAAAAAAGTGTCGAGAGTCCAGAACCTCCACACGGAGTTAGATTAAGGTAAAAATAGTGTCTTTGGATAGATGGGGAATAGGTTGACTTGTAGGAGTTGGAATTAAGTCAATCAGAGATCGGAGCATAAAGTTATGCACGTCAAAAGTTCACCCCGGAGTATGAAAGTTGCTGGTAGGGCATATCAGCATGGGGCGCTGCGGCTCCAAAGTCCAGGCCGCGGCGCCAGTGAATCCAGAAGCGATGGAGAAACAGGGGATGCCGGAGCCGCAGCGGTATTGTAGCGGCCGTGGCCCCCAGCCATATTTTGGGTGTTTTGGGAGTCGTTTCCGCTGTTTTAAAGTTTTTAGTTAAGTCTGGAAGTGTCAGGAGGTAGAGTATTACATAATCTGCACCATTGCTTGGCCCAATGAATACTAAAGCCACACCAAGTCAAATACTAGGTTGAGATGGGTTGGTTAAGTATCAAATAAATTTTTTTAAAACATTAAAAAATAAAAAATTCACTTTATTTATTAAAAAATATATTTATATGTAAAAATATATTTCTTTGAAAAATAATGTTAGGATAAAAACTAACGGTTTTAAAGGTTATGAATATTCAACAATTATAAATTATTTTTACATGACATTAAGTTAAGAAATCATAAATAAAATTAAAATAATAAAATCTTAAAAAGTTTTCATCATAATCATATAATAAATGTATTACATAAGATACATAAAGAAAAAATCCCACAAAATTAATCAATATGCATAAAATAATATAAAAATTAAAAATTAAAAAATATACATATATATACACATATAACTTGGGTTGAGTTGGGCTAACAACACTTGACTTGTAGCCCAGCTCGATCAGCTTGATGGTGGAAGAAGTGACTATTACTAGATAGTTGTGTTTCAAATTGGATTTACATTTGGCATCCCAATGTAAGTTTTTGATGACAAACCATTTGATATTTGAATATTACCGACTAATCTAAATTCAAATCAAATTGAATCTCGACTGTGAAAGGTTCTCTCAATGATTTTTTTCATTTATAAAACTTAAACTTATAATCTTACTTAACAAATGTTAAGTCTCTTACCGTTTAATCAATTCATTAAGAGTTTGAATAAATTTTTTGTTTTGGCCAGGAATGCATCTTTAACATATGGATGAAAACAAAAAGCATTGACTAGATAAGGTAATCTCATAAAAGAATTACCGAATTAAGATTATTTTTAAAACATATATTCCTTTAGTCTTTATAGTTATTACAATGACATATCTAGAGTGAATACTGATAGAAAACTTAATGTCATCATATCTGTTAGGTTTGATGATCAATATAATTAGTTTTAATGATGTCAAATAATGGAATAAAAAGCTTGCATGATATGTATATTTATTGTTCATTATATTATTTATATCATGAGTATTATATGATATGAATTGAACTAATTACTTTATTTAAAGAGAGTTATATTCAATCTAAGTTGTCTTAGAAAATAAAAAGTGAGCATTGAAGTGGAGAAATAAATTATCAACTCAAAGTTAAAAACAAAGAAAGGTTGCTCTAAGAACCGAAAGAATGCAATGATATCAAAGAAGCAAGATGATTCGAAGTGAGTAAGTGAATCCAAGAGAAGATGGAAGCTAAAATGTTATATTTATTTTCTTCTCTTAGGATGTATGGTGGTTGAGCCTTAAACTTACTGAATTTTATTACCCTCAATCTTAAATGGGCAATATTTAAAGTTTTGGTAGCAAGCCCAATCTTAAATGGGCAATATTTAAAGTTTTAGTAGCAAGCTTATGTTTTTCAAACTTGTTTTCATACTAAAACTATCTTGTTCTACCAATTATAGGTAGATTTCCTGATAACCACTTGTTCTAGACTTGTTCTTGCTTCTGGGAAAATGCTTGTCCTATCAAGATCCTTAGGTTCATGAAATTGTGGATTTTCACAATGTTGTGTTAATTGTTTTACATCTTAATATGACATTATACCCAACTTGTCGCGACAAGACTTTGAAAAAGAAAAGGAAGCCTATCGGGTTAAGCCTGATTTCATGACAAACCCGACTCCCAGGTTGTCACGAAATCGTAGCACTCCAGAAAGCAACCTAACCTTTCTTTAGTTAGCTTGTCACAAAAAGACCCTCAACTTATCCTACCAAGGTGGATTTTCAAAAATCAATTTTTGATGGATTTAAATTTGTCATAACAAGCAGTAACATCATAAGAAACTTGTTCTACCATCCTTGAACTCAAAGCTTCTAGGTTTCCTCGAGTTGATAGCTTGTCTTAACAACTGTGGTAGGCTGCCATGAAATTGTTCTTGAGCTTTGATTTTGAAACTTGGAATAGTGCTTGATTTCCTAACAAGAGGTATATCTTGTTATAACAACCCGGTTCAATGTTAAGAGGTATGTCTAATGACTAATTAATTTGTCCTACCAATCTACCTAGCTTATCTTACTAGGTTTTGATATGCATTAAATGCAGTAAGTGAACGGTAAAACAAGCTTAGTAACGGTTAGTTAATATCTCTAACGGATATATTTTCTTGAAATCTATATATAAAACTACATTTAAGGTGGTAGGTAACAACATTAAATATGATCAAGCCAAAATGCTATTATATTGATTCAAAACCTTCCTTACCATACTTAAATAACTCTTTGAGTTACAATGTTTCTATCTACTCTTTATAAGTGAGAATTTATCATTTGTAAACATTTTTTTTCTACTTGTGGGTAGATTGCTAAGAGTGGAAAAACTCTAAGGGAGCATTGTAATCATATTGTGTAAGAATGCAAGGAGAAATTCAAGTGTGTAGTAACCTTTGGAATTTAATGTGACTTCACAAGTACCTGAATCAAACTTGTAAGATATAGTGAAAATTTTCAAGAGGGTTGCTTGGGAATTAGATGTAATCCAAATGGTTAGGTCGAATCAGTATAAATCTTATTGTCTTAATCTTCCTCTCTACCTCAAGCTTCATCTTCTCACTATACTCTATTCATCCTTGTTTTAAGCTTCATTAGGTTATTCTTCACAAAGGCATAAATTTTGCAACATCTAATTTATCCCCCTCTTGAGTGACCAGCCAATCTAATAATATTAGTTTATTAACCAAATTGATCAACCATATAATCCTAAATAATTTGTAAAAGAATATAATTAATACATTAGTTAAGGGAATATATATGAGTCAACTGATCGATCACAATAATTAATAACAAAACTTGGAGATGCATGCTGAGAATAATTAAGATCGAGAGATGGTGAGAGTGGCAGGATCACTTGATACATATGGGTTTGATTACTCTCTGTCACCCCCCTCCTCTCTCTCCTTGATTCATTTGCTCACATTAACTTATCTGTGTGTCAGTTTGTTAATATATGTTACATATGGCATGCATGCATGTAACTGCAGAGCTACTTATAAGTGAGGTTGGTTTCTAACTTCTAATCGTTCTTCTTGTTTTCTAGTTGTGCAAGGTTAAAGCTTTTCTGTATTTCCTAAGTTCTTAGAGCAAGTTACGTAGTGGGTCAACATTACCATATGTTGTAAGGAGTTAGGCACTATTCATAACTTATGAATTAAATGTGTGTTCCATTGATTTTATGTTAGGTATAGATGTAGATTATTACAATTAATATTGATATTTCTCTTATTTTAAAAATTAGAGATGTTGTCTCATGTATTACATGAAATATAAAAAGGGAGCCATATTCATGTCTAGTAATAGTATGGTTTGCTGTAAATTTTATATATTGATATGATTATACTTGGCATTATGACATGTTGACATATATTGTGAAATTTGACTTTTCATAAAAAAGATAACCTTTCCTATAAAGAAGTGTTATTATATTCTTAATATTAACATGGCAATAAAGACAACTAAATTGATCTGAAGTTATTAGGAGACGATGTGTTTATTTTTTATATAATCTTATAAATAATCAAATAATTCTATTTTTGGATGAAATGTATATTAAGTTGTTAAAATTTTAATTTCATTCAAAGAAAATAAAATGAAGGGAATTTCATGTAATTGTTTAAATAAAGCGAATTTTAGATATAATTTAATCAAACCTAACAAAAAAAAATCAAGTTGACGCTATTTTTTTTTTTTGTGTAAGAAGTTGACGCTAAAATGTAACTATGTGCGTAATGAAGGAAGCAAATTGAGACACCATGATTGTATATTTTTGTGACAATTATTTTTTTTTTTTACCAGAATGTGACAATTAATTTATTCCATCATTTTTTATACGTTGTAACTAACAATAATCGAACCTATGATAATATGTGATGATGCCGATGCGTACGTATTTGCAAGATTACGTTATTATTGTTGAGTGATTGTGAGGAGTTATTCAATTTTTTCGCCTTCTCGTTTGTTTTTCCAGAAAAAAACTGCATGTATACTTCTTTTATCGATAGCTACTCATTATGAAATCTTTGCAGATTCTTTATTTGAATAAACATCGACAATGACAATAATAAATATATTTTTCACGAACTAGACATAACCCTATATATTATATAAAGTCTAAAAAATAAGTCACACTATATATAAGTTATGAATAGTTTAACTTATTATATGTTTTATATTATATATTAATTTGTAAATTGCATAATTTATATTCTCTTTAAGATTATTCAGCCTAGATAGATCAACCTCGACAAACAGTGCCTTCACCAAAGAAAATCTACTCCATGCAGCTTGACTGAATAAGGAATTAGGAATTAGTGTGCTCAACCAGCTTCATCATCTTATTGTTGACCCTTCCTTCACCAACAATCACCATTACCAATAAACCATCATCAAGTCTTTCCATTCAATATGGTATAATTTAATTTAATGTCAAAACCAAAGTCATTATTATTGTTATTATAACCACTGGCTTTGTCATTATTCAACCTGCAGTCCTTCTTCATTCAAGAACTATCACTTTCCAAACCACCACATCTTAAAAAATAAAAATTAATCTTCAGGTTAAACTAATAAAACTATATCACATAATTCTTTCTCTTCTTTGGTTTCCCTGTCAGACTGAAATTTTATTTCTGTACATTATTTAAAAATGAAGTATTCTTTTTATGTACTATTCATTTGTTATCTTAATTAAAATTTTCATATAATTATTTTTTAATTTTTATCCCTCATATACAATTATTTTTTTACACTACATCAAAATACGCATTTTTTGGCAGTTATTGTGGATTTTATTAGCAGTTAAAAATAGTCAAGCATGTTAGCACCGTAAAAAAGTGTACCTTTCCCAAAAAAAATTATATTCATTTGCGGTTATATCTTATAACCGCCAACAAAAGTCATATTCTTTTGCAGTTATATGTAATAACTGCAAAGAAATTTTGACTTTAGCTGTCAGTTATATATATAATGCCAACTAAAGTGAGACATATTAATTTTTAATTAATTTTAATTTTACTTTTAATTGGCGGTTTTGTAACTAATCATCAACTAAAATTTTATAAATTTTTTTATTTAAATTTGAATATTCAAATTTTAATATGACTTGGCGGTTCTAAATTCCGCCAAGCAAAATATTTACGTTAGTGGTTGTATTAATAACCACCAATGAAAGTACTTATTTTTTTTTCCTACATTTTATTATTTTTACAATCCCATGAACCTGCTTTAATGTCAATATGCAGAACCGAATACCCATAACTAAAAGACATGTATCTAAAGCAAAAGTTATATCATATTCAAAATATCTCAATAAAAAGTTACAGATAATATTTATATCCAATTGATAAGAGCAAAAAATGATATAACAAACTTAATTAACATTATCCAGTAACTAGATTTCCAAAAGTATCATATATATCAGGGTAATCTATAGCTTCTACACTAACAACTAATATATATATACACATAACCAAAAGCTACATATCAAACTATATCTGCCATATATGATGAACAAGAGAACAAAAAAAACATGCATCTTCTAGCCTTTAGAAGTGATCAATCTATGCTTCTTCCCTTGTACTGCCTGCAACATGATCAATTTTAAATTCATAAGCTGCCCAAAACAGATTAGAAACACCAATTAAATGTAACTATATGATAGAACCAAAACTAAACAGCTATAAAGTACAACCAAACAACTACAAATAACATTATAGAATGTGTTCACTTATACCCACCTCCTAAGTCCAATCGCATAGTGGCTCCACTCCTCTATGAGTTCTTTTATCTGAGCTTCAGAGTATCCCTCAGAATATGTATCCAGAAAATACTGAAAATAAAAATATTACATATTACAAAAGCAGTTTATATTATTAAAATTTTATATAAATATCATAAAAATGAATTATATACATACCTTGGAGAGGATCGAGATTTATCGATGTAAAATGATATCTTTTATGTATTTCAGCACATAGTATCCACAATCATTATTATTAGATTGTTTCGGACACTGAATAAAATTATATGAATATTAGATTAATTACAATAAATGTTAATCTCAATAGTTGATTGAATATTAAATTATAAATACCTGAATACGTGTCCATTTATACAATAAGGTCAGATCTGGTGGAGTCTTTTGGTTGTTGGGCTTATTATTGTTGCTTAGCCCGCGTGCTGCTTGAAACATACTCACACCTCTGTTAAACATTACGAAAGAAAATTAATATAGAAAAAATTGAGGTTAATAAATAAAAAAATACAAAAATACATAATATAATTGTATATTCTTACTGATTTATCATCTCTAGCATCTGTGGGCGGTAGTCTGGTGGATTTCCTCTAGGATCCAAAAAATATATTTTTGCTTTGATTAGTTCAATATAAATCAATATCCAATGATTCCAAGGAGAAAAATTTACTAGTTTTAGCAAAGAAATTTAAAATAAAGCAGTTAATCATGAAATAAGACATTATTTAAAAGTTTAGTGATAAATGACTCACCCCTGCAAAAATGGTGCCAAAAATAACACCCCTTCACCTTCCCTTTGCAGTCAATGCATCCGCCACATCTTGTGACTATTCTGTGATCTTTCTCTATGGCATCAAACCCGATGTATAAGCTGAAATATCTTGTGAGTGGATGAAGGCAAATCTGTCGGTCAGCTGAGAAGGGACTAGAATTTTTTCATACAAAAATCTAAAATAGAAAAAGTAATAGATTAGTATCACATAGTCAAATGAAAGATCAATTCATTTATGTTAATTTCAATACCTGATGTATATGTTAATATTCTGTACCCCAAGCCATCTATGATCAATGATGTAGGAGATCATATCTTCAGTTATCACTTCAGATACTTCCTTTCTATAAACCCCTGCATCATAAGGAATGTGTATCAATTGCCACAACCCCATGGTTAATATACCATTAAGCAATTAACGATTTTGTGAGTTTGATGACTAAGGTCGTCCCTTCGCTGGTGCAATGATTGACTCCCCTAATTGTCCCGACACAACATTCTTCCCTTTACTCTTTCCTGTGGACTGTGCAACATAAGTAGTCAGTTGATTAACATACAAACAAATTGTAATTAATTGGCTTGTCAACTAACATATGCCTTTTTCGGTGGAGTTATAGTAATGAGATTCACAGGTCATACTACAAATCCACCCATGGCCTGTTCTACCGCTTCTGCTCCCTCGATAGGCACAGGCAACCTCGTTGTCTCTTCTTTGGGAAGTGCAATCAATACTCTGACATGTTCTGCAGGCAAGAGTGCATTATGAAGCATGTCCCCTGGGATGTTATGCACCTGCCCTTTTGTAACCACGCGCCGGGGGTCATCCAGCCATAATAGACAATGTCCTATACCCTATATCAATCATAACATTAGAAATTATTAATATATATCAACAACTAACTATAAATTTAATTAATAAGAGAAGCAATTACCGGGGGTAGATGCTCAGATGGAGGAGTACAACTATCTTTCACACTAGGACTAACTGCAACCCCTTGGCTCCCTTGCAACATAGCTTGTTTAACTAACAACTCAAGCCGGATTAATCGTCTATTCATGTTAGATTGTGTTTCATGTTGTTGTTGGACGATTACCTCCAATTCAAGAACCCTAACTGCAGTATTAGAGTGGCGGCATTTGGTCCCGAAATAGGCCCTGTTGGTGACACCAAATCCAGCACCTCTAACACGTCTAGGGTGTTCAGGGAGCTCCAGTGCTTGGCTAAGTACATCCAACCTTGAGCCTTGCTCGCCTTCAGAGGTCTGATTTGAAATCTGGATCTGTGAAAATAAAATAAGAAATAATTTTTTGTCCTTCTAAAAAATGAGAGTTCAAATCATTATTGTAAGGTAGCACTTACTATTTTTTCAACAACTTTCTGAATATTCTCATTCTCAATAATCCCTTCTTTGTTTTTCCTGGATTCTAACCACAGTTCATGATGGGGTACTTTTGTCCGTGTAGATCCCTCCTTCAATACCTGTGCATTCACGGAAATAATAATTGTGCATTCGAATAAATTTAAGTATTGACAAACATAAGATATACATGCACTTACCAACTTCCTCTCTACTCCAGAATATCTTGGACGGCCGGCTCGATAAGGGTACTGTTGACTCTTTGCCATTTGACTATTTGCTTCACTTAATTTCTGAAAAATTTTTAATACTAAAATCAAATAATTATAAACAAAGAGGATTATAATATTTTAATATAAACAGGAAAAATTGTTCACCTTAAACTTCTACTGACGCAGCAGATCGATAAAGCCATCCCAGTGTTCCTGTTTTATGTAGATTCTAAATTCCTCAGGTGGATGCTTAATGATGTTGCCAGTTTCATCTTTCATAAAGTGCCTCGTTAAGATATATAGAAAATTACGCATCGAAATCCCTGCCTTTTGATATATATCAAAAATTTAAATGAGACTTATTTTAATATTTATTGATATTGTATTAAATATATTACGATTATAAATATAAATAATATATATTATCATTATAATTATATTTGGGTGGGGAGAGGGGGTGTATGTGGTTGGGAGGGGGGGAATGGATGAATGAGGGAAGGGGGATAAGGTGGCAGGATTATGTTTAAAATATATATATATATATCTTAGTTTGATATAAATTGAGATGTGTGTTTGATACAAATTGAGAAATGTGAGGGTACATTTTTTATCTCAGTAACATTAACATCGAGAAATAAAATTTATAGCATATTACGAAATAATGTTTAATATATAATATTTTGGTAATTTCATGTTATATTTATAATATTCAAGTCAAAAAGCCGTTCCCTCTGCTTCGTGCTTGAACACCTCTACTTCACACGACCGAGGTACACACGAGCCTCTCTCAATTTCTTTGTCTAACTGAGCCTCTGGCTCACTCGCCCCTGAGCCCTTAATTGGGTCACGGTTATTTGGGCTGAGACGCAGCCCAAATATTATTTATTTTTATTTTTTAATAATAATAATATTTTTTATTTTATTTTTATTTTTTTCTATTTATTTTATTTTTTATTTTAATAAATTTTTTTGCTTATTTGAAAATTTATTTTTATTATTGTTTTTTTAAAATTTTAATTTATTATATTATTTTTAATTTATTTTGTCTTCAATTAATTTTTTCATTATTTTATTTCTCATGTTAACTCCATAAGGATAAGGCTAATATTGTTGTTGTTATTGTATTGTATTATTTCTCATCACTATTATTATTATTATCATCCTTTTTTTATTCATTTATTTATTATTAATTTTTTATATTATTATTATTATTATTATTATGTATAAAACTCAGATAAAATGCGGTGTTCACAGCTTTTTTAGTAAGTAGTGCACGTAGTCTATAAAAAGAAAGCTTTTTGGACGTTTTTGATATACAATCATTTATTCTAAAGCCTTAGAAAAGCTATTCTAAAGTTTTTGAAGCTTGGAAAGAGTATTCTAACAATAGATCCAAAAGAATTCAGGGTGTAATAAGGCTAAATTATTTTCTTCATCTATTACTTTTCTTTCTTTAGTTTTCTCTTCATGTTTTGGGGAATTGTTACTGTTTTATTATTAATAATGATATTTTTGCATAACTAATTTTTCCAATTAGGAATAAGGATATAGTTTAATTGGAATTGATTAAAATTTACTATGAGATTATGACTCTTATTCTTTCATTAAGTTCTTTCAATAGATTTATATTCAATTATATCTATCTTTTTTATGCTTTCTTGCGAATTTTGTAACTGACCATCATAAGATTTACTCTGTGGGTAAACTTGATAGACTGTAAGGTGAAGAGTGAACATAAACCTAGAAAGATAGATATAAACAATGATTCCATAAATAAAATTAGGTGTTTATGGTGACTTTAGTTATAGTTTCAATATTTATATAGAAATTTTGGTTGCCCAAGGGCGAATTGGAACTTAATTAAATATGAATTAATTAATCGAGAGGAAATTATGATAGATTAGAAATAACCGTCGCTATAATTATGAAAAAAGTTAATTTAACAGTAAGTTTTAGTTGTCCCATCAAGGTAAAACATAATCCTTTAATGCTATTAATGATTGAATTACACTTAACATATTTGCCTTTTTATATTATTTTTATCCTTATTTTAATCTTTTCTTGATTTATCAGAAATTATTCTTCTTGACTAAAATTGATTAATTGAGTTAAATCTCCCTTGGATCGACTCCTTAAGTACTCCAAAATATTCTCTATATTGCAATTGGCCCTATATACATGTAGAAACCAATTGAAATATCAAAATAAAAATTAGTTAATTTTTGAGTGGCTAAAGTAAAAACGTAATTCCATAAAGGTATTATAAAAAATTAATCTATTTTGTGAGGCGTCAAAATAAAGTTTTACTCTCAAGAATAGTACTATGTGCTATTTTAAGCAAATACTAACCAAAATCATCTGAGCTCCCCAGAGAACCTGATCATCAATTAGATGTAAACCCAAAACTAATTACAATACTATGAGCCCTTGGATTTGTTCCATTTGGTCTAAAGTCCAAGCCCAGCCAAACCAAACAGTCACATAAAGAAAAACTGTAGATTCCAATGCCGTTGACCCAAATAGCAGAAAAATTAGTGGAAAATACTCAAACCAAATCAAATAATCAAATTATGGATTTCCACTACACAAGTTAGCTGAATGGAAGATGTATTAGTTTAACTAATGGTATCAAATTTAAGCTTTAGATATAGTATACATCAAGAAAATTTTATCACTTATATAATTTTGTTTGTCTCGATTTAAATTAGTTGAAATTTAAAATAATTACTAAATATTAAATGCTTTGTTCCAAAAAACTTTTTGATTTATGTGTATTCTTTTACATCTGACCCTAACAACGTACGTATAGGTCATGTATTGCACATAGTTTGAAGAAAAATTTTTCATGATTTATTTTTCATAGCAAATTCTCACTATTTGTAACTTATCAATAATGCAACTAGTTAATTTTTTTATTATTGTATATTGATATTTATATTAATAATTAAAAAAATGAGATATTGGGAATTGGTGTATCAGGAAGCTTCATAAAGTTAGAATACCCCTACCTTCAATCGCATATATTTTATTCTCAGATCTGAAAATGCACAATTTCATAAACAAATCACCCTCACAATTTCATAGAGTTACATACAATACCGACCATGAAAGATTTGAATTTAGTATACTCCATGATTTTTTTTATTTTATTTTGTTGAGAATATTTTTAATATTTATTTAATCCATCGATTATTCATCGTGGCACAAATCAAATTGGGAAAAAGACAGTTTAGGACCTCCATACAGAAATATTGACAAATGAACAGTATCAGTGCTGAATTCAGTTGATTCGAGTTGAGAATTCAATTTATAGGAGTACTGAATTTTTAAATTGGGTTCTTGAGAGAGATTATTTCCATATAGGGGTCCTTAAATATCTTTTTCCTAATCAAATTTCAAGATAATCTTCTATTTAGTAAAGCAAATGATGTGATGTGATAGTAGTTAATCAATTAAAAACAGATACTAAATTTTTTTAACAAGATTGGATTAAAAAACGTGCATACTGTTTTGAAATCTTATGTACAAGGACAACTATATACTTCGGATTGTTTTTTTAAGTGACATGTCTTCTTTCTTCCAGAACCGTTTGGTTTTCAATTAGTTAAAAATGAGTTTTGATATAATTGATTTTATAATGTAGTTATGATAAAAATTAATTTTGAACTAATGTGTTTATATTTGAATGATTTATTTAAAAATTAATTTTGACAAAATTCATAATTTTTCTTTAAATTAAGTTTAATCTCTATCTCATGATTAATTTAATTTATTTAAATTAAAATTTAATCTGTATTTATTTAATTGAGAACATAATAGATTTGATATAACATTTTCTTACATGTTATAGTCGATAGAAAATAAAATTTTGAAGGGATATTTTAATCATTAAATAGAAGAAATTTTATGAGAATTTTATTTTTCTATTTTTAAAAATTTTTCTCACTTTTATTGATTTATTTTTATTTAATTTTAAAATAAATACAGTTGAATATGAATAAGCAAAACATAAAACGCATAGTGCAATGTGCTTCTTTGACAACTCATTTTCAGACCAAAAATGAGTTGGAAATGAATTCTCAAAAAAATGAACCAAACACCACAAAACCCCGTCAAACTCATTTTTGTCCCCCATCTTCATTTACAACGGACTCCCAAACGCACATATATGTCGGGAGTTATCATTGATTCAATTCTCCGTGTTTTTTTAATACCTTGACCTTTATTTAACCAGGTTTTTTTTGGCACATCTATTTAACAAGTTTAACGTTAGATATAACTAGAATTCATATCCTTATAATGTACAAAAAGCTTAAAAAATTGCTTATGAAATCAATATATATATAATAATATATAAAAATATGAATATTAAATATATTTTATCAATCTATATATTTTATATTATTAAATATAATAATGTAGAGACTAAACGATTCTATTTATTAATTTTTCTTTTATCCAATTATTTAAGAAGAGTAATAACTCCTAGTAAAGAATATATATAAGTAATGGTTAACAAACATGAAAAATATAAATTTGTAAATATATATTAGTTACATGGCCTATTTATGATAACACTGTATTTGTCATACTTTTCAAAATTCTTGAATAACTTTCTAAAGTAACTTGTCCTGTATTCTAATATGGTAATATATCTTAACATACAAAAGTGTAAGGATCTTCTAAAATTTTTAATTATAAAGTTCTTTTAGAATTTTGCAAAAGAGTAATATAAAGATTAAAAATATAAAACGATCCAAGGAACTATGTTCAAAATATGAAAAATGAGATAGAAAGTGATTATCTCCATGTTTAAATCATTTTTAAAATTTTGTTGTGAATTTACCAGTGATTATATTATATAGAGAAGATAAAATATATATAAAAGAAATATGAAAATTATCATAAGAAAATTGCAAATAATAATACCATGAAAGTTTACTTTCAAGCATGCCTCATGAACTAAATAATCTCACTGTGTTACAAAGAAACTTACATAATATAAATTTAATTATAGATATTAATGTAGACTTAGATATCAAATTGTGATTTTTTCATAAATATATGCATGATTTTCAAGTTAAATCATGATTTTTTTTTCAGAAATATGTATATAATTTTTAATTTCATATTTATTATCATATCAAATTTAAAAAATTAAAAATATATGGAAAAAAATAAATACTATTTAAAATATATGGAGTTGAATTTTTTCATATTTAGTATAATAATATGGGCATCTAAAATCATGATAAATTATTCTTTTGTTTTATAATATATAATAGAAAATTGTTAAAACATTCATAAATAACATTTATTCTCCCTCAAGCCAGATTATTTCCTCTCTCCTCTAAAATTTGCTTCAGTTTTTTTTTTTAGAAGAAAAATTTACTTCATTTGTAAGTATATGTCAGGGAACTAGTAAATGCAGATAATTTTTTTTCTTTTGTGATTTTAGTACATATCAAAGCAAGTATTTAATTTTTAAGTTTTTTGTTAATTATTCATATTTTTATCACTAAATTACATATCTTTTTTTGGCCGAAAACCATTAAATTGCATGTCTACACCTTATAATTTGTAAGTATATGTCGAAACATATTTATTTATTTATTTCCACTATATTTATTAATATGGACTTAAATAGTTTTGGCCAGAATATCAATTGTCATTATATTGAAGGGTGTGATGGCATTAAAAATGGAAAAAAAGATATTATACAAATTTTAAAAATGATTAAAAATTAGAATAATTTTCTCGCATAAATGTAATAACAAAACAATTTAAACTAAAGTCAATAAAAATTAGAATAATTGTTTTGGTGAAATTAAAAAATTAGAATAATTTTCTTACATAAATGTAACTTGAATTCTCCCCTGCACGTTTGCGCGGGTGAGCTGTGTAGTTTCCATTGTCAAAATGTATGAGATAGCATATTAAGTTAGTGTTAAAAGTAAAGGATTTTGTTTTATTTCCTCTAAAATTGAAAATAATTTAAGGAATGGAAGCATTTCAAAGTATTGTATTTACAAATACAGTTTGGGTTCTAAGCAAAAAGAAAAATACAGTTCAGGTTCTATTTTTTTTTAAGATATTATACAAATTATTTTCAAAATTATTACCATAATGGTGGCATTAGAAATAGAAAAAAAAAGATATTATACAAATTTTAAAAATTATTAAAAATTAGAATAATTTTCTCACATAAATGTAATAACAAAAAAATTTAAATTGAAGTTAATAAAAATTAGAATAATTGTTTTGGTGAAATTAAAAAATTAGAATAATTTTCTTACATAAATGTAATAACAAAACAAATTAAAGTTAATATCGATGCGTAACGACGAAAAAAATGAACCGAGTGCGACCTTTTCAAGGCGAGCTTTTCGCAAACGCGAATCCAATCTCTACTCTCTTCTGAGGAGAAGAGAGAGAACGAAGAAGATGGCGATGGTGTACGGCATTGTCATTCTCTTTCTTCTCTTTATGCTTCTTCTGATCATCGTTCTCATCATTTTTGCCTGCAAACCATGGCGCTTCTTCTTTTCTTCGCGACATCGCTTATCCATCAAGGCACAATTCATTTTCTTTTTCCTAGTATTCGTATCATTTTCTGTTTTTATTTCTCGGAACAGTTGGGCATCGAAGATTTCTATAGAACGACAATGATACTCTTTGTGTAATGCTCAATTTGGTTACGGGGAATCGCCGGGTGATCTAAATCAGCTTTTGGAATTTCTGTGACATTCTATACCGGTCCACGTGTTCTTGTTTTTTTAATCGTTTGGAGGGTAGGTTGATTTGAGCTGGTTCTGTGAGTTTTGAGGAGAGAAAACGCTTCTTGAGGGTTTAGTTTTTCTGTATTTTTTTCCCAGTTACTTGCGAGTGCAACAAGCTGCATGAGAGGCCTTTGAAGTGATCGGTGTGAAATTAAGTGTTCTGAATATGACTTGATTCGACATTGATCTGGGGTTGCTTTTTTCCTTTTTCTCGTGTTTCTTTTGTGCTTTTAATTCAGCTTGTATCGTTGAAAGTTTGTGGGAATTCAGGTTTGATCGATTGGAAATTTTTCTTGGGCTTGGAGCTTCATGGAACTGTATGTTTGTATTATAGCTTTGCACCGAAATTCTGGCTCCACTCATTCCTTTCCTTTGGCTGAAGTTTTCATTTATGTAGTTGTGTCAAGTCTAGTCTTCCATACATTTCTTGCCGTCATTGTACGGTGCGACCTGTATAATTTATATTTTATATACTATTAATGGAAATGGGTTAGTGCTTCAAGCCTGCAAGAGAGGATGAGCTTGAAAGAAACATTTGATATTACTAGTTCATAGTCAAAGTAAAATGACTTGGTCACTTTTCTGTTGAAGGACTGATACAGTTAGAGCATTCATGTCCTTTACTTGCTGAAGTTTTTCAAAGCCTTGTGTTTAACCTGTCAAGAATGCAGCGCAATGACTTGGCATGAATAATATTATATACCAGTTGCTGTGTTCTTTTTTTTTGGTTCTTTCTTTTTCCATTTGGAGGGAAGGTTGATTTGAGCTGGTTCTGTGGGTTTTGCAGAAAGAAAATGCTTCTTGAGGGTTTGGTTTTTCTCTATTTTTTTATTGGAGGGAAGGTTGTTTTTTCCCCTTTTTCTCGTGTTTCTTTTCTGCTTTTAATTCAGCTTGTATCGTTGAAAATTTTTGTGGGAATTCTGGTTTGACGGATTAGAAGACTTTTTCACTTGGAACTTTAAAGAACTGTATGTTTGCATTATAGCTTATTAACAAAATTCTGGCTCCATTTATTTCTCTCCAGTGGCTGAAGTTTTCTTTTATATAATTGTGTCAAGTCTAGTCTTCCATACATTTATTGCTGTCATTATGTGGTGCAACCTGTATAATTTAAATTTAAATTTTATATATTATCAATGGATTAGTGCCTCAAGCCTGCAAGATATGATGTGTTTGAAAGAAACGGTTGATATTACTAGTTCATAGGCATAGTAATATGACTTGGTTACTTTTCTGTTGAAGACCTGATACAGTTAGAATATTCATGTCCTTTACTTGCTGAAGTTTTTCAAAACTTGTGTTTAACCTGTCAAGAATGCAATGCAAGGACTTGACATGATATCCCTACACTGTTAATTTAACTAATTGTGTTTATTTTCATTTATGAATAATATTATATACCTTATGTATTTGTAATAATTTATTTTTTGTCAATTTAGCTGATGCTTTCAAATAACTGTTAGTGAATTATACCTTTGTAGGATGGTGACATAGAGAGGCCCCTTGTCGAAGATGATGCAAGTGCTTTACGAAGTCAGAGCAACGAATTGCACAGAGACTATGATCTTGAGGGTGCTTGCTTTTTAAATGAAGGTCCTTTTCGCTCACCACTTCCACATGGACTTGTTCATAAGCAAAGGCTTCCTTCTTCTTCTCCTAATGTGCCTCAAGGTATTTCACCAAGTGCTACCAATTTTTAGTCAATCTGCTTCCTTCTATTTCGATTTTGGTTACTATAGTGCTTTGTGTAGTCATACTAGTGTTCTTTAACTATTTCCAGGTGATAGTTTGGTTTTAGATGTAACTTCTGATCCTTCAGAAGAAGTTTCACTTGGTCAAACACTTAAGATTCCCCCAGACCAGTTAGCTGAAATTCAAAAGCATACTAGAGAGAATGTTGAAGAGCATAGATTGCAAGATGCAGTGCAAAGAGATATCTTAGATCAAAGTAATTTCTTAAATCTTTGTGATGAAGGAATTACTGTTATATGTATTTGCAAAGGATAAATATGCGAAACATGTCATCATATCTTTCTGTTAGAATTGCAGGAAGTTTTCTCACTCTGGAGGTTATCAGTGGTCCTTCGTGTGGAGTTCGCTGTTCTGTACAGTCAACAAATCCTTCTCATGTCCCACTGACAATTGGAAGAGTTTCTCCAAGTGATTTATTAATCAAGGATTCGGAAGTGTCCGGAAAGCATGCACTTATAAATTGGAATTTAGATGTAAACTTTTCTTTTCTGCTGGACTTGGATTTGGATTTTAAAAGATGTATGTTATCCAGCAATTATTGTAGAATTGCTATTAATTTCAGAAATTGAAATGGGAGTTGGTAGATATGGGTAGCCTGAATGGAACACTTCTAAATTCTCGGACAATCAACCATCCAGACACTAGCAACAGGCACTGGGGTGATCCATTTGAGCTTGCCAATGGAGATATTATAACTCTTGGAACAACATCAAAAGTAGTTGTGAGTATTGAGCCTTTGGACCTTAGCTAAGCAGGTGGCTTTTTTTGTAGTTTGTTTATTGTAGATGTAAAGCATGACCGTGTGTGGATGAAGTTTGATTGATGTTGGTGGAGAATGTTACTGATATATAAGAAAAGGTTATTATAAAAGATTTGTAAACTACATTGAATTAGAAATAAAGTTTTTCTTCTCAGGACAAAAAAATATAAATGTAAATTTTCTTCTTTCTACCACCTCTCCAAAACAAAAAAGCTATTAATTACTCTTTTTTGGAGAAAGAAAATAACAAATACATATTTGTGGCTTCAATTAAAAGGGAAAGGTGATTATTTCATTACCATGAAGAAAAAACTGTTTCCTAAATGGTACTATCGAAGTCTCTGCTATAAATAAATTTTAAGTGGTCTGGTTGCTTTTTACTATTTTGAACAATATTGATCCCATGGTTTTCTTGGAATTATCCTGCAGTGGTTAGCTGTTTATGCTATTACATTATGAATTCAGTGTTTCCTTTTTCTTTAAAGAAATTGTTTTATTCTTTTAATACTATACTAGTATACATGTTTACACTATGTGATTTTAATATTTGGCAGGTTCATATTTATGTGATTTTAATATGTGGCAGGTGCATATTTCTTCTCAAAGTGGGCATCAAATTCCCTTTGGAGTAGGTATGGCATCAGATCCCATGGCTTTACGTCGAGGAGGGAAAAAGCTGCCAATGGAAGATGTTTGCTATTATCAATGGCCTCTTCCTGGGCTGGATCAGGTTCTGGACTTCATGGCGCCCATTCCTTCAAGGACTATCTTTTTTTTTTCTGCAGTTTCCTTGGGAAGCTAATCTACCTATATGCCTATGCAGTTTGGACTATTTGGCATCTGTGATGGGCATGGTGGAGATGGGGCTGCAAAATCTGCTAGCAAGTTAGTATTTTCTGATTTGGTTCTGCCTTCTTTGATTTACTATGCTTATAATCTTTTGTGAAACTTAAATCATACTAGTTTTATTGTCAGCCATATTCTAAGGTCAGGGTTCTCTATTAAAATGAGCATCATAATCATGGTTTTTTTGGCTATTTTTCTCAGTTATGAAGCTATACAGTTTAGTAATGGTTCATTTAAATTATCTTGAACTTTCTTCTATTTTTTGTCTTATAATGTTATAATATGTCCTGTGTTTCAATTTTCATCATGTATGTTTCTGTAACTTGAATCATATATTCCATATAGGTTGATGTTTTTCAGTGATTTTTTTATACTGTCATTGATCATGTGAGGTATATTTTGTGAATTTTTTCTTAGATTGACAGACTTTATTAGCTTAATTATGCTTTCATGTTTTTATGTTGCCATTTCTATATCTAGTATTCCTGTCCTGCTGTAACTTATTGAGCTACTTTGTGGTCTCTCCTGCATTCATCACTTAAAGGCATTAATGGACACTGAGACTTATATTGTACCTGAGACTTTTTTCCATGCACTAAGTGAAAATGTTGGTTTAGACCATCTCAACCTTTGTAGATTATAGTAGCAAAATAAAATTGTTCAAACACTTGAGTTGATCATGCATTTGTTCTGAAGTAATTCTGAGTCCCTTCTTGTTGAAGCCATAAGCTATGTGCTATTTTGCTCCGGTGCTCTAGTCTTGTGATTCTATTGTCATAATAAAACTAATTAGAGCGTGTTTTCTTTTACATTTATGAAATTTAAACTTACGTTTGAGCCAATCCATCTAGAAACAAGCTTTTCTGTTAGAATGAGTCAGAATTTGTGGCACAGCAAAACAAACACACACTATTTTGAATCTATTGTGATGTGTGATCTTAAAGAGAATTGCTATTTACGGAAGAAAATTGGGACTTATAGAAGTAAATCCCTTTCTCAACAGCAATCCTTAGTGACCAAAATGCCAACGACCTTCTCTTATTCATAATCTTGAATATTTTACCTACTCATATTAAGTTATTGTGGTTCTTACTCTTAGGAACTTCACTTATTTTTCTGCAACTTTTTCAGACTTTTTCCCGAGATAGTTGCTAGAATTTTATCAGATTCATTAAAAAGGCAGGGGGTTTTAACACTCCATGATGCATCAGATGTTCTTAGAGATGCATTTTCTCAAACAGAAGCAAGCATGAATCACCATTATGAGGTATTCTTTTTTCCTGTTAGATGTTCTTCGTCTAACTTATCTGCACCTTTGTTGACTTTTTCTTTACCACTTAAATGGGAGTTGACATTGTCATGTCAGTTTCAGAGTTAAATATTTTCTTGCGTTAGTTTTCAATGTGATTATATTATGTGATTTAATATGTTACTTGGCACAAAGTCATCTGCTTGACATATTAGCTTAAAATTAATTCTTTCAAGGAACTTTTTTTGGCCAAGAAATGAATTTAATTCTTTCGTGTGCTAGCATCACCTAGAACATTTATGTTTATGAATAAATAAAAAATAAAAAAGAATAAGAGCAGCAAGGATTGGACTACAAATCTGAGCATTTTCTTTATTCCTTGATTTGGTGGAGCTATACATGAGATATCATTGAGATAATATTTGTTAGTGCAAGTGAGTGAGCTCATAAGGCTTTTTTACATCATAAATTTGCTTATACCCTCCCCTATATTTATTTATTGTGATTGGACTCTTCGCACAATACTGTGTATGATGTCCTTATAACAATAGTAGAAAAGGAAGTTGAAGTTTTCGTGTGTGTGTGTGTGTGTGTGTGTGTTTTTTCCTTTTCCTTTGGTATGGGCTAGGAGATCCAAAGTTCCTTTGGAAGAGGGATGGATTATTGAAATCCTTGTGGCAAAGGTGTCAGGTCCTTAAGGAGCCACTATCTTTGGGTGGGATACCTAACTGACTACCATCAGTATTGATTAGGGAATTTAAAGAACTAAATTAGTTTCAATTACTCTTTTTCTGACAAAGGTTTCAGGTATCGTACTTGCATGGAAGAAGAGTATGTATGACTCCTTAAAAGAAAGTTCTGTGTAACTTGGGGCTTCTGATATGATTCCTAGTGGCTCAGTGAAAGGCTCGAAATTGTAGTGGTTTGTTAAACAATTCTGTCAATTTTTTTGGGTTTACTCCCTTTACCATGAAGCCAAACACGTTCCTCTCTTTAGTTTGTAGATGCCATGCTCCAAATTCTGTTTTTCTTTTTGTTTGTCCCCCATTTTTAACTTTTATTTTCTTGCTGAGCATTTACCATTACGCATGAATCTAAGAACCATGTTTGTTTGGAAGTACTGTAACAGAGATCCAGTACCAATAGAAGACTGGAACATTCTTAACAAACATAAAAAGGGAATTGGCTTTCTTCTATACTCAATTGTTTGGAACTGCTACATTTTTTCCTTTTCCAGTTTCTATTCAATCTTTTCTTGGAGAGGGTCTTGCACTTTATCTTTTAGAACTGTAGCAAATATTTGACACATTGCAACTTAAAACTTTAGTTGTGGCTAGCAAGTATTATTTGTACTTTGGCAATGGTTACATGATGAGATTATTCTTGTACAATTTGACTATATAATAGCAAATTACTTGTGGACCTTAGGTTGGTTAGGGAACATAACCAAGTGAGAGTGCTTTCTTTATATTTAAGTCACTACTCACTAGTAATTCTAATTTTTTTATTAAATATAAGTTGTAAATCCTAATTACTTTCCAGTCTGTTTATTAGGGATGATCAAAATTCTCATGAGTCTCATAAAAGTACCCATTCAGGTTCTTGTTTGGGGATCGAAAAATGGATTTAGGACTGGATCAAGGTCCAGGGAGGGTGGCTTATTAGACAATTTCAAGTTATGTTGATTGTTTGTTTGGATAATATAAATGATTGAGACTCTTTCTGTGATTTCATATGAATAAATTTCATATAGATGGGATTTAACTTAGAAAAAATTGCCCACTTTAAAATTTCTCGAGGTAAATTGGTCCAGGTCCATGAGGATTCCATGGGGAAGAGCATGGGAATTAAGTTTGATACCAGCTAGGGTTTGGGTCCTGGGATGGAGACTTTAGTAAAGTTGATACCAGCTACCCATCTCATCCCATCTTATATATACATTTGTCTTCTGACAACAACTATTAAATTATTTCATGTTTAAAACTTTTGTAACTTGAAGGCTATGGTTCACATTCCTACATTTTATTGAAAAATAATGTGCAGGGATGTACAGCAACAGTGCTACTGGTGTGGGCTGATGATGATGAAAATTTCTATGCACAATGTGCAAATGTGGGAGACTCTTCCTGTGTTATGAAGTATGTTTCTTTATTTACTGAACTGAAGAATGTTTAGGACTTTTTGGGTAAAAAAAAAACGGAATGCGTAGGATGACTCGGATGAATTTTGAATGGGTCAAGGGTAGGCTAGTTGACAGCTGCATCATGAGATCAAAATTAGTATGGGTAGAATGGCTGACAATTTTTACTTTCTCATTGCATTGGAATGTACTGCATTATGCTGATGGATACGAATTTTGGTGTAACAACCCTTTCAACACTAATGATTCTATAACTTGCATCAGAAGAAAAAAATTGTGAATAGAGCTCATGTTATTATTATTATTTGTGGCAATTGGGCCATTCCATTATTTTGTCTAGTCACAAAATTTGCATCCTATTAAAGTATTCGCCTATATGTAACTTGTACATGCATTGCACTTTCTTGAGCGTTTTTTCATTGTAGTTTTGGAACTAAGACATCTTACATTGTGGTTATTTTAGATAGACTGGAATTCTTGTGACTAAAATGTTATTACAGAGCAATTTATTGTCTTTGGTAGTGTCAATGAGAAACAGATCAAGATGACAGAAGATCATAAGATAGCAAATCATTCTGAAAGACTCCGTATTGAAGAGAGTGGCGAGCCACTGAAAGATGGGGAAACACGCCTATATGGTAAAAAGGAAAAAAGAACAAATTTTCATGGTTTATAAAATTGACTGGACGGTTGCTCACACTGATTGTGGATAACTCGGCTGTGAATATTGCAGGTATGAATCTTGCAAGGATGCTTGGGGACAAATTTCTCAAACAGCAGGATTCCCGGTTTAGTTCAGAGCCTTATATAAGTCAAGCAGTGCATATTGATCAAGCAAGCAGGGCATTTGCCGTTCTAGCTAGGTAATTTATCTTCTGAATTTTGCTTTTATTAATTAAATGGTAATTCTGAATATCAATATGCTCTGTCTTTCATTCATGTTCTAGAGATGACTGGGCTGTATTTTGGCAAAAGGTCAAAATTTACATGCCATTTTTTTTGGTGTTTGCTATTTGCTATTTGCAACTCTTCGGGTTTTGATTCGACCATTTAGAATATAACTGGGCATTTTCAAAATTTACAGTGATGGGTTTTGGGATGTCATCAGCATGAAGAAGGCAATTCAGCTAGTGCTTCAGGTTTTATACAGAATAACTTGTGTTTTCAGATATAGTTCATTTTGTTCTTTTCCCCAGCAGTTTGCTCTAACGATTTCCGTATTTGACTGCCCAGGTGAGAGACAGATACTCCTCACCTCCAGAGAATTCTGCAGAAAAGGTGTCTAATTTCCTGTTGGGTGAGGCTAGAACACTCAGAACAAAGGATAACACCTCTGTAATTTTCTTAGATTTTGATAAATTCGCCAGATCCTCTTGTAAATCTGAGTCCTAGTTTGAATTAGGAGTTTTAATGTTACAACAGTGGTGATAATATAATTTTTTTTTCCCTCATGTCCTGGATCTTTTTTCTTTCTCAATTTTCATTGCTTCTCATCCTTATGTTAAGGAATTAAATAACTAGGGAAAGAGCAAAACTTAGGCAAAGGTTCTCAGTTATCTGCTATGAAGTTTTTCAATTAAAAATAATTTTGTGAAATTTTAAAT
Source organism: Adenanthera pavonina (assembly GCA_026686845.1). NCBI lineage: Eukaryota > Viridiplantae > Streptophyta > Magnoliopsida > Fabales > Fabaceae > Adenanthera > Adenanthera pavonina. The sequence continues at coordinate 33,390,725 of JAIVEN010000018.1, forward strand.
GAGAAATTGGAAAGCTAAGCTTGAAGCAAGGATATAGAGCTGTCCATGATTAAGCCCCTTGACTAGGTGGTAGGAGCCAAGGAGGCCACAAAATGCGATTAAAAAGTTATAACGTGATCCTCTATTCAATAACAATGCACGCAAGAGACTAATATAAAATGGTAAAAGTAGACATCGTACATGTTATATATATATATACACACACACACTATACGTACGGAGGTGAGGTCACCCTCACTTCAGTTCGGGAAAGCCCTCATAGAAGAGGAATGAAGCGAACCTTATTTTCTTTTAACCAATCTGATCCCTGTTTTTTCTTCCCTGCTCTACGTCTTATTTTCTTTTAAGCTTTTTCCTTTTATAATAAACCGTATGTATTTTACTTTAAATAATAAAGTGGCTTCTGTTTTGTGCTTTTTAAGATAAAAAATGTTAGAATTTTAATATAATTGTGTATATAAAATTTGTAATAAACGGTTCAGATTTATAAAAGATTGTCTCTTCTTTTTAATTTTCTTTTTCCATTTTAAAGATTACATAGAGGCCCAAAAAAAGGATTTACATATCAAGGATATGATTCATAATGGCTACCCTGGAATGCAGGCACTTCCACAGCACTTTAGAACATGGAAAGAGATTTGAGAAATGGAAAAAGGTGACGGAATGAATAAGAATTGTATTTAGTAAGCGCTTGTTTGATTTGATGTTAGAAACCAAGTTTTGGCCTAAAATTAGGTTTTATTATTTTTCATTTGTATTTGGGTGTATTTATCAAGGTATTAAAAATCGGACCAGCCATTCAACCGGTCAAGACACCAGTTCAAAGTTCAATTGTTAGACCGGGGTCGGACCGGATATGAATAAATTAATATATTTTAGATAATGTAGATGAAAAATAGAAATAATATTTATCCATAATCACAAAATTAACATTCAATCTATGATGAAATGTAAAAATAGTCTACTACAACCAAATTCATACATCATACATAATCATAAACATCATATATCATAGGTTCATAAATAATCAAATTCATCCACAACAAACAATTAAACATCATACATAACCATATCAGTATTTGTCTACCATAAGCATTCAATTAGTAACCATCATAGAAGTCATTCAAGTTAAATTCTTCAGAAGGTGACTCATTAACAACCAAACTAAGAGAACCAGAACCAACAATAGAATCATGTTGATATCTATCAGCATCCAATGAAGTTAGAGGTGGTGGATCTGGGATGTTCACATTTTCATCACCTATTATATATTTGACAAAAAAGAATATTAATGATTATGTATAGAAAACAAGTATCTAATATTAGAAACCAAAATGAAATTGAAAATATAAACCTTCATTCTCTCCTTGAGGCCGTGATGGAATAAAAGTCTCACTTTGAAAATCTGCATCATCAAACTCAGGAGTTGCATCTTCTTCAGTTACCCAAAAATCTACTTTGTCAATTGATTCATAATCAATAGGATCATAACTGCTCTTCTTCAATTGTGACCTTTGATGAAAATCAAAGCAAATGTTAAAATATAGGTTCAATTTTGCGGAAATACAAAAATAGTCAAATATGAATTATTTATATTCAATAGGATCATAATTGAAACGTATTACCTATATTGCAATCGCAAGTTGTAATTAATAAAAACCAAGTCATTCAATCGTTGATGTTCCAATCTATTTCTTCTTTTTGTATGAATGCGTTCAAACAAACTCCAATTTCGCTCACATCCAGAAGAAGAAGAAGTTTGGTTAAGAACCCAGATTGCAAGCTTTTGCAACTCTGGAACACTGCCTCCAAAAATGTCCCACCATATATCTGCATCAAAAAGACAAAAACATTCAATTATATTATAAACTTATATGCCAAATAATAATTAATGGATAATAAATTAATTCTTACGAGGTTCTAATCTACTCGCTGCTGTAATAGTTTGGTCCCGACTAAAAGAGCCATCACGCTCACGATATGTTGTCAACTGAGTTATCATCTCAATATAGGAAGAAAAGTTGTTTGCCTCAAATAAATCAAGCATTGCATCCATAATTCTTCTCTTGTTACAAAATTGATTATCATACAAGATAGCAGGATTCAACAAATATGCCGTTGCATGTAAATCATTCTTCAAGTGCTTATCCCATCGAGCTTGAATAATATTTGTATAAGGCTTATATTTTTCCTTCTTATTATGAAACATAATCTTTATTGCCTTTTTTGCCCTGGATATCCCTTCATACATATAACCCATAGAAGGTTTTTCATCTGAATCTACAAGTCTCAGTAATCGAATAAGGGGAGCTGCAATCTTCACAGTTTCATAACAATCATCCCAAAACTTTTTTTCTAATACAATGGCACTAAATTGTCTACGTGCAGCTGTCTTAGACAATTTATGATCAACAAAATGCTTATCAACAGCCAAGGCTTGCAAGTGATGTTTGTGCTCATGTATACTATACAATGTAATTAAAGTAGTGGCAAACCTAGTCACTCCTAGACGTACAATTTCTTTCCACCCCTCTCTTTTCCTAAGCCATGACAAGAAGATTGTGTGATTGTATACAAATATAGTTATCTTTGATGCCTTTGATTGAAGGTTAGATATATGAGGCATGCTTGCAATGTCCTTCAAGATAAGATTCAAGCAGCGTGCAACACAAGGAGACCAATAAATGTGTCTATATTTCTCTTTTATCAACTTGCCACATTCTACATAGTTAGCTGCATTATCAGTCACCACATGGATAATATTTGCAGGACCAACCCATTCAATAACATCACAAAACAATAAAAACAAAGCCTTTGCATCTTTCACCATATCAGAAGCATCAACAGATTTCACAAAAGTTATACCTTTAGTAGAATAGACTAAAAAGTTGATCAACGTTCTTTGCCTCACATTAGTCCAACCATCAACCATAAGTGTACAACCATTATTTTGCCCTTTAGCTCGATGACTCTCAATGAGTAATTGGCATTCCTTCTTCCAATCTCCCAGCAAATTGACTCTCATGTCATAAGCTGTAGGGGCTTTAAATCCAGGCCCCATGGCAGCAATTGCATCCATAGCTTTTTGAAAGGAAGGACAATTCATGGTATTAAATGGAATGCAATTGATAAAAGCCCATTGAGCAGTGGCCATCCTAGCATTGTGTTGGGCTTCTTTATTTGACAATACACTTTTGATGCTTGGTTGGGAACCGAGAGATGTTCTCGGAGCAAAATAATTTTCAACTACCCCAGTAGCCTTTCTCTTGCCATGAGAATCAAGGACCTTCGAAGTTGGAGTTGGAGCAATAGCTAATTCACATCCCTCTTCCTCACCATATTCTTCACGAATATTATCAAGCTTCTTTTTTAATTGCACTTTTTTTAGAGACTCTTTCATCCTATGACGTATATCATGAGGAACTTTCTTGCAAGAAGATATTTGACCAATGATACCAGCAAGATGTTGCTTCATTCTATTTATTCCACCTCCTCTATAAATTGCAGAACAAAAAAGGCATGTATACACATTAGTCTTCCCCTCTTTTTTCAAGGAAAAATATTCCCATGCAGGATCAGCCTTCCCACGTGTCGATGAGCTCCCTGTTGTTGATTGTTTGTCTGATGAAGGTTCATTACTACCAACAGTACTTTGGCCAGCATTAATGGGATTGGGAGTGGGAGACATATTATCTTGTGTATTGGCATCAGATGTTGAAATATCCATGCTCCTTAACTAGGATGAAGAGAAAGATAATATTAAAGAAAATTTAAAATTAGTACACGGTTCAAGTTCAATGAAGTGAAATAATGACTACAAAAAACATTGTAAGAAACTTAAAGCTCCAACCTAGTTTATACTTTATACTAGGATATTAACATGAAATGGATGTCCATACTCCATATAATTATGGCAAAAAATGTATACAAACATAGATATCATATCTTTAGCAGTTCAGCTTATGTCAATACTCAATAGTCATAGACAAGTTCTAACTCTAATATTTCATTCCTATCAAAATGAAAAATTCAGCAAAGAAACTTAAAGCTCCAAGCTAGCATTATCTATTTGTCCACAAAGAAATTAAGTTTTAGATGTAAAAAATATACAAATAAAAACAAAAGTTAACGTCCAACCCTGAAAATAGCTTCAGCTTCTCCTAGCTCCAAAATCTGAAAATCATAATCGTGTATTTGTGCTACATTCAGTACATTAAACTGCTTCAGCCAAGAAAAACAAAAATAGATTCAAGCCAAAAACTGAAAAAGAAAGAAAGAAAATAGATTCAATGCTTCATAGAACAAAAGTAACAAAACAGAGGAGGCAGGGGAAATCAAAAAATGGCAACCATTGGACCTAAAACAAACACAACACCAAGGGATAAGAGCTGATTGCTGGCGATGACTTGGTGAAGGGAATCTGTGAGAGAAGGTTTTCGAACCGGGTTCCAACCGAATAGAGCGCCTTCGCCCCTCTCACTTTGTTCGACTTCACCCCTGAAACATTAAGTCGTTCAGTCGAACAGCGTAACGAGTCTAAGGGCGCTTGAAAGGAATGGACGGGCGTAGGCTTAATAGTGAACGCAGACCCCCCTGCAACTAGATATGAGATCAATGACTTAAAAGACAGATGCCGAGAGAAACTGTTAGACTTCTTTATTGCGTTGCAAAGAGAGATCGAAGATGAAGATTTTTTGACGCAGTGCGAGCACTGGATGGAATAGACAGAGAATATAACAACCCACCGGAAGGGCATACCTCAGGAGCACCAATCTCCCTCGGAAAACATCTATCTGCACGAAGCCGACCTATCGGTAGTGAAATATGAAAAAAAAAAAGATATGCTTTGGGAGTGTGAGATAGGTGAACGGGGAGTACGCAGCCGAACAACCGCAGGGGCTTCCAGCAGATGAGAGAAAATAACTGCGGATAGAGGAGGAAGAATGAGTCGTTGCTGTTGTGCTGCTGTTGCGATGGAGTAAGAGTAGGAGCAAACGAAGCTGGCGACGAGACACAAATAGAGGAACACAACCATTGATCGAGAAAAGGAGACGACAGCTATTGATGTGAAGCCTTGAAGCTTGTCGGCGAGATGATTTCTGACCCAGATAGCGATGGCCAACGGGAAGAAATTTAGGATGTTAGGGTTCACACTTTAGACCACGGGAGAGACCGAGAGAACGTGTTGAGGCTCAAGTCAAGGCTCTGAACTTCAGATTCAGATTCTTTTCTTTTTTAGTTTTTCTATCCGTAAGCTTTTTCAGTTTTTTTTGTTATTTTGTTTTGATTTATAACTAGAAAAAAAAAAGGGCTGCTAATAGGAAAAAAAAAAACTAAGGCAAAATGACAACGTTTTGTCTTAGAAACACAAAATTTCAAAAAAAAAATTCAAACCGGGCAAACCAGTTGACCCGCCGATTTTACCGGTTCATGCCCTGTTTGACCGGTTTTTGACCGATTTTCAGATAGGACGATTTTCTGGTTTTTCCGAACCAGACTGGGGACCGGTTCACAGTCCAACCAGTTGAACCGGCCGGTCCGGTCCGATTTTTAGTTCATTGCTCCAAATACATTAAAAGTCAAACCCTTTGGCAGAATAGACCAACACAGGTTCTGACTTTGTCATTGCTAATTGAAAATAACTCCAAAAAGCATAAGCAAAGCAACAACACGTTCATCAACACAATTGATTACAAGAAGTTATTACGACAATAATTTAGGGGGGTTCCAACTGCAAATATTACAACTTCAGGAAAAAGAAAGGAAGCAGATGACCAATAAAACCACCGTACCTAAACTACAGACTTTTCCTACTCTCAAATCACTAATCACTATCCCAATAATGCATCTTAATTCTACTAACTACTGTCAGAACAAAATAGTCTAGATACCCTCTTACTTGGATAGCAGAACCCAAACTAGGCCAGTTCAATCAGCTAGATCACTACTACATGGCTCTTAACTAACTTCAAGGTTCTTCATTTTTGGTTCCAGTTCATTCTCATTGCCACCTTCATCATATTTTTCATCATCATCATCAATTCCCTCAGGTTCATTATCATCCAAAGGACCAAGCTTCTCAGGACATTTCTTGAACAAATCCTTCACCTCATCAATGCCTTCATCAGAAATGAAATTCCCGTTAATGTTCAGCAACTTGAAGTCCACCTTCTGCACCACAACCTGAGCCAGTTGATGAGCCCCTGCTCTTCTTATTTTATTGGAGCTTAGATCAAGTTCCTTCAAGTGGACATGACCTTCTATTGCCTTGCTAATCTGGATGGCACCTTCATCCTTGAGTTCATTCTCAGCCAGGATCAAGTTGGCAAGGAACTGCTTAGCCGCAACACAGGTTGCTATCGCAGGAGCAGCTTCAGCTGTTATGTCATTTCCATTCATCTCCAAAACTTCAAGTTGCAAAGCTGAAGTCGTAAGAGCATTGACTATAGTAATTGCACCCTCATCCTCTAAGTTTAGGTAGCTCAGGTATATCTCTCTCAATTCCGCATGCATGGTAAGAGATTTACTCAGAGAATAACCAGCTTCTATGCCAAACATGTTGTCTCGTAAATCAAGCTTCTGCAGATGGGCACAATTCCCAAGAGAATCACACAAGGCAACTCCACCTTCATAGCCTACTCTTGTAGAGGAGCAACGAAAATCCTGCAATGAAGGAGAACGCTCCACAATCTCAGCTATTGCCATTGCTCCATCATCTCCGGTCATATTATTATGAAAATGAAGAACTCTAAGCTTCTCTGTGGAGGGAATCAATTCACAAACTGCCCGAGCAGCATCCTCTGAAATGCCACCATTCACCAAATAAAGTTCCTCCAGGCAGGTCTGTGATTTCAGGAGTGCTCCAAAAGCCCTCACACCTTTCTCCCCTAAGGCATTTTCAGAGAGGTTTAAACACCTCAATAAACTACCCTCTAGTGCTGCTGAGAATATATTCATGACTTCAAGAGCTTCTTCCTCTGGTCTTCCAGCTACAAAATCTGATATGTCTATTTCTTTCAACTGGTCCTTCACAGAAATGAGAATAGGCTCAGCAACTTTCGCTGCCCCTAATCCAAAACTTCTGTTGCTGAAGCATATTTTAGAGAAAGTATTTCCTGGCTCCTTTAAGGGCCTTAGGAGTTCCTGAGCCTCCTCAGCTTCAATGAAGGCTCGATGTCCTTTAGATATATCAAGCACAGATTCACTAGGCGCATTTACATTGTCAGGTGTCACTGCTTCAAGCACAGATTCACTAGGTGCATTTACATTGTCAGGTGTCACCGCTTCCTTGTTATCCTTATTACCAGGTCCTCTTTTAAGAGCTTCTAGGAGGAGCTTACTACATTCTTTGGCATAAAGCTGGACGGCAGAACCTCCATCACCATCTGGCTCATTCTCGTAATGCAGGTTAGCTGTGGCAAAAGCCATGTCCTCAATTCTTTTTGCATTCTCTTCAGCCTCTTCCATGTTCAGAGTTCCATATTTTTGTGTGAAAACAGATTTAGTAGTAAGATTGTTGGTCATCCGCTCCACGAGCATCTGTCTAGTGTTTTGACTAGGAGGCCATAGTTTGATTGAAAATGTTCTGCAATGTGAATTCATTTCTGTAGCATCCATTGCAATGACACCTGCAATAAGTGTTCATGTATGTAATTTCCATATATTTGAAATTGTAGTAAGGGAAAAAGAGCAGAAAATTAGGTCATCAAAGTTAAAGAATTAAGAGAAGAAAAAAAAATGGTGTAAATAAAAAGCATCCTAACATGTATTCTGAATATAATATCAGGCATTGTCGAAGAGATTAAAACAATTTCCAAATCCTTGTACAATGATGATGGTATTTTAAATTAACCAATTAAGCCATCTTTGAATATATTTAAAGCCCAGATTCCAACCTTAACACCTTTGAGGTTTGAATAATTTCGTTCAAAATTTAACAGCAAAGTTTCTAAAAGAGTTCAGAATATTTATATCTAATCCTGCACATATATGTAACTCTCCAAACATCAATATATTATGCCATCCAAGAAACACTCCCTGCAACAATTTAGGGATCAACAAATATTACGAATCAGGAAGAAACAAGAACCAATAAACCAACTTAAATTAAAAAGTAGGGCTTTGTTTCATTCCATTCCAATTATAACCTGTTCTCATAGCCAATCAAATCAAACCAAGCTTCAAAGCTATAAGACTTAAAGAAGAGGAATAAAAAACCTATGTGCATTTTATAAAAAAAGAATAAAAAGGAACAGATGACAGCTGCAAAATAGTGGATTATGTGGACAGCTTCGGTATTATAGTTCATTGAATTTCATATGATGTAGTATAAGTCTACCACTATTATTATTATTATTAATATACACATAATACTAAAATTCTCTTCCACAATGAAATTCCCAAAGAAAAAATCAGACTCCCCCCCTCCCCTCCAAAAACACATTTTTGTTCTGATAAATGGGCTTCCAATATATATCCTACAAAAATAGCTCTAGTTACCTTAATGTTTCTTATACTTTTGAAGAACCATATGCAATGCAATTAAAAGTAAGATCTAATCTTGCAAAATAAAACCTCAAGCAGCTCTATTCATAAACAAGTTTATGAAAGACATGTCCAAGAAAATACAGACTATGGGCCCATTTGGTTTTCAGTTTTGTAAAATTAATTTAAGATAAATGAAGTTTATAAAAATGAAGTTTAGATAAAGTAAGTTTGTTGTAAGTTGTTATATTTGGATATTATTTTTGCAAAAGTAAGTTTGACAAAAAATCTGTTTGAATGATAAGAGTTAAGGAACTTTTAGATGTATAATCTAGAGTAAATTTGTTTCTCTTTCTCCAAAATCCAAGTTTTGTAAAAGAAAAAGTTAACTTTTCCTCTCATTTTCCAAAATCACAATTTAACCCACTTTTCATTTTTCAAAAAGAAGCTTGTGTTTGGTCAAACATATCTTCTTAGAAAACCATGGTTTCTTTTTAAAAAAGGAGAACCAAACAGGCACTATATGGTTTGTATTATAATAAGAGAACTGGAATAAGCATTGGACAACAGAGGAGCCTTCACAAAGCTGGAACTACTAATTTTTCAGATATCCAGCAAAACAAAACGGTCCACTTGTTTAAAACGGACTCATGAAGCATTGAAAGCATAATTGGTCTCATTAAAGCACTTCAAAACCAAATCTTATTTTAAAGTTCTCTTCAAAATGATAAAGGCAAAGACATCCCACTCTTTCCAAAGTCCTCCAACCTGCCAACCCCTTTCTTCCGTTAAAATGCAATGATAAGCACATACAGATTCACATGCTCCAAAGTAGTTTCCAATTTGAATGTAAAATCAAGTAAATTAGTTATGCTCCCACATTTCACGACTAAGGTAGAATAATAATCATTCCCCAAATGGACCATGGCTGTAAGGATTCTTTACTATCTATTTTTCCAATTCAATGCCCTTTAAAAACATCACCGAGGTAAATCCACAAGCAGTTAAGAAGAAGATTAAATTCGAGAACCAAATGAACTGATAAAATAACACAAATTCCACTGCACAAAGCACATGAAAAAATATTTAGCATTTTTCATGAAAAGATGGCGTGAAATTTTGAGAAAAAGAATAATGGCGAGAGGTCTGAAAAAGCGACGATACAAACAAAACATAAGTCCGAGATTTTTCCCTCAAAGAAAATCAACAAAGTCACAAATGGAAAATGAATAACTAATTTTCATTAACTTGTTATCTAAAAAATATAATTTCCTTCCCCACAATTCGATCTAAAAAATATGATCTTTTGCTATAATTGCAAACAGATCTGAGACAACGCAATGACATAAACATGGAAATAAAAGGATAGAAGTAGAAGGAAGCCGGAAGGATAATAAGAAAGGTCAAAACCCATTAGAAAAAGCACAGCGACATAAACTAAAACAGACAAATCTAAAACAAGTAGACAGAAGTGAGAAAAGGATACCTCTTGATCTGCTAGTTGCTACACTAGCGTTCAAAGAACTTCGAACAATACCAAGTTCAAATGGCTAAATGTCGTAGCAAATAAGTACTGAATCAGAGAATGTGGAGGGAAAAACCTAAAAATGAATTAATGATGGTGATATAACACAAAAAGACGTTTTTTTTAATTTCCGAAGAAAGAAACGTTTTTTTAGTAGAATCATTTTGATTATCCTGCTAAAGTATGGGCTATTGTGGCCCATATTGAAGTTTTCTGAAAATCATCTTCAGTAGCCCATCACTTTTGCTTATAAACCCACTGAAAGTCAAAATCGATATAAAATAATAAAATTGATAAGGCATTTTGTATAAAAAAATTTACATGAAATTATATTATTCATAAATTATAAGTAGGTTGAATTTTTTAGGGGTCCATGAAATTTTTTTTATTCTTTCACCCTTTTTTCACTCATTTCATTAGACTTCATGCAATTTTACTTTTATTTCTTTAATATTTTTCGCATATTTTTATAAGATTAAATGTTAAAAACATGAGCATAATTTTTTAAAATTTTAAGATTTTATCTCTCTCATACAGCATAAAGAATATCTATTTTATAAATTATAAAAAAATGCCAAAAGGAAATTTTCCCCCCCACCAATTAATAAGTTGATAAGCCTGATTTCTTGATTCCTATATATATAATACTACTAAAACATGTTTTATTTACGTACATAAAATAATTTATGAGTAATTTAATTAATGTTAAATTGTTTTGAAATATTCTTCTCAATTTTTTAAACTATCCCTTTAATATACTTTTTTTATACCATTTTATTTGTCACTTTAGATATTTTTAAATATTTCATTTTATCTGTTATTTTATAAATAATTAATTTATTTTTTCTAATTATACTATTAATAGTATATAGCTTTTAGTTGTAATTTAATATTTTACAGAAAAGTAATAATTAAAGATAATTTAATAAAATCACATCATTCATTATATTATTTATTATTTTTTTTAACTTTTAAGCCGAAACTGCAAATAAGATGAAATAAAAAGGGAGGAATAGTACCTTCCATGATTTAGAATTTTTTATATAATTAGCACGGGTCGTGGTTCGTGGATGAGTAATGAGTGCAGCCAATCTCAAACATCTTGTAAAAAATACTTCCACAATTTATTTTTACCAGTTACCTTTTAAGAAAATTTTATTTTTATTTATATGTGACTTTTAAATTTTAAAATAATATTTAATTATTTTTATTTATATATTTATCTATTATTTTAAAAGTAAAAAATAATATTAATGGTTCTTTTTTATCTTTCTATTTATTGAAGACATATTAGGAAATTTAAAATAAATTTTAGCATATTAATTATATTTCTTAATATGTGTACTAAAACCTTAAATGATATATAGAAAAAATCAGAGGTAGTATGAAAATTGTAATAAATGTTGAAACTAGTCTCAACTTTCATGTATGGGGACTCTATTTCCAAAATCCCACGAACGTGAATCAAAACAGGTCCTAATTGTTTTCATTAATGGTAATTTGGTAAATATCATGAAATTGAGAAATAGGGTTGAAAGAAGCTCTCCCTTCAGGACACTTATCTCTTCCTTCTCTTGTGCAAACGCTAACCTCTCCGTTGCCTTGCATCATTGACTACGAGGTCAAGAGCTGCTTAATTGTCACCAACAATTTGGAGGGGTTTAACGGTCTAAGTGTCTTAACTAGGAAAGGGAAGCGCGAAGGGTTAAACGGTTGAGAAAGGAAGGGTACAAGCAGCAATTCATTGCTTGAATTGTTTTCTTCACTTCCTTCTTCATAGGTTCTATTGTGCTAAAGTACATTCATGTGATTTTCAGTAGCCTATATTTTTTCTTCTTGTTATCATGGACAAGAATACGGTGTGCGAAGTTACAGTAATACAAATAGGTTAAGGGTTTTTTTTTTTTATGCCTATATTATACTCTTTTTTAGTAAGTCAATGGTCTCATTTTGTCTTTCAGCATGGTGACAGGGAAGGAATAGGCTTAGAGATGGGCTTTCTTTCAATTAACTATATATTGTATATTGGGATGGTTTACGCACGTACGTTTTGAAATTTTGTTGCTTCAATTGATGTTAGCTCAGAGTTTGTTATGGCTTGCGGTTCATAGATTTAGAGGAGAGGACCGAAGGGTGTTATATCATCATACACAGGATTTGGGTGAAATGTAGAAACCAACACCATTTCTACAAGTGAAGAAGGTTGGCAAAATCATATCTGATTATGATTTTATTTAGTAGCCTTCTTTCTTTCTTTCTGTCTATGGGGTTATGGTTTTATATAGTCAGCAATATTTTGAGTTATTAATTGATTGATTACGTACTTGCATTATTTTAGATACATGAAAAATTAAGATGCTCAATTTTCAAAAGAAGGATGTGAGCATCATAGGTTATTGCAATTTACATTCAACAAAAGTATTGTAGTTGGAGTACCTCATCATTCATCAAGACCTACCAAATACAGATCAACAAAATGAGCTTCAAAATCTATACCTTAATACCGGCCTGGGGTTCATTTAGATATTGATAAGACTTAGATGACATCTTTATGAAAGCCTTGCAAAATTTAGGCAACTTGATTGGAGGGAAACATTTCTTGCAAATGGAAAATGGTGTAATCTATTTATTAAGTTTATGGTTATGTTCTTTCAAGTTTATGGTGAACAGTTATTGGTATACGTTGGCCAAAAAAAAAAAGGAACAATTGTTGGCATACTCTCTATGTTATTGAACTTTATGTAATTTTTATGGTTTAATTTTATCCTGCTACTGAATTTATGTTGATTGAGCCACTCTTCTTGGAATTGTATGACAATCTATAATAGTAATGGTTGTTGATAAAACTTCATGGGAAAGTCATGAATCTTGTTCTAATTCAAGTGGTGATGAATTGATTAAGTTAATGATAATTGATATGTTTTATGAAGATCACCCGAACTTTTTAAAATAAAACAAGGGATTGAACATTTGCATTAACTACCAGCAAATATTTGAACTCAAAAAATTCAACCCACAAATTTTTTTAAACTCGGATATTTCAACAACCCTTAACGGCATAAAAGGCACGGAAACAAAAATAAAGATGATATAAATCAAACCCAAATGCAATACAAAGTTGCAAGCCAAAAAACAAAGAGGGGGAGAAAAGATGCACACACAAAAAACAAAAGCAAAATGTTTTGGCCTTTATAGAAAAGGCAGTAGAGAGAGAAGGATGAAGATGACGGTGGACCAAGAAATCTCAACAACCCGAAATGAATTTAAGAAAAAAAAAAACCACACCCTTTATCTTCTCAGAATCAAAGACTGGGTCCATAGACCTGGCATGGCTTTCTGAACACCTGTCGAATGTAGGTAATACAAAAAATGAGAAGAAGAATGGAAGGGATTCATCATTGTTGCTCTTCGCCGTCGGTGATGGAGGTTGGAGACGACGAAGATGGTGGGGGCAAGTTTGAAGATGGAGGTTGAGGTGGGTGGCTATGAAGGGTCGGTTAAAAATGACAAGCCATAATGGTCACAAAATGTTGTGAGGGGTTTGTGGTCCCAAAATTTGTCTTCTATGGAAGTCTCAAGACTTCAGCACTACCCCCAGTGGAAGTGACTTCCATCACTTTTGGTGGAAGAACACATTAAAAAGCTGAATGGAATTAGCACCGGTGTTCGGTTCAATTATAGATGTTAACTAATTGTTTTTAAAATCAGTGAAAAACTAGTTAAATGGGTCAAATTTTATTTATTTATTTTATTTTTTAAAATAAAATAATATTATTTTTAGTATTAAGTAATATTATTTTTTATATAAATTTTTTATATTATAATATTATATAAGTATTATTATGATACATAATTATTAATAATAATAAATTTAATTAATAAATAATATGAAAATAGAACATTAATTGATTATTTAAATTCAAAATATGTGTTTAGATTTTAATATTAGATTGTGAAATTTATTAATAATATTTTTAAATTTTTATATAATATATAAAATTAAAAAATTATTAAATTTATTATCATCGGTTCAATTCCTATTAAACCGGAATTAAACCATGGTTAAACCATTAAACTTTTAACTAGTATCTTAATCAATTCAATGCCTGATCCAATTTTTTGAACTTTAGATGAAAGTGTCTTCCATACTAAACTTTATTCTTACATGCTAAACAAGCAATTTCTATATTTTTGTTTCCACTTTTAATTCGTGAGCTCCAGTTCTGCAAACCAAACTGGGTATAAATACGGTTGTTAGGTTGAGAGTTTTCTCTTTCATCCCCTTGTTATTAATTCTTTCAATTAAGGAATTTAAATTTCAATAAATAAGCGATAGGCTAGATTTGATGAACTATATTCTTAGTTCCCTAATTTTCGTTATATGTTCAAGATGTATAATTCAGTTTCTATTCGCCGAAAAAAAGTCATGCAATAGATTAGTAAACAAATTGTCTGTATATACTTTAAATTTAAATTTAATATTATTTCAATCAAATTTAAATAAGTAAGATGATATATGTAACACATGCACATCAAAGCCAAATTCAAGGTGGGAGGAACCTCCAACTCCATGAGTAACTATCTATTCCTTTCTATTAGCCATATATCAATAAATAAAATATCAAATTTGTATAAAGCCAAACTACTTGTATTTCTTAAATTTTGTGATCTAGTTTTTTACTTAAAAGGAAAGAAACATTTTTGGGTCCCGTCCTTCTTTCTTCTTCTTCTACTCTTTTTTTATTTTATTTTATTCTATTTCATTCTTCATATCAAACAATCGCTTGAATTCTTTTCTTGTGAAAATTACTTAATAGGAATTATTTGTAAATGAGAATACCATGAATATATTAGGGCATATTTGATTCATATTTTTAGAACAATTTTTTAAAGCTTGCTTTTTATAAAATGTTTTGAAAAATAGAAAAATAAAATAATAAAAAATTTAAAACATTTTTAAGGTGTTAGGTATTTTTTGTTTTGAAAAATACAATAAAATATATATACTTTATTAATGATAAAGTTATAAATTTTGAATAATTCATTTAATATTTACTAGTTATGATTTTGATAACAATTATTTAAATAATTTTTTTTTATTTTTATTCTTAAAACCTGTTCTAAAAAATAATTTCATAAAATTGTTTTAAGAATATTAAAAAAAATGTTTAAACCAGTCCTTTTTTTTTTCACAGCTGAATTTTGGCATATGGGAAGAAATTGCTCATGACAATAATTGTACGGAACTTACGGTTTACTATTTGAATACTGTTTCCAATTTCCATGCTTTTTTCCAGATCATTCAATTATCGCGTTCTGTTTTCAGTAAAGCAAATTTTTTATACTTGGAAAAAATTCTAGGCTGGCCAAAAGCTGTGAAGATCCTCATATATCTCATATTATTTACCATTTTGCCATCATAACAACTCTATGATTACTGAATAGATGAAGCCAATTAATAAGTGTTTGTTTGAATTAGAAAAAGTAGTCTCCTTGATGGAAATTGGAAAGAAAGTGTATATTCTCCAGAAAATACAAATCCATCGCTGAGATTATGGATCTTGCTAAAAAAACTGCGTCTCACAGAGCAAATAAGTAGAACAGATTAACTAGTAAAACAATCTAACAGACAGTGAATAGATTACAACGAGTAAAACAAAATTCACAACCTGGCAAGTAGCTTTTTCCACACATCACAAAAACTAATCAAGCATTTCACAGTACAGATTTGCAAGAACTGAACGCGCTAAGAATCTTTCCCCGTCTCAGCCTCAAAGAACAAAACTTTTATTCTGGTGAACAGAGAACAGAACTAAGAACACACACATTATACATAAACTTTCAATTACATTAATCTATTTCTGATGTTTCTCCATGATAACAGAAGCCATGCGTTTGGTCATCCTCTTGCCATTCTCAGACTCAGGATGAAAGATATGATAAACATGGTCTTCCCCTTCCTGTTCAAACATCTCCAATTCACCTTTCCACCCACTCTTCTTCACACCCTCATAGAACCAAACCCCTCTGTCCCTCAACGAATCTTTCTCAGCAACACAGACAAGAATCCTAGAACACCCAAGTCCAGCCAAACTGGGTGCTCCAGGAGCCAAAGGATTGATCATGGGGTTATCTAATCCACCTGGAGCAGAAGGGTATGCGAAGTTCCAACACATAGCATTCAAGCTCTGATCGCGCCCTGAAACTGGTTCAGACCCAATTGGCTTTGAGCCGTAGAAATAAGGATGAACATATATGGCACCAAAAATTCTAACTCCACCAGGCAAATCCTCAACCCCACCACGCATGGCGATGTTATGTACAATATTACCGCCAGCACTATCACCCCCTATGAAAATTCTACTGAAATCTCCATAATTTAGCCACGGCTCATCACTGGCGTCTTTCGTAGAACACGTTGCGACCCATTTCAGGGCTTCCCAGCAATCTTCATAAGCTACAGGGAGATGATGTTCTGGGGCGAGCCGGTATTCTACGGAAACCACGACGACGTTGACTTGGGAGACGAAGAGGTTTAAGTAACGGTGGTAGAGCTGAGAGAAGGCGGATTCGAAGAAGAATCCACCGCCGTGAAAGTAGACCAAGATGGGAAGTTTTTGGTGATCGTGATAGTGGGATTGGGTGGTGGATTTTGGAAGGTAAAGGCGGGCGGAAATGGAGGGGTTGTGGGAGATGACGACATCTTTGGAAGAGACGCCGGTTTGCTGGTCGTGAAGCGACGGTGGCACAAATGGGGTTTGTTGGGGGCGTTCGACGGTGCCATTTTTGTACACGCGGATAAAGGTAGGGATTTCTGCAACTATCTCTTCGTTGTTAGCTGTGGAAGCCATTCGAAGGAGACTGAGAATTGAGAACAGAGTGGTAAAAGAGAAGAAAGCCAGA
Source organism: Adenanthera pavonina (assembly GCA_026686845.1). NCBI lineage: Eukaryota > Viridiplantae > Streptophyta > Magnoliopsida > Fabales > Fabaceae > Adenanthera > Adenanthera pavonina. Next base: position 33,407,637 of record JAIVEN010000018.1, read on the forward strand.
GTGAGGAAGCAGGGGGATCTGCAAGCTTTACTTAATGTGGATGTTTTTTTTCTTTTCTTGGTATATGATTTTTTTAATCGCCATGTGCATTATTATTATAAGGGTGAATTAGATATTAAAATCAGTTTTCAGAATCAACAATAAATAGGACTTTGTTACTACTTAGTTTCCAAAATTTATTACTTAATTTTTAGTTTTTACCACTTTTTATGTGGGTTAAAAGTCTTTATATATTATTAATTTTAGAAATTGATTAATTTCCCTTATTATTATAATATAACTGGATTTTTGGGGAAAAGAAAAAGTAGATAAAACACAAAGCTCACAATAATCCATATAAGTAATATTACAGTATTATTCATGAATCATTTTTTTCAAATTGATTTTCTATAGGATTTATATTTTAATAGATATTTTATAATTTCAGTATTTCTTAATTATTTACTGTTTTTATTCAAATTTCCCGAGATTTTTAAAAAAATATTTTAAGTTTTAAAAACTAACTAATATTTTAAAAGAATTATTCCTGACAATTTTTAGCGTATGATTTTTATAATTTTGAATAATAATTTTCATACAATGACTTATATCTAAATAACTCCTAAGATGGAAAAAATTATATAAATTCGGTGATACACAAACATTGTGGCTAGATTTTGTTAAATGTACATGGAATAATATATTTCTTTAACCAAAGATGATATTAATTAATGGGTTTGTGCGGGTAGAAGGGTATGGCAGCTGTCGAATTTTCACGTGTCAAGGCCATGGGCCACGTAGGTGGCACCAAACAATTATTGTCACATCTTCGTGGATAATGTATATTTATTTAGACAAAAAAGAAAAGTTTCCTTCCACCCCAAAAAATGTCCTTTTCTTGCAATACAAGGGTTTCTTTTATCTCCATACATATTTTCTTATTTCTAGTGTTCTTTATGGCCAAAGTTGGAACACACAAGTCAAACCTGTAGGAAAAACACTTAAACATGATACAATAATAAATCTCATGTGATCATACAATTTAGAGTTACAGTGGAAAACTCAAGAAATATCTCTCGCCTTTACTTAAAGATCTATAATAGAAATCCACAACTCAGACGATCTAAAAAAGACACTGAAATCAAAGAACACAGTTAGAAGAAAAGAATGTCAGAGAATCTTCTAACTAGTACACTGGCACAATGATGGGAACTGGAGAGAAACCGTCATTAGTTAGTGAACCCTCAAAGAGTAACAGCAATATTAGGTTTTTGAAAACGTGTTGTACTCCACTCAGCCTGTTACTATTTATTAAAAAAATTCCATTATTAGAATATTCCTTAGTTAATAAATAATTAATGGCTGAGTAAACCCTAAATATTGACTCATTCAATAACTAATTGGCAAACCACACTCAGAAAATATTTTATTTTAAATAAGATAATTGGGTAACTGAATATCTACATATGATAACTGAATATCTAGATATGATAATCTGTTACAATTTAAATTTGAAATCAAAATTCAAAAATAAAATAATATAATAATAATAAAATATTTGACATTCTCCCACTTGGTTGGCACACTCTATGTCAATTAACATGTCAAGATTTATTAAAGCCATACTACCTGAATCATGGTGATGAGTTCTCTTTCAGCGAGTATTACCTTCCATGTATTACAAATAGCACCCTTATAAAATGGGTATACCTTTATGAATAAACCAAAATGTTTATTCGGTTCTTGTCTCAATATTTATTAATCTCATTATCACAAAATGTATACAGATTATAAATAGAGATAATAAACCATAAATTATAATTTCATTGCTTCATATACTTCATCTTAGCTAAATGGAGTTCTAATTCCCATTTGAGGCACGTGTAAAATAAAATTTTTAGGTTGCATCCCTTTAGTCAAATGATCAGCTAGCATATCCTTTGTATTGATGTATTCAATAGAGACTTGATCATCTCTAACTCTTTCTTTCAAGGAAAGCAATTTTAATTCAATGTGTTTGCTTTTAGTTCCACTCCTCCTATTGTTAGCTATGGCCACTACAGCTGTGTTATCACAGTACATCTTGATCAACCTAGAGATTGAATCCACAATCTTAAGCCTAGCAATGAAATCCTTTATCCAAATTGCTTGTAAGCTTGCCTCGAAACATGAAACATACTCAGCTTCATAGGTAGAAGTAGTTACAAGTGTTTGTTTTGCACTTCTCCATGATATAGCTCATTCTGCCAGTAGGAATATGTAACCAGATGTAGATTTATTTGTATCTACACATCCTCCTAGATTAGAATCTGAGTATCCAACTACTAGAACATTGTCTATCTTTCTATATGTGAGCATATAGTGTTTAATACCCTGTAGGTACCTCATGACCTTCTTTGTAGCTGTCCAAGGTGCCTCCCCTGGATTACTCTGGTACCTTCCCAATATACCCACAGCAAAAGCTGTGTCAGGTCTTGTACAAACCTGTGCATACATTAAGCTTCCTACTGTTGAGGCATAAAAGACCTTTTCCATGTCTTTTCTTTTAAGCCCATAGTTGGGACATTGATCCAAACTAAATTTGTCTCCTTTTTCAATAGGAGACACATTGGATGAACAGTTTGTCATTCTGAATCGTTCAAGAATTTTGTTGATATAGTTTTCCTGAGATAGGTCTAGAATACCTTGAGTTCTATCTCTATGGATCCTTATGCCAATGACATAGGAAGCCCCATCCATATCCTTCATTTCAAAACTCTTGAATAGAAGCTATTTCACTTCACGCAATAATCCTAAATCATTAGTTGCAAGTAATATGTCATCCACATATAAAATCAAGAACATGATCTTGCTTCCACTAATATTATGGTATATACATTCATCCATAATGTTTTCAACAAATCCAAATGATGTGATCACCTCATGGAACTTTAAATACCACTGTCATGAAGCCTGTTTAAGATCATATATTGATTTCTTTATCTTGCAAACTAAATTCTCTTTTCCCTTTGTGATGAATCCCTCAGGCTATTTCATATAGACTGCTTCCTCAAGTTCTCCATTAAGGAACACAGTCTTAACATCCATTTGATGTAACTCTAGATTAAAGTGTGCCACCAATGCCATGATAATGCAGAATGAATCTTTCTTTGATGTAGGAGAAAATGTTTCTCTGTAATCAATTCCTTCCACTTGTGTGAAACCCTTGGCAACCAACCTAGCCTTGTAGCGATCAGTGTTACCTTATGAGTCTCTTTTGGTTTTAAAAACCCATTTATAGCCAATGACTTTAGACCTACTAGGTAACTTTACAAGTTCCCAAACAAGGTTGTCTACCATAGATTTCATCTCATCAGTCATAGTATCATGCCATAATTTAGAGTTTACACTTCGCATAGCCTGAGTAAACGTTAATGGATCATCTTCAACACTTATATCACAGTCAAACTCTGTGAAATACACCACGTAGTCTCTAGGTAATGCTTATCTTCTTTCTCTAGCTGACCTTCTTAATCCAACTTCTTGAGTTGGTTCAAGTTGCTCATTAGGAACATTTTCTATCACACACTGTGTTTGATCCATATGTGTAATAGGTTCACCATCTTGAATATGTCCCTGAAGTCTAGCATTGTCAACTTGAGCTCTAGGAATTGCATCATGACTTATGACAACTCTAACTAGAGGAGAGTCATTAATCATTAATGTTCCTTCACCGTCAGTATTCGTGGTTTGCTCTATGTGATCATCTTGTCAATGATCACTCCCACTGATCACATCATTCTCAAGAATTTTAGCATACCTAGATTCCACAAACCATGTTGAAGGTGGAGGACAATATAACTTTTATCCTTTAGACCTTTCAGCATAGCCAACAAAATATGCTCTAATGGTCTTAGGATCCAATTTCTTCTTTCTTGTGAGTTATACACTCTTACCTCTACAGGACAACCCATACCTTAAAATGATTTAAACTGGGTTTTCATCCCTTCCAGATTTCAAAGGGTGTTTTTAACACTGCCTTTGTTGGAACCCAGTTTAATATGTATGTAGTTGTCTTGAGTGCTTCCTTCCATAATGAAATTGGAAGTTTGGAGCTACTCATCAACCATATCTAGCAAGGTCCTATTTCTTCTTTTAGTCACACCATTCATATCAAGTAAGCCAGGCATGGTGTATTGAGCAACTATACCATGCTCTAGAAGGAATTTTGCAAACGGACCAGGTGCCTATCCTTCACTAGTGTATCTACTATAATATTCACCACCTCTATCTAACCTCACAATTTTAATTGGTTTTCCAATTTGTTTTTCCATTTCTGCTTTATATTCCTTAAAGGCATCTAGTGCTTTACTTCTATTATAAAGCAAGTAGACATACATGTATCATGAGTAATCATCAATAAAGGTTATAAAATATTTTTGTCCGTGCACAATCAAATCGGGGTAACATATATCCGTGTGAATAATCTCAAGCAACTCAGAACTTCTTTTAGCACCTTTATGTGACTTGTTAGTCTACTTACCCTTGATGCAATCAACACAAGAACCAAATTCCGAATAGTCTAAAGATGGAAGGATTCCATCTTTAATTAACCTCTTGATTCTATCAATAGAGATATGTCTCAATCTCCTATGTCACAAGCTAATTGAATTCTCATCAATGACACTTCGCTTAATACCATGTGTAACAGTACAAGATTGAGGCAAATTACAAACAATTTTGAATAAACCATCAATTAAAACAATATTTGCAATTGGAACAGAATTTTTATTAAAACTCATAGAGTCCTTTGCAAGATTCAAAACGTAATCATAAGGAATTAATTTTGACATGAAAATTAAATTTCTCTTATACGTAGGAGCTTAAAAAGTCTCAAAAAGGTCTAAAATAACATTATTTGATAAATTTATTTGAAAAGTTCTAACTACTTCCACACGGTCCCAAATCCCACTGCCTGAATAGACATTTTCCTCATTGGGATGAGGACGCTTGCTGGTCTGAAAACCTTGCATGGTATTCAAAATATGGATCATAGAACCAGTATCAATCCACCAAGTGTCATTGTTAATGCTAGTTAAGTGAGATTCAAAAGTCACACAGGAAATAAATATACCTTTCTTTTTAAGCCAAGCCTTCCTCTAGGGGCAATTTCTCTTCATGTGTCCTTTTGTTCTTGTAGAAGAAGCACTTAGCCTCCCTTTTAATGCTAGTTAAGTGAGATTCAAAAGTCACACAGGAAATAAATATACCTTTCTTTTTAAGCCAAGCCTTCCTCTAGGGGCAATTTCTCTTCATGTGTCCTTTTGTTCTTGTAGAAGAAGCACTTAGCCTCCCTTTTGTTTGTAGCTGAAGTAGGTGGAATTTTGTTCTTCTTTTTATCCTTTCTTCTAGCAGTCCTACTGGAACTCTCAGCCATATGAGCCTACTTTGGTGCAGCTCTCCCATTCATCAGCAATCTTGTTTCCTCCTAAACACACATGACCAGCAGTTCATCCACTGTCCATTTCTCCTTATGTGTATTATAGGAAACTTTGAAAGCGTCGTATTGAGCAGGGAGCTAGTTCAATATGAGCTACACTAAGAATTGCTCAGTGGGTTCCATTTCAAAAGGTTTCAATTGAGAGGAAAGGTCCCTCATCTTCATTATTTGTTGCCTCATTCCACCAACACCTACATGCCTTATGTTACATAATTCAAACGTAATTGATCCACCCAATTGTTTATCAGATGGCTTAAACTGTTTGTCAAGAACTTGCAGGTATTCTTTTGCAGTACGGCATTTAGGGATAGCTCCCTGAATGCTTCTTGTGATCCAAGTCTGTATGAGTATAAGACACATTCGATTAGATCCTTCCCAATGGTCATAATAGTTCTTGGCATCTTAGTTATCGGAGTCATCTGCAGGTTTAGGGGGTTCGTCATCCCTTAAAGCAAAATCCATATCCATACAACCAAACTACAAGAGAACGTCATCTTTCCAATCGAGATAGTTAGTAGCATCCAGAATTGTTTTGTTACCGACTTCAACAACAATCCTAGGAGTAGCTACAGGAACTACAAGTTGACAGAAGGTAAACAAAGATACTCACATATTAGTTTTGAAGCAATCAAAATTACTATGCCAAATTTATAAATACATATCATTAATATCTACCTATGGGCAAAGATATTAGCATAGCATATATTTATCTATTAATTGATGAAACTAGATGCATTATATTCCCTAATACCTGTAGACTACTTAAAAAATACAAAATCAATTCTATTTCATCCTAATTAAATATATAATTATAATTATCTACCTGTAAGTAAAGATTAACTACAATCATATATTTAATTACAATTGATATTTTAAAATCCATATGTGATTAATTATGTATGCAACATATAAAAGGATGTTGTGGCTACTCCTTAAAAGGCATGCTAATAACAAATATTAAACATGTGCATTTAAGTTTCATATATATATGCACAAAACTTAATGAGAATTTAAATAATTAATTTAATCAACTAAAATGTGACTAAATAACCAAAACAAATTCTCCTACCATTTTATGCACCCAAACATTGCTTAAAAATTAATTTCAACATATTATAACTCAAAATAATTTTGTGAAATTCAAAAAGTCACATAATTGCCTAAAACTAATTTTTCCAAATTTTTAGACAATTAAATACGACATAAAACAAACTTTGCAAAATTTTAACATGTTAAAATAGCCAAAAATAATTTTCCAGAATTTAAACAATTAAATAAGTGCAAGAAAATAGAATTTCACAAAAGACAGAATGCCAAACATAATTATTTTAGCCAAAACTAATTTCTGGATATTAACAAAAATGGCTCAAACAAATAAAAGTCCCAAACAGAAGCCAAAATTTCCAGAAATTAAAAAAAGTTAGCTCAGAAGACGCAACACTTAATGTCACTGTGCATGGAATTTATATATTTATTTATTTATGTTATGGTCCACCAACATAAAAGGGAAATTCTGGAAAAATAATAAAACCCAAAAAGAAAAAAGAACTTGGCCCAAAAGCAAAGTCCAATTGCCATATAATTTTAAATTAGAATTGAAGATTCAGGTGATGTTTTCCAGCGATTCCAACCTCGTTTTCCAGCATTTCCAACGGAAAAAGGATAAACATTGGATAGCTAAGCATATACAAATAATAAATTTCACCAAAGCAAGGCCAAAAATCAAATAAAAAATTTTGATATTGAACCCAAAACTGAAACAGAATTTCGGGATGCCTTTTCCGGTAAGAAAAATGACGGTGGTCATTGGAGATGGTAGAAAAAGGATCTCCTCCCGTCCTCTGTGAATCCGAAACCCCATACATATATTCAGATCGAAAATAAGGTAGGGAGATCAAAAAAACCATATACGATGCTTATTGCAAATTTTTCCAAAAATATTTTTAAAAATAGGAAAAATAGAATAACCCATAATGCATCATACGGAAAATAGCAAGAGAAATAATTAACTTGGCTATGCCACATGTAGGAAAAACACTTAAACATGGTATAACAATAAATTTCATGTGATCATATGGTCCAGAGTTACAGTGGAAGACTCAAAGAATATCTCTCACCATTGCTTAAAAATCTGTAGTAGAAATCCACAACTCAGACGATCTAGAAAAGGCACTGAAATCAAAGAACACAATTAGAAGAAAAGAAAGTTAGGGAATCTTCTAACTAGTACACTGGCACAGTGTGAGAATTGGAGAGGAGCCGTCACTAGTTAGGGAATCCTCAGAGAGTAACAACAATATTAGGTTTTTGAGAACGTGTCGTACTCCACTCAGCCTATTACTATTTATTAAAAAAATTCCACCATCAAAATATTCTTTAATTAATAAATAAGTAATGTCTGAGTAAATCATAAATATTGACTCATTCAATAACTGATTGGTGGACCACACTCAAAAGATATTTTATTTTAAATAAGATAATTGGGTAATTGAATATCTAGATATGATAACTGAATATCTAGATATGATAATTTATTACAATTTAAATTTGAAATTAAAAATTCAAAAATAATATAATATAATAATAATAATAAAATATCTAACAGAACCTACTAGAAAGAGGTCAGAGTCAATCATAGGTAAGAGACCGTGAACGTTTTTCAGTTCACAAGAAGACTATAGAACGTGAACGTTCTCAGAAGGAAGACACTTATCTTGAAGGGATAAGAGAAAAGGATCAACAAGTAAACATGGCTAAAGATAGTGCAAATGAGGAGAGGGAAAGAGGGGTGAGACATCATAGTACATCCAGTTTCCCTTCGGAGGCACATGCTCATGTAAAAGGAGGTAGAAAAAAAAAACAAGGAAGGTGGGATGGAGTTTTCTAGTTTGGAGGTTCTGATAGCTAGAGATGAGGAGTGGATGCAAGTTGATAAAAATGTCGAAGAGGGACCCAAGGTTTTGTCATATAGGGAAGTGCTAAAATCTAAAGAGACAGAGATGAAGGAAGTGAAGTTTTCTTATTAATCCCCCCTTAGTGAAAAAAAGGTAGAAGTTACGGACTACCTCATGGAAGCGAAGGATCTGAGTGAAGGAATTACAATTAAGATGATTGAGAATGGTCCTAACTTTTACCTTTATGAGGCCGAGAAGAAATATATTAGAGAACCATAGAGGCAAACATTAATTATAAAGGTGATAGGAAAGATGGTTGCCTTTTACTACCTACAAAAGAAGCCTCAACATTATAGAGTAAACATGGAACAATGGTACTCATTGATATTGGGGTAGGCTTTTATCTAGCAAGATTTATGGACAAGAGTGATATGCTCGAAGTCTTAACAGGAGGACCATGGATAGTCTTAGATCATTATATAGCAGTGCAATGTTGGAAACCAAACTTCAATCTTGAAAAAGAAATGATCAAAAGTATAGCAACCTACGTAAGATGTTCATTGATCTTTGCTAAATATTATGATGTAAAATTTTTTATAAATGTTACTAGCCAAATTAGTAGAGTTATCAAAATAGATAATACAACTCTACGAACATCTTGTGGAAGATACTCTAGAGTATGTGTTGAAATAGACCTTAGCAAGCCCCTATTGCCAACCTATAACATTGAAGGTGTGGAAATGAGAGTTGAGTATGAAGGTATCCATTTAATTTGCCTTAACTGTTGAAAATATGGGTATATAAGAGAACACTATCCAGAGGAAGTAAGAAGAGCGAGGGAACTATTAAAGGAAGGTGGTGGAGATGAAAACTCAAGTCACAGGAAGGAGGAAGAGAAAGTACATTAGTGATTGGACAATTTGGGGATTGGATGATGATGTAAAGGACAAGGAGAAATAGGAAAAATAACATAGGAAATAGTAACCAGGAGGCTACCAAAGACTATACGGGGTGAGCTATGAGGATGGAAAAGATAAAGGAGTAAAGAATGAAAGGGAAGGATCAAGATTTTCTATACTTGACAAAGAAGTGAATCATCAAGGAGAGAGAGTTGGTGAGGATGCAAATAAAAAAGACTCTCTATAAGATTTGCCTAACATCAACAACCAAGCAACAACTTCGAGGAAAATAAATCAAGAGAGGAATAGAAAGAATAAGCAATGGGAAAAAAGGAAAATTCCTGAAGCACCAAAATTTTAGTGAAAGGGAAAGAAAAAAGGGTGGAAAAGACACATGGGCCGAACAGAGTTGATGTTAATGGGCCGAGTGGAGAGCAAATGAAGGAACTAGAGGTTTAAAGCCAAAATGATGAAGAAAAGAAGAAACTAGAAAAGAAAGGAGTAAGTGGTAGGCCTGATAGGAAGAATGATGAAGGTAAAATGAGTAAAAAGTAGGCTTGATAATAGGGCTCATAATCGAAAGAGGAAAACGGGGCATGAAGATGGGGAGATGATGAACTATCAAGTAGATCTCAACTCTTCTCCAATAGCAAAATTGGATGGTGGACTCGGCCTTAAATTGGTTTCATAATCTATGTAGGTAAAGGATTCAATTGTAGGAGACCCACCTGACCTGGGTTTGACAGTTGTTCAAGAAACACCAATGGAGTGCATGAGCATTGAAGAGATGGAGTGGGCATTAGGCTATAGTGAGGAAACCCGAGTGCAATATACATCTTTGACATGATACTTTTGGGTTGTCCCACTATTATCTATTTTTATTTTATGATAATTATTTGGAATTATAAAAGGGTAGCAAGTCGAGCTTTTAGCCATGCCCTGAAGGGATTAATAAAGTGCCATAAACCAATGTGGTCGTTTTGTTAGAGATGAAAGTTAGTGGTGAAAATGGTGATCGTGTAAGGAAGAGATTGGGTTTTAAATACTATGAAATTGTTGAGGCACAAGGTTTTAGTGGTGGAATATGGATATTATGGAGTGAGGACGATATTAAATTTGAAGCTCTCATCAAACATCATTAGTTCCTCCATGGGAGAATCGTGAAAGGAGAGGATGAGCCTTGGTATTTCATAGCTATATATGCTAGCCTAGGAGAAGCCACTCGAAGAACTTTGTGGCAAGAATTAAAGAAGGTGGAAAAACTTGTTGATGGTCCCTAGCTTTTAGCAAGGGATTTCAATGAAATCAGTAGTAAGGAGGAGCAGAGAGGTAGGGTATGCCTAAATCAGAGTAGATGTAAATTGTTTGCTGAATAGATTAATGAATGTGGCCTCATTGAATTGAGAGATAATGGTCCAAAGTTTACTTGGAGAGGTCCAAAATGGCCAGGCTATCATAGAATATTTAAAAAGCTAAGACAGAGCCTTATGCAACTGACTTTGGAGAAATTGCTTTATGGATGCTTCAGCTAGAGTGGGAGTTAGATTGCAAACGAATCATCATCCCATTTTCATTTCACTAGAAAACAATAATATCAATCATTTGGCTCGCCCTTTCAAGTTTGAGGCAGCTTGATTGAAGCACCCAAAATTTGAATAAGCTGTGAAGCAAAAATGGATGTCTAATGCTGATATTACAAGAAATCTTGTTAAACTTACTTCCCAGTTAAAAGAATGGAATGTAAAGTGCTTGGGAATATTTTTTAGAGGAAAAAAGAATTAATGGCTAGGCTCGAAGGTATTCAGAGGAAGTTACATGTATGTCACAATCCTTTTCTTGAGAAACTTGAGGTTGATTTAAGAATTAAATTTGAGAAAGTTTTAGGTGAAGAAGAAACATTATAGTTTAAAAAATCTAGAGCAGAGTGGCTGAATTTTGGTAATAGGAATACCACCTATTATCACATAAAAACCACTATTAGATGAAAAATGAACAGAGTTAATATGATCATAGACAATGACGAGAATTGGGTTGAAGATAAGGAACAAATTATTAACTTGGTTGTGGATTATTACAAAAATCTTTTTACTAAAGAAGACAATGATAAATTTTGGTATGAAACAAATTGTAATTGGTTTGATATTGAACAGAGAATAAGAGAAGATTTATGGAAGAAATTGAGCAGAGAGGAGGTTAAGCAAGCTATGTTAGAGATAGGGAATTTAAAAGTTCAGAGAGAGGATGGATATCCGGCCATCTTTTTCAAAAGGAATTGGGACGTTGTTGGGAATAATGTTTGTGAATTTGTTGAAGAGGTGTGGAAGGATGCTAGAAGAATTAAAAATGCTAATAGTGCTTTGGTGACTCTAATTCAAAAAATTGAGAAACCTGAGAAAGTTAGTCACTTTGGACCAATCTCCTTGTGTAATGTAATTTATAAATGTATGTCAAAGATTTTAGTGAAAAGAATGAAGAATTTGCTGCTGGATCTTGTCTCCCAACTTTAAACTAGTTTTATTCTTGGGAGAAATATCCAAGATAACGTTACAATTATTAAAGAAATGGTGCACTTTATGGAAAAAAAAAAGAGAGATAAAAAGGGTTATATGGCTATTAAAGCTTATGATAGGCTAAGTTGGGGTCTTTTAAAGAAAGTTTTGGATAAGCTGCAATGGCCTGCTGAGTTTAATAATCTTATCATGAATTGTGTAACAACTGTCTACACCAATATTCTATGGAATGGTGAGAAAAGTTGTAGCTTCTGTCCATCTATAGGAATTAGACAAAGAGATCCCATATCACCTTACTCATTTGTGTTAGAAATGGATAAATTGACGCACCTCATCACTAAGAAGATGGTTGTTGGCAAATGGAGTAAAATGAAAGCAGGCAGAAAAGGTCCTAAGATTACACACTTCTGCTTCGTTGATAATCTAGCGATTCTAGCTGAGGCAAATGAAGAACAGATGGAGGAAATAATGGATTGTTTTGATAAATTTTGTAGCATGTCGGGCCACAAGATTAGTAAATAGAAAATGCATATATACTTTTCCCTAAGTGTGAAAAAAAGATGTTAAAAGGAAAATATGTCAAAAAAGTGGATTTCATGAGGTTAGTGAGATTGGAAGATATTTGGGAGCTTTAATCACAAATAAAAGGAAATCATCTGATAAATATGGGCATGTGATTGAAAAGGTGAAAAGAAGATTGAGTGGTTGGAAAGCAAGAACTCTTTCTTTTGCGGGTCGAATTACTCTATTGAAATCAGTCACTAGCAATATGGCACTCCATCAAATTCAACATGAAAAGCTTCCTAAGAAAACAATCATGGAAATAGAAAGAGCTCAGTGAAAATTTATTTGAGGTGAGGATGATAATAAAAGAAAATGGCATGTGGTAGGATATGATACAATGTGCAAAAACAAAAATGAGGGAGGAACTCATATTAGATCTTTAGAAGCCATGAATGAAGCATTCATCTATAAACTTGCCTGGAGCCTTTGAACCAGAATAGAAGATTTTATGGCTTAAAGTTCTCAAAGGAAAATATGAGGACAAGCTAGATCCTAGGCATACTGCTACTACTAGAAAAACTGATTCAACTCTCTGGAAGGAGATAATGAGAAAATGGGAGGATTTTCTTCCTAATATTGGATGGGAAATTAGAAATAGCATAAGTGTATATTTTTGGAAGGATGTTTGATTATTGAATGAAGGCAACCTAATATAAGAAGTGAGGAACATGTCTGACATTAATTTGGAGATGAAAGTTAATGAGATGGTGAAGTCAAATGGAGAATGTGTAACGTCCGGCCGCTATTCGGGATTGACGACTGTCCCCCACAAACCAACACAAGCCCTTTCGGTGTACTTTGTCCTCATTCACACACCTCCTTCCCAGGAGGTCACCCATCCCATAATTCCTCCAAGTCAAGTACGCTTAACTGAGGAGTTTTTAAGAGATAGGCTACCGAAAAGGTAGATGCACCTTGTTGGTATAGGCAGTACCTATCAATTCCTTTAAGCTATCCTTAACCGTATAGTCTCATACCTATACAGTCTCTGCATCCCTTTCGTTCCAGTATGTATTCGATTCATTCATATGTCATTCCCGCTTAGAAGCCTGCCAGGAGCCGCTCCTTGTCGATGCCTCATTACTTTATCTGACCCTTATTTTTTCTTGCACCGACGATCACTCCCTGCCCTCGTCAGTGCCCGGATGTCACAGAATGAAACTTTGAGAGTTTACAGAATCTCATTGATGAACATTGTCTGTTAAAATTACATGTTGTGCTTCCTCCTAAGGATGATATTAATGATGATGTTATCAAGTGGCTCCCTAATGGTTCTGGCAATTTTTCTGTTGCTAGCGCTTATAAGGTGATTGCAAGCACTATGAGGAGGATGAGTTATGGAAACTCATATGGAAATTATCAGTCCCAGAAAGAATAAGGACTTTTCTTTGGCTTGTAGCCAGAGAATGACTTTTAACTCAGCAGATTAGAAAACACTGGATATGAGAACATGGTACATGTCAATGATGTGGAATTTGAGAGGAAAATGTAATACATGCACTTAGAGATTGTCATGAAGCCGCCAAAATTTGGCAGCACTGTAATATACCTATAAATAGTAATATTTTTTCCACTAACAATTTGTAGGTTTGGCTTCAGGAGAATTTGCAGGTTGGAGGAGATTCAGTAAGGAATTCCATGGAACATTTGGTTTGGAGTGCAATGTTGGTTCATTTGGAATTGGAGAAAAAAAGAAGTAATAGAAGGAAATACTTCCAATGGAGGAAGTCATCTAGGGAAAATGAAACAGTTTATTGAAATAATGCGATGGAAGGAAGAAACTTTAGTTTGCCAAGTATAGAGGCAAAGCAGACAAGTAATCATCAAGTGGCAAAAACTATCAGTTGGTTGGACTAAACTGAACGTTGATGTATCAATTGGTGTTCACGGCAAGGCAAGAAGTAGAGGAATAATGTGAGATCAGGAAGGAAAATGGATAAAGGGTGTGGTTTCACATATAATACTCTGGAAGCTGAAACTTGGGCCTTCATTCAAGGTTTGAAGACATGTTGGTAGATGGGATTAAGGAGAGTGGAAATTGAGACTAACTCACTTGCTCTTGTGCAAGCCACCAAACAATCAAAAAAAAATTTCAGTGGGGATACAAGACTATTGAATAAGGCAAAATAATGGATTCAACAAGATTGGAAGTTCGTTGTAAATCATATTTACCGTGAGGTAAACCAATGTGTTCATAAACTTGCAAACATGAGTCTCAATGACAACGTTCACTATAAATTCTTAGCTACACCATTGGCTGAGCTTCAGGAAGCAATAACAATGGATATTGCGGGAAGAGGAAGTCCGCACACAGTAGCTGTATTCGATTAGTTTTTGTTCTTTTTTGGTCTTTTTGTTGTTTTTTCTTTCCTTTGGTCGTTTGACCCTTTGATTCACCAAAAATATATATATATATTTAGACAATTATGCATGTGAGGGTGCACTAGTTTTTAGTTTTTACTGATCAATTTGTTTTTTTAATATGAGTCTGACTTATTTAAATTAAATAAATGTGTAAGGTGGCATTATTTCAAATGAAGAGGGTAAGCAACAACCAATAAAGGAGAATGACCTCTGGTAAAAAAAAAAAGTAAAGGAGAATGGCCCAAAAAAATGGAAGAATTATATTTAAGAATTGTTGATGGAATTAATTATAAAGAAGAATATTTAAGTGATAAGAAGTAGTAAAAAAAATGAAAGATTGAGTAGTAAAATTAAGAAATAAACAGTAGATTCCAAAAATAATAAAATAGCTACTTCATTTCCCAAATTGTAATTCTAAGAAGAAATAAAATTAAAGGACGAAAGATGGCTGGAAATCGATGCCATTTTAGAAGGATATGTACGGTGATACAAAGCTCACAAAACGAATTTGGGTATCGCCTGTCCTCTTGACACGGCAGGGGAAGACCCTGCCACGGTCAGGTTTTTAATTTTTTTTTTTATTTTTATATTTAAATAATATGATAAATGAAAAAAAAAAATATTTCTCCACAATGATATAATTATAGTATACTCATGCGGCTTTTATTTTTTAATATTTTTTATTATTATATTACTGTATAACTTAATATAATTACATAGATCTAATTTTTATTTTATAGTATTAGGAAAATAAAAATTGCATAAAAGCATGTCTGTATAATTTTAGAGAGTATTTCTTTTATCTATAATATTTATTTAAAAAAAAAAGTCCTGACACGATATTAGGATCGTGACAGGTGATCCCAAACTCCAACATCACATATATGCAATCTTGACTCGTCTTTTCGGTCGCCAGATCAAATCTAAAGAAAAAAAACATCTGATCGGTGATACTCAGGCATTAAAATGTTCTACTGATACGGCATACGCACAAATTCTTGATTTGGTTTTTTTTTTTATTTTTTTATTTTTGACAAATCTATTTATTATATATTATAAATCAAAGGTTGAATGTACTGGGATTTCAAGCATCCATATCAGTATGTTAATTATAAAAAAATATAATTTTATATATTTTAAATAATATTTATTTTCTTAAATATGTTTTTTTTAAATTTGATATAATAATAAATATGAAAATAAAAATTAGATATATATATATATATATATTTATGAAAAAAAATCACAATTTAGTTATTTAAGTCTATAATGAGATTTATATAAATCCATATTATGTGAATTTTTTTTACATTATTATAAGATCATTTTTAGTTCTAAAAGTACACTCGAAGGTAAAATTTCATCCCGTTATTATTTGTGATTTTTTAGTGTCATTTTCCATATCTTTTGGATATATTTTATTTTCTCTATATAATCTAATCACTTCATAACAAGATTTCAAAGATGATTTTAACATGGATATAACCACTTTCTTTCTTATTTTTTTTATCCTCATGCAGTTCCTCTTGTCACATTTTATTTATCTTTATATCACTCTTTCTAAATTCTAAAATGAAGAATTCTAAAAGATTTTTACAACTGTACATGTTAAGATATATTGACATGTCGAGATATCGGTAAGTAATTTTCAAAAGGTAAGTTATTCTCAAAAGCTATTTAAGTTGGAAAGTTTAGCATATGTAGTGCTATTAAAAATAGACTATACACTTAATATAGATATGTAAACTTATGTACTATCAATAATAAATCATGTACTTAATAATATAAAATATATTATTTCATAAAATATATTTAATATTTATATTTTTTATATTTTCTCATTTATATATTTTAATTTTATAAGCAATATCTTGAAATCTTGTGCATGGACGAAAAATCTAGTGTGTGACAAAATGAAATGTTATTCTCGAATACGTGTAGCCTAAGGAATGCAGTCATAGTCTTTTATTTTTTTTAATAAAACCAATCCTTTTTTAATTTTTAATTCTGATTTTCATACAATATTAAAAAAACATATCATATAAAATATTAAAAAAATATAGAGCCGCACATGTTTGCAAATAAAGAAGAGTATGGCTCAACTCGAACCTCGTACGAATATGTAGAATTTATTCTAGTTGATGTTAAATTAAATATATTTATTTATATTAAAATTCATCCTATGTATTAGTGGCATTTTTTTCCCTCTAGAAAGTTCAATTTAATTGGTTTATTTACGGGAGACCATTGTGTGTGTGTTCTAGAAGGCCTCACTAGGCAAGTAGGCAACATCTCGGATAAAATCTTAAAGCAAAGGCAACAATCCTAACACCTTTTTTTTTTATTCATTTTTCCAAAAAATGCTCAATCGATCGAAACCCAAAGTAGAAGATATCGCTGAGAGTTAGAGCCGGGAAAACAGGCTTCAACTTGCGGGTTGGCCCATTTTATGGTAGTCTTGGACTAAAAAAAACAAAGCCCATATTAAGGCGGTCTTTTTCCAGCCCGGACCGTTTAACCCGCGGGTTAAGCGGTTTAACCCGCCAAACCCGCGGGTTAGCCTGTTTAGCTCGCTTTTTTTTCCCCTTCAAATTATCTTTTTTTTCTTTATATATATTTTATTTAATATTGAAACTTGTAATTAAAATTGTCTTATACTTAAAGTTAAAATTTCTCCATATTTCATATTTAATGTTATTGGATTATAATACTTGCATAAATAATAATTAATATGTGTTAATGTATTTTGATAAATTGATGGTTTATATGTTTTCTATTTCTAATTTAATTTGGACTAGACTTATATACTTTTCATATTATTTATCAATTAAAATTTAACATGTAGACCTTTCAAATTTTTTTAAGTTTAGGAAGTTAAAAATTTTAATATATAATAAATGACTAAATCTACAATATATTAAAAAATAATCTACATATTAATCCTTAATTAGAAAATAACACTTAAAGCACATAAGAAAAAATATATAAGTATTTTATATTTAATTATGAATCAATCATATTATTTTTTTATTATTCATATTAGTGATTTAGGTTATTATTCAAATATAACAAAATTGAAAAAAATATATATATATATATATATAATATTTGGCGGGTTGGCGGGTCCACCATGGCGGTCCTGGGCTGGGCACATCCCAGCCTGCCAGAAAACTGGCTGGCCCGCCCCCAGCCCGTTTTTCAGCGGACTGGCCCGCTTCCCAGCTCTACTGAGAGTAAACTATGTAAAGATCAGATCAAACTAAGTTGATTGTCAACTCAAAGCTAAACTTGGTAAAAGAATTTTGATCCCATTATGTGGTCTAATCCAAGCAAAACCCAAGGTCAGACTAGTCCACCTCAGACTTGGCCGGGTTAAATGGACTGATGACCACACATTTCCTGTTCACAAACAAATTCAAAAGATGAAGCACCACCAAAAGCTCACCCAAAAAAGTAAACACCATATCAAATGAAGGTTAAGTTAGGTATAGATCTGCTAAAGCATTACAAATTAAGAGGGAAACAAGAAGCAATTTTGGATAACTTACAAAAAAAAAAAAAAGAAGATAACATGAACCATATGTACATCATAAAAGATTAAAGACTAAGAGGAAAAAATTTACTAATGATAACAAAATAGATTCATTTAGTTAGCATAAAATCCAAATGGAATCAAACTAACATAAAACCAAATCAAAACAAACTTTATTGAAAACCGAACAAGATTCAACTTTGATTGAACTAATTGGTTCCATTTGTTTTTTATTCAAAATCAAACGTTTTAACATCCTTATTCTCATGCATTGGTTAATTGAGACCCAAAAAACATTAGAAGGAGTTGGGGGTAGGTGGGATAAAGTGATGAAGATAATTGTATATATATTTCAATTTTTATAGATGCAAGGACTAGAGTGTTCTTTTGGGGATAGATCATTGAGAATCCTGAGTTGCTATTATGGAATAATATTGTGACACTTTAACTGTGTGGCTCTAGTATAAAGTGACTGTAATATCAATGTCTTGTCTGCCGTTTGATTTTTCTGAAGCCCATTAAACCACTTGAAGTATACTTGTCAAATCAAGCATGTCTTGTAATAAGGATTATCTTATGATTTACACTAGTCGTGTTCTCTTTTCCAAGCATATGTATTTATATTAGATGCATTTATCCTTTTGATACATACTATATATCTTTGTTGTTTCATTTTGGTTTGCTTGTGATTTGTCAATTTGGTTTATATATATCAACTTCTCCCTGACATGGGTGGCTTACATCAGTAACAGATATGAATGAATCCTCAGAGCCAAGTCTTTGGGTGCATGCGCTATTATTAACAGGTCTTCAAGACACTATTAGAAAAATGGCATTTAGCGAGGGACAAATTTCTCGCTTAATACTATTTTTTTCTCGCTAATTTAATCGCTAAAAATGACGTCACTAATTTTAGCAAAGAATGAATTGATTCCCTTACTAAATTAGCGAGAAAATTAACAAGAGATTTAATCCCTCTATAAATTTAGCGACGAACTCATTCCTCGCTATTTCCTCGTTAAACTATAAAAAATTTAAAAATGACATGTCACCACCAAGACCACGCCACATCACATCATTGCCAAATCACCTGCCACTCATGCCACATCACTGCCACATCACCCCACCACCCATGTCACATCATCATAATTGCGACACGTCACTGCCATGTCATATAATGATTTCAAATATGTATTTACTTAGGTTCGAACCCATGATCTCCTGCTTTTAGTGCCTTTATATTCAGACTTTTGCCAGTTGAACTGTAATGTATTTACAGTCTTTATATGAAATATTAAATATATATTATTTATTTACACACTAATACACACATATTTATAAATTAATATATTGTTAAAAAATAAAATATATTATAATTTTAGTTATTAATATCATAAAATGTTTTATATTTTGAATTTTGTAATAAATGAATTTTTATTTTCATTTTTTACCATCAAATTATAAAAATTAATCTAACTATTTTTATTAATTTAAAATAATCAATTGATAAAAATAATTTTATAACATAATTATTAAAAAAAATTTAATTCATTAAAATTAAATTTTTAATAAAATAATTTTAATATATTAAAATTAATTTTAAAAAATTTAACGAGGGATAGATTCCTCACTATTCAAAATAATTTAGTGAGAAATAAAAAATTTCTCGCTAATTTCTCGCTAATTTAGTGAGGGAAAAGATATTCCTCACTAATTCTTTTGCTAAATTTAATTTGTCACTAATTTTTTACTATTTAGATCATTTAGCAAGGAATGAGTTATCCCTCACTAAATTATTTTTTTTTTCTTAGTAGTGAGAGTATCTTGAAGTGAGAAGAGAGAGATAAACACAGGCTTATTAATGGATCCCACTTTTGACGTACACTATTCAATCGTTCGGTGTCTATCTCAGAAGAAATCACTTCACCTAAAATCACTTTAGGAAATTCTTATTCTTATACGGCCTATCCTTGTTCGAGTTCAAGGAATAAAGATCAGTTAAAGAAGACAAAAGACTAGAGAGGTAAAGCTACCCCGGACATGGTAATTAATTATTATTCTTCATTTAACGTGGCGTATTGTGAATTTGCCTGCATGCTAGCTAGCATATTTATATGTGGCAGAAGAATGAGCCAAGACATCCAATATATTCCTTAGAACCTGATTCTCATTCGTGATAATAGAGAGAATTTTGAGAGAAATAAAAAGGAAGACATGAGTGAAATTCGTCTAAATTTTAACTTTAGTGAAACTTGTCATCTTGAGTTTTTTTAGAGCTTCTCTCTCTTTTTTTTCTTTTAATATTAATAGAGGGAGGTGAATTAAACTTTGTGTAGATGAAAAAATAAAATCGATTCCATAAATATTT
Organism: Adenanthera pavonina; assembly: GCA_026686845.1. Lineage (NCBI taxonomy): Eukaryota > Viridiplantae > Streptophyta > Magnoliopsida > Fabales > Fabaceae > Adenanthera > Adenanthera pavonina. The sequence continues at coordinate 33,428,226 of JAIVEN010000018.1, forward strand.
TTGCTTTAGATTTTTTTTTAATTTTACAAAAAATTTTAATTAAAGTTTCTAAAATATCTTCATACGGTTTATCCACGTTATCTTCCGTTTTTGAATGGATTTTTTTGGGGATATGATTCAAATTCTTATCTTCTCATACTCTCCCACTGAAATAAATATTCGCTACAAATATAAAGCATTTCCTTTAAATTAACTATCTTTTATTATACAAATTCAACTTGAAAGACAATACGGACTGATAATTAGGATATCAATACTTCAACATCGAGAAAACTTCATATGTTAAAATTTTTTTATTCTGTTTTTTTGGCCAAAATTTTTATTTATTCATTCTACTGGTTTTATTACCAAAAAAAACTTAAGTTACTTAAGTTTACATATTTAAGTCACTGTTTTTAATCAAATTAGGGCATGTGAATTAGGGCAGATTAAAGCTACTAAAACATTTCACTGTTTAAGTGATCATTAAGAGATCCATTTTCTTTCGTAAATTTTAAAATTTTCTCTGGACCATAAACTTTTAGAATTCAGATTTTGTGAATAGAAAAAATAAATATTGAGATAACATCATGTCTTTAATGAGTTTATCAGAGACAGATTTGACTCAATTTAATTAGTTTACATATTAAAAAAATTTAGAAACCAAAATGCTAAATAAAATAAAAAAGAAAATATTTAAATGAAATGCTCGATAAGAGACATAAAACAGCTTCTTTTTAGTCATTTACACATCTTTAATAGTATAATATTTGCCCCTCGAGATACACAAGTTATAAAAAGTTATAAAAATTGGCAAATATTTATAGACAATTTTTTTTATTTGTTTCACATGTTATAACTTTTATATAGGGTTGTACTCAAGGACGAAGGGAAAGGGGGGAACTGAAGGAGGCCATGGTCCCCTCAACTCCTCCCCCTCTCCACTATCTCTTTCTCCCAAACATTATTCCTTCTTATATACTCAAACATTTACACACTAATAAATATATTTATTAAAATATTTTATTAATATAATTAAATGAAATGTAAAATATGTATTTTAGCAGTTTGTTAATACATATATTTATTATTGATAATATTAAATTTATTAATAGAAATAGTAATACTTGATATTTATATTATATATATTAGTCTTTTATTTTTATTAATTTTTTAGGAAAACATATTAAAAGTCAAAACAAGGTGTAATAACAAGGTTATTTGGTAATTAATTTGCATATAATATAAATTAAGATTAGTTTTAGTATGTCAAACCTATAATAACATATCAAAAATATAATTTTTATATTTTTCTTAAAATTAATATATTAAGATATATGGTAAATATATCCATATTCAAAAAATTAAATTAACATGCATATATATATATATATATGACAAATGCTTTAAAAAAATTTAAACTAACCATATATATTCTAAAAATTTGGCCCCCATAGTTGGTTTCCTGGCTCCGTCCTTGGTTGTGCTAGTGCTTGTCCAGTGTTTTTTTTTTTCAATGAAACTTGTCCAGTGTTATATTAAATAACCAAAATAGCTTAAGAAATTGCTATATATAAATTTATATATCCTTAATCTTTCTTATTAATTAGTTTTAGATATGGGACTTCTATCCTCCAATACAGTCTTCCACCTTTATATGGACAAACTATTGAATGGCGATGAAGTCGTTTAGCAAAATTTCTCTCTCTCTCTCTCTCTGTCTCTCTCTCTCTCTCTCTCTCTCTATATATATATATATATTAATTGGAGCAAAAAGAAAATCACGTGAGAAGATAAGACCTCGTAAAATTAAGTATAAACCACACTGATATATATTGCAGTTATAAATTGGGAAAGCTAGCTGGCTCTTATTCTATCACTATCATACTCATACAATACAACTCGCAGCATATCGTACAACAGTACAATAGCGGAGAAATATATTTATATATAATAATGCTTCGTTATTGTACTCACACTGACATGTGTGTGTGTGTATATATATGTATCAAAGTTGAATATATATATATATATAGCTAGTGGTTGATCAGCCTTGGGTGTGACCTGTGTGATTAACGAGACCGAGGATCCTTTGCCTGCCAATGTAGTCATAGTTGCCAGGAAAGGCTCGGTTTCTTCCGGGAAGAGGAGTAGGAAATGAACTAGCTGGTGTTGCAAAAGACTTCTGAGGTTGATCGTCCTGATCATGATGAGCTCGCACGCCCATCAGACCCTTGCGTGATTCCAGTTTTTGCTGAAGCTCAGCCATGGCTCTTCAGAGTTCTGAGATATTAATACAATGATGATGATGATCTGACTAGGTTGTCTCTTTTGCTTTTGATTTTGTGTTGCTCTTGTTCATTATTACACAGGACGCAGAAACGAGCCTTATATAGGTGAAGCATCTTGCAAGCTTGAAAGGGAAGCCTGATCAATGTGTCTGCACTTGGAAAGTTGGAATATTAATTCCCTTTTCTCTTTCCTTTGCCTTTCGATGTGGCGTGGAGAATTAGATTTCTTTAACCCATGTTTGGTTAGAGGAATTTGGAAGGGGCCAGAGGGGAAAGAAGAGAAAATTAATATTTTACTTTATTTGTTCCAACAAATTTTGAGTGGAGAGGGAAATTTCCCTCCTCTCCTTTTGCTCCTTGGAAAAATACTTTTTTCCCATTGTTTGATTTAGAAAAAATATAAAATCTCAATTTTCTCCCCTCTCCTCTTCCCTCCTTCTAACCAAACAAACCTTACCTTTATTGTATAATAGAGTTGTTCAAGCCGGAACATATTTCTATTCATCCTCATCTCTTCCTCCAGAAGTGATTTCCAAGTTAAAAAAAGCATCTTCATCTGAAATGGATAGAATATATGTAACAGGCCGGGTTAATTAAGTTGGATACTTTTTGTTTCATTTCTCGCAGATAAAGCATAAAAAATCTGGTTATCTTCCATATAGTAGTATGATGGGACAAAGAGTGATCATATAAAAGAATGAAACTATATATAAAATTTGTTGTTTTATATGTATTATTTCTTTGCTTTATTTCTTTTTCTAAATAATTTACATATATGTGTATAATTTTTTTGTATCAAACCATCTGGTATTTAGTATGCATATACATTAGAATCCAACAAATTTAGAGATTAAGTCGAATAGGATTAGGCACAAAGTGGTGAAACTCTTCCAATAAGTATTCAACATAATTGCATCTTTAGGATTCAATAGTTAAGTTAACCCCGTTAGCTGGGCTATATATTGATTGGTGTTATATATATATTTATAATTTATAATTGTAAAACATTGGTTTGCGTTCTCCCTTTCCTATGAAGGAGGAGTCATGTGTTCAATTATTGAAGGAGAAGCCATGTTCAATTATTGGAAGGAATCTTTGATCATTAGGAGCATTCACACGTACGACGTGATTTTAATTTAATGAGAATCACTAATTTAGAGATTCTATCTGATGATATACAATGTTTTGTAAATGTTACTACCATTAATTAAACAATCTTGAACAGGCACGTTGTTGTTATGCTCGCAAACTAGGATCACTATTTGAGTTTAGTTACTTTTTTTTTTCCTTATCTTTATTTATTTCTTTTTTTATTTTTGCTGCAGCACCATTTGAAAGTGATGTCGCTTTTTAAAAGTTGCTATGAAAAAACTAGTGTTTAGAAAGGGTAAAACAAATAATATTTAATAATGATTTTATAGAATGACAATCTAATCATTAAATAATGTTGTAATAAAAATACAATCTAAACATTAAATACTGAGCCCTCACCGAAAGGTGGAGCTCTTAAATTCTATATTAGTGAAAAATAAATATGTGTGTATTTGGGTATGTAAATTATGAAGTAGGGTTTTAGACTATTATCTATGTCAGGTGATTTTATTTAGTTTTGTAAGTCTAATTGACAAAAAAAAAATATTAAATAGCATTCTAGAACCTAATAGGAAAGATTGGCCGGGTTGAGGAGGATTTTTGTGTGTTTGGGTGGATAGCTTCAAGCTTTTCTCTGCCGCAGTATACATTACTGTAAAAATACCCAAGTTGAACGATTTAAAGTTAATATTACAAAAATACTAAATTGTAAGAGAGAGAATAAATTAATTTGGACAGTTAAATTCTTTATTTAAATGGTCTAAAAGTATAGTAAAAAAGAAAAGAGAAAGAAAGGCAATGAAGATATCGGACTCGAGTGGAAGGTCCTCTAATGGTGGGCTTGGGGATTAAGATATTTTGAAGTACGGGGATTTACTTATAAAGTAATCTGAAGCGGAGGTAGTGGATATCACTTAAAGGGACAAGATGATGCTATGTGACAGAGATCACCATTTGTACTATTTGAATATTATTCTTTGACATGAAACATTGTTCTGACCTTACTAACAATATACAATGTCCATTATCACTTGAACGGATCTAATGATTCATCTTGTGATTCCTACATCAAATCAATTTCCTTAGTACTATATGTTTAGGGCTCAACTGATTCTCATAAAAAGATCAGCCTTATGACGTGGGATACCATGTGCTAGCCAAAAAGGAATGGTGGATGCGGACTTAAAAGATTTTTAAGACCACAATCATGCATTTTTAATGAAGCTTACTTTCAAAATGCTCTAGTACAGGGAAGATATTTTAGGAAGGTTGGAAATACATTTTATGATGGTTGTTGTAGAGTCGTAAAAGTGAGGGTTGTAAAAATTCAAACTTTTTAAGACAGTTGTGGCCCCATAAGAAATAAATAGGGAAGCGGCTGCATTGGCGGCCGTGAGTTAAAATTTTCGGAGAATTAACGCCAAGAGTGGTGTGATGGGTTATAGTTTGATGTCTGTGAGATTGCCTAAGAGGAAGTTGGGGCAACTACCAGTTGTGAGCCTTATGGTGGGAACGATGAGCTGTAGATGCGACAGAAACAGTGACATCGGGGAGCTTGTGGGAACAGTGATGCCAGTTGAGGAGAACAGATGCAGAGGAATGATGGAGATGAGCCATGCCTTACGTGAGACTAACTCGCAAGAGAGAGATGAACAGAGAATATGAAAAGGGAATGTTTGGGTTTTAAAAAACTTTTCGATGTCCTCTAAAATAAAATTTCTAAGATTGTGGATTTTAAAAAAATAGGACTATACCCGCTAGTTTAACTGGTCCGATCGATTATTGGTGTCAGGTTCGATCTGATCATAAATGAAAATCGACCAATTTCAGAACCAGTACAAATGAGTATAAAATTGGTCGAACCAGTTATAAACTGCTACAAAACTGATTGAATCGATGTGCTTTTTATTTTTTATATTTTTAAAATAAAATAAAAAAATTTTAATACTAAGTAGTATTATTTTTTGTGTAGTTTTTTTTTTCTATATTATAATATTATATAAACATTATTTTTTTGGATAAACTATAGGTATTCTCTTATTGGAGGTAATCCTGTTTGAGGCATACTCGGGCAGTAAATATGGGCACCTCTCTTAGTGGGAATTCAAACTTTGGTTTGTTACGTTATTGCATAAGTATTATTATAATATGTAATTATTAACAATAATAAATTTACTTAACAAATAATATGAAAATAAACTATTAATTGATTATTTTGGATTCAAAATATAATTATAAATGAATATTAATTTGTTTAAATTTTAATCTAAGATTATGAAATTTATTAATAATATTTTTAATTTTCTATATAATATATAAAGTTAAAAAGCTATTAAATTTATTACTATCGGTTTAATTCTAATTGAACTATTAAACTTTGAACTCGTATTTTAACTAATTTAATATTCGGTCCAATTTTTTAAACCTTGGGATTTTTCCACCATCCTAGAAAATAAAATCTAGAACATTTCTTTTAGTAACCATCCTAAAATGTTTAAAACTATTTAAACATTTTATTTACAAAAATGTCAATGAATATTTTTTCTAGAATGGTTAATAATTACCCGTCTAAAAATACAATCTTAAAATGGTTTTTTTCTACTAGTGATGGTGTTTATACTTAAGTTGCTATGGCTACAACTCCTTCGTGCTAAGTATAGATGGAAAGCTAATGCCTATGGCAAGTTTAGAAGCAATGTTGTTTCTGAACTGGCCATAAAAATGGGATGACGTTGAATTGGGCCTCTTATGGGAATTTGGGGATGGCAAACAAGTTAAAATTGGACAGATAGTTGAATCAGAGAACTTGAACCTCTTGAAAAAAAAATATCGGTATCTTATAACTAAAATGAATTATATTGTATGAAACCCAAAAAAAAATCGGATTATTGACAATTTATAGAATATGAAAAACGAATAAATAGTTAGTTCTATTACATATATAGATTATACATGATCTCATATAGAAACGTGAATATATATATATATATATATTAGTATGTCAAGTAATTATGACACATAAATACACCAAGTATACAAGTACAATTAGTTCAAATTTTATGATTCTCCGTTACATTTTCATTTCTTGAAGTCATGGATGTAATGCAGCCTATTTAAATCTCTAGCATGTGGTCATGGGTTATGGCCTTTTAATAAGGCATTTAAAAAAATTTGTTGGGCCATTTCAGTAGCACCGGCTCAATCTGTAAAAGGCTAAATCATGTGTAGGCCCAACTTCTATTTTAGTTTTATAAAGTCCAATCAAATTGCATCTTATAAGAAAGTGTCAGATGACTATTTTTTTTTTTAATAACAACAAGCTTTGATTACTTGTTGAAGATTACAACCTCTAAGCATTCTTGCTTAAGATGCCTAATTTGAATTAGTTTAGTTTGATTAATCATCTTTATAATTAATTAACAAGTTAACATGTTATAAGAAATCTTGAAATCATGGATTGCATTGAGTTTGAAACCCCAATTATTCAAATTAATTTGATTTTAAGTAAAAAATGAATATTAGATTAATACATCAAAACTTTTTGAAACTATATATATCATATAGTTTTCCCTTTTGGGTTATCATCTTGTGTTTCATAAAAAGTGAGTTTGTACATACTATGATTTATTTGCCTATATAATTCTTTAATTAAGTGCCATAATATATATTAATTAATATCTAAATTAAATGTAAAATATAAATATTAATATTTTATTAATTATTAGCAATGTTGTCAGAACCGGACCAGATATTGAACTGGATAAGGTACTGGTTCAAGGTTCAATGGTTCAACCGAGGTTAGACCAGTAGTCATTAAAATAATATATTTAAAACAAATAATATAAGTTTAAATAAATTTTATAACTTAATTAAAGTCTCAAACTAAATAATATTGAATTATCAATCTATTACTCATGACAAACAAATTATTAATAGGTTTCATAAATCAATATTTTAATTTAAATAAGTTAATATTCATCTATAATTATATTTTGAGTTCAAAATAATAAATTAACAATCTATTATTATATTATTTATTAAGTAAATATATAACATTTAGTAGTTATATATTATAATAATGCTTAAATAATATTATAATATATAAAAAATATTTTGCACTAAAAATGATGTCATTTTATCTTAAAAATAAAAAAATATTTTAAAAAAAATTAAAAAAAAAAAATACAGAACCGGTTCGGGACCGATTTAGAACTGGTTCTACCAGTTCAAGACCGGTTTCACCCATTCTTATAGGTTTTGAATAGTACCAATCATCTAATTTAACCGGAATGGACTAGGCATTAGTTTCCGGTCTGACCGTTCAAATCAGCCGGTCCGATCCGATTTCAACAACAATAATTATTAGTTCAATAGTGTAAAAATAAAATAAAAATTTGGCAACATATTTAATACGAACTTATTACCTCACAACAGTAATTTAACTGAAAAAGAATGACAAATTTTGTCGTCATCCTATTGAAATGAAAACTTTGTACTTCCATTGTCTCATATTATAGCCTCCAATCCATTTATGGGGCTTTTTCTTTTTGGAATTCTTTTGGAGTTAGTTATCCAACTGATTTTGGGAACCCCCCAGGTCAACCTCCTACCGTTTCGCTTTATTTCATTTATTTATATTAAAAAGGAAAATCTCTAGTACTATCTTTCTTTTCCCACTAAATTCTTTACAGGAAACATTCCTTTGCTTTATAAATTGAGTCTCCGCAAAGCGCAAACCCTAATTCAACATTCCTTGGCTTTAATTGAAGCAGTCTTGTCTTTTTTTTTATTTTTTTATATTGTACGCAATTCAATAAATGAATTATATAAATTAAGACTTACGAATAATAGAATTTATTATATTATATATTGAGGATATATTGGTATATTAACATACATGTTTTTGTTCTGGTAAAAAAAAAAAAATACATGTTTTTGTATATTGTATAGTGCCTAAGAAATTATCAGTAGTGTTCATAATGTTTGATAATGCAGCTTACTGTAAGTTTTATTATTGACATAAATATATTATTTTCTTAATTAAAGCAGGACAAATATGTAATTTAATAAAAGAATTACATTTTTTAAAAATTTATATACTTGCCTTTGTTATATATTTATCATATTTTAATTGAAAATAAAAAATATAGAATTTTATATTACTTTATTATTGGCAAAATTCTTTATTAAATAATTTACCATTGGCTCTTGATATTTGACATACATTGTAAATTTGTAATTTATAATTTTTTTGAATAAAATGGAAATTTCATTTGATGCATATTTAAAAATAGCTACTTAATTGTTTTTATATGGTATTAAAATAAAAGTATAGTTCATTTTTTGCCTAACCTTTAATAGAATTATCGTAAAATAACAAACAAAAATAATAATACCTCCAAAAATAGAGAAATGTGCTTCCATATCCAAAAATATAATATATTGTAAAAAAAAGAATTATTTTTAGCGCTAAGAGTATCTCTAAATTAAAAACTAATTCTTTTAAAATATAAAAATTACTGAAATGGATTTTACCCCTCATAACCAAACATTTTTCATATATATTGTTAGAGATCGAATTTAGAATAATATACTTAAGGACCCATTTATCACAAAAATAAACCATACTTTATAAAGATATATCAAATGTGAGAAACATGATCTTAGTTATGAAAAGAAAATTATAAATATATAGTTAACTTCCTCTAGGTATAATTTGTATAAAGATATTCCCCATAATAGAGTAGAAACATTAATTAATGAAGGTTAGTCAAGTAGAAGTATCTTGATACCTTTTAAGTGAAATTGAAAGTTTAAATTTTGTAAATAAAAAAATTATATTAAAAAAATTACTTCATTTGGATCTAATAATATAAAATAACCAACAAAATAAAAACTAGATATTGGCCATATGCGTCGCATGAACTGATAAATAGTGTGCGACCTTTTATAAATTTTAATATATATTGTTTGATGATTTCAGGGAAACCTTCAGTATGAAAATAGGAGACTGAAAATTATTTCTATGGGTTGAAGGAAATAGAGCAAAAGGAAAAAAAGATTAAAATCAAAATAAGAAACATGAAAATTGCTCGAGAAAAGAAAAAGCCCATTCGAGCAAGTGCAGCAAAAATTGCAATTGGGTAAGACTAGGGTACACGTACTACCAAAGAGACGCATAAACGTATAGTCCGAGTACACTGGACAGAAACACGGCGTCGTTTTAAAACATCAAGTAGTTCCTAGTATACGCACGAACCCACTCGCGCGTGGCGCGCCGCATCAAGATTTTATTAAAATAATTATTTTAAACTAATTTAGGTTTATTTTCTTCGCTTCAAGCTCCTGCACAGGAAAGCGTGGATGTACCGTAAAGATTTAAAACGCTTCGTTCAATCCCTTCGTTCGGTCTCTGTATTTTTCTCTGCTTTCTCTGCCTCCTGTACACTGGAAACCAGAGAGGAGAGCCCAGAGAGACGCGAAGAGCTCCCTCTAGGAATCTAAATTGGCAATTTGAGCGTGATTCGCACTCCATATATTGGAAGGAGTAATCTTTTTTATTCCCCATACTGCGAAATTTCGACTTCTTAGGCCCCATTCCTTTCTTGGAATCCAGGAAGCCGAAGATACGAGAACCAGCCGCAACCCAGTTATTACTATGCAAAGTCAACACCATTGACGGTAGTTATTGGAAGGAAACCGGCCTCTTTCAATTTGGAATTTTTCCCTTTACAGGAATTGCTAATGTTTTGGGCAGTTGTTGAATTTCTGTTATTCTTTTTCTGCGGCCATTTATGCTCTTTCACTTTTTGTCCCTCCAAAGGTCGAAGACATTGAATTTAGGGTTTTTTTGGCCAATGCTACAGGGGAATGTGCCATGGATTCTGTGGAGGGTCAGGATTTCAGAAGCTTAGAGGAGAGTTCATGGAGTATTCGAGACTGCTTGTCCTGTTAAATCTGTCACTTATTTCTAAGGTTTTAAGACTTTTTCTTCTGGATCTTTATTTTGTCGGGCGGTGAATAGAATTTGATTGTCTTCTTGGGGAGTTATTATAGTGTGAATCATGATTTGGAAAACTTTATATAGACTTTTTATTTTCCTGTTAACTCTCATTTGGTCAATGCATTTGACCAAATGTCACGGTATTTATTGCATATAGTCCTCTGTTTTGATTAAGCGTTGCAAAATAAACTTAGGGATTACCTTTTTGGCTTTTGTCTATAAGTGAAAATATAATTTTGGGTGCTTAATTGCAAAATTATTCTATCAAGATGAGATCAGATGCCCGATTTCTTTCTTAAGCCCAAAAAACTGACCCAACGGCAGTCAATATATTTTATCAAATCATATTTTTTGTTGAACTTTCTCACCATTTTTGCTTTTCTGGCAGAATTAAGATGAGATCAGTTACTCAATTACTTTCTTGATGAGAAGAAAACAAAGTAGTTGATTTGAATTAAGCAAAAAAGTGTGCCTGGTGGTCTTAGTTGGCATAACTTGTCTTTCTTCATGGTGTATGTTGAAAGTTCTCATGGCCTACGAACGATTGCTGGTTTCTCTGGTTGGGACTGGCTTTGTTTGGCTAGTTTCCCTTTGCACCTTTTTCAGGACAAAAAATCATCTTGAATGCTGGAAAATTACTAAATTTTTGCTAATTGTTTCATCATTTTATTTTATGTCTGTCTCTCCATCTTCTGCTGTAAATTTGAATAGAGTTGGTTTTAGTGCTTTGCTTTTTTGTGGCCTCTTTTGTTAGTTATATCTCATTTCCTAAATTCTTTTTAGTTTCACTTCCTAGCGTGCAAATTAGGTGATGTCATAATTCACATTGAGCAAAGAATGTCTTCTTAAAACTTGTTAACTGCGGATATTAGTTTGTTATAACAATGCTTGATTTACTTGAAGAGCAACTCCAGATTGATAGCTGTTATTGCAAAATAAAGCTATTTAGAACTTACACTTTGAGACAAGAATGTGTTGCTTTTAAGGTTTCAGGTCTCACCCCCAATTTCCTTATTCTTTTATGAAATTAATATCGGAGTGTTGGTAGATTTTTCTATATTAAAGGATGATTATCATGAGAAAGTAGTTCAAAATGGAACTTGCTTTTGTTTTTATGTATCCTTTCTTTATTTCTAGGTTCAAAATCGTAATGTTGGGCATTGGCTATGTGTAGCTTGTATTCATAATGATTTCCTTAACAAGTGTCTTTTAATTTCTATCATGTAAAATTTTCTTGTATTTTAGTTGTGGAAGGATTTGATGATGGATCACTTATTTGTTCCTCTGATGCTTTACAGGATTATGGCTCTGCAGAAATATCTTCCTTCTGGTGATGCACCTACTGTAAATATGAAACGTTTGACTTTTACCAGTAAGGTGCGTGAGAAGGGTCAGCTTCAAGTGGCAGGTCGGAATCATTCTGTGGATGTGGATGCTGACCTTAGAGAAGTTTATTTTCTCATCGTGCATTTTCTTTCTGCTGGGCCATGTCGTAAAACTTGTGTGCAATTATGGAATGAACTTCTTGAGCACCAGCTCTTACCAAGAAGGTATCATGCTTGGTATTCAAGGAGTGGGATGCAGAGCGGAGATGAAGATGATGATGGTTTATCATTCCCTTTAAGTTACCCTAAGTTGGTGGAGAGGTATTTAAGATACTCTCTTAGTCTATTTTTGTTGATGAGATTGTTTTCCATTGATAATTTGCCAAGTTTACAGGCACTAGTCCATTTTCTTATTCATGCATATCATCTTATAATCAGTTGCACTGACAGTTTATGGAAGTCTGGTTGCTACCTATATCTTCCTTTATGTTTTTACTGGTGAAAAAGTGAGAATGCAATGTGTTTATGTGACTATTTTCCTTCCTGTATGATCTTGTCATGATGTCATGAGTAATTATTATTTAGGTATCCTCACATTGAAAAGGATCACTTGGTAAAGCTTTTGAAGCAATTGTTATTAAGCGCAACATCCCCATCACTGGGCATCAGTAGTGGAAATGCTCCCAATGCAGCTGATGTACCTACTCTTCTGGGAATGGATTCATTTTCACTTCTGAGCTGTAGGTGACCTTTACTTCTGCTTTGCTTGTAATTCTCAACATTTTTATCTCATCCATTCAGAAAGTTCTCATTCTGATCAGCAAATTTATTGATTATCTACTTGAGAACTTAGATATATTGCCTTGTCAATCCTGTCTTCAATTGAAAATGTTCCCTCTTCCTTGTCTATTTATTGGGCTTTTTCTTTACTTCAGATGACAGGGACAAAATAAATGATGAAATTAAACGGCCACCACCTCACATGCGCTGGCCTCATATGAAAGCCAATCAAGTTCACGGACTGAGTTTAAGGGAAATTGGGGGTGGTTTCCCTAGGCACCATCGTGCACCATCTATACGTGCTGCGTGCTATGCCATTGCAAAACCTTCCACCATGGTACAGAAGATGCAAAATATCAAGAGGCTAAGAGGACACCGTAATGCTGTTTATTGTGGTAGGTTATTCTGTTTGATCTATTGTGTAAATTTGTAGTACTTGTAAAGTTCAAGCGGGAGGAGGACACCTATCTTTTGCTTTCTTCTCTCCTTTTTATTCCAGGAATATTGGTTTGAGTATACCTTTTTCATTGTATTTATAATCCAGCAGTAATTTAAATTTTAACAACAATGTTGTATTTTCCACCACTTTGCAAAAGTGTGGATCGTATTTTCCTGTGTCCATCACATATGAAGCTCTGATGCAGCATCATGTCCTTCAGATATCAGGGCAAAGCAATTCAGTGGATGTCTTGTGTAGAAATGGGATCATTTTGTGCTTTAATCGGTCTTTTCTGTCTTTGATGAACTTTTAGGAGTGAAAAATGAAAAGATGTTTTTTTTTCTTTTTAAAGGTGGAAATTTTCCACAATTTTATTTAAGAAACATTTTTAAAGTAAACCTGAGGCTAACTCACTGATTTACATGATTTGTCTAAGTATGTGTAATGGCAATGACCCAAAAAAAGCAAAAAGTCTGTGATCAGCAAATTGCTGCTAAGTATACAACAAACTAACATGTGATAGTTATTATTTTGAATGAAATTTGTCATTTGTGATTTTTATGTAAGATACTTACTGCAAATGTAGTAATCTCGTATGTTGGTTCAGGTTTATTCTGTGCCTCTAATTTATCAGCCATTTTAATCAAAGATCTCAATTTTATTTTGTCCTTCTGTCCTTGTGGAATAGATACAAGAGTGTTCTTTGTACATTTTTGCGTTAAGGGATTGGTTTCTTAAAGTGTGTAGTTTAATGATTTGGGAAGCTGGATAGCTGAACTTTGCAGTACTGATGTTTGATAGCAGGATGTCAGCAGATTGTGAGACATTAACTGCAATTTTGAAATTTTGAAATCTTTGGAAATCACTGGGAGAATTTAGTGACTGTCTACAAGGACGGATATTGTTTAGGTTAACAGAATAGGAGAAATGAAAATGAGCTATTGAATGGTTGTGAATATTAGAAGAATATGGACAGAAAACTATTCAAAACAATGAACTTTGGTTACAACTCAAGCAGTGTTTTAAAGATTGGGATTGTCATTAATTTGAATAAAAATTTATGGTCGTCTAAATTGTGAGAAATCAATCTGATTCCTGAATCCTGTTCTAAAGATTGGGATTGGAATTTGACTTGTATAAACTGAAGATTGTAGAAAGCCTAATCTTAAATTAAACCTAACATAAAATTTCCCAGTTTTTGTGTATTAGTGTGAAAGTTTGTGTCCTTGTGTCATATGCCTTTGCTTGTTTATTGGCTTGTTCAGAGATTTGGAAGATATCTGACAAATCTATTTTGCAAGATGCAGTCAGAAATGTTGTTCTGATTGGCAAAAGTTCTCTTACTTTTGTTTATCTCGTTCTCTTTCATTAATGCCTTCATTTTAAATTAACATTTCTGCTGATCTCTTCCTATCTGTCTTGAAAATCCAGGAAGACCCCTATCTATTTCATCTCTTTCTTTTTTCTTTGGGCACCAGTTTCTTGAAATTCTTGCCACGGTCTGCTGCTATACTATAGGGGTTTAGTGAGCAATTATTACATACGACTTTAGCGCTATGCCATTCATACTCCAGCAAAAATAGTTTAAATGTGGAGAGAGAATGTTAAAAGAGAAATACTTGAATAGAGAGAGATAATGTTTGTACCTTGAAAAGATGGAGAAATGATAATTTATTTGATATTTAATTTAGATTGTTTTTTTTTAATTAGAGTATAAGTGACATGGTACTCTAAGAGTGTCTAATAATTTTTTGGGGTTTAATATTCTTAGTAGAAGCATTCTACTTTTTTGGATAGTTGGGTCTTCTTGTGATTATTATTTCTGTAGCTGCTTCGATGAATTCCTTTGCTTTTGGGGTGAGGCTGCTTTTCTCCCTGACATGCAACTGATAATTTTCCTTAACATGTATGCAGCTACGTTTGACCGGTCTGGGAGACATGTCATTACTGGGTCAGATGATCGACTTGTAAAAATTTGGTCAATGGAAACTGCATATTGTTTGGCTAGTTGCCGTGGACATGATGTGAGTTTGTTTTGTACAGTAAATATGTTTTCCTGCTTGAATAGATTTGTTTTGGTTTAACACAGTTTGTTAGCCATTACATTTAAATATATGATATGCTTGACAGGGTGACATCACTGACTTAGCTGTGAGTTCAAACAATGCCTTAGTTGCATCCTCTTCAAATGACTGTATCATTCGAGTTGTAAGCTCTCTGATTCATATAACAAATTTTAGTTCTGTCTATTGTTTCTTCTCTTTTCCTTTGGCTCTTTCATGATAGTCTATGTGTTGATTTTTGTTTTCATAGTGGCGCTTAGCTGATGGCCTACCAATATCAGTTTTACGGGGGCATACTGGAGCTGTCACTGCTATAGCGTTCAGTCCAAGACCTAATGCTGTTTACCAACTCCTATCGTAAGTCTTCAGATTAACAAAGAAAGAAAAGGAGTCTATTATGTTGTCCAATATATAGGCATTTTAATTATTATAATCATTTCAATATTTTACAAATATCCTCTGTAACCTTGAAGGCATCAAGAAAATTATGAATCATAAGTTTATTGAAGTAAGAAGACAGCTATAACCAGAACCGACATCTCAGTATTTTCTCCAGGAGCAAATGACAGTTTCTATGCCTTTTTTACAAGACATGCAAAATTCCCTTTTTTATTTGATTATGTCAAACTTGTGACGACGTGTCCCCATTGTTTCCAATTTTCCTTTCTGCATTCAATATAGTTGTTCATAAAACATTTGAGGCAACTTTCAGCTGAAATTCACCAATGACTTGTATTAGTTTTAATAAGAGATGTAATTTGATGAGTCTGGATTGAGGCATCCATTCACTGATTTGGCCCTTTGCTTTCCTTGTTGATGTTTTGAAGTGTTACTATGCTGCATGATGATATTCAGATAATTTCTCCTTGATCTTCAGGCTTCATATTTTTGTATTCCTTATCCTTGCTTTTAGGCCTTCAAGGTTTTACGTTTTATTAATTTTTGGTACTGTTTCTTTTACTTTGCAGGTCATCTGACGATGGAACTTGTAGAATTTGGGATGCAAGGCATTCCCAGTCAAGTCCACGAATATATGTTCCAAAGCCTTCTGATTCTGTAATTGGTCAGTTTGTTATTTTGTATGCTATAATTTTGTGGCTTCTACCTGGTTAAAAGAACTAACTTGGAATACCTATTGGCTTAGGGAGGAGCATTGGCCCATCTTCAAGTAATTTTCCGCAAAGCCATCAGATTTTTTGTTGTGCATTTAATGCTAGTGGAACTGTCTTTGTCACCGGTAGTTCAGACAATCTTGCCAGGGTATGTGTGTGTGTGTGTGTGTGTGTGTCTCTCTCTCTCTCTCTCTCTCTCTATATATATATATATATATATTATGCTTTCTTGTTATCATTAGACACATTAGATTTTTTCTTTAGTTTTTACTATAAGCTTCCATAGGGTTGTCCATCTGTTTTTATATCTGCTATATGAATAGAAAATAAACAAGTATAAACTACTGTGACAACATTTGACATATAGATTAACTATTCAAGCTTAATAGTCATGTAAAACAGTGAATTATTCAAGTCACCAAATATTTAAGGTGAATGACTAATAACCTAAATAATAATTTTTTAAAGTGAATAAATGCTATGTCATATTACCTATGGGCAATGGGCTGGGATTATTGTTTTCCCTATGCTTATAATACTCAACCTGACAGTTATAAGTTAATTAGATGGGCCTTTAGGGCTGCAGATCTATGCGAAATAAACAATGCATGTTAGCCACCTGAAGTCATCTTGCATCCACTAGAAAGGTGCTATATATCTACCAGGCAAGCACCTAAAGCAAGGCCCCTTGCCTCAACTGGCAAGAGGTTTCGAGGCCTCTTGGTGCCAAAGGCATTGAGTCGAGTGCCTTTGACTACTCTGGTCAAATGATAATCAATTTTCTAACATGTTAATATTTATTATTCTCCCTATCTAATTGTGAGTGCATGTAGGAAATAGTACAATTGTCTTCACTTACTCTGAATTTACTGTATAAGGAGCTTGGATCTCTTTCAATTTAAGAGATGATCTAGCTGTAATAATAAGAGATAATGATATGTAAATTCCTGCAGGGCAAATTTTCTTCTTCACATCCAAATATTTTAAGCTAAACATAGAATGTTTTACAGGTTTGGAATGCCTGTAAACCAAGCTTGGATGACTCTGACCAACCAAATTATGAGATAGATGTGCTATCGGGGCATGAAAATGATGTCAATTATGTGCAATTCAGGTTAGTATTTGTAAGTTTGTTGTAAACTTTGGTAGAGAAATTTTTTCATGCTGATGCTGTCAGACCATTCTTTGCAGTGGATGTGCAGTTGCATCTCGATTTTCCACAGCAGACACTTGGAAGGAGGATAATATTCCCAAATTTAAGAATTCCTGGTGTGTGCCTATATCTTGTAGGAGTAGAAGTAGATTCTTTAATGCTCTAACCCCGGGCTTCCCTTTTCTCTACCCTTCTGCGGTTGGAGCATTTGGTGATATTGAGCATATCTAAGAGCCAATATTTTTCCAGGTTCAATCGTGACAATATAGTTACCTGCTCCCGTGATGGGAGTGCAATTATATGGATTTCCAAATCACGTAGGTCACATGTAAGTGTTCGTCAAATGTGTTTTCTTTCTACAAGTATTGCTTTCTATTAGTTTTGTTTATTAGATGAGCGTTGTCTTCCCCTTTTTATTATATAAATTACAGAGATTAATCTGTCTATTTGATTGTTAACAATTTTTCCTTTTCCAATTGGACTAATATTGAATAAATTTAGGGAAAAACTGGTCGATGGACACGGGCATACCATCTTAGAGTTCCACCTCCTCCAATGCCTCCTCAACCTCAGAGAGGCGGTCCTCGACAGCGAATATTACCAACTCCACGTGGCGTAAATATGATTATTTGGAGCCTAGACAATCGCTTTGTCCTTGCCGCTATTATGGGTCAGTTATTGTTTCTTTCTCCTGTCTTTTTCTCCTCAATTCATATTTTCTTGCTATCTTTCTTATGTCTTCTTATGATCGCTCTATTTCTTTCTCTTTTCCAATTATTGATGACCTTGGTTTATAGGATTCATTTGTTAGTTAGCAAGTGTTTAACTGAAAAAAGAAATTAGTTTACTTAAATGAAACTAGTGACTGGTAGCTCAGGTAGTTGTAAGATAACTCATGTCTGTTGTAGCTTGCTTCTATCTAAAGCCACTTGTGTGTTTTGCTTGCTTTGGGGGGAGTTTTTTTTTTTTTGTTGGTCAGTGCTTTGGGGGGAGTATTTTTATAATTTTTCTTGGAGCTTATCACTTTCTTGAGATTTAGAGGTTTTGATGAGTTCTGCAAACTTCAAACCACATGCTTCAGAAGACTGTTGTGTATTTCTTTGTCTTTTCTTCTTAGTGGATTTAGCCAGTGGACCTTCATCTTACTTTGTTACACTAGGATTTTTGTCTTTCCTGGCTTTCAAATCAGCATCAAGTTTTGCTTCCCCATCCTTCAAGAAAAATGTCATTTGTTTTGTTTAACATTGTTTGATTTTTATTAGACTGGTAAGCATTTTAAGTACTTCTGAAATGGTTGGGTTGGCTGACTCATGATTGATGTTCTTTAATTTTCTCTGTTTGCAGAGGGCTTCTTTATAAAGACAATTAATGCGAGTATTGTGGCCTTAATTTTCATTTATACTTATCAATTAGTTCATTTTGGCTAAGTGACATTTACAGCAGGTTGTAGAGTCAATTTTGATTTTATTATTTTATGCGTGCAATGTGATGGTAATGTGTGAATTATTAATTTGTTATTAAATTGTTATTTCTTGCAAGATGACTGCATTTGTTATCATACCACTTTCATCTGTGCTATATCACAGTCATTTTTATTCTCTTGTTTTGTGTCTTTGGAGGTAATACCATAATAGTCGTCATCTGATTGCAACATATATTTGCAGATTGCAGAATTTGTGTCTGGAATGCTTCTGATGGCAGCTTAGTGCATTCATTGACTGGACATACTGAATCTGTAAGTGTTTAAATTACACTTGGCACGGATGTGACACTGTGGCACCAATCTTGTGGACTTGAAACTTATGTCATTTCTACCCTGGTTTGACTAGGCTATTATTTTTTTGGTGACTGACTAGGCTATCATTATGTTAATGCACTAGTTGACCTTAAAGTTTAAGCGATTAAGCAAGTTCCATTGAATGCTTTTAATACAGTTATATTACTTTGAAAGAGGGACTTTATTGAAGTGATAATGTAAAACTCCTAGGCCCCGTTTGGTATGCTAAGTAATTTTTTATGGAATGAGAATAGGAATGGGAGTGAGAACGTGAATAGGTTTTAAATGTATGTTTGGTATGTTAGAGAAAAAAAGTTGGGAATCACAAAAAAAAAATAATACTAAAGTAAAACAAAAGGTTAGTTAAATGACTGAAATGCCCCCCAGTCTGTTCTTCTCCATCCTCTTCCTTCTCCATTGAAGAGCATCATTGTGCCGCTGCTGTTTTGATAGAGGCACCATCGCCACGAAGAGGGAGTGAGAGAGCCATCACCTGATTTGCAAAGAGGGAGTGAGAGAGAGTGAGAGAGAGAGCCAATAGATACATGAACATAGATTCCCAAAACACAATCAAAATCCCAAAAAGTCCCAAAACACAGATCCATAAAACATAGATGCCAGATCTGAAAAATGAAAAGACTTGGACGATGATGGTGCAGATGGCGCCGGCAATTGGAGATAGAGGAAGGAGTGGGGGAGAGGAAGAGGAATGTTGATATTGCCGATCTAAGTTTGAAGAACTGCTGATGCTGCAAAGATGAAGGGAGATGAAGGAATTGCTGGTGGTAGATTCATGCGATGCCACTCTTGGAGCCTTGAGCATTGCCGGGGCAGCAACACCTTCAACAATGTTAGTTGGCGGAGATAGTGGCTTGAGGGAGGCAATGACACGCGGGACGATGACCACTTCATCTTCGGGAGGTTCGAGTGGGAGATGTTGACTGGCGGTGAACCCCTCACCCTTGACGGCACTTGCTCATTCACAGGAGAAGAGAAGAGCAGCATTGAACTTTTCAGCAAGGGCATTTTTGTCTGAAAATGGTTGATTCCCATTCCCAGCATTCGGATCCCATTCCCTAGTTTAAAGGAGTCCACCATTCCCAGTAATGGGTTTTGAGTTGTACTAAACACAAGTAATGACCCATTCTCTCGTACCCAACGACGCCCCAATGTTATCATTACTCCCTTGTCGGTATTGCACATTATTTCACTTTTAAGCTTTGTATTTGATTGCTATCTTATTTCATTTTGATTAATTTCTAAGTTTATTCACTTGGTTTTAAGTAAACTAGAGGATGGAAAAGACTTAAAATGATTTCTTAATGCTTTTGTTTTTGATTTAACTTGCTTTTCTGCTTTGCTCATGCTAGACATATGTTCTGGATGTTCATCCATTTAATCCCCGGATAGCTATGAGTGCTGGATATGATGGAAGAACCATTGTGTGGGATGTGAGTCAACATTTGCTTTATTTCCTTGCAGACTCTTAGGCAGTCTTATATTTTATTAAATGCCTTGGTATTATATGACTTTTAGATATGGGAAGGCATGCCTATCCGGATATACGAGACATCGCGTTTCAAGTTAGTTGATGGAAAATTTTCCCCGTAAGTACCCTGATAGTGCTATATAGAACCTCATTTCGAACCTTGCTTATCTTGTCCAAAGTTATTGTTACGTGTCATAATTTATTTTTTTCCTGTTAATCATATTATAGGCTGAAAGTTTGTATTTATTCAGAATGTTATAATTTCCTGCCCTTATATGTACTAGTGTTAGAGACTATAACCAAAAACTATTCATTGGCTTTCACTTAACAGCTCAAGCCTTTGAATTGAAGTAGTTCTTAAAATTGTGTTAAAGCCTCTTTGTCCAAGTGGTCAAGAGTTCGACTCTTGCCCTCTCTCATCCTCTTTATTAAAATTAAATTGCACAAGGTATAATGGGCTTGCATTTTATCCACATGTCAAGTCTAAAGAGTTTTCATGTGAGGAAGTGTGTTAGAGATCATTTTAAAAACTTTTTGGGGATTTCACCTTACTGTTTAAGCTTGAGTTAAAGTGGTCCTTGACAATTGGTATCTTTCTACGTTTAGGAATTATTTGTTGCACCATCGTCTTCATGATGTTAATATGTTTTCAAGATATCAAGATGCATAGAATGATACCATTTTGATGGTCAAAAAGAAAAAAAAAAAAAGATACCATTTTTGGAGGCATCTCAGACAACCCAAAAAACTTAGGGATCTCACATCTTTGAATTTTAGCGTTGCAAATTTTTATTAAATGCCAAATGTATACTTTCTTTGACAACTTTCAATTATAACCCACATACCAGACTTGGGAATCTTGTACCAGTCTGTAAGATATTAGTGTACCAAACAGTTCCATAGTAGTATATGTCTCTTACTTGAATCCCTAACTTATCATATAAAATTCTGGCAAAAAAAAAACTTATCATCTAAAATTACTTGCATGATAACTTGTCATATGTTTTTGCTTTTGGATTGACCTTTTATTGTATTTACCTACGGAATTTTATAAGTTTTGAAGGACTTCAGTAAAGTCTTAAGTATTTGGAAAGTTATTTCATTCTTTATGATTGGGCAAGTAGTTACTTATGAACCCAAAGTAACACTTTAGCTGATACGAATTAGAAACAGATGTATGAAACATCAAAGACCAAACAATCAAACAAATTAAAAAGAAAAAAGAATATACACCAAAAGTCAGCGGAGATATCTTTCATTTTAACATCTAAACTATTGATATATGGTTTTTGTTGAAATTTCTGTTTGCAACAGAGATGGGACATCAATTATACTTTCAGATGATGTGGGTCAATTATACATATTAAGCACGGGTCAAGGCGACTCTCAAAAAGATGCCAAATATGATCAGGTACATACACCAGCAACATAGTATGCTTTTGCTGTTTCCATTTTTTCTGTTTTGGTACTAATTTTGTTTACACATATTTGGCAGTTCTTCCTCGGTGATTATCGTCCCCTTATTCAAGATACCCATGGTGGTGTACTTGACCAGGTTGGTTGGTTACGTGTGCTTCCATTTCTCCTTTCCGATTTGGAAGACCTTACAATGTCTATCCGGCTTGAGTTATGGGTGTCTTGCGTTTCTATGCTACCTGATGATTGGAGGGATGGGTAATGCTGAGGTGTAGTAAATTATTTACTCATGTACAAACTGAAAAATGTAATTAATGCTTTTTATGATGGACCGTCCACTGCTTTGAGTCCTTTCGTTGAGTGGTGGATTGTTATATAGATTTTTATTCAATAAAAGAAATGCTGTGGAGAGAAACCTAGGGAGTCATGTGCTAAGTTTGAAGTGACTTCTCTATGGAGACTTCCTGAAGTTGGGTTGTTTTTTATTCATATTATATATCAAGTATCATACTACTGAAACTTAAAACTTGTCTCAGGAAACCCAGCTTGTTCCATATCGACGGAATTTGCAAGATCTTCTATGCGATTCAGGTTTCTATCTCCTTCTTGGATCTGTCCTTTATATCTATGTATCCCTTTGCAGTTTATTATCCACGTTTCTTTCACCTCTCACTTTAACATGTGTTGGTTATGTGCTGTCAAAACTTTCAGCTATGATACCATACCCTGAACCCTATCAAAGTGAATATCAGCAAAGACGTTTAGGAGCTTTAGGCATTGAGTGGCGCCCTTCATCCCTAAAGCTTGCTGTGGGTCCTGACTTTAGTCTAGACCCAGATTATCAGATGCTTCCATTGGCAGACTTGGATATGCTATTGGAACCACTGCCTGAAATTATAGATGCTATGGATTGGGAACCAGAAAATGAAGTGCATAGTGATGATACGGATTCAGAGTATAATGTCACTGAAGATTCTTCTGGGGGGGAGAAAGGATGTTCCAGTTCCAGTGCCTCCAGTGATCCAGGATGCAGCATAGATGACAGTGATGGGGAGGGGACTCACATGGATGGCATTCGTAGATTGAAAAGGAAAAAACAGAAGACTGAAGTAAGTATCTGGGAAGAAAATTCGATTTAGAGCTTTTTACAACATTGCAATTATTTTGAGTTGCTCTTGTTTTCTTTTCTTCAGGCTGAGATTATGACTTCTTCTGGGAGACGTGTGAAAAGGAGGAATTTGGATGAGTGTGATGATAATGCATTAAGGAATAACCGAAGTAGGAAAGGAAAAAGTGGCAGAAAAACATCAAGTAGGAAATCTTCTAAATCAAAATCTTCAAGGCCTCAAAGAGCTGCTGCACGCAATGCTCTACATTTATTTTCTAAAATTACAGGTACACCATCAGATGGAGAAGAAGATAGCTTTGATGGTGATTTTTCAGATAGTGAGTCATCATTGTTAGAGTCTGAAAGTGACGAATCTGGTGGAAATTTGCAAAATGATCAACAGAAATATTTAAAGGGGAAAGAAGTATCAGTGGACGAATATGAGGACATGAAATCTCATGAACTTCCTGAGACACGTATCAATGCAGTGAACAGGAGGAGATTGATTTTTAAGTTGCCAGTTCGAGATTCTAAATCTGGACTTGAGACCACTGTGCATAAGTTTGACAATCAAGCTGGGTTGGCTGCCTCATCTTCAAAGTCTGCTCAGCAAGCTACTGATGTTGATAGGAGAAGATCAAGTTCTAAGGATCTTGTGTATAATTCTAGAACTGTAAATTATCGTACAGTTGAAAGAGGTCAAGTTAACTTAGATCATTTAGAAGACACTGTAGATTTGTTTGATGGCTATATGGAAGGAAAAATCCGATGGGGAGTGGTTAGGGCTCGTACAGCCAGGGGTTTGAGAGTGGGAGAAGCTGTGTCATCAGATGCAAATGCCAAATCTATAATACGTCTTAATGAAAAACAAGATTCTGTCAATGGTCATGAGAAAGAGGACAAGGACTTTGGTACACTATCTCCTTCTTTGGAAATCCAGAAAGATGAGGAAAAGGTAGATAGTTTGACTGTAATCAATGAGAATTGTGTTGCAACTGCTTCAGAGCCTCATAATGCTTCTGAAAATGAAAATAGGCCCTTAGCTTCTAGCGATTATGGGGGTAAAATTGAAGCCCTAACTTCTGCTGACATGGATGCTCAGCATGCAACTACTTCTATCAATAACAGAAGTGGGGCTGATCAACTCTCGGAACCATATATTGGTTTTCCTTCTGTTTCAACGAAGTTAAGGTCTAAAAGGAGTTCAAGGGATCTTGAAGGTCCAGCCAAGAATGAAACAAAATCTTCAGTGCCAAACAGTGGTTCATCTGGCGTTCAAGAAAATGATTTGAACAAGGAACAGAATATAGTTTTGGCTGCAGATGACAGCACTGTAGCAGAACCAAAGCAAGGAGAAAATGGAGTACAAGAGATAGAGGCTCAGGTTGACAAAAAGCTTACATCACGTGATTCACTGGAGCCTCAATCACATAGAGATAAAATGTACAAAGCTGTTTATAGAAGATCAAGGTCACATAGGGCTGTGACTAATTCAGGTGATGGTGGCGGCGTGGGAGAATCCACTTCAAATGGGAGCAACATTAATCTCAATGCGGCAGTAGACCTCCTCAATGGAACAAATGATGCAGCTCATACCATTGGGTCTTCAGAGGTGGAACCAGCTACTTCTGACCCAAATAATGGATGGCATAATCTCAAAATGCACCAATTTCATGAATATTGTACTATTGGAAGTCCCCAGAATGGTTCCTTAAACAGAGGACAACCTATGGAAGAAGAACGAGGTTCTACTTCAAAACTCACTGTTGGTTTGAGGTCTACCAGGAATAGGAGGGCTAGTTATCATCATATCCATGAGACTAGTCCTCCAATTAGAAAAAAGTGTCAACAATCAGCGACGAAAGTATCATGGTTGTTGTTGTCAACACATGAGGAGGGATGCAGATATATTCCCCAACAGGCAGATGAAGTCCTATATCTGAGACAGGTTTGTCATATTGATTATAACTATTGCCTCTGATAGTAAGCTTTAGCAGCATTTGGAAAAATTTTGCTTGTTAGATTTATTTTTTTCAAAGCTTGAATTATGATGTGCAATTTAAAAATATTTGTTTCTCAGGGGCACCAGGAGTATATAGATTATAGTGGTGCAAGAGAATCAGGCCCGTGGACATCACTGAAGGGACACATAAGAGCTGTAGAATATTGTCGAGTTCAAAGCCTTGAGTATTCTACAGTTCCAGGGTCTGGTGATAGCTGCTGCAAAATGACCCTTCAGTTTGTAGATCCTGCTTCAAGTGTGGCTGGCAAATCTTTTAAGTTGTCCCTACCTGAAGTTACTGGTTTTCCAGATTTTCTTGTTGAAAGAAGCAGGTTTGATGCTGCAATGGCAAGAAATTGGACACACAGGGATAAATGTAGGGTCTGGTGGAAAAACGAGGGTGACTTTGATGGGAGTTGGTGGGATGGTCGGATTCTGTGTGTTAAACCCAAGTCTTCTGAATTTCCAGACAGTCCATGGGAGAGGTATACTATTCGGTACAAGAATGACCCTGTGGAAACACATTTACATAGCCCTTGGGAGCTTTTTGATGCTGATACTGAATGGGAACAACCTGGTATTGACTATTCAAAGCGAAATAAGCTTCTATCCACCTTCAAAAAATTACTGCAGACTGGCAATTCAGTTCAGGTATAAGGTTTTAAAGTTCTTTAGCATAGAGCCTTGATAGCACTGGTGTGCAGGAGTGTTTAAATATTCATCTTTTTTGTTATGAATATCCAGGATCGATATGGCGTACAAGAATTGAATAAAGTTTCAAACAAGTCAAAATTTATAAACAGGTATGTATATTCATCATGCCTTTTAAAACTGAACTTTTTAGTTCATCAACATTTACTCAAACATCCCTGGAAATTGTGCAGGTTTCCTGTTCCTCTTACCCTTGAGTTGATACACTCTAGGTTGGAGAATAATTACTACCGGACCTTAGAGGCGCTTGAGCATGATATGAAAGTTCTTCTGTCCAATGCTTCTTCTTTCTTTGAAAAGGACGCAGAGCTATCAGCAAAAATTAGGCGCCTATCAGAATGGTTGACACGGACATTATCATCTCTATAGCCCTTAGGTTGCTGAGGAGGTTGATCAGCATTGAGGCTGAAGCAGGCCCAGCTGTTCATTTCCTGCATGGTTTTTTGTAGATAGATTATTTATGGTATCCTCGGATTAGTTTCTCCTCTTTATTTATTTATTTTTCCCTAGTGTTGGTCGAATTCTCTGGAGGTAAAGATAGGGGAGCGATATGAGGGAAAAAAGTAGTAATTTGCTGGGGAAATTTTCTGCAGCAAGATTCATTGTTGTACAGAGACGTCATTGATTACAAATGAAAAATTAACGTACAGGAAATTCTGGTCCTTATCTTCCAATTGGGCTAATTTCTAAGGCTACTTTTTTTTTTTTAATGTTGATAGTTTATCCTTGACAAAACTAGTGATGAAAGCCATGTACTGTGATATGGATGAAAGGTTAAACTAGGCCTTGGAAATACATAGATTAAAGCCATAATTGGTATAACTCATTTATCATATTTTGTGCAATGCATGAAGGTAACTTAAAGTTTTTTGGAATTTGTATTATGATGTAAGTCATAATTCATTCATTAGACCCTTTTACTAATTTTGTTTGCCATAAACACAATGTGAACACATCATTTAGTTTGTCATCATATGTGATAGCTGGCAAAGTAATATAAAATAGTTTCTTTACGGCCAAATTACTGCTTCCTTCATTTTGAAAATGGACTTATATGCATAGGTTAAGAAAATTAATAAGTAATCTAAAAATTACTCTTTTTGTTTCTTTTTATTGTCATTTTTGGATAAATTTTTATTTCTATTTATCTGTTAATTTTAAATTTTTAGGCAATATTAATTATTATTTTTTCAATAATATATTTATCTATCATTTTAAAAGTTAAATATGATATCAATTACTTTTTTTACCTATTTATTTGTTGAAGGGTGTGCTAAGAAATTTGAAATAAATTCTAATATATTAATTATATTTTTTAATTTATGTGCTAAAATTTTAAATGACATATAAAAAGAAATAGATGGAGTGATAAAATTTAATTATATTTTACTATAATACCCTTATTAATTATATGGCACTATTTAATGCTTCTCTTTTCTTTTATTCTTATTGAAGGGCAAATTTATCCAAATATAATTAATGTACTCTTAAAAACTATAAAATGATACTTATTTTGAAATAAAAAGAAAAGAAAAGCACCAAAATGACAACTGTTTTAAGATGGGGGAGTACAAAAGAGTTGAACTTCGATTAATGAAAGGCTTAGCTCATATATATGCATATTAAGCTTTTATTTTTGTTAAATTATTATTTTTGTACGGTGAAGTGACATTAATCTAGGAACAATTTGGCACATAATCTATCTCTAATTACTGCACTATATTTATAAAACTCCATGCCATGTCCACTTTCAAATATACAGAATGAAGTCGTTTTGGATTCCCGGTAAAAGAGTGCGTGTGAAGATAATATATATGATTTCAAATTTCCAGTACTAAATTTTCTGCCAACAAATATATTTCCGAAAAATAGATTGCTTGATAGTATTGAATTAATCTACAAAAAACCATGAAAATTGCAATGCGAAATGAGAGTGGCATTAAAGCTTAACCTTCATAATCAGTTTGAGTACAATGATCTCAATTAATGCTGCTGTGGCTCTAAACCTCAAGCTGTACTATAATCCACCATTTCTGCAAAGACATGTCCTATGTGTCTTCATAGTATTTGGCTAATCGTAATTAAACAATTTGGGAATTGTGAAATTCAATCAACCAAACAACTGTGCCTACCTGAAGATGATTTTATAGGTGCCATTGCACCATCAGATAGTGGGAAAAGAAAAAGATTCAACTTTGGGAAAGAAATTATGAAAGGAGTTTGGAGATGTTACTGTGTGTACACTATCTATAAAATGCGATCGTGTATGTTTATTAATCATCAATTGTTAATTACCAACAAAACTCTTTTAACTTCTGTTCATTAATTATTAATGAATGATTAATTGCTAACAAAACTCTCATTTCCATTTAGATAGGAAGTTGAGATTTCTACCTAATATCAAGAGACTTATCAGTTATCATGATGGATCTCAATCCCAGAAACCAAAAAGGTCTGACCAAGATTTACTTTATTAGAATGGCATGACAATATGCGTTTCGTCTCATTCTGAAAATTCATTCAACTACGAGCTAGTAAGATGTTATCAATACAGAAAAATTTTCATTAATTTTCTAGCGCTTGTGTCCAATCACAACATCAACGGGAGCACAAGAAAATTCAATTGGACAATTCTTGAAATTCAAATTGTATAATCCAGTCTATAAGGAAGCAAAACCAACAATTAATCAAGATGAATGTCGGTCCAACAATTACTGTGCCAAAAGGAATAGCCGCATTTGTCTACTACAGAACTGGAAATCAAATTCCTTCCAGAAGGAGATAGATAGACAATATCATTTGAATTCAGAGTATGTCTAGAAGCTAAATTTAAACAAATAAAGCCCATACAATCAACTTGTGCCATATTTTTTCATTTAACTCCCAAGATAGAGTTTCATAGCATACCAAGAGAGGTGTTGAGGAAAGTAACGAAGAAGAAAGATGTTCATATGCTTTATATTCGAGCCATAAAGGATATGTATGAGAAGGTAATAACAAGCATTAGAACTCCTAAAGCTGAAATAAAGGACTTTCCTATAAGAATAGAATAGGTTTACATCAAAGATTTTCCTTGAATCCATACTTATTTGATTTGATTTTGGATGTTCAAACAGAACATATAAGGGAGGAAATTCCTAAGTGTATGCTTTTTGCATAAGATATAGTCTTGATTAAGGACTTAAGAGAAAATATCAACTCTAAACTAGAGTTATGGAACACACTTTGGAATCAAAAGATTTTCATTTAAGTAGATGTAAAACGGAATATATGCATTACAAATTTAACAAGACACCAGTTAGAAATGATTCAGAGGTAAAAATTGGAGAGCAAATCATTCTAAAAGTGTCAAAGTTCAAATATTTGGGATCAATTTTACAAAGTGATGGTGAAATTGATAGGGATATTATGCATAGGATACAAATTGAATAGTTAAAGTGGAGAAAAGTTTCAAGGGTTATTTGTGACTGTAAAATACCTACAAAGTTTAAAGGGAAATTTTATTGAACTGTTATAAGGCTAATAATGCTATATGACAGTGAATGTTGGACTTTGAAAGGGCACCAAGAGCATAAGATGAGAGTAGCAGAGATGAGAATGTTGAGTGGATGTGTGGTCATACAAGAATGGATAAGATAAGAAATGATTATATACGAGGGAAAATTGGAGTAGTATTTATCGAAGAAAAATTATTGAAAACCATTTAAGGTGGTGTGGGCATGTACAAAAAAGAGAACAAAAAGAGTTAGCAAGAAAAATTGATTAAATGGCTTGGAGCTCTATCAAAAAGCATAAAGGAGGACCAAGAATGACACCAAAAGAAGTTATAAGGCGTGACCTCTTGATCAATAGTTTATCTGAAAGGATTATATTTGATAGAGTACATTGATATCATATGATCCATGTAGTCGATCCACTTAGTGAGATAAGACTAATATTGTTGTTGTTGTTGTTGTAACTCCCAAGATAGTCTTCTCCTTTTCAATCGACATCCTTCTATCTCTAAGCCCCTGTAAAGAATTTGCAATATGAACAGTTGCATTAGAATCCAACCATCAAGAATTGGATGATATATAAAAAATGTTGGATTCAAAACAAACTAGAGCTAGAGATAAGTAAATTTAGAAGATATACCTTCTTTCTCAAGCTCAACCTTAAGCCAGAGGCAATCAAACATCTTATGATCGGGCTTCTTGCAATAGCGGCATTCACCCTTAAAAATCTTCTTCTTCGGACCTGTCTTGTTTACCACATTTCTTAAATCCACATTTCCCGGATCTTTGTGATATGGGTCTCTCTTCCTTTTTATCATCACCACCCACATTGCTACTTGACCCATGATAAAGATGATTGACAGATGGTGTGTAAGAATTTCCCTTCATTGATTCTTTCTCTTGGGTCACAATAAAAATCATTTGATCTATTGTCCATTCTATCTTCTGGGAATTATAAGCAATCCTTAGAGCTCCATATTCAGGTGGTAGGGATTCCAAAACATGATAAACCAGAAACTCTCTCCCAACTCAACGCCATAGCAATTTAGCTTGTTATAGTAACCCACAAGTTTCATGATATGTTCTCAGACACCACCAGACACTCCATCATAGCGGGCATTCTCCAGCAGTGAAAAATAATAGGGCCTATTGGACAACTATTTTCAAAACAATTTTTTTAAAAAAAGAAAAATAAAAAAATTTGTTTGGTAAACTTATTTTTTATAAAAGGTTATGAAAAATAGAAAACTCGGAACATCTTTAAAGTGTTTTGTAGTTTTTGTTCTGGAAAGCACAAGAAAAAGTGAAAAATACCTACCTTATTGATGGTAAAGTTATAAATTTTGAATAACTCATTTAACACTTATTAGTTATGATTTTGATAACAATTATTCAAATAATTTTTTTTATTTTTTTGTTTTCAAAATTTATTCTAAAAAAAAAATGCGGTTAAACAGGCCCATAGGTTCTTTGGAATTTATCAGGTTTTCTAAACTTCTCCCCAGCAACCTTTAGATATTCCACTGCAGTATCCTTCTCAGCGATACTTTGTCTGATATACTTCTCACTGGTAAATTTAATCACTGCTAAACAAATTTGGTTGGACTCATACCCTTGTTTGCAAATGGTCTTATCAATAACACTTGATTCAGTAGTGAGATCTGCTGGTTTAGGCTTTCTAAGAGCCAAATCTTTATTGAAGATAACAAGATAGAAATCTACGAACTCTTTCTAGCCGTTAAAATTTGTCCAATTAAGAGTCTTCACCATACATAGTTGTTGGGATACAAATGTTGAGGAAACAAAATTGGGAAATATTATGTGTACAGTATAATTATTATAGAATTTCCCACAAAAAAAAAACTTAGTTAAGGCAACTTTATAACAAAAGTATTAATCATAATCTAGCCTAAGTTCCCCAAATTGTAATAAACTAAGAAAACTCAATGCATATCACAAAGATTCAACTTATGAAAAAACCTACACAAAAATGCACTCTATCTTTATACTGATAGGGTATAAGAAATATTAGTACATTAGAATATGCCACTAGCCTATCCAAAATAGTCCAGACACCAAATTACATTGATAATCACACTAAATAGTTATATCCATCACTAATATAATGTCTTCACAGCATTTTCAAAACAATACACATTTATAACTGGACTCACAATAAGTACACAACAATTGGATGTTAACAGCCCCAAACAGTAGTAGAATATCCATAAATTCATGCAAATAAATTGTGGTATATATATATATATATTTAAGCAAAACATAAATACTACAAACATTCGAGAAATTATTCAATGCATCATCACAGACAAGCAAACAGAGTGAGCCACATATAATTCACAATTATATATATGTAGCTTATAAACACAAGTTTTCATGCCAAAAATTTCAAAAATATAAGTTTTCACCATGCAAGTTTTAAAAAATTCAACCGAAAAATTTATGCGTCAAAAAATTCCGAAAAAAAGTATAAAATAGAAAATAAAAATTGGAGGGAATTTGTAAAATCTTGGTGTTTTGCATAATTCAACCCATTATGAACTATGCAATCATCATCCGGAGTCATAAAACTAGCAACAATTTAAACCAATTGTTCGATTTGAAAAAGAAATAAAAGAATCCCAGTTGACATATTTAAGGCACAATATTGTTAGCCTCGCTTCGATGCCATTTGCTAATAGTAATCAACAATTAGGGAGATTATGAAATTTTATTGATTAAATAGCTGTACATACCTGGATATATAGATGCCATTGTATCATCAAATAGTGGGAAGGGAAAGATATTCAATTTGCTTCGTCCCTAGCACATACAAAGAATTGGGAAAGACCTGAAAGGAGTTAGGCATGTGTTTATAACCCTACCAATAACTCTTTTAACTCCCACTAATTAATTATTAATTAATAACAAAATTCTTATTCCAATTAATCAGTATTATAAGGAACTTATTGACTACTAAAAAGGCTGTAACTTTAATGTTTAACAGAGATGCTCCTTAAAAGACAAGACCTGGAAGAATGATGGAGAGAGAGACCGTGACAACGTGTAAAAGACCAGGATCTTGGTAGGCAAATTAAGCGGCCCCCTAAAAAAAAATTGAGATGTTATTTCGTGAAAAATAGTTTGATCAAGATACTGTTAAATCGGTGTCTAAATTTATCAAAAAAAAAAAACGGCGTCTAAGTTTGACAATAATTTTTAATTATAATTATAAATATATGTAAAATCGGTGTCATGTCCAAAATCATAAACACTAATTTTCAACTAAACCCATATTCAAAATCAGTGCATGGATATGATAAATTAAAGAATTTACATCTGAAAATTTAATTGAAATAATTAAATTACAATAAATATTTAAAATTAATTGATATTAATATTTGATTATAATTAATTAATTAAATTATGGGAATAATTATTAATAAATATAAATTGATTAAATAAAGTCATTGAGTGCAATTAGTATACTATAAATTATTGTATTATACACAATACTATTTGTGCTTTAGTGATTTCTTTTAAAAAAATTACTTTTTAATCAAACATTTGATTTTGACAAACAAAATATACATTTCAGATTTATGGCTAAATTACATATAATGTCCTTGAACTTTGAAACATGTGCAAATAATTTCCTGAACTTTAAAACTTTACAAAAAAACTCCTGAACTTAGTGTCAATTATTCTGTTATTTTACTAACATAGCATGATATACTATTGACCATATACCTCTTTCTTTATTTTTTTTGCAAATAACGCCCTCAAACTTTGAGTTATGTGTAGATAAATCTCTCAAATTTTAAGTCATATGCAAATAAATCCCTTATTATATTAAATCTTTTTAGTTACATAACCGATAAATTAATGGTGGGGGAATTATCTACATACATGTAAAAGTTTATAAAGGTTTAATGTAAAGTTTTAAAGGTCAAAGAGGTTATGTACATATAATCTAAAATTTAAGGGGTTATATATAATTTAGCTCAAATTTAATTATTAAGTTGATAATTATTTTATATAATAAATTTTAAAAATCTATATTTTATATAATAAATTTATTGAAGTCCACACTATTCACAAGTTACCAAGTGAATGTTTTGTAGCATGAAATTCTCTTCATAAAATGAATTGGAAAGGAATTTCTCATTAAGAAGAAGACTATATCATCTGGATGATGCATCAACGTGAACTAATATTTTTTTTACATTTTTCTACCGTAAGCTTATTAACAATATGATTTATCATAGATTTTACATAATATTAATATGAATGATTTGAAATTTACAGGATTGCATTACAAATTAAATTACCTTACTAAAAAGGGATAAGCTTCATGGAAAAGGCTAATTAAGCTTACCACTTTCAAGTAGAACATACATTATACACACGATGTTCTTTAGGGATCTGGCTCTCAATAATTAAATAGACTACATCAAGTGGTGAAAAATGGCACCTCATAATGTTTTTTTTTTAATTCGCCTACTCATAATAATTACCTTGCTAAAGTAGGATTTCATAAGTCAGTACGAACAGATTCTTCTTTTTTTCCCAACGAACCGATTGAAGAAGTCACAAATAAAGCTTGTAAAGATATTCAAGGATCTCACAAGTCACAAGGCAGAGAGCAACAAAAAATGATGAGAAAGATCAAATCTAACTTCAGAAAATCTTCTACATAACACGATTCATTCAATATATATACTAAAACAAGCCAAAAAGAACAAAGCTGATGTTATTTCCCGTAAGTCTATTCAACCATCTTGTTCAGCGTCTACGACTATATTTGTGCTTTCTCATGCTCCTACTACCACCAGAATAAGAATCGGAATCTGAAAATGAATCTGAAAACTCTGACTCCGAAACTGAATATGAATCTAAAGATTCTGATGACGTGCCATACATTCTTTGCTTTCCCCTCTTCTCTAGCTTCTTCTTCCCCCTTCGCCTCCTTTCTTCTTTTGAATCAAATGACGAGCTATACCCTAACAACTTTCAGAAGTATAATCTGACAAAACTGAATCTTCCGCCTTCGACTATATCTCCTTCTATCACCAGAGCAGCCTGAAACTGAATCTGAATCTGAAGATTCTGATGACGTGTTGTACCTCCTTCGGCTTCCCCTCTTCCGTAACTTCTTCTTCCTCCTCCTTCACTCCTCTGAATCAGAATATGAGGAGTAGCGTAAGCTACTTTCTGAAGCATAATCTGACGCTGTAACTGAATCCTCCTCGCTGCCACTACCAGAATCACAATCTGAGCGATGCTTTCTTTTGCTTTTCTTAGAAATTAGATAAAAATGAAGGAATAGAATAAAAGTGAATAAGAGAACAATGGAGTAAAGCTCCCGACACGGTATGTGGGAGTCCCAGACTTCTATTTATGCATATAGTATACTCAACTATACATTAATTACAAAATTACAGTATAATTGCAGAAATAACTACATAATCAAATAATTAGGGAAAACTGAAAAAGGTGATTGATTTGATTAGCACTAATCTCTAAATTGGCACTAATTTGAAGATTGCGGTCTAACTCCCTCCTTCAAACAAGACGGGCATTAGTCAAGTCGAGTTTATCTCTTACAAACAAAAAACAAGAATGAGACTAAGGGTATGTTTGATTCTATTTTTGAAAACAAGAAAACATAATTAAATAATTAGGAAAAACTGAAAAAGGCGATTGATTTGATTAGCACTAATCTCTCAATTGGCACTAATTTGAAGATTGCGATCTAACTCCCTCCTTCAAACAAGATGGGCATTAGTCAAGCCGAGTTCGTCTCTTACAAACAAAAAACAAGAATGAGACTAAGGGTCTGTTTGATTTTGTTTTTGAAAACAGTTTTTTTATTTTCAGAAACAGAAAATTCAGAAAACTTGTTTAGTAAACCTGTTTTTTATAAACTGTTCTCGAAAACAGAAAAACAGAAAACTCAGAACACTTTTAAGGTATTTTGTAGTTTTTGTTCTTGAAAACACAAGGAAATGTGAGAAACATCCACCTCATTAGTAGTAAAGTTATAAATTTCGAATAACTCATCTATCACTCACTAGTTATGATTTTGAGAACAATTATTCAAATAAATTTTTTTGTTTTCTTGTTTTCAAAACTTATTCTAAAAAACAGTTTTACAAAACTATTCTCAAAATAATAAAACAGAAAATACTGCCAAACAAGACCTAAAATTTTGTAAAACAATATGCAAGTTGAAGCACAGTTGGAACATATTGTACTGATAGCATTTTATTAAGCACATTGTCACAAACATAATGATCATCAATCTCAATATGCTTAGTTTTTGCATGATCGACCAGATTAGATGCCAAAGCAGCAACACTAGTATTGTCACACCAAATAGTAGGACATCTTTTTAATTTCACCTTCAACTCAGATAAGAGAGAACAAATCCAAGAGATTTCAACTGATATATTTGCTAAAGCTCTTTATTCAGAGTTGGTACTTGATCTTGCTACAACTTTTTGCTTTTTAGAAGACCATCCTATAAGTCACCAAAGAAAACACAGAAATCACTTACAAAATGCTTATCATCAAGGCATTATGCCCAATCTACATCTGAATAGGCAGAAAGATCAAGTGAAGAGGATGATTTAAGGTGAATATCGAAATTCAAGGTGCCTTTGAGATATATGAATACATACTTTGCTGCTGTTTGATGTCCAGTAGTTGGAGTAGCAAGAAATTGACTTAGCTTTCTAACACTGAAGCAAATATCAGGACTTGTATTGCATAGGTATTGAAGAGCTCCCACAAGACTTCTATATTTATACGAGTCAGCTAAAGATAAAGGCTAACCACTATTGATGGACAAAGATCTACCAACAGCCATAGGTGTTAGCTAACTTAAAGCATTGCTCATGTGAAACTTCTCTAACATATCTGTAATCTATTTTCCTTGACTTAAAAACATTCCAAATCTTGATCTATGTACTTCAATCCCCAGGAAATAATGAAGTAACCCAAGATCCTTTAGAGCAAATATGTCATGCAGTTTGATAGTAATGTCATAAAGACTCTTGGTATTGCTTCCAATGACAATGATTTCATCAACATATATTAGTAGTAGGAAAACTTGAGAATTGTCAGCATAGATGAATAAAGAGACATCACTTTTGCAATTTATAAAAACCATTCTAGCAAGATTTGTTTAAGCCATTCAAACCAAGCTTGGGATATTTGTTTGAGCCTATAAAGAGCCTTAGACAATTTTCAGACATGCTTAGGTCTTGATGGATCAACAAATCCCTCAAGTTGTTCCACAAAAACAATTTTGGTGAGAATACCATTAAAAAATACATTATTTATGTCAAGTTATCTAACTTCCCAATTAAATGAAACTACTAAAGTGAGAACAATCCGACTGGTAGTAGATTTGGTGACAGGAGTAAAGGTCTTACTAAAATCAATACCTAGATTTTGTTGACATCCTTTGACAACCAATTGAGCTTTTCTTCATTAGAGAGATCCATCAGCATTGCATTTGGCTTTAAAAACTCATTTACTACCAACTACATTGGGTTCATTAGTTCATGGCACCAAGGTTAGATATTATTTTTCTAGAGAGCAGTATATTTGGTCTCCATGACTTGCTTCCATAGAGGATCTTGTAGAGCTTCAGTAACTGTACGAGGTTCTGAAGTTCGTTGAGCAATGACAACAAAAGGAATTTTAGGTTTGAAGAAGCCCCTCTTGCTTCTAGTTACTATAGGATGTATATTTTACTAGAGTCAGCAAAATGGATCAAGTCCAACGGGCTGACCTGTTTATCCCGATAAAATGGGCGGGTTTAGTTTTAAAAATAAAAGCCTGAATAAAAAACAGGCTTTTTAGGCTCATCCCTTAGCAAGGCGGCCCGATTGGCTCATTTTATTTATTCTTTTTTATTTAAAATATTTAAAAACACATTATTTTATTAATTAGTGATGTATAAGTTGTAAAATTTAAATATCATGTTAATTTTTTCTAAAAAATGATAATGATTAGTTATATTAATTTAAATAATTATATAAAAAATTTTAAAAAATAAAAAAAGTATTAAAAATAAAATAGGCCCACGGGCCTATGCCATACGAGCTCAGGCTTCGCATCCTGAGCCTGTTTGGCAATTCGGGTTTTTTTGGCCAGACCGATGGTGGGCCGGTTCAGATTGCCAACTCTGTATTTTGCTATGCTTGAGTGAAAATCTAATTTGCTAACAGATTATTGAGAGGTGGAGAGCCAATAGCTTGAGCAGCATTTGTATTGATATTGCCAGTTAGTTGAGTAACATCAATACCTAGATTTTGTTGAAATCCTTTGACAACCAATTGAGCTTTTCTTCATTTGAGAGATCCATCAGCATTGCATTTGGCTTTAAAAACCCATTTACTATCAACTACATTGGGTTCATTAGTTCATGGCACCAAGGTTAGATATTATTTGTCTATAGAGCAGTATATTTGGCCTCCATGACTTGCTTCCATAGAGGATCTTGTAGAGCTTCAGTAACTATATGGGGTTCTGAAATTCATTGAGTAATGCCAACAAAGGGAATTTTAGGTTTGAAGATGCCCCCTTGCTTCTAGTTGCCATAGGATATATATTTTGCTAGAGTCGCTAAAATGAGTCAAGTCTAATGGGTTGACCTGTTTAACCAAATAAAATAGGCGGATTTGGTTTTAAAAATAAAAGCCTGAATAAGAAACAGGCTTTTTAGGCTCGTCCCATAGTGAGGCGGCCCGATTGGGTCATTTTATTTTTTTTTTATTTAAAATATTTAAAAACATATTATTTTATTAATTAGTGATGTATAAATTGTAAAATTAAAATATTATGTTTATTTTTTGTGAAAAATGATAATGATTAGTTATATTAATTTAAATAATTATATAAAAAATTTTAAAAAATAAAAAAAGTATTTAAAAAAAATAGGCCCACAAGCCTATGCCATATGTACTCAGGCTTCTTATCCTGAGCCTGTTTGGCAATTTGGGCTTTTTTGACCTGGTTGATGGTGGGCCGATTCAGATTGCCAACTCTATATTTTACTATGCTTGAGTGAAAATCTAAGTTGCTAATAGATTATTGAGAGGTGGAGAGCCAATAGCTTGAGCAGCATTTGTATTGATATTGCCAGTTAGTTGAGTAAAATCATATGCTAAGGGAGACTCAGATTCAAAAGTAGTTGATTCTAGCAAGGCTATAGTTTATGCACTATTTGAAGTATGAAGATTAGAATCAATGCTTGTCAAAGGTACCTGCAATTTATCAGTATTTTCACACAAGAACGTACATGAGCCAGATTCACATAAGACAGAGGAAGATGCCTGATTATGTGCAACTTGTTCCTGCAAAGATATATCTGTGTAAACATTAGAGGAATAGGATTGTAGTTGATTAAAGAGCTAATCATAAGAAATTGTTTCTTGCCTTGTATTTTGCTGCATATTCATATAACCCCTAGCAAAAGGAAAATTATCTTCATTAAAAACCACATGTCTAAAGATATATATCTTCCCAGTAGAGCTCAAGCACTTATAACCCTTATGAGATCCACTATAACCAATAAACACACATGGAACACTATGAAATTGAAACTTGTGTTTGTTAAAGGGCTTAAGACATGGAAAGCAAGAGCACCCAAAGGTTGTTCTTGATAGTTTGGTTCTCTTTCATGCAGCTATTGGAAGGGAGAGATATTATTTAATACAGGTGTGGGAAGTCTATTGATGAGATAAATACCAATAGAGAAGGCTTCCCACCAGTAATAGGGAGGCATTTGAGATTGAGCCAATAATGTAAGTCCCATTTTAACAATATATATGTGTTTCCTCTCAATTCCTCCATTTTGTGGAGAGGTATAAGGACAAGGGTGCCTAAAGAGAATACCACTCTCATCAAGTAAATTTTGCCACTTGCAAAATTCACCTCCTCGGTCACTCTATACAACCTTAATTTTCTTATCAAATTGATTCTCCATCATATTTTTAAAATGAATAAAGGCATTTAGGGCTTCATCTTTGGTTTTTAACAAATATGCCCAAGTAAATCTACTAAAATAATCCAAGAAACTAATATAATATTTATGTCCCCCAATTGAAATGATTATAGAAGGCCCCTCTTTCTCTGTTTTTATTTCCTCTGCCTCCCTGAATTTGATTGTTCCAACACTAGTTTCTATTTTCCTGCACATTTGACTTCACAGCAAGGTATATATCATCAGTAACAGCTTGGAGTTGTTCCATTCGAGCTTCATATGTGAGAAGTGCATATTGCAGATTGCAAATCAACCTAGTTTAGATTCTCTTTATCAGATAAGTGCACCACAGTGGGCGTATATTCTGCATCTAAACCAGACAAAGTGTGAGAAATTAAATCATTAGAAGCTATAGGACTGCCAGCCATATGCAAACGGTCAGAAATAGCTTTGATTTTGCTCAAGTACTCTTCCATTCGCATGCTACCTTTTCAGAGATGCTGTAGTTCATTTTTCAGAAGCATGACTTAGGATCTTGATTGTGCCTCTACAAGTGTTTCAACTGCTGCCCATAAAGCCGAGGATGTTCTACAATGAACAAGTTGAGAGGCGATCTCTATAGTCATCATATTGAAGAGCCAGCCTGAGATCAATTGCTCTATTGCTTGCCAATTTTCATGTGCAACATTAGGAATCATGTTCCCTACTTCATCAAGAACAAATTCAGGCGAGCAACAATTCATGCCGAAGACAAATGCATCAAGACAGTGACCTCTGATGAGAGGAGCAACCATTAATTACCAAATGAGATAATTTGTTCTATCCAACTCGATAGAACTTGTCTGATTCAAGGAATTGAGCAATGGTACAGTTTTAGTGATACACTGGAGGCTATATTTGGTGAAGGAATGATAGTTTGATGTGGAACAGTGGAGATTGGGACAAAGGAGGAGATGATGGGGTTGGGTGTCTGGATAATTGGAGTCAAATTTGAAGATGACCAAAGAGGATTGGATGTTTCTGTATTTTGGGCTGAGATATTGATGTTGTTGGAGTTTGGTGGGATAAAGGCCATGACTTGTGTCTTTGAAGGCTCTTGTACCAAGAGAAACAGGAAGGAATAGAATAAAAGTGAATAAGAGAATAATGGAGTAAAGCTCCCGATACTGTTCTGTGGGAGTCAATTACATAATTACAGTATAATCACAGAAATAACTACATAATCAAATAATTAGGGAAAAGTAAAAAAAATGATTGATCTGATTAGCACTAATTTGAAGATTGTGCTTTAACTAGAACAATCTTTCCAACCTTTTCCTTCTTAGTAAGATGATTATCATCCAAATCATAGGTCACAGAAACATTAATGACCCTCAATTTAGGATTTTCAGCCTGCAAAAAGACAGCTTCTCCATGGCCGCATTGAGTACAACGAACGGCCTTTGTGCCAGGAAGAGTTGGGTGCTGAACCAAAACTCGATATCTTATCATCAAAGGCACAAATGAAGCTTTGAGCAAGAAAGCCAATAAGAATTCAGAAAATTCCCATAACATAAAAAAAAATATATATATATATATATATATTAAGAAATATCGTGGAGTTGTCAATGTCTCATCAATATTGTAAAGGGGACAGAATCCGGTGATCGCACTTGCGGGAAGCATTGGGAAGAATCATCTGTTCCTTGTCGTCCTTAAGGGGAGAGAATGCTGTTGCTGAATATGAGAACCAAAATGAATGATTAAATAATAAACAAATAAATAGAATGGAACATTCCTCAGAGAAAGCATATTAATGAGGTAAAAGTAATGTAAAGACAATAGGGGGATTAAGAAGGTGACGACCATTGGCGGCAAAATTTCGTGGGAGGAGAGGAGACCGTGACGACTTGCACATGGAATAGTGAAAGACCAGACCTCTTATAAGCAAATTGAACCTGAACGGCTCCCAGCACAATTTTATTTTTTTTTAAAAAAAGGTAAACTAAGACGTGAAAAATATTTGATCGAGATATTCTAGAGCTCCAAAATCGGCGTCTAGGTTTGAGAATAATTTTTAATTATAATTATATTATAATTTATTTATTATAAATATATGAAATCAGTGTCATAT
This sequence comes from Adenanthera pavonina, assembly GCA_026686845.1. Classification (NCBI taxonomy): domain Eukaryota; kingdom Viridiplantae; phylum Streptophyta; class Magnoliopsida; order Fabales; family Fabaceae; genus Adenanthera; species Adenanthera pavonina. The sequence goes on from JAIVEN010000018.1 coordinate 33,469,567, forward strand.
TCAAAATTATAGGCACCGATTTTCAACTAACCCCTATCCAAAATCAGTGCATGATGGATATCATAAATTTAATTATTTATATTTAAAAATTTCATTAAAATAATTAAAATAAATATTAAAAATTTAATTTTACTTTTTAATCAAGCATCTAATATTGATTAACAAAATATACACTAAAATCAAATATGAGTAGATAATTTTTTTTAAATCTGATATTTTTATATTCATTAGATAAATATATGGATTTAAGGAAAAATAAATTAGAAAAAATACACTAAAAGAAGCCAATTTTTACGATAAAGGATTATAAAAATCACAACTATTTTGAATGATAAAATAATTAATTAACCATTATAATTTTATAAAAAAAAAATCTTTTCTTTTTCACCCACCCCTTGCAGGTCAACTTCCTCTCATTAAATCCCTAAATAAGTTTAAAGGAAAAGAAATTTTTTTGTTATGTACTTTTTTTCAAGCCAAATAATGTGAGGGTAATACTTTTCCTCACCTTAGACGAGAGGAAAAGAGAAGGATGGGAAAACAATCTACTCCACCCCTATATTTAGCAGCGTCTACTTTTTCTTAGGCTATGTTTATGAGTTTAGGATGGAAGGGAATGGAATGTTCATTAATAGAATATAATGGAATGGAATTGAGTGGAATAAAATGTTCCATTATTTGTTAGTTCTATGGAGGAAAGGAGCGGTTTTATTTGACCATTGTTTGGAAGTTATTATAAAATAGATGGAATTGAATGAATTATAATTAGTTTTTTCAATATTACCCTTATAAGCAAATTGAGATAAAAAAGTTTGAATAGATTTCTATAATAAGAAACATCTTCTTCTTATAATACAGCAATTGCTAATAATGATAATAATAATAATAATATCTACTACAAAACAATTTTGTTTTTCGAATAATAATATTAATGAGGGAGTAAAGTTTTTATCAAACAATAAAAATAACTAAATAACAATTTAAAGTTAATGGTCTAAATAAGATAATCCAAAAATTAACGAAAATTAATAAAAAGAAAAACTTGACTCCTATACATATATGGATAAACTAAGGCGCACTGTCATTATCTTTTGAAGACATTAGAATCATTACAATCTCCTTGCGCATCTCTAGGGGACATCCAATAAGCGTTCTTTGAGCATTAACATCTCGTACTATATGCATATAAGCTCTGGTTAATGTGTTTCTATCTAGCTGTAATCCTTCCAAGAGACCCCAAACTTCACTCTCTGACATAGGACGAGTCCGTTGACTGTTGACTATATCTTCAGTACACTTCCTAAAAGCTTCAACCACACCATTCAAAGACTTAGCAAACATCTCAATGCCCAACTCTTTATTTGCAACTTTGCTCTTTTTTTTTCTTATTCTTTGATGTAGTTGCAACTTGAGATCTTGATTCTGGAGAAATTTGTATCTCTTCATCATTGTTTACATCACAGTTCCGTAAAATGGCTTCATTATTAGATATTAAGATATCAATATCTTCTATTGAATCAAATTCAGTTCCATTTGATGCAGATCTTCTTTGTCTGATCTCTGATGCAGTTTCTGCATACTCACCACTTGCCCTATCTTGTCCATACAATAGCAGCATTTTCTCATAGTATGGAATCGGCTTGTTTTTCCATATGGCAGCTTCAGGTTTTGCCTAAGTAAAAAGAAATTAAAATTAATATTTATTCAATTAAAGTGATGGATATTTCTATTACTAATGATAGGGCATAAAAATATTAAATAATATTACCTCAATTAACTTATCCCATACTTCTGGTTCAGCAGTCCACAAATTTATGTTTGAGTTTCATCCAAACCCACTCAAACCATTCTTGAACAAGTCATAGCAGGGGGTAAATTTGTTTTTCAACCTTTTCATATGATCTTTGATTTTAGTTTTGTCAAATTGTTTGTTAGGAAACTTCTCTCTCATTTCCAACAAAATTTCATCTAGAGCTTTTGATGTGAAGGTTCCTCCTTGTCTATTTCCCATATTGTGTTGATGTACATAGGCATCAATAAGAGCATCCTCCATAGCATTGGTCCAAACACATTTTCCATCATTAGATGCATTAGATACATCTCCTTGACTCTTTCGCTTTGACATGTCTAGATTAACAAATAGATTATTGAAAAATAACTTATACAACGAGTTCATAATGACAATACATTAAGAAACTATATTGATTTCATAATAACAGTACATAAAGGAAATATAATTCATAGCAACAATATAGGAAATACAAAAAGTTAATAAGTCTATATATTTATCAAGATATGTAATCATGCCACATAGAAGCTGCAATTGAATCCCTAATTAAACTTCCTCTCATTGCCTCTTCACTATCTTCCCTTTCACTACCACGCTCTCTATTTTCATCATTTTGGTCAAAAAGTTCACGATCTACCTTAGCTATAAGTTCTTCATTTGGATCGGCACCCATTAAATAATTATGTAATATACAAGCAGCTAAAATAATTTTCTTTTGGGTATGAATACCAAAAGTTGGTGCACTTGTGAAAATGGTAAACCGCTTCTTCAAAACACCAAATGCTCTTTCAATGACATTTCGCAAAGAAGAATGTCGATGATTGAATAGTTCACGGGGATTTCGTGGTGGATTTCTTGAATACTCTTTCAAGTGATATCGTTCTCCCCTATAAGGTGTAATAAGTCCTCCCTTAACATAAAATCAGCATCAACAAGATAAAATTTACCTATACATAAAATAAATACACTTTAGTATTATTAGTTATGGCTAACTTTAGAGTTTATGAACATAAAACTTTACTAAATGGTACCTTCTGGAATTTTTAAGGGATATTGGCGTCTTAATGCATCTTTTAGAATTCTAGAATCAGATGCTCTTCCTTCCCACCCAGCCAAAACATAAGTGAATCTCATATTAAAAGAACAAGCTGCGAAAATGTTTTGGGTGGGATAATCTTTCCTACCACGAAATTTAGGAGCATCTTGTATAGGAACTTTTACACGCACATGTTTTCCATTAATTGCTCCAATACAATCCTGTGATAAAATAATCGTCTTACATTTATATTTAAGTTGCTAATTTTTTGGTCAAGATAAAAGTAAAAGTCACCTTAAAGTATGGGGAGAACCTATTGCTGTTGAGTACTTCTGGAGCAACTTCTTCACTGGTGGGTTGTCTCAAATAATCACATTCTAACTCAATTAAAGCTCTTAAGACATTATGAAAATGGTGACTTATAGTTTCACCAGATCTTCGAAAAACAAAGTTAATGGTGTGATTTCTCACCCCATGCCCAATCAAATATAAAAACTTAGCAATTTATTCTTCAATTGTTGCCCGTTGTGTTGGTCGAAGACCACCTTTGCTTTGTAATATAACACATAAGTTTAAAAATGCTTCAGGACGCATTCTTATTATATCACAACATTTTGATGAACTACTCACAAGATATTTCATTAAGTCATCTCGTGCTTGTTCTCTTTCTTCCCTTATGACTCTAGGAATTTGATTTCTTCTACGTTGCTTTTGGGTTACATACCATATAGCCGCAAAGCAAACAAGTTGTATAACCACCATAAGAAATACATGTCACATTAATTGTAGTTGTATTCTTGCTGTCATCGTAATATTCTTTTACAAGAAAGCATGAACTTCATAAGTAGTATTCTCACTGACAATTAATGAAACACACTAACACAAGAGAGAATTAAGTAGAATATACCTCAATTGGGGTAAATGTGCTTATTCCTAGTGACTTTCTTGATGGTTTTCTTGTTTTACATCCACGAGTTGTAGCTTCCACCAATCTTTTTCCTACAAGTTAATCACAATAGTTTTAAATAACAGCTCACATGTAAATTAAGTTAATATAATTCTTTTAGTTTACTTTCTTAGAATCTTTCACATAGCATATAGGGAAAATCAACAATAAAACATCCAAGAAAGAAAAAATCATTTATGTCGTATTTATGGCCATTAGTTATGACTAAAAAAAAAAAACTTGTTAATACTAAATATTGATGGGAGAGAGCCCTAAAGGAGATATCAATTAAACTTTCTTTGGATGAGTTTGCAGTAATAGTCTTACCCAAAATTTCTCATCCTCATCTCACAATAAGCTTGAACCAAAATTTTGGCATGAGCCTTTTTTTTTTCAGAAAATAAAAAATTTTAATTGGGACAACCTATTGTTTGACCACCTGATAGTTGAAGGCAATAGACTAAGAAGTAACTCAAGAGAAGACGAAAACGTCATGATGAGGTTTCAGCATCAATTCTTATCCGTTGGCACATGATGACATCTCCATCAATGAAGGCTAGCCCAAGCGTCCACCAACTTTGCTACTTGGGATAAAGAAGATTTTCTAGCAATTCTCAATTACAAAACTGTCATAAAAAATCCGAACATGCATACTCCTACGGTCAGCTAAGGAAATTTATAATGTTCAACAAATCTATTCCAAGGTTCAAGATGCGGCCAAAATTTATGAGCTGGCCAGTCTCCAACACCAATCAAGAAAGCCAATCAGTCACTGGGTACTCTAATTTGTAAAAAAAATTTCCAAAAAATGGAATTAGAGTTTTATCATCAAGGAGGATTTACCATCCTTATATTAGACAATTGCCACTGTATTGGCAGACGAAGGAACGAGTGTGATGATTGAAGCCCAAACAACAGAGAGATTAGTGTCTAAACATGTTATGCAATGTCCTGAATCTTGATAAGGTGAGGAGGAAAATTGATTGATTGTTTCGCACTTTTAAGCCTTTTAGGGAAATCCAGACTTTCAAATTACCAAATTTCAGGGTCATTTCCATAGCTGTCTTTACAGAACAATCAAAACAAGGCCAGAGAATAAATTCAGCTTCGCTGAAAAAATGAGGAAGAGAAAATAATAAATTTCCAAAGCCCCAAAATCTTCCTAGAAAAAATTGAAACTTCAATCCATAGTTAGCTCACTGCAAGCAAAATTTTCAACTGGCCCTCTTTTCTTCGAAACAATTTTCTGGACGAAGGATATAAAATTTCCAAACTAAATACCAACAATTTTCCAACACCGGCAGTAACACCAAAATCCACAAAAGCAGAGACATAAGAAATACAGAACGAAAATTAAGAGCCTGCAGACGAACTGAAAGCTTACTTTAAAATCCAGTCGGAAGGAAATTCTTGGCATCGGAAAAAGCATCCAACCAAAGTTCTTTCCTGTTCAGATCAAGAGCGCGGTTTAGTGGGAATTGATGGCAGCTATTCTGGGAATCGTGTGTATAAAAGGGTATGGGTTTTAATAAGGATAATTATGTATTTTAATAATTTAGTCCTGACCATTCCATCATTGACCCTCCAAATTTGGGGGTAAAAAAAAATTGGATCTAAGATGGCTAAGGATGGCTTGAGAGGCCATCTTTTGCCATCCCACTCCTTTATAAAAAAATCTCCAAACAATGGCCCAAACCATATTTCCAACCCATTTCATTCCACCCCCTTAAAATAAACTTCCAAACACAGCCTTATGGCCATGACATTTACATGCACTTTAACTCCTCATTTGATAAGTGAAAGTGGATTAATTTAAGATTGGACTCTTTTTAGTACTTTTAAATGCTTTCTTACATTATATTATATAAAATCTAAAGAATAGATTGTATTGTAAGCTTTTAAATCATATAATTTATTATAAACTTTATATTTCACATTAATAATGGTTTGAAATTTACAGGATCATTATACCAATAAATTTACCTAGAAACTTCATGGTAAGGGCCCAGCTTACTACTTCCTGGTAGAATTTACAATGCACACGATATCCTTGATAGATTTGACTCAAGAATGAAAGAGTACATCTAGTGGTAAGAAAATGTAGTTGCAGAACTCAGCTCCATCATATGTATTTATAAAAAAGGCCCGTAAATGAATCAAGGAAAGCCGTCAGAAATATATGTACGCAAGAATATAACTTTGCACCTATAGGAAAGACAACATTTGAATCTACATCACATGCAAGTAGAACAAATCTTCAACAACCCTAGATAAAATTCTAACTTCTGAAAATCTTCAAGTGAACATGATTTAATATACTAAAGCAAGCCAAATAGAACAAAGCATATGTTATTTCCCCAGACCACAACAAGCACAACGTTTTTGGTTTGGGGACGGGATGGGGGAAGCAGGGAATTAATAGTCTCAGGAGTCAATATAATCCAGGTCTTCCCCAATGCCATTCCACATATTCAGCCATCTTCAGCGCCTACGACTGTGTCTGCGCTTTCTCCTGCTCCTTCTATTGCCAGAATCAGAACCAGAGTCTGAAACTGAGTCTGAATCTGAAGATTCTGATGATGTGCTGTACCTTCTTCGCCTTCCCCTCTTCTGTAACTTCTTCTTCCTCCTTTGCCTCCTTTCCTCCTCTGAATCAGATGACGAGCTATAGCTTGAACTGCTTTCTGAAGTATAATCGGACCCCGTAACTGATGATGACTTGCTATCAGTCTCAAAAACTGAATCCTCACTACCACTATCAGAATCAGAGTCTGACCGATGCTTTCTTTTGCTTTTCTTAGAAGAAGAACTCTTTCCAACCTTTTGCTCCTTAGTAGCAGGATTATCATCCAAATCATAAGTCACAGAAACATTCACCCTCAATTTAGGATTTTTAAGTTGTTGCGTACGGGATGGCCGTGATATGTAAACCCGCTCATTATTGCATTCATATGTCCAATGACCGCTTTGGAAACACTTTTGGCATTGTGCTGTGCTACCAACAGTTGACATGGTAGGTTTAAGGTCTTTTCTTTCACCCAATTTAACTGCTTTCTCAGTACTCATCAAATACATTTGCCTCTTTGCTTCCCTTTTCTCCTGCCATCTGCTAGGTCCTTCTTCCTTTTGACCATAAGCATTCACATTCCTGGCTGCTGCAGCTGCAGCACGTTCAGCCTGAGCACGACTAAGACCTTTAGCAGCACTCAAGGCCGCAGCCTTGATTCTTTCAGCTGCAGCCTGAGCTTTCTCCTCCTTCTTACTTGACATCTTCTATGTCCTTATGTGTATCAAATGGGACAATCGCATCAAAATTCACTGCAAAAAAGTTGAAATAAATTAAAAGCCCATCCTCTAACCAGTGATTTTCTATCAGTTCAATAATTCAAATGTGCCAATTCTCAAATATCTGACATTACAAATTAAACAAAATTTTGTCAACAAAAGCCCAATTGTGAAGTAATTGAGCTGCTAGTGTAGACAAGTTTCCAAAAATTAAATAATTAATCACGTTAATACCACAACTGGGGAGGCCTGGGCAACATGACAGAACCAGCCAAAACCCCTTCAAGTCCACAATATTCCTCCACAATAAGCATTTTACAACCTGAACCTTAACTATGCCAGAGGCAGTGGGTCATATAGTTAAGTATCGTCTCTTCTCCAAGAATTTATGCAGAGATTATGTTTGACAAGGATAATTGTATAATTTAGAAATAATTATATTAAGATTACACTAATTTTCTCCTCAATTTCACCCACTCTATGTAAACAATCAAATAATGAGATTATAGTGCTACTTTATATTCTCATTATCATTCCTCTTGAATTCTCCTGGGATGAAAACAGGTCAGGCCTACATTATAGGCCTTAGGCCTGAGCCTCGCTTGTTGGCATATATTATAGGCCTATTTTTAGGCTTAGGCCTGAGCTTGGCCGAGCTTAAAACCTTTTTAAAAACCTACTAGTTTTACTAGGCCTTCAAATAAGCTTGAAAGCCAAGGCTTGGTAGGTTTTAAATAGGCCTCTGGCCTACTCGAAGCCTACTAATACATAAATTATGAACATACACTATCTAAATAAATGAAAAACAAGTTCTAAATTCACAAAAAGAAATAATATACAAGAATAATAGTACGAGTAACAATTACTTTCAGATACAATTATAAGAAAACCTTTGAAACTAAGAGGTAGATATTGAAAAGATGCTAACAGATGGTAAATGCATTGGTCCTACATTGAATTACTAAAGTATGTCATGTTCTGTCTTTGGCATTCGGAATATTCACCAAACAACATAAGCAAGTCCAATAATTAGAGAAGGAGGAGAAAGCCCCTCAATGGTGGTTAAATGCATTTACATCGAGAAGTTAAATTGTCACCAAGTGCAAACATGTAATATCCATCTTTGTCATCATCTCGCCATGGGGGAGGACCTTTTCAAGCCCCCTTCCTAAATAGGCCAGCATGGTCAGTGAATATCCTTGATGTTCCAAAGCTTGACATATTTGCAACCTCATGTCCATAAAACATCCCTGAATGAGCCTACATACAGCCACTTACTCATACTTCACTATATAAACAGAAATCAATACTTATTTCCCCCTAAACCATTTGACTTTCCAGCAATTTGAATATTTGATACTTGTTTACAATCATTCAAATGAACATCTTGCTGCAGAATAGTATAGAAAAAAAAGAAGACATACAATAAGCCACAATCATATATCCAACATAAAGCTAAAACGAGAGAGAGAGAGAGGATCTCGTTTGTTTCTCAAGGCAACTCCGCATCAGCCCATTCAATTGGTTGTGCGAGGGAGGTCACTAAAGTTAAAACGATTAATAATTAAGCTCAAATACTGAAATTAATTAAAATACAACTCCGAATAAGACTCAGTCTTCACAGTAGAAAACAAACAAATCACAAAATATATTTAAATTTAATCAGCTCTTTTCCATATGCAGAGAGAAAATTACAGATCTATAGCATCGATCTCATCATTACAAAGTAAACTAGGCCTATATCATCTCAAAGATATGAACTAGGAAGACAGGTTGAAAATCTACGCAACATACCTGTAAAATGGAGAGAAGAAGATCTTCACAAGGTCGAAGAGACTAAGGGCGCAAAAGAGAGACTGTGGTAAGGGTTGAGAACACGTACTGCAGGCGCAGAGTCGCGACAACGGTGGGGGCATGCGATGGAGGCAACTCGCAGCTACGTGAGACGCCGATGGGGTAGAGGGAGGTGATAGATGGAGGCAGCTCGCAGTCGCGGAGTCGCAGTTGGGAGGCGGACGCGACGCGGAGGCGGAGGTGACTGGAAGACGTGGGCAAAGGCTATGGGCGGATGCAGGGATGGGAGCAGAGCAGCTAGGGTTCTTCGGTATTCCCCTTCACGGTTCGTTCAGATAAGATAACAAGATGAGGCGGCGATCTATTTCAGGAACAATTTAGTCATCAATCAATCATCACCCTTCATCATCCATGTCAATATAACATATAAAAGATCTCATTCACACTTCATTTAATTTTAGTATTCAAATTTCCTTTTTTTAATAATATATAATTTATAATATAATAAAATATAATATAATTTAAATTAATTTTATTATAATTATATATTATTATATTAATATTTATGAATAGGCTTAATTTAATAGGTTTCAAGCCAGAACTATTTATTAAAATTGGCTATTATAAAGAGTCTTAATCGAATCTATTTTTGAATTCATGTTAAGCCCTAAATAAATCAAGTTATATGCCACTTATACAGGGTCTGACCTGTTCAAATTCCTAAATTCTTCTCAACAACCCTAATTTTCTTTTCTTCTAAATTATTCCTCTCATCTTAAATAATTTTAGAAATTCACATTATTCCTATAAATAAGTTAGAATATCAAGAAACAAAATCAAGTAACAAAAATTCAAACTTAGAACGAATGTAATATAAGCACAAAATCCACACAAGAATCATCTAATCAACCTTTAAAGGCTAAGATTCTAAAACAAGAAAATATTTATTAAGATGTACCACAATGGCAGAAAAAACAATCCAAAAATAAAAAATTTCACACATTGTGATTTTAAATGATAGGATTAGAGCTTTACCCTCTGTTTGGTACAGGGGAGGGGGGAGAGGAGGACATACTAAAATTGTGCCCCCAAACTTGGGGGGACACGGCGAGGACAACTCTTTTCGACCTGTCCCTCTTTTTTTCTCAAATAAAAAATATTTTAAAAAATATAAAAAATCGATAAGAAATTCTAAAAATATATATTTAAAAGTTCCAATATAAAAAAATATTACACTTAAGTCTCATATCTCAAAAAGTGAGTATAAAAAATTTTAGTATTGAGTATAAAATATTAAAGTATAATTTTATACTAAATACTGAAATTTTTTATACTCATACAAATGATAGAAAACTTTTTTAATTTCAAGGGTAAAATGATGAAATTATTATTAACTTCCCTCCACTCCCCTCACCTCTCCTCCCCCCATGAATCAAATAACAAATTATTAAAATTATTTTTTTCCTTTTCTTTCCTTTCCCTCCCCTTCATATCTCATCTCTCTTCCCCTCCCCTTCCCTCCATTAAAACCCCTCCCCTCCCTTCCCTTCTCATCCCTCCTATCAAACATACCCTTAAAAACCCTTGTAGTTTCAAAGTCGACGGTAGCGAAAAAGTTCCAAACAAAAAAATCCCTCCAATTGAAGCGAGTTACACCAAAGAAGGGCATCTAGATGGCTATGTCACCTAGGGTTAAGAAACACATGAATGGACTATTTTCGTTTTGATCACAGCTGAATGGGCTTATGGCCTCTTAGTTTTTTCCCCCCTGTAGTTACAGGATTTTTTTTCACACAAGTTGGGCCTAAAGGACAATTTTGGATAGAAATTTTTTTTGGGCCATGGGTAGAATTGATATTAATTAAATTCGATTCGCGGTTCATCTATACTATTAATTTTAATATTTAAATTCCACTTATTAATAATATATAATTTATAATATAATATTATATTTTATTAATAAGTTAACAAAATTAATTTAAATTATATTATAATATATCTTATTATATTATAAACTATATATTATTATATTACTATATAAATATATTTAAACAGGTCTGATTTGGTAGGCTTCAAACCAGGCCTATTTATTAAAATAGGCTATAAAAAAGTCTTATTCTAACCTATTTAATATATGTTTGATCAGACTAGAACTTAAACAGGTCAGGCCATCGGCTATCTGAAAAGGGTTTGAACTGTTCTCACCCTAAGATTTAACAACCATAACTTTCTCTCCTCCCAAATTATCCCTCTTATCTTAAATAATTCTAGAAATTCAAATTATTCCTGGAAATCAGGATGGAAAACAGTTAGAACATCAAGGAACAAAACCAAGTAACTAAAATTCAAACTTAGAACCAATGCAGTACAAGCATGAAATCCACAAGAGAATCATCTAATAGGCATTTAAAGACCAAGATTTTAAAATAAGGAAATATTTGTTAAGATGCACCTTCATGATGGAAAAAAAGATTTGAAAATCAAAAGATTCACATGTCGTGATTTTAAATGATAAAATTGGAGCTTTAAGAACCTCGTAGTTTCAAAGTCGGTGATAGCGAGAAAGCTCCAAAAAAACAATCCCTCCAATTGAAGCCGCATGAGTTACACCACAGAAAGGGATCTGGGTGGCTATGTCACCTAGGGTTAAGAAAAGTACAAATGGACTATTTTTGTTTTGATCACAGCCAAATGGGCTTCCAGCTCTACCTCATAGTTTTTTCCCCCTTTAGGCCTAATAGTTAAAGAATATTTTTTTCACACAGGTTGGGCCTAAAGAAAAATCTTAGATGGAAATTTTTGTTTTGCTATGGATAGAATTGATATTAATTAAAATTTTTTGCAAAATAAATTTTAAATTAGTATCATGGTTTGTCATAAAAAAAATTACAAATTTTTTAATATAATTAGTTTCATTTAATTTTCTAGAATCAATCAAAAGTATAATACAAAATCTAAATAGTACCACTCATTTACATAGTTGGGAAAACGATAGATAAATATCTCTAGAAATAAAAAATTCAAAAACTATATCATGAACTTTCAAAACTACTATAAACTACCCATTTGGAATTTTTTTTACTCGTAAAATGACTATTTTGCCTTCCTCCCCTTGTGCCAAAATTATTAATTAATTGAATATATTCATTTGTAATTGATGTCCGGTGATTTACAATGGACACTAGTAAATTTGTAATCAATAATAGTTGATTTGCTAGTTGCAACTAAAGCAATGGTCGACCATTGACCAGATCAACAGTGACCATCACCTATTTGCAATTGACAATCGATAATTTGCAACTAAAGCTCAAAGATTTGTAACTAATTATGATGCATTTGAAATTGACAATCTTATACTTGCAACTATCACATGATAATTTATAACTGAACACAATATAACTTCATAGGCAATATCACCCCAAAAAAATAACCTCACACACATTTGCAATTAATACAAATAAATTTGCAACTATTCTACATATATTTGTAATTGATGCAGATCTCCAATATTTCAAACCAGTAAACCCAAATTAAAAAAATAAAACCCAAAAGATGAAGGCAACAGAGGAAGAAGAAGATGAAGATGGAAAAGATGAAGGCAATGATGAAAGAAGATGCATCAACGATGAAGACCAACGGATCTGAGCCTGGCAGTTGCGAGTTAGAGGAAGACACGATGGGTGATAGATTTGAGCCTTCATCTTTGCGTAGGGATCACAAAGGAGGGAGATAGTAAAGAAGGGAAGGAGAGGAAGCATCTTGCCAGATCAAGCCATGAGAGAAGAGGAAGGAGGAGGAGGGAGAATCAGGAGGGATGAGGAAGGAAAGGGGGAGGAGAAAAAGGGGAAGGGACAAAATAGTCTTTTCACCCAACAACAATATTTACAATTTGATACATTGGTACTGTGTGGTGATTTTGCAAGTACATGGTATGTTTTTGGAAATTTTTAACTCAGAGATATTTCTGTCATTTTCCCTAAAAAATTGAATGTATGAAAAAATATATCTAATTATATAAAGGGAAAATTGGTTTTTGGGTATAAAATATAAAGATAATTGGTTTTTGAGAGATGAGAAAAAGTTAATTAGTTTTTGGAACTAGAGGCATGATGAGAATATTAAAAAAACTGGTCAAATGATCAAATTGCCCTTATGTCTAATGAGAGAGAAAAAAAAAAGCTAAAGAAGTCCCTATTTGATTGTTCAACCCTAATTGTCTTCATCATCCTCCATCAGCAACACTTATCTCCTTTTCCTATCATCTTCCTCATCCTTCATCAGTGATCGATGCTTACCTCCCTCTCCCCACTTCCACTTCCACTTCCATGGACAATTACACCCCCAATGACCATTACCTCCCTCTCCCCATCTTCTTCCTCTTCAACTATTACCATCACCTTTCTCAATCTTGCCATAAATGAGGGCTCAAAGATCATAAGCAGCATCCTCTTCAAACAACATGGACAATGATAGAAGTAGATCTAGTGACCTCATGATGTTCCAACATCATCTTTGAAAACCTTGCCTTTTTTATCTCTATTGCGTCGCCATAATCTGTCATGATGAGAGGAAAATAAAACAAAGAAGAAGCTCTATTAAAACAAAATTTGCGATGGAAGGAAATTGAACCAAGAACTAACATGCGCGTAACGTTGAGAATGAAGAAGATAACACTAGTGAGAACAATAGAGGCAACAACAAAGGACATGATGGTGCAACGATTGTCTATTGAAGGGAGCATCATTCATGGTGAGTAGCATCTTCCATGGTGGGAGGTTCAGTCCGCAACATTCGAATTTTGTAACCAAGCTTGTCCTCTTGTCTCTCTACCGTCAAACCCTTATATGTCCACCATCAAGCCCTCACTTCACTCATTTCTCTATTATCAAACCCTCATCTCTCTATCATTTCTCCATTGTCAAACCTTCTTAGCGTCTAGATGCTTATTGTTAGATGTTGTGGATATTTTGATGAATCTTTTTGTACTAGTTAAATGAATATGTAAGTGACCTATGTTGATGAAATGTTGCTTGATTGCTGTTGTACCTATTTTGATACATCTTTTTGATGGATTTCATTGCTTGTTTGCATGTTTGGATGTGCTATCATTATTTTTGAAAATGTTCGACTATACCACAATTTAAACTAAAAACAAGGCATTATATTGGTTGATCAAATTTTAAGAATAAAGGGAAAAAATGGTCGACTAACTGAATTGATTTTTCCAGTTATAACTTTAGTGTGATCGACCATTTTTTCTGTCAACTCAAAAGCTATATGCACGCTAATTGAAACCTTACGCATACTCATGAAAAATGTTTGACCACCCGAATTGATTTTTCTAATTATTATTTTGATGTGGTTAATTGTTTTCCAATCACCCCGCCCATGTTCAAGAAAAATGGTCTATCACCCGAATTGATTTTTCCAATTATAATTTCAATATCGTCGACTATTTTTTTTTGTCACCTTAGAGGTCATGTGTGCACGTTAACTGAAACCCTACCCATGTTTATAAAAAACAATCAACCACCCTAATTGATTTTTCTAGTTATAATTTTGATATGGTCAACTATTTTTCTGTCACCTCACCCCTGCACATGAAAAACAATTAACCATCCAAATTGATTTTTCAAGTTATAATTTCAATGTGGTCGACCATTTTTTTTTTGTCACCTCAAAGGCCATATATGCATGCTAGTTGAAACCTTACACATACTCATGAAAAATAGTTAACCACTCAAATTAATTTTTTTAATTATAATTTTGATGGGGTCGACCATTTTTCTGTCACCTCAGTCAAACATAATGGACAACCACTCACTTGGAGATACTACTCATACTATTATTTGTGGAGTCTAAATTATTATTGGTTGAATCTAACACATTATTGATGGAGTATGACTTGTTGTTATTGGATTCTTATATTGTACAAATCAAATTTTCTATTACACGTATATGAATCTCACTTGGAAATACTATTAATGCTACTATTTGTACAGTCTAAATTGTTATTTGTAGAGAGTCTAACATCTTATTACTAGAGTTTAACTTACACGACTTGAATTCTCTATTAAACATACGAAGTTTAGTTAAAAATATTGTCCATGCTACTATTGATGGAGTTTAAATTGTTATTCGTGGAATCTAACGTGTTATTAGTGGAGTCCAACTTATTATTATTGGATTCTTATCTTACCCAACTTGGATTTTCTATTGCACATATAGGACTCCCACTTGAAAATATACTGTTAATAATGTTATTTGTTGAGTTTAAATTATTATTCTCAGAGTCTAATACTTTATCAATGGAATCTAACTTACACAATTTGAATTCTCTATTACACATAAGAAGCCCACTTGGAGATACTATTCATGCTGTTATTCGTGGAGTTTAAATTATTATTTGTGGAGTTTAGCACTTTATTACTGGAGTCTAACTTGCACAATTTGAATTCTCTATTACATATAGAAAGTCCACTTGGAGATACTCTTCATACTACTATTCATGGAATCTAAATTATTATTCGTGGAGTTTAACAAGTTATTAGTTGAGTTTAAATTGTTATTAGTTGAGTTAAAATTGTTATTCATGGAATTTAATATATTATTAGTGGACTCTAACTTTTGTTCATGGGCATAGGTGAGATTATTGCAAAAACGGTCGACGATTCCAAAATTATAACTAGAAAAATCAATTCAGATGATTGATCATTTTTTATGAACATGGATGAGGTTTTGGCTAACCTGTGCACTTAGCCTTTAAGGTGACTACAAAAATGGTTGACCATATCAAAATTATAACTAAAAAAATCAATTTGGGTGGTGGACAGTTTTTCATGGGTATTAGTGAGGTAACAAAAGAAATGGTCAACCACATCAATAACAAGGCATGATTAAAACGTGGCATTCACTAACAGTAGGCCATAACTCACACATATATATAGCCCAAAAGTAAGCCAAAACTTTAAGTTACTCAATACACATCATTTAACACCATTTACAAAATTATATCCATAATATATTTATTACTATAAGTTACTAAATACATTCATCAAAAACCACATTATATAACATTATTTACTACAACACAACAACAATATTGACTCAACAGTTCAGCTTCATGACTTCTTTTCCCACTTCTGTGGGTATGGGTAGTGGCAGACACAACACTAAATATTAGGGGGCTAAATTCGTCACTAAAGAATCTCATATGTAAACTTATTAACAAATTTCTAAGCAACCTACTAAGCATCAAAGACAACAAAGAACTTTTTTGGGCCTTAAGAAAATATAATAAGCCACAAATACATTTTTTATTCAAAGTTTTAATAGAGTATGACAAAAAAAAATCTAAATAGAATGAATTACATATGATTCAATGAAGAATAAATTGTAATTCTAGCTAGTACTCACTGAATAATTTCATGGATTTTATAAGGTTATTATATCCTAATTATATAGTTTCATGGGGAGAGACTTGCATATCTTGATTTAGGTGCTCTCCAAGTTTTCAATTCCATTAAAAAAGTGGAAAAAAGGCTCTTACACTAAATTTGTTAGTTGCTACTTAAAAAATTGTGGAGAATGAGGAAGATATTAGGGAGGGGCCACAAATCATAAAAACCTAAATTATTGGACATTTGTGCCAAGCCTAGAGGTTAAAAATTGTTGAGATAAAAACAACATCCTGAGCATTAAGCTTTTTATGTCAAGATTTGGTCAACATAACTCAACAAGCATTTTGTTATTAATGCAAAAACTTACAGTGCTATATGTGGAAAATGTGTAAAAACCTCACTTAGGCTTCTTTATGTTGTCCCAATCTTGGAAACAATTGCAACTCTACAAAGGAAGTATCCCAAATGATAATGATGATTATTGTAAATCTCAAACCCAAAATCAGCACCAAAATCTTAAACATACTATAATTCCAAAGGATCATTGCAATTCCATAAAGTAGAGTCATGAGACAAATAGCTATAATGCACCAAAATAGGCTATAAATTCATGAATTAAATATGCATGTCTCCAGACCATTTATCATAAACATACTTCTTTGAGGTTTATTATTAGACACATGGTGAGCTTTGTTTTTTATTATTTGGCTATAAATCAACTAAAATACAAAGACCCAATCATTTAAACCACTTAACATTCGACATACATAAGCATATAAAGTCTAAACTTAAGTTTTTTGTACAATCCAACAATATGATACCATTTGTCCACATGTGATAGAAACATGATAAATACCCAAATTATAGACAAATAATCTATATTCTTATCCTAACCCATATGCTGCTTTTAGATGTAGAGTAAGATCTTCCAAAGAAAAAATAATTTCCCAAATGAACACCAAAAAGATACATACCCCAATATCCTATGGCCACATTTGATAAATATCTATGTGAATACCTCTGTATTCCAAGTTGAATGAGCCCATCAATGGATGAATCAAGATCTATACAATCCACCTTAATTGCCAACAACAACTT
This sequence comes from Adenanthera pavonina, assembly GCA_026686845.1. Taxonomy (NCBI): domain Eukaryota; kingdom Viridiplantae; phylum Streptophyta; class Magnoliopsida; order Fabales; family Fabaceae; genus Adenanthera; species Adenanthera pavonina. The sequence continues at coordinate 33,486,915 of JAIVEN010000018.1, forward strand.
CTTATCTTGAACAATATGTGCCAAATTGCATCATCAATACTTTCCCTCTCAAGAAAAGTTGCAAATCCAAGATCTTTCAAGAACTTTCTCATATGTGCTTCCTTAGGACAGTGAAAGGAGGATGAAGTGAGTGATGTAGGGAAGATGGCAGAGGGGAGGATGGTAGAGAAGGAAGAGGAGTTTTGTTTTGATTTGAGCCATCGTGTTGCTCCCTTTTTTTTGTTTATGCTCACTAATAGAGAAGGCCAATTGTTTTTTTTTTTTACTTCTCACTGCAAGTGAAGGGCATCTTCATTACTTTCCTACTCTTTTTTTTTATTCCTAAATTATGAAAAAATAATATATAGTATAAATAGCTGTGACTTTTAAAAATTATGAAAAAAATATAATATAAATAGTATGACTTATTCTTAAAAATCTGTGTGAAAAAAATATATTCAGTTATAATTATATAAATTATATTTTTTTAGAAGTGAAATCATATATTATTCACCTCAAAATCCAAGAGAAATATGATCAACCAACATCTTCACTATTCTGAATTCGCACTATTTTTTCCTTAAACAGTAAGAGACAATGTCTCATTACGCTCAATTTAAATATAGTGAGTGAGGTGAATCTCAATATTTAAAATTCTTAAATGAATGAATAAATTGACTTTATTAATACAAAGAAAAAAGTTATTAGTTATGAATATGATTCAGCTATATAATATTTAGATATTTGATAAGAATTTATTAACAAACATTCAAGTTATACTTCAAAATATCTTGCTAGTTTCCCTAAAATTCATAATTGGTTCCATTTTTTATACTTTTAAGTCTGTTATACATGCATTTTTTTTTTGCCAACAAAGTATGTTTAAATCAGATAATTTTTCTAAAAAGATTGTGAAAATTATATAAGCATCTCTTTTATTTTTAAAATTAATACATTCACATGAATTTCATTAAAATTATATCATATTTATTTTCAAAATTTACAACTAGAAAAATAAATTTTGTCAAAATTAAAATTACATGAACTTCTCTTTTAATTTTGAAATATATAACACAGACCATTTTAATAAATATGTATAATTTCCATCAAATTCTAGAGTGATTTATATAATTTATTTTTATTTAAATTAAAAAAAAACGTTTTAAAAAAAGAAACATGTGTAATTTACTAATTTGTTTTTATTTTAATACTAATTTAATATTTATTACTATAGTAGTTCTTAATATTCAATAATTATGGCTGTCCAAAAAAAAAAAAGGACCAATCATAAAACGATTCAGCTACCGTAAAAGGTATAATAATTTTTTTAATTCTTGTATGCATTATTTATATTCATTCATTTAACATGGGCCCGTGTTGAGGCTCTCCGACTCCCGTCGCGTTTACCAACCCACAGCATTCAAGCGTAGGGCTGCAAGCATGGAAGGATCTCATCAGGTCCCCCACAGTCATCCCTATGAACCCAGGGACTTGCAACTACCTGGCTTTGTTCCCTTATCTCTCTCTCAGTCCACCATTCTTGCTGTCTATGGCTTCTCTTCTCTCCTCGTCATCTCTTTCATCTGGATTTTCTCAGGTAGTAGATTTACTCATTGGGTTCTTTTTTTGGTTCACAATAATCGACTCTATGTTCTTACTCGAAATGGAAATTTCCATGCTCCAGAGTCGTTATGTTGGTTGAGAGTTTTCGATATTAGTTTCAATTTACCGATTTGTGTGCTTACTGATAGGAAAAATTATTATAATGCCCATCTTATGATTGCTTGTTCCCAAGTATTTTCAATATGAAGATCTATTCAGAGCGAGAATTCAAACAAGCTTTTTCTGTGTCTTTTTTGTTAATCATTACAAGTTAAAATTATCCTTTCTCTGTTATTGCCTTTGGTATTTCTTGTTCCTGAATGCATTTGTATATGTCTTAATTGGGCGTGTTATTTTGTACCGTGTTTTATAATATTGAGCTAACATGAGGTTATTGAGAAGCTGTGTGTATTCTTTTTTCTTGTATGAGATCTGCAGAGAAAAATAACTAAAGATGGAAGTGTTGATAAGAACAACACAGAACTTGGGGAGATTTCACTTTGAATCTTCATTTGCCTTAGTCAAAATCTACAATTAATGAATTTCATGTGGAAATTTTGTTTATTCTTCAAAGTCTAAACCTTTTCATTCCACTACAGTCTTTAATGCTATATGTTTCCTCTTGAAACTAAGTGATTAATTTCACTTGAAACAACAGCCCGAGATAATATTCTAGAACCCAATTAGTAGTTTGTACACTAAAGCAAACATATCATTTCATTTTCAATGTATCAGCTCATTTAATTTGGTCAGAAAATTACTCAGTTAAGTGAGCATATTTTCTTACACTCGGTGCATTGCCATGGGCACACACAAGATCATGTGTTATGGTTCAAAATTTAGGCGGTCTGGATGGCTTTTTTCACTATCATTCCAGCAAATTTCACCCATCTACTAGCTGGAAATGATTATAGGATCAATATTTTTTGGTGGACTTGACTGTTTGTCTTTCTACAGGACGCCTGCCCAAGAGAACAAAAATTGAACGAGTGCTAATGTGCTGGTGGGCCTTCACAGGCGTCACACACATTATTCTTGAAGGTTATTTTGTTTTCTCACCAGAATTTTACAAGGATAAGACTGCCAACTACCTGGCTGAAGTTTGTGAGTCTTTTGATTGTTTGTTCTTATTATTCACATCACATTCGTAGCATTTGAACTTGTAGTACATTTCGAGAAATTGGCAGTTTTAGTTTATTAAAATCCTGTATGAAACAATTTACAGGGAAGGAATACAGCAAGGGGGATTCAAGGTATGCTGCAAGGAATGCAGGGGTGGTTACTGTTGAAGGAATTACGGCAGTTTTAGAGGGTCCAGCTAGTCTTCTGGCAGTGTAAGTTAAAAACCAATATAACTATTTTTTCTTTTGTTTTTTTTTTAATAACAATAAATCATCTTGTAACCGATATTATCGACTAATCTGAATTTAAGCTGGGTTGGGCTCCAATTAGAGGGAAGCTCTCCTTACATGATTTTTTTCATTCACAAAACATGAACTCAAGACTTTATTTAAGAGGTGTTGGGTTTCTTATTAATGAACCCAACCATCATTAGTAAGATAACTAATTTTATGATCCTGAAACAAGTGAATTTTGATAAATCTGGCCTAACTCTAGATTATCTTATAATTTGTCATTTTCTTTTCTCTCTTTCGCCTTATGTGCATGCTGCCATTATGGATTACAGGTATGCAATAGCTACTGGAAAGTCATACAGCTACATACTTCAGTTTGCTATCTCTTTGGGACAGCTATACGGAACTGCTGTATATTATGTAACAGCAATCTTGGAAGGTGATGAGTTTTCTGCGAGCACGTTTTACTATTATGCATACTACATTGGAGCAAATTTCTCTTGGATTGTGATACCTTCACTCATTGCCATTTGCTGTTGGAGGAACATTTGTGCTGCCTTCCAGACCCAAGGCCAGACAAAAAAGGCTAAAGTTCGCTGATGCAGAGTTTCAGATCATCAGCTTCCATATATGATCAGGTAGTTAATAATGGTGTATTGGGTGGTGGTTAAGACAGGAGAATGTTTTCGCTAATCAAGACAGGGCATGGGACGTTTCAAATTTTTTAATTTGCTAAACTTTGTGATATCTAATTCTGTTAAATTTGCTTTTCCTGAGAGGAAACGCTTCTTCATGGCAATATTGGATGGTCAGAATTACAACTTCCCCATTTGTAATTGGTGCTGTGTTATTATTTTTGGATACTGTTTACGATTGCTTACACAAGTTATTTATATCTCCTCACTGTCGGAATAAACATGGTTCTGAAAACTCCTTCTGCTGAAAAAATGACAGTTTGTGTGGGCCCCTCTGAGTGCTTCCTTAGGCATGAAAAAACCTTGCAAACGAGTTTATGAATATCTCTAAGTGAGAAGAGGGAAATGTCTTTTAAGTCCATGATGGGTTGGATTAAAGATGGATATAGGAATACTAAGACTTGTGTTCTTTCAAACTATTGTCATTCAGGGATACTTGTAGAAAAGTTATATAGGAGGTTGAGAGCTCTGCCTTGTCTGATTGACTTGTCCTCTCTCTTACATTCCCGAAAGTATAAAGGGGTTAGGTGCTTCAGAAGTCCATAACCTAGTTAGGGTTAAGGAATCAATCTTTCAGACCATGATAATTCTATGAAATCAAATATTGCAAGATAGAAGTAAAACAATGAAACATAGCAAAACAGGTGGCAGATTATACAAAAATTGAGTTTGACTAATTTAAGCGTTTGAATTGTATTGTAATATTGGATTCAACAAGTGTTTGTATTAATTACTTTTTCTGGTTAATCTGCTGATCATGTGTTTCTAATCATTTTTATATTTTGGTTACATCGTTTAATTCTTAATTTACAAGTGATTCTTTTCCCTGGTCTGTGGGAAATAACTAGTGTTTGGTTTATGTTCATTTGTAAAAAATGTCTTTTACGTGCTTCTCATAAGAAATCATAGTTAAGCATGAAATTTTAATAAGAACAGCTCTTCCTTCACCCTAAATATGAATGACAATTTTTCTGTTTGTGATGACTTTGAAACTGCTCTGCATGAGGGTGGAGATGGGAAAGATTCTTTTTTACCCCTCGTGGAAATAAGAATGAAAACAAATGGTATCCTATTAAGAATGAGCACGGAGACTAAATAATTCCGGTAAGTCCAATCTTAATGCCATCCCTAATTCCCTACACGTTAGCTTATTTAAGAGATCCACGTTTCTTAAGGCAGTATTGAGTAAATGCCAATAGTTTTCGGGGGAATAGTCATTGTTAGCCATTTGGCCCACTCTTATCTAATTAAGGCTTCAATGGCATGCATCACGCAATTCATTCTATAGTAATGTTTCCCCCATCTACATGAATTATGAAAGGCAAACAAACATGAAGCTTACTAATCCATACATTCAGTGTGCATGTTGATGGTAAAAAAATAAAGTGTGCATGTGAGCAGAAGAGCTTTTATTTCTCGACATACAATTCTGCACCTTAAAACAAAACCAAAAATAATGGTATAATTAAGAGTATTTATTATTCTTTAGTAACTCAATGTTTCAAAGATATTTAAAAAAAAAACAAGAAAATCAAATCAATTGTTCAAAGAATATGCTGATCCTGTCTCAAGAATAAACAAAGCGTTATAAATATTATTCTTATAGTATATACTTACACAATCTTGAGTCTTGACAGTACTAGTGTTAGGATTCTTTTGGTCCAAAAAACAAAATATATTAATACAAGTTCTTTATCATGCGCAAATCGTGGCATTCCATATCTTTGCTTAAACAGCCAATTAATGCCAGATGTCGTTGTTCCCATAGAATACAACTACACCAATGAAGTCAAAGTCAACTCCAAGTGTTTTTTTAATATATATAGATATAATTAATTATTAGGTATATGGTATTATTGAGTCATATTCAAACATTATTAGGCTCCAATGAAGATAATTCTCCTCACATAAATTTTTTTTTCATGGATAAGGTTCAAACTTTAGATCTTAAATAAAAAATATTAAGTTCTTTATCACTTAACATATCCAGCTATTGATGCAAGTGTTTTTACAATACACATACATAGATTTACATTGTATATATATATAACAATGGGATTTCAGACACAAATGTTTAACTAATCCATGGCAAGATATTTATGGTAAGTAATCATTGAATCCAGCCGCTTGTTATTGGTAATCAAATTAACTCATGAATACAAAATATAATTAGGAAATTACTTCCCTTCTATTTCAATGATTTTGGAAAATAAACTCATCATAAGATGGGCCCCTCAAGAAACACTTTTCATAAAATATACTGCCAGACATCAAAAGAGGATGCAATAATTTGCTTAACTACTGACAAAAACAGAATCAATTCAAACACTTCCACAAAAATACATGTAGATAAACCAATAAAAATTGGTCTAATTGATAAGAACTAGTTCGTATCTCACAAACATAGGTTAATTTGAGTCATATTGCTAATCTCAGATTCTTATTGGTGAGTAATTACTAAACATTGTTAGTGCTATTTAAGTGGTAAAGGCTTGTTTTGTCATTGTGAGTTTCTTGGGACATAACTCACAATTTTTTTTTTATTTAGAAAAAAGGACAGGCATACATATGTACAATTGAATGGGTCAAGAGAGAAGAGGGATATGAAGAATAATAAAAAAAAATACATAGTTTAGAATGCACCCCATGTGCCTGCAATAGTCCAAACCTTTGCCTTAAACAAGGGATCAAATTTTGATCAAATTTTGCAGGGCTAGCCTTGCACTATGAAAATAGTGAACAACTTGAAATCTTTAAACCAAAAATGAAGGCCCGTTTAGTTGGTAGAATTATTGAAAATGGATTGAAATCTTATAAGTTAAAATTTTGTTTAGTTCACCATGAGAAAGATATAGATAACAACTTGAATTTGTTTAGTTGAACATAAGAAAAAGATGGAATGCGATATAAATGATGTGCAAAAAATTAGAATTGCCCCTAAATAAAAATTTATCCTAACATTAATTGCTCCCATTCATGTTCGTAACATAACCTTTTTTTTTCTTTTTTTTTATTTATAATAGGGTGACCTCTTTTTTTTATTTAGATAATAACCTCATATTTAAATTTTTATGTATTTTTATTTTTATTAAATAAAAAATATCTAAGCATAAATTGTAATATAAAAACTAGAAGGAAAACTTATGTATATTTCAATTATTATTATTTTTTATTTTAAATTTTTTAAATTAAATATTTTAGAGAAAAAAATCATATAGGAAAAATTACACTAAATAATTTGTAGGAACTAATAAAGAATTTTCAAGAGAAAATGGGGTGCATAATTTGTGAAGGGTATTTTAAGATTATATTTCATAATTAAGGTCATTTCTGTCATTTGATCTCCATTCTCAATAGAAGGAATAAGGAAAGTTATGGTCAAAATGAAAATAAAATCTGGATTCTCACTCAATGGACACTTAAAAAATAAACCAAACAAGTTCGAAGTCAGGTCGACCTGGGGAGCTTTCCCAATTGCCTATAAATACACTACAGAATTTTCTTAATAAATCCATCTTCACATATTTCTCATCTTTATCTACTTCCTTATCTGTGATAAATTGATCCAAAATGTATAGCGTTGATCAGAAAACTCATCCTTACAGACAATGGACCACTAGTTTGTGTGGATAAACTACATAATCTGTAAACAAAAAATGAAGTCAAGGTCAACCTGGGAAGCTTTCCCAATTGCCTATAAATATACCACAGAATTTTCTTAATAAATCCATATTTACATATTTCTCATCTTTTATCTACTTACTTCTTTATCTTTGATTAACTAATCTAAGGCTCTGTTTGGATCTGTTTCTCAAACTCAGTTTCAGCTCAAAACCAATTCTTCTATCTTTTTGTTGATGTTTGGTTCTTAAAATCAACCATGTTACTACCGTGAATTTCGGTAAAAACGGAGTTGAAGGAGAAGTAATCCATTTGTTGCTTTTCAGTTTGGTTCTTATTTTTGCCTGCATTTATTTTCAAGTTAGATAAAAATAGATCAATAAAAATGAGAAAAAATAAAAAAATTAGGAAAATAAAATTTTCATAAAATTTTTCCTATCTATTGACCAAAATGACCCTTCAAAATTTTAATTTTTATAGATCATGACCTATAAAAAAATATTATATCAGATATATTATGTTCTCAATTAAATAAATGCAGATTAAATTTTAGTCCAAGTAAATTAAATTAATCATGGGATAGAGTTTAAACTCAATTTAGAGGAAAATTATGAGTTTTGTCAAAACCAATTTTCAAATAAATCATCCAAACATAAACACATTAGTCCAAAATCAATTTTTATCATAATTACGTTACAAAATCAATTCTACTCAAACTCATTTTTAACTAACTGAAAATCAAACGGGCCCTAAAATGTCTAGGGGTATTAGAAAGCTCATCCTCACAGACAATCAATGGTGGACCTACATATAGATGAGGGGGTCAGTTGACCCCCTCAACTTGGAAAAATTGTATACTATAGTGTTAAGTTTTAGTATTTTGACACCATTAATTTTGATGTTTTGACCCCACTAGATTCAATTTTTTTTAACCTCTAAACTCAAGTTTTAAATACGTTTTGATTCAAATTTTTGAATACATAGTTCAAAATTTTTGTGAGAATTTTATCAAGTTTAATAAATACAGATATATAAGAGAAAATACCAACTAACTTAAATCTTCAAATAATTTTTATACCGAATATTATTTTATTTTTTAAAACCCAAATTAATGAGGGAGAGAATTGAGAGATTATTAAATTAAATTTTTTCCACATTATATTGATCCCACTGGTCCCGCATTCTAGGACCGCCACTGCGTACACGTACAGAGGCAAACTGAGAGGCCTTTTCTCCTTACCACAAGAGCCTTGCAATGACTGTTGTGTTCACTGCGGGTGCGCTTATTGTGCTATTTGCCAAGAATACAGAGAACTCAAGAACCGTAGATTCGACCCCTCCTTAGGTATACATATGCATATGTATCATTGTCAATCTGAACAGTTAAATAAATAAGAAGACAGAAAGCTAATTGCATCTACATCATTTCATTGAAACAAACCACACACAATAATTTAATCGTTCCAAGTTTATCTTTGACTTTTTTTTTTAATTTTATTTCAATCCTCAAAAGGTACATCTTCCTCAGTATATATGATCCTCGCAGGCTTAGTTAACATGAGATTTGAAGTCTCCAATATTGTTCCACCATATCCATTTGTCAGTCTACATAATTACTGAATTTTACACTTTTATTTTATTCTTTTTTTTCCCCTTAAACGAGCGATTCTCTTATTACCCAGCTTTGAAATAATGCATTAGAGATAACTTGTTTATAAAAGGTATGTTAAATTATAATTACGTACTTAGTTTAATATAAGAATGATGCAAGTGTTGAATGCTTATATATAACATATTAATAAATTAGGCAAATGGAAATATCTCTAACACCATATACAACATTTATATTATTTTAGTTCTCTATCACTCAATTAATGAATACATCAATTTGATTTTGTCACATTTATCTATCTCTTTTAATTATATTTACATGTTAAAGGAATTTTCTTCCTTATCATCATCACGAGGTCTAATCCCTGTAAGTGATGTAAATATATATACAGGTTGGACTGGGAATGAGGAAAAAATGAACACAGCCAATCAAGTGCCTCCAAATGTTGCACCAGGCATGGCTCGCTAGAAATTTCTCATGTTCTTGGCTTAATTCGCTGCGTTTTGTGCTTCATTCCAGTGTTTAATTTGATCTGTTGAATCCAATGTTCTAAGTGTGTAATTACTTTAGTTTGTTTCTCCCTTGTGTGAAGTAATTAATTAATAGTGTTGGATTTGTATTAATATGTTAGTTGTAGTAATATGAATATATAAATAAACCATGATCTCGATGGATCAGCCAACGAAAATAATCAAATCAGGGACCCAAAAAAATGACGCACGTTGAATCTATAAAACATTTCCTACTGAATCTAAATCAAGAAAAAAACTTATGACCTTTTTTTTTGCCACAAAAAAAAATTATAACGTGTTAAGCTTATATGTATGTGGTATTTTTTTCCAATCAAATCATCATGAGTAGAATTAAATTTAAAAATAAGTTTAAAGTGTTAATAATAAAAATTAGTTACAAATGATACGTTTAAGTAAATAAGTTTTTTTATAAATTAATTGCAATAACTATGTTAAAAATATTCATATATAAATTCCTTTTTTTCGAAAACAAATATTTAGCTATAAGTTTTGTTTATCAGCAAATAAAAAAAAAACTCAACTCACTGGAGTACAACCAAACTACCTAAGAAAAAACTCAGAATTCGCATTACATGTTCTTAATTTGATCTTCGTTTCTTTTTGTTGTTGCCCCCTTCTGTAGAAGTTTCATCAATTAAGATGTCCAACTTGTCAAGAAAATAACCTAAGAACCATAATTGGAACTAAAATATTATTTGCATCGCATTATTTGGTAAAGATTGCACTTGTAGGTTTGCTCCAACTTTTGCTTTCTTCTATACAATTGGATTCCATATAGGGTCTTCATATATCTCTATTGAATGAGCTCTAAGTTATCTTCGACATCATTTGGATAGGGGAAAAAATAAGAAAAGAGAAATATTAGGAAAAAAAACATATGCGAATCAAGTCAAGAAGTTATTTAGGTTTACCCACGTCTCCCAACACAAAAATTTTCTTCTCCCCTCTATTTTTTTCCATATGCAAATGGAGGGTTAGGTTAATATTAAATGATAAATTTCATTGTCATTAACAATTAGATGGATTTCCCTTTGAAAAAAAAAAATTAAAGTTTTACCTTTTTAATTTTGAAGGATAAAGTACATAGTTTTTTCTTTTTTGGACATGTATGCCAAGTGTGTGGCTGTCTTAATTACTCTGACAGAGTCTTCAGGAGAATCCAAAATCCCTCAATAATTCCCTACACTTTATTGATTGTGGGTGCTGCAAAGTATGGAGCTGGCCAGCTGGGACACCATCACTTTAACTCTTCCAAGAAATGATTGAGAGAAGAATCAAAGCCGATGACGTGACCTTTGTTGCAGTCTTATATGCTTGTAGCCGTTCAGGTCTAACAGATAAAGGGCTTGAATTGCTTAATTAACTCCATGAAGAGCAAATACGGAGTGAAGCCTGATACTATGCATTATTCTTGTGTTGTAGATATGTTAGGTCGAGTTGGCCGCGTTGAAGAAGCCTACCAATTTGGTGAAATCGATCAAAGTTGAAAATGACAATGAAGGAGTTATGTTGTGGCATAGCCTTCTTTCAGCTAGTAGGACTCATGGAAGCCTAAACGTAGCCCTGGAAGCCAGCAAAAGGCTGATAGAGTCCGACCCACATGCATCAGAGGCTTATATTACTTTATCCGATACATTTGTGTTAGCTGGGGATCGGGAAAATGCTCATACTATAAACGAACTGGAATTAGAAAGGAGCCTGGGTGCAGTTGGATTGAGGTAAAGGAATCAACATACTTGTTTTATGCTGGAGATGTTTCTGACTGTGTTCAAGGGAATGAGATACTGAGTTTTCTTAGGGGATTAGAAGAGAGAATGAAGGAAAGAGGATATGTAGGGGAGATAAAAGGGTTAGTGTTGGTTGACGTGGAAGAAGAGGCCCAAGAGCAAATTATGAGTTTGCATAGTGAGACACTAGCCTTGGCTTTTCGATTAATGAACATTCCTAATGGAGCCATAATCAGAATAACGAAGAACTTGAGAATGTGCAGGAATTCTCATGAGGCCTCATTAGTGATATTGTAGAGAGAGAGTTCGTTGTCAGCGATATGAGCAGATTTCATCACTTCAAAAATGGTTCATGCACTTGCAGAGATTTTTGGTGAAGATATATATATATATATATATATCACACAATTTCTATATTTCTCTGAAAAATGCAGTGAGTAATTTAGCACTGAATTTGTAACATCTTATGATTTATAAATATGAATAAAGAAAATTATCTATTCAGTCAAGAAAATATTTACACACTTTTGACCTCTAATTTGTTAACCTTGTGTGTAAAATTAAAAACTAAGTATATATGAGAAAAATTGCATAATTTCTTAATCTATATATTTTTTAATTCTTTTATAATTTTGTTTTGTTATAGTTTTTACTCTAGACTTACAAACGAACTTTTATTGAAAGTACTATTTAACAATTATTACCTACCCGTGCAGTATTGGTCAAGTAGAATCTAGCACGAAAAAGAAATTCAAATGTACGCAGGGAACGGGAAGTTAGATAACGTTATTTTTGGTATCTTTTTATTGATCTGAAATAAAAATTACTGCAATGTAATTTTTTATGATTTTATGATTCCCATTCCGTGTTTTTCCCTCGCTCTTTCCCCTGAAAAACGCCACCCATCATCTCACCCCTCGTTTCGTGCTGTGGTTGATGGAGGAAGGGCTTTGGGCTTGAGATCTTCGACGACGGAGGAGTGGCGATGGCAGAGCTCAGAAGGCTTGTGGATTGGATATGGTGGAAGCGGTGGCTTGTTATTACATAGAGCCTCCCAACCCGACCACCAGTAACATGAAGCATCCGTTGAATCAGAGTCTCCTAATAAACCTCTCTCTCTCATCTCTTTCCCGCCAACACAAACGGTCACTTTTTCACACCAAAGCCAATCTCATTCAACACCTGCAAAATTCTATGGATTTCACCTCCGTAACCTCAACCCACTCCTACGTTGTGAAATCCGGATTTTTAAATGACACCTTCACCACCAACCATCTCCTTAACTCCTATGTTAGGCTGCTCAGAATTGACTACGCACACAAACTGTTCGACGAAATTCCTGAACCGAACGTCGTGTCCTGGACAGCGCTCATGGCTGGTTACACTGGGGAAGCCAGACCTGAATCGGCCCTTTGGCTCTTTCAGAAAATGCAAGAAAGCTCCGTTCCGCCCAATGAATTTACTTTTGCCACTATGATCAATGCTTGTTCAATTTTAGCTAATCTCAAGGTAGGTAGAAGAATTCATGCTCTTATTGTGGTCATGGGTTTTGGGTCCAATCTTGTTGTGTGTTCTTCCCTTATTGATATGTATGGGAAATGCAATGAAGTTGATCAAGCTAGAATAATTTTTGACTCCATGTATAGCAGGAATATTGTTTCATGGACTTCAATGATCACAGCATATTCTCAAAATGCCCTAGGACACTATGCCCTTCAATTGTTTAAGGAATACAATAATTTAAGGTTGGACCGTCCAAATCATTTCATGTTATCCAGTGTGATCAATGCTTGTGCAAGTTTGGGCAGTCTTGGTGCTGGCAAAATCACTCATGGGGTTGTGATCCGCCTTGGACACGATACAAATGATGTGATTGCAAGTGCACTTGTGGATATGTATGCCAAGTGTGGCTGTCTTAATTACTCTGACACAGTCTTCAGGAGAATCCAAAATCCCTCAATAATTCCCTACACTTCAATGATTGTGGGTGCTGCAAAGTATGGAGTCGGTACACTATCTCTTCAACTCTTTGCTGAAATGATTGATAGAAGAATCAAAGCCAATGATGTGACCTTCGTTGGAGTCTTACATGCTTGTAGCCATTCAGGTCTAATAGATAGAGGGCTTGAACTGCTCAACTCCATGAAGAGCAAATATGGAGTTAAGCCTGATGCTAGGCATTATACATGTGTTGTAGATATGTTAGGTCGAGTTGGCCGAGTTGAAGAAGCCTATCAGCTGGCAAAATCTGTCAAAGTTGAAAATGACGAGGAAAAGGCTATGCTTTGGGGTACCCTTATTTCAACAAGTAGAATTCATGGAAGGCTAGACATTGCCCTGGAAGCCAGCAGAAGGTTGATAGAATCCAACCCACAAGGAGCAGGGGCTTATGTTACTTTGTCCAATACATATGTATTAGCTGGGGAGTGGGAAAAGGCTCATACTCTAAGATCTAGAATGAAACATACTGGAATTAGAAAGGAACCTGGGTGCAGTTGGATTGCAATAAAGGAATCAACATACTTGTTTTATGCTGGAGATGTTTCTAATTGTGTTCAAGGGAATGAGATACTGAGTTTTCTTAGGGAATTGGAAGAGAGAATGAAGGAAAGAGGATATGTGGGGGAGACAAAAGGATTGGTGTTTGTTGATGTGGAAGAAGAGGCCAAAGAGCTAATTATGAGTTTGCATAGTGAGAGACTAGCCTTGACTTTTGGATTAATGAACACTCCTAAAGGAGCCGTAATCAGAATAATGAAGAACTTGAGAATGTGCAGGGAATGTCATGAGGCCTTCAAGCTGATTAGTGATATTGTAGAGAGAGAGTTCATTGTCAGGGATGTGAATAGATTTCATCACTTCAAAAATGGTTCATGCACTTGCAGAGATTTTTGGTGAAGATATATGTCATACAATTTCTATATTTCTCTGGAAAATGCACTGAAAATTTAGCTCTGAACCACTACACAATTTCCATTCAATAGCACTCAATCAACAGGAATCCTATCCCTTATTCTTTTCCATAACTTTATTGTGCTCTTATCCACATTTAGAAGAACCTGAGCAATATGCATTACAAAATTTGCTACGCATCCTCAATTTTGTACACATGTACAGAAAGGTTACATATTGTGGACGTCCAGCCTCTTCACTAGTTTCCAGGTGCCACTTTCCAGCCAGGGTGGGTATTCTTTTTCGCCTTCCATTCTAGAGCTATCTTTGGTGGAGAAATAAAAAAATGCATTATATACAGTAATACATTAATCTCTAGCACCATTGAGACCAGCACGACTTATGGGTTTTGTTGCAGTGCTTAAAAGATGCACAAGCTCATCTACATCCTGGAAGCTGAAGTCAACAACCCTTCTAAGAGAGGCTATATATTCCTTATTCCATACCACACACACACACACACACACACACCCTATTTCTGAGATTGCTCAACTTAATGTGATTTTATGTTCAGGATGCAGAAAATCTTGAAAGTGGTTTACCATCTGCTGCTGAATCTAAATACAGGAAGATCTATGAAGATGATATAAATCCATTTGCAGCTTCTTCTCGAAAAAGGTGCATTTTAATATTTGCAATCGAAACTGATGGATACTGGTACTAGGGACTGGGGATTGTCTGTTCTGATCACCGCATTTTATCTTGTGCCATCAAAGCTATTGAATACTGGTACTAGGGACTAGGGATTTTCAGTTCTGATTGCCTTTGGAGCTAATGGAGGGAAAACAAGGGGTGGGGAGGGAGGAAGAATACGGAGGCAATTTGATGACAATGCAAACAAAAGTTGTCTCATTATGTGTTCTTCATTTTGTGTTATTAATATTATTCATTTCTAATTGCGATTTATCTATTCCACATGTAATTAGGAAAGAGATAAAATATACAAGGAGCTGGGAATCGGGGATAGAATCACACTTAAGAGTGGACGTTTATGCAATGAGCAGTGGACGTTTACTTCTTGGTAACAAGAATGCTCCTACCATATTTAGCAACAGTACAAGGCGGTAAAGGTTCTTTCTTGTTAACATATTTTGAATTATGCATATCCAATGTTATTTTAGACATTTAAAAGCATAAATATTTAAGTGTTCGGTAATACATTTTTGCAGCTCAGCCACTTCTGTTTTTCAATATGATATGTTCGTTAGTTGGTCAAGGTATTAACACATGTTGGAACTTGAGGGAGTTGGCAGAGCTCAGCACCACTTGTTTTGTTCAGAAGTTATGAACTATTTTTGTCAGCATGATGCATCCTTCCAGAGGGAAAGGTTTATTTATTTATAGGTCTTTATGGAAAATGAAACCGCATGTCTTTTATTTATGCCTCCATCTTTAGATCCCCTGAATCTCACCTTAGGTGTGTTTGTGGTCTTCATTGTTTCTTTTTCTGTGTACAAGTTTTACAATTCTGCATCACAGTGATGACTCCTTCAATAATGTTCTCCATATTATAACTCTACAACAATCTTACAACAAACACTCAAAATTGTTTTCATATTGCTTTGGGATTTTGTTTCGATGCTGGGACTATTTCTTGAATACATTATTGTATGATTGACTCTTTGTTTCTTTCTTTTCTGTTTTATGCCAATGAAATATTATTTGCATTGCATTATTTGATAAAGAATGCGCTTGCAGGCATGCTCGAACTTTTGCTTTCTTTTATACAATTGGATTACATATACTGGTCTTCACATTTCTCTATACAGATGTTGGCTCTGAGTTATCTTAATTCTTAGGTAAATATCAAATGATAAATTTCATTGCCTCTGTCTATGTGATGGATTTCACTGACTCTAACCCTTTTGTTTCACTGCAGTCATCGTTCAGAGGAATCCCTAATTAGAGAAGAAATTGCAAATGTTCCACGGGTGCCTTAGTGGGTCTACTACTCATTTTTGTTGTCATCTCTCAAAGGAAATTAATGTAGCGGTGATAGTATTTTTTTGAACGGAAAGGAGAATTTCATTCCAAAAAAACAATGAATAAAGGGGCTATACAAAATCAGAAAGGAGGCCAGCAAAAGAAAACAAAAGGAGTTAATCAGAAGGCCCTGTACTAAAAGAGTTAACAACCCTGAAGGTATTGATAGTGGCGAAGCCATAGAGCAGATTTCAATCAGAATGGAGATGGCCGTGTAGCCCTCACCATTGAACATCCTATTGTTTCTCACCTGCCACAATTTCCAGCAGGTTAAACCGCAGACTATACGCCACGGTTTGCCAACTTTTTTCTGATGGATATTGGATAGCAGCCAATTATCAAATTGCATGCTAATAAAGCTCGAAAGATGTTGTTGAGGAACAAGTAGGCCCCATACTTCATGGGCTAGAGGACATTTCCTCAAGACATGGTCAACATCTTCTTTTCCATAATTACACAAGTGGCAACCGGGATCTTGTGCCATGTGTCTTTGGTATCTTTCCTCATTACTTTTGAGTGAGTTAATGAACTATGTCGTTCGCAATTTGAGAATTGTGAGTCTTGTTGGAAATTTCATATTTCATATTGATATTGATATATTGATAATTGATGATATTGATTGATTATATAAGTACAAGATATTCTATACATATTAGAGGGGTTGTATTCTCTAAAGATAATGCAAAGAAGTATAGTAACGTTTCTTGTTAGTTTTTCTTTGCGGAGGAAAATTTGTCTATATGCACTGGGAGAAATATTCCCCTTTCTGTTTTTGCTACAATACTGAATTAAGAAAATACAATCTTTATCCTCAGCAACCACCCCTTTATTTTTGCCAAACAGCAACAACCTTATTCGGGAACATTTCTTAAAAAAGGAACGTTACGTACTATTAAGCATGATGCAAGCAATGCTGACATTTGTCAGTGGACAATCCATGTAAGAAACTTCTGTTTTTTTTGGCATCACCCATGCAAGAATGTAAAGAGTCCCAAAAATGAGGAATAGCCTGCATATTTAAGAATTAAGTTATTAAGTAATAGTAAAATTTAACAAACTATTACTATTTCCTTTTGAAAAAGTATTTGTTGAATTAAAATTTCACAACATTAACGTTATGACACGAAAAAAAAAATTAGTCTATATTCTTTTAACAAAGTACGGAAATCATGAATGCTATGTTAGACTAATAATTTAAATGTTTTATTTTTAAAAGAATAAGAAGAAGCATTTTTAGTTTTTTAAAAATCATGTATTACTTTCTAATTTAAAGTATAAAATATATATTTTGTCCTTCAAGGGAAATCTCAAATCAACTTACAAAAACGCAGCTACATTAGCTCTTGGAAAATTTATTAAAAAATGTCAATTAACATTGATAATTATGAAAAATAGAGAATAAAATGTACATGGAAAATGGGAAGTTAAATAATCTTTTAACCTTCTCTGACCAAAAAAAATTGTTTTTATCTTTTTATTACTTTTAAAATAATTACTACGTTTTCCACCAACGAAAAAAAAATACTACAATGTAATTTTGTATGAAAATTTGATCCAAAAAAATAAATAGAATGCCTTGCCAGTTATAATATAAACATGATTTTGTGTATACCACAATTGGACAAACTCATGAATGAGCATTTTTTTTAGTTCCGAGTAACCGAGGCATGCTTTAGCTCTCCCAAAATTACATTTTTTTCCCCGCGGAAAATCAGATCTTCTACAAAAAGATGAAGAAGGCCGACCTTTTTTTTGAGCCAAATGCAAAGGTTGCATAGGAGAATGAGAGAGAGATCCGGACCTGTGAATATTGCCGCCTGTCGTGCGGGCTGGGTTTGATCCTGGGCAATGGCGATTAGAAAACTATGCTACGCTTCCTCTTTCTTGACTGTGCGATAAAAATTTATGGGAAAGATTAATTTTTATAATAAATAAATACCCACCACTTCAACTTGTCGTTGTAGTATAGTGGTGAGTATTCCCGCCTGTCACGCGGGCGACCCGGGTTCGATCCCCGGCAACGGCGTTGGATTAATTTTGCTGCGGCTTTCCGCTTACTCTTTTGTTTTTCTCTCTCTCTTTTTCGAGTGCTAGTGCGAGTTCTTCTCCAATATCATAGCTTTCTAGGGTTTTTGTCTCTTTCTGTTGCATCGACCTCTAATCTTTCTTTCAACCGAGAAATATGAACCTTTGTGCTTCATTATCATCAACTAGCTTCCCCAACTGGAATCGTTGCTTCCGCTTCTCAAAGCCTCTAATTTCATTCCCTTCTTCGTCTTGTATAATGTCTCTCTTTTGTAGTAAGAATTCTTCGGCCATCGCAGATTCAATAACCACAGATGCAATGAGCACGGAGCCCATGCAGCCCAAGAATAAGGACCCATGGCTTATTGTTGGCCTTGGAAATCCAGGCAAGAAGTACGCCGGTACCCGCCACAATGTCCGTACAGTCATCGCTTGGCTTTCTCTGTTATGTTCTTCCTCTGGCTTTTCCAGTTTCAGTGATAATTATAAAGTCCAGTGCCACGGCCACCATAGTAGTAGCTGTTGTGCCTGGGAGAATTGTCACATTAAGCAATAGGTGCTTACAAAGTCATTAACTTTAGATTGTCTCAGCAGAACTGCATCTGTTCTAATGTTGATTAATTTGGTGCTTCTTTAATCACCAGCACTAAAATTATAATATCTTCACTACCAATTTGAACTTATTTGGCAACATTTGTTAGAGTTCTACTAGCAGTTCATGATGCCTAGTACATGATAGGTTGGAACTTGCAACCAATTTCAGGATTCTGTCTCTGACTTCATTTCGTAGCTCCATTTTCAGGTGGGTTTTGAGATGGTTGATGCTGTAGCTGAAGCTGAAGGGATACCTATGAGCAGCGTTTCCTTCAAAGCCCTGTTTGGAAAAGGTTGGAACTTTCTTGTTCTCCCATTAATTTTGCAATCATAGAGGCATGACAGCCAACCTAGTAATTTTTGTTGCTAGTAAATTGTGTTTACGATTTATTTGTTTCCTTAGTTATTTTTATTAAAGAGAAGTTTCATGCTAGACAAGAAACTGTCTACATTCTAATTAATGCATTGTACACATTATGGCTGAAATTGTTGTCATTTTTTTGAGCATTTGGCTCTGTTAAATTTTTTTAACTCAGATTTCAGAATGTTAGGGATAAAAGCAAAAGGATGGCATTGAACCATTTATAAGTAGTTAGTCTGGTTGGTAATGTATTCTAATGGAATTTGTTTACCTATTTCAGGTGTTATTGGTGATACACCAGTTATACTTGCAAAACCTCAGACTTTCATGAATTCAAGTGGTGAATCTGTAAGTATGTTATCCACATTATACCTAATAATATGGTAGGCTAGCAATGCTGACTGGAGAATTGCGTTTTATGATTGCCAACCTGATGAATTTGAAGGGTAAAAGGATCCCATGACATAGCAATGACAAATTGCTGAAGAAAATAGTCGTGATCAAAGATGTTGCTCTGGTTCTTGAAACCCCTTAGAGTAGCCTTGTCAATGTGCTGTGCTTTCCTTTATTACTTCTATTTTCCGTGAGTGAAGATGTGTTGTGATTTGACTGATTGGGATTCAAATCTATTGTGAAGGTTGGGGCCATTGTCTCATATTACAAGATTCCATTGAAGCAAGTGCTTGTGGTATACTATCTATGCTATAGCTTTTGTTCTTTTTCTTTGCAACCTGCAAAAGTACAGCAGAGTATTTGAAGCATCATTTGATACAGTCTTGGGTTAATAAATATGTTTGCAGATCTTTGATGACCTAGATTTACCTTTTGCAAAATTGCGTCTGTTGCCAAAGGGGGGACATGGAGGTCACAATGGGTAATTATGATCTTTTCTCGTGCTTGCTCTCAATATTGCTGCATTTATTAAGTCTGGTTTGACATCTTATTGAATGTCTAAAAACTACCATGTCCATCATGATATTAATTTCATATACAAGTTTCTTCATCATTTGATAGTAGAAAATGTTGTATTTGTCTTCTTTTATTATTTCCATTTCCATAATTTGAGTGAGAAAATGTCCTTGCTTGACTTGATAACTAGTTAGCAACACAAACGTTGTCTGTGCTATATATCAGATCAATTTTTAGAAGTCAAATGGTCCTTCTAGAAACAAGTAGAGAATATTCATGACTATGCAGTGCTTGGCTTACATGCCTTATCTGGCATAGAAACTATTGAAGTGAATAGAACGTGGCTAGATCAAGAAGGGGCATTCCATTCTTGATTTTTTAATAGCTTGCAACCTCACGATTGTAAACACCTATTTCAAGAAGCGGAATGAGCATTTAATTACATATAAGAGTGGAGTCCAAAGGTCGCAAATTGGCTTCTTTTTGGTGAGGAATTCAGATAGAACAACTTGTAAAGACTGCAAAGTAATCCCTAGTGAGAGTTTAACTTCACAATATAGGGGTTTTGGTCCTTGATGTGTTAGTTAAAAACCGTAAACTGAAAAGTTGAAAAGCCTTAAATTCTAGGATTAAGTAGTGGCAACTAAAAGGTGAGAAACAAGTGGCCTTTACGAGGAAAGTTATGGAGGAAGGTAATTGGGACTTGCAAGGAAGTGCTAACATTTTGTGGGATGAAATGGCTAAAAGGATCAGGGATACCGCTAAAGCAGTATTTGGTGAATCCAAATGTTTTGGACCTAAGGATAAAAAATCTTGGTGGTGGAATGAGAATGTGTAGCAGAAGGTCAAACATAAGAAAGAGTGTTTCAAAGCCCTGCATATGTGCAATAATGATGAAAATTGGAAATGTTATCAATTGGCTAAAAAGGAGACTAAGAAAGCGGTGAGTGAGGCTAGATCTAAAGCTTTTAAGAAATTCTACCAGGATTTAGGAATGAAGAATAGTGAACATAAGATTTGCAAAATTGCCAAAAGAAGGGAAAGAAAGTCAAGAGATTTCGACCAAGTAAGATGCATTAAGAATAAGGAAGGAAAAATTTTAGTTGTAGATTATGATATCAAAGAAAGATGGGAGAGCTACTTTTGTAAGCTTTTCAATAATGAATTGGGTATGACTATTGATATTGAAGGATTAACAACCCATAAAGATGATCTCAATTTGAACTTCTACCGTAGGATTTAGGTTGGAGAGGTAAAAGAAGCTCTTAAAAGAATAGATAATGGTAAAGCCATTAATCCCAATGGTATTTCTATCGGAATTTGAGAGTGCTTAGGAGAAAAGGGGGTTTGGTGGCTCACTAAGTTATTTAACGAGATTTTAAGGT
Organism: Adenanthera pavonina; assembly: GCA_026686845.1. Lineage (NCBI taxonomy): Eukaryota > Viridiplantae > Streptophyta > Magnoliopsida > Fabales > Fabaceae > Adenanthera > Adenanthera pavonina. The sequence continues at coordinate 33,508,248 of JAIVEN010000018.1, forward strand.
CCAAGAAAATGCCAAAAAAATGGAGAAAGAGCACTCTAGTGCCCATATACAAGAATAAAGGGGATATTCAGAATTGTGCTAATTATCGGGGGATAAAACTCATGAGTGATACCATGAAACTTTGGGAAAGAGTGATTGAGCATAGACTCAGAAAAGAGTCTCGTATTTTGGAAAATCAATTTGAATTTATGCCAGGACGGTCTACAACAGAGGCTATTTATTTATTAAGGGGTTTGATTGAAAGATATCAGAGTAAAGAAATAGACTTGCATGTGATTTTCATTGATTTGGAAAAAGTCTATGAAAGAGTATCAAGAGATGTATTGTGGAAAGTAATGGAGAAGAAAGGTATCCGTGTGACTTATATTTGAGTCATAAAGGATATGTATAAGAGGGCAACAACAAGTGTGAGAACCCCTGGAGGAGTAATAAAGGACTTCCCTATAATAATAGGCTTACATCAAGAATCTTCCTTCAGTCCATACCTATTTGATCTGGTTTTGGATGTTCTTATAGAATATATACAGAAAGAAATTCCAAAGTGTATGCTCTTCGTGGATGATATAGTTTTAATTGAGGACTCAAGAGAAGAGGTCAACTCTAAACTTGAGTTATGGAGACACTTTGGAATCAAAAGGTTTTCGCCTGAGTAGAAGTAAGATGGAATATATGCATTGCAAATTTAATAAGAGACCAATTAGAAATTATTCAGAGGTAAAAATTGGAGAGAAAACCATTCCAGAAGTGTCAAAGTTTAGATATTTGGGGTTGATTTTACAGAATAATGGTGAAATTGATGAGGATGTTATGCATAGGATACAAGTTGGGTGGTTAAAGTGGAGAAAAGCAACAGGAGCTATTTGTAATCGCAAGGTACCTACTAAACTTAAAGGAAAATTTTACAGAACAGCTATAAAGCCTGCGATGCTATATGGTAGTGAATGTTGGGCTTTAAAAGGATAACAAAAGGATAAGATGGAAGTAGCAGAGATGAGAATGTTGAGATAGATGTGTGGTCATACAAAATTGGATAAGATACGAAATGACTGTATACGAAGGAAAGATGGAATAACACCTATCGAGGAGAAAATGGTGGAAAATCGTTTAAAGTGGTTTGGATATGTACAAAGAAGAGGGTAAAAGGAGCCAGTGAAAAGAGTTGATCAAATGGTTTAGAACCCTATCAAAAGGCGTAGAGGAAAACTAAAAAAGATACTAAGGGAAGTTATAAGGAATGATCTTTTGAGAAATAATTTGTTTGAGGAGATGGCGTTTGATAGAGCCAATTGGCATCGTATGATCCATGTAGCTGACCTTATATGGTGGAATAAGGTTAATGTTGTTGTTATTGTTGTTGTCTGAGCATAGCATGATTTACTCCCTTTCTCTTGGGGCCAGTAATGCTTAAACAAGATGCTGAACACTGCACACTGACAAAGTTGAATAGTAATTGTCATAGGTTCAAAAGCGTGAAAGAAAATCCCTTCAATGCCTTTAAAGTTACATCTTTCTCCTGCAATTGCGCGTTGTAGAGAAAATTCCAAATCTTGGTCCCATCATTGAAACCACTATTATAGGGGACCCTTGAAATTGGCTTCTTTTAGTTGAAATAGCCTGCATTTTACATTAATTCATGTTGTACAGTTTCTCCCCTTTTATTTTTCCAAAGGTGTCTCAACTTCTATCATTCGCATCAATCACCATGGGTGATACATTGGTCATTTATCTGAGTGATATTATACTCCTGTTGGCCTTGTTTATTGCTGAGGGAAGGAAGTGAGACATCAGTGTTTTTTATCTTGCTTTTTGGCAGAATGAGGAGTGTTATAAATCACTTCAAAGGGAGTTCTGATTTTCCTCGATTAAGAATTGGTATGTCCCAAGGAGTAAAGAAATGGTACCGTTATTTCATATTTGAATTCCTCTTGTGATGCTTATCTGTTATTAAATTGGTGATTTTTTTAGGCATTGGACGGCCTCCTGGGAAAATGGATCCTGTAGCATTTGTTCTTCGCCCCTTCACTAAACAAGAAAGAGAAGAGGTATGTTTCTTTATCTTCAATTGACAGAAAATCCTTCAACACATGTTTTTCTTGGTTCTAAATGTTAATATAAAGAATCTTTCAGTTGAATTTTACATTTCAAAAGGGAGCTGAAGCAGTACGGATCCTTGTGCTCGAGGGCTTTAATAAAAGTGCAACATTCGTTAATACTGCCAAGAAAATAGAGCAAATAGGTTGAGTAAATCCTGAATTCGAAGATGTTTTTGGCATTTAAGAACAAACAAGATGACGATTCAAGGATATGGTACAGGACAAATTCATTATTTTATATTCATGAATTTCCTCCAACTAGGCATTATGTAATGTCATTTATTTCTTTTGGTGAAGGTGTAATCTCATTTATTTTAATTGAGACTATGTATAGCAGAAACAAAAAAAATTTAGTCATGCTAAGGTAAATTTGAATCAGAAATTCAGCCTCTTTTTATTGGTGAAGCAGAAATTCAGCCTTCTAACTTAACGATCTCAATTCAAAAATTAACAACATTGAGAAGAGTATCCTTAATGATGGTAGTTTCTCCTGGAGAGTCTTTCTTGTAAAAGGACTCTAGTTTTTCTTCCAAGATATATAACTAAGGCCTCGTTTGGTTACCAGAAAAATTGGTATTGGTAGTGGAATAGAATGGATGGAATGAATTGGGATAAAGTGATGATAATTATGAGTCTGTTTGATATGATATTAAAAATATTAGAATCAAAATTATTTTTTTATATTAATTAAATAAAAATAAATCTGAAAAGACCAAAAAGACTTAAAACAATTTTTTTTCCAGCCTTTATCATCATGAACCTATCTTCCTCTTCATCCACAACCATTACCACTACTGGTAGAATCGTCAGCGACCATCACAGCCCTGTCCAAAACCACCTTCAACAAAACCAAAACAGCAAATAGTGAAGCTAAAAACAGAAATCCCAAAAGCCAATCACTAAAATATAGGATGTGTGGTCTAGATTTGGCGTGTTGCAAGATGCATACTTCTTCATCGCTTGGAGGATGTCATGGATGGAGGGGCTTCTGCTGAGAGATGTCGAAGAGTTGTAAATCTGGCAAGTTCCTCAGCGGAGATGGTGCTTAGTGTTGTACTTAGAGGAGATGGCAGATACAATACTTGGTGATGCAGATGATAGAGACGACAATGCTAGTTGACAGACAGTTATCGGCGAACATTAGAAAGGCCATGATGGTCAGTTGACGAAGGTGCGGTCTCAATTGCCACAATCTTGTAGAAAGATGAGGATGGTGGCCACACTAGGTTGATGGAGGAGATGAGGTAGGTGCGAAAGAAAAAGAGGCGCTGGTCAGTGAAGATTGATCTGTTGTTATTGATGAGGAAGATGAAGATAGATCTGTGTGTATAAGGTATTTTTGTCTAACCCTCACCATTTCCCTAGGAATCATCCCATTCCATCATTTTTTTTTTCATATGCACTCAATATTCTAAACTTACCCCACTTCAATTAGAAAAGTTATTAGAGCTTAAGGTAGGACTTTTTTGAGTAACAAGTTATATCATCGAGTTTTTAATGTCACCATATTTTTAAGATTCAAACTCAAGATTTCTGATCAGATTGGTACAATACCCTTATCAATTGAACCAAATATGCAAAGGTATTCCACCAGTTTTTTGATGGAATAACTATTGCCATAAATGAGGTCATGGGGCTTTCCTTGGGGAAGAAGTGTCTGACAGCCAAATGTTTTATAAGCAATGAATCTGTACATGATTCCCAGCGTTCCCACACCACGCCACTAATTAAGTGAATTTGCTTCCAAAGCAAAAGGGGGGAAAAGCTCCTAATTTATCTCTCTAGGTTTCTAGTGTATATATATTTGCATAATGATAAAAATATGACTATGTGATTTAAACATTTGAGGAGATTAACTTATCAATATGAATATTAACTACACCTATTTGTTTTTAATACTATTCTTAATAATTTATTTTGAACTAACATTGACAAACGACTCTTGGCTTTTCATTACAAAATTATATCTTTCATCCCATAGATGGTTTGTCAAATTAAAAAGTCAATTAGTATACACACCAAGATAGATGGTCTGTAGTACTTTCTTTCAATGAGAGAGAGAAGTGGGGTTGACTCTCATGAATAAAAGGAGGGTTCTGTGTCTTGTTTTTCTTTCTTATCACTTCAATTAAGGTATGGAATGAATTATGAAAAAGGAATTATTTTTCATTGAATCAAAATCGAGATATATAATGTAACAAAAAAATAAATATATAATATCTATTATATTTATGTTGTCAGTACTTAATAATTATTGTTTCTTTCTTTTTTATTAAGAGGTATAAAAAATATTTCTCATCAATAAAATTATTGTTGGTAAACAAATAATAAAATTATTATTTTTCATTATCTTTTCCATTTTATTCTATTTTATATATTGGACAAGCCATTATTTCTTTACTTTAGGTTCTAGGTATACACACATATATAAGAATTTTTTTCTCATTATAAAGATGTTTAAAGGTTTGATGTGGTTTGATTTTGGACAAAAATCATATCAAATCAAACCAATCAATTCAAGATGAAAGCAATTTTGTATAGTTTTGGAATTGGTTTGGGTCATACTAAGATGATTCTTTTGGAAAAATTGTTATCATTTTTAGTAAATTAGATTTAAATTCTTAATCACCTTTTAAATGAAAAGTGGCATTCATAAAATCACAAATTTATACATAAAATTAACTAAATAAAAAGTTTCAAAAGTATGATTCTTTTAAGTAAAAAATATTGATTTAGATTTGTCAAAAAAATTATATTGAAATCTCAATATATTTGACTCAAACTCTAAAGATAATTTAAATTTATATATTATTATTATTTTCATGTCAAATGATATTAGAGTAACTTGGAGGGAGTTACTAAATTTGAATTTGGGCCTCATATTAGAAATATATTAGTGTATACTAAATATTAAAGAGGTGCAGAGGAAGCATTGGAGCTATTTGGTTCGGTTCAACTAGAAGTGAAACAAAGGCCAAACCAATCAATTGGTTATAATATTATGAAAACCAAGTAACTTGATTTATTTTTTTATAACAAGTTTCTTATTCATAATATAGGGCATTAAATATATTACTTCCAATTTTACTCCTTTCATTAATAATAATAGAGTATTTAATAAAAGTAAAATAGAACATTTAATAAGGGTATGGGAAGTTTTAGTACTTTTTTTCATGATTTTTAAGTGAAAAGGTAATTTTCTTAATATGCTTATATTTAATATAAAATATCTTATAATATGAATTGGAGGAAGTAAATCTTATCAGAGGTAAGTTTTATATGGTCCCTTTCAATTTAATTTGATTCAATTTGGTTCAGCTAGATTGAATTAGTTTTGTTTGATTTGAAATACTCTTATTTTTTACACAAATTTACTTAAGGGTGTGTTTAGTTCAACCAAAGGAAAAGATGAGAGGGATTTTAATAAAGAAGAAGTAAAAGGAAGGGATTTGAGATTTTTTAAAATTTTCTTATTTGGTGGTATTGAAAGTATTTTAATGATTCTTTATCTGATTCAGGAGAAGAGGAATTGAAGCTAACAACAAATTTACTATTATACCTTTGTATGTTAGATTTTTTAAGTTTTATAGGTATATTTGCAATATTAGATGTAAATATACTCTTTCCCCTCTAAAAAACTTCAATAGCTCATTTGGTTTAATTATCAAGAAAGTTAGATAATGTAATGAGAAAGGTGTAATGGGATACAATGTGATGATTATTACAAATGAATTTTAGGTAAGTTTGTTTAGTATGATGGTGGGGATGTGGGAAATAAATTCTTTTTTAATATTTAATTAAACACATGTAAATGAAAAAAAGACTAAAATGCCCCTAGATTAAAAAAACCCTTCCCTATTTCTTCTTCCATCCTCACCGTCATCTAGCTACCACCACCACGTTGCCATTGATGGCCACTCCTTCCTCCATCCTCCTCGCAGTCTTTCTCTTCTCATCAATGCCAGAACACAACCACAACCAGTAAGATTAGGAGGGAAAAAAAAAGAGACTGCAATGCGATTGAAGGTTACTGTCGTCGCCTCTTTAGCCTTTCTCTTCTCGTCAATCGACAGCCGTTGTTGCCTCCTCCCCTTTTGGTACAAGATTGATAGTGAAGGTTGCATCATTTTCTTCATGCTTCTCACCCTCTCCCCTTCTCGCATCATCTCCATCTATAGCTTGTAGATCTGCGACTCCTTCATCCATCAAAGGAATCGCATTTGTGAGTTCAAATTTGGCCTTCGATCTGACAGGGAGGCTTGGTTAAAGAATGATGGAATGGGTCGAAGGTGGAGGAAGGAATGGGAACAGAGATGTTGACAGTGGAAGAAGGATGAAGCCAAGTTGTATGGTTTTGTGTTTTTTATTTTGTAGAGGGTATAAAAGTCATTTACCCTCCCTTCACTTCACCATGAAAGGCTTCACTTGACTTTTTGGATGTGATTATCTTCACCTTGATTTAGGTAATCAGGGTCACCTAAAGTAAGCTTCATCCCTTGAGTGATGTACAATCAAACACATCAAATTAGGTAATAGTAATCAAGATTACCTTCATTTAACTTGCTTATGAGCAAACCAAACAGGTTGCAAATTGAAAGAGAGTAAAATAAGGTGATGGAAGGGGAAAATTGGCTCACCGCCCCTCCAAATTTTTGAACCAAATAAGAGGAGGGAAGTATTTTCCCTCCACTCCCCTCTCCTATGTTTAAATCTCCTCAACTAAATGCTCCCTTCAGTCTCATTTATAAGATGTTATCTTGAAAATTTACTTAGTCATATTTATAAGATGTTGTGTTTTTTTTTATGTACATTTTTTTCTTTATTCTTCATTTAATGACTATTTTGTCTCATAAATTGTTTCATTTTTTAATCAATAAGGGTAAGATTAGAAGTTTATACTATTTTTTTTGTAAATTCAAGAGTATAATTATGTCTCTTGAATACCCGTATAATGAAAAATAATATCTTATAAATAGGACTGGAGGAAGCAAATTTTAAGGGTTACAAAGATTTTTACTCTCTTTGATCTTTTTGATTAGTTATATTTTAAAAGTTTTTTTGTGATATAAGTCATCTTCCATAAATTATTGGAGCATCAATTATTTTATTTTTAAAATATTTTTATTTAATTATTAGAGTGAAAATAAATTATTTAAATTTATGATATTTATTTAAAATAAAAATAAAAAGCTACATCTATTTTAAAATAATTTTAATAATATAGAAAAAGAATCGGCTGCCCAACAAGAAAGCGGTGAGGACTGAGAGAAAAGCTGCAGAATTTAGGCCTTAGTAAATGGCATAACTCGTGATGCATTTTTCAAAGTGACAAACAGCTTTTTGGAACTTTCCTCTTTCCTGCTGCGTTTGTGGTTGACCTACCTGTCCTTTTGTATGGGCAGCGTAATTGAAGGCGCACATTATACTATATTCCTCACAAAGAAATTTTAAATATATTAAAAAATATTTATTATATTTTTAAATTTTTCAAAGATTTTAAAATTTTTAATTTTATTTTTTATTAAATATAGTGCAAGTAATAATAATAATAATAATATAATTAAAAAAATAAAAATAATATATCATTACATATTATTTTATATTATATGACAAAAAAAGCCTTACTATAAAAAGAGAGAGAGAGAGAGAGAGGAAGTAGTGCCTAATTTTCTTGCATGCACGTGAATTGTTCCTCCTATGCCATGCCCAAATCTACACCCTAGGTATAATTAAAGAATTTATGTTGATGAACCAGAAAAATATTCTCCAAGTGAGAGTCCAAACCCTCTCCCAATGAGAGTTAAAACTCGGCTTGTCTCCATGCAGTGAACATCTTGGCGACTCTCCCCTCGGCTTCAGCCAGGGGAGAAGTCGTCCAAGGTGTGTGTGTGTTTGGTTTTCCTGCTTATCGTTTTCGATGTTTTGCTTGTGTGTGTTAGGGTTTTTTGGGTGTTTAAGGACTCCTCCTGAAGATGCTTTCTATTCCAAAGAAATTGATTGCCAGAAGTCGATAGGGCATTTTGGAGGATCGTATTTCAATTGGATGGTCTGGATCAAAGTGGTGGAGACGGAACACTTTTCGACATTTGGATGGTCATTCGCTTCTCCAGATTTTGTTGCCGCGTTCTCTCCTACGTGGCCTACATGTGCAAAACTGTCAAACTTTGCTAAGATTAGGGCAAATTCGTTGTAGGAGGGGATGGGACTAAAAGAGTTGGTTCCTCGAACCACCATCCCTGATTATGACTCTGTTGCTATTGGCTCCCAGTTTCGGCTCAACGGTGACCTCAATGATGGTGGTGCTCTATTTTCGGTGGGTAGGTTTTCCTGTTTTAGGTTTAGGGTCCGTTAGCTAGTTTGTCTCTGCTTTTCTGTACTTCGTTTGTTCTTTTAGTTGTTGCCGAGGTCTCGGTGATTGGTGGTTTGGGGTGGTCTCGGTTGGGTTGCCGATGGTGTTCTGCTCTGGTTTCTCTTTGTGTTGGATCGAGTCTTTTCTGGGTCGGGTAGGGTTAGATTGATTTTGTCATTTTGGGCCTCTACCTCTTGTATGTCGTTTATTTTTCTCTTAATGATATTCTTGTTGGCCAAAAAAAAGAAATCTACACCCTAAGTACTATAATATTACGAAAACCAAACTCTGCTTCACTCATATATTCATGCATGTGAATGGAATCTACGTATAAATTTGGATGATTATTTTATGCCTGTTTCCAAACATCATCTTAATTGTCCCAATATGTATCCATATCTCTTAATCCTAATGAATCCATATTTGATAATAGTTTATTAAAGCAGATTTTTTCTTAGTGTGTTATTCAGCCGTCCATAAACTTTTTATTATGAATTGGCAAAAAACCACTTTTAATCCCTAAATATGTTCTCAACTCAAATTTTAGTCACAACAGTTTACTTTGATTTAATGTAAGTTTTAATTTTTTTGTGTGGCAGTAGTATAACTTTTAATTTTTAGCTAAATGATTGAACTCATGCATTATCTGAAGGCTCGTATGGTAAAATTATATTATTCACAACTTGCAATATTTAATATGAATTCATTAGATATATAAAAGATATTTTAAAAAAGGTTCAATGTACTTTTTCTCAAATACGAATAACATCCTATAGAAGGGTCTACTGCCACATTTGGTGAGAACGAATTATTTTGAAGAACGGAAATTACCAACCTAAACTGATTCCGTTCCCTTTGCTGATCAGTTTAGATTTAATTTTATATATTTTTACATAAATAATTATATATTGTCTCAAATCATTGTGATGGCGGATTGGCGGTCGGCCACGAGACATACATGCGATAACATTATAATTGTACATGACTGAATTGTACTGTTTAGGTACCAGAATGACCTTCAAGATTCCATAAATTTACCAGTCACGCCACAAAGCCTCAAATCTCCAACAATCTCAAATGTCATATTTGATATTTTCTAATTTACGCTAATCAAACTGCAAATGACAAAGATTCTTCCTCACCAGCCAAGGGTACAATCTCGGATACAGTATAATCAAATTCCACACCATATCCTATTTTCTTGGTTTCGCCATTAGAAGAATTTTTAGGGGATAAATACGTAAATAACTAATATTCATAATCTAGCATTTATTGGTCGAGAAACCCACTACCGAGTTGGCGAGATCGAAAGTGACACGTGTCCCTTGTTGCTGCACATTCCCTATGATAGACAAAGACGACGATGACGGAGCAAAAGCGAAGCAGAAAGTCCCGTTCGAGTCCACCGGAATCAAGTAGTTCTTCGCCGGCAACACCAACGACTTCCCGCTACTGAACTGAAACGACACCGTCGGCACTCTCACTGACTTCAGCGACGACAAGTCGTAGCACGTGTCGAACAGAGCAAACCCGCTAGTGGGTTTCAAGTTCCGAGTTAGTCTCACAAACGCGTCACGGACCGAGTTGTAAGCCTGATTCGGCAACCGAGTTACCGCGGTTCCCGAGTCGACGATGATTCCACCGCTTCCGGATTGGTCCAAAGCGAAGGTGGACGGAGGAATAGGTACTGTTTTCCCTCCGACGCTCACTCCCATGAACTCAACGTAGTAAAACGTCCTAAGCTTTCGGTTTTTCCGCAATGGGGCGGTTACTGAGTCATAGGGTCTGGGCGAGTTGAACTCAAGAGTCGACGATTTGCCCGAGTCACGATCGACCAGGCAGTACGAGAACGACGTCGCTTTGATCTGAGATGTGAGCGACAAAGGCCCACCGCCTAGCCCAATCAACCCGGCGGCTCCGACAAATAACCCTTCATTGTCGTGACCACAACCCAAAGCAACCCGATCCACAGACCCGGTGCTGCCAAACGACACCGTTTCCGTCACATACTCTCCGACGGTGAAAGACCCGTCACCGTAGGAAACCTGATAGAGACATTTGCCGTTTCGACAAGCAGAAGTTTCGAGATTCTGGCATTGTTGCGAAGCACAGGTCAGAGGACTGTATGAAGATGAAGCAGTCGGGTCGTAAATCGGGTCGGTTTGGTTGTAACAGTCCGAACAGGGCTTACATTGGATCCAGTTCACATCACTCCCGGTATCGAGAACCATGTAGAAAGGCTTTGGTGGTCGACCAACTTCAACTCTGGAGAAGTACTCGCCGCTGCCTAGGCTGGTACCAGATGAAACCGGCGTCGATAGATCTTCAGGAAGGATCTCGGGTTCCGTCGGGTACAGATTGGACCTGTTGACTTGGTTCAGGGCGAGCTGGAGCTTGGTGGTGATGGATTTGACTCGAGCTGAGTCACGGGCGAGTCGGGCCAGGACCAAGCTCTTGTAGTCCTGGCGCTGCGAATTAAGCAGAGAATCTCTTGGGTGTAAATAGAGAGAGAAGGAAGAAGAAGAAGAGAATGTGGGGGTGGTGTACGATTCATCAAGCAATCCTGAATCGAAGGAGAGGACCTGGTTAGCTTGATAGAGAGAGGAAGAGACATCAAGCACAGAAGTGGCGAAATCGACAGTGCCAGATAGTGAAGTGCGAGAGAAAGCTGAGGAAGGAAAAAGAAGAACGAAGAAGGAAATTGAGAGAGTGAAGAAAATGGAAACTGAGTTGAGAGCCATTTTCGGGTGACAACTGAGAACCCCAAAATGAAAACTTGGGGGAAGACGAAGCAGAGGAAGCGCGGAATATGATCTATGAAGTGGGAATGGGTGTTGGCTTTTATTAGTTTGAGCCTTCAATTCTCAAACTGATCATGTAAAGTGAGAGAGAGGGCATGACTGACGGACAATGGAGTTTTATTTTATTTTTCTTTAGCATGAGAAGAATAGGGTTTCTCATGGAGAAAAAGTTGGTTTTCGATTGTGTGCAAAACCGGAAATGGATCCCCGCTGCCGCAGGTCTGGACCGTCCAGCAAAATTTTGGACGGTCGAGATTTTTAGATAACTTTTTTTAAAATTTTAATATTTTTTAATCTTAAAAAAGTAAAAAACAAAATAAAAATAATTTCTCACCAATAAGATTTTTTAAAAAATAATATTTAATAATAAAAATTAAAAAAAATATAAGGTGAAATTTGGATCATTTATATTTTTTATGGACGGTCCATAATTGCTCTCAAAACAGCAGCACTTTTAAGAGCAGCAGAGAAATCGGGTCTGTGTAAGACCAAACTTTTTAAAAAGGAGAAAAAGAAAATTGAGGACCTTACCAAACAAATATTTCCATTTCAAGAATTTTGAGATGTAAATTTAGTTTATTTTAATTAAAATTTAAATTCATAGGATTTGAAAATTTTTAAATAGAATCTTGATGGGAAAGTATTCTTACTCTTTGGTCCTTACTTTTTTTTTTCTCTTTTAAAAAAATAATTAAAATGAGTAGAATTAATAAAAATTCCGCATAAATATTAAGGAAAGAAAATATTTTGAAAAACGTATCTCAGTTCACCTTAATTCTAATTAACCACCAATGTATTAAATTATAATTAAAATTTGAAGTGAAAAAATCAAACTATTCCTACTTTCCTTTCCTTTCTCCCTCCTCCTTTCGATGGTGTCTTTTGATGGCAATGACTATTTAGGTGGTAGTGATAACTTTTTCGATGATTATTGTAACATTATCGAAAAACAGTTGCAAATTAATAAAAATCAATTGTAAAAAAGTATCAGTTGCAAATGAGCAAAAATTAGTTGCAAATAAATATCAGCTGTAAATGATTGGTAGGAATTATAAATAAACAAAAGTCAATTACAAATAAATAAAAGTCAAATTACAGATAAATATTAGTTACAAATGATTGGTAGAAGTTGCAAATTAGTGAAATTTAGTTACAAATAAACAAAAGTCAATTGTAAATAAGCATAAGTTACAAATGACTAGTATAAATTGTAAATTAGCGAAATTGAATTATAAATCAGTGAAAGTCAATTGTAAATTTAAGAAATCATGCAAAATGATTGTTACATGAAGAAATCCAGAAAAGAAGAAAGATTGCTAGAGTGGAACATGAAAATCAAATAATAAAGTTAACAATTTCACTATTCCATACAACAATTATACCAAAAAAATAACCACAATCTTAAGAAGCTTTAGTTCTAATCTCGAAATGCAATTTTACTTATATAAGAAAAAATTCAAATGTATTTGAAATTTTTCCATATATATATAGGGAAAGAAGAAGAGTTAGATTTGGGATGATAGAGATGGCATAAAGGAAAGAAGAAGAGAAAGGGAGAAGCACCAGTAAAAGCTAGATCCCAGTCATGTGAATGGGTTGCCAGCAAAGAAGTCCAAAAGTACTAGTGAAATCCAAATCTATTAAGTGTGGAAGCAAATGTGTGCACTTGTCTTTTGCACATTTTCCAGCAATGGCAAAAGATTTTGTAGAAGATTAATAAAAATCAAGCAGCTCCTCCTCTGTAATAGAAGATTTCCTAGCCACCAAACCTCCAATGAGGAAGCTTGTGGAGGTAGTAGATGAAGATGAAGGCAACGTTCTGGAGTGGGGAAGACGAAGTCAACGATCGGATGAGGGAGATGACAATGTGGGGGAGATGATGATAGGGTGGGGGTGAGAAGACGGTAGGTCCTTATGGGTTGAAGCAAACCCAGTAAGGACAAAGAATAAGAAAATAGGAGTTTTAAATTTTTGGTTTTAATTACCATAGGGGCATATTCAACATTTAGCATCAAAACTTATTTCCAATTTAATACTATTAGTGACTAATTGGGACTAGGGCAAATTAGAGTATGTTTTTGGAATAAACTTCTGTCATTGATATTTAAATGTTATTTTCCCTAACATTAACCAGTACAAGGGTCTAAAGTCATTTTTATACAAAAATCCACCACTAATCTAGTAAGATTCATGTATAAAAAATTATACAAAAGGCCGGTCTAGTTGTGGAAAATGACAATAGATGGGATAGAATAAAATGAAATATTGATCATGGAAATTTGATATTATATTAAAAATATTAGAAAGAAATTTATTTTTTATATTTAATTAAATAAAAATAAATTTAAAAACAAAAATACCACAATTTTTTTTCTCTTATCCTGTGTTCTTCCCTGCTTGTTCTTATTCTTGTTAATTCATCATGGCCAATTAAGGTAAGGAAATTTCATTTTCGCACTACAATGTAAATCAAAATCAAAATACTCAATGAGAAAGAATTTTTAACCACTCTATTACGTTTGTTACATAAAAAATCAATTTAAGAAAAAGAAAATGATAAAGAACAGTATAAAAATTGATAGATATAATAACTTTATTAGAAAGAAAGTTTCTCATATTTATGAAAAAGAGCTCTTTGATTTATATTCCCAACTTGAACCAAATAGAAGAGTCATTTCATAGGAAGCATTTCCTTGCTATTATGAGAAGACAAATTGTTCATTGTGTATATCTTGTCAAACAATTTTCTTTCTAAGGATGGATCTGAATTCTGGTTTTGGAAAAGAAAATTTAGGAAGAAGTTTGGTCGATGCCAATATAAGTTGGAATCACTTTGGTCCAATTCCATTGGATTTTTTTAGTTAAGGTCTACTCATTCGGAATTTTTTTTTAATTTTCTGTTATCCAGCCTTATGATTTTCCAATTTTAATTACTAGTAGTTTTTTTATTTTTTTATAATGCTTTTATTAAAGAAGTGTTCTTGCCTTGGTCTCTTGATCCAATTATCTGTGATATAAACGAATTCCCTCATAAGTGTAGATTTTTCCCTTCGCATGTAGTCTTGATTAAACTCTTATTTATTTCTACAATTTTATAAATATATATTATCATTTAAAAAAAAAAGGACAAGTTGGTCATTATTGAAAAAAAGAACTGTTAAAACTGTGAATATATGGTTGTTGTTGTTATTATTATTATTATTAACTAGCTTTGTCTTCACATGAATCCCCAAAAAAGGTCAGTTAATGTTATTAAGCTAACCAATGATTTCTTACAGGATTTATATATATATATATATAGATTATTATTTTTTTTAATTTTAATTAAATATAGTAATAAACATATATTTTTAATTAAAATATATACATGTTGTAATTAAAAAATTGCAGAAAATATAAATTCTAAAACATGAGTTTTTTTTAATTGGCAAAATATTTTAAATAAATTTTGGAAAAAAAACATTTTAAATAATTATAATTAGGTAGTCCCAAGATGAAATTTACAAGGCCGTCAGTTGCGGCAGATATGCTCCCCAACCATTCTTGACATTATTTACGAATCATGATTATTAAAAATGGTTTGGCGATTTTTGTTCAAAACAAAGAAAGGGTAGCAATAAAATATTAAAATGGAATAGACAGAAACGTATAATAGGAAAAATGATTTTATAAATGAAAATATATTTATGTTTCTAGATAAATAATAATATGATTATTAATAAATTAATGAATAATAATAAAAAATAGATACTCCCTCTAGTACTTAATATAAAACTCTTTTAACCGAATTACGCGGATTAAGAATTGAAATTAAAACTAATTAACTATCTCGATTTCTCTGAAAATCTCAATATTTTTCCAAAACTACCCTTATTTAATCTCTTTCTCTTTCTCTTTGGATACATTAAATAGAAATATTTTTTGGAAATATATAATAAATACTACCTTATATATTGTAAAGGATCTTATATTTAGGATCAGGATAAAAGATCCTATATATAAACCGGAGGTAGTATTATCTTTCCTTTTTTTTTTTTTACAACAAAGTATCATGCATCAGCAGTATTAATTAATTCAAATTTAAATCAGGTTAAGTGATAAATAAGAGAAAGCTCTCTCATCATAGTTTTTTTCCATCCTTACCGCTTGAACTTCAAATCTTGCTCAAGTCTGATGCAAAAATCTTGCTTAATGAGTGTTAATCTTCTTATCACTCAACCTTGATCATTGATAGATATTAGATATTTTCTTTGTATTGTCGTGATCAAACACCCTCAATACAACAAGAATGAGATTCGTTAGAGGAATGCAGTACAGACTCAGAGTACAGGAGGCTTATGAGGAATAAAGGACTGGGGGCAACTTTTTATTGTAATATTTTTTTTGGAGAGAATAAGAGATTTCATTCAACGAATGGAGAAAACAGGATTTGTATAGAGGCTTCAAAGAAGAAGCAAGATCAAAATCTAAAGGCGCTTAGCAAGCACAGCATTAAGCCAACAGATCAAAATTAGAAGGCAAAGAAAATTGTCATGTATCCAAAAGGGAGATAACTCGCATGGCCCTGAGAGACCAGCAAATAGGAATCAGAATTCCTTTCTCAGCGAAGCTTTCGTCAGCGAAGAGTTTCTGTTTTGAGCTTGCCAAAGATACCAGCAAGTTATACCCAAAAAACGCACCATGATCTGGCAACCTTCTTTTGATCAATGTTACGAAGGAGCCATTCGTCAAATAGCATCCTTTCAAAATTTTGAAAAGTATTGGCTCGGTAATAAAAGCCTCCAAATGGATCGAGCAGTTGGGCATCAACGTAAAACATGGTCCAGATTTTCTATCCCACCTTTGCAAAGATCACAGATAGAGTCATGAACCATATGCCTTCAATATCTCTCTGAATTGGTGAGCAGCCTATGTTTTGCAGCCAACCAAAGAAAGGTTCCGACTCTTTGTGCACCAAGCCAATTCAAGATTAAATCCCATTTTGTATCTGCATTATCCCATTGATCCTCTTGCTTTGCCCAATAAGCTGAAGAAACTGAGAACTGTTTTGATGCAGAGTAATTCTAGGTACAACTAGATGAGCCAGGTAGCTGCCTCATCTCTACTGCGATGTATTTTTGTGACAGCAATTAAAAGAGAGAATATATGGAGGCAAAAGATGCTGAAATTGGCAAATCTTCCAATCTCCATCATCATCAACAACCTTTAGCCATAGGCATGTTAAGTTCAGGGTTGGGTATATCAGCAAAAGCAAGGTTTTTTAGTGGCCCTAATTCACCAATCCAATTATCTCACCAAAATTTGATTTGGTTACCATTGTCGGCGGGCTTCCAACCGTTGGAAACAATAATTGAAAACAACCGGTGTCCAGAAACGTATAATGACACATTGTTTTTAAGGTGTTATTTGCCCCTACTGTGTTTGCTGCAGGGATCCAGTGAATTACTCTTAGAAATTATTCTAAGTACCAAAGATATCTGACAACAATTTCAGATATCTTGAAACATAGAATGAAATAGAGAGATTGTAAGCCAAAGGAGAGAACGTGAAGGATTCTTTCGGTTTTTGGTCTGACCATTTTATAATAGTGAAAAATAGAAACGTAATCGATAAATTAATCTGTTTCTTAATGTTATAATTGAAACGTTCAAAATATCAAATAATGTGATATTTCAGAATATTAATGTGTCATTTCAGAACGTTATCATTTAAAATTCCATTTCTGAAAAATAATTAATTAAATATATTAATATTAAATTTATACCCATTAAATCAATCCAACAATCATGACGTGCCACGTGCTAAGTGCTTTAAATATTAAATAAATAATATTTAAATCTACTTAGCCTTTATCCTTTCATAATTATTTTAACATACTTTATCTTCTCTCTCTTATATACACTTCATAAGCCTTATTCCTGTTTAATATAAGACTCAAGTTTTTCAAATTGTCTCTAACACCAACAAATCCTCAAATTAGTGTCCTCTCAAACTCTAGTTATACTTCTCTAAATTTCAAATCAATTCATCTTTAACTAGGGGAAAGAAAAATTAAATTTATGATGATTAAGTTTAATTAGGAAAGTCACCCGCCCTTACCATTTTAATCACTCATAAAAAACTTTTTTCCAAACAAAATTCTTGTCCCATCTCACTCTATTTTATTCCATTAAAAAAAAACTCAAACATACACTTAATTATTTTTAAAAAAGTGATGCAATTAGTGTGTGTTTTACATAGATTGACTTTTTTAGTTAGTGGATAAATTAAACATATAATCTTGGCAAGATTTTTTTTTAAAAGTCATAACTCAACTTATCAAATTAGCAGTATAAATTAGTTGAACATATTCACTTTACTCATTTTTAACAAATAGATTTTCCTACCCGCACAACTTTGTATTTCTCATATATACCATGTAAAAAATAAAGAAACACAGTTTTTTATAGTTTACATTGTTAGAT
Source organism: Adenanthera pavonina (assembly GCA_026686845.1). Taxonomy (NCBI): domain Eukaryota; kingdom Viridiplantae; phylum Streptophyta; class Magnoliopsida; order Fabales; family Fabaceae; genus Adenanthera; species Adenanthera pavonina. Next base: position 33,525,955 of record JAIVEN010000018.1, read on the forward strand.
TTGTAAAAGAAAAAATACAGTAGAGTAACCTTTATTTATTGTGTATTTTTTTAAGTGAAAATAAAATTAAGTAATCTTAATAAACATATAAAATGAAATGAAGTCAACAGTCAAATCTAATTAATAATATAAAAAACTAAGCTAGACATCTCGTTTTTATTAAATTTTTTATCTTAGTAAAATTTAATTTGGTTCGATATTAATTTTAATACAAACGGTGTTTTAAAAATGTTTAAATCTTTATATTATGAGTTTTTTTTGGTTAAATGAGGCATTACACAGAACACCCCATTTTTTAATTTTATTTTAAATGAGGTATAATATTAATTTTGGTAAAAATAATATTTTAATTTAAAAATCTAAAAATAAAATAATAAGATCTCAAGCGTCTATATGAGTCACAGTGTCATACGAGACATGCACCACAATGTTTTCCACTTCAGACAGACCTGAGAAATCGTGAGTAGAGTTTGGGATTGGATAACAAACGGGGGCGCCAAACTTTGCTGGTCAGTCTTTATCCTCTCCCACCCATTCGTTTTTCGTTGGGATGATGGCCTCTCGCGATTGCTCTTGTTGGCTCAGTGTTCGCACGCCCACAGCTACTTCAGTCTCCCTCAAGCGCCATTCCTTTCTCTTATTCGTCTCCTGTAAGAAGGTCACCATCTTCCCAAGCTGCTCCAGTGGTTCCACTGATTCATCTTCGTCATCATCTACTCACTCTTACACTCGACGATGGTATAATCCTCTCAGACGGAGGAATTTCGATCCGGCTTCTGAAATTGAACGTCATTGGGTTGAAGCCGATCATCAACCGCTCGCATCCACGGGTTTTTCTTCCTTCCCTTCTCCTTTCTTTCCATGGTCTGGGGAAATTCTTCACCTAACGACCGTTTTAATTTCATTTTGTTTCGCCACTTAATGGGCATAGGGTAGAGGAAATGCCTTTTTATGTCCTGCTTGGTGTATTTCCCTCGAAGAATGTTTAATCTTCGTCAAGCATGACGCATATAATTGGTAGAAAGTATAGCTCGTGGATTCAATGTCTTTATTGCTTCTTTGGTTTTGTATCTGGGGAAATCTACGTGTTCCAGAAAGATTCACCGTGGCGTCGTATAACATCCTGGCGGATAGAAATGCTTTTGAACATAGAGATTTATACTTAAATGTTCCTTCTCAGTACCTGAAATGGAATCATCGTAAGAGGGTTATTTGTAAAGAAATCTTTGGATTGGGGCCAGATATTATATGTTTACAAGTAAGATATCCTCATCTTTTCCAATTTTCTTTTTCTTTTTGAAGAGATTACATATTTTGTGATTGACTAGAGTAGGAGCTCAAGTAGTAGCTTATGATGGGGTCGGAATGATTTGTCAGGAGGTGGACAAGTATGTTGAGCTCTCAAACATTTTGGTTAAGGCAGGATATACGGGATCATATAAGGTATAATTTCAACCATGGTAAGGCGATGGTAGTAGTTTTTATAGGTCACCATCTATGTTGCTTGGTGAGCTGTGTTACATTGATGATATCTCAACTATATATGTATAACCTTCAGTTTGTCTTATGAGTTTCACCGACTATGAACTGCCTGAATATCTTTTGGGCTAGTGTTTTTGGTTGACATGATGAGCTAAGATCATCTAAAGATGCTGATTCAAAAGGCATGCTTGAGTACTTTATAATTAGTAGTTAATCTATTTACCAATGTATCAAGAACAACAACAAGTGAAGACCTAATGACAAGTGAAAATGGACTACAGAGACGCACTGGAGACACAATTGATGGTTGTGCTATGTTCTGGAAAGCTGATAAGTAAGAAAACTATGGTTTAGTTTATTGATTGCTAAGGTTTGCTTGTTACGTGTAACTGATTGACGGAAGTTTTCACACCATTAATTTTTCTATCTGTTAGGTTCCGGTTATTAGAAGGAGAGAGTATTGAATTTAAGGGCATTGGTCTTCGTGATAATGTTGCTCAACTTTCAGTTTTTGAGGTACTAATTCCTTAACATCAGCAAATTTCTCTTCCACATGGCATTTTGAATCTTTACTTATGATATGAAGGGTTTTATTTATTATTTTGTTTTATAAAGATATAGGCTTCTAACCTCATGTAATTGCTTGGGAAACAGTTTCCAAGACAAATGGGATGAAATGATAAAATGGACTATCATAAAATTCTTTTCCCACACCAAAACAGGGGAGCAAATATTGGATATTGTTTGCTGCTCCAAACCCTACAACAACAATATTAGACTTATTCCACTAATGTGAAGTCGATTACATGGATCATACGACGCCAATGGACTCTATCAAACACCATCTCCTCAGATAAATCATTTATCAAGAGGCCATTCCTTATAACTTCCCTTAATCTTATTTTTGGTCTTCTACGCCTTTTGATTGGGTTCCAAACCCTATGACAAGAAAATTTAAGCGAACAACTTTTAAGCTCCAAAATTAGCTGATTTGGTGGCTACAAATTTAAGCTAGATGCTTACAAAGTCCTTGACAACAACAAGCTCCTAAGTCCAGTGCATTTGGGGAACGAGGCTTTTATCCCAATAGCTGTAGACATTGGGTGGGTGAATGTCTATGAATACTGACGGCTTATTGCTGCATGCCATGGCTTGTGTAAACTAAGCAAGTTGTGAGCTAAGAAAGCTGTGAGCCTGAGGTACTAGGCCTACCCGGTCTTGTGGCTGCATGGATCCAAATTCTAATAATTAATCAAATTGGATAAATAGAAGTCTTCACTTTATGGTGCATGATAATGCATCATAATGTCAAGTTGTTGAGAATTTCAGACAGTGGTCCTCATATTTGCTGTAGGAAAATATAATACGCATTTAAATTTTTATTATTGAATTTGTTGTTGCTTCACTGGGATCTGCCCAAATCTTTTTTTTGGTTATCCCTTGCTTTATATAATGCAACATCATAGCTTTCCTTGACCTTGAGTGGTTGATTATTTTGCAAATAATCTTGATCATTTGTGTCAAGATATGATATAGCTATGATTCTAAAAAATCTGAATCATTTTTAACGCTTTATTGTTGTTTTTATAAATATTGTGTGTTCATCAAGCAGTCCTTCATCTTTTGTGCTTCTAACTTATACTTTACAGGCAGGCGTGTAAATCTGACCCAAGAAGACTACTAGTTGGTAACATCCATGTGCTTTATAACCCAAGCAGGGGAGAAGTTAAACTAGGCCAAGTAAGTCGCTTATGTTGCTTTGCTTTTTCTATGTCAGATCATCATTACGTCATAACAACTAGATTAAAGGATCAATTTTCTAATCTTTTTTGTGTATAGAACTTCAGAAATAAAGGTTGATGCTGGGCTCTTTATTGCATTATACATAGTTTTTAGGGGGTCATTTTATTGACTAGAATTCTTGAGATAATCATGTCAGACGTTTTTTTCCCCCAAGATTCATTATCAAGTATAATATTGCTCTTTGAAACTCCTATATTCTATTAATCACTAAAACTGAAATATTTGGTGTTTTCAGATTCGTTCACTCTTGTCAAGAGCACAGACACTCTCAGCGAAATGGGGTAATGTCCCCGTTGTGCTTGCGGGTGATTTTAATAGTACTCCTCAGGTGCCATATTAAAAAAATTCACATGTTTTTGTCTTTGCATTGTGTGTTTGCCTGTGGTTACTTTTTGTTGTATTGATTTTTTTTTTCTTTTCCAAATTTCTCATCAACAGAGTGGTATATACAAGTTCTTGTCATCATCTGAGGTGAATACTTTGAAATTGTTAGTTACATTAACATTTTTTAGTTTGTGAGTTCATCTTATATTGCAATGAAAACCTGGATTAATCAGAGTCTTAGAAATAGTCTATGATCAATGTGCTTGCTTGAAATTGGTTGTGGTTTCCAATTGCAGTTAAATATCATGTTATATGACAGAAGGGAATTATCTGGACAAAAAACCTGTCACCCTACTCAAGTTTTAGGCTATAAAAAAGAGACAGTCAATCCATTTATCTTAATGGATAGGTACCTTTCTCCTTTTCTTTTATATTGGCAATTAATGATATTTTATAAGCTTCTGTGCTGGTTCATATAGTAGAGAATTAGTTTTTGATTTATCCATGTGCTTAAGATGAAGTAGCGCAAGTGCAATTGACTTCACGTTCTGATCACTTTCTGAGGGATTTGGTAGTTTTGATTCTTTACCATTTCTTCATTCTGCTTCCTTACCGATGTCTGATGATTTATGCTTAATCTTCACTCTTGCATTTATCTTTTCTTTCATGTTTTCCTTACCCTAGTCCATAAACAATTTTATTCATTACTTTTCACAATCACTATTTTTTAAAGGCTCCGTTTGGATGAGGAGAAAATAGGGGGGAGAGGAAAACTACAAGAGAAAACAAGGAAAAACCTAGACGCCCCCTGTGTCTTGGTTCTCTCTTATTTTCTCTCCTAGTTTTTCTGCTCCTTTATTTTTCCTCTTATCCAAACGGAAGGTAAATAAAGGCTACCTGGGATTCTTTTTTTCTTTTTTAATTCCTTGTGATGGTTTGGCTGGTTTATATGGGAATTAATGCCCTTCTCTAATATGATTCGATTCAACGTGCTTTTTTTCATGACTTATTTATGTCCTGTTCCTTAGTATATTGTATGATCAATAATTTGTAAAGTGATTGCAATTTGCTTATATCTTTTGATTGGAGAACATTAGTTTCTGGAATGTGGCTTAGGCTACTCAGGTTTTTTCTCAGCCTTATGTTCACAAGCTATTCCTTCCAGATTGTTTAAGAGCTGGACTGCTGAAGACGTAAAAATTGCAACAGGAAATTCCGATCGTCATTCAGTTGTGCACCCATTGAAACTTAACAGTTCTTATGCCACAGTTAAGGTATCCAGTCGTTCTTTAATTCTTTTGCATCCCATTATTTTCAAATGTGATTCTTGATTCCTTCTCTCATGCTCTGGGACAAACGCGATATCATTTCGAAGGAAAGATATTACTATCCTCTACATGAAATGGGATTTGGTTTCCACTCCCTTCAAATTACATGTTATACTTTTCCAGGGTACAGCAAGTACTAGGGGATTCAATGGTGAACCTTTGGCAACTTCCTACCACTCAAAGTTTCTTGGTACTGTAGATTACTTATGGTAACCAGCATCTTCCATAGGCTCTATCAGTGATTTTCGTTGTAGAAAGGACGGTGGTTATGGCCCTAATGACAATAAATGAACAATAAGATTGTTTGCAATTGATGCAGGTACTCTGATAGTATCATACCAACAAAAGTTCTGGATACTGTTCCAATTGATATTCTCTGGCAGACAGGTGGCCTTCCGAGCAAGGTATCACCATTGGTGTTTGCTGCTCAATGCCATTTTAAATTATTAACATGAAGGGTTTAATTTGACTGAGTGATTAAGTATGGCACTTTGAGGGGATCATGGAAGCTTACAAATTGAGATGAAAAATTAAAAAATAGCCAAGTAGATTGAGATTTTAGATTTTTGCTGGGCCCATGTCTAACAGATAATTCAGATGCTCAGAAATCGTCTCTATATGTTAGCACATTTTTTAAGAACTATGATCGTCATGCTTGCTGTGCTCTTCCTTGAGTATCCCAATTGATATAAAATGACCGAAATTGGAGGCTGGTTCTAAAGTACACGGGTCTCAGGGAAATTGAATTTTTATGCCTTTCCTTAGAGGTTAAGAGTCTTTTTTGTTTGTCGCTCCCATTTTTTGAGCTTCATCGATCCTCCCTTAGGATGTTGGGGATTGGTCACTAAAGGATAGAAGGGGAACTTAGTTTGTTTCCCCATCTTTTGTTTTGTTTCTCTTTTTAGTTCATGGGTAGTTCACTAGAGAGGTGATCCTCTCATGTTTGTGTAGCACTTGACATCACTTCCAGTAAATGGCAACATATAAGGTGCCTTGGACCTTTGCTGGGTTCCAAATTCTATCAATTTCACAATGAATAAAAAAAATGTATAAATATTATTTTTCCAAATCTAACCATTAATTTTCCTGACCAACAGAAAGTGGGAAGCGATCACTTGGCCTTGGTTTCTGAATTTGCCTTCTCACTCACCGCCAGTGCAACTACGGAAATAATTGCAGCAGCAGCATCTCCTGCAATAGATAATTGAGAACGTGGCAATCTGCAGAAATCATCTCGGGGTTTGTGTTTTGAAACAACATTTGATTTTAAATTTACTTGGACTACCCTGGACGATCTGGCATAATAAATTGGTAGTACAGAGGAATACAATAAGGAAAAAGCTTGTGAAATAATTTTTCTTATAGACTCAATCATTGTGGGGAAAAGAAAAGAAAGGCTCAATCATGTACTATTGAGTTGTACAACATATTTGAATGTCTTGTTCTCATTGATGAACTAGAACTTGATAGCAAATATTTGAAAATTACAAAGTTTGTTTGTATAGTAATCACGGTATTGATTGATATGATAGTAGCCATGTATTCCTTTGTCTTTCATTCAAAAGTAATTATTAATCTGAATTTTCCATCATCTTTAAGATTATAAATCCTCTTCTTCAACAGGGAAATTTGATCACGGTGCCGGTGCTGGTTCCAGTGGTGGTGTGCTTTGTGTCTGGGTTTGGTTTTTGGCTTTTTGGTCCTTTGTTCCTATTGTTTTTTGGTTCTATCGTTCTGGTTCCCTGTTTCTGCGTTTTGGGCTTTGTGTCTAGCTTGTGTCTTCGTTTGTAATCTGTTTCTGTTAACTGAAATTGCTGCTTCTCGTTAAAAAACAAACGTAAAAAGGAAGTTTGATCATCACCCACTAACACACGTAGAATTTGACAGTAGGCTAGACGCGATTGGAAATTCTATCATTTATGGTTAATGGGTTGGATGTTAAAAATAGAACATGTAATATCATAAAAGGGTTGATAATTCTTGGCGTATCGTCTTTGGATTAACATGTTGGAAGTTTTGGCACGTGCAAAACAAGAGGATATTCAATGGAGAGAACTACTCGACCACCTCCATTTTGATTGAAGTCTGCACTATGGCTTCACACACTATTAATACTTTGACTGTTGTTAACCCTCTTAGTACAGGGCTTTCTGATTGACTTTTTCCCCCATTTTGTTGGCCTCTATTTGTCATGGCCTTTGTATAGCACCTGTATTTGATTTTTTGGAATGAATTATCCTTTTCACAAAGGAGAAATCATACCATGCATTGCGTATATTTGAAAATATAAAATATTAAACTAAATGGTGGTTCACGTGTAAGGTTTTTATTTTTTCAAAGCACTAAGGCTATCTCTGCGGACAATTAGAAACTAATATTTTTAAAGTGTGAAGATACCAAAATAAGCTCTCTCTTTTAATAAGATTTTTTCATGTGCATGATTTATTATAATTTAATAAGTTAACAATTCTAACCCTCTATTTCGTTCAACCGAGGGGAAGGGAGGGGAGAAATTTTAATGGAGGAGATTGGAGGGGAGGGGATTAGAGAGATTTTAAAATTTCCTTGTTTGGTGGAATTCGAGGGGAGGGGATTGGAGGGATTTTAATGAAACCTTGTTCGGTTCAGGAAAGGATTGAAGGGGATTGGAGGAAATTGAGTAATAAAACTCAATCCCCTCCAAAAAACCCCAAATTGGAGGGGAATAAAAAAGGGATGGGGGAAGGGATTGGGGTGAATTAAATCTCCTCCAATCCCTTCCAAAAAACAGATCCAAACAAGGGGAGGGGATTAAATCCCCTCCCTTTCATTCCCCTCCCTCTAAAAAAATCTCAACCAAACAGGACCTAAGTGAGTTGCTATAGCATTCACGTTAATTAGTATCACTATAGAATATAAAAAGGGAGATTTACATTTTAATGCTTGCCATGGACTTTTTCACAATTTGATGCATACCTCTACTTTTCTTTTTTTTTCCCCACTCGAATTGATGTTAAAATGGATTATTTGATGGTAAAACTTAAATAAATTAATATGTACAGGAGATGAATAGATATTTTGGGCCTAAAAATTACAAGATACATTCTTTTGTTTAAAATGCACTTGCACAACCCATATTTATTTATTATTTATTAAGAATATTTGTACTTGTTTCTTAATATAAATTACTTTCAATTATCTTATCAGAATTAATAAAAATTTGTTACGTTATTAAAATTATCTTAAAATTAATATAGTTTTCATCTTTACCTTATAATAAATATTATAAATTGAAATAATTTACTTTTTCTCTCATAATTAAATAAATATATTTTTTAAATAAAATAATTAATACTTCAAAAATTCATGAAAATTTATTTATATAAAGGACTACAAAAATATAACTAATAAAAAGGATCAAGAGAGTATTTTATATTAATATTAATGTTTGTTAAAAACATGAAAAGTATATTTTAGTGAATACTTCATCCTATTCTTAATATAAGTTGCTTTCAATTATCTTATTAGAATCAAGAAAAATTTATTACATCATTAAAATTATCTTAAAAGATATATAGTTTCCATTTTTATCCCATAATAAATTCCACAAATTTAAATAATCAATTTTTTCTTTTATAATTAAATAAAAATATTTTTTAGATAAAGTAATTTACTTTAAAAATTTTTTAAAAGTAAGTTATATATAGAATCATGAATGACGAAAAGTTTTTGCAACGACCCGAGGGAGTGCTAATCTTCTACATACGAAAACATTTGTTTCACGAAAATCCCACGTCCAAAACACCGACTTGCATGTTTTTCGTGAAACATGTTTCATAGTAAAACAAAAGAAACTTTTTCCGAAGTTGACTTGAATTCAGTTTCACTGAATTGGATTCTGTGATCTCCATAGATTTTATTTCATTTTCGTTGGATAATATCGAAAGTTGAAAATATCCTTTTCCTACTTCAGTCAACCCCATTTATTTTCAAATCTTTTTCTGCCAAAAAAAATTGATTTGAAGTCGAGGGCCTCTCAATAATAATAATATTAATATTAATATAATCTAAATTTTGTAAAATTGAAATGTTAAATTATAGAAACTACCCATTTCGGTATAAAAATCGCATTTTTATTTTTTTATCAGAGCTATAAAAATTATTTTCAAATTTTATCTTGGGAATAAACCAAGCCATCTCCAACATCCGATCTGTTCCCTTCCATGCGAACTTCTTCAACGATTCAGATTCTTCTACAGATTCAGGAGAAAATAATTTCCTTATAATAATCATCCTTCATTCTTCACGAGTTAACGTTACGTCGTTTCTTTTTTGGGATAGTTCACGTTACGTCTTACTACGTGTAATCAAAATCCACAACAAAATTTTTAACAAAAAAAAAATCCACAACAAAATGACTAGACAGCGACGCATTGCAACGTGGCTAGTCATTGTCGTCCACGTGGAATTCCAGACTCAACTGATTTCCGATTTCCCCTCCTTCGAAGGCAAGGATCGTCCTTGCCGTCTTCCTCCTTCCTCAGTTTCCAGGTCCCCAATATCGAACCTTTCCCCTTGATTCCTTCACACATATTTGATTGTACGCTTCTGTCGCGATGCGATTTCGGGAACCTACCTGATTTGGTATACCTATTCGATTTCTTTTTCGTTCTCGGGTGATTTGATTGGTATACGACCGGGAATTTTATAGCGTATGATGCAACGGTTGGTTGACACTGTCATCGCTGTCACTAAAGAGTAAGGCCATTGTTTTGATCAATATGTTGGCGCATCTATATCGTGATCCTTGATTATATAAATCTACCTTAATTGAATGTCATTAAAGAGGAAGTGACCATTTTTTTTTAGCAATGTGGTTGCGAATCTATATCATGATATTTGATTATATTTACCTTAATTGAAACGGGCATCCGTGTTTGTTTGTTATTGTTATATAGTTAGGCAATCGGCGTTGTTGCGGAAATGATTTGATCCTTAGAATTTCTTTTTTCCTTTTTCTGTGCCTGTATAATTTGCTACTGCCTTATTTTTCTTGATGCATGTCTAGGCAGGACATGATCAGTGTAGTTTGCTTTTTGAATCTGAATTCATGTAATTTTATTGGTTCTGGGGAACCTACCTGATTTGATCGGGTCTTTGCAATATTAGAGCTTGATAACTTTTTTATTAGGGGAATAAATATGCATACCTCTTATCTATGAGCTATGTTGATTTGCTCCAGGAGATATATTAATCTGGATGTATTGTGTTCTTATTTGTTGAGGAATTATTTTGATCAGTTACTTGCTGCTGTTCTATAAGAAAGTTGAAAGGTAAAAGAATATGGTTCTATATGGTTGCACTTCTAATCATGGGTTAAATGTTTTGGTGCCTCATGTTTTGATTGATAGAACATTTGGTTACTAAAATGATTGAGCGTAAAATTTCAACAATGCTGCCTTTGTAAATTTGAAGGCAATAAAAAGCTTAAGGTTTGATAAATTGTAACAGTATGATGTTTTACTATTGTAGAAGTTTGAGTTTTTTTTTTTATCAATGTAGAAGTTTGAGTTTTAAAGGTCCACTAAAAAATGAGAATTAAAAAAGAAAAAAAACAGATTGGCCTCATACTAAATCTCATACTAAAATCTTGCATCCTTGCAAGGATAATGTAATGGGATGGAAAAGCACAAATGCATATGGGCTTAATTGAATAGCAACAATGTACTGAACCTTGATGATTGCAGATTGGATCCTGTGATGAGTGAATGTAGAATTAGATGTTTTGGTCAAGTTATTTAATAGTTTATTTGCTTCAATAGTTGTTACAGCTACGTGTGCATCTCTCACTGAATTATCAACATTACAAATGCAAATTCTGTTATGTTGTTGATCAGTTGGTTATACTGCTTTGAGTTGTCAATCATTTGAAAATACTTAGTCTGAAGAAATTTTGGATCATTATACTTTGAGCTAATTGGAAGTTGCACCATCTATTTATGCATGAATATTCTAAAGCCATGGATCCTATTTATTGTTTTTGTTAAGAGCAAATTCAATTCAAAAGCTTGAGTTGTTAAGTGAAGACATGTGAATAGTTTTTTATTATAACTATTAACACACTCTCTCACATGAAAATCTGCTTGGCTTGAAGTATGAATAAAGTACAATCTCACCACATTTTGCGCTGAAAACTTGATTTTATTTAAGAGAAACAGAGAGTGCCAATGGGCAATGATCAAACTACTAAACATTTGGCTATAGAGACTCTACGATCATGTCAAGGATTAACTCAACTCAAAAGCTTTAACTGTTTAGACCCATAATAGTTTTTATTATGTACTCTTACTGTCTTCAAATGTGTGGCTGGAGGATGAACATTTGCATTTGGTTTTTGGTTCAGGTCAGTGAAGACATTTACTTATGAGTCTTTAAACAATATTGTGAGGCTGATCAATGGAATTTCAGCACTTTTATTGACATTTCTACCTGGGAAAGCAACTATACTTGAAGGTATTCATGGTTGGGAGCTCAAGCCAGCTTTCCGTGGACCACGTTTTCCACGTTGGATGGAAAAGTAAGTTTTGCTCATTGGCATTAGTAATTTCTGCAGTAATTTTTTTAAATAACAAACTTTTTTGGTTGTGTGCTAACCTCTAGTTGATTTACATGGTTGAATTTCTTCCCGTCAGCTTATGCCTTTAAGACAAGTGGATGGGTAATAATATGCTATAATCAAGGAATACCATTGTTTAGAAGTTAGTGGTTTAGTTATGAGAAGCTTTTTTGTAATAACTATTCCAATATCATATTTGTTGTTATGGTATCTCTTCTCAATCTCACATATCACATGCAGGTTGTGTGTAAAGGTATTGATTCATTTTGGTGAATGTCTGAATGCACCAAGGCTGAACCCTGAACCTTCCCTTGGTTCTGATGAGTTGCCTTTAAAGATTCGTAACCTTTACCTTCCCATTGTGCCCTTTAGCTTTGGTCGGGGTGCTGTCCATGACACAAGTTATTTTAAAAGAGAAAAAGCGTAATTGAATTTGGTGAATTTGGGGAGAAATCACAATTAAGAAAAAGAAAGAATTAAATGACAATTAGAGAAATGGTAAAATAGGAGAGATAGGGGAGATGAGGAATAGTGGAGTCTAGAGAGTGAAGTTAAAGTGAACTAGAAAAAATAAAAAAAGGCTAGGGATTAATTATTTCGGAAATGAATTGCTTTGACTAAAACATACTAGTGTATTAAATTTCTTCCTGTTTTATAGAAATGCATAAGGTCTTACATCTATTTTTTACTGTATATTATTATTTTAATCTTGATGCTTTACATTTTTGCATCATTTATGTTTCTATTATTGTTCTCTTTTACATTCTTGAAAACTGCAGATTAGAATATGCATTTTTATTATTCCTAAACATATCTATCATTATATTTTAATAACGTGGCACCTTTGATCTTGAATGCTGCTCTTGACAAAATTTTTCTTGTCTTTTTCTTCCCAGTGGTGTGTCCTCTTTCAACCAGTTCATTCATGAACTTTCTGTTGATTCTGATACTGATAGTTCAAGCCTGGACAACTTATCTGGAGAAGAAGAAGATAGTTCTGGATATGAATCTGCTGGATCTCCCATATCACAAAGTTCTAGAGCCTCTAGGGCTAGTTTTTCCAAGTATGGTTGGCGTCAGAAGAATTGGATCCATTACATCATGATATGGGTTTTGTATCTCATCAAGTTTGTTCTGGGGATTCCAGTTCATCTTTTTCAGTTAGCTTATTCTAGGATCTCAAAAACCCCATCTATCTCTAGAAGCCCACGTCCTTCATGTTTATGTTCAGTGAAGAGAGTGCAAAGCCTCAAGGACCATGTTATTCACCATGCAACTGATCGGAGACGTGGGGTCATTGAGGTTGTGCAAGAATTGCAATCTATACCAGTTTGTTTTTTTATTATGTTGATAATTATTCAATAATTTTAGATACATTTTACATGCTTGTTATCTGTGTGTTGCTCATTGAATTCCTTGTCAATCAGGATCTTCATCTAGCCATAGAGATTTGTATAGAAGCTATATTCGATGTTGTTCACAAGGCTGCACACTTTCTTCTCTCTCCATCAGAAGCCTTTGGGACATTAAACCGGTTGTTTTCATCTCATAAGAGTGCCGTTGAGGAATTTCATGATGTTGCAGATGTTTCTGTTTCTACAGCTGTACTTGGGAAGAGTGACCCAAAACCTTCAGAGAGGAATACCAGCTTTAACCAGTCTTTGAATACAGATGCCCGGACATGTCAGGATGTCATAACAGAGCTAGGGTAAAGGCTATTTTGTATCTGCCTTTATTCAATTCTTTTTGGTTTTGAAATTTTGTTTGTCTGCTTCATAACTTCTACTCCTTCCTGTGACAGGTATCCATATGAAGCTATTCATGTGATCACCAGGGATGGATATATTCTTCTTTTGGAAAGAATACCTAGGTAAACGGACTCTAGAGGGAAATTTAATCCTCTTTGATAATGGAACCAATTTTGGCTTTCCGAAGTTAGATGCATGCTGTCTGGTATCCACTGTGAATCATGACAAAAATGGAGACAGCATGCATGGTATAATTTACAATTGTTAAATTCTCAGCTCTTCTATTAGTGTCAATTATGAATTACATCTAAAACATCAAATAGAACTATTATGTTGGGAATAAGTCTTTTTTTCTGTCAGTCATATATCTTTTTAAAGTGAAGGTATGATTTATTCTTAATAGATATAGTAATAAATGGATTGGAATTTGGAACCTCTAAAAATTAGCTGAGAGAAAGCGCTGAGGAGGCTGGAAGACAATATTGATGTTTGAATATAGTGAATTGTTAAAGGACATCACTATAATTTCTAAAAGATGGAAGCTGTGCTATAAGTTGAACATGGCACTTCGTGTCTAATGCTTGTAATCTGGTTTTGCAGGCGAGATGCACGAAAAGCTGTTTATCTTCAACATGGAGTTTTAGATTCATCCATGGGGTGAGTCATATCGATGTCTCTTTCTTGCTTAGTTCTCATTGTTTCCATGATTAATTTGCTTATATGAGAAGTTTAAAGAGTTATATGGTCTATTTATGTTTGAAAAGCTCCCATTTTAGAGAGACAGTATTTATTCTCAAGAGGAGTTATTACTTCTGAATTTCTCAACAGTGAAGATGATCATATTAATTGTGCTACCCTAACATATAAAACAGCCATTTAATGGTTGGTTTCTCATGGAGGAAGAAATATGTTAGCTAACTGTAAAACATCTGTTGGAGGCGTTATTATTTTTTCAGCATCTTACAGAACATTGGAATCATGGTTCTTCTCAATTTGATCAAATCTCTGTTGATTCATTTTAGAGGATGTGGGTGAATTAAAGAAGTGACACATTGTTAGTTGTACTACATGTGCTGTCATTTAAATCATTTGGTTGCAGCCTAAAGTAGTGTTTTTTAAAGAGGATTTCTAACTCTTATTATTATAGCATAAAAGTTGGTTATTCAGCTTTCTTTTGGCCCTTGGTTTTATTGAAGGGGTTTCTTTGTCAGATATGCTTGTGAAGTGTTGATATTCTCTCTGGTTCTCCCTCCCTCCCTTCCTCTCTCTCTCTCTCTCTATATTATTTCCTCCTGGAGGTGCTAATTCTTGGTACTTTGATGTGTTTTTTTTTTTGAAAGTTGGTTTTTTTTTCCCAATTTGTTCCTTGAGGATATTTATCCTCTGTCAATACACTTTCCATTCTTCTTTAAGCGATAGAATCCATTTTCTTGAAAAAATAACAGAAAAAAAGGATTGAGTTGTCAATTATGTTCATCCCCAGTTGCCTGGATTTTGTTGTTTCATTTTTGAGGCCATGATACTAGGAACTTGGTTTTAAATTCTTCTCTTCTTTAGATACTAAAAGTGGATAGATAATATGGTATTCTAAAAGGTCAATTTTTTTTGTTCCAGTTGGGTATCTAATGGGGTTGTTGGCTCTCCAGCTTTTGCAGCCTATGATCAAGGTTTGTTATATATTTCTTAAGAGACGATATTTTCACTTAGGAGAATATATATCTCTTTCTAGCATTACTATGTGTAGAATTTTGTTCTCTACAGGGTATGATGTATTTCTGGGGAACTTTCGTGGTTTGGTCTCAAGGGAACATGTCAACAAGAGCATCTCGTCACATCAGTAAGTTCTCAAAGTAAGCTATCAAATTCAAATGTGTTTTCTTGTCTATATAATATGGATATTTATTTAGTTTTATTTTATGCATATTTGGGCTATAATATAAATGCTGATATTTTACGTGAATCTTTTTTTTAATGCAGATACTGGCAGTACTCCATCAATGAGCATGGGATTGAGGATATTCCTGCTATGATAGAAAAAATCCATGAAGTAAAAACTGCGGAATTGAGGCTTAGTAAACCTGATTTTGATGAAGAAACTAATGATGATCAGCCTTACAAGCTTTGTGCAATTTGCCATAGTTTGGGTGGAGCTGGTATGATTATGTATGTTATTACACGCAGAATAGAAGGAAAACCTCACAGACTATGGAGATTGATTTGTTTATCACCTGCCGGCTTCCATTATGACTCTAACATTGTCTTTTCTGTGGTGGAGCATGTGTTATTTCTGCTGGCTCCTATTTTGTCTCCCTTTGTGCCTGCTTTCTATATACCAACCAGATTTTTTCGTATGCTTCTCAACAAGTTAGCTCGGGACCTGCATAAACTACCAGCGGTTGGAGGATTGGTTCAAACTTTAATGGGTTATGTTGTTGGTGGAGACAGCTCAAACTGGGTTGGGGTGTTAGGATTACCCCACTACAACATGAATGACATGCCAGGAGTATCTTTTCGTGTTGCTCTCCATCTCGCACAGATTAAGAGAACTGGAAAATTTAGACTTTTTGACTATGGAAGTGCATCTGCTAATATGGAGGTGTATGGTTCACCTGAGCCTTTGGACTTGGGTGAATACTACAGGCTCATTGACATTCCTGTCGATTTGGTTGCTGGGCAAAAGGACGGAATTATAAGACCTTCAATGGTTAGAAGGCATTATAAGTTGATGAAGGATGCTGACGTGGATGTATCATATGGGGAGTTTGAATATGCTCATTTAGACTTCACTTTCTCCCACCATGAAGAACTCTTGTCCTATGTTATGTCACGCTTGCTTCTTGTGGAGCCTAATTCAAAGCATCTAGCTAATCATAGGTCCCTGAAGTTGAGGAAGAAAGGGCCAGTTAGCTACTAGTGGATGGACTATGCCAAATTTCAATGTCTTACTGCTACCATTTTCGCTGGCAGAATCACTGTTATATATATATAGACACACACCTGTTTATGATTATACACAGTTACACACCTGTTTAATCATAGAGGTGCTCTGTGCATGTGGTCATCTTTCCTTCAAATCTTTATGTTTTTCCCTTTTGGTTTGGAGGAAAAGTAGACCTTTCAAAAATATATATTTCGTTTACTTTGTAACATATTGTACCCATATATCAGAGCAATATTAGAGTGAAGCTATATTTATAATCGTAATGTAACTAGAGGTGTGCGTATGTGTGGCACGGAGTCTAATGTAAGCCGCACTATTTTTCATTAATGAATAGTGTGATTTTCTATAGATTTTAATATACGTATTGATGATTGCATACTTTAGAAGTTTTTGTCTGAAGCACTTCTCATGATTTTTTCCCCTTCAATATTACCTTAGCTTTGCTCGAAGGCCACTGATGTGTTTTGCTTTCTGTAGACCAGATTTCTAACGTGTTCGTACTGCATTGTCATTAGATATGTTTCTGTTAGTGATGGATAAATTTTAGTTATTTTTTCCCTTCATTTAACAAGGCTTATTTCATACTTTGACCTCGAATATTTACTGCTAACCAATATTTTAAGAAAATCGTACACTATAAATAGAGTCACATCATGTAGCTCTAAATATGGTTTTATGAAAATTATATTTCATATTATGGCATAATGATAGGATATACATCTCTTTCGTAAACCCTTTCCTTTTTTTTACTTTGGTGAACTACCTTTTATTGTTATTTTGTAGAGGTTTTTTGCCCCTCTTTTGGGTATATCTCATCCGTGTTGAGAATGGACCCAAAGTCATCCTTTTACGCATAGGATAGCAGTTTTGCTCATATCACGTGAAGCTGTTTTCAAAACAGAGAAGGTAGTATAGAGCGACAATAAACATAGCAAGAATGAACGCATAAAAAAAAAATTTCACCGCAAGAAAAAAATATGCTTTTAGAAAAAATATACGGCTCTAGAACCATGCAGCTTTGGTACTACTGTTGATAAAAGAGAGTATGAGCCGTACCTTCAAATATCCTTCAATGAAACGATAAAACACTCACGCTGTGTAAGTTAGATCATCAAACTCACACACTCACAAAAATAATAGAGAAGAAAGGAAGAGAGCTCAGAAAAAATGTGTCTTGAAGAAGGAATGAGCTACTCTATTTATGAGTGGAGGATTAAATTTTTTTCAATTTTCATATGTATTTATGAGTAGGATTTGATTTATTATCAAATCATATCAATAAAGAAGAATATATTTAGATTTATTTCTTTATTTCCTTATAAATATCCAAAAAAACTAACATGTTTTTGGAATAAGCAACTTATCCATTAAGGACAGACTTTTTCTTTAACAAATTATAACCATTATTATTAAAACTCTTGCTTTCCACGTTCTCGCATGAGGATGCTCTTTTTGTGAAATTTGGATCAGCATCAGATTTTGTGTGAAATTAGTTAAAACATTAATTTTTAACCATTAGATTATCTCAATGATTAAGATCATGCTAAATACCTCAAGTCATATATATATATATATATATATATATCTATTGTGAGGTATTGTGAGCATGATTGACCAGTATGTGATTCAATCCGAACTGTCTAAATAAATCCATGTGAGGAGTAGTTTGAACACATGAAGTCTCATATTGCTTAGGGAAAATGCTTTTTAAAAGTATAAAAGAAGAAGAGTATGCTATTTCTCAAAAGATGGTATGGAAGGAAGATTAAGTAAGTTTAAATATTAATTATTTAATATTTAAGCACTTAACACGTGGCGTGTCATGATCGTTAGATTAATCTATTGATATAGATTTGATCTGGTTTTAAAATTCAAACCAAGATTTTATTTTTATTTTTTTAGTTTTCCAAAATGTTTCATACTTATTACAAACGTTTAGAAATTAATCATTAATGTTTGATTTCTTCCCAACATTCAGAAACGGCTAATTTATGGAATTAATTGAGTTTTAATATTTAATTAATTTATTTGGTTACAAAAGACAGTAGATTAGACCTGAATTGATGCACAGAAAATATTCTCTAATTCCTTCTTCTCATATTCTCTCTAGTTTTCAGTTCTATAATTTTTGTTGAGACACGGAAGTTACTATTTATTACCTTAGATACTTGTGATAACTTTTAGGGTAGTTCATCATATTTCAGTAATACTTATAGTGGGGGTAAATAATATCTTAAGAAAAATGTGATTATTATACGCTTTTGGGCACGGCCTGATTATTATATTACGTTTCTTACAATCTAAAGGTTAAAAATTATCATTCCGAAAAACTTTACAAAATCTTTACTTTAGATGACTTGTGTGTCACTTTTCCTGTGGGCGTTTCGTTCAAAGTAAACAGTAGAAAGCAACTCAGCAATTAAGAAAATGAGATCCTATCTACATTAATTGTTTTATTGCCCAATAAATTGCTGTGGCAATAAATTATCCATGCAGGCATGTATTGGGAGAGACATTTAAGTGAGACTATGTTCATAAAGTTTAGATCTCCTGTGTATACTCATATTCTTTTTCTTTCATCTTCTTCTGGAATACAATATATAGGAACAAGTTTTCTGTTGTTTCAACAACAAATTTGAACTATTCAAATTTAATATCAACATCTCATATATTTTATTTTTTTAATTTTAATATTTTTTTAAAAGAAGCAATATACAGAATAAAAGTAACCTTTAAAGTGTAATTTTTTTAAAAAAAAACTAATTTTAGAAAACACAAATTTTGAAATATGAAATTTGAACCATCTAAATCAAACTTGGGTATATAGTACAAATCTACTGCTGTAAACCACATTAGACAATTTAGGTTCCAATATGTATAACGATTTTTATGAGAACTTGATTGGTCAATAAATGATATTTTGTCTCTTATTTTCGTTATATTATTCTCAGAGTCACAAGTTCAGCCTAAAATGAAATGCATTGATAAAATCATAAAATAACATTAGAATTGAATATCCGGGTCATTAATAATGTTAATATATTGTGCTCACAAAAAAAAAATAATGTTAATATAATAAAAATGTTAACCCACTTTTATTCGAAACTTATGTTTTTCTTCTCATTAAATTCTACATTATAATATTTTAGATATGTTAGAATTATGATAAGTTTAATAATAACAATTTAGTAGATAACACAAATTAATGAATATTAATAAATCATATGGTTTATAACTTATGAATAGTATAACTTACTATAAGTTTTATATTTTATTCTTCTTACAAAAAAAAATCAACTTTTATGAAGGGCGATCTCACATGCAAGTGATTGATCACATACAAACATTTTATATATGTGAGTCGTGCAAGTTTCAAGTTTATCCATCTCACCTTCAAATGTATTGCATATGAAATGCTTTTGAACTGAAAATAAATTTAAGAATATAAGAAAATTTTTTATGTCTGGAAGTTATAAGGCAGTTCTTGGGATGAGATGTGATCAAGTAGCTAGAAAGATAATTACATTTTAGTTATTGAGCTCAATATGAATGAAGTATATTAAAGCTTCAAATGTTTACAATTCGGTCAAATTAAATATATAAATTACACTTTTTGTTTGGAAGACCACAACAAATAATAAACCAAGAAAGATAATTTTTTACCAAAGATACAAAATCATGAGAAAAAGTTACGATAAATTAATACCACACATAAAAAGAAGCAAGTGTACTTGTGTTCTCTTTGTAGAGCTTCTGGTAATGGCTTCTGCGATGGGAATGAAGAATTGGAGAAAATAAAGTATGTCCTAATCATTCCTTAACCATTTTGACGAATTATTTCCATTGTCATGAATAAATGGACGATATATTAATCTTATGATAAGATTATTATGGAGCAAATAAAATGAAGAACATACATTTTATATGTGGAAAGCTTTGGTTCTAAATAATTACATTAAATACTTGAGAAGAAGCTAACTATAATTGTTTGCGGGGTGAAACACCGTTACACAAATATATAAATGCATGCTCAATTCACCCAAACCAAAGTTGGAATACACATCCTCCGAATATTGTGTTTCTTTTTTTTTTTTTTCTTTTGGCCAATCATTGTATTTTCAGTTTTTACCATGCGTGTGTGTATCTAATTTAGACTTTGATAATTGAAATTTGAAACACATTTATTTTATTAAAAATAAAAAAATTAAATATCCAAAGGTGTTAAATGATATACTTTCTTTGGTCCTTTTTATAAGAATCAATTAACAACCTCACACACATTAAAAAATACAATTAAAATTAATTAATGACTATAAATTTATATAAAACTTTCAAAATTTTACACTATTATCCTTATTAAAGTTTATTAAATTATTGTAACTCCACTTAAATCTCTCTCAATCCATCTCTAGCTCATTTCAAGCACTTTTTTGTTTTTGCCAATAATTACTTTGGATTCAGGCTCCTAAATAATCTTTTACATTCCATTGGGCTGGAGTATTCACCCAACAGTTAACACAAATTCATACTAATCTCTGAAAGAAATTGTAAATTTGATCTTTGAAAGTTAGTAATCCATAAGTCCTAACCCAACAAAAAGTTTATTATCATTTCTGTCCTTATTTGAATTAAACTAAGAATTAAAATGATAAGTGTTGAAGACATTGATGTTAAATTAATAACATTAAAATCTTCCAATAATGAATATTTCGTTAATTCATTAATTCTTGTTCACTACCAAATAATAAAATTCTCGAAAAATTTTCCCCAGAAAAAAATCGCCAACACTGAATTTGTGCATCATTTTGACAAATTTAAATCTTTTCAATTTTTAATCCCCTCAATTATCTCAATTTTAATTTTTGGCCATTAAACCTACCTAATGGTCCATATCGAACATTTTTTTTAGGTATGTAATTGAAATAAAATGGTAAATAAATGGTTATTATATCGATGATTTAATTTATAGATGTGTCATCTAAAAATGGGGGGAAGTAAATATTGTATATTCCTAATTTAGTAAGAGAGGAATAGAATGATACTTCAAATCAATCCAAGAGCTAAAAATTAAAATTGACACAAATTGAGGTAACTAAAAACTGAGAGGATCCAAATCGGTACTGTCATGGAATTTCTTTCTGTGAGAGTCCACAAGAAGTTCGAAGGTTGCATAGACTAACAAGTAAATTCACTTCCTTAAAAAAGAATGTCCGTGGTACTATCGTGGTAAGAAATTTAATTTTTTTATGTAAAAATTATATATGAACAAAAATATACTTTTTAAAGTCATATAGTTATGTATTTATACAGTTTTTATCATTTTAATACTAAGGAGTAGATCTCTACAACCATATAGTTATACAATACTAGAGAAAAAATACATCAAGAAAATAATGCATAATAGGAACATTATATTACGCGCTTCAAATCAGTTGGGCCCTTGAAAAAGCCCAAGTAAACAAGCCCACAGCTCGTGTAGTTTGAACTCTGATAGTGATACTCAGCTAGGTGGCTCAGGAGTTTTCGAGGACAGGAAGAGAGAGAATTTGAATCAGTGAGGAATCCATCTTATAAATGGGTGTTCAACCAGATCATCATCACGGGAGGGAACAATCCTTGAAGAAATTCTTGGATTCCACGACATGCACTACCTTAAATTAATTATATAAGGTTATCATTACTTCCCTCTCTTTCTTTCTTTCTTCATCTTTCCTTTCAATTAGGGAATAAGGACAAGCCTCATATCTGAAAAGATTGAAAATGATATGAGGTATAAATATCTGTGGTAATCTTGATCAATTAGTTTGAGATATTTTGGTAAAAAGGATACTCCACACAAAAACTCAATAAGATATCAGAGCCTAATAGCCGATCATGACAGAAAAATCCAATAAAAGAAGCGGGAATATTAGAATACAGTGACAAGTTCCATGCCTGAAATAATTGAAAAGGATGAGGGGTATAAATGCTTGGAGTAATCTTAATTAATTAACTTAAACTATTTTGGTATAAAAAATGCTCCAAATACAAATTCTCACAAAACTCAACATGTTCGTCCCAGCTATACCATGTTCCAGACAACAGGAAAAAGGATTTGGTTTCTCTTCACTTTCTTTTTCTTCCACTCTCTCCATTTTCATTTCAACCATTACATAACAACAATTTAGACTTATTCATTTATTTTTTTACAATTTAATATTTGAGTAATTGGGTTGAGAATAGTAGAGAATGAATTAAAATAAAAAAAAACCTAAGAAATTATGAAGCCAAATTGCTAAGGAAGTATAAAAAACAAAACATTAATAGATGAGAAAACAGCTTTCATTCTTCCATGCTTATACTAAGTCATGGTCCTTCGATTTCCAATATCACCCGATCCATTTTAACATCAAGGTGAGAACAGAGCCAAAAACAATCAGGACCAAAAAGAGAAGAGGTAACACCTCGTCTGCTTATTTGATTATGTCCACTGACTTGGTCCATCGAGAGAAGAGTATACTCCCATCCACAAATCACAAACTCAACTCACCAACCTCTGGTCCCAAGGGCTCAAAGACGGCTTCAACTTCTTTCTCATCCACTTCCTCCAAACTCAACGGTTTCCATTTGGGGTTCTGCAGGAGAATTACCATAATACTTATTGTAGTGAATAGTCAATCATATATTCCAATGATGTAATGAGAAATAAGTTGGTCCAAAAAATAAGACAATATGGATTCATACTACTAGCACGAAGAAGGAATATATGCAGAGAAAGCTAGATGCAATTACTTTCAACTCTAGATACTTGAAGCTTATGAAGAAAGAATATTAGAGGGCAAAAAACATGCATAGTTTTGCACGATTTGACCAAAACCTGAAGCAGCACTCCCACTTTTTTCAGATATGTAAATGGAACCTACATTAACCTAGTTAACTGAATGACGCCACAATTTCTCTAGCAGACTAAAATTATGGAGTTAAGAGAAGAGGGAACCTGATCTTTGTCCACTATTACAGCTCTAACACCTTCAGCAAAATCATCTCGAAGAGAAGACCTTAAGGCAATGCGATACTCCCTTTTCATTACACCATGTAGCTGAATTTACAAAAATACAGGTGGTATATAAGTGTATGAGAAGAGTGATAACAACAGAAAGCAAAATATAACGTATTCAACAATTGCATACTCACTGTGGATAATTCATTGTCATTTTTGCCTAGTGCAGAGGCCACTCCAGAGAAGTGCTTTTGTGTCAAGCTAAGTGAAAAAGGAGCACCTTTTCCTAGACCTCGGAGGGCTTCATTAGCCCACTCCGCAACTAGAAAAGGGAATAGGCAAATGAATATCACAGTAACTGGAAAAATAAGCAACAAAACAAAATGCTCCATTGAACACATTTAACGGACACACTACTCATTGCAGTATGGCATCAAAATATATATATTAGGTCAATAAGCATACCAGTGGGATCGTCACTTGATTGGTGCTGTTTAAGCTCTTCAATTGTCTCGGCAACTGATTTATTTGATCCAAAGGATGAAACTATCTGAGGTAAAAGCTGCTTCAACTGTGCCTCAGACTCAGGGTTAGACTCATATCTGGCTAAAAGCAATATGATGTCCTGATGCGGATCCTCGGAACTGCATAATCAATGGACTTGTTTTAAGATCTTTTTCTTTTAAAATTCATGTGTATACTCACAACTGCTGCATTCCATAATGTATCTGACGATTTAATATGTTTTTCAATAACCATAGAACAAGCTTATAGCTACCCTGTTAGTGAACAGTGTAGTATATGCAGTACATGACTTATATGCCCCTTCTTTTTTTACCAAACTTATATATCCAAATAAACATTTCTACGAATTAATTACATCAACCTAATCTAATGAAAAGTTAATGCAAAGAAGAGTCTTAAAAATACAATGGATTTCAGAATTCCACATAGCCCAATAATTAAATCAATGGTTGAGAAACTACCATAGGCAAGCAAAATGGAAAATTTATATTTAATCACTATTTTCTCTCTTTTCCTTGGGGAACATAAGTCACGAAAGGATCATGCTGAGACATACAAGGTAGTTGCCAAAAGGGCCTCCTTGAATAAACCTAACTTTCCAGATGGCACATAATGTGTTCCTAGTCCAACATATATAGCATCTGAAGGAGTGGATATCCTTTTTCCAGTCAATCCAAGATAAGCACCTGCGATTAGAAAATTTTTCAAAATAACCTGTGAATCAGAGATCCTACAAGAAAGCAAGCGGAAGAACCTGTCATTGTGGCATGCCTCACCAAGCTACTTCTGAATTGTCTTGAGGTGAGTATTTTGAGGGCAAAATTAGGACAAAATAGTGCACAAAAGAAGAAAAAACAGAAGGAAACATACTTTGGCCACCCTTGTGAACATCATTAGCTTGTCTAATAAAAGCAATAAACAAAGAGTAACTCTCTACCCTAAAATAATAAAAACTTACCAACAGATCCTCCTCCTGGACTTTGTGCTGCTATATAAGCAAAACCAACATCTGGAAACAAGCCAATTCCATTTTCTGGCATTGCAAGAAGAGTTCTCTGAAATATGACATGTAATGAAAATAATAGTCAACAATATCTAAAATGGCCATTTCATGCATAATATTACACACATATGATATGACTAAACAAGGCCACCATCACAAGGTCAGCATACCTCCGTTATGATTCGAAAGCGGCCATGACAAGATAGACCAATTCCAAAACCCATCGTTATACCATCCATGAGACTTATATATGGCTTCTTGTACTCAGAAATTTTGCAAATTAAAGAATACTCAGCAGCAAAGACCTGAAACATGCATAATAGGACATAATTTTCACATTATGTACTAACAGGTAATGCAGTAATGCAAGATGAAGTGAAACACAATTGACATATTGTTAACAGCACTTCATGAACAGATCACATTCCAAAGTAATCATAAACACATCAAGAACTACATAGGATGGCCCCAGTGTCAAAACCTTGCCTTCTAGATTACAAGGAGGAGCATGATACTTTGCAGGACTAGGGATGGATGCTGGTGATTAGGATAACCAAGTATAAAAGGGTTAAAATTTCTCATGATCTTAATTCCCTGCAATAAACAATCCATTAGAGAATTTGCATGGTGATTGTGACTTGGGTAGTATGGGATGTCCAAGTCCCACATTGAGTATTATGGGATGGTCATTGGAGTATATAAGTGGGTTGGTTTTCCCACCTCAATAGCTAGCTTGTGGGGGAGGATTCTCTATCCCACTTGGGTAGCCATCAATGGTATCAGAGCCTAAGCGTTAACTGTTCCGAAAAAGGTTATCCATGGAGGGTTCTGACTAGGGGAAGATTTTGACCGATAGGGAAGTCTAGTAAAGTGTCACCGAGTGAAGTGCCGTAGTGTATAGCCACCGGGACTTGGCTCTTAAGGGGGCCCAATTGATGGGGAATTGTGTAGTATTAGATGCTCAAGTCCCACATTGAGTAGTATGGGATGCTCCATGGGGTATATAGCTAGGTTGATTCTCCCACCTCAATAGCTAACTTTTAGAGGAGGATTTTCCATCCTACTTGAATACCCATCACATGGAAACTACGACAGCATATGCACACCAAGGAAGCAGTCAGAGCAACAGTGAAGAAGGTGGTATGGTGAATCATCTTGGATAAAAACTTACCAGCGACTAAGGACAATGATTTAATCATCTCAAGTGACTAGAGATGTACTCTTAGCTAGGGAGATTTCTGTTTGAGGATGTTGCATGGAGACACAAAGAGGATCCAGCTCTTCTGAGATGTGAAGAATATCTTGTCATGTTAATGGGCAAGGATGAGATGGGGAAGTGGTATGATCATGTATTTAACTCTTTACCCGTATATTGCCTAACCTTTTGAAATTCAATAAAGTTGGTTGATTATTAAAAAAATTTTAAAAAAAGAAAACCCATCATAAAGGACATGAGGCACTACAATTTCCAATCAGAGGAAAAAGCAAGAATAAGGAGAAAGAGGGAGGAACTTTAGAGAGAAAAAATGACTAAATAAATAGATTTTCAAAATGTCTGAGACTTAAGCTACTTTAGGGCTATTCATAGGGAGTTCAAATTATAAGAACAGAAAAAAAAAAATAAAACGACAGAAAAGAAACAAGCAGATAAAAGTCAGAAAATACATGAAACTAAAATATCTCTAAATTCGTGTTTCCTATGCCTAGAACAAGTTCCATCATTTTAGTTCATATTCTCTTCCCGTCCTCCATCACCCTGTATCCTGATATTGATGTAATATGCATCAGAAGATGACGATGATGATGGACAACTAAACAAGATATACATAGTGATGCACAAATCATTGTTGCAATCAGATGAAGCTATCTTAATATGCTTGAGGAGAAAACGGCAATGAAACCTTTGGCACTAGAGGAGTGCTTTTGTCCTTTTGGATTTCAGCAGCAACGCCTTTGATATCCATTCCTGCATAGATAAACTACGGTGACCCTCACAACCTGACTTAACCTTCAACACCAAATAGCATGAAATCTTTTAAGGAGGAAGGGGGAAAAACTCTTTGCAAGAGAAGCCAACTTCAATATGTATTAAACGGCGTAGTATGCTTCAATATTTATTTCTAGATTACTCAATCATACCTGCAGAAAAGGCACGAGCAGAGCTGCTATCAACTAGAACACATTTTACTCTTGGATCCAATTCCCATTCATCAAGATAACTTTTCAATCTTAAATCCATATCTGCTTCACAAATTGGCCAAGTCAATGTAAAGATAAATCTTATAGCCGAAGAGAACTTGATTGTCGTCCAAAACAATAATATAATTTAAAATGGTAATTGGGAAGTAAAGAAAGAAAGGTGCCATATTCCGACGCATAAAATCAACCAATCCGTATTCATAATCCCTAAGCATCATTCTTCCCAATGTCGATAAAAAAAAAATCCCCAAAATATCATCCCCTCCATTGCAGAAAAACTAATATGATCCATCCCACTTCTACTTTTCAGTAAGTGACGAGCTCTACATTCTTCTAATAACAATTGGATGAAATCAGCAAGAACCACAGGAGTTAGAGCGATCACACGACGATAGAAAAGAAAGAAAAGGGAAACCTAGGCTCATGGCGTTAAGGGCTCTGGGGCGATCAAGGGTGATGACAGCGACGCCGTTTGGTAAAACGTTGCCCTTCACGAACTCTTCGACGGAAGAAGCCATCGAGGCAATGGGACGGAAGAAAGGCGATGTCTTGGTGAATTTAGAGAGAGAAGAGTAACAGAGGAAACTGAGAACACGAAGGGGAGCTCCACCACCACCAAGTACGCTTCTCATTCTTTTCTGGTGATTGATCACAGTAAATCGGAATGTCTGCGGTTGCGGGAAGTGATATTTCCTTCGCTTTGTTGACGTTTCCACCCCCGCTAGTTAGTTGATATTACGTGGCTGCACCCGTGTTTGATTATGTCGTCGAAGGTTAAATTAGACTCCAAAATGTTCTCTAGGTAAACATCAACCTCAACGATAATAACAATCATCATCATAAGTACAATAATTTTACTAAACAAAACTGACGGCACGTGCCAATGCACAAATTATAAAAAAATATATAATAATATTCATACTATGACTTAATATCGATTTTACATTTTATATTAATTTTAATTGATATATTGTTGATATATCAATTTTGGTATTAAATGAAAAAATATTTTTCTATGATAATCATTATATGGCTGTTGCTGTTGTTATTATTTAATTTTATAATATATATGTGTATATGTTTATTAATTTTAGAAGGATACAAATTATTTTTATCTTGTTATTAGTATTTAAATTTTAATAGTTAATATTTTACATGCCAAACATAATTTTATGATGGGAGATATTATTGTATTGTATTTTTGTTGTCAATTAATAAAATTTTATACCTAAAATAAGTAATATACTTATATTTTTAAACATATTAATTAATATGCTTTATTTATTCTGTCTAAAATATATTTTTAAGTTTAAATATATAAATTTCAATAATAAAATGATAAATATACTGCTTTGAGGGAAAATTTGGGTTTATGACCTTCTAAGAAAAATGTTGTAATTTGCGATCACAAAACAATTTATTGAGAGAGAAAAATCAAGATTCTCAATTTAAAGGTTATTTTTGAATGATTTCCAACCCGTCCACAAATTTCTAACTTATTCTTTAATATTTTTAGCCTATCATTTACAATTTACAATCCTATGATTCAAATGGAAAGAGAATAAATGTTCAAGTCACATTCAACTAATCCGCACAAAGATTTTCAATTAAACCTATAAGATTTCCAACATGCTTTTTACAAGTTTTAACCATAGGGTTTTGAAGGAGAGAAAACAAGTGTCTAAGCAATTATATACCTCAATTATATAATGATATTTGAATTTAGCTTCAATTAAAAGCCTTGATCCTCCCTGTACATAACCCATTTTGTGGTCACAAAGTCAAATTATTTTTTCTTAAACCTTAATTTTCCCCAGTTTTAACATTTGAGTTTATGTGCGGGTATAAGTAATACAACATATAAGTTAACGTCAGCTCCTCCTAGTAATATTTAGTGGTGGATATCTTATTCTATTTTCTATATAATGTGTTTCTCCATCATAATTTTGGGGGATTTGGGAAAGAGATGAGTGGAGGGAAAATTAAAATTTTCTATTGTTTGGTTTAATAAGCTTAAGGGAAAGTAAAAATTGAAATTATCTCTTTTTTAATTCAATAAGTTGAAGAGGAAGGATAGAAGGGATCCCTTTTCCTACAAAACTAAGGTTGGGTATGGTAAGTTGGAAACTACCTTTTGAAAAGAGAATTGGAAAAAAAAATTCCTATTTAAGTGAATTTGGTATGCAGGAAGGTAGATTTTAGGGAAAGCCACTTTCTCTATTTTGTGGGAACCAATTTACTTAAAAAAAAATGAGGAAAGTGGTTATTTTTTTGAAACAAAAAATTAATGGCAAATTTATTTCTTTAAACGCTTTTTTAAAAAAGTATTTGTGTCATTTAGTTATTTCTTTTATTTTTTATTTTTAAACACTTTTATTTTCCTATTGATATACCAAACATACATTTAGATTGTAAAGTTATTTTCTAAAAAGATCTCTTTCCATTCCTATTCCTATTCTCATTCTTATTCCTTTTGTCATTTTATACTACACGTAACATAAGAGATTTGAAAACAAAATGGGTAAAAAAAATTATGATAACTCAATTAGCCTAACTTTTCTTTTTCTATCATTCCAAAATTGCCTTTAAGTAAATTTATAAAGAATCATGCGCCATTTTTTTGGAAAATAAATAATATATATGAGATTTATTTATTAAGTAAAATGAAAAATATTTATTATATGAAATAAAATAAAGATGAATTATAATAACTCTATTTTAGTTTATGAAGCAATTTTAATTATCAAACATGAATTAATAATGATAGTCAATAACAAAAAAAATCCATACTTTTATAAGTTACCTTCATTCAATATAATTGATCTAGGAATTAAACTCCATAATATTTATTAAATTTCAACATTTTTAAGGACATTTTGGATAAAATAAAATTGTTGACCTTATTTAGTGAGATAAAATTAATGTTATTATTATTTTGGATAAAATAAAATTAAATACATTGCATAATTTGTAAAATGATTTATATTGTGAAACATAGATTTTTAAAATATGTGTCTTATAAAATAAATGGAGAAAACACTTTAAAAGATCAAAAAATAAAATGAATAAATGTATAATCATACATTATTATTATTATTATTATTTTCCCCTCCAACTAAAACAATATTAAAATCCCTTTCCTCGTGAAAAAGAGCAAAATGTGTAACTTTGTTTGTTCGGAGGATGATGATATTTCTTGGGTTGGTGTGTCTGTGTGTTCTTTATGCTTCGCCGGAATTGTTTGATGGCTCCGGTTGATGTGCGTGTTATGTAATTCGATGTGTGTTGTAAGCTTGAGTGAATTTGGTTTTTGTAACCTATTCGAACGCAAGTGACTTTATTTCTTCTAATCTTCTGTTTGCATGCACAGATCAAAGCGAATAGCGCCTGTGCCGTCTCATCTCTTTGTTTTTTTTTGTTATTTAATATTTAATACCTAATATTACTCCTTCACACGTGCCTCTGAAACGCACCGTATCATCCATTTGCTTCATTAATCGACCCGCAAATAATGTCTATTAGCTCTCCCCTTCGAATCACCCTGAGTTCTCTTCTGTGAATCATTTCTTCAGATCTGTGCTCCTAAGTCTTAGATCCTGTGTGAGTAGGCTCTCATCTCTCTCTTCATTTCTGGTTTTTCTTCTGATTTTGTATCTCGGATGGGATTAGATGGGTCCTCTCTTCGTGGACAACAAGTTTACTTAACTGCCGAGCTCACAATTTTCTTGCTTCTTTTTGCAGATTCGAGAGTTTTTGTCTGCCTTACAAGATGGTAAATCTTCCTGTCATTTCTAAATTCCTTGATCTGTTATTTTTAGATTTGCTTACGTTTTGGTTGATAATTGAGTTGGAAACTGTACTCCTTCCTCCATTCTGATGCTTTGGTAATTTATGATCATTTTAATGCATTGTGCACCCTAATATCGCTTTGGCATATAGATTAATAATTTATGACCATTTGGATACATTGTGCAATTAACTATATGGTTTTGTTTAATTTCCGTGCTTTTTATTGATCCGCGTCTATTGCATATTTTGTTCGTTGTCCTATGGCCACTCCAGTTAGTGCCTTTGTTTGAATCTAGTCAGTATCCATGATCTTATTGCATCCAATGGGAAGTTCTTAAAATATTTCGTAATCTGTTTTAAATCCTTGAATGGGACATTTTTGCCATCATAAATTTCTAGCGTGAATCTTCTTCAAGATTTATGGTAATGTTGGATCTTCTGGATTACCTTCGGTGCTTGGTTTACTTAGCTCGTTAACAGCTGTTGCTCTTTGTTCATATTGATTGGCTTAACTTGCTTGTATAAGAACAGTGGATCTTGAAGTTAGGCTGCCAGGCTGGGTTTCTTTCTCTCCATCTATTGCTTTGCATTGTTGAAGTGCCTATATTTCCTATTAAATGTTGATTTTTATCTTTGTTGTATCTGTCATACAGGTTGTACTTGCTGCATCCGTTGTGAGCAAATCTGGTAAAGGTGAGTTCTTTTAGTCCCTTTTTTTGCCCTTTGTGTTTGTGGCTATTTATACTGAGTGGGTATGTTAGGCCTGCCTCGTGTCAATTCTTTTACCTCAGTAAATAGCAAGTTCACTTTGGGGAATAGAAATGTAATAAATAAGCTGCTGTCTATGTTATTTTTTTTTATTAACTAGAGTATTGACATAAGCAGAGCTTTATGATTTTTTTTCTGTGAATTTGGAATTGCATGCACTACTGTAACCTGTGAGGCTGTAGCTGATCCATAATGTTGATTGGTTCTACCATTTTTTATTTTGTAAAAAACTCCTTCAGTTTTTCCAGCTGCTCAGCATAGAGCATAAAGCTATGAAATCCTTCTCTTCCACTAACTTTTCAATTTTTAAGTGGTTCATATTGGCAATAGCTACGTTTTATTGATAGGGACAGGCCGGACAGCCTTATTTTCTTTTTCAGGTGTAAAAGATTTCATAAGTACTTTCCCTGTTTATTTTCTCTACTTAGGATAAACTTTCAGAGGTTAATGTACAGCCAGGTCTTGAATTAATTTTGATATCATGATTGCTAAATTTTTATGAATTCAAGATTAATTCTCTTTACAAATCCATGTTTTAATTGCAGTGCTAGTATCAAGGCAGTTCGTAGATATGTCACGTATAAGAATTGAGGGTCTTCTTGCAGCCTTTCCCAAGTTAGTAGGCACTGGAAAACAGCACACATATGTTGAGACTGAGAATGTACGCTATGTTTACCAGCCAATAGAAGCACTGTACCTGCTTCTTGTAACAAACAAGCAGAGCAACATACTGGAAGATTTAGAGACTCTGAGACTTCTCTCCAAGCTTGTATCCTTTTAATGATGCTTTAATACTGACATGTTATGTTCTTAATCTTGTTTCTTCTGACTGGTTGGTTTTCTTTCTCCTCTGTGATTAAGGGCATTGTTGACCTTGTCATGAATCTGGCGTGGGTTTTATGTCCAAAATCCAGAATTTTATACTTTATTTTTCTTCTCATACTTCCTCTCATTTTGGCTTTTACCTGTTAGATTTTTGTTGATATAAACATCTAGTGCATTATCGCTTTTTTGTTTTTTAACTTAAGAAGGCATTTAACAATATTGGTTCTTATAGGAAGGCTCAGGAGAGTTTAAAAATGATCAACTTATTTACAATAGAAGTTAGTTTAACTTGTATAAGATAGGTGTAGAACCATTTCATGAAAATTTTGATGGAGATGTGCATAAAGCAGTTCTTTCCTTAAGATTTTTAGGTGCCTGAATATTCTTATTCCCTTGATGAAGAGGGTATCTGCAAGAACGCATTTGAACTGATTTTTGCATTTGATGAAGTCATCTCTCTTGGACACAAGGAAAACGTGACTGTTGCACAAGTGAAGCAATATTGCGAAATGGAGAGTCATGAAGAGAAATTGCACAAGCTGGTTATGCAGAGTAAGATAAATGAAACAAAGGATGTTATGAAGCGGAAAGCTAGTGAGATTGATAAGAGCAAGGTATGAGTGGGAGTGCTTGTTTCTCGCTGATGTCATTACATTTAAAATTCTTGGATTGCCCTTCATTTATTTAAGTCATTGCATGCTCTTTACAGATTGAAAAGAACAGAGGTGAAAAAGGTGGATTTATGTCTCTACAGTCGATGGGCTCAGGAAGAATTGAGAGTAGCTTCAATGATATGAGCATATCTAGCAGTGGATCTGGTTTTGGAAGTGGCTCTGGTTTTGGCATAACCACTGACATTGATTCATTTTCTACCAAGTCTAAAGGTTGGGTTTTAGTATCCCTTTGGAGTGCTTCTAAATACAATGAGTTGAAACAGGAATTAAAACATTCTGTATCCCAGTCGTGAGTATCATGCTTAAGAGACTCTATCATTACTTAAATAAACTGTTTGTCCGCATATCTCTACTTTTGTGTGTGCATGTATCTTTGTGTGTGTTCAACCACAAACAATATTATTTTTCATGTCCAAACATGGAATTGAATCATTTATAACGTAATGTGATTCAGGTTACCCATGACTATACTATTGTCATTTACTATTAATGTTTTTTTTAAACCTTTTTTGTTTTGTCATGGTGTCTCAGAGATGGAGCTCTTCATTTAAACCAAGAGGGAAAGAAATAGTAATATCATTTAAACTATGAAATCAAATGGGGTTTAAGTTGACAGCTTATTTCTGTTTGATATTAGTTAAGCCCTCTTGACTAGTTCGACATACTTTGGAAACCTAAGTGTATAAGAAAGTAAGGGTAACGGTCCAACAATAGTATCTGCTTTCTTCTTCTCTACATAGTACGAATATGGGTGTAGGATAGTTGTATGGTTGTGCATATTGAAGTCCCAAGGTTGTTTCACTATTAGTGAATGATTTTTGTTCAAGACAGCTTCATTGCTGTGATAGATGATTAAATATCTGCCTGAATTAACAGATAATTTTGTTATTAGTTACTTATTTAGAAGTGATCTTTTCTTTTTTGTGCTCTGGTATTCTGTTTCCCAGGTCACCCACCTGCATCTGCCACTGCTCCACCAAAAGGTTCTGGTATGCAACTTGGTAAATCTCAGAGGACAAGCCAGTTTTTGGAATCATTGAAAGCAGAAGGTGAAGTCATTCTTGAAGATGTTCAACCAAAACTTGGCCAGTCTAGACCAGCTGCACCACCTGCTACTGATCCCGTAACTTTAACTGTTGAGGAGAAACTAAATGTGACACTGAAACGAGATGGTGGAGTGAGTAATTTTGATGTTCAGGGCACATTGTCTCTTCAAATCCTTAACCAAGAGGATGGTTATATTCAAGTTCAGGTATCTTACTTTCTCTGGTTGCCTATACTTCAATGTGTTCTGAGGGATATATTTCCTGCTTGCTGGTTTAACTTAAATATTCTTTTCTTCATAGTTTATTATTATTATTAATGCAAATGTTTTCCTGGTTTGTTTGATCTCTTCAGAAGGGTAGCAGAGGTAGGTCTTATATCAGAGAATTATTTCTTCCTTTCTAGCTGATGTTCTTTTGTTGTTTACTGATTTATTTTAACTATATTTTTTTCCCATTCATATGGTCTTCTCTTGGTTTGCGTCTTTTGCAAGTAAGTTAGCACTTTGGCAATGATATTTAGGGTTAACAGTTGAGTAATTCAAAAACCAGCATGTGTGCTAAGATTCAAGATTCATTTTTAATTATTTTGGGCAAATATGTCAAGGTGATATGTCAAGGTGAGCAGCTTGTGCTGCTGTTTAGTCACTTGGGCTGTCCTAAATGTACAACCCTGGTCAATATATATGTGTAAAATATATGTTGGTTTTGTTCTTTTTACATCAAGAACCTAGATTTCTGAACCAAGAATGACAGCTAAAGAAAACAAAGGGTAGATGAAGAGAGGAATCTAATAAGGGGAGGAGACCAAATAGCAATGGCTGCTCAATTAGAGAGTATGAAACTGAAGAGGAAGATATTGAGGGCTAATAATCCTGTAACAGCGGTGACGGTTATTGTTCCAGGGTTGATAGAGATAACTAGTTTGGGTAGTCTGGTACTTCTGTTGTGTCATGTGGGATGCATGTCTATGTTATTTATAAAACAATTATTGTTTGTATGAAGTGTTATTTTCTTATTGTATGGAGAAAATAAGGTATAGAGAATTGTTTGTTTTTAATACAGTTTTAGACGTGATTGCATCTTGCATCCCTGTTCTATAGTTTTTCTACTGCTTTTTTGAAGCATTGGTTGTTCATGCAAATTTTAATTGTTAGAAAAGAAATATATGCACTGGTGTTTTAAATATTATGACTTGCACTTGCAGATCAAAACTGGGGGCAATCCAGGCATCCTTTTCAAAACGCACCCTAATGTGAATAAAGAATTATTTTCCTCTGAAAATATACTAGGTCTAAAGGATCCCAATCGGCCTTTCCCTTCTGGTCAAGCTGGTGATGCAGCTGGTGTTGGGCTGTTGAAGTGGAGAATGCAAAGCAATGATGAGTCTCTGGTGCCACTGACTAGTGGGTTCTTATTTATCACTAATCTTATACGTCTCTTGTGTTGTTTCGCATTTGTATTATCAGCTTATGGTGTAAAATTTATGTATGCAGTCAACTGCTGGCCTTCTGTTTCTGGAAATGAAACATATGTTAGCATTGAATATGAAGCTTCATCAATGTTTGATCTGCGAAATGTTGTGATCTCAGTTCCTCTTCCAGCTCTTCGAGAAGCACCAAATGTTAGGCAGATTGATGGGGAATGGAGGTTAAATTTATTTATTTTTTAAAATTTTTTTGCTATGAATGAAAATTATGATATCTTTTCCATGATTTGTTTATATTGCATGGAGTTTATATTAAAAAATTTTCTCTGCTACATGTTAATATTTTGATGTCTTGACAACGAACCTATTTACTAGTTGTGTTAACCAAGATTTACCCATCACCATGCACCACTTTTCTTCCTTTCTAATTTTAAGCTTTTGGCTTTTTCTGCTGTACATCAAGCTATGGCTTACATGGATAGGTTTTGTTAAATAGATATTTAGTTGAGAAGATTTATATATTTGCATTTGCTTTGGATGTCTTACATCTCTTTAACTGTCAGTTGAGTGTGAATGAAACTCTTGGTTTCTTATGTAGTGTATTTCTTTTATGGATATATCACAAGGGACTGGAATAATTTGTTGAGTTTATATGTTTTCATTTGGTGTTTGGTTTTCTGGTGTGTTGTCTCCCACTTGGGAGGATTCCCTGTTTATTTCATGCTCTACCTTTATTTGAGCTCTTCATTTGGCTGAAAGTGGGTTGAATGGCATGAATGTGGAGGAAAAGGTTCTGAGACACTTGTCCAATCGTGGTAACCATTCACTTCTTTTTGTGACCTGGTGGTTTAAAATATCTCGAAAGGGTATACAATTATACAATTTGAAGAGGGCTCTCCCCCCACACCACCCCCCCCCCTCTTTTTGGGGCAGTGGGGGGTGTTGTGTTAAGTTGGTTCATGTATTTATTTTCAGCATTGTTATCTGCTTTTATATTGGATTTTTGTGTGGGCTTTTGATAATGGTGAAATGATGGAGATCTCCTTCAGTCTAGGGTTGGGATTCTAGGAGGTATCATTTAGTTAAATTGGAGCCTTCCAAGCCCCATGAGGAGACGTGCTTGAGTCTGGGGATTTTCTGATCTGATTCAGTGATTTACTGTCTCTTTGTTATGTGTCTTGCTCCCATTTCCAAGGTTTTTACCTTAGAGGTTCCAAATTCTGATTGAACTTGAATTTGTTGGGAACCTTAATAATGAAAGGCCACCAGCTCGACATATTTGCTTGTGTTCAGCTCAGTGGATAAAAGGATACCATCCATTGATCCTTCTGGTTCTTGTACTCTGCTATTTAATATTCATTTTAAGGACTAAGTTTAAGGTGTTGTTTGCATTGAGGTGCTGTGTGAAATACCATAAGCTTAACTCTATTGGGGAGGGTTCTTTCAAGTAGGGGAGAATGATGGAGAATGGATAGTTAGGATTATTTATTTTTATTATAAAATAATTAGCATTTTAAATGAAGATATTTTATTAAGATATTTAGATTATCCTTTAGATTTAATTTAGTTTTTTTTTAATTTATTAGGATTTAAATTTTATCTTTTATTTATTCCTAGGATTTAATTTATTTAAATTAGGATTTAGATTATCTTTTATTTAAGATTTTGTTTAGATTTAATATAGTTTAAAAAGAGTTATCTTATCTTAGGACTCTAGTAGAAGTAGGATTTGAGCCCTATAAATAAAAGTCTAATTACTTAGTTGTACCCAAACTTTATTATTGATTTGAATAATATTTGAGATATTTTCAATGAATTTTCTCTATCCCTCAAGTTCTTCTACTTCTCCCTCCTATTTTCTTTATCTATCTACCCTATCCATTCC
This sequence comes from Adenanthera pavonina, assembly GCA_026686845.1. NCBI lineage: Eukaryota > Viridiplantae > Streptophyta > Magnoliopsida > Fabales > Fabaceae > Adenanthera > Adenanthera pavonina. Next base: position 33,563,295 of record JAIVEN010000018.1, read on the forward strand.
GTGTCTTGCATCAGCTGCTCGACCAATGATTTGCTTCAGCTGCATACATCACATAAATCCTTGGCACCTAACATGTGTTTTCAGAGTTTGAGAGTAGTTATCATTTTCCCCCCAGGAATAGTGTTAGCCTGGCTGCTTTAGAACAATCCTTTTGCATCTTTAATGATCAGTGGGCTTTGGCGTATACTTGTAAACTTTCATGGTACTATTGGGGCTTTTGGGAGTAACTAGATACAATTTTTGGCAGTGTTCTCTGTTTGCAAGAATTTGGTGCGTGTGGTGGGAGTGCACTGCTAGACTCATTAGCTTGTGTTTTTGTTTGTAGCTGCTGTAGGATAGGGCTTACTTTTTCGTTTTCTTATGGTAATGGTTTCTGCTCATGATTCTTTTTATTACTGTTCCTATTGTTTTTGTTGCTTGTGTTTATCTGTGTGTTGTCATTTGGGAAATAGTGCGTCATAGTTGAAATGCAAAGGGATTAAAAGGCTCGGTTAAGATAATAGACTTCTTTCATTGTTGTTCTGGTTTGTTTTTTTGTTCTTCTAACATCCTCTTAGGAAGGACTTGTTGAAGTGAATGTTGTGAGGGAGAAGAGAGAAAAAAAGGAAGGGGGAGGGGGGGGAGGGGAATAGAGTATGATCTGCAGTAGTCGAGAAAAAGTCTAGAGGAAAATCTCTCTTGCTTCTGGTAATACTTACAGGTGGAATTAAACATAGTATACAAGACCAGAACAACGGAGGAATAAAAGCTCTTCAATGTTAGGTTAACTCTAACAAAAGGAAAGAATTTCAAAATAATAATTACATTAAAGCCTAAGACTCCAATAAAGTTCCCAGGTGATTGTGACAGACAAGACAATAAAAGATGGGTGCAGATATTAATAAATTCAAAATGGAATTATTTTGAAAATTTGCAATTAATTTGGGATTCCAGACTTGCCCTCTTTCATTGTAATTCTCTTTATGTTTTCAAGTTTCTCTTGTAAACCAAACCATCATGGAATAAAGAAAATTAAAAGGAAGAGCTTTTATTTGTTTGAGGGGACGAGTGCCAAGATAGATCTATTTTCATGTTGGTTTCTCGTTTCATTTTCGTAATGCAGTATTAAAATTTCCCTTGCAGGTATGACTCTAGGAATTCTTTCTTGGAGTGGTCTATTCTTCTTATTGATAATTCAAACCGCAGGTATACTAAATTTCAAGTGGTATTATCAAGAACTGTTTTATACTATAATTATCTTTGTATTCTTGAATGTCTTGTCTGACTCTTATGCATGTGGCAGCGGTTCTCTGGAGTTTGTTGTTCCACCAGCAGATACATCCGTATTCTTTCCAATTTCAGTCCGGTTCTCAGCAACTGAAACATTTAGTGACCTGAAGGTTTGCTCAAATTTTCGACTTTTTTTAATTTTATTTTAGCACTCAGTTCTTGTGGTCATGGAAGTGTAGTGATTCTTGAATTGTGTGTCCATCTTGCTGGCCGAAGTTGATGCATATATTCTTTTTAAGGGAAACCATTACATTATTTACCTTTGTTGAGTGATCATGTCTATATGTTCACTGTCACAGTAACATTTTAAATGGAGAAGTAAATATTATTATCATCTGTAATTAAATTCTATGGGCAAGTAAAAACTCTCATTTAACTGGCCCTTTTGCCATTCCAATTGCAGGTTGTAAACATCATTCCGCAAAGGGGTGGTAATCCTCCCAAATATTCTCAGAGAATTCAGCTGGTCACTGAAAACTATCAAGTTGTGTAGTTGATTATCATTTAGACTCTGAGCTTCAATTCTTGTGCATTTCATCTTACCGGATGTTTTGCCAATAGGTTTTCCTTTGCCAAGCTACATCTCTTGTTATCCGGATGAAATTATACTTGCACCCTGGTTTTTTTGCTTTGCAAGACAGTAAAGAATATTTTGTTTGTCATTAATGTAAACCTTGAGTGTATTAACCCTATAATGGAGCTGACATGTATGGAAGGACCACAACTGCATCAAAGAGAAATAAGTTTTATTTTTTATTATTTTTTTAAAGGGAAGGAGTTAAATGCATTGCAACAGATGGATGGCAAAGGTGATCAAGAGGAAGGTAATTTAGATCCCTTTGATGTATAAAATGGGGCAAAACAAGTTACAATGATGAGTGAAATTAAATATTAAATAAATAATTTTAAAGATGTGAATTGGAGAGGACTATTATACATATATATAATATCAGACACAGAAATGATAGACAGGGAAGCCCTTTTGGGCCTGCGGCTTAGAACAAAGGGAACTCTTCGTATATGTAGTGAACTGGATTGTTATCTAAATAAATAAATGAATAAATAACAAGAAAGAGGTGAGTAAAATGCTTGTGGACCATTTGGGGGAAAAATGATTGTGACAATGATATTTATTTATTTATTTTTATAAGGATAATATTAATATATATTCTGCTGATATTAACCAAAAGAGAATTAACCAATCACCTGCTGTATGTCACAAAGCTTTGGCTGTCCACGAATCAGTCGTGTACTCGTGATACTTGATTTATTAAACTGGAAGTAACTTGATTTTTCTAACAAGGAGGGTAAATGGTGAATCAAGAAAAAGAAAAAACAACGAATGTAAATGATATTGAATAGCATTGCGTTTAATCTATTGCCTTAGTTCAGTAAATCTTCAGTTTGATTATTTTGTGGGAAACGATTCTGAGGCATGAGAATTGCATGGATTCTTTTATTTAGTTTGTTAAATTGCATGGATTTTGTCCAATTTAGAATAGTTTGGAACGTCCAAAAATTGGGCCCAAAGTACAACCGGAATAATGAGCGTTCAACCCAAAACCAGAACTAGGTCCAGGAGGATGAAGCAAAAGCAAGGAGCGGAGTGGTGTCTGGTTGGGCAGTTAAGATGTAAACTCGGTCAATCCGGACCGATCCGGCCCAGATATTCTTTTTTCTTTTTTTTTTTTTAAAAACAAGTGGCATACGGTGTCGTTTTCCTAATTTCCTCCATCATCTTCGACCTTCGTATGTGTCCCCGTTTTAATTTCCCAATCCCATTATGACCATCCCCAAATCCCACCAATTCTCGTCTTCACTTCACGACCAGACTGCTCTCCGACTCCATTCTCTCGCTCTCCGTTGTCGTGGCCGTCGTTTTGTCATTTTGTTTAGTTTTTGTTTTTGGCCTGGTCATTTTTGTCTTGTTGATTTAAATTTTTGATGAAATTGAAATCAGTACTTCTCTGACCCCAAAAAAACAAAGGAACACAGAAGTAAATGTATCGGATCAATTAATTTTTAATAAAAATTATGCTTATTATGACTATATTCGGAAGCGTAAACAATTCCTTGATTTTAATCAATATCATCTACTTATTATTAAATAAGAGTATAGGACTCGTGTCGGGCCTAGTTTGGACACTGTGTTCCAATGGGCTCGGACCAGGCCTGGCCTGATCAAAAGGATTTCTAGAGCCAATTTTGGGGCACAACTTTTTCTCTCTCAGGATGAACTTAGTTTTTTTTTTATCAAAATATTTTTCATATTAAATTCATTAATTTTTCTTTAGTGGATTAGGAGTATCCCTGCTCATAGCAAGTGACCATTCTCCCTAAGATAGTAAGAGTAAAAAGTAGACCCTTTTCAACTAAATTTACTTTATATATAAGAGTTGAAAATCGAATTCCTAACCACTTACTTTAATTTGGGGCACAACTTTTTCTCTCTCAGTTTGATTTCTTCATCTTAGATTTGAGTAAGCACCTAGCTTTTTTTGTATCAAAATATTTTTCATACTAAACCCATTGATTTTTCTTTAGTGGATTAGGAGTATCCCTGCTCACAGCAAGGGACCATTCTCCCTTGGATAATAAGAGTAAAGGGTAGACCCTTTTTAATTAAATTTATTTTATGCATGAGAGTTGGAATCGAATTCCCAACCATTTACTTTAAGGACAAGAACTTCTACTGCTCGCATTAATTTGAGTTGATTCATTAATAATTAATTTATAATAATAATATTTAATAAATCTTCAAATTGAAGTGGGGTATACTCATAATACCGAATCACATGAAAAAAAATTATAATAGAAAATGATAGCTTACATCGGCCAAAAATAAAAAAAATATGGTTTACAAAAATAGGCAAAATGGCCAAGGTTTTCTAACTCATGACTCATGAGACTAAATAAACTCATAAAAATAAAGTAAATTCATAACATAAATTCACATCATGAATCCATAAGATTGCATGAGATGACCTAGGTGATAAAAATAATGTAGAATATTTATTAACTTGCTACAAATCGAACCACAATTCTAACAAATCCAAAAAGTTTATAACCGAATATTTTGCAAATAAATTTTAATAAATAATAAAATTTTAACGTAATACAAAAAGATAACAAGTGAATTTATAAAAAAAAACTTTTATTAAAATCACTCTGGTATGAATTATATTACAATGTTTATATTAAATTCTATTTATTTTGAAATATTAATAATAATTAATAAAATTTGAAATTAGTATGATTTTAATTATATTTTAAATAAATTGTTTGTTGCATATTATATTTTGACTATATAATTATGTATTTTAAAAGTTGTGTATCTCATAAGAAGATTTTTTTTGGCCAACCTCATAAGACGAGTTTAAACTTTAATCACTCTGTAATTTAGAATCTCTCATCCTTATTATTTGGATTATCTTCGATTACTTTTCGAACAGTTATTAATAGAGTTTTTTATGGTTTGCATTCACTAAGAGTAAACTCCTGCTGGTACGAGTGAGTATGACGGTATTCCTCACATGTAATGTAGAATGTTGAGTGACTTTTTTAATTTTTTTGTCTGCTCAAATTTTTTTGTGAGACTCTAGCTTTTACTTTGAGAGAGAAGGGTTTGGGCTAAAATTAACTAGAATTAAATAGGCCAAGCCCATTATGATTGAGAGCAAAAGGAGCAATGGGCCCAATTATTTAAGTGCCCCAACCATTTTAAATCGAACGAAAACGCAACACATTTATTTCTTAAGACTGAAGGGAAACGATAAAGAGAGGTTCGTAAGAAACGGAAGACATGGATCGAAATGTGGATGGAGAGCTACAAATTCTGAGGCACAAAGGGCTTGAACGAATGAGGAGGGCTAATGGTTAGATTTTTTTTTTGGACCAACAATGCTTAGATTTTAATAGACAAAATTGCACGATGTAATTTTGAGACTCAAAAGTGTGTCCATAGATATACTAATTATGTAAATAACATGGATTTTCATTCTCTAAGCAAGTAGTTGAGAGTTAGATTTTTAACTTTAATTTGTTATAAGCAAACATAGTTGTGAGGAATAAAATTATATTGCAAAGGCTTTGTAAATTTCTTCCAAAAGACACCTGAAGTCTTCCGTGAATTTAAAAAAAAAAAAACTTTAAAACCCAAGAAGAAATATTTGCTTCAGCAAAATCAACTTATATTACATAGAAATCTTCAATACCTACTTCCAATTCTTTGTTCCCTGATACGAAGTTTTAAACTCTAAAGCACACGCATGGACATCACCGCAACTAATAAATCTTTCTTCACATTCAACCCAAAATTAAGTACAAACAAACATAACGCTATTTATTTCTACACCACAAACAAACATAAACATTTGAGATTAACACCTACATACTTAACACACACATACAGACGCTGTCTCTTGTACACACACACAGACACACACAAAGTCTATGCTAAAGCAGCCTTTATGACGTCAACAAGCTTAAGGTGTGCAGTTAATTGAGGGAAATGTCCTACAGTCTCTATGATCTCCAAATTACACTTGCCTTTTATTTTCTTGGCCAGGTATAGTGCTACGCTGCGTGGGACGGCCATATCGAAGGAGGGCTGGACGATGGTGCATGGGATCTCAACCTTTTCCAGCCATTCTCTGTTGTCACTTCCAAACACTGTCTTGGCCAATGGCAGTGCCACTTCGCCTCCCATTCCCAGCAAGCAATTCTGGAACTTCTCCCTCGAAACGCCGTCGTTCGGATCCATTGCCACCATACAGAATCTGTACACCCACTCCTCGTAGTTCAACTCTATGGATGACAGTAACTGCTCAATATCTGACTCCGTAAACCCACCTTCGTACTCGTCTGTGTTTAAATACCTTAAATATAAAATAACGTAGCACCAAACAAAGGTACAAGAATTAATACAATGTTTTCCTTATAAGGTATCGGGTTCGAATTTTGTTGATAAAAAAAATCAAGCTAAAAGAATTTTCTATATGAAACTCAACGCAACTCAAATATGTATCAATAATACACCAAGCACATAGTTCTTGCTTACAAAAGAATATTCATTGAACTAACTCACAACGTTATTTAAGGAGTATCAGATAACTCTCACTCAACAAAGTAGACATAAGAAAGCTTAACTCAAAATGTATTATATTGCTTACAATATATATGAAATACAGGGAATTTCCTTATCGATCTTCAAGAAACAATGGAGAGTTGTCTGTAACAATCATGACATACTGATATTTTATGTATAAAGTAATTATTTTTCATTAATGATACATAGATGAATATTCTATCTCTATAATATATATATATAGGATTTCTTTTTCTTATGATTCTTTATTACATATAATTTACAATTATATAGAGTCTTGAAAATCTAGACTGAACTTATAAAATATATATTAGATATATGTTAATTAAGTCTCTCATGTCGGAGCTAAATTAATGTATTAAACAACACATCATAAAATGGAGCTTTTTCGTTATGAAATAGGGGTAGCCAGCAAACTAAAGGGTGGTTAAAAAGGAGCCGTGTAAGGATAAAACTTTCAAATCAGAATTTCCAAAAGGTATATGCCAAATTCAAGTCAGCAAAGTAGGGGGGAGAGAGAGAGAGAGAGGAAAATAATGTTTTGTTTTTACAATTAAAAATGTGAACTTGTGTGGCTTCACTCTAATATCCAATTTCATTTGTCTTTCTCCCTATATTTATATATGTGTGTGCGCGCGTGTGTGGGTGGGTGTGTTTATTTTGCGGATGAAAGTACAATTTTCAAGTTGCAACTATCCCACTATCTCAATAACGATATTGAATCAACCACAGCCACATATGGGTCAAATAAAGGAGCCTCAATGTTCAAGAAAAATCTTTAATTCGAATTTTAAGAATAAAACAATTAAGTTGAGAAAGCTTCTTCATATTTTAAATTTAACACAGCTCAAATTTAAATTAATTAAGAATACCAAGTACTCCCCCAGTTGGCATAAATTTTCGCTATAAAACTTTTTACATAGACCAATAAAATTATTAATTACATATCTTATATTTTAGTAAAATGTAATGATATTGTGCTAAAAGAATATTAATTTAAATGTTTTATTTTACATAAATAAAAGGTAAAACAGTAAAAAAAAGAATAATTAATGCTCATTAAAATTCTAAAATAACATATTTTGAAAAATTACAAAATTCTCAAAGTGACAATTTACTAAACTAATGAAGTAATTGGTGATTTTTAAAAAAAAAAAAATAATGAAATTGAAAACATGAGAATCCAAGATCATTTGAAGTTTCTGAGCTTATCCGAGACCACAAGTATTGAGTGACTCATTTATCGGATGTTCCCGGAGGCACTGATTGGTTCATACAAAAACACAGAGAGAGTAAGGATAAGCATCGATCTATCCTATGATGTAATTCATTTCTGGACAGTGAAAATTTTTGGCGATGTGGATTAGGTGCTTTTCCACTTTCTAGTTAACCTATTTCACTATTAAAATAAAACTATGGATTCCTCTAGTGCCAATGGAAAAGTTTTTGGGAGATAACTCTAATACTCAATTTTTTTGACCATTTGTTGTGCTGGAAAGAGACAAGGGAAAAACAAGGAGAATATCAATTTAATGCAATAACTTCAATGATCAAGCTAGGAAGGAATTATTGATAGGAATGAGTAAATATACAGTAGTGATAATGGATTGAAGGTTAAAATTTGGGCTTTATTTGTTACTCATAAGATCACTCTAACCAAATTACGTGGTTTAAAGATGAAAATTAAAATTAGTAAACTATCTCAATTGCTCTAAAAATCATAATATTTTTTTTAAATTATCTTTATTTAATCTATTTCTCTTTGAGATATATTAAATATGAGTATTTTTTAAAAATGTATAATAAATACTATATCGTATACTATAAAGGGTATTTAGGATGAGGATAAAAGATCCAATATCTATAACCAGAGAAAGTATTATTTTACAAAAAAAGACAAAATTTAAAATGATTATATGCGAAAAAAAAATAACATGACACCTATTAAAAAAATTGGTTAAAAATCATTTAATGTGATACAAATATATATAAAGAAGAACGATAAAGGCGTCAGTGAGAATAGTATAGATTATATGGTTTTTAGTTTAGGAAAAAGGGGTAAAGATAGATCAAGAAGGTCATTTAGGAAGGTTATTAGAAGGGATCTTATGGTAAATGATCTATATGAATTTATGGTTTTTTATATAGTACATTTAATGATTATATAACTGACTTCATTTAGCGGAAACCCATGTTGTTCTTGTTTTATAGGAAAAGAATAGTTTAAAATATCATTAAACTTTAATTACTCAATTTTTACTGATAATGAATATTTATAATTTATACTAATAAAAATAATTGATAACTAAAATAAACTCATATCCTGTATTAAGTTTAATGAGTTGACTTGAATTTTAGGGGCTAAATTGAAAATTTTAAAAAATATGAACATAATTAAAATTTTTTAAGTTATATATAATTAAGGACTAAAATGAATAATAAAACAAAATTAAAGGTAAATAAGTTCACCCAAAATAAAAGAACCATAGAGGCTGGAAAAATACAATGAAATACTTCATCCAGTCATTAACAAAAGCATATCGGCAAGTGCTCAAAAGTATTAATTATTTTTTCCTAAATAATCTTGGTTAGATTAATTCATTGGAGAAATGGATTAAGAGATTTAAGTGGAGTTGTAATAATTTCATAAATTTTAATAAGGGCAAATATTGAAAAATTTTAGACAAATTTGTAGCTACTAATCAATTTTAACTGTATTTATTGTGAAATGGTTAACAAGCCTTTTAGAGGGAGTAATTAAGTGGAACATAGGCAAAAAAGGAGAAGAAGAAAAAAATTCAAAAACTGACTATGCATGAGACTGGTATGAAGAAGCAATAAATGCACACAGAAAAAGTCAAACGATTTCTTCAATCTCTAAACGATTTCAAATGAATTAACCCAGTTTAACAGACACACATATATATAGAGGAGGAGAGGGAGAAGAAGAAGGTAAGAAATATAAAGAGAAAAGAAGAATATATATATATACCTTGGGGAACCACAAATGAGAATGAGCTTCTTAAAGAGGTGAGGCTTTTTAATGGAGGCAATGCAACCGATCATGGCAGACATGGAGTGACCGGCGAAAGTGACGGCTTTGAGCTGCATCTCTTCTAAAAGATCAATCAAATCATCAGCAAAAGCTTCAAAGGTATGATACTTGTTAGGGTCATAAAGGCTTCGATCGTGGACGGCGCCGGAGAAGGGCCAATCGAAGAGAACGAGACGAAAGTGAGGGGCTAAGAGAGGAACGATTTTTTCCCAGATAGACTGGTCTGTGCCGAAGCCATGAGCCAGAACTAAGGTCTCAGAACCGGAGCCTATGGTTGTGGCATTCAAAGCCCTTAAAAGGCCCCTCTCTGGTGTCACCATGTTTATGCTCGATGAAGCAGAAACCAGAAAGAGGAGGAAGAGAAGAGAGTTTGAAGCAGAAGAAGTCTAACTACAGAGAGAGAGAGAGAGCTAGCTACCTTCCACCACAATGTGTGGCTTTGGTTGGTGTTGGCCACCCTATTTATAGTCCCACTCATTCACAAAACGATTTTTCAGTTTTCATCCCTTCGTATAAATAATCAGACATGGGTTTTGCTTTGTACACAGCTGAAAATAAAGTATACTCCCTCGGCTATTATATATTTATATGTTAGTCATGTTTTAGAAAAAATTTATTATCATATATGTAAGTTATTTTATATAGTTCAATTGAGTATTTAATATTTTATTCTAGATTTTTTTCCTACCATATTCAAATAAATGATATTTTACTATTAATGGTATTTGCTATCAATAGTAAAAATGGAAAATGTTTTAAATTTAAAACAATATTATTGCTTTAACTAACTCATTTTAATTTTAGTGAGTTAATTAGAAGTGATTTATGTATAAGATCACAGGAAATATGTGAGAAGATATACATTACTCATGACTTATGACTTATTAACAGTACACTCTCTTAAAATTTAATGTATACATTGGTATTGATGAATATTGATGGCAATTCTGGTATAATTTTCAAAATAATAAAAATTATATATTAGAATCTTTCTTCTTATTTCTTATAATACTCTTTTATATAAAAAAAGAGAGAAAAATACAATTAAACCTAAATAATACTTCCTCATGTTCATATAATTATAAAATATTTTAAAAAGTTTTTTTATTGATCCATAATATAAGATGTCATATTATGATTTGTCTTTTTTATCCCTAATCTATTTAATGACTAGACTTGCAACTTGTGCAAGAATAATGGAAAAGAGTTAAATAAATAGGGATAAAATGTGGGATTTTATTTTTTTTTTAAAATTTTAATCATGTAGTAACAAAATTTCCTTAAAATATGTGAAATAGTGAAACACCTTGTATTATGAACTAAAATAAGGAATACTTTTAGAGTCTAGACTCTAGAGAATTTATTTTTTAATTCATTATAATTTATAGAAAACGTTAGAAGAGTGTAGTTTGACCATTTTGTCTCCCATGTCACTAACACAAATTGTTTGCTTACAAAATCCAAATAGTATCAGGGACCAAATTTTTACAACAAATTAATCTCAACGAAATATTAATTTATTTTTTAAAACTTGCGACTAGCTACTGACTTGACAAGTACTTAATTGTGCATAAAAGTTGCATAAGTGTCCTTGTTATTTTCAAAATTATTTTTAAACCCCTAAATAAAAAGTTAATTTATTATTATATATTTTACTTTGCTTTCGAATTCGTCGATTCATGAATCTTCGGATGACACTTGAGTTATTCTTTTTTACCCCCCGTTTTCTTGATATAGATCCTTTATTTTATCATAATCTCATTTTCAAAATACTATATAGTAAGAACAGATGTAAATTGTCTATAACTCTTAATATAAAAAAGTAACACTTTTTTTAATGGATATCTAATACTATCAATTAATTCGTTTTTAAATGCGGTGGAGCTCTAAATATGCCTTCTACTAAATCTAATTACTGTTTGTCAAGCAATACTTTCTGCTCAATCTTGAGGGCAAATGTACATGTTAACTTCAAATTGGATATATATTATATATTACTATATTATATATATATTATAATAAGTTAAATTGGCTTTTAAGACAAGCTTTACATAAATAAGATAGGCCTCCTTATTTAAATAAGCCTATCTGTAAGTTTAGATCAGACCTTTTTATTAAAGGTTAGGTCAAATAACAGACTACCTGATATGTCCCTGGCTTATTTACACCCTTATATATTGAGAAGAAACTCATTCTCTTATATCAATATGGTACAAGTATATATTTTACTAATGAACATATGTAAAAAAAAAAAAATGTCTGGCAATCCACCGAAAGCTTATTTTGGATGTTGCGAGAGAGCCAATCTCGCCATGTTATAAGGGGCCACCAACCCTTAATGAATGTTGTGCATTACATGTTTTATAATGGAGTTTCTGGTTCATGCAGAACATTAGCCACAAGAGAGTAGGTAGCGCTTGGAGTCAACTTTTTGGTGCCACCTGCTGGCAACTTTGGCAAATAAGGAATAGATGTCTCTTCAGCAAACCTGTCTGACAACTTTTTTTAAAACGGTTTCTTTGTTTTTAAAAATAAAAAAATAAAAAAATTTATTTAACAAATCTGTTTTTTATAAAATATTTTAGAAAATATAAAAATAGAAAACTCAAAACATTTTTAAGGTATTTTGTAATTTTTATTCTAGAAAATATAAGAAAAGGTGAAAAATACTTATCTCCTTAATGATAAAGTTATAAATTTTGAATAACCTATCTAACACTTACTAATTATGATTTTAAGAATAATTATTCAATCATATTTTTTTATTTTCTTATTTCTAAAATTTGTTCTCAAAAACAATTTTACAGAACAGTTTTTAAAATATTCTAACAAGGCCATGCTCATGACTTGCTTCTTCGATACGGGATAGCTGTTTGTTTGTCTTTATTTTATGTCTTGACCTCTCTAAATACTTGTTTATATGAATATATTTCCATTTCTACTTAAACAAAATACTCTTTAATCTAAAATATAAGTTATTTAATTAACTGGACATAGGTTAAGAAAAAAAATTAAACTAATTAAATTTGTTAAGCATTTGCACTGTTTTCCAACATTATTCCCTCTGTCCCATATTATTAGGTAACATTTAGGGTTTCACACATATTAAGAAATGAAAATAATATCCTTAAATTCTTAAAAAAAATTCAAGCATTCCTATTTTATCCTATTAAATGCTTTTCTTTTTATAATTCTAACACATTTTATAATATTATACATTACATTAATGGGAGGTAAATGTAGCAGATAAAAATAAGTATATTTAATTATGAGACAAGGAAAACCTCATTTGTTACCTTATCACATGGAATGGGGGGAGTATCTTTAATAAAGACAATTTTTAAGACAATTTTCTCCCCCATAAGTTAATTAAAAATAAGGATAAATAAAAAATAATAATTAATAGTTTTACTTTACTTAAATATAACTTTTATTTTGGAAAAAAGAAGTTTTAAAACAAATCTTATACTCCCTCCATTTCTTAATATAAGGGATAATTGAGGGAGTTTCCGTGTTTCAAAATATAAAGGATATGTGGGGTTTGTCTGGTGTATTTAATGACTTTTTCCCAAAATATCCCTACTTAAGATAATATGTTTTTTAATATAATTCATTTGTATTAATTGTATGATAGAAGAGTTATTAACATTAAATGAGAGTATTTTTGAAAATCACTTTATATTCCTGACAAATTTATTACTTTTCTTGGTCTGTGTGATTTTATCTCTTGTCCCTTATATTAAAGAATGGAGGGAGTATTTAGAATAGAAGGAGTAATTTTTTTTATTTTCTTATTTTATATAGATTAAGTGCGTGTTTGGATAACTCACATAAACACTTATGAGAGCAGGTAAGTGATTATGTGAAGAAATTGCCAAATGTAAGTTGCTTTTTAATAAGCATTTATGTCTTAAATAAGTGCTTATGGAAGAAACTAGTTTTTTCTACTTTTGGTAATCACTTATTCTCCCATAATTACTTATTTCATTTTTTCTTCTCATTATCTACCCAATAATCACTTAAATCCTAATATTCAAACATATTTATTTTCTCAAAATCACATATGGGGTAAAAATATCTAACCACAAATCACTTTTAATATGATCACTCATTCTCATAATCTATTATAAATAATTACTTATTCTCATAATCACTTATATATAAACCAATTCAAAAGATACGGTAACGTGATTATGTATGATGACATATAAAGGATAGATCGAAGGCTTGTGAGTTGAGGATGAATATATTTAATTTTGTTAGTTGGAACAATTTATTAAGTCTCGCAAATTTTGAGGTGTGAATCAGGATTGCCGGGGATGGATATCCCCAGTATAGTAGGCCTAGCCACTAAATATTGCATCGTCAGAAGATTGTGTTCATACAGCTTTCTGCAATTATTTTCGTGTTTAGGTCTCCTCCGTTGGAATTCTTGGATGGCATCGCTACTTCAAATTTTCTACTTCTACTTTTTAGTATTTTTTTTAAATGATATTTTGTTCTTACTTAGTACAAACTTTTACATATATAATAGACAAATGAATTAAGTAATACTCCCTCTAGGCTTTTTCACATATCCTTTTGATTGAATCATGTGAAATAATAATGAAAGTTAAAGTTAATTAACTACTTTAATTTTTTTAAAAATTTTAATATTTTTTTAAAATTATCTTTATTTAATCTCTTTCTCTTTCTTTTTTAATATATTAAATATAAATTATTTTAAAAATATATATTAAATACTACCTCATATACTATAAAAAATTTTATATTTAAGACTAGGAAAAAATGTCTCATATTTAAAATCAGGGGGAGTACTGTTTATGAATTGTAAAATTAAAGTGCAGCCTACTGAAATTTTATTTTATATGTAGAGTATAAAATTGGTAGGCAGCCATGTTCTTTAAGCATGATTTTTCATATTCATTTTGTATATAAAAATGATTTTATTGAGAGAAATATAACTCACTTCAATGATTTTTATATCTTAAAGGGATTAATATTTAACTATTGATTAGGGGATACCTTTTATGCTTTTAAAAAATAGAAAATAACAATTAAATTACAGTAATCACTATTTTTTTTTTATGTGAGTGTGTATGTTTGTATATACTGATTTGTTTAAGAATTTGAGGTTCCCTTATTCCATGCGAAACTTTATTCTTTGATTCCACTTAAGCACAACTTTCAACTTTGTGTTCCATGTGTATGGAAAAATGAGAGGAAAAAATGTGTTGCATGTTGTTGGCCAAAGATAAACAGTGTGTTCCATGTGGGTATTATAAATAGCATTACAGACAGACTGAAATAAATATCCTCTAGCATAAAGTGAGGAAAGGAGAGGGTGAAAGACAATTAGGAATCCATATATGAAAATATTTACAAATGAATAATATTAGTTGTGAATTTAATTTATCTGAGTTAGAAATTTTTAAAATAAGTCTTTATTGAGAAATATTTTCATATGGGGTCCCAAATTATTTTTCACCCAAAAAGAAAGAAAAGACAAGTAGGCATTATATATTTATATAATTAATATAATTATATATGAATTTTGAGATAAGCCACATCATTTATGATGTGTAAATATTAGTGCACCAACTTATAATTTTTATACTTTACATTTTTTTGGCTAGTTTATATTTTACATGAATAGTGATGATTAATATATATAAGTACTTCCTCTTCTTCATAAAAATTATCTCTTCAAGATTTTTGAGATTTTTCATAATATCTATCATTTTAGAATTTTAATGAAATATTAATTACTTATTTTATCATTTTAATTTTTATTAATATCAAATGTACTCATTTGAAAGAGTATTTAAATTAAGAATATTTTAATAAAATACTATTAAAGTTTATAATATTCTAGATAATTAAATGTCTTTATTAATTTGTGTGAAAACGCTAAAAAAGACAATTTTTATTAATTGAAAGGAGTAATAAAATAGGTTAAATTATATTCATATGAACAAATTTCTAAAAACAAAAAGACACTTATTGGATATAATTTTATATATGATATAACTTTTTTTTACTGGAATACAATATAATTTCTAAAAACCAATCCATATTACTCTCTCTATTACAAGACACTTATTGGAGAAATTAATGCTTCATAATGTAAAATATTTTATGAATTATGTAGTGTATTTAATTTTTTATCTAAAATATCTCTAAAATAGAATAAAATTTAATAAATATTGAAAAGCTTAATTCGTGCGTTAACTATATTAAATGATAATAATTTACAAAAAAAGATAAAAATTTTTAATTTTTAATTATTATTTTTAATTTATGTGTGATAATTAAAATTATCTTGTAAACTGAAGTGGAGGGAGGAATACTAAAAAAATAATTTAGGATGAATTAAGAAAGTGGGGTCATTGATAAGATGATATAATAATATATAATAGATATAATAAGAAAAGGAGGGGTTAATCCAATTGTGGAGAGACGAAAAGGGTGAAGTTGTCGTGTAGCGGTGGAGGCGGGGCGGCAGGACAGTGGGGACGTATGAAATTATGAATAAGTCCAAGACCCACCTTTTTCCCACCATGAAAGCTGTCATGCCGCACCTCTCCTCCAACCACTCCATTTCTCTCTTTCCTTTTTTTTTTTTAATTCTTTTTTTTTTTTTTTATAAACCGGAAAGGTAAAGTGCTCTTATTTAATGCCACCCAATTCCCATTTTCTTTCTTTATCCTATAAAATACTAAATCACAAGTCATCCCATCGTTCTCATTCCCATTAGAGGTAGGAAAAAGTGATCCTCTGCAGGTGCCGTGTTGTATTTTTATTTACTACATACTCTCATCTTATTTTATATATTATTTTTAAAAAATTCTAAATATCTCAATATAACTATGATTTTATATTATTAATAAAATATTAATTATTTTTTATTATTTTATTATTTATTAAAAATAATTATAGGTAAAGTATAAGTCACATTTTTAGCATTTAAGTTAATCATATTTTGATAAAATATCATTAAATTTTATTATAATTTAAATTATTTAGTGATTTTATTAATGTGCAAAAAATTCTTAAAGAAGAGATAAAATGGGATGGAAGAATTACTTGCATGATTACAACGTTTCCACCAATTTAAAAGAAGTTCAAGATAAATGGATTATTATTCATAAATCAAATACTAGCTTCTAGCCAATTATATTATTATAATAATAATATAGAATTTTACATTATTATTTTTAAAACAGTAATTTTAATTTTTTTATATTTAACTTCCATGATTTAAATTATATATTATTTATTTTTAATTATTGGCTTTGAATGCATATTATTATAAATTACGAGGAGTGTAATTTGCTATTTTGTATAATATTTTTAGGATAAAAATTAAAAGTAAAAGAAAAATATAAAACTTGAGTCTGCATTGGTGATAATTTATGAACAGTTTAACTTCCAATACATTTTATATTTCATTGATTTGAGTCCAACTCAAAATTAATCTTCTATTAATTAATATAAAATATATAATTTATAATAATCAAGTTATATTGTTTATGAAAATAGTATATAATACAATTCATTTAAAAAGTTCAATGAAGAAAAGGAAGAATTCATCTAGAGAAAAAGATAAATGAAGACTTAGGAAAAAAATATTTTCTAATCGAGACTCCACTTGAAAATTTTCTAAGTATCATGAACTAATTTTCCAATTAATGTAAACTAGATTTTTAACTGGTACTCTTGATTTGGAAATATTTTTTATTTAGATCCTTAATTGTCTTTTTCACTTCACCTAATTGTCACTTTGAACCAGATTTATTAAATAAGTTTGAACTAACAATAGTCAAGTCCCGTCATAAGTCATCACTGCCGTTCGATGTATCGTTTCAACTTTGCGTCCAAGTTTTTCCATTACATATTTAAGCATGGGAAGGGAGGCTCCACCACTAAATTAAAAAAAAAAGGAAATATTAATACTATGTACTACTACGCATGATATGTCATGCAAGATATCCAAATAACAATTTGATATAATTATAATAATCAAATAGACCAAAAGTATCACCTTATATAATAATAGTCTCGTCATCAAGCGTCATAGATATATATATATATATATATATTAAGTCAAACAACTAAATGAAGCAAATAGGAGTATAACCTTTGGGGTTCATTTTGTGGAAGACGATATGAATATTAAGAAATATATATGACACGTCTTTATCTTCGGCAATGATATTTTTTAAGAATAACACATAACTCACCACTACTAGAAAAATGCAATTTAGCGAGGGATCATTCATCCCTCACTAAATGATCCAAAGAATGAGAAATTAGCGACGAATTAAATTTAGCGAAGGAATTAACGAGAAATATCCTTTCCCTCGCTAATTTAGCGAGGGATTAGCGAGGAATTTTTTATTCCTCGCTAAATTATTATGAATAGCGAGGAATCTAGCGAGAGATTTGTTCCTCGCTAAATTTTTTAAAATTAATTTTAATATATTAAAATTATTTTATTAAAAATTTAATTTTAATGAATTAAATTTTTTTTAATAATTATGTTATAAAATTATTTTTATCAATTAATTATTTTAAATTAATAAAAATAGTGAGATTAATTTTTATAACTTGTTGGCAAAAAATGAAAATGAAAATTCATTTATTACAAAATTCAAAATATAAAATATTTTATGATATTAATAACTAAAATTATAATATATTTTTATTTTTTAATAATATATTAATTTATAAATATATGTGTGTATTAGTGTGTAAATAAATAATATATATTTAATATTTCATATAAAGACTGCAAATACATTACAGTTCAACTGACAAAAGTCTGAATATAAAGGCACTAAGAGCAGGAGGTCATGGGTTCGAACCTAAGTATATGCATATTTGAAATCATTATATGACATGGCAGTGACGTGTCGCAATCACGGTGATGTGGCGGTAGCGTGGCGGTGATGTGGCATGGGTGGCGAGTGACATGGCAATAATGTGACGTGGCGTGGTCTTAGTGGTGACATGGCAATTTTGAATTTTTTGTAATTTAGCGAGGAAATAGCGAGAAATGAGTTCCTCGCTAAATTTAGAGAGGGATTAAATCCCTCACTAATTCCCTCGCTAATTTAGCGAGGGAATCAACTCTTTCCTTGCTAAAATTAGCAACGCCATTTTTAGCGACGAAATTAGCGAGGAATTTTCAGTTTAACGAGGGATAAATGACATTTAGCGAGGGATTTATCCCTCGCTAAATGCCATTTTTCTAGTAGTGCACCACCATAAAACTAAACCTCAACGATCATGTAATTAATTAATCTATAGTTGAAAGAAATTTTTTGTATTCTTCTCCTAAAAAACAAAAGTAAATAACTGATGGATGGGAGGAACAACCATTGTTGATTGTTGATTAGTACTTCCTCCTGTCCTTTTTATAAGTCACATTTTAAAAGTTTTTTGTGATCATATATGTAAGTCACATTCCATAAATTTTTAAAGCATTAATTACTTTATTTTAAAAATGTCCTTATTTAATTATGAGAGAAAAAGTTGATTGTTTAAATTAATTTATAGTATTTATTAGAAGGTAAAGATGAAAACTACATTATTTTTGAGACAATTTTAATGACGTAACAAATTTTTCTTGGTTCAGTTGAGAGTGACTTATATTAACGACTGGATGAAGTATAAACTAAAATTCATATAATTTTGTGTAGGTATTTATCAACTTAATGTGTCTTTTTCCTGTATGTGTATGTTTAGATAAACTAACAAAAAGAGAACAACAAAATCATCCAATCCAATATACATTAAAACAGAACCATCATGACCAGCCAACAATGCACTTGCATGCGCACACATCGAACGGCCGTCCAACCCGTCCTCTTTGTTTGAATGATGCATCTGGAATCAAGCCGAATTGAAAATAGCCATTTTACAATTTTCAAAACCATTAAAATTTGTTTTTTAATTTTATCCAAAACATTTATGAAGAAGAGAGATGAATTAAGAGAGATATAATTATGATTCATTTTAATTTAATGAGGGTAATATTGTGAAGTTTTGGTAATTTTTAAAAATTTTAAGAATCATGACTAATTTTAATTACTTTTCTTAATTTTTGTAAAATAGTAGTAGTTAAAAATGACTTTTAAGTAGAAATAGAAGAACTATATATAATAATCCCTCCACTCTTATTTATAAGAAAATTTTTTTCTTTTTTGATAATCTTATTTATAAACAAAAAAAAAAGAAAGTTAATGTTGCATTAATTTTTTTTTACCAAAATTATCCTTATTCATTAATACTATTCAGAGATATGAGGTGCACCTTTGAAAGAAATTGAGAGAGAAAGAAATTAATTAAGTAGAGGTAATTTTAGAAGAAATTGAAAATGTAAAATAAATTAATTATCTTTAATTAACTTCAACTCCCTTTCTTAATACTCGTGAAGCAATATTTTTTCTTGATAAATGGACCGGAGGAAATAGTACCAATTAATTTAAATTTAAAACAGGTTGGGAATTAAAGAACTAAAAGGACATCGATTTTAGCCTTCAAGTGACTAAATGTTTTGGACGAATGAAATAAAACTTGTTCTGTGAAGAGGAGGAAATTAAACCTCTTTGCTAGGGCTCATTTCTGGACCTTCCTTTTGTGCACATGGTATTTTATAGCAGAGGATTATTAGAGATTCTTCAATTATTGATAAATATAAAAACTTAAAAAGGTTCATATAATTAAAACAACAAACGACAGAGAAAAGTATATATAATACAATACAACAATAGACAAGTGGGAACTATTCATGGATTTACCATATAAAAGGAATCTTTCCTGACAATCAACACAACGTTAAAAATAAAAGAAATTGGTAACAGCCATATTTTTTATTTAAAAAAAAAAGATTTTTGGAAGACGTGATTGTCTCACTCCACTTTGAGTTTAAGGTCTCACATGGCCACCACTCAATCTGAATCTTCTGAGGCCTTTTTGTTTTTGTGTATCTCCATAAGAGAATGATTTAACGATTTATAACTACCCCTTATACTTACTTTTCTTCTATGATTTTTTTTCTTTTAATTTCATCCTGCAAAAATATATAAAAATGTTAACATAAAAGTTGCATTTTTTTATTTTATATATTTTAAAAAATGTGGAAGTTACGTGTCAAAGGTGGGAGACACTATTATATCTTTGAAAAAGACTCCCAGCTTATCGATATAGGGTCAACAAAAGAAGCTAATTCCTTCCACAAACAAGACGTATTGTTATACGGAGGCTAGAATGAATTGAACTATTCATGAGTTATGAATAATGATACTTATTATAACTTTTATATTATATATTATTTGTGAAGTACTTGTAAGATACTTTTGAGAAGAGTATAATATGAAAATTGAAAATATATGTATTGATTTACCTTTGTATTTTCAATTATTCTATATATTTCTTATCTTTTTATTTTAAAAATATTTGATAACTTCGTACTTCAAATAATCAAAACAAAATCGACTTTTCGGAACCTCCTAAATTGCATAAAGTTAATTATATATGTGGACTCTGAAAAGAATTATGGGAACAAATGAAAAGAATAGTCAACACAGAGTACCAATGGTAATAGGGCTTCCATGCCATACAATAAAAGCCGAAAGGTAATATACATGATGCGGTAGGATTCCCTCATGATGTACTTTCCATCCACTACAATTTCACTGTAAATCTGGACTATCAGATTTATTGTGAAAGGTTCAGATTTAATGTTTTATAAAAATATCGTTAAAATGTAAAACAAAATTAATTAAATCTCTGGACCATTTACTATAGATCTAATCTAATAGTTCCTCCTTCTCATTTTATTTGTTGTTTTAATATTTTTATGTAGATCAACACAATCATTGAATAGTCTTAATTATAATAAAATTTAATAATATTTTATCAAAATATTCTTAAATTAAATGTTAAAATATGACTTGGATTTTATCTAATCAATGTTTTTAATGAAGGGAAAAATTGTAAAAAAGATTAATTAATGTTTCATTAATAATGTAAAATGATAAATAAATTTAAATATTCAAAATTTTTTAAAATAATAGATAAAATAAGACTGAAGGAGTAGCTCATATATGTGGTGAAGATGAAAGTGGATGAAAAGTGCATGCAATGAAGAAAACCTTGCATTAACGTAACGTTATGCAGAAAAAAAAAATTCTACGGCAACAAAGATTGGCACCACAGGTAATGGGGCTTTCAATATCATGCCACAATAAAAGCGAAAAGGTAATCTGAGTTTGCTTGAGGGGGTTGTGTATGTGTAGAATTGAGCAGAGGCAGCAGATAGAAAGGTCAACTTGAAGAGTTAAGCGAAAAGCATAATGCGAAAAGGCCATTGGTGAGGGCAGATTTCTGAATTGAATGCGATCGAAAAAGTAACTATCTACCCCTCCACGACAACATTAATATCTATCTATCAGCTTCTCTCTTTCTTCCTTTCATTAATTGGACGGTTCCTAATTTTCTAACTTCAGATAACCCTCACCAATGCGTTTTTAATACAACTACCCCAATATCTCACTCACTCACGTTTCTTTAATTTTATCTTTTGTTTAAAATTTTAGGGTATAAATTAAAAAAATATAATTAACATATTAGAGTTTTTTTAATTTTCTAATATTTTCTTTAAGAAACGGATAAATATTTACAAAAGAGCAATTAATACTATATATCTTGAAATTATAAAATGATAGATAAATAAAAATAAATTAATTTTTTTAAAGTAACATATAAAAAAAAGAGTATAGTATTTTAGTAATATTTAGTTTGGTTTAACTATTTTTTTTTAAAGAGTGAACTTGTCTAACAATCACTGTCTTTGACCCAACTCGCCGGACAATTAATTAATGTTTTGAATGCTGCAATGAAACAGGTATATCCAGTGTGTTTTGGTACGTTTGCCATATAATGCGACACAGTGACCATGCAAGCCTAACTGTCATAATTTCAGTGTATAAAAGTCGACCATTTTTAAGAGAAGCATGATATGTGATCAAAGTTTTCTTTTATTACATCAATGTATATGGTGCGTGTAATATTAAGTTGTAATTAGATATATTTTCATTATAAATCTATGTTAATGTCACTGGGTGTGAATTTGTGATCTGAGAATACAAGAACGAGTTGAAGAGGGGTAGCACTGTTTCTTCCACAAGAATGCTAAATGAGTGAAGAACTGACCCACTAGGCCACTATATATGTATCCATTTACTCTTCCTCTAGAGGCCAAAGTCCATTAAATTAGTTGCTTGTGTAAAGAAGCTGAAACAAAAGTACTCGATTGAGTTAGAGAAAGTCATAAAGCAACAAGCTTGTAGAGATTGCATCGTGTTTGGATTGAAGGGCAATTGAGGAAAAGACAAGGGGAAGAAAAAAAATTTAATTTTTGGCATGTTCTCTGATATGAGAGTTTAAATTTAACTTCTTTATCTTTGATATATATAATATGATAGATTATAAAGGATGAAAATTGAGATCAAGAAATTTATCATGAGAGATTGGACCATCACTATTGAGCATATGTTCAGAGAAGCGAATGAATACACTAACTGACTTGCTCATCAGACACATAAAATTGATAGCAACTTCCTTATTCTTACGCAACTTCTTGTAGGTTGTAGACACATTCTAGACATTAAAAGATTAGAGGAGAGAATAACCTTGTGTAATTTCTTAGGTGTTTTCTAGTTTTTTTTTCAAAAAAAAAAAAAAAAGAGAATAGTTATTTGAGCATAATAATCAAAGAAAATATAAAAAATTTAAATTTCAGTTTCCTTCTTTTCCTTTCTATTCTCTTCCTTCCAAACATACATTAAAAGTATATCCAAAAAAATATTCGCATCTAGCTAGCTAGTATTACATTCTCAACTGCTTGGTTGCTAGCTAGCTAGTGCGTAGTTTTCCCTATCAATCTAGATCTAGATAAGCATTATTGAAATGTTAATAATCCATGACTTGTGGCGTTTGAAAAAAAATGAAACCATAATCATGTCACTTGACTAAATCCATCAGATCAAGTTCCAATACGCTGAAAATTGTTCAGGTTCAATATCTTCTGGGACCTCAGCATTATGCATGCCATGATGAAATTCAACCAAACATGGATGACCAGTCAAAGGTGAAAGTTTTTCTTATCAGAAAGTAGCATTTTGTCTTATAGCATAGCTATATATATATATATATATATATTTATAGAGGTTCAAAGTGTTTGGTATGGACTTTCTGTCACTACTGTCCAATCTCATAAACCTGCAGCCCTCTTTGATTTTTTCAAAACTAGAAATTAAGAGACTTGGTTAAGATTCTAGATCTCTCTATGCAAAGAAGAGTCAAAATGATATATATATATATATATACACACGCGTAATATATGGACATGCAATATTTTCTAGTCTGATTTCCAGTCTTATGAAATAATTTGAGGACACTCGACTTGCAAGTTGGAATTGATCAATGTCATTCAATCTCGAAAGAGTACAAGAACTTACTTATATGGTCAGCGAACTGAGTTTAATAACTCTCAGTCTCTGACAGATACTATGGGCTTGGGCCAAGCCCAACACTTTATTTCCATACACTGCACTAACATGGACCTCACTTCTTGAGAAAAAATAAATAAATAAAAACTATGACAAAATCATGTACTCCTTCCGGTCCCATGTATAAGATATTATTTTTCATTGCACGGGTATTAAGAAGACATAATTATGCTCTTAAATTTATAAAAAAATAATATAAACTTCCAATCGTACCCCTACTAATTAAAGACTGGAACAATTTACGAGACAAAAGAAGTTATTAAATGAAGGGTAAAGAAGGAAATACAAATAAAAAAATAAAACAACACCTTATAAATAGGACCAAACAAATTTTCAAAACAACATCTTATAAATGAGACCGGAGGGAGTAGTATACAAAACACGCAACAATCCCAATGCTCTTGCAGCATAGTGGCGTGTAGATTCCACACTGGTAAAGAGGTGACGGGTTCAATCCTGCACGCTTCATCAAGCTCTTACCTTACCCTTTATAAAAACATCCAGTTCACACACAAGATTAGTTTTAGCATCCGCTAGACTTCTATACTCAACCTACATCCTCAATAGTGGATCTAGAAATAACTTGAGGTATCGTAGGACCCTTCGATTTTTACAGCTTTCCAATGCACCTATAATGGCTGTTGCATGAATTGACTCAACATATTATCAGTGTAAGTAATGTCCGGCCTCATGTATCTGTATTGCTTAACACCAAGAAACAGACTTCCACCATCTTTAATTAGACAGCTGCATTTCTTTTTTCTAGGTAACAGGGCTGCATATATATTAGTACCCATGGATGAGAAACGCGGTGTGACAAAGCGAGAACCTTGTGTTTGGGGGATGAATTTAAAAAATAATAATTAAAAATCAATATTTTAATAATTTAAAAAACAATTACACATCTTATAATTGTTCTATGAGGAGGGTATTATGCAGTATTTTAAGGTGTTGCATTTAACGGATTAGAGATGCAATTAGGGGGGAGCTAGCAGCAACTTCTGGGGGGTCAACTATGATTAATCTAAATATATATATATATATATTCAATGAACCAAATTCCTAAACATGGATTTAATCCTATAACAATTCCAAAGAACTAGAGAAACTGAATGCGGAAGCGTACCCGAATCCATTGCTTTGAATTGATCTTAAGATTCACGATCGGGTGTGTTTTCCAGATTGTTACTGTAAAGAATGATTGAATATCTCTTGGAAGGGGAAATAGAGAATGTTTCCAACATACGGCCAACACCACGACCCCTATTTATAGACTTAAGTTTGTGATATCTATAATTTGGCTCCTCAACAAATTAAAATATTACCCCGGTCTTAACACATTATTTCCATAATAATTACACCTCTAAGCCTTACAACTTCAATTCAAATAGATCACTTTATTTAGTCTTATTTAAATAATGACTACACATTTTAATATTTACATGTGTGGCCCCATATGTTGAATTTTATTCCAACAATCTCCCATAAAGCCATATATGTAAATCTTATAAAAATGTGCTTATCCTTATGAGCTTAGAAACCTTTGCCATTATATACACAGAGTATAAATAATCTAGTCCATTGACTGCATCAATATAGGATCAAAGAGGCTTTCATCATTATTTACAATGACTAGACCTAACAATGGTCACATATATTAATACAATCAAACAACATAGATCAATCATGGATGTGCAGCATGGAACATTACATGTAATGTGATCTATACATGTCTATTTTCCAACGGGTCATCCTTACCTTAACGAGATCAATATTTTAACAAAATGTGATAGAGTGAAACATAAGAACCAAACACTGAATAACTTTATTTCTGATCAGAAAATACACTTTAGTTCATAAGAGTCTCAAATTGAACACTATATACTCCCACTATACTATGGTATCCTTAAACATAATAACACCCATATAAGTGGTATACTCATGAAAAACCATGGGTGGTAATCCTTTTGTAAGTGGATCTGCTATCATGTAGTTTGTCCCAATATGTTCAATGGATATTTGTCCACTCTGTACTCTTTCTTTTACTACTAGGAACTGTTAGATTTGCTGGCCTCCCAAGAGGGGGTTGAATTGGGAAGATTAAAATTTTCTGCAAAAGTGTAAAAGAGCAGTGAAAGTAAGAGTGATAGAAAAACAAAGTATAGAATATAACAAAATGAAAATCAAGATAAGGGAAGAGAAGACACAAATATTTATTCTAATTCGATCTCTTTCTCTTGACTTACGTCTAGTCCTCAATAACCACTTGAGATTTTTCACTATCTTGCAAGAATTCGTTGGGTTTCTTGCAATGCCACAGTACAACTCTATGCTCTGTTCTAAGAGCTTGCAATTTCACTCTTTGCACTTTATCTTAGTGCTTCCCAAATCCCTTGTAAAATCTCCTCACAAGAATATCTATCTTCCAAATGAAGATAAAATTGTTTACAGCAAATAAACTCTCTGATTTAGAGTAAATATGACAGTTGAAGTACAAGATGGGAAGTATGTGAGAGTAGAATGTTTTGACTAAAGGATTTTGCAGAGTTTCAGTATATACAATGTAAAATTGTTACCCACACTTTCAAATGAAGTTCTATTTATAGATTTATGTCTTACATATTCGTTAGAGACAAGATCTAGCCGTTAGAGATATTACCCAATAGTTACTCTATAAAACCATTCGTTCATCAACCGCATTTAATGAGTTTAACATCCAAAGTTTGAATTTTGGGGAGTCAACAAATGAATTTCGCGAAGACCGTAAGCTAAAGACTTTAACGTTAAACTTTGAAATTCGTCTGTTCTAAAGCAAAATTCGAATTTTCATCTTTGGCAAAAGTTTCTATGTTGGAACATACGAATTTTCAAGTTTAAAGTTCTTCTGGTAAGTGTAACGTCCGGCCACTACTCGGGATTGACGATTGTCCCCACAAACCAACACGAGCATTTTCGGTGTGCTTTGTCCTCACTCACGCATCTCCTTCCCAGGAGGTCACCCATCCCAGAATTGCTCCAAGTCAGGCACACTTAACTGTGGAGTTCTTAAAGGATAGGGTAAGAACTCCACAGTTAAGCGTGCCTGACTTGGAGCAATTCTGGGATGGGTGACCTCCTGGGAAGGAGGTGCGTGAGTGAGGACAAAGCACACTGAAAAAGCTTGTGTTGGTTTGTGGGGACAGTGGTCAATCTCGAATAGTGGCCAGATGCTACAGTAAGTGTGAACAATTGTTCCATATTGTTATAGTGCTTTCGAAGTTCGTCTGTCAGTGAGCAACTCAATATGTCACAAAAGTTCTTCTTTTCGAAATTTGAATGTTCAAATACCAAAATTTGTCTATCAGAGAGACCTCTTATCAGACTTAATTCAAAGTTTAAATTTTTGAAGACTAAAGTTCGTCTATCAAAAGAGCAGACTTATAAACTATCTTTCCAAAGTTCAAATTTTTCAAAATCAAAGTTCGTCTGTTAGATGACTGACTTGGAACTCTTTTCAAACTTTACTTTCAGATGACTTTTGACATATCTTCAGGCGAATTTTTCATTTCTCACAGATTGTGTTTTACCCGAAATTTGAATTTTCAAATACTGAAGTTCGTCTATCAGAGGAACCTCTTTTCAGACTAACATATTTTAAATTCGAAGTTCAAATTTTAGTTATCAAAATTTAAATTTCCAAAGTAACATATCAAATTTAATACTTCAAAATTCATCTGTTAGTGGGTATTTTTCAAATACTTCATGAGTTAACGTGAAAACACATTTTTAAAACATTTGTATGCAAAATCAAAGCCTTTTACTCATGTGAATAAAATGAGAAATCCTACATCTAATCTTATACTTATTGTTGCTTGGATTTCTTCACTTGAGATCTTTTGTACACTTTTGATATCTTCCTTTCAAACTCCAGTTAGTTTGGAATTATCAAAACACTTGATTCAACAGGAACTTGATGTCTATGTTCTTTGACTTAGACAAACTCTTGTTGTTGTTAGAATACTGAACAACAGACCTATTGTCACAATATAACTTTAGTGGTCTTTCTATACTTCCTAGAATGCTCAACCTAGTGACAAAGTTCCGTAACCATATTCCCTGATTGGATGCCTCATAACATGCTACAAATTTTGCTTCCATAGTAGAAGAAGCTACAAGTGTTTGTTTGACACTCTTCCATGAAATAGCTCCACCAGCCAACAAAAAAATGTAGCCTGAAGTGGATTTCCTACTATCTTGACATCTAGCGTAGTCAAAATCAGAATACCCTATGATCTCCAGTTGATCTGATCTACGATATGTGAGCATGTAATCCCTCGTTCTTTTCAAATAGCATATAACCTGTTTGCCTACTATCCAATGATCCATTCCTAGATTACTTAAATATCTGCCTAGCATACCAACAATGTACTCAATATTTGGATGCATACAAACCTGAGTATACATTAGACTCCCAACAACTGATGCATAGGGAATCTTTTGCATTTTTTCAATTTTAAGGTGATTTTTAGGACACTGACTAAGGCTGAACTTGTCACCTTTAGCAATAGGGGTATTACCTGGTTTGTAATCCTGCATGCCACACCTTTTTAGAACTTTATCTATATAATTCCTTTGTGTTAATCCAAGAATACCTCAAGTGTGATCTCGATATATCTGGATTCCTAATACAAAGGAGGTTTCACTAAGATCTTTCATCTCAAAATTTCTTGATAGAAATCTCTTGGTTTCATTCAATATGCCTATATCATTAGTGGCAAGCAGTATGTCATCCACATACAAAACCAGAAATATGAACTTACTCCCACTGAACTTTTGATACACATAATTATCAACAAGGTTTACCTTAAAACAAAATGTGATAATCACTTGATGAAATTTCTGGTACCACTGTCAGGAAGATTGTTTGAGTCCATAGATGGATTTTCTCAATTTACAAACCATCTTCTTTAGGTCTCCTGACACAAATTTTTCTGGGTGCACCATATAAATTGTTTCATCAATGTCACCATTGAGAAACACTGTTTTAACATCCATCTGATGAAGCTCAAGATCAAAATGTGCAACTAAGGCCATGATTGTCCAAAAAGAGTCTTTTAAGGAAACTGGAGAGAAAGTCTCTTTATAATCAATCACTTCCTTTTGAGTAAAGCCCTTTGCTACAAGACGAGCCTTATATCTCTCCACATTACCATTTGCATCTTGTTTGGTTTTAAATATCCATTTGCAATCAATGGGTTTTGCACCTTCTGGTAATGGGATGAGTTCCCAAACTTTATTGTCTTGCATGGACCTATACTCTTCATTCATTGCTTCAATCCATTTTTGAAAGTTAGGATTTTGCATGGCTTGATGGACATTGATTGGATCATCATCCACTATACCATTCTCTCCATCATGTTCTTGTAGGAACATAATGAAGTCGCTTAGAATTGTATTTTTCCTTTCTCTAGTGGATCTATGCAATGACATTGGTTGTTGAGGTTGTTGAGTTTGTTCCATAGGTTGCTGAATTTGTTCTTTAATGGGAGTTTGATCAACATTATTTTGTGGAGGTTCTAGGTTCACTTCTTGAACATTAACAGGTATAGAAATCTGTATATTGTCAGAAGCAACAGTATGAATTGGTTTAAAACTTGAATCCAATTCTTCCTCAAAGGTAATGTCTCTAACCTTATTTCTCCCCTTAAACTCAACATCCTCAAAAAACCATGCAGTTCCCATCTCAAAGATAGTCTTTAGTGTGGGATCATAAAACTTATAGCCCTTTGAACGTTCAGAATATCCAATAAAGTAACTACTAACTGTCTTGGAGTCTAGCTTATTTTCTTGAGGCCTATAAGGTTGTGCTTTAGCAGGGCATCCCCAAATATAAAAATGCTTTAGACTAGGCTTTCTGCATATCCAAAGCTCATAAGGTGTTTTAACAGTTGCTTTAGTTGGCACTTGATTCAAAATATAGGCTACTGTTTTGAGTGCTTCTCCCCAGAGTGACTCTAGTAGAGTAGAATGACTTATCATACTCCTTACTATATCCTGAAGAGTTCGGTTTCGCCTCTCAGCTACACCGTTCATACTAGGTGATCCTGGCATAGTGTACTGTGGGACGATCCCCAATTCTTCTAGGAATCTAGCAAATGGTCCTGGACGTTGTTCACCTGATCCATCATATCTACCATTGTATTCGCCACCACGATCAGATCTAACGCTCTTAATTCTTTTATTGAGTTGATTTTCAACTTCAGCCTTAAAGATTTTAAACATATCCAAAACCTCTGATTTTTCATGAATTAAATATAGATAACCATATCTAGAATAGTCATCTATGAATGATACAAAATATTGTTGACCATTCCACAAAGGTTTAGGAAATGGTTCACAAACATCCGTATGTATCAATTCTAAGACATCTAAACTTCTATAGGCACTTACTCTTTTAACTTTGGTTTGTTTTCCTTTGATACAGTCAATACAAACATCAAAGTATGTAAAGTCTATATTGCTCAAAATGCCATTAGACACAAGACGTTCAATTCTTGGTTTAGAAATATGACCTAATCATTTGTGCCATAATGATCCCAAGTTTTCCTGGTTAATTTTATGCTTAGTACTGCGTGATGACGCATGCAAGGCTTCTTGATAAGATTTAATCATTTCAAGTAAATATAAATTGTCATAAAATATCAAAGAACCATATCCAACAACATTTGAATTAATAGATATTAAAATCTTATTATCTCCAAATGTACAAAAGTAACCATATTTGTCCAATTCAAAAATATAAAACAAATTCCGTCTAAATGTCGGTACAACAAAAGTGTCTATCAAATCCAAATAATGACCGGCTCCTAATAATAACCTAAAATGACTAATTGCTTCTACATCTGCTAACTCGCCATCTCCCACATAAATGCATCTTTCAGCATCAGTTGGCTTTCAGTAGCTTAGGCAACCCTGCATAGAAACACTAATATCTCTTCTTATGCAATAGTACTGAAGCTAAATTAACCTCATAACAAACCAAAGTAAAAGGCATACCTTTCTTTTCACGCCATGTGTGATACTTGGTATAATCATTTTTCTGATGTCCAGTTTTCTTATAAAAGAAACATTTATCCTTGTCCTGAACATGTTTTTTCTTATCTAAACCTTAGCAGCCTCAAATCTCTTTCTCTTTTTTCCTTTGCCTTTAGAGGTGGTTGCTAGATTAACACTTTCAGTGCCATCTTGTGTCAGCCTCTCTTCCTCTTGCACAAGATAAGAAATGAGCTAATTAAGAGTCCATTTATTCTTCTGGCAGTTATAACTAACCTTAAAATGACTGTATTGCATAAGAAGAGATATGAGTACCAAATACATGAGTAAATCCTCAGTTAGCTCAAGCTTTAGTTCCTTAAGCTTAGCAGCCATGTGAGACATCTCCATGATGTATTCCCTAATATTTCCTTTGCCTTTATACTTCATAAAAATCAAGCGTTGTGAAAGCGTACTTGTTTCTGCCTTATCGCCTTTTACAAAGCGTTTCTCAATTTCAACAAGAAAATCCTTAGGATTGGTAATCTCATCTGACACTGCACCCCTAAAAGATTCGGGAATGCCACGCTTGATGATCATTAGATTCATGCGGTTTGAGCGATCCCACTTTTTAAAGTACCTCTGTTCATCAGAGGAACTTGTAGCTATAAGAGGAGGGGGTTGCTCAATCCTTAGCGCAAGATCCAGATCCATGCAACCCAACACAATATGTATGTTGTCTTTCCATTCCTTGAAATTGGTACCATTCAAAATGGGAATAGAACTCAAATTGGCAAATATAGATGAAACAACAACTAAAAGAAAAGAATACAATACAATAAGCATAGTCACAATAAATATAAACTGACAACCATAAATTCAAATAATTAAAACTTATGACAAGATACTAGTACAATATTAACATTAAGTCTTTAGACAAAAACATTAACTGTAAATGGTAATCTTGTTGTAATGATCAAATACTGACAATAGTTACTGCCAAATAATAAAATAATCTTTGGATCAAATTATTATATGCATGCAAAATCTTATAATTGTCACATATTTATCACTGCAGATGCATGCATAATTTGACCAAGCATTAATCTTCCTTTGGGCCGATTAAGACACCCGTATGATATTACACATACATAACATCTATTATTTCTCATAAAAAAATCTTCACAAGAAAAGCCACTTTAGTGACATATTGTGGCAATTAATCCACTCAAAATAATAGACAAAGTTTTAGGGGTTTAAAAAAAAATATCAAAAATATATTATAAAATGCATTATAATATATATAAATCATAACAATATCAAACTCATGCACATATGAATGAGCGATGTTGTCATTCCTCTGTTTGCTTATTTCTTACGTGTGTGGTCTTGAATATTATTGCACCATGACATCATCAATTGAAAAATCAAAGCAAACTAATTTGTTGCATGGACCCCACCATTAAATATGAATGTTTGGACGTGAATCTTGAAAGCAAAGACCATCATAGATTATATATATATATATATATATATATATATTAATAAATTGCTAGATCCTTTAATCTAAAACGGAGGGGGACCTTTTTTTTTAATTATTTAATATTAAATTCTGAAAAGTTGCACCTTTCTGGCTAAAAGAAACGAATCCCCCTGAAGATGAGACCTTTTGGAACAGGCACAGGTTATGAAAAATCACTGAAACCATCAGTGATCTTTAACGACACACACACATGCCTTTTCCAGTGAAGGGGAACCTATGGCCACCAATAAGGGAGGACAAAATTTTGCCATTGATGGACGACATACAGTGGACAGACAAGACGGAATTATTACACAAAGCATGACTTCTCCAAATCACATAACCAGATCTGATTTTTTTTATATGATATTAATTCTTAAATTTTATAAATTTTACCCAAGTCCCAGATGACCACAAGTCCATTTTTAACTACCAAAATGCAATTTCAGCACTCATTATTTTCAAAAGAAAAGGCTTAAACAATAAACTCATCCAATCCAATATTACATGAAACAAAATGGAAACCATTCGAAAAACATACGTTGGCAATCATAGTCATGATATGAATGTATTCAAATAAAAGGACCATCAATAATGCCAAAAAAAGTATTCCCAAAATCGTTTAGCATACCGATTCGCAAAGTTAATTTTATCCATTATATATTCCTCTAAGAATTGAATATAGGATGGCTCTGATGCCACTTGAAGCAATTGATTAATCTAAATATATATATATATATATTCAAATTCAATCAACCAAATTCTAAAACATGAAATTAATCCTATAACAATTCCAAAGAATTAGAGAAACTAAATGAAGAAGCGTATCTGAATCCATTGCTTTGAATTGTTTTTAAGATTCATAATCGGGTGTTTTTCCCAGATTATTACCGTAGAGAATAACTGAATATCTCTTGCAAGGAAAAATAGAGAATATTTTCAACATACCACGACCCCTATTTATAGACTTAAGTTTATGATATTTATAATTTGACCCCTCAACAAATTAAAATATCACCTCGTCTCTATATATTATTTCCATAACAATTACACCCCTAAACCTTAAAACTTCAATTCAAATAGATCACTTTATTTAGGCTTATTTAAATAATGGCTACACATTTTAATATTTACATGTGTGGCCCCATATGTTGAATTTTATTCCAACAAACTATTAGTCCAAAATTTTTATTTTTGATATTTATTATGAATAATTTTTTTAAATATTCACCAAAAATGGTTTTATGACATAAAAAAGTTATTAGATAAAAATTGTGTATAATGATAAAAAATTTTAAAAAATATGGAAGTGAAATCATGTATTTAATATATTAATTAATTCCTAAGGGGAGGGTAGGTGCCGTTAGGAAAGTTACATATCTAGCATATGTACATTTTAGAAGCTTAGTCACATAGTTCTTTGCATTTTAGTTATATTGCCAAACTCTCGTATAAACACGTGTACTCTCTTTCTCCTCCATAATAAATATTCCTTGTATCAATATCAATGCAGTTGATTGATGAATAGATAAGTTTATTACTTAAACATATTCTAGCTTGCTTCTTTCTCATATGCAATCTTTAACACGTAAGAGTTTGAAGGGGATCCTTCATTATGTATGAATAATAAAGGAGGGAGGTGGGTGGGGGCCATGACCACCAATCATATTAACGTGCTTCCGTACCCCTTTGATGCACTTTCTTTATCTTATATTATAAGGTAATACATAGAATTTTTTTATCCCATAATATAACACAATATGATCTTATTTGTCACTTTTACTCCTCACTAATATTGTAATGTATAGAATTATAAATTATGTTGGAATTATAAAAAAAAGAGTATTTAATAGAGATAAAACAATAATATTTGGATTTTTTTTAAAAATTTAATAATGTTATTTTCATTTTTTAACATGCGTATAATCTCAAATGTTGCTTTATAATATAGGACGGAGGGAATAATCCATTAAAAATTGAACAATAAAGGGAAGGCAAGCCAGACTATTTTTCAAAATTTGGCATAGAAAGTTAGCAATATAAACAATATGCTGTATCTTTTTCTATACTTTTATACTGTATTCCATCCAGTTGCCAAATTCATCAATTATTGGTCATCTAGATAATGAAGTATACATGCATCTGGATAATCATGTATACTAGAAGTTTCTGTTTGATGTGCTTCATGATGAGGGTATATATTAATTAATTAGGATGGAGGACATGAGTGATAATATGAATAAATTGTCCATAGAAGTAAAAGTGGCTATTGAAAAGTCAAAGGTCTTTTTTTTGTAATGGATGTGACTTTGATGAGCTCTTTCCTAGCTTACTACCCTTGTCAGTGGAATATGACATTGAAACGGGCACAACAGTCTTGTTTGATCTTAATTAAACCTTATGGAAAGAGTCTCTAAATTGGGACACAAGAAGTGCAAAGAGCCCTTTGCCAACTTCTGAGGATGAGTGATGTTCTGCTTCTAACTTCTAATTAATAAGGTTGAGTCATTAACTGGCATAGGAAATCCAATATTGGCCAGGTAAGAGTTGCTTAAAAGAGGGATCCATACAAAATGGGTGACTGTGAAAATATGTTCCAAAGATTTAATCCTAATATATATCTGACTCAAGTATAACTTGTGCACCTGCATTCAAGGCCAATGTTATTGACGTTGTTAGGTTTGGAGACAGTTTTGTAGCTTCTATTGTATATGGTTTTATACATAAGATGCCAATGGCTTAAACGATAGCAATAGCAAATGTAGTAATTGTACAACTCTTATGGGTTGTGTTATTAATAGGAACCATTGCACGGTGGAAACTACATTAGTTTGGTTATTTTGATGGTTAAAATTAAATTACATAAGTTTTCAAGAATTCAATCTATACTGCACCTTAAAATTATATTAGTAAGATATGTAATTCAATTTATGCTTACACTAAAAAAATTGATTATAGTTGTAAGATATACTGATTAAGATATTTAATAGCTTAAAATAGCAATGCTTTTGTAAACTTGCATAATAAATGGAGTTCAAAACTACACAAGTTTAATAAGAATTGAGTTTGGGCTGGACCATTTTCGTATAAGGCAAAAAATCGTTTAAGAATGCAAGTGGTTATATTGAGACATATAAATGCTTCAAAAAAAAAATTAAGATATCTATGCTCTCGGAATAACATTAAGTTATCCATTAGACATATATATAGAAGCTCCCGGTTTCTCGAGTTTTTTGTATGGCCTTAAAAGCTTCTCATGTGTCGGTGTGTGTCAAGTCCCATCATCTTACTGCTAAGAAGTAAAGTATTCTGTATTCAAAGAATAACTTCTCAGTGAGTTTTCTTTTTGGTGGCATGATCTACTTTACTCTTAGTATTCTTTACGTTGCCATACTTGTCTCAAGTCACAACCCTACAGCCTTACACAACTGAGGATAGAGTAAATGGCAGAGGGGAGGTAGAAGGAATCATTGATAAGATTAATCTCTAGCAACCTATTGATGTTGGGGGGATGGTTTGAGATGATTAGTGAGTAAATACATTTATGACTGTCTGTATAAAATGCATGCTTGGATTGCATTTTTCTTTGCTGTATTGCTATGCTGGTTAAATCTTTTCGATTCATCCTTCGTGGTATGGTTGTGAAGCACTCAGCAGTACTGAAGGATGGAGCTTACAGTTTGGTGTCTCATTTAGATGACTCACAAAGGTGCTGGACTATTTGTGTTCATGTGATTCATTCCTATTGGTTATCACATTGTTTCATTCTAGTTCATTTAGTAAATGAAATCTGATCTTTAT
Organism: Adenanthera pavonina; assembly: GCA_026686845.1. Lineage (NCBI taxonomy): Eukaryota > Viridiplantae > Streptophyta > Magnoliopsida > Fabales > Fabaceae > Adenanthera > Adenanthera pavonina. The sequence goes on from JAIVEN010000018.1 coordinate 33,599,639, forward strand.
TGATGAAGAGGTATCAGCAGCCTGTCTTATTTGCATTGTAAAATTATGGTTATGGTTTATTTTTTGCAACAAATATCGACAACTAAAAATCACCAAAGTGTAAATGCTAATCTTGTACAAGTAAAAAAGATCTAAGCATTTATCAATGGCTACTCTAGATAAAGTTACAGATATATTAAGATCATCAAACCTTAATGTACACTATAAATTTTGGATATTTTGAAAGAATACGATACTCAGAAAATAGTATTTTTTGTCAAATGATGTAATCAACGGAGAAAGAAATTAAGTCAAGCATATCTCCTTCAATAAGGTTGCTTTTGAATTGTTGCCCTAATTCAAATTTCCTGGGCTAGAGGAGAAAGTGTTTTCTTGACAAATTTTGGATAAAATCCATTAAAAGTCATTTATTAATTCATGTTCTGATTATTAGAGTGTTTTTCGTTTCTACTTCCATATAGTAAAAGTTTTCCACATAAATATTACCACTGGAGAGTTCATTCCTTCTTTTGATTGTATTAGAATAGTTGTTGAAAAGGTGTTGCATTGAGGAAAAACATATAAATTCCTATGATCAGTTGCTCATCAATTATTTAACTAATCATTGCAATTGAAATACAAACAATATTGCTCTGATATCATGTGAAAAAAATGATTGTTTTTAGTTCTCACATATTAATCTTTACATGAAGGGAGTATATATACATCAAGAAATAGAAAAGGAAAAAAAATTAAATCCCATATATTATGGTATTACATATAATCCTTAAAAATGAGAAGAAAATGTAACACTGCAACTTGACTAACATATAAGAGACACAAACCATCTTTGGAAGGAGTGAATTAAATATTATATAAGAAATATTTCAACTTTTGAAACCAAGTTCATGGAGGGTGTTGATAGCTTTAGTCAATTTGTACACAAGGGGTTGTCACATTTAAGAAATGCATTGTTAAAATCTATTTAATGCAACATTGACTGGTTAGTGACTGCAAATATGAGTAGGATACACACGATGGCTAATTTGACTACTAAACTAAAAGTATCAGAATAACCTATACCAACTTCTTTAAAGTATAATTTTGGATTGACCCATTTGAAAAGAACATGAATGCTCTGGATATAGACACAGTTTTGTAGCTCCCATATTGCATACGGTTTTATATATAAGATGCCACTGGTCAATACGTTAGTAATAGCAAATGCAATGAGTGCTGCAATTGTTATAGGTTGTGGTGCTGCTATGAATAATGTAGCTACTTTGGAAATATATTGAGATCATCAAGTCTTAAAGTAGACTATAAATTTTGGACTAACTTGAATGGAACATGATGCTTAGGAAATATTTTTTCTTCTGGTCAAATGATGTGGTAATCAGAGAAATAAACCAAGTCAAGCATATCTCCTTTAATAAGGTTGCTTTTGAATTATTGCCCTAGTTCAAATTTCCCCTACTAGAGGAGAAAGTGATGTCTTGACAAATTTTGGATAAAATTCATTAAAAGTCATTTAACTATATGTCCTAATTAACACGGTGTGTTTTTGCTTCTAATTTCTTATAATAAAAACCTTCCACTAAAGGTTTAGATTGATACAAGTCTTATATCCGTACAACCTTCATCTCTGTTGGCATTTTCCTTTTTCCTTCCATGTCCAACAATGGTGAGCCTCAATTGGAACCTCCAAGGAGAGAACACGATCGTTCTCCAGTGCGATCTGAAGCATTAGAACAAGATTGATCTCCCTCTAGAGGTACAAACTTAATTCAAGATCCCATGAACAAGAACATACATGATCAAACTATGCTAGATCCGCAAGAGCCAAACCTTGCATATGTCTCAAAAGTCCATCCTGGCAATGATAATCCTCCTATGCAAAGGCGCAATAAAAAAAGGGAAAACAATAGATAAGCATTTCTCAAGAGAAATTTCTCTCAAGCCAAGGGAGGAAGATTGGATGATTGAAGGTACTAGCAACTCAAACCCTTCTCATACTCTTTTTGGTAATTTTAACATTAGTACTGGGATTTCATATAGAGAAGATCTCAAGCCCTTGAAGAGCTTTGTTTTAAAAGAAGGACAGTCTTGCTCAAATATTGAATGGTTGGAAAAGAAGGAGGATGAGGCAGATTTCTTAATGGATCTTGAAAAAATGATTGAGGGGATTTTAGTTAATTTGACTCCAAGGGTCCTAATTTCATTCTTTTGGAAGCTGAAAAAGAAAGATTAAGGAAGCCTTGGAAACAATCATTAATAAACAAATTACTGGATCATACTATTGGTTTAAGCTATATGCAAAGAAAATTACAATAGATTTGAGGCACTGCTAGAAAAGTTAGAGTAACTAAAGTTGAAGAGGGGTTTTTTTAGTTTGTGTCCAACAGAAAGAGGACTATGTTGAAGCATTAATAGGAGGTCCATGGAATGCTTGATCGATGTTTATCGATACAGAGATGGAGGGAGGACTTTGATCCAAAGACAGAACCTATTAAGAGCATAATAGAATGGGTTCATCTTCCAAAACTACCTATGGCATATTATGACAAAAAAATCTTGTTTAATGTGGGAAGCCAAATTGGAAGGGTCCTAAAAGTTGATATGCCAACTTTGCAACATACGAAGGGCCATTTTGCCAGAGTTTATGCTGAAATTGATCTATCTAGGCCTATACTCCCTTCGTATTGTATTGAAGGAGAAGAAAGAAAGATTGAGTATGAGGGTATTCATATGATTTGTTTTGAATGTGGTTACTTTGGTCATGACTCTTCTCGATGTCTTTCCAAGACTGTTGCAAAGCATTTAGTGCATAGTATTGAGAATCAGCCGGTGGTAGGGGGAAAAATGACGATGAATGAAAGAGAATAAATGCAGTTAAATCCTTCCCCCTATGGATTATGGATGATAGTTCAAAGGCCAAGAAGAAATAGAAGAGCAGATCCTAACGCTTGTAATTATGAGGCAACTAAAAAAACTTTTGTTGTAGAAGAAAATGCAGGGCCAAAGGGCTCTAAGTTTACTATATTAGAGCATGGCGACAATCAAAGCTAAAAAAAGGATGAAATTGAAGCCACAGTTGATAAGCAATGTTCAAGAGATGATTCAATTATGGGAAAGGAAAAAGAGAACACGCAGATGATGAAAAAAAGGTACATCCTTCAAAAAGAATTAAAAAAAATAGTGTGATTAAAGACATCAAAGAGCCAACTATTCAAAACATATAGAGACAGAAGGTTATTGGGCAAAAAGGAGAATCCAATGCTTTACAAGTTTCATGTGAGTCTCTAAGAGAGCAAAATATGGACAATGCAATGGAAATTGAAGGGTCTATTTCATTAGAGCATGGGCACATAATTGAGAGTAAAATGGGCCAAGAAAATAGTATGGGTAGTTCAGTAGACATGGTTTATGAAACTCTTGGTTTGCCTTATAGAGCAAAGATGGATATGGAGATATTACAAGGGATGAGTTAACAAGTTGGAGAAGTGAATCTAGATTATGACATCCCTCCAAACCCAAACCTGAACATGGGTAAGAATTTTATCTTAGACCAAGCTACTAAAGTTGCTTTGATGGGAGTCTTGGGCTTGTCAGCATAGGAAGTCCAAAACTCCTATATTAGGCTAGAATTTCAAGGCATGCATGAAGACTCACTTAGTAAGGACACTATGCAAGGTGCTTAATTTCTTGGTCTATTCTTTTGTTTGTTATCTCAATGATTTTAGTCTAGAATTGTCAAGGAACAACCATAAAGGATTTCAGTTGCTCTCTTAAAGAACTTGTGAAGTGGCATAGGCCCACTTTTGTTGTTCTTCTTGAAACTTGTACTAGTGGCGCTATTATTGATAAAGTAATAAAGAATCTTAGGTTTACTTATCAAGTAAGAGCTGAGGCCAACGGGCTTGCAGGAGGGATTTGGATTCTTTGGAACGATGAAGAGGTGAATTTCATGATGATTGAACAGCATGACTAGTTTCTTCATGGCTAGGTTACCATTGGCAACCATTCTCCTTGGCTTTTTTCAGCTATTTATGCCAATCCTTGAGATGCAGGAAGAAGGATTCTTTGGGAGATACTTAAGTCTATAGCTCAAAGTGTTTCTCATCCCTAGTTGCTTGTAGAGGACTCTAATGAAATTAAAGATGTAAGTGAATAAAAAGGAGGAGCTGATCCTTCAATTAGACATAGCTGTCAATTTAATGAGTGGATTCATGATTGTGCTCTCATAGATATGGGTGCTGAGGGACCTTTTTTCACTTGGCGATGTCCAAAATTTCCCAATTATAGAAGAATTTACAAGAGACTTGATAGAGCCTTGTGCAACATTTCCTAGAGAAATCTCTTTGAAGATGTTGTTGTAAGAGTTGGGCCTAGGATACAATCTGATCAACATCCCCTTCTTATTAGATTAAGGAATGATAATGTTGATAAATCAACCTGGCCTTTCAGATTTGAAGCTGCTTGGTTACTTCATGAAAATTTCAAACCTTTTATGCAAGGTTTATGGAGAAATGATTTAGATGCTTTTAGTAATTTAGCTAACCTTACTCCTACCCTTCTAGACTAGAACAAGACTGCTTTTGACCATATAAGGGAAAGAAAAAATAGAATACTCAGTAGACTTGCTGTAATCCAATGGAAGATGCAATGGCATGAGAATAATTTTCTAATAAGCTTGAAAGTGAGCTTCAACAAGAACTTGAGCTAGTTCTCAACCAAGAAGAAATACTTTGTGTTCAAAAGTCGAGAGCTAAATGTTTTGGATGATCGTAACACTAAGTATTACCTTACAAAAACTAACATTAGAAGGAGAAGGAACAAAGTGTTTACTCTTAAAGATGAAAATGAGAATTGGATTGACCAAAAAGAGGAAGTGATTACTCTTGTGACAAACCATTTTAAATGTTTGTTTCCTAAGGATTGTGCTATTAGAGGGTGGCATATCACTGATTGCTCTTGGCCAAAAATTGAACAGTATGAATTTGAGAAACTCTTAACTGTGGTGTCTGATAGAGGAGTTAAGCAAGCCATGTTTAGCATAGGTGGCTTGAAAGCTCCAGGTGATGATGGATACCCAGTTATCTTTTTTCAAAAGAACTGGGATATTGTTGGGAGATCGGTGTGTAATTCTATTAAAGAGGCTTGGGTCAATCATGAAAAGATAAGGGAGGTAAACAAGACTCTTTTCTCTTTTGTTCCCAAGGTTGAAAAACCTGAAACCATTAGTTATTTTAGGCCCATCTCTCAATGTAATACGATTTATAAGTGTATCACTAAAGTGATAGTGCAACGTCTTAAAGGTATTCTTCCCAAAATTATCTCTCCTATCCAAGGGAGTTTTGTACCCGGAGGAACATACAGGACAACATTATCATTACTCGTGAACTTGTACACTCAATGAGAAAGATGAGAGGCAAAAGAGGATACATGGCAATAAAGATTGACTCTCAAGGAGTTGGGTTGCCTGAATGATTTCGTTCAACTTGTGAAATCTTGCATCTCTTTTACTTCCACCAATGTGCTTTGGAACAGAGAAAAGATAGGTGAATTTTTTCTTTCTCGGGGTATTAGATAGGGAGACAGCTTTTATACGAAGAGAGGATAATGGGGTGAGAAAGTGGCATTCTGTCAACTAGAAAACTATGAGCACTAGTCAAGAATCAAGAGGGGGAGAGATCAAATCTCTTAGCGCCATGAATGAAGCCTGCTTGTATAAACTGTTATGGAAGATTGTTAATGACACTAATGAACTTTGGGTGAATGTTATCGAAAGCAAGTATAATAGTAGAAATGAAGGTGCTGAACTTATAACCAAGCCTACTGATTCAAGGCTTTAGAAAGAGCTTGGCAAGTTGTGGAATAGCTTCTTTGATTTGCTGGCAAAAGATATTCATAACGGTCAAGCAACTAGAGTCTTTCAAGATGAATGGATTAATGGGGGTCAGAGATTAAGCGATATTATAAACAATTTACATGAGGAAGCAACCAATTTATATTTGTGTGACCTTCTTTCTAATGATGGGGACTAGGAGCTTTCTAGTATTGCAAACTGGATACCTCAGGAGAAAATCCTTAGAATTTTAGCCATGTACCCACCTAGTAGTGAGGAAGGCCAAGATAAAATTGCTTGGTCACCTAGTAAAAGTAGGGAGTTCTCTGTGGCTATCGTGTAGAAGAGTGTTATGAAAGAAGTTGAAGTTGACAATAATAGATTATGGAGGTTAATCTAGAAGCTGGAAGCCCCACAAAGAATTCGTACCTTTATGTGGTTGGTTGCAAAGGATAGGATCCATACTCAATATCAAAGAAGCAAATGGGTGGGAACATATGGAAAATGTCACAGATGTAGAGATGGGGAAGAAACTACTTTATATGCCCTTCATGACTACACCCAGGTGAGTAGAATTTAGATTATTTAATTGAGCATGCTGATAGGAATAGGTTCTTTGTTGATGATCTGCATGACTAGTTATTGCATAATTTGAAATGGTAGGGAATTGGATACTACTTTTAGTGTTACTTGTTGGTTCATGTGGAGGTAGCATAATAAGTGTTCATTTGATGAGAACCTTCACTTGCCTATTAGACATGTGATGATGATTAGAAGATATATTGATGAGTTTAAGCAAAGTCAAAATAGGGGTCATGTTTTATATACTGAAACTGTTATGATAAAATGGGTTATGCCACCTTTGGGATGGTGGAAATTAAATATAGATGGAGCTTTAAAGGAAATAAATGAAGAAACTGGATGTGGTGGCCTTGTTCAAAATAATAAGGGAGAATGGGTTGTTGGTTTTAGCCACTTCATTGGAAAAGTTAATGCTTTAATGGCTAAACTTTAGGGATGCATTAAAGGTCTTCTAATGTGTTCAGATAAAAGCTTTAAACAGGTCATTTTGGAAAGTGACTCCAAAGTTCTTGTGGATACTCTAGAAAATGAAGAAAGGAGGCTAAGGAAATACAAGAGGATGACCAATAAGATTCAGAAACTAATTAATAGAGGCTCGTGGATGAAAGTGCATCATACTTATAGAGAGGGCAACAAGGCTGCAAATTGGTTTGCAAACCATAACATTAATGCTATAGGTACACATATTCTTGCTATTCCTCTGACAGAGCTCAAGGAAATTCTCAATGCAGATATTGTGGGTGTTTCTTCACCATACGCCATTCCTGTTCCTTGATTTGTGCTTTTGCTTGTTTTCTTTTTCTTTTTGGGTCTTTGACCCCATTCTTGTACCAAAAAAAAAACCTTCCACTAAGAAATTATTGCTAAAGAGTTCACCCCCTACCTCTTGGTTGTGATGAAATAGCTGTTTGAAAAGGTGTTACATTGTGAAAGATCATATGAAATCTTACGGTTAATTACTCACCAACTATTTTAATTTATTGCTGCAATTGAAATCCAAACAATATTGCTTTGATACCATGTGGAAAAAAAAATTAAATGTTTTCATTTTCTCACATATTATAGCATTACATAAAGAAAGCACATACACAATAGGATCAAGAAACAGAAATGGGAAAAAAATCCCTATTAATTTCTTTTAATCCCTAAAAAATGGGAAGAAATACAACACTAGAGGCTGATTGACAAACAAAGAAACATGAATCAACTTTGGAAGGAGTGAATTGAAAACTACACAAGAAATCCTTCAACTAACGAAACCAAGCTCGTAAAGAGGCCAAAGTCAAATAAGTCCATTAAATTACTCCCTCCATCTTATTTTATTTGTCGATTTGAAATTGTCATATATATCAACAAAATTTATTATTTATTATATATTATACAGTAGAAGTCGAAAGTATTAGAAGTTGAAAGGTGAAGTTTTAGAAGATCATTGAGAAACTCATGCAAGGAAAATTTGGCAAAATCATTAGAGAACTTCTAATGGTAGGAATTATTGTGCTTTCTATATCAATTATTCCTCTTAAGTAACCAGAATGTAGGACTATTGAAGGGGGTTGTCCACATCAGTAATTTGCTATCAGGTAACCAGAATAGTAGAACTATTGAATGGATCATAATGCTTTCTATCACTTACAATTGCATTTTTCCCCTCATAATTATAAGCGCAAATCTCTATACGGCTATACCTATATTATTTATAAAGAAAAATGTTTTGGGTTTTATTATTGATGCTTTACTTATCCAGAAATCTAAAATAATGTTTCTTCTAACTCAATATAGTTATTTTTTAGCAATTCCATATTCAGATAAAATTGTGATTGACTTTTTATATTTCTTTGTTTTTCTCCTTTCCTCTGTAGATTTCTTCTATTGCGTGTTTGGGATAGTGTTTGTTGAAGATCTTGCTGAGAAACACAAAGAAGCGATTTTGGGTATGAAATCAAAATGTGATAGTGCGAGCTTCTTTTTCTTTTTTGAATGTGACAGTGTAAGCTTTACTTAGCCATGGAAGGAGAATATTAAAAAGTTGACATGAAATAGCTATAAAATGGGCCATATATCTTGTATTGATTTTATATTAGATTATTACGGGTTTCGCAAGTGATAGTGTAAGCTTTGCTTAGGTATGCAAGGAGAATTATAAAAAGTTGACATGGAATAGTTATAAAATGAGCCACAAATCTTGTCTTGATTTTCTATTAGATTATTACGGGATTGATAATGATGTGATTATATAATAATGAGATATAAATCATGGATGATTTTTTTTTTCACCGGAAGAGTATCGTGGAAGATATGGTTAATGAAATTTCTAAATAATGAATTCTAAATTTCTAATCAATCAAGAAATCATTCCAAAATTAAACTTAAATTTAAATTTTTAATTAAACATTAGGAAAAATTGATTTAGGAACAATTAAAGGAAAAATTGAAATAACGTACTTATTGAAAGAATAATATTTAACTCTCATTTATTATTATCATATTTGGGATATGACAATTGATAAACATACACAATAAAATCAAAATTTGAATATATTCAAAAACAATTTATGATCATTGATTGTGTATTAATTAATTAATGATTAATAATTTTTAAAATTTGAAACCTAAGTGAGAGAATATAATGATTGATAGAGAATAAATTGTTAATGTAATTTTAAAATAATAAATTATAATCAGTAAAGATATCCTCTCAAAATTAATTTTAATTTAAATTTTTAATTGAATATATTTAAAAACGATTTTGATTAATAGAATTGATTAATTAAATTTAAATTTAAATTTTTAATTAAATATTAGGAAAAATTGATTCAGGAAAAATTAAGGAAAAATTTGAAATAACATATTTATTTGAAGAATAATGTTTAATTGTATCATTTATTAATATTATATTTGGGATATGACAATTGACAAACAGAGACCATAAAATTAAAATTTGATATTCAGGGTTGTTAACTAATAATTCTTAAATTAGTATCTGATTAAAACAATTCATGATCATTGATTGTGTATCAATTAATTAATGATTAATAATTTTTAAATTTGAAACCTAAGTGAGAGAATATATGATTGATAGACAATAAATTGGTTAATGCAATTTTAAAATAATAAATTATAATGAATAAAGAGATCCTGTCAGAATTAGTTTTAATTCAAAGTTTTATTTGAATATATTAAAAACAATTTTAATTAATAGAATTAATTTTTATATCACCTATTCCTAATTTAACGGAAAAATAAGTTAATTAGATTTTATTTAAAATTTAATCTTTTTATTAGCTAGGGTTTTAAATTTCAAATCTACATGTTATATATCCATCATCAATTATTGAGTATAAAAGAATGTAATGATTGTGAATTTCAACTTCTAATGGGAGTAATGTATAAAAGTCACGTATTCCTAATTTAACAGAAAAGGTAACCTTTGAATTAGCTATAATTTGTTGTATTGAGATATCTTCTCTACGTATTATGTATAGTATTGATCTCTATCTTCTAAAACCAATATTTCTACTGGGTCAATTATATATACTTGTATCTCGCTTATAGAGTAGGATAGATATGGAAATTTTTATTCTTAATTATGAAGGAAATATAATGGACACAACACCCAATACGATATTTAGGAAAATTTAGTAACTTTGAAATGTTTCACAATTTTTTGGGTATGTTATAATATATGTTGTATGATTTAATTATAAATAATTGAAACCACCCATGCATTACACGAAATTGAATTCTAGTTATCAAATAATCTAGATTATAATAAAATATAATAATATTTTATACAAACATCTTAACTTAAATGTTAAAATATGACTTATACTTCACCTATAATTATTTTTAATGAAAAATAAAATGATAAAAAAATTTATTAATAATTAATTGGTAATATAAAAAGGACAATTAAAGTTGAACATTTAGAATTTTTTAAAATGACAAATAAAATAGAATAAAGGGAGTAGTTGCTTGAGTAAAACATGCTCAAGTTAAAGAAAGTCATAGAGCAACTAGCTTCTAGAGATTGCATTGTCAAGGTGTGTTTGGTTTGAAGGAAATTAAATTGAGGGGAAGGAAAGTGAGGAGTACTTCATATATCTCAAATTATAAGAAACAAATAACTACCTCATCGATATTAAGAAAAAAAACAGTTTTGGTAGTTAAATTTATTAATTATACTACAATTTCAATTCTTTTTTTCTAAAATTACTCACATTAAAAGTATAAAGTGAGACTAATTAATCACTGATAATTGTCAACATAATCTTAATTACTCAATAGTATAAAAGGAAAATAATATTAAATATTCTATAAATTTTATCCATGTGTCTTATATTTTGAAATAAATAAAAAATCTCAAAATTTCTTATAATTGGAAATGGAGGGAGTACAACTTTTAGCAGTTTTTTAATATTTGGATTTTAAATTAACATTTTTCCCGTATAATATTTTTGGATTATGGAGAATGGATAAGAAGGGAAGAAAAAAGTGTTTATTTGAATCAAATATCAAATTATAATTTCACTTCCCTTCTCTTCTTTTTTATTCTCATCAATCTAATTAAACATCCAATAAATGAAAAACATATTTGCATCTAGCTCAACTGAGAACATTTTTCAAAAGGTACTAGTTACAAACACAGTGAATCTGATCGACACCACCAATTTTCCACAATTACTGATAGCATCCAATACTAAACATGGCCAGTGAAAGGTTAAAGTTTTTCCTAGCAAAAAGTAGCATTTTGTTTTATAGCATAGCTATATATTGACCTTTCAAAATGTTTGGTATGGACTTTCTATCACAACTATCCAATGCCATAAGCCTGCCTCTCTGAATATTTTCTTTTTCCAAAACTAGAAAAAAAAGACTTCATTTGAGATTCTAGTCATCTTATCTCTATGCATGGGAAGAGTCAAAATTATATATATATATATATATATATATGAACGTGCAATATTAATTTTCTAGTCTGATCTCTACCCGTAGAACCTCTCCTATGCACATTCCTCATGTGCACAATCATGTTCAACCATTTTTTATTCTTTTTTTTATTTTACATTTTTTAGAAACAAAGGTCACTTTGAATAAAATAGACCCTTCTGAATCATGTAACTATGCAATTTTGGTTTTCATATGCCTTTTTTTCTTTTTCCTTTCTTATGCATTAAGGAAGAAAAAAGAAAAACTGTAAAATTGTATAAAAAAAGAAAAATGTGAAAAAAAAAGAGAAAGAAAACCTACCAATGGCTACATAACTTCAAAGGGTTTATTTTATTTTTTTTTTAACACTAAAGGTATTCCTCAACCGATAGTCGAAGATTAATTCCTTCAGGATATAGAGATCATTGAAATGGATTTTCGCCGACAGCAGAAGCAGGATTAGACACACAGCAACATTGAGGAGGCCCTAGCCCGTCCCAAAATTTTTATTTTAACAAATTTTAACCCATAGATTTGGTACAAATATCAAATAATTTAGGTTTTTATGACTTCTGACCCTCTCAAATATCTTCTTCATTCTCAACAATTTTTTAAGTAGCAATTAGCAAACTTATTCTAAGAGCCTTTTTTCCACTTTTTTTAATGAAATTGAAAACTTGGGAAGTACCTAAATCAAGATTTGCAAGTCTCTCCTCATGAAGTTATATAATTAGGACATAATAGCCTTATAAAACCCATAAAGTTATTTAGTGAGTGCTGGCTGGAATCACATTTAATCCTTCATTATGTCCAATGTAATTCACTCTATTTGGACTTTTTTTTATCATATTCTGTTCAAGTTTTGAGTAAAAGATATATTTGTTCCCTATTATATTTTCTTAAGGCCTAAAAAGGTTCTTTATTATCATTAATATTTGGTAGGTTGCTTAAAATTTTGCTAATGAGATTCTTTAGTCACAAGTTTGGCTTCCCTAATATTCAGTGTTGTTTCCACCCTTGACTCGAAAACTAATTCCTTTGAAGTGTAAAGATCACCTAAGTGGATTTTGCTTTTCCCAACAAAACATTTTTCATATATACGGTCAGGGATCAAATTTAAGATAGTATACTTAAGAAACCCTACTATTTACCAACTATGTTAAGACCTTTATTTATTGTTAACTTCAAAGGGTCTATTTTATTACCAGGACTTTTGGTTTTCAAAAAAATTAAAAAAGAAAAACGAAAAATTTGGCTAAACATGAGGATTGTGCCCATGAGAACTGATCTCCAGCCTTGTGAAACAGTATGGACATTGGACTGTACTTCACTTTTGATATCTTAACTAGTAATTTTACAGGCAATAACCTTCAAATTTTTAATATCTTAACTTGTAATTTTTCATTTTTCATTTTTATATCTTCAAATTTTCTTCTCAACATAACCCTGTCAATCACATTCAACAAATTTCTAATATACATGGGAAGAGGTATAGTCCAGGTAGAAATTTGAGACATAAATTTGGTTCGACAAAAGCCGTCTGACAAATTTGGCAGTTTTCCTCTGGTATTATAAATGTCTTTGGTTTAGAAGAAGCCCAGCCTCACCAGTAGCTAGCTAGCGAGGAATTTTATCCTGAGGAGGAAATTTTCTGTAACATTAATACACCTAGGGCTAGAGTGAAAAGGGCAAAAAAAAAGAAGAAAGGAGTAATTTTTAGGATCCCATTTTTCTACATAAATGGGTGCGCCTATATACCGAACATTCTCTTGTATCCTCTAATTTAATTACATTAATTGTTCTAGCTAATATCACCAATTTTGTCAAACTACTAATTTTTTTACAAGGAAAAGAAGAAATAATTAACCTCGTGATCTAAAACTATAGCAGCACTTGCTCTAATACCATTTTATCATGAATTCATGATCTTTAATATTTGCTACTAGTTAAAAACTATATTTTTAAGAGTATATTTGAATAGAAGATAGAGAAATGAATCATTCATTTCTTTTACATCTTTTATTTTATTGTAAAAATTTACTTGTTTGAACTGTAGAAGTCCACATGTGCACCATTCCATTATTTTTCCTTTAAAGCTAATAAATCTTTGTAAATGACCTTACTACTTTATTATTATTGTAAAAATTTACGATTGTGATCATTTTGACATTTCAAATCATGACTACTAATTAGAAAGTTATTTTTTTTTACTATTTCAGCAAAAAACAATTATTAAAAATGACAACACAAATGTTTGAACCTATGGGTTCGGAACAAGGGTGGTTCAAATTCATCCTCAGATGTAAAGCAAGATTTCATTCAGATTATGTTACATATTGAGTCACCACCAGATGGTATGTGACAAATCTAGTAATATGAATCCAAGGGATACTTGTGCAAATCCTGAAATTTTCCTTCAAATAGCTAAAAGGGGTATGAATGATTTTCTCAAGAATATGAAAGAGCTGTAAGAGAAAATTTTCCCTTCAGTCCAGGGCAACCAAGAAATAAACGTTGGTCAGTATTTAAAGCAAATATAATACCAGATTGGAGGATTTTTAAGAAAACAAATTGCAGATGCACACAGATTGTGGCTTGCTCTATCACTGACCAGAACTTCAGAAAATTCCGGAGATTATTTTCAGGAGCTGCTGCTAGCTTTTACCTGAAAAATCATTGAAGTTCAACTTTTGGGAAGGCAATATCCCTCCTTGATACAGGTTTAGCTCTTAACATGTCAAGCTTTCTAATTTTTGTGAATAGCTTCTCTCCTGCGTATGGCTTTTTTTCCCCTTTTTTTCGTCACAGTATCTAGGGGATGTTTCTGTTTTTCCAGTCCCTTTTGCACTGCTCTTTCAAGAAAAAAATGAACGCAAAATATCTGGAAAAATTGCATAAACTCGCCACTAAATCATTGTTTCAAGAGACTAGTCATCCTATAAGCATCAACTAAACATGTGATATGGTATCTTCATCTAGACAGCTAATTATTTACAACTCATGGTGACCCTAGATCTTCCATACCTTGTGAGGGCAATCACAATAATAATCAGCAGAGTCAAACTAAACCCACAGAAAACCATGTAGAGGCATCATTCCTCTATTCAATGGATGAGGCAGAGTGGAGAAACAAGACATGAATAAAATCAGCCATGTCCATGACTTTACAGCTTGCTTACCACCAATTTCAATTTTTTAAGATTGAGTTGGATATAATGCCAAGAAATAGACCACTATTTATCCTGTCCCTACTGAAACTAAAAAAATTAGAGAAAAAGACAACGATATCAAGTTCCTTCAAATAAAACTAATAAGAAGTTTTGAACATTAGAATCTTCCATGACTAAATCCATAACTGAATACAATTGCAGAAATTAAGAAAATAGAAAAATGCCTCCTACATCCTGAAACTCGCCCGAAGAGCTTCCTTCCCAGTAAAAATGAGTAACTGCAATGGTTGATGCAAATCCTTTTAGCTAGACAAAATATGTCTGCAATAAAAATGAACCTCTTTAAAAGGTGATCAATAAAAAAATGCCTGTACAAGGAAAGAAATAGCAATCAGACGGTGATTTCTGGCTGTAAAAGGCAACTAGCGCTCCTGTATAACAGAATTCCAAGGCCTCAATCTAATGTCACAACTTACTACACTATCCATTTCTAGGCCTCTTGTTGGATATAATATCAGAAAATGAGTCAATCAGTTGTCCTGCCAAACTACTTGGATCATCAAGCAGAGTTTGAATGAAGGTATTGACCACCCTGCGTTCCTGCTCTGTTGACCTCAAACTAAACCATGTTAGCAACTTCAACCGAAATTCCTGTTTGATGTGACCCTCACATTCTAGCCACCTAAATACTTTCACACAGTACTCATAGTTTTCATCCAGGGAGCATGTCCCATCAGATATGCCTAAAGGAGAGCCATTTGCCAAAGTGCTATTGCAATCATGAGTCTCTTCATTGGTGTTAGCTACCCTTTTCTTACATGCATCTACACGGGAGTCAACAGCTGGAACTTCTCGGGTTGGCCCATTCATCCAGGTATGGGAGTCACCACTACCATTCGATTTTGCTAAACTGATTTTCTGTGCATAACGAGAAGCAGCATCATCGTCTGCCTCGACAGCCTTCCGCAAAGTGCAGCCATTATCTTCATCCTTGGAAAACCCAAAAGGAGGGACTAGTTCTTCATTTAGATCAGGCACTGAAACAACATTTAAATCAAGGCCACGTGAAACTGCAGGCAACTGCTCTTCTGAAATTTTAGGCTTGACCGTTTCAGTTTCTCTGCAGCAATTTTTTGTATCAGCACTGCAAAACCCTTCCAAGGGACCTTGCTCTTGAGCCCAAGCAAGACCTACAACTTTCCCAAGGTCTCGCACCTTAAATCCTGACTCTGCCACTGTGTGATTGGGCTCTGTTTTTGAGCCAGATGAACTGGCTCCAATTTCAAGGTTCTCTTTTTTACGACTCAAATCAATTAATAAAGAGGGACCTTTTTTAGCTAGATCAACACTCTTGGTGAAACACTTGGCTTCAGAATAACCAAGCTGACCCTTACCCGTATATGATGTAATCCGAAAAGTATATTCTGTGCAAGGCTGGAGGTTAGACAACAGAATCCTCTTCTGATCTTTTGGGATCTCACAAACCGGTTCTTTTGCAAGCAATTCCTCCTTACTCTTGTAGTACCAGAGCTTGTAGCCCTTAATGTCCTCACAAGATGCAGTGGACATGTCAATCAAAATGATTTTAACTGAGGAAGCTGTCACCTCTTCGAAAACAAACTTGCAGGCAGCAGGAAGTGAGCCATCTGAATTTAGGGGGAAAAATCATATACCATATAAAGAAAACTTGCTCGTCAAGCAAGAAGAATCAAAGAAATAAAAAAGAATTAGTTCCAACCTACGGAATCTGAATTCACACGGGCAAGCCACTCATCAGCTTTCTCAATAGCAAGAGAGCACAGTTTTTGCACCTCACTAGCAACAGAAAGTCTGCTGACAATGCCTCGCACCATCTTGGCAGAAATCCCATCAACTGGACCAACTTCTATTTCTAGTTTTGCCTTTGCCTCCAGTACCATTCCATGCAATTGTTTGAACCTCGAAGTCCCATCCAGGAGCTTGTAGCACAAATATAACCTGTAGCAGAGCATATCTACACGCCGAGCATCTTTTGCTATACTTAGCTGCTTCTTCCAACATCTGCCATAATTAAACATGAACTGCCAATGTCATCAACATAAAGCTAAAAATTTGGTTGACACACACATTGCAAATGATGAAATCATGTTTCGTCATCTGTTTCATTATGAAATCAAAGTTACCGAGAGCAAAGCCATATTGGTATTCATTTCTCAGCAAAAAGGTACATCAAGGATAGCAAAAACTGCAGCTGCTGCAAACTTATTTAAATGCCACAAGCACATCTAAGTTCAGTGAATGATGGAGGGCATAGGAGCAGGAGATATAAATTTAAAAAAAAAAATATTTTATTCTTTTATTCAATTATATATCAGAATAGAAGTCAAGAAGCATTTTGTTGCTGTAACTCAATGCTTGGTAATGATTCACCAAAACCCTCCCCAAAACAACAAAGCTTTTTAAAGTGGTAGGAGGGAGTGCATATATCATTTAGAACTTAGCAGGTAGAAAAAAATACATACCCAAGTATCCCTGTAACTTTACCACAGGATACACAACAATAGCCACCATCTAGTTGCATCAGTTGCCCATGATCAACAACTCCCACTTTTTCATGTTGAAGAGCACACTCAATATGGCAAGACAGCCCACAGGAATCCCCTTCAGCAGATTCAGATGTGCATACCAACCAAAGACTAGGATCCTTATTACCATCATAAAGGTGACAAATACAGCAAGAGCACCTTCTACAATATTTGTCATCTGTAGATAGAACAGCTTTACAAGCAGAGTTTTTACAGATCCAGGAGTTTGAATGTCCACAATCAGAAGGCTGATCTGGAACTGGCTTGAGCCTTGTAGGATTTTTGCTCTTCCTATGTTTCTTCCTAGAGGGCTGGTTGCTGAGACTAGAAACTTTTTTGTTGTCCTGTTTCTTGATTATCTTACTGGTTGACTTAGTTTCTGGCATCTTCCTTTTTGATGAAATGGTCTTTCTGTCCTTATTAAAGCACGTTCGAAGAAGTTCCTTCCTTGGACCAGATTTCAAGAACTCTTGAAGGAGTTCAGGACTTCTTGAAGCATCATCTGAATGACCATTTTTTTCAGGAGTGCTTTGCACACTGGAAGAAAGGCTTTGAACACCAGAAACTGAACACCAAAAACAACCAACGGCAAAATAAGACTATGGTGGAAATAAAAGGAAAAATGAACTAAAATTTGAAACCAAGAGTCACTGACAGATGCCTGAATCAACTGAGCAGAAAAAACAAAGACGGCAGATTAGTTCATGTATCAACATTGCATGCAACAAATGATAAGATTAAGTTCAAGTCCCACCATGAAAATTACAAACAAATTTTCAACCTCAGACAAAACTTCATAATTCTTTTTTCTTATGGGCGTCAAAGGAAGAATGTTACTGAAAGAATGAGAGACAGCAAAAAAGAATATGCACACTTGCTCAAGCTACATGCATCAAAGCACAGCAAAGACCACAAATAGCCGCAATGCTTTTTCATCCTGTTTATCCCCAATACTTCAAAACATATGAAGAGAAACTTCTATAAAATTCAGAGGGCACGCCCATATCTCATCAAGGACCAATTTAATGATCTATTCAACTTATTCCACAGGCAGTAACCACCCAACAATGAAACAATAAATGAGCTATTACTTAGAAACTAGGGAAGCACAAAATACAACTAGAAAGAGAAAGAATATTCTGACAATCAGCAACATGTCATTAATATTAATCCTATCAATTACTGTTGTCAAAACAAATTATTTGACCACTTGGAGATTTAGATTTATAAATGGGCTTCTCAAGAAGAATATTCTTCTACAGGAGAATGATGTTGAAAATAAGACTCACAAGCCCAATTGACGACTCAAGAGTTTTATCTAAAATAGGACGGGTACAGTAACTCTAAATATTAGATACAAGGGTGAGAATTTAGTTTACTTAAACAAAAGAAACCACAATTTTACGTTTTTCATATTTGATATAAAATCTGTGTGCATGTGTGTGTGTGTCCCCCTAACAGACATCACCTACCCTATCCAGATTCCAGAGCATTCATAAGCCACAGAATACCACATCATACATAGACCTACAAGCTGGGTTAGCTAAGCATCCAACAACTGAAGCTAGCTATGGCAGCTTATTCATCATGTATGCATCAAGCAGCAGCTGGTAAAGCACCAGCTCTGGATCTATGCATCTAATGGAGAAATCTAGCCCCATCTCCATCAGGGATATCTTGCAGCAAAAGGTAGGAAATTAATCAGTAACTTGATAAGAATCCATATGAATTCTTGGAAGCTAAGATAAATTCATTAAACAGCCCCATAATAATGCAAGGAGCTGAATCTAAAGAAAACTATGCTGCACGAGCCTATGCATAGTTGAGATGAAGGGGGACACTAGGGAAAGCTTTTTGTAAGCATGTTTTAAATGCCTTACTTGCCTCATTGATGACTGAAGGACCAGGAAGTGGAACCTTAAGGAAAATACAGTGAAAATTTGAAATTCTCCAGTTATGCTGTCAGATACACCAAATTGTAGACTATCCCATCTCATATCCCTCCTCTCCCCGGGAATGAAAATAAATTAGAAAATAGTGTTATAAAAATGGAAACTGAGAATGAAATGAGATAAGATACAATATGATTAAACATACAGTTATTGTCGGACAAAACTTTTAACAAATAATTCAAGTGTAAAAGTCCGAAAGAACTAAAACATTTGCACATGTTAACTGAACACTGTTGCATAAATCTGTTTTAACTTTTTGATTCGTAAATCAAAACCATCTAATTAAGAATCAACAGTTTTCTCTCAAACTCCTAATAAGAGGACAATCATAGTTTTTTTAAAACATGCTTCATCACATTAAAAGCAAAAATGCACATCAATCATACTTCGGATTAAATAGTGAAATTTCCAAACATAAGCAGATGCTAATGCCAAACTACATCAATCAAAATCATTCAAGGGAAACAACCACAGAAACAACAAACGTAAATCAATTATGGTAGTATTGAATGAACAACTCCAAGGGAAAGACCTGAAATCAAGGTCCTCCAGTACAATTGCACAAATCATGGGGGGAAAAGCCAGATTATAAGCTATTCAACAATAGGGGGCAAACTTATAACAAACCATCATGGGTTGGATCTTCTTCACAAAACATTCCAAAAGATCAAATCTTACAGACACACTAAGATCAACACCATGGCTAGTGGAGACTGATCAAGAAGCAAATAAACAGACACAGCAAATGTTCCGAAATAATCCTAATAACAAGAAAATTTAAATCCGAGGAAAGATTACTGAGAAAATTGAGATGGGGAAAATCAATACCTCAGACACAGATCATCCCTAGCTTGAAAGAAGAGAAGAGAAATCTTGAAAGATTTGACACTAGGAGAGCATCTCCATACCAGACAATGTAGCAACTCCTAGAGCAGCCAAGGCCAATGTAAGGCTGCTAGGGTTAGGCAAAACGCTTTATATACTAGGATCTACGTGCACACGAGCAGCACGTGCGAGAGTTTCCTCAATTTATTATGCATATCTCAGTTGACGCGGTTTAAAACTTTATCCATTTACACGGTCCAGCTAACTTTTTAAGGAATGCAACTTACAACAATCCAACTACTGAATAAGAAATCATCATCTTGATCATTCATGCCCAATTTTGGAAAAATAAAAAATGTATATCAATTAGTATTTAATTAAAAATTGGTCATCTAATATGATTGAAAAGCATGTTTACAACAATTTTTAAAATATATGAACAAGTAAAATCCAGTCTCACTTGAGCATGGCATTTTATGGACATGATCAACATAATGATAATTAAAAATCCGAGGGAGGATTATCTAAGAAATTTGTCCAGTTAAAATTTAATCAATTTGTGTGTACAAGTGTTCATTAACAAAAGATATGATCTGGCCATTTTAATGGACTGAAAGGTAAACCACAAGCCAACACAACTAGAGACTAATTTTATCTTCTAACTTCAAATCCAATACTCCATTTCAATGAAAGCAAGATCTGCTGACAGGCCTACTCAATTGATGCATCTACAGTTACAGCTTGTGGGATGATATACCTCTCTTTCATCCTGTATGAAGTCTTACTGTGATTACATATAATTGTAAGGCAAACTTTGGCATGATCATTATATGTAATCACTGGCTTTTATTGGCAGTTCAACCAATGATCATATCCTAATCTGGCACCTCTAGATTCAACAGTCAGTCAAGCCACCTGTCTGAACATTTATAACACCAATCAAATTCTACTATATATACTTCGATTCGGAGGATATATGTCCTTCAATTCTCTATAATTATACTCTATCCATAATAGAAGAACACATTAATGCATTAATGTTTTGATATAATTAAAAAGGAACATTACTGATGGGTCAAAATTTATATCATCGTGCTTTTTGGGAGAAAAAACTGAATGGATTAACTCTGTTGCCTCAAACACCAGTACAGTATAACCTTTTGCAAGCAAGATATGTTGAACAGAAGATATCAAAAAATACAATGAAAAACTGACACATAGGATTTGTGGACAATCTTCTCTAGCTTCAATCAGTTCATTGTTAAAAAGAAATTTAATATAGAAGCTCTCTCATGCCACATAATTTCTCATTACTTCCCTCAGGGATACCTTATAGGTTACACAAAACAAAATACTTTCATATTACATAGACAAGCTAAATTTTACTCTTTAGTACAATATAATTTTAAAAAAAAAGAATGAAAGGGAAGGCAGCCAAATATTATCCTCATTAAGCCATAAGCACAATTACCATCCAAAAGTCCACTAGATTGAGGGGGAAATAGAACAATGCAAAATGATTATCATTCATGAGCAATATGCATCACAAACTCACAAACTTATTCTTAAATTATTCATTCTTGACTGTAAGGAAATGTCATACAGCAGATTTAATTTCAATGGTATACGCTTACAA
Organism: Adenanthera pavonina; assembly: GCA_026686845.1. Taxonomy (NCBI): domain Eukaryota; kingdom Viridiplantae; phylum Streptophyta; class Magnoliopsida; order Fabales; family Fabaceae; genus Adenanthera; species Adenanthera pavonina. The sequence continues at coordinate 33,621,124 of JAIVEN010000018.1, forward strand.
GATATACCAATCATGTCATTGTACAGTTCTATTTTAGCACAACGCAAAAAATTTTCAACATGTGGGCCAAAGCAATTTCACTTTCAGGCCCACAAAAAGGATTCATCAAATGCAGTAGACACAGCTAAAAATCCTTCCAATTAATACACTTACGTTTCAAAATAAAAATCTAATTCATAGGAAAGAAAGCTCTACTTGTAAATGAAGTTCAAAGACAAATCACCAGGCTACAAAGAAATTATGATGGTATAACCACTTTTCAATATTTATACTATATAGTGGACTGAAATCACAAATAGTTGTCATGAAAGACAACGAAGAAGAAACTACATAGTGCAACATATTTTGAAATGCGTGGCAGCATATTTGCTGCTGGTGAAATAACACATTCAAAACACAGAAATCATATGATGACAAGAGATGTAAGAAATCAGCCATTCATCATTCCCAAAATCCAATTTCATCAATGTTCTGAGCCATGCTTCACTGATTAAAACGATGAATATAATACATATAACAAGACTACTTTAGCTAACACATACACAACAAATAAGAAAAAAATCACCATAACTATTGAAAGAAAATTTTCAACAAGAATCTAAACACCATACCTTTCACAAGGAACTTTTCTTCTAAATCCATTTGAAGGTGCTATACACTATAGCTCAATGGCCCTCATCTAACCAAAAGAGAAATAGTATCATCAGCATCATAGTAGTCAATCGTGATACATACACAAAGCAAGAAAACATATTCCTAAATCATAAATTGTAAAACATATCAAATTGTAAGATTTAATGACAAATAAAAAATAGATTGAAAAATGAGACGTGCAATATGCATATCCATATAATATGCATAAAATGCACAAGATAGTAAATCTAACCCAAGAGTTAAGAAAAGTACTTGAACATAAGTCATAAATAAGCTTATTAGTTATATAATTTGTTTGTAATTAACTTTGATAATTTAAGTAGCTTCTTTCTTTGCTTTCTTTATAAGAGAAATAGACAACACATAATAACAATACGATTTAGCCATGCCAACTAATTGTTTTCACACGTATCTAAATCAAAAAATTGATGCTATTTTCCCATGATGGCTTGAATTCCATAATTCATAGCAAATTCAGTCATCGATTGATATTATTGGACTTGTGACATATTATGAATCATATTATTCATGCTGTGAATTTCATTCAAGACTACGTCTGATTCAACCATTTGGCTTCATGAATTATTACCAATCATAAAATTCAAATCATGAATCATATGATTTTAATTATTGTACAAGTAAAGATAAAATTGGTGCCATGAAACTTTTTTTTTTTAAATGTAAAACGCCATTTACCAACCATGAAACAAATGGATTATCATAACAATATAAAAAGTAATCTAACAAATGAAATTTCATAACACCAAAGAAAGTAAAAGAATAATAATTAAATGATTTAAACATAACTACTATATTTGTCAGTTTAAAATTTCAAAGATTAAGAAAAACTATCAGCAATAAATATATAGACCGAAATTGTTTTTGATCCCTCGACCCTGTTTTTCCATCAACATGTAGATATATATCTTTTCATGGCTGCACTGGTGATTCAAATTCTCCAATGTCAGAATGTGGCTCATGAATTATACACCATACGCCAGAAGCACATGAAACTAAAATGAGGGATATCAATGTAAATAATTCAAATTCAAAGAATAATATATTCTAAATTAATTAGTACATAAATCAAACTCCACTACTTCAATATTTTCTACCTCTTTTTAAGCAACCCGCAATGTCTCAGGCAAATTATTGAAACAGACAAAATGATAATAAACCCACCAAAAAAAAAACTTCCCACCGAATCAAAAGGCACAATTGTTACAAATAGTAGTAATAATAATAATGCTAATAATAATATTAATAAATAGTTTATTTTTTCCATAAATACCACAAATCTTCAAAAAAACGGAAAAATAATAAATATAGAGATATATCTGACACAAATTTGACGTAAAGAAACGAGTCGGAGCATAATAAAGGCGCATATATAGTGAATGACGGCTCCTCCTATATGCATTGTGCGCATTAACGAGGAGGAAATCAAGAGCACCTCTTGAGAACAAACAATTCCAATATGGAAAATATGAATGAAGAAGATCATATAATTTTACAAAATTGCGATAAGAAACGAACCACAATGTGAAAATACAAATAAATACTCGGAAGATAACAAAGCAGCGAAAAAGAAGGACGAATCTGCAGAGAAAAAGAGTGGAAAAAAACGAAAATAGCAAGTATATTTCAGAAGAGTTAAAGAACTTGGAAAAGAATCTGCACGAAGTAGTCGTAATAGAACCTTGGAAGAATGGGGACGAATCAAGGGTTTTGACGGGGCAAAACCCATAAATTTGCTCGGCGAGAGCATAAATCCAAACAGAAACGTCTTCCTTGTTAGTTGGTCTGAGGGGAACTTGTACGAGTTGAGAACAGAGAGCAATAAGATCCTCACGCTCACACTGAGCGCGTCGAGGACTCGTGTGTTAGTTTGAGGGCGGACCTTGGCTATAATATATACTGGTGAGGGTGACCATTTAAAATAAATGAAACTCAAATCATTTTATCAATTAATTAATCTTAATAGTTGGCCAAAAATAACTAATATTAATATAAAATTTATAGTAAGTGAGATTATTTTTTTATAAAATTATCCCATATTCATAAGCCCGACTTTAACTAGTTTGAATCAAATTGGATAGAATTATACTTAATTCTAAAACCTCTTGTTAAGTTAGCACCACATACTTGTTAGTAATAAAAGGTACTTCCTCCTATCATAAATATAGAGTCATATATCATGATTCTAAATATAGAACTATTTATAATATATGAGATAATATTTATTATATATTTTTAAAATATAGAATCATTTATAATATATAAGATAATATTTATTATATATTTTAAAAAATATTCCTATTTAATATATTACAAAGAGAAAGAAAAAAATTAAATAAGAATAGTTTTAAAAAAATATTATGATTTTTGAAGAAATTAAAATAATTAATTAATTTTAATTCACATTCTTAATTCGTGTAATTTAGTTAACATTATCTTATATTAAGCATGAGGGAGAACATTATTTAGCAGTATTAGAATTTACCTACTCAGAACACACTTCCAATTTCATCTTTAGCCTACATTAATATCTGGTGGGAAGAGCTAAAAGAGCCAGAAAGTAATTGATCATCTTACTTACCACGCTAGAGATTTTGTTTCATGTTATTTTATCGGATTCCAAGGACTGTTAATCTAGTGATTGGTTAGTTAAACGCCTTGATAAAGCAATCTATCCATTGGAGAATTTCCCTCCCACATCTTTTTTTTAATTAAATATTTTAATAGATCAATTCAGTTGCAAATCGGGGAGCGGCTATGTATGTTAATGCCTTTTTGTGATATTGGTAAGAAAAGTTGGTACTTCCAATCTAATTGAACAAGACATTAATAGCATATTAGAAATATCAGCAATTTAAATTATTGATGTAGAAGCCTAACTACAACCAGTTTTATCTAATACTAACTACTCAATTAGCTCATAAGTACTAAGAATTCTTCTTGAAAAGAGATATTGTAGAAACGGGATTTTGAATCACCTTAGGAAATTTTGAAACTAGACCAACGGGTAAAGTAAAATTTTTTCTCTTGAATCCTAAACCGATTATGTCAACTCTAGTTGGTTAGCGATGCATATTTTTTTGGTACACTGGTTATGCATGTTTTTACTTTGATCACTGTGTGTTGTTCGAATTGTTTGTTTGTTATGTTATTGTTATAAAAAAAAAATCTGAGGACAAGTTTGATTCATTTCTTAGGTATTCATGAAGTGAGAATCCAGATTCAATTCTCACACTTGAACTATTTGGTTGGACATGGAAGTGGAAATCTGGACTCTCATGGAAATGAAAATAGCTAGAGATTTGAGAGTTAATTTTCCTACCTTGAACCCTAAATTTGCTTATTCTTACCACTGGGAATAGAGACCGAATGACAGAAATTACCTTAATTATAAAATATTATTCTTAAAATACCCTTCACAGATTATGTACTCCATTTTTTCTTGAAAATTCTTCAATAATTCTTACAAGTTATTTGGTGTAATTTTTCCTATATGATTTTTTTCTCTAAAAATATTTAATTTAAAAAAATTTAAATAAAAAATAATAAGAATTGAAATATACGTAAGTTTCTCTTCTACTTTTTATATTACAATTTATGCTTAGATATTTATTTAATAAAAATAAAATATGTAAAAGCTTAAAATATAAGGTTATAGTCTGAACAAAAAATAAGATGTTACCCGTTTGTAACTAAAAAAAAAACAAGTCACGTTACGAAGACGGCATTGGAACAATTAATGTTAGGCGAAATTTTTACTTATGTGCAATTCTGACTTTTTACACATTATTCACATCTCATTCCATCATTTTCTTATGTCAAACCAAACAAATTCAAGTTGTTACCTATGTTTTTCCTATAATAAATCAAACAAAATTTTGACTTACAAGATTTCATTTCATTTCATTCAAATCTATTCCCAATAATTCTGCAAATCAAACGGGCCTTGAATGTTCGCTCTCTTCTTCTAATTCACTTATTGTCATTTGGTTATTCAATCTACTTATAATTTTTTTTATGGTTCTTTATAATAAATATTAATTTTTTATATGTCATTCATTCTAATTTTCTCAATTTTTAATGCAGTAAAAAAATCATTGCATTCAGTTCTTAATATAAATCACTTTTAATTATTTTATATAAATTAAGAAATGTAGTTAAAAGATTAACTATGATTGGATTGAGTAGCTAAGGACATAACATCCCTTTAGTAAAGTCAAAGTTTAAGTCTTATAAATGAAAAAATCACCTTAGAGGAGCTACTTCATTTAAGCCCGAAATACTCGAATCTGACTGGACGTATACCAAATAATTACATTCCCTCTATCCTATTTTATGTGTTGTTTAAAGTTTTGGCATAAAGATTAAGAAAGATAATAAATAACTTAAAAAATAATGTAATTTTATTAAATTGCCCATAATTAATACTCACATTTTAGTGGTAAGAAATGAATATAAAGTATCATATTACAACAAAAGCATCATTATATACTATTAATTGCTTAAGGATATAATTGAAAAAAAAATAATTCTTAACTGGTTTCTTAAAATGACAGAAAAAATAAAATTTTTAAAAATTTTTAAAATGACAAATAAATTTAGATAGAGAAAATATCAAAAAAGAAAAGTAGTTAAAAGAAATTAAAGTTCTTACATTTGACAAACATTTCCGTTAGTTTAAAAAATTACCCTTAATTAAATTCATTTAATTATAACCTCATATTAATTGCATAATACAAATAGTAAGGACATTTTTGGATAAAAAATTAAATGCTTCAACCATTTTGCACTGTAACTCATATTGATGACCATAAAAACTTTTTAAAAATAATTTATATAATGGACCAAAGAGAGTGTATAATATTTTTTTAAAAGCATATATTTTAATAAGTTATAAATTTTAGTCAAAGAAATTAATATTATGAAAATATTGTAGTAATCTTTCGACTCAAGGAAAATGTTTCCTGAAAATTATTGTGGTTTTAGTAAATTTTTTAAAGAATTTTAAGTTTAGATTAAAATTTTGATGAGATTTTGTATCAAATAAGAGTTTATCAAGTCATTTGATCACCATTTTTATGAATCTATAAAAAATATTAAATATGTTTTTCATGCAATGTACAAAGTCTAAATAATGAGTGACATTGTAAATAGTGTAATTTTTATAAATTTTATATTTTACATTGATATTGATTGATGATATGATATATTTAAAAAATTAATTTATTGACAAAATTTAGAAAAAAATCAATGTCAATTTAAAATCTAAAGTACAATTAAGTTTTTAATTGATAAAATAAACTCTTTGTTTTAATAAGGGAAAATTACACATAAATACCTCGAAAACAACTTATTTCCAAAAACATGCTTACAACTTACCTAACTACCAATAGATATCGAAGTACCAAAATGGAATTAATTTGTAATGGAAAACATCAAAACTACCCTTGTTCCTAATATTGAAGAAAAACATCGGAAGGGTTTTCTTCAATCCTTGCCCTTCATCACTAAAGAGCACCATAGCCTCCTCTCCTCGTCATCATCCCCCTCCTCCTCTAAGGTCACTGTCATCCTATCCTCCGATCCTTTAGATCTCACCTTTGAGATTTAGTCACCAAACCTATCGTCTTATTTTGGGTGTCATAAGCGTTGACTCTGAACATCCCTCCTCACAATATCATCTCTTGATTGTATTCATCACTTGGGTTCGAGATCTTATAGCTTCCATTCACTTTTGATGTAATGTCACCTAGGTTTGGTTGCTGATCTCCATTGTTGTCAATCTCCAAATCTATTGACTTGTTTGCTAAAGTAGTACTTCAAAGCCATCAAGCTTGGAGTCAAGGAAGGAGGGTGGATAAAGGAGGCATTAAGAAGGAATTGGTTGTTGGAAAGCAGAAAAACCTCTTTGTAGGGTTTTGGGGATAAAGTTCACCACTTTATAGAAGAGGAAAATGATATGTACACAATGATTCCTTTGTTGACTTAATGTTTTGTTTGGTAGCTATAAGTCTCAGATGTTCCATTGAGTTTATTGTTGTGCAAGCATTGTGCTACAAGTTGTGTTATGCAAATGACTTTGCTAAAAGTTGTGCTAAGCAAATAGCTTTCATCCTTTTTTTTTAATTATTCTTTTCAATATTTTTTGCTTCAAGGATTATTTGTCAAATCTTATGTAATGCTGAGCAACGATGACTTTTGTAGCTTTTCCGTAGTATCTTCAAAAATTGTGCCAACACTTACTCTGTTCATCCATGTTTCATGTGCTATCACTATGTCATTTATTTTATTGCAATTTGTACAAAAAACTTGACACCAGATTCACTCCCTTCTTGAGTAACTAGCCTAACAAACACCCACAATTGTTGGAAAAGTCATCACCATCGAAAAAGTCACCAGACAAAAGAGGGGAGAGGAAGAAGGGTGATGTAGACCTTCTATGATCAATGCCCTAAGAACCCAAAAAGTTGAATTATCTACAAAGTGAAAATACGAACCCAAAGGGAAAGTTGAGCAAAAATTATGAAACTCAATAGAATATGAGGATTCTAAAAATTTTAGAGGGGAACAATGCAAAAGAGAGATTAATTCGTTTGATAAATCAATATGTATTCTAATAAAAACACAAAGAACTGTTGACATTTCCTAATTGAATAAACTTTGAATATTATTGAATTATCTTAATTGTATGTATAAAAAAGGCCCATAAATAGGCAAATAAATATGTTAAAGTAATTAGGAATACTTAGAAATCAAATAATCTTAATAAATCTAGGAAATCCTAAAAAGAAAACTAATTATCTAATAGTTTAAAAATAAAAAAGAAAATACTAAAGAAAATAATAAAAATAATTTCTAATCATAATACTATTAGATATTTTTTAAAGATAAGATTTATCTAATAGGATTTAAATTAAACTAATTTAAATCTAAGATTTGGCCCCATGAAATATAAGTTGGAAACCAACAAATCCTTATTCTAATATAATTTAAATCAAAACAAATTGAAACAAAAGGATAATCATAAATTAATCTAAGTGGGATTTGAGACTTTGGCTTTTCTCTCCATTTAGGTTTAAAAAATGTTACTTTCTTCCTTAAATTCCTTGAGGACATTACTTTATTCGCATGGCGCAGTCTAGCATGCATTTGAACCTGAATATGCATGATCAAAGTCTTATTGGACTCCATCATAAGTGTACAAATGTTTTGGGTCTTTAATGAGATAAAATAAACTCTAAAAAGTACTTTTAATCTCAAGAATATTTTTCTTAACAATATGTTAAGAGAATCATCATGTAATGTATTAATCGAGCCTCCAAAGAGTCATCCTTAACTCTTCAAGATCTTGGAAGTATTTCTTACTCTAATTAGCTTGTCTTGCATGTTACTCTTTCCTTCTCAACAATGGAGAGCCATTTGGAATATTAGCAACTCCCTCAACTATTTTTTCTTCTATTTGAATTTTAAGAGCTTGCTAATAGAAAAATATGTCTAGAGGGATGGGAGAATTGTACTCATCATATGAGCAATCATACAATGGAGGGGGTAATTCATCATCTTCTTTTATGGGACTTTCTAGTATATCTCTCATATCAAATGATCAATACAAGAGATATCATCACAAGAATTTTCAATAATATGAACACCTCTTTGTGTAATGGATTCTCTTGTCTCAACATTCGCTATTGATATTTTAGCAATTGTCGCCTCCATTTAATTAGCTTTCTCTAAGTAAAACTCACTTAGGCTTGGAGTCGAATTCCACACCATAGGAGTTTACGAACCTGTTTGACGGTGTTTTCTATTTTATTATTCTCGAAAACAGTTTTACAAAACTGTTTTCGAGAACAAGTTTTGGAAACAAGAAAATAAAAAAATCTGTCTGAATAATTGTTCTCAAAATCATAACTTATAAGTGTTAGATGAGTTAATTTATAATTTTACCATTAATTAGGTAGGTGTTTTTCACATTTTATTGTGTTTTTTAGAACAAAAACTACAAAACACCTTAAAGATGTTTTGAGTTTTCTGTTCTTTTATTTTTTTTATTTTTTAAAACATTTTATAACAAAATAGGTTTACCAAAAAAGTTTTTTTTTTCAAAAATAAAAAAAGCATTTTGAAAATAGCTGCCAAACAAGCCTTACATCTCTTCATAGTAATCATCAACATTTTTAGCTTCGGCAGGATGCTCGTGGAAGTAGGATAGTGCGTACTTCTATCTCATGATTGCTTTAATCTCATCCTGTGTTGTAATCCAATGTTTCTCATTCTTAATTTGTTCGATATTTATCTGTTCAAACCAAACATCAATTTTTTTTTAAAGATGACAAACACCAAGTTGTACTTCACTGAACTTACTATAGTTGCAACATTTAACCACTTGCTCAATTTCTCTTTCCCACTCCATGAAGAGATTGTGATTATTCTCTCCATGGAATGGCAGGATCTTCACTTTCTTGCTTCCTTGCTTAAGAGGTTCTTTCTCTTTACAAGAATTCAAGTCTGAACTATTGGACATCTTTTAGAATCACTTTTAAAGGAGGGAGACAAATATGGAATTTGAGGATGAGAGATGATCGATATTGATGATGAAGTCATGAGGAAGACAATGCACAAATCTAACAACACAGGTCGAGATCTTGATTTTCAAAGGAAGTACAAGTTATTGGTTCCTTGATGATAGCTAAAACTGATTTGGGAAGGGAGAGATGATCAATTGATTTGCTTGAGGAGTAAGGTGGAGAGAATGAATATGATTGAAGATAAAGGAAGTATTTTGACCCAACGTGACCTTGGAAGAAAGGTGTGTTTCAGCTACTTAATAAATTGATAAGGATGTGTTTGGTGTTTGTACCTGGACTTGAAGGATAAAGGTGAGTTTAGCTTGAGGAATTAGGCTCTGTTTGGTTATGCGTTGGAAACCACGTTTTGGGCTAGAACCAAGTTGAAGACATTTTGGAATGTGTTTGGATCTTTTTTCTCAATGCGGTAGAAACTCATTTTATGAACAAAACTGGGTTCTAGCAGAAGGAGGCCCGAGGCTACTTCTCCGTTGGGAAACGAGTTATCAGTCTGAGAAAATTACATATATTGATATCCCTTTGAAAAGAAGTGAGATAAAAATGAATCAATAAAAATGAGAAAAAATAGTGAATCTTGGGAAATTAAATTCCCATAAAATTTTTTCTATCTAATAACTAAAATGTCCCATTAAAATTTTAATCTTTATGGACCATGACTTGTAAGAAAATTCTATATCAGATAGACTATGTTTCTAATTAAACAAATGTAGATTAAATTTTAGTCCAAGGAAATTAAATTAATCATGAGATAAAGTTTAAGCTCAATTTAGAGAAAAATTATGAGTCAAAGTGATAAAAAAATAAAGAAAATAAAATACTAAAAAATAATTTTAGACTTTTATTTAAAAAAAACATATATACACACATATATATTTATTAAATAGGTATTAAAAAAGAAAATTTATCTATTAAAAATTGAGAAAAAAATTATACAATCAAAACTGCTTTTATGTAAAATCATCCAAACATAATCACTTTTATCAAAACCAATTTTTAAATAAATCATCCAAACACAAACACGTTTGTCCAAAACCAATTTTTTTCATAACCATGTTTCAAAACCAATTCTCCCAAAACTCATTTTCACTTAACTGAAAACCAAACGGGCCCTTAATGAGGATGATGTGTTAATGATGATTAGGAAGAAGCATGATGATGTGTTGAGGATGATAATGTGTCGTAATCTCTGAACTTCACCTAAACTCTTATACCAACTGATGTAGATCCTTTAGGATCAACGCCTTGGAAATCTAGAAAATCAATTTGTTTGCAAAGTGAAAGTATAAGCCCAAAAGGAAGGTTGATCAAAATCTATGAAATCTAATAGAATAAAGGAATTCTAAGAATTCCAAAGGGGAACATCACAAGAGAGAGATCAATTCTCTTGATAAGTTAATATGTATTTTAAGAAGAACATAAATAACTAATGATACCAACTAATTGAATAAACTCTAAATATTATTTATTTGTCTGAATTGTATGTATAAAAGAAACCTATAAATAAGCAAATAGATATCTTAAAATAACTAAAAATAGTTGAGACTTAAATGATCCTAATAAATCTAGGAAATCATAAAGAGATAATTAATTATCTAATGGTCTAAAAATTAAAACAAAAATATTAAAGAAAATAATAAAAATAATATTCTAATCCTAATACTATTAGATATTCCTTAAAAATAAGGTTTATCTAATAGAATTTTGTTAGGTTAGTTGGTCAACTAAGGGAGTGAATTGGATGATATAATATTCTCACCATTTTTTATAAACAGCCCAATTTCACCAAGAGATGCAGCAAAAAAAGGGTGAATAAAGTATGATGAAGAAGATAAATGAAATGAGAAGATGAGCAATACACAAAGATATATCCTGATTCAACCCAAACCACTTAGCATACATCCAATCCTCAGATCACTACTTGAAATTTTCATTATATCCCACAAGTTTGATCCGGTCACTTGTGAAGCCCCAATACATCCCATAAGTTTCAGTATGCACTTGTAAAACCACTCTTCCCACGCCCTTACAAGATGTATAATTCTCTTAGTATTTTTCCATACTGAGATTCTATCTAGAAGTTGTAGAAAGAAGGATTACAAAAATGAAACACTTTTTAAGAATGGATAATACATTGAAGTTCACTTTAATAAGGTGAGTTTAGCTTATAATGATCACACAAAATAATTTTTTCTATTGCAGCAGCATTTTGGCACTTAACTCACTTAAATTCGTTACCCATAAATTCAAATGAGGTTCTATTTATAGATTTATGGCTTAACTAGTCATTAGACACAAGTTCTAGCCATTACTATGCAAAAGAGTTGTTTAACCACCACATTAAATGCATTTAACACATTAACATTTGAATTTTGAGGCTTAGTAAACGAATTTCACAGAGTGAGCATAGTTATATGTTTAATGTTGAACCTTGAAATTTGAATTTCAGCAGGCAAAATTTGAATTTCGAGCATTGATAATAATTTCAAGATTAGCTCAAGACTTGAACATTCGAACTTTTCATGTGGGAAGTGTGTCTGTTGGTTTTGAACAATTGCTTCAAGTTTTGATAATGCACTTCGAAATTTGAATTTCAGAAATCAAAATTCGAATTTCAAAGGCCAAAATTCATCTATCAAAAGCATATTCAACATGACCCAAAAATTCTCATTTCAAAGTTCGCACTTTGAAACTCAAAGTTTATCTGTCAGAAACTGTGACATTGAACTCACTTTGAACTTCACCAACAATCAAATTTTAACTAAATTTCATGTAAATTTTGTATACCTTCACTAACAACACTTAATTCAAAATTCACAATTAAAATTTTTCTATCAAAGATGAAAACTCTGTAACTTCAAATTTTAACAAGTAAAATGCAAATTTTTTGCATAAAATAAATATGAATCTTAAGCAAAATTCATCTGTTAGTCTAGAATGCTCAAATCAAACAAGCTTAAACTCATGCTAACATTCAAATTTACTTAATCTAATTCAATTAGGACATATGGTAACAAGATTAAGTAGATTTCAAAGATTAAATCACTTCAAGACTTAAGTGAAAACAAAATATACCTAATAATTAGATCTTCAAAAGCTAAGTTCCACTTTCACTTGGTTATTCTCATTCTTGTTATGCTCCGTTCTGATTTTCCATTCTTGGAGCACCCTTTTTCTTCTTTATCTTCTTCTTTGAATGAGATATGATATTTATTTTCCTTTCTTTATTCCGATGTTCATTATTCCTTCTTAGACAATCCTATATTTAATATATTACATTTACAAACTAAGTAGTTAGTTTAATTTATATATTCAACTTGTATTATAAAGTATAAAAGTACAATGGATATATTAGTAGATAGCATGATATATGTATTGTAAACACAATTAAATGCATGCTAATGCACATTTTACTTTTTTTAGGAACAATATATATGTTAGAAAATGTGATGCATTTGTTCATTATTAGTCTATATTTGTCATCATTAAAACTTACATTATATTAAATCTAACAAATTTAAATTAAACTAATTTAAATATAAGAGTTGACCCCATGGAATACACGTTGGAAGTCAACAAATCCTTATTATAATCTAATTTAAATCAAATCAAATTAAGTTAAAAAAATTAAAACAAAAGAATAATTCTAAATTAATTTCAATAGGACTTGGGCTTCTCTCTTTATTTGGATTTCAAAAATGTTACTCTCTTCCTTAGGTTTTTGAAAATGTCACTTTATTTGCATGGTCTAATTTAGCATGCATTTGGACCTAAACAGGCATGATCAAGGTCTTATTGGACTCCTCCATGAGTGTACTAATATATTGCGCCTTTAATGAAATAAAATAAACTCTAAAAAGTACTTTTAATCTCTAAAATAATCCTCTTAACAATGGAATTCTCAAAGCAAAGCCCATTATTTGAGTTGGATTATGCAATATGTTAATTAAGCTCTTTAAGTTTACATTAGAGGGAGAAATGAAGGGAATGCCATTTTTTAAATTCAATAATGTAATGAGGGGGGGAAATAGACATTTACCATCACAAATTAATTCCACTTTGGTATTTTGGTATCTTTTAGTAATTAAGCAAGCTCTAGGTATGTTTTCTAAAATAAGTTGTCTCTTGACCATTTTTACATGTCTTTTGTCATTTCCCCTTTTTAATAATATTTTTGGAACTATTTTTGTTCCATAGTCTGGGAATGAGACGCAAATGGACAAGGGAAAAAAATTGTTATACATATCACCAAATGTTTGATTCAATTGCCAAAAGTTGTACTAATTTAATTAGAGGTATTAAATTCAAGCTCTGGAAATGTAGTCGTATTAAAAACTTGGCAGTAAAGCTTTGTCATCCTTTGTGATCATATTTAGCTCAATCCAGATTAATTTGAATCTCAATAAATCTTCTAATTAAAGTGAGATAAATTTAGAAGGGAAAATTTTAGATAAAAACCAAATAAATAAGATATTTTCAAAAAGTAACCACAATTCACCTAATTTCCAAAAACTACCAAAGTTTGCAATTGGAATTAAAATTGAAAGGTAAAAGATGAAAATGTTTTTCTTGTGCAAGTGACCCATTTATAAGTGATAATAATATATTTGCAAGTGACCCATTTGTAAGTGATAATTGTGTCAATTGTCTATGTCACTTGCAAATAAGTATGTATCACTTGTAAATGGGTCATTCATACATGAAAAGTATTTTCATTTTTTACTTTCTAATGTTAATTCTAATTACAAATTTTGATAGTTTTAGAGAAGTAGAATGAGTTGAGGTTATTTTTTTGGAAATATTTTATTTTTGTATTTATTTGAAATTTTCTCAATCCAAAATATTAAATGCACTAAAAAAATATTCTACCTCTCGAAGGGGCAGTTAAGTCCATTCACAATTTCGAAAAACAGACTAATATTTATTAAAAAAAAACTTTATGACTTCTTTTTCTTTTTGCCAACAACTCTATGAATGAATCATAAATTGCGAAAAGCGACGGCCGTCAGCTTGGTGCCGCCCCCCAAGTTCGCAGACAAAGTACATTGACACAGTGATTCTTTGTGTCATTGGTACGTGTATGAGCAACCTATGCAATGCGCGTAAGGTAGCATTGCCCCCTTTTTTTTAGTGATTTCCAGTTTTTCTTTTTTAGGAGATAATTCATATTTTCTTAGAAACCAAACACTCACCCTTTGCTTTGGGGGGAGCATTTTCTTTGTTTAGTTATGAAAAAAAAAAGTGAGTGGAGAGAAAATTGACGAGAAAATAATATGTTAATCTCACATATTTTTTCTTCCAATTTTTTTTCTTTAAAATGAAGAAATTTTGAAAAAAAAAAAACTCTCATTCCAAAATAATCTCATTAATTTTTTTCACTTTTTATTTTTTTTTTCAATTTTAGTATTATTTTAAAATTTTTTAAATCAATATATAAAAAAATAATTTTAAAAAATTTTAAAAAAGTTAAGATTTGATAAAATAATTTTTAATTAAGAGTAAAATTAAATTTATATTTTAATTTTATTTATTAATATAATATGAAAATTATATAAATGATATGATAAAATAAAAATTTTTATTATATGTAAATATTTTTTTAAAAATAATAAATATATTATATAAATGATATGGTAATAAATTAAGATTTGGCAACAAAATACGATTTCAAATGATATAATTTTATTTTTATTATAATGTTAAAAACGACTAACTAATTTTATTTTATAAACAACATATATTGTAAAAAATATTTACAACATATATCAAATATTTAATGTGAATAATGTACATCTGTCTTTTGAAAGAAAATTAGATAAAAAGTTTTATTTAGTCAGATTTTGAAAATATATTATTTTTTTAAAATATAGCAAATAACATCTTTATATAATTATGAACATGAAAATCCCAACATGTTGAAACCAATATACAAAAACTGCACAAAACCGACTAGTTTAACCAAAAAAACTGGTGAAGCAATTTATGGCCTAGTTCGGAATTAAGACGAAATAAACAAACAAAGAACTCATTGAATTGATCTTGAATTGGTCCAAATTGGTAAAACCAGTGTAATAAAGAATTGTTTTGAGCTAGTCAAATTATTTTTTTAATTTTTAAATTTTTTTGAAATTTAAATCATGTTTCTTGGCTGTGATTTATATATCATATATCAAATAAACATTAACGCATTGATTGGTTCAGGTGAAAATAGGGAGGGAGAGAAAAGCAGGGAGGAAAATTGGGGAGAAAACTATATTTTCTCTTGTTTGGCTAAAGAGAGAAAAGTGAAGGGGAGATAAAAAAGAGGGAAAAATAATATGTGGGTCTCACATGATTTCCCCCAACTTTTTCCCCTCAAAATGAAGAGATTTTGAAGAGAAAACTCTCCTTCCAAAATTATCCACCAATTTTTTTCACTTTCCCACAATCATTTCGCGCTTCTTCTTCCTCCGGCTTTGCTTCTTCTCGTTGCTCCCACTTTCTTTCAAAACTCGAAGTTCCGGCAACAAATAGTTTTCATGTGCTACACTTTTTTGCAAATCAGGTTAGTTTTTTCATTTCATATACATCTGCTTGAAATTAATGAAAGCACAAGTCTAAAAAATCTTACCCATTCATATACATATGGAAATCTAGCTCTCTTTCTCCATATACATATCCTTGCTCCTCCGTTGGTTCTTAGACTTGCTTCAATTTAATGAAATTAATCTGCTTTAAATTAGTGCCTTTGCAAGTTAGCCAAGTATATTTAGGAATAAAATATACTAGGATCCGAAAGAGAAAGATAATAAAATTGCTACTAGAGAAGCAAGTCTAAATGAGGGCAACAAAGTCACTTATAGGCACTAGAGACATCACCCCGTCCACCCTGAGCACATTTACCACTAAAGAAAAGAAGAAAATGAACAAAAGGTTACTTGGCCTTTCTTTGACTATAGAAATAATATTTAGTTTTGCCATCTACAATCACTGAAGAGATAAGAGTAGCCAAAAGATATACCAAGTCCTTTCTATTAAGGATCTTATCTAAGACACTCTAACTGACTTGACACAAGCACAATGACTTTTTCTTTCTATTTAGGCCATCTAATGACTCTTTATTACCAAAAACTTCACTTCATACACACAAATATATTTTATTCCTAAATCACTTTGATTGATAAAATTAATATTTTGCAGCCAATCATGCAGTACAATTATTTTGGGCACTCTGTTCCTTTCTAGCTCTCCATATGCCCAAAATATAACCCTTCTACTTATTTGTTTCTATGCAGTATTTAAAGAAATATAACAACGCCCATATCACTTCCTATTACTCTCTTTCTCTTTCTCTCTCTTATTGATGTTATTCTAGAGAATAGTAACATAAAGTGAGATACTTTAATTATCACCACCGATGATTTCATATTTTCTTCTTCTGACAAATTTCTTTTTTGGGGACAAATTAAATAATATTTACTTACCCAATAACTTCAGGATGTCAGTAAATGTAACATGCAAAATAGAATTATTTTAATTCAGGATAATATATCAGTAATTAGCACCTAGAGAGATACTTTATTTAATTACTATCAATTTCATGCTCAAAACATAGTCTACAATGATGACAAAGCATGCAAATCTAGTAACAGCATCGAGATTACCAAATATTATGTTCACAATCAACTTTCTCAACTTTCTCTTTTTAACTCATATATTCAATACCCATTTAAAGTCATGCTTGCAAGTGGTGGAGAGTAAAATGCACCATTGTGGGTGAACAGTTTTTCCCGTTGATGTAAAGTTAAGAGAGAAAATAAGCATACCTACAAGCTAGGAAGAAACCTCATTGAATTGAATATAATCATATATTGAATGAATGAAGAAAGATATACATTATATAGTGCGAAGAAGTAGATAGGTATGAAATCTAAATTGAAGGGTCCAAGCCTAGGCATATAGGTGAAGCCATGTTACAGACAATGGCATTGCCCTAATAGAAAATGGTAAGGATGAAAAAAACAAGATATTCAAAAGCACAATATTTCCATTTTTTTATATTTGGCTAAATCTATTTAACAAGATATATACCAAAGAGGTCACCCACATAAGACAATTGAGACCCTTCAATAGTTGGGGATGAATAGAATAAATTCAGCCTACAAAATAGAATTGTAAAGCAGAGAGGATTTCCCTTTTTTTTTCAATTTTTAGGAGAGTGTTTTATCTTCCATCCACATATTCCTTTTTCTTTCTAATGTAATATTTCTCTATATCTAATTCCTTGCTTTTTGTGAGTTGAAAGCTAAGATATATATATATATATTGCTCTAATGCTTTGCTAGAAATATCACTATGATATAAGAGAAACTATATCCTTATTATTATCTTTGCATATGCTTTTTTTTTGTTATTATGGGATACCATATAGTCATTCTCTGCACTATTTTCCACATTCTAATGAAATTCCCTTTTCTATCCCTTAAAAAGAAAAAAAAAATGGTTGTGCATAACCATTGTTGGTTTGAAGAATGAACACCTTTAGTAATGAAGAATTCACCAAAGATGTTGAGGGAGACATTTTTTAATTTGAGTCTGAAGTTAAGAAGTTTTTAAATTTTGGAGTGCCAAATGAAGGACATAACTTGAACCATGTATCATAAGATTGAAAAAAGCATAAGCGTATGTGTGTTGTACAACTTATTTATTTTGTTGTACATGTAATTTATTTGTTGGAAGAGATGTCAAGACTACTTAATAAGCCTATAAGTGATACCAATATTGAAAGAGACATCATGAGAAAACAATTGATAGAACATTTACAAGAGACTGAAAAATGCCATGATGTTCTTCGAATAGGCCCACAATCATTTCAACAGTTATGTGAGAAACTTCAGAATGCTGGCATAGTTAAAGATTCTTGCTATGCTATGATTGAGGAGCAGGTAGCCAAATTCCTCCATATATTAGCACACAATGTAAAACATAGAACCATGGCCTTTTACTTTCATCAATCGAGGGAGACTATTAGCCGTCATTTCCATAATATATTACTAGCCAACGTTTCACTTAAAACTGAGTTTCTTGTGCAGTCTTCTGGATCAGAAGTTTCTCCACAAATTCTCAATAATAGTAGATTCTACCCATATTTTAAGGTAAGATTTTTATGTTTTTGCCCCATGTATCTTCCTTATAAGTAAGATAAATGAGCTAGAATTTTAAATGATATATTTGACTGCTAACCAATTTTAAATAATAGAATTGTGTTTGAGCAATAGATGGAACCCATGTTTGGGCAAAAGTATCTAGAGAAGAAGCCACTCAATTTTGAGGATGAAAAGATTACTCTACACAAAATATTTTTCCTACATGTTCTTTTAATATGAAATTCACTTACGTGTTGACTGGCTGGGAAGGAACAACTTCGGACTCAAGAATTTTAAAAAATGCATTATCAAGAAAAGATAGTCTTAGAATTCCATAAGGTAAGTATGAAAATTTATATTTATAATTTATGGTATTATATATCGATGCTTCTTTGTTAAAACTTCTTATGAAATGATTTATTTTGTTTAGGAAAATTTTATCTTGAGGATGCGGGCTTCCCACTCAAGCGTGGTCTTTTAACACCTTATAGAGGAGTTTGTTATTACTTGAAAGAATATTTGACAAAATCGCCACAAAATGCAAGAGAAATTTTCAACCATCAACCCGTCTCATTGTGAAATGTTATTGAAAGAATATTTGGTGTTCTAAAAAAGAGATTTCCAATCATAGCTAGTGGGACCGAATCACATTATTTACTCCAAATTATGATAGACATTGTGATAAGATGTTGTATATTACATAATTTTTTTATGGGTGTAGATCCTAGTGAGAACCTAATTGTTTTATATATTTTTTAAAGTTTTATAACAAGTTAAGATTGTGTGTTGCAATTCATAGTAGTCCATGTTGACTTCTATTATGATATACAATAATGTTTATTGTATCACTAGTTGAACTAGTGTGTTGCCTTATATTATGATAGTAAAAAATATTTGTTGTATTACTAGTTGAAATTGTGTGTTGCAATCAAATTGTACTCTTCAAATTTTTTCTTTTTATGTCATTGTTTTCTTTCATGCAGGTTAAATAATGGCACCAAACAAAAAAGATTCAATGAAAGACAATTTGCAATGGACACTTGAAATGGATGAAGCTTTCATTGATACTTTATTGGAAAAGAAGATGAAAGGAAACCGTTTTGATGGCACATTTACTACATTTGCATATGATAATGTGTTGAAAGCTCTTAAGAATTTGTTTGGGCCTCACATTACAAAACAACATTTGAAGAATAGAAAAAAGACATTGTTACAGCGGTTTGCAGAGCTTTATGATTTATTTAATGGATTAAGTGGTTTTTCATGGAGTCTTATGACAAAAATGTTTGAAGCTGAAAGTCCAATTTTGAATGACTTGATTTAGGTGAGTAACTTGTTCAGGCTAACTATTATCATTGTCAAGTGATATTTTGAAAATTTTGTTTTGGAATTTTTTTGTTAAAAGTCAACATTTTTTCTTTAAAAAAAAATAGGTGCAAAAAAGTGGAAGGATGCATCGGTGTTGCATTATGATAAGTTGTATGATTTGTTTGGTGCTGACAAAGCAACAAGAAAATATGCTAGAATGACTAAAGATAAGATAAAAACAATGGGAGAATGAGTACATTGACTTAAATGATTCTTTTGAAAGTGCAACAATGTATGAAGGTGATTTTAATTTCCAGAATGAGACCATAAACTCACCACCTAACACAGAGTGCAGTCCAACAAATGGGACGTTAAACCAATCCACAGGAGCTACATCTTGTAAAGGACAAAAGCGTAAGGCAACAATGATAGATACCATTGAATAAGGGTGTGAAAAGATGACAACATGAATTAAAGAATTAGTTAATGTTATGTGAGATGGTAATACTCTCCACGATAAATCTATTATGGTTACTGAGAAGCAAACTGAAATTGCTAGGAAGCAAGCTGAAATTGTTGAAAAAGGTCTTGCAATGCTTGAAAAGAGTTGGCCTCATTATTATAGTGAAAGGGAAGTGCGGGTGGCACTTGAAGAAATTGGAATAGCTAAAGATTAAAATCTATAATGCTATCTCTTCTTGTGTAATGAAGAAAGAAACAAGCAAATCTTTTTTAGAGTTGCATGTCAAGTGCGACTTCAAGCATTACTTAAAATGATGACTGAAGCTAAAATGTTTTGAAACAAGTAGTGAAATGATAATTAGATTTCTGATTTGGAAAATAGACTTTTTATCATGATGTTTTTGGTGTCGTTACATTTTGATGGTGATTCAGACTTTGTTATATAAGAACTAGATAAATGCTTTAAATTTTGAGCTTAGTTATCACTTTAGTGCTCTAACTAGACTATGTTTAATTATATTTGTTATGTCAAATTTTGTTTCCCTTATCTTTATTATATTGTATTGCTTCTTAATGTAATGTTATGCTATTTTTTAGATAAAAATACATATGTTGTTTTTGGATCTAAATATTGATGTTATATATTTTTAATTTTAGCATTATTTTAAAATTTTTGAAATCAATGTGTAAAAAAATGATTTTAAAAATTTAATAAAATTAAGATTTGATAAAATAATTTTAAATTAAGATTGAAAGTAAAATTACATTTTAATTTCATTTATTAATATGATATGGAAATTATGTAAATAATATAGGATAAGAACAAATTTTATTATATGTAAATATATTCTTAAAAATAATAAGGGTATTATTGTCAATGTAAAATTAGTTACTTTTCTCTCCTCTCTATTTTCTTCTATTTAGTCAAGTACATGGAGAGAAAACCACCCCTCCTCACTTTTCTCTTTTCTCTATTTTCTCTCCCCTCATTTTCTCTCCTTAGTCAAGTAGAGGGTGAGAAAGGAAAATCAATAGTCAAATAGGGAAAAAAACATATATTATAAAATAAGTTTATACATTATAAATATCTTCCATCTCATAGTTATTTTATTTTTATTTTCAAAATTATAAAATACTTATTCACTTTTCAAATTATATTTTACTTTTAATCTTTTCTCACTATGAATTTAAAAAAATATTAATTTATTTAAAATCAGTTCAACCACAGTTTGACTATGATCCAACCACCAAACTATAAATCATTTCCTCAACCATCTTAATAGACAATCCGATTTTTGATACATTGGTTGAAATAACATTAGGTTATCTAGAATTTTACGTAATATATATGTATGTATGCATGTATGCACATGCTTGTAGGCTACTATAATTTTTTTTTTAGACCACCATCTAGTATCCAATATTATTGAAGCCTAAATAGAAGTAGTTATTTCAATTTTTATTCACAAAGTTGGAACCTATAACCTCACAACTATATGAAGATGACCACCAATTCGACGATCTTACAACAAACTTCAAACTTCCATCTTGGTAATGTCTTTGTCATCATATCAGTACTATTATCATCAGTATGAATTTTTACTAACTCCAACATCTTAGCATTCAAAACATCACTTATTCAATGATACTTCACATCAACATGTTTAGATTTTTAATGAAAAGTTGGATTTTTACCAAGATAAATAGCACTTTAACTATCACAAAATAGCAAATATTTATCTTGAGTAAAACCAAGTTTCTACAAGAATTTCTTTAACCATGACAACTCCTTACATGTTTCGATAATAGCAATGAACTCTACTTCTATTGTTGACAAAGCTACACATCTTTACGACTTAAATTGCCAAACTACAGTTCCCCTTACAAATTAAATTAAATAGCTCAAAGTGGACTTTCTGAAATTAATATCTCCAGCCATATTTGAGTCTATGTACCCCTCAAGGATAGGCTTATCACTTACAAAACAAAGCCTCATACCAACAGTACCACAAAGACACCTCAAAATCCATTTCACAGCATTCCAATGCTCTTTACCTAGATTTTATAAAAATCTACTAACTTTACTAATAGCATGCATTATATCTGGTCTTCTGCATGTCATTGCATATATTAAACTACCCATTACATATGCATACTCAATATCTAACTCTTGGCTTTTCTTGAAGGACTTCATTTAACACTCAATTTAAAATGAGTAGCAAGCGGAGTGCTTACCACCTTAACATTTTCATTTGAAATCTCTACAGTATCATTTCAATGTAATATTCCTGAGATAGCTAAAATTTCTTTTCCTTTCTATCACGTAAGATTCTTATGCCAATAATCTAATTAGCAACTCTCATGTCTTTTATGACAAATGGCTCACTCGATTGCTTCTTCAACTTGTCAATCTTAGAAACATTTTTTCCAATAAGCATGTCATCAACACACATCAATAGAATAAAAAAGTCATCACCAGAAAAATTTTTAACAAATACACAATGATCAGAAGTAGTCTTCTTGTAACTTTACTCACACATAATAGACTCAAACTTCTTATACCACCACCTTGGAGTCTGTTTCAAACCATATAGGCATTTTCTCAGTCTACACACATAATCTTCTTTACCTACAACATGAAAACCATCGAGTTGCTTTGTGTAAATCTCTTCCTCAAATCATCATGGAGAAAAATAGTCTTCACATCCATCTGCTCCACCTCTAGATCAAGAATAACAGTCAAACTCAACACAGTTCTAATGGATGACATCTTTACCACAAGAGAGAAAATTCCATTAAAATCAACTCTCTTTTTCTAACTAAAGCCTTTCACCACTAATCTAGCTTTATACTTTGGAAATGTAGAATTGCTCTCATACTGTACCCTATAAATCTACTTATTGTCCAAAGCCCTTTTACCCTTAGGCAACTTCACTAAATCAAATGTGTGATTATAATGCATGGATTTCATTTCATCTTGCATTGCATCTAGCCACTTTCATTTTTCTTCACTATCCATGACCTCTTAAAAACACTCAGATTCTCTCCCATCAATCAAGGTCATATACTCATCAAAAGCATACCTTTTATATCATCGTCTTCACCAATTAGACCTCATGAGTTGGAATTGGACTTGACGTGATTCAGGTGCATCATTTAGAGTGTCATCTTGTGACTTATATTACTCTTCAACATCATTTGTTGGTATATCAACCCATCTCTAAACTGCCCATAATCGGGATAGTTATTTTGCACTCACAGTTGAACATTATCACTGTTAACATCAAAATTGTGAATAGGCGATTGCACTGGATCAACACTATATAGATTATAATCTATTATAGGAGTTGTGTTTTTAACCTTATCAAATCATCAATGGTTTCATATTCCATGAACTTTACATCACGGCTTCTGAAAAGCTTTTTCTCAGAGGATCATATAACCTGTACCCAAATTCATCCTAACCATAACCAATAAAGATACACTATCTTGTCTTTGGATCCAACTTGGATTTTTCGTTCTTTGCAACATGCACAAATACCTTGCAACCAAAGACTTGCAAGTGATCATAATTAATATTCTTGCCAAACCAAACTTTGTCGAACACCTCACCATTCAAAACAACCACAGAACTAAGATTGATAACATGTAGTGCTATGTACAGTGCCTTGCCCTAGAAATGATTAGGCAATTTTTCTTCAAAAAGCATACGCCTAACTCTCTCAATCAGTGTTTGATTCATCCTCTCTACTAAGCCAGAAAGTTGAGGAGTCTTAGGAGGAGTCTTTTTATGTCTAATACCTTATTACTTACAAAAAGTATCAAAGAGTCCACAATACTCACTATTATTGTCAGTACAAATACAATTCAGCTACTTACCTAATTGCCTCTCAACCAAAGCTTGAAATTGTTTGAACTTCTCTAACACTTGGCCTTTTATTTTCAAAGTATAGACCCACAATTTTCTAGGACAATCATTAATAAAGGTAACAAAATAAAGAGCATCACTAAAGGATTTTACCTTCAATGGACTACAGATGTCAGAGCGCACCAATTCAAGTAATTCTGATTTCCTTGACAAGGGATACTTCTTGAAATATACTCTAGTTTGCTTATCAGTCATGCATTGTTAACACTTCTCCAATTGACAACTTTTTATTCCCGGAAGCACATCATATTTTGCTAAGCAATTCAGTCCTTTTTCATTGATATGATTAAGCCTTCGATGCCACAAATCTGAAACCTCCATATCTATGGCATTCACACAGTCTCTAGCAACCAAAGTTTTTGTCCAATACAATTTAGAAAATTTTTCACTCTAACCACAACCAAGTTACCTTTTGTGAGCCTCCACTTTCCAAAACCAAAATAATTAGCAAAACCATTATCATCAAGCTTCTAAACAAAGATCAAATTAAAGCAAACATTTGGAGCATGCTTAACTCCTCTGAGCTACAACTTCTTTCCAGTGTTGGTATGTATACAAATATCACCAATGTCAATCACCTTAGCCTCACCATCGTTACCCATCTTTAACACTCCAAAGTTATTAGGTGTATAAAATGTGAAGAACTCATTTCTTGGTGTAACATGCAATGCAACACCATTGTTTATTGCCCATATGCTTTCATTTAAAACAAGATTAACTGATTCATATTCATAAAGAATAAGAAGATCTTCACTAGTAGCAGTAGTAAAATAGTCACCATTATCTTTTATCTCATGCTCTCAGTTGATACAAGATTAATTGATTCATAATGATAAAGAATAAGAAAATCATCATTGATAGAAGTAGTAACATGATCATAATTATCCTTCTCCTTCTCCTTCTACTTATCATTCTTGCCCTTGTTCTATTTTTTTTTAAAAGAAAACAATGCTTCTTAATGTGTCACTTTTTATGACAATGATTACACTCTAAATTCTTATATCTAGACTTAGACTTACCTTTTTTCTTCTCTCTACCACCTTTCGATTCTCTTTTCTGACTTTTTCTCTTATTTTCAATGATAAACACCTCTAAATGAGATAAAGAATTAGGTGTCTTTTCATTTCTTCATTAAGAGCACCACTCTTTGCCGCTTGCAAGGAAACAACACCATGAAGGGTTGAGTTTGTAATTGAAACCTAGAATGTCTCTCCCAAGACTCAAGTAAAGTATTCAAAAGCTATAGTTCCAAAACTTCATCATTAAACTCGATACTCATTCCTAACAATTGATCCAGGAGCTCTTGAAATTCATTTAAGTAACCTGAAATGAAAGTCCTCTCGTTGTATCTCAAATTCATCAAATAATTCAGAAAATATAATTTATTATTCCCTGACTTAGAGGCATACAAGGACTCAATCATCTCCTATAAAGTTCTCACATATGTTTCATTAGCAATGTGATTGTATAAATTATCTTCTACATATTATCGAATAAAACCACATGCCTACTGATGTTCAAAATCTCCTCATTAGACTTGGAATCTAGCTTCTGATTAGTAAACACAGGAAGATACATATTTTTTACAAATAGCAAATCCTTCATCTTGCCCTTCCATAAATGATAATTAGTGTCATTTAAACAAACCATCTTATTTGTATTTACCTCTATCATTCAAGCAAGTTAAACAACTTTAAAATCAATGCTTTGATGCCACTCTAATAGCAATAATAACAAAGTAACAAATATGCAGTGGAAATAAATCTCTCATACTTGCAAGAATCTGTAAGGAGCAATTAAACAAATATATGGAAAAAATAAACACCACAAACACATTAAGAGACACCAAGATTTTTAAAGTGGAAAACCCTTTAAGGTATGGGTGAAAACCATGAGTCATCTAGACCAATTAAAATAGTTCTACTATGATCAGAATAGGAGTACAACATAGTCTCAATTAAGTTGACAAATCAATGCTAACAACCATTTCAACAACCAAAACAAAAAGCTTACAATAGAGAATTAAGAAGATGAAAATTTTAAAAAATACAGATTCAGTATGTACTAAATTTCTCTCACACCAAGCCATGAAACGACGATTCAACCATTGAAAATAAAGAATAAGATATCTCAAACCTGCCAACAAAATTTCAGCCCGATCCAATAGTTAAAAAATCCATAAATAAATTTTTCCTATAACTGCTATGTGAATATGCAAAAATAACGTTTTTCTCTCCTCCTCTCTCAAAGACAGCTGTTCTAACTTGAATATGATCTCACTCTCATACTTTAATATGACCCCTCTTTACTTAAATAAGTGAGACATATAATGAGCTTTTAAATTTGGGTCTTTCTCCACATACATAGAAAGGAAGCCCACACCCAACACCTATAACATAACCTTATTTGAAAAATAGCAAATTTCTTTCACTCCAAATCCAATAACTTGTAATTTTGCGTGTATCATAATTCATATGTAGTTGAATATATACCTATGTAACAAAAGTTCATCATAGAAATATTATATATAAGCTCATTTAGTGTGGATTATTTATGTAACATTTGCCACCCTACATCCTTTTTGAATATCAATTATTTAAATTTATTTAGTGATCCAATTATTTAATATTTAATAAATAAATAGTCATAGATATCCAATGCAAAGGCCTTAAAGCCTTCACACCACGCTTAATTCATCCAAATTATTCGAAAGGTTTTTGGTATGAGTTTAATATATTTTTTCATAAAATAAATTAATACAAAGCTGTAATAGTAGTAGACTAAATGCTAATTGGCATGAACACTCTACTGTTTCCATTATTTACGGAAAAGTCAATAGATCGGATACCAGGGGAGATGAATCTAGTTTGATATGACCTTGAAAACAACTCATGATAATTGTGTAGAGTAAAAGAGCAAGTGATGTGCCTATTTTATACCTATAAAATATCAATATCTTGTATCTATTTTCATCCTAGAATCTTGTGATTTGATACTTTTTGGCAATAATTCTGCATAACTTGGATATATTTGAGTCACAAGATGTTTATGAGGATTTTTTGAATTACATAGAGCCAAAAAGAAAGAGAAAAATGTTGAATTATGAAGTCACCCGACCTCCACCAATTTCCTCAACCATGAACGGGTGAGGAGAAGAAGAGATGCAAAAATCACGAGGAGACTCAACGCTGGGTCAACCAAGAAGGAACCCAGCTGGCGCCGAGTGGGCTCACAGCTTGGGTAGGGGATGTGTCAAGCCGGCGCCAAGTGAAGGAAATTAAGATGAACCCAACACCAGCTCCATTCGAGAGGCAGACTTAATTTTAACACTTTTTAATCAATGTCGTCATAACCAAATCGGGCATTGAACCGGATAAAACACTGGTTCAACGTTTAATGATTCAATCGGAGTCAAGCCGGGGTCAGACCGGTTGTAATTAAAATAATATATTTAAAATAAATAACATAAGTTTAAACAAATTTTATGACCTAATTAAAGTTTCAAACTAAATACTGTTGAATTATCAATCTATTATTCACCACAGATAAATTATTAATAAATTTCATAATTCAATATTTAGGTATAAATAAGTTAATATTAATCCATAATCACATTTTGAGTTCAAAATAATAAATTAATAATCTATTATTATATTATTTATTAAGTAAATATACAATTTTGAATAATTATATATCATAATAATACTTATATAATATTATAATATATAAAGAAAAAATATTTTGTACTAAAAATGATATCATTTTATCTTAAAAACTAAAAAAAAAATTTAAAAAAATTTGAAAAAAAAATAGTATGGAACTAGTTTAGAACTGGTTCAAGACCAATTATACCGGTTCATGGGCAGTTTCATCGGTTCTGAATCCCCCAACCCTTGACCTTAATCACACCGGACCAGGCACCAGTTCCTGGTTTGGTCGGTCGAATCGGCTGGTCCAATCCGGTTCTGACATCAATGGTTTTAGTGATTTATTGAGTTTTTTATGGGCTTCTAGACTTTCCTTATATGAGGAGACATGGTAGAAACACAATGGGAGATTCAGAAACGCATTCAAAGATCAGAGAACACGATTCAAACGCATCTTAGAGTAACTAGGAGCAATCTATAAAGAGAAAATAAGGAGATCTGGGGAGTATTGAAGCAAGATTATATTTTCATTTATAACTGTTCCTTCTTATTATTCTTATTATGGTTTGGGATTTTAGTTTTGCGTTAATTGTTATTTCTATGTATAGCTAAATCTCCCAGTCGGGGGTAGGGATGTAGTCTGACTAGGATAAATTGAATTTATTTCTCTAGTTAAGACTCTATTGATTTGTTCTTCAAGTTATAATTAATTTATCTTTTTATTATATTTATCTCTTTTATTCACTCATGTGGATTTTATGCTTGATCACCATAGAATTTAATTAATTGATAAACTTGATGGACTAAGAAGTGAAGAGTGAACTTAGATCTAGAGAGATAAATATGAATAACTAATCTAAAGACAGAATTAGAAATTTATGGTGATATAAGTTGTAGTTTTCAAAGTTTAATTAGGAACTTTAGTTGTAGGACTAATTGACCGAGAGGTAATTAAGACACTT
The DNA here is from genome assembly GCA_026686845.1 of Adenanthera pavonina. Classification (NCBI taxonomy): domain Eukaryota; kingdom Viridiplantae; phylum Streptophyta; class Magnoliopsida; order Fabales; family Fabaceae; genus Adenanthera; species Adenanthera pavonina. Next base: position 33,649,813 of record JAIVEN010000018.1, read on the forward strand.
TATAAACAATGATCACTGTAATTATATGGAGTCTAACTAAGGAATATAATTCGGTTATCTCATAAGGTGAATCATGATCTCTTAACACTTCTAGAATCAAACTCAGACTTTGTTTTGTTTTCTAATTCTTTCCTTTTTAATTTGAATTCTTAATTTGATTGTCACTTGCCTCTGGAACTAAAAGTTTGGACTGATAAATTTACTACTTCCCTTGGATTCGACCTTTGAAATACTCTGGAGAATTTTTATCACTGTGATTGACCTTGTATACTGGTAAGATCCCAATCAAAAAGCATGCATATAATTAATGGCTAGTGAATGAATCAGTTTAGTTTTCAGTTTGCAAACATAAGTTAGAATAAAATGAAATTTGGATAAAAGTAAAGTTGTTGTAACATAATTTATATTTAGATATTTTTTACTACAAGAGTAAGTTTGACAAAATAATTATAAGATTAAATTATGTTTACAAATTGAAAAATAATATATAGGTCCAGTTGAGAAAACATGGGTTGGAGGCAAAAATGGGATTTGTTGAATGATGAAATGTACCCGTTTGATTTGTCTTTTTGTAAAAATACTTTTAAAATAACCACAGTTTATAAAAATGAAGTTTGAATAAAAGTAGACTAGTTTACTGAAAAGCTGTTTGGATTAAAAAAAGAGAAAATGATGGTTAGAAAGTATAATTACTTTTTGAAAAATGGAAACCAAACAGGCATTAATCTAAAATGAGGTTTGCAAACCCAAGTTTGCCTTCCCAAACAATTTTCCAATACAGGCAAGAGATTAATTTTATTATAATGTACGCGTTATGAATGAATTTCATAGAAAGAAGAATGAGAAAAACTCACGTTTAGAAGAATCTTCAAAACGCTGAAAACGATTTCGTCAGTCTCAAATATGCATGTGCCAAAAATGAGCTTGGTGAAATATACAATATAAATGAAATAAAAATAATTTGAAGATACATAGTAGTAGAAATAGTAATAATAATAATAATAATAATAATATTAGTAGTAATAGCAATAGTAGTAGAAGAAGTAGTAGTAGTTTATTTTTGTTTTTACTTAACAATACAATAAGTGTTATTAATTACTTTTATCGATTCTTAATATAAGATTTTTTTTAACTAAGATATTTTTAACTATGCCATATAGATAAAAAATGAGAGTTAAAATTAATTAATTATCTTAATTTTTTAAGAAATAATAATATCTTTCCAAAACTTTCATTGTTAAATTTTTTTTAATGAATTGAATAAGGATATTCTTTAATAATTAATTATATTATATTTTAAAAACAATCTATATTTAGGATTGAGTAAAAAAAAAAAATGCTGTACTTAAAAGGAAATGGAGTAATAGTTATCTCAATGTAATAATCACTGCAAAAGGAAGAGAAAATGACACTTGATGACCAAAATTTGTAATTAATTCTAATTTAGAACCAAAAAATTTGAAAATATCATAAAAGAACCTGATCTTAAATTAATTAAAAATATAAATATGAAATGACCTAAATACTCTTGTAAAAATATTTTACACTCAACATCTGCTTTTTACTACTCTTTTTCATAAATTTGACACTGAACATCCCTAATTTTACATTGAACACATTGTGAAATATAAGTGTAAAATTGAGGAAGTTTAGTGTCAAATTTATGAAAAAGAGTAGTAAAAAGTAGATATTGAGTAGTAAAAAATGGAAGTTAAATATAAAATTCTAAGATTTATCCCGTGTAAAATAAGGGGTGTTCAGTGTCAAATCGTGGAACATGAGTAGTAAAACGCAGAAGATGAGTGTAAAATGCTGGGAGTTGAATTCTTTATTGTGTTCAATATAAAATCGAGGAAGTTCAGTGTTAAATTTCTGAAAAAGAATAGTAAAAAGCAAATGTTGAGTGTAAAACGTTTTAATAAGGATATTTAGGTCATTTCATATTTACATTTTTAATTAATTTAAGATTAGGTCCTTTTTTGATATTTTTGAATTTTTTGATCTTAAAATGAGATTAATTACAAATTTTGATCTTCAAGTGTCATTTCCCTTAAAAAGAAAGATCACTCAGTTATAATCCACCAAAATATGGTTAGGACTTTAGGATTGAAGTGAATTGAAGGCAATCAAGTACATGTGTGAATGTTTGGCCAAAAAAAAAGTACACTCCGTGAATGTGGCAGATGAATTAAAAATATGGCAATGACATGTTGCTATCGCCCTCCTCATCTATCTTCATATTTAATTTAGTGAAAAGACAATTCAGGACCCATATCTAAAAATAATTCTTTTTAAGAATTCGATTTAAAAATTTAGTATTTCTATAAATTGAATTTCTAACTCGAGTCAATTAAATTTCTCACTTATACTATTTATTTATCAATATTTTTTTATAAAGGTCCTAAATTATCATTTTTCCTTTAATTTATCCTCTTACCACACGCATTGACTTGCCATTGGGTTTGCCAACATCATCCCTCATTTTCAATTTTTGCCGCTCCCCACGCCATGCTGCGCGATCACGTGCTCTCCTAAAAATTGTTATTTTACCCCATTGGAGGACATGTTTTGTGATATTTTAAAATAATTAACGGCGCAGATGTTTTAAGATATTTTAAAATTTTAATATTACCTCATTAATAAAAAAATGAAATATTTAAGAAAGCATTTAAGTGAATAACACTTTAATAAAATATTATTAAATTTATAACAATATAAATTATTTAATAACTTTTTCAATACGTGTGAAAATTCTAAAATGACTCCTTTTGTAAACTTAATGGAGTATTGATTATTCTCACTTCTATAAAATCCATTTATTTTGACAAAAAAAATATCCATTTATCAACTTCCACTGCAGTATCCGAGTATTTTTTTTTTAAGTAATAAAAGTTAGGTTAATAAGTGAAAAAATAGGTTAACAAGAAAAATGAAAAAAAAAAATACACAACTTTTTTTATATGGTATTTATTTCAATCTATAAGCCACGTTTTACTAGTTTACACAAATCAATAAAATTAATTAAGGTAAGTTAGTATTTTTTAAAATTTCAAAAATTATCAAAACTTTTACTCTCTCCATTATAAATGTTTTAGATAAAATTTGAAAAAATAATTAAATTTTTCACAAAACATTTTAGATATTATAAAGTGATCTATATTTTGAATAATAAAAGTTTCTAAAATCTGTCATTTAGGGTCCATTTTGCATGCCATATAATGCTTGATAGTTGATAGTACAAGCTAATATAATATATTATAAACTTATTATTTGTTTGATATAAATAATATATTATATAAACTTATATATTATGATTTTTTTATTCATCAAAATAATATATAATTTAATTAGGTATCAAGGTTTGAATAAGACATGTCAAAAATATTTTTCAAAATAAATGGGATCGGGGTCTCCCTTCAGAGACCCCTACGGCCACGGTATTGTCATGACAATTTTTATTTTATATAAAAATTATAAATAAAAAATAATTTTTTAGGAATTATATAAATATATATTTAGTGTAGTTTTAAATTTTTTTAATATTTTTTCTTAATTACTAAAAAAACTACAAATTGCAGTAATCCAGTTTTTACTATATAATATTATTTTAATAAATAAAAATTTAAACTATGCAAAACACATATTTACATCATTCTTAAAAAATCCAATTTTTATTTATAATTTTTAATTAAAAAAACAAAACAAAATCATCGAACGACGCTGCCGTGGTAGTAGGAGGGGTCTCGTAGTAGTGACCCCTGTCCAAAATAAACGCTTTTCTTCCTTTCACTCTTTCGCCGACCTCTCTCCTCTCGTCTTCTCACTGCTTCATCTTCTCTCGTCTTCTTCCTCCAACCTCTCGTCTCCTCATCCCGATGTTATTCAATTACAGTATCAGCCACTTGGGTTCTCTTCTCTCCTTCCTTCCTTTCCTTCCTTTTTCTGTTCTTCACCACCTGCTCGGTCCTCAACTAAGAGGGTTTTCCCCCTTTCGTATTCTTCTATTGCTGCTAGTTTTGCCTCACTCACTTTTACGCCCAGAAAGCGGGTTCACTCATTCAAGGTGACATTTCCTTGTTTTTATCTTTCTTTTTTTCCTTTTTTTTTTTCTTTAGTTAATGATTTTTCCATTCCCGATACGGAGTAACTATTGGAATTAAGTAATTTTATGATAGGCCATGTTAAACATTGTGTAATTATGCATTTGCCCATCTCGTTTGACATGTGGATGTGGTTCTGCACTGAAACATTTTGGATTTGCAATGGCGAAGTGTGACCTTCGTCTGATTGGATGAAGCATGGGTTAAATATGGAAAAGCCTTCAAACGGTGTTATATTATAAATTGATTTAGATGAATATATTATATTTTCAAGCAAAAGGTATTTTTGTCAAAAAATAATATCTATACAATACATTATTTATATAATGGGACACCAAATATAATATAGTATTAAAATTTTATCTGGTCTTATCTTATCAGATCTTATACTATCGGATTTTATTCTATATGGTGTACCAAACACAGCTATAAAAAACACAAAGGAGCATATTCCATTTGTTTTTTACTTTATAAATAAAAAATGGCACAAATTTTAGTGCACAAATTAGAAAATTAATTAATATAACGTAATTATTTAAATTTTTTAATATGTCCATAATTTATTAATAGATAATTTTATGATAAATGTGTAAGATAATTAATGAAGATAAGGATATAATTGAAAAATAACCATTAGTGTTATCTTGAATTTCTAAAAAAGGATATGTAAATAAAAACAAAAAATTTATTAAAAAAGACTTATAAAAAAAATAGAGAAACAAGAAAAAAATTAAGTTAGTCAGGTTACAGGAACCTTACTAGGGTTAGAATAAGTCTATGGCTCAAAAGTATTTTCGACTTTCTTATATATTTTTGTAGGTCATAATAAAATTAATATAAACATATTATATGCATAATGCATTCATTTGAATTTTGAACATCAAACATTAGCGAGGCGAAGGATAAAAAGAAGAACATCCAAAATTAGCAAAGCAGGAATATCATAGACAAGCAATTTATGAGGGATGAAGGATCAGCACCATATGCCGGTTCTTTGAGCTGAAATTTAGATTGTTTAAATTTAATGAATTTGATTTGGATAGTTCAAAATCTTAAATTTAATTTAAAAAAAAAATAAATCAATTTTTTTAAATAGCATTTAGAAAATCCCTATTTATATTTTATATAAATTAATGGAAAAATACACTGTTTAAAAATATGAACAGTACAATTTGCTATATGGTACTTTTTACAAATTCACAAACTTCACCATCTAGTTATTTTTATTTCTCATTTTGTACACTTTTTTTGCCACTGCATTTTGTACATGTTAAAATAAAAATATTAAAACATTAAAAATAAATAAAAAAAAATTTCTTGGCCATAATAATAAAATAAAACAATTGAAAGATGAGAATTTTTACCAGAAAAAATTGAGCATTTTATGAAATCCAATACCTATGCAAGGTCGCCAAAGGAGATTTTTGAAAAGAGTAATGCTACTCGCAACTTGGAGCGAATTCATGCACTTTAAGAAAGCTCAACCCGTACTCCACCGTGCTCCGTGATTCGACAATTCTTCTGGTGATTCTCTTGAAGTCGGTGGCCAAGTTGTTATCTGATGTGGCATGCGCCGCCGAGATTGACAGAGAATTCGCTGGAGGTCTCGTTGACAATGTTGACAAATTTATTTTTGAGGAACCTTGATATTGAGAGATATTTTAGGATCCCATATAAAAATATTCTCCAATTAAAACTTATTTTAAAAATTTTTTATTTAGATAAATTAAATTCCTAACTCGAATAAACTGAATTTTTAATTAATATTGTTTATTTATAAATATTTTTATATATAGGTCCTAAATTATCTTTTTCCTAACTTGGAGAGAAAGATATTAAATACGTATGTGAAAATATTTTTCAATTAAAATTTATTTTAAAAACTTTTAACTTAAATAAACTGAATTTTTAACTTGGTAAACTGAATTTCAATCTTATATTGTTATCTTGTGGATTTCTATTTTTTCTTTTTCATTTCCGGTGAGAACGTATCAATCATTATTTATTGATGAGGATGGAAGTGGATAGGGAATTGACCGTTAAGAACTGATGGGTTGACTTTTCGAGGTTCATTCATAGGCCATGGACTCCAGCCCATCTCAGAACCGTTCCATGGAGTATTTTTTCAAGGCCTGCTTGACATTAAAGTTTATTGCGGAGATGGGTCTTTCGACCCCAATCTCCCTCACCAAAAACTAAAGTTTATTGCCGAGAGAACGAATAAAAATGAGATCTTCAAATCATATATATTTGTGTCAGGCAAAAAATATATATATATATTTGATTTTTTTTCTATAGCTATTCTTTTTTTAATTACAAATTTTGATGAAATGATTTGAATGAATTGGTTTTCTACGTAAAAACAATGCAAAAGTTGGATATTTCAAAAATATTTTAGATAATATCCAACTTTTTTTTGTGAAAAAGCAGTACTTATTAGTAATTTAATAACTTTTTTACAAATTAAAAATTTCTTTAAATAATGTTTTAAATTTATTTATAAAAGGGATGTAAAAATATTTTATGTTGAATAAAAAATAAAAAAAAAATATTCCAATATATATTTTTATTAAAAATATTATGATCATTTAATTATTTTTATTTGATTTTTTTTTACTGAACACAGAAAAAAGATGATAAAATATCAAGTCTTCCATGTCACATATCAAAGTATATACACATGTTCATTTGCTAGCAAAAATTTACTAGTGAGATGTTTAGCATATCATTATCTTTATAACTAAACTTGTTCTTTAATAACACACAATTTGATAAATGAGTCATAATATTTATGTTTCCTAGGGTGTCTCACATAAAAAGTGGGATTTATAAAGCTAAAAAATCCCCTCATCAAATGAAGTAATTATTTAGAATGGGTTTTCCCTTGAATTTGTCCTCATAATATACATAAATTGAATACTAATATATTGATGATATGTTGATTCTCATGCGTTAGACTTCAAATCCTTTGAGGACTTTGGGGAACAGGAGCGAAACTTTAACATGCTAACAAACTTAGACATGGCAGAAGGAATTGAAATATTTGGTAGGTCTTAAACATACCACCCACCCTTCCCCTGGCTCACCTTACCTAAATTTTAGCCTAGAAAAAAGGGGAGAACATAAACATTCTTCTTCTTGGGTGAAACTTGTCATCTCTGTTGAATCAGGAGCATGAAGAATTCCAAAGCTCTGCATTTTTAACCTTTGATACACTTTCCAACACTTCCGAGGGAAGAATGTCTCCAACAACCACAACCATTTTGTTTTCCAGATCTACCTTGTATGAGCTCACTCCTGTTCACACATGTTCATCATGAAGGCATCTATGCTGTAGAAATAGATATAAAACAAACAAACTAGTACCATACCACACCCTGAGAATACACAATAATTATGTTGACAATTTCGTCTATGACAGTGCCTTTGTCAGACCAAAAGAACGGCATTATTAATTTCTCGTGCCTTTATTCACTACTTTACCTTCTCACTAAGTTTTTTTTTTTTTTAGCTATGAGTCGAAGATATAATTATAAGTACGGCAAAATCAATTAATATTTAATGAAACTATATATCTAAGGTGTGAATACTGCACCACCATTAAGTTAGTACAACCCTTACTAACTAATTAAACTGCTTAAACTTTGGGACATCCTCACTGGTTAGTTCCCACTGTTTTCAACAATTAACCCAGATTTGACATGTAACTTAGTTCAACAAGTTCTTTGAGGTTAGATTAGACTTTCAAAAATAGCAATAACTCTTACTTTTCCTCTTCCTTTATTCTCGCATAATTTGAAATGTCAATTCAAGTGATACATTATCAATAATGCAATGTTATAATTGAAAAAAGCAGGCATGTGCACCAATGAAGAAAGTTCAAGAGGAATATGAAAAATGGTTTCACTAATAACTGACATGGTCTTAATGTTTTTACCTTTGAAGTTTGAAGAAAGCAAGAAATATATCAAAGACAGGTTCTTCTGAGAGTTTAAATTAGTGAGTTAAATTCCACTGATAATTTTATTTTACTTCCTAACTCACCTTCCAACTTGGACACATGTTTCTCGACTCTCTTCGCACAGCCATCGCAATGCATGGAAACCTTCAATATCACTATCTGTGAAATTTTATCAAACAGAAAGAGATAAAGCTGGGTAATCGCAAACAAGCTAAAGCATCATTTTCTTCCTTTTGCAGAGAAGCAGAAGAGGGATTTGTGGGAAAATAAACAGAAATCTCATTGCAGAAAATCAAAGATCAGAAGAAAAAGACCCTCATCACACCTTGGGTTTCAATTGAAAAGCCAATGTCTGCTTTCCTGCAACTACATCCTTCAATCTTAGTTTCTGGTCTCCTTCGCTCTCACTAGCAACCAAGGGCTTCTTCTCAATCTCATCTTTAATCTCCATGGAATTCACACAGAAGCAAGAGCTTGAGCTTGAGGCTGAGGAGAGACAAAACGTGTCTAGAATCCGACCAAGTTTTCCCATTTCACCTTCTTAAGGCATTCTCAGTCAGAGGTTGTTTTCTGAGCTGAAAAAAAGTTCACTGTTCTTGTTATTGCTCTTTGTTCTCTCAAGTATTACGGGTCAACGAACTGCTTCATCAAACTTGAAATGTGTGCAAAATCTAAAGCAGGCTACTTAGTAAAATATCTCATAGTTAGGAGGGGGCTACGGGGAGGGAAACAGAAGCTTGAGGTCAAGGTTTATTGGGGAAAACCCAAAGTTGGCACAGAACCCAATAAATTTTATCAGGAATGGTGTAATTACCATACTATTCAGAGATCGTCATGTGACGAACCACTCGAAACATATTATCAAAACACAGCAAACCCACCAAGGGCAGTTTGAAAACCATACCACACCATAACGAGGACATGAAATGGGAAACATTGGGTGAGAAGTGTCTTTATGGGACCAATTTAGACTTTCAGTGCTCGTTTAGTTGTCCTTTTTTTTATTAAATTATATTTTTTAATTATCATTTTTTTCATTTTTATCTAAATAGTTTTTTAGTAAATTTTTTTATTTTTTTTTAAATTTTATTTTTATAAACTGTGATTATTTTAAAAATATTTTTACAAAAAGGTAAATCAAACGGGCAGTTAGTCATGAGGGAAACAATAGTTGAGGATCCGTTTGGTTTTCAGTAGGTTAAAAATAAGTTTTGATAGAATTGGTTTTATAATGTAGTTATAATAAAAATTGGTTTTGGACTAACGTGTTTATATTTTGATGATATATTTGAAAATTGATTTTAACAAAACTCATAATTTTCCTCTAAATTGAGCTTAAACTCTATTTCATGATTAATTTAATTTACTTGGACTAAAATTTAATCTGCATTTATTTAATTGAGAACATAATATATCTGATATAACATTTTCTTACATGTTATGATCTATAAAAATTAAAATTTTGAAAGGACATTTTGGTTAATAGATACGATAAATTTTATGGAAATTTTATTTTCTTAATTTTTCTATTTTTTTTCATTTTTATTGATCTATTTTTATTTGACTTTAAAATAAATAAAAATAAAAATAAAAATAAAAAGAAAAAATAGTTATTAAACTAATTCTTTGGAAACCATCTTCTGCATCTGAAATTATTTTCAAACGAAAAAATAAAAAATTATTATACACACTTAAAACTACATCAAACTTTATTTTAAGTTTGAATAGTAATACCAAAACTTAATTGATAGGAATGGTAGACATCTAAACGGGGTCACGGGACGGAAAGTGGAAATGACAAACATTTCACATCAATTAAAGAGGGAGAGATATTTTAGGATCCATGTGAAAATATTTTTTTTTATTAAGACTTATTTTGAAAATTTTTATTTCTACCAAACTGAAATCTTAATTTAAACAAATTAAATTTTTAACTAGTATTATTTACTTATAAATATTTTTATATGTTTTAAATGGTCTTTTTCTCTTGATTAAAGAAAGAAATTTTAGGTCCTTGATGTAAAAATATTTCTCAACCAAAATTCATTTTAAAAATTTTTAATTTAGATAAATTAAATTTTTATCAGATATTATTTATTTATAAATATTTTTATATACAAATTCTAAATAAGGATTTTTTAGTTTGATTTAAATATAGGATCATTTATAATATATGAAATAATATTTATTATGTATTTTTAAAAAATATCTCTATTTATTTACTATATCTAGAGGAAGAAAGAGATTAAATAATAATATTTTAAAAAAAATATTATAATTTTTAAAAAATTAAGATAATTAACTAATTATAATTCTTATTTTTAATATGTATGATTTGGTGAAAGAATTTTATTTTAAGACCCGGAAGGAGTTAGCGCAAGGCCAGTTTATATTGTTTTTGGGGTTATATGTGCCACAAAATGCGGTAAACACAACTCTAAAAGACTATTGCATAGATTTAAATAGTAATAAGCCAAAAATGGAATTGCTTAAAAAAATTTTCATCATATTTTTGTTTAATACTGCCTCCATTTTAAAAAGTTTATCATTTAAGGTTATACACATAATTTGAGAAAAATTATTAAATGATCTTAATTGTAATCAAATTTGATTTTATTAGACTAAAATATCTTCATAATTAATAAAGGATAAAATTAAGATTTGACTTGTTATTATTAATGTAGGGTAAAATTGTATAACAATAATTAAAACTAATTGAAATTTTAAAATGATAGCAGATTGTTTTTAAAAAATAGTCAAAATTTCAAAATAAGAAAATTTTTAAAACGGACGAAGAATACATCATCCCTTTCCATTAAAGGAATATGCATTTCAGTTTTAACCATCCCATATATAATTGGTCCTATTCCATTCCATCCATCATTTTTTTTTCATTTCCATTACTTTCAATTTTACAGACGAAACGGAGTCAAGTGATTTTATTAAGTCACATCTAACTTGTAAATAGTATAGGAATCTTTTCGAGAGGGAATATTCTCTAAGAACCCGCACTTCTAGGTGAGATGAGAATTCTCTTCAAAATTTTTAACCATTTAAACCGATTTGTGTTGATGAATGCTAAACTTTATATGCAGATATGATGCGATGAAACTTAATCCAAGCAGGGGAGAAAAAAAGAATATGTGTAGAGATTCCTGTGCTGATTGGCTTTTTCTTTGCCCATGTGTGGATAAGCTTAACAGTACCGCCCAAATTCACTGTTAGCATAAAATAAGGGAACAAAATCAAGTCATTGTATTAAATTAATTAATATAAAAATATAACAAATATAAAAAGTCACACTATTGACAAGTATTTTGGACTACCAAGGCAGGATTCCTATCTACTTCTTAATATCTGATCCTCTGAATCAAATTATTTAGATTAAAGTCGAAAGATAAAATTAGTTGACAATATAATTTCTTTTAAAAAATTATAATATATTTACAAAAATACTCTTATTAAAATTAGATTGGTTCTATTTTCTGAAACACTTTATAATAAATTATATAAGAATATATTTTTCTAATGCATAACAAATACTACTCATGGATGTTTATTTAATTAGAAAACATTGATTTCTTTTATTGGCGACGAAAACATTGATTGATTGAAAGAGAAAAGTAACAGAGTGAGCCAATGAGAGTCGAAGCTGTTGACGTTTTTGTCTCTGCCTTGGTTACGAATGTGATAGTGCAAAATGGGACATGAGGCCTTGCATTATTTAAGGCCCATGGGTCGCAGGCGTTTTCCGTTTTTTTTTGTTGGGACCTGAAAAGCTGAAAGGAATTCCATTAGAGAAGAGGCAAACGACAAAGGGTCGAACAACAAATCAACAAAGCAAAAAACAACACCAAGCTAACCGACACCAAGTGCTGTCACCACCACCAGGGGCAGAGCCTAAGCAAGATGCATCCACAGCTCTATCAGACTTAGCATCAAGAGAGATTAAAGAATGGGTGTGCCATTTTTTTTTAATAAGGTTCTGATAATAAAACATTTTGTTAATTCTTAAGTTATTTATTTGCTTTTTTAAATCTATATACATATAAAGTGTCACTTATTTGATAAATAAGCGAATAACTTATATTGATATTAGTATTGATTTTAGGAAGATAATAACTTACAAACAGTATATCATTTGGCTTCTCTTCAGTTTGGTGTCTTTGGCTTTCGTCTATGCTTTTTTAATAATTTCCTCTTCTGCTTTTCACACAATACAATGATTACACTTTTTAAAATTTTTCAATATTTTCTCCCCCAATTATTTTAGACTCTTCCACTCTTTTTTGTTTTTTAACAAATGGGTATAAATATAAAACTCACAATTTGCATTGCAAGCCCATTAGAAGGAAATTATATTTAATATTAATTAGAGTAGAGTTTACACATTTTTTCATAGTTGGAAACAAGTAGCACTCATATTATACTGATATTTTATATTGATTTTAGGTTTTTTTGTTATCACATAGGAATTGTTTGGTATGATGGATACGTAACAAACTGAGAATTGAAGACATGAGTTGAGTGGAATCAGAGGACGGGGTGAGGTGTGGAAAAGCTGAGGAGGGTGTCAGTGAGTGACATGAGATGTGACTGTGAAGGGTCAAAAACAGAGAGTACGGATATATATTTATTGGGTTTGTTTCATTAAGAAGATTAGACTGTTCACCAAACACAACAAATTGCAGCGTTCCTGTCGGCCTTTCTTCAGTGATACATACTCCGTTTTTTAATATAAAAAATAATTAAAAAAATTTATATATTTCAAAATATAAAATACATATTTAAGTGATGTATTTAATAAATTTTTCTCAAAATATTTTTAATTAAAATAATATATTTTTAATATAATTTATTTATATTAATTATATAATAAAAGAGTTATTAATATTAAATAAAATTATTTTTAAAAATTATTTTATATTTTAAATAAATTAATTATTTTTTTTAGTCTATGTGATTTTACCCCTTATTTCTTATATTAAGGAATAAAGGGAGGAAGGGGTAACCAACCTCCTCAGCTCACACTTCTCCATGGAACTCCGTAATCAGATTCCTTCGCCTTCAGATGCTATGCCATCATCATTGTATATTTTATATTTATATTAATATTAAATAATTGGTTAGAATAACTTTTAGTTTAGTTTGATAAAAAATTTGAGCTGCCTGAATTAATTAATTTACTAACATTCATGGATCTCCCACATTATCGGCTGAGGGACCATTTTTTATTTAAATTTGCGAATGAATATTTTTTTCATGGAGAAGACTACCATTAAATATTTAATATAATTATATTTTTAATATTTAAAATTGAGAATTTTAATTAAGTGAATACAACTTCTATCCATTGAATCAAATGATTAGTAATGATTTGTTATAAATATCAACGGAATAAAACATATGCTTCACAAACTTTGATAACCAAATTATTATTATTATTTTGTTTTAATATTTATTTTCTCAATAATTATAATTGCAATTATTTTTATTTATTATTATTATTATTATTCATAACATACAATTGTAATTATTAACAAAATAAATGTTTAAAATCGAAATAAAAAAGTATACATGCAAGCATATTAATTTTTTTTAAAAAAAATGGCCCCTGACATATTACTCCTAACTCTACCTCTGCCAAATGCTAATAATGATATTAATCCAATTAGAATCATCTTCTCTCAACAAAATCAAAGAAATTAAGAAAATTAGTCAAGATTAATAAATTTGTCTAAAATTTCAAAGAGAAAATGTTAAATAATTAAATGTGAGAATATTAGTAAATCAAAAACATTTAAGGAAACAAATTACTAATAAGTAGGGTTTTATAGCTTCTAGAAAATCCTTGTAATGAGGTCAGGGAGAGTATAAATCTCGACCTAATAACAATAGTTAAATCCTGACCATTCAAGCTAGAATTGAGAAAGTTATAAAATACTTTTTTTTTAATACATTGCACCAACTTTGATGTGAACCATATTTTTATGTATTTTTAAATCATAAATTTTCAAATTAATACCAACATAAAAAAAAAGATAATTTTTGAAAGATTACAGAATTTGCCCTAATGCCCGTAAAATACCAGAGGCCTGTTTAACAGTTTTTTCTATTTTATTATTTTAAAAACAGTTTTGTAAAATTGTTTTCGAGAATAAATTTTGAAAATAAGAAAATAAAAAAATCTGTTTGAATAATTGTTTTCAAAATCATAACTAATGAGTAATAGATAAATTATTCAAAATTTATAACTTTACCATAAATGAGGTGGATGTTTCTCACATTTTTTTGTGTTTTACAGAATAAAAATTATAAAATACCTTAAAGGTGTTCTAAATTTTTTGTTCTTTTTTAACAGTTTTTTCTATTTTATTATTTTAAAAACAGTTTTGTAAAACTGTTTTCGAGAATAAGTTTTAAAAACAAAAAAACAAAAAAATCTGTTTAAATAATTATTCTCAAAATCATAACTAGTGAGTAATAAATGAGTTATTCAAAATTTATAACTTTACCATAAATGAGGTGGATGTTTCTCACATTTTTTTATGTTTTACAGAACAAAAACTACAAAACACCTTAAAGGTGTTCTAAATTTTTTGTTCTTTTATTTTTTATAAAAAATAGATTTATCAAATAAATTTTTTAAACTTTTTATTTTTAAAAATAAAAAAAAACTATTTTCAGAAATATAACCAAAGAGCCACAAAATACTTAAGGCCCATTTGGTTTTCAGTTGGTTGAAAATAAGTTTTGGTAAAATTGGTTTTATAACGTAGTTATGATAAAAATTGGTTTTGGACTAACGTGTTTATGTTTGGATGATTTATTTGAAAATTGGTTTTGACAAAACTCATAATTTTTTCTCTAAATTGAACTTAAACTCTATTTTATGATTAATTTAATTTACTTGGACTAAAATTTAATTTACATTTATTTAATTGAGAACATAATATATCTGATATAACATTTTCTTACAGGTTATGATCTATAAAAATTAAAATTTTGAAGAGATATTTTAGTCAATAAATAGGAAATATTTTATGAAAATTTTATTTTTCTAATTTTTTTATTTTTTATCATTTTTATTGGTCTATTTTTAGCTGACTTTAAAATAAATACAAGCAAAAATAAAAAAATAAAACGGAAAAGCATTAGCTCGGCTACTTCTCCTTCAACTCCGTTTGTAAAAAAAATCATGGTGGCAACCAAAACTAATTTTACTACCCAAACATTCACAAGTGGTTTTGGGCTTTTGGGCTAAAAATGGAGGTTCAAAAGCAATAACAAAAAGACCCTTAGTTGGAATTAACATGCGATGGTAAAAGACTGAAATATCCTGAGTCAATCAAAATAATACCAGAATTGAAAATTTCACTTGATTGATTTCTTATCTCTACAATGTCACCCAACTTTGCTTTTCACCTTCGCCTTCCTCTTCCTTGTCTTTATCCTCCTCCTCTCCTCCTAGCTCTGCTCCCCTCCCTTGTCTCTTATCCTCCAACTCGTGGTCTTCCTTCAAGATCCAACAAATCCCCAACTTCATATCCTCTCTGCAGCCATGATCCTTCAACTCATGACTGAAGGCGTGAAGATGAAGATGTGGTGTTGTGACTATGGCTCTCCTCCATGGGATGTTCATTGGTGCTCTCTCCTCTCTCCCCCCCCCTCCCCCCCTCACACACGCTATATGGGATGTTTGGATCATCCTCACCATGCTTAGATCTAAAGTTTCTTGTCAGTAACTTCTTCCTTTCTCTGAAGATTATATTTTTAGTTGTTTGAATTTAATTTTTATGGGGTATATTTGAATAGTTCTACATGGACTATGCCCATTCTTGCCTCACTTGTTGTTTTACATTAACTCTGCCTATTGTGATGTTTCAAGAAACATGGTGTTCACTAAAAATCATAGTCTATGATCACCGTCCTTTAATTTTGCACGCACCATAGAGGTCACTTGGGTTTTTGGTTGTCATTATATATTGTGACTGCTCTGTTAATCCTAATTATGACTATTGTATTGAGTTGTTTGTTGTAAATTGGTTTGGATTTTAGCTTGACATCCATTGTAGTAGCCACTTGATCTATGGCCAATACATGTTTAGGAAAATGCTTATAGGAATTCTTGTGGTTTTGAGTTTTTTTTTTCTTTTTGGCACAAGTGCCTTGTCTTGATCTTATTTTTGACATGTACTACATCTTATTTTTGGCTTTTTTAAGTGTTATAATGTTTTTTAAATCTTAGCAATTCAGAATGATAGAGTTGGCATGCCTTATACCTATTTCTTAGAAGCCACTTCAATGACATATACATATATATATATATATATATTTGTAAGTCCATCTTGAGTCATTAGTGGTGGAGTTTTGTTTGTCCTCATATTAAGAGGCACACTACGTGGGCATCACGGATTATGGGTCCTTCACAACAAGTTTAATCAATTAATTTTTCATTTTTTGTTCTTTGAAAAAATTTCTTTGATTTTCTTTAAATTTTTGAATATTTTCATTGGGATTCAATATCAGAATTTGGTTTTATAAGGAATTAAGAGCCTAGAATAGAATGGGAATAGAAATGGAAAAGTTTCCTCCCTTAAACATAAAAAATTCTCTTTCTAGTAAAGTGACTTGGTTGGTCAAAAAAATAATAAATCACTTCACTATTCATTAAACACGTTTATTATGTTTTCCCTTATCTTTTTCATTTCCTCCAATTCATTTTTCATTTCCCAAATGTAACATAAATGGATCTTATGTCCTATATGACATATGATGAAGGAAACATGATTTATAATCTGTGAATAATGCTATTGCTATAAATTTTATATTTCAAATTAAAATTTTGTTATCAATATCAATTCAATATAATATATATAATAAATTTTGAACTTTCACAAGCGTAAATAGCATAACTCAATTTTTAGCATTATATTGTTAAAATCGGATTGGAACGGTGCTTCGATCGGTAGGATCGAGAGTCAACACTATGTCTAATCTGGTAAGAGGGGAGAATCGGAGTAAATTGACCGTGAACTATTGAACCAGCGGTTTGAGAGTTTCAGCTAGTTCATTTGTTTACTTTTTTTTTTAATTGAAAAATGGTACCAAAACAAATGTAAAAAATAAAAAAGGAGGAGAGGGAGGAACAGATTTAAATACCCGGATCTAAATGAAGATTTAAATAGTAAAAACAAATGAAAAAATAAGAGAAAGAAGAGGAAGCAGCGATCGTATTTATAACTTTGCACAATAGACTTCGAATATTGGTGCTGATGATGATGAAGCATGAAGCACTAACAAAGTTTTGAAAGAAAATAGAAGAAAAGAAGATGAAGGAGTGCTTTATTTTGAAAAGGAAGTAAAAACTAATGTTCAAAAAATCGGACCGGACCGGCTGGTTTGACCGGTCCGACCAAGAACTGGCCCCTGGTCTAGTTCGGTAATAGATGGAAATCGGAGGGTTTTGAAACCGGTGAGAACCGGTCAAAAACCGATACAAAACCGGTTTGAACCGGTCCCCCCCTTTTTTTTAAATTTTTTTAAAAATAAAATAATATTATTTTTAGTATTAAGTAATATTATTTTTAGTATAAATTTTTTTCTTTCTATATTATAATATGTTATAAGTATTATTATAATATATAATTAATAATAATAATAAATTTACTTAACAAATAAGATAAAAATATAATATCAATTGATTATTTTGAATTCAAAACATAATTATATATGAATATTAACTTGTTTAGATTTTAATATTAGATTGTAAAACTTATTAATAATATTTTTAATTTTTTATATATTATTAAATTTATTTTTTATTCTATAATAAATATTAATTTTATTATCATAAATAAATATCTTTTATATTTTTTATCTATACTATTAAAAATATATTAATTTATTCACAACCAATTCGATTCTAATCCGACCACTAAACCTTAAATCATTGCCTCATCTGATTTAATGACTGGTCCAATTTTTTGAACCTCGGTGAAAACAATGACTTGGGCAGAGAAATCATTAATCTGGGTTTCATTTTTCATTATATGCAGAAGACTCGTGCGCTGTCAACTTGGGAAATATAAAACAACAATAAAAAATTAAAATCCCATCTCCTGTAGTTTTTACATGCGGCAAAGAAGTTAAAGCATAATATGAGTATTTAAGGTGTGAATTTAAAATAAAGGCTATGAGAAAGAAATACATATTGGAGGCTATACTTATTTATATACATGTTTTTTATAGTAAAAAATCAAAAAATTATAGATAAATATTTTATCCTTGATTGTTATTTTATTATCTTTTTTCATTTTTATAAATAAAATTTGCATGTTAAAAAATTTAAACTAGTCTTAATTAATAAAAATGCACTCCTATACATATTTTTAAATTATTTTATGACATAATAAATGAAAATTTTAGTAGAGATGAACTTAAAGATGTTTGACTATTTATAAAAGTTGATATATTAATAATTTAATATTATTTAATTTAAGGGTTTAATAAAGTCCTAAAATTTGTTTAAATTTTTGTTGTTGCTATGATGATAGGATTATATTTAAATAATTTACTTAAGCAATGATTGTTAATGTGTTGTAAACATGATTATTTTTAATTTATTCCATTTCATACTTATTATTTTTAATATATGTAACTTTATTTTATTTTATAATCACAATATGAAATTTAATTATGAATAAAATTAATGAAGTTTTGAAGATAAGTACTCTAAGTTTCTTTATTTTTTTTCATATATTATTTTACTCATTATGAATCTAATTTTGGTTAAATTATAATTAAATTATTAAACTTTAAATTAGTATCTCATTTGGTTTAATATTCAGTTTGGTGATTATCAGATTGATTTTTAGATTTTGTGCCAAAAAGAAAAAAAATGTGGCTATTTGATATTAAATATTGAATTTAAATGAATGTTGATTGATAATACTACTGAGTGATGACAGTAAATATTGAATGTAAATGAATGTTGATTGATAATACTACTGAGTGATGACAGTCGGAAGAAAATAAAAGGACGTAGGCATAGGATTGTTGAGTTGGGCAAGAACTTCACAGTTCACAATAGGCCAATGTATAGAATTATTATATCTTACAGGCCCAATGTTGTCACGGGACCCAGTTGGCATGTGGCTCATATTTTATTTTAGACCACTCTGGTCAGTCTAGTCTTCGTCCATTGTTGATGGTACATCCTATAGAATAATCAATAATCTTATCCTGAATTTTTGTCTACCGTGCGATACACAAAACAACCCCGCCCCCCCCGGGGGGCGGTCCCCCTCCTCTCACACACACACACACACACACACACACACTCATAGCTCACTGGTCGAATTTTCACAATTAATCACCACTAATGGTGATCAAGTGTTGAGTTAGCATTTAGCTCCATTAGAATTTTAAAGGGAAAACATTTTTTAACTACTGTCAAATATTCAATATTAGTAAAAAGTTCATAAAAAGCTACAGAATTTCAAACGAAAAGCATTGATGTAGAAAAGCTTCAAATCGAATATGCCCCTTGGATTCTCTGTTAGCTTTTGGACCTGGAATAATATTTTGGACCTATAATGTTAAAGAGTATGAGTAATTAATTAGAGAAATACTTACTCAATTCTCAGTATAAGGGTCATTTTCAAAGATTTTTATGGTACTTAAGGGTATTTTTAAAATTTAATGATATACTCCTACTTATTTCATTTCAAAATGTAAGAAACAAATAATTAAATTATCATAATAACAAAAAGTCAAATATCTTAAATATATTACAAATATTTTTTTCCCAAATGCTCTAATTCAATATTCTTACCTAACTCTTTTTTACCTCATATCTTATAATAATAAATCTACTTTAATTAAGGATAAAATTAAAAAAAATATTAATTTATCAAATAAAAGTAATTTATTTCTTATATTTTGAAATAAAATATATTTAAAAATGTTTCTTACATGGTACAGTTAATATGTAATTTTCATAAATGTTTTTATGGTATTAACTCTCTTTCCAAACATTGATATGGGATAGAAGTTGATAGCTATTAACTTTTTTTTATAAACAAAAATTAGTTTCGTCAAAAGCAAACAAAAAGTATGTTAAGTGTGCCAAAAGCATGAGCCTTAGAACTATATCTAATTTAACTCATATTCAAATAATGTGGGAATTTAGGGTCCTTCACAACAATTTCTCCAATTGTGAATAAACATGCATTAATTGAGTTGGAAGGAGTATGTTGAGTACACATTAATGTAAATAAAGCAAAACAAATGTAATTAAGTTCTAAATCCAGATCTCGATATCGCGTGATCGGTGTACTCAAATCATAAATAGTCAAACAAGTAACAAATGATAACACCAGAGGATGCGGTGCTCTCCCAAGATCAAAGATAGATAATGCCGCTGGGGGCTAAAAATCATAGGAGTGATGGACAGGGTTGCAGTAAAGGCTGGTATATATAAAGCTTTGAGAGCTTGAATGATAGCAGCGTTATGTTGTTGATGAGAGTGATTTAATGTATATTCGGCTTGATGATTGTATTTCTGTGTGTTCTGCCGTCGGTAAGGCCAGCATGGTTATCCAATCTCTGAGTGTATAACTCCGCATCGCTTGAAAATGCTCCACCTTACTACTGCAATTAGTTCCATGATTGCACCAAAGGAAGCATTTTAAAATATTTAATCCAACTATATTAAGATATCCACCAATAAAACGCTATTGGACCGAGCCCATTAATTTTATGATCTAATCAATGGCTTTATTAAAGAGTTTTAGAAGTATTATAATAATTTATGACAAAATTAATGTTTTTAACTAATTTTAACTACCTACCTTAATTCATTCATGTAATTTGATTAAAAAAAGGCCCTTATCAACGAGCATAAATAAGAACTTCATTCATTAAAAAAATTTTAACCTTAAAAATCCTTTGAAATAATTATTAATACCTTTCTTACATAAGTGGCAAAGCAAGCAGAAACCGAGCCACTCAAAAAAAAAATAATATACATGAAGGGATTTCCAAATTCACGATGTTTCTAGAAATTCAAATACGTTATGGTCAAACAATCTGGTAGTTTTTTTTTCTTAAAAAGAGATAGAAGCAGCCTAACGGAGAAAGAGTCGTCATGTATGACTCGACCGTGGACCGTTCTTCTAAGCTCAACAATTAGATCAACGCCGCAA
The DNA here is from genome assembly GCA_026686845.1 of Adenanthera pavonina. Lineage (NCBI taxonomy): Eukaryota > Viridiplantae > Streptophyta > Magnoliopsida > Fabales > Fabaceae > Adenanthera > Adenanthera pavonina. The sequence continues at coordinate 33,671,082 of JAIVEN010000018.1, forward strand.
AGTAGAGGCACGTCATTCTCACAGCGTCATTGCACCGTGAAAATGTCACACAGAATTTGCGCCTCCTCTTTTTCTCTCTTCTTTTTTTTTCATTACATTTTTATAGAGAGAGAAAAGAAGAAGCAGAGTTTGGCTAACCTCTCTGAGCTGTACAAAGCCGTGATTTCCAACTCAGAAAGATCTGCTATTCTCTCTCTCTTCTTTGTGTGTGTGCAGTGGCCGTGGATCACTCCGACACCGTCTTCAGCTCATGAAAAAGCTGCAGAAGTTGAAGTATTTCTTCTTCCGCTGCTAAATTGAGGTCAGTTCCATTTTTCATTTTATCTGGCCAACTCTTCCCTTCCTTGCCTCCTCTTCTTTAGGTTACCATAAAACGAGTCCACCTTTTGTTATGCTTAGTTGAGTGTTTGATTTTCGGATTTTTTTTGTTGGTTGAATTTCTGTGTTGTTACGTTTGAACATTGTTCGCTAAGAAAAGGAGGAGAGTTTTTAAATTTCTATATGCATTACTTTTGGTCATCAACGAACTTACTGCGAGTCCTATGAAGCTGAGTGCTTGACGCCATATATATTTATTGGTTTATTTAAATTAAGTGCATGAATGATAAGGAGTTCAGAAGCATCGAGTTTTTACTCAGTTCGCTGGTTTTACTTTTCGATCAAGTTAATGAAGTTTGATGATCATTTTTGGTACAAATTTTTGCTTAAGTTAGTGTTAACGGATTTTTTTTTTTGGTGATATGAATAATCGTTTCATTTTGACGGAAGAGGAGATGGCAAATCGACTGAAGGAAGATGAGAAAAATGAAAGAATAATTCGAGGTCTTCTCAAACTTCCAGCGAATCGCAGATGTATTAATTGCAACAGTCTGGTAAAATAACGATCATCTGCTTCTTACATGATTTTAGGAGGCAAAAATCACATAAAAAAATCATTTATGTGATTTTTGCATTTGACATGCTTTCGAATTTATGAGATTATAGATGAAATTGATCAGAAGTTGCTATATTCAGCAAGACTCTGTAATTATGTAAATTATCTTCCAATGTATTGCTACTGAATATAAACAAAATGGTGGAACAGAAGTAATACATTGCGGCAAGTCATTAAAATTATGCAGTTTTTTTTTTATTATATTAGAACGAGCTATAATGGACAGCATAAACACTGAAAGAGGGGTGTGGGTAGTTTAGCAGGAGGTTTAAACCTAAGCTCCAACGTGTACCAAAACATGTTCATCAATTTTCTTTTGTGGTTTTCTTCTTTAGGAGTTCCAAATAATTTGCCACCTTCCACTACGTCACTCTGGTGGACGTATTTCAAATCATTTTGTTGACTTCCATTCAAGCAATAATTTCTAACCAGCTTCTTCTAGAATCCGCAAGCCCAAGAAATTTTCTTCTAGAAATAGCTTTATGACTGATCCATTGCATTAATACTTTTCTTTTTTCTTCTTCATCCAAGCAGGGACCACAATATGTGTGCACAAATTTCTGGACGTTTGTTTGCACAAACTGTAGTGGGATACAGTAAGCACTTATCTATTTGGCGTTCTGTGTTAGTGAAGCTCACACAAATGGCTTTCATGGTTTTCAAACAGTACATATATTCTATAGTGCCTGAAGGCCTGCTGTACTGGCCAGCACTACTGATTGTAATGGATTTGATTTTTGTCATGTGCTTATGATTTGTGTGCTTTCCATGTGTTTTGTCCTTGAGCTTGTACTGCACGAGTTTTACACTATCTGTATATTATCAGTGTCATAGAAAGTATAATTCATTTAATACTTTAGTTATGTCTAATCATGGCATTTGTTAAAACTGGTGGGAATAAGAAGTATATTTTGTTTAAGATATAGTCTTCATTACTGGAGAGGTGAAGATGGTGTTTCCTTTCTACTGCATGCACTGTACCTGAGAGACAACTTTTTGTTTGTCAATTTGCAGCTGGGAATTTACGCATCGGGTAAAATCAATTTCAATGGCCAAATTCACTTCACAAGAAGTTAGAGCACTTCAGGAAGGAGGAAATCAGGTATATAAACTTGCTTGTACTTAAAGCTATGCTAGATATTCTTTCAGTCTCGGGGATTCTTTGTTTCTTCGGTTGACTTTAGTTGTATCTAATTCTTGCAGAGTGCAAAAGAAGTTTATTTTAAAGAATGGGATCCACAAAGTCATTCTCTCCCTGATAGCAGGTAACTACTCACAGGTAATCTATTGCAATTGCCAGATGCATTGTTCTGATTGGCATGTTTGGTGCCAGTAATGTTGACAGACTCCGCAACTTTATTAAGCAAGTCTATGTGGATAGAAGATTCACTGGTGAGAGGACCCATGACAAATCACAGAGAGTAAATGCAGTAAAGTCTCATTTGTTCCCAGCTCGTATTAACTATTTTTGGAAGAGATAAAATATTTTGTTTAAAATTCAATTTTAATGAGTACACAATTTTATTTTTTTGTTACTTGGGTCTTTCAGTTACATTTATATCTCCTCTCTTTCATTGCATGTGTTGTACAGGGTGACAAGGATAATTTCTCTGAAAACCGAATAGTTGAACCATATCAGGGTGGTCCTAGAAGCCCACCGTATGAGGATACATATGAATATCGATATAATGATCGGTCTAGTTCTGGTGGAAGAAGTCCTGGATATGGTCAAGAAAGTAGGCAGTACATTAATGATAAGAGAAGTCCTAGTCATCCTCCGATTATCAATGATTGGCACCGTGAAGATAGATTTAGAGATGGAAGGAGTTTCGAAGATCATAGAGTATCTGAAGGAGATTATAAGCTGGAAGGCCAATTGCCTGAGCGAGCCAACAATCTGGACTCTTCAAGTCTACCTGTGGTTCGGTCTGTTAGAGATATTTTGGGAGAAAATGCAGTACCTCTTCAAATAAGTGAACCCCCCAAAACAAATAGTGAAAAAGCTAATGATGGCTCAGTTCTCACACAGGTGAAACTATTATCTATGATGTTCTATGTGATTCAACCTTTTGGGCCATCTTTCTGCGAGACCTACTGTTGATGTGGAGTTTGTTAAGTGTTTATCAGTGCTAAGTCGCTGCCTATCATCCTATATATTTTACTTATTTGTCCGCTTTTAGCTTCTCAGTTCGACTATATGGAAGTCTATTTTCTATAAGATAAAGAGCTAAGGATTTCTGAGGCAAACATCTTGTCCAAGGATTTAGGAGGCTTTTTTTGTTCTTTTGATTGGGTGAAGGTGTACCCAGTACAGATAGCTGATTGATTAATGTTTAAAAAGGATGAGGCTTTGTTGCATTTAAAATGGATTTTGTCACGTAAAGTAGATCTTCGTTGATACCAATACAGTAGGTGCGATGCTTTTGGTTTACCATTTGTAATGTGAGTCCAAATATTATATTTTAGTTTTAAAAACTAGAATGTTAAATATCACCCAACTGGTTACACATCCAACCTTGAGGCAGTTCTTTCATAATAAATGCTGTTATTTCTACATATTAGTTTTTAAAAAAATTGTTTATTTTATATGCTGTTGATTTCCAGTGTACTGATTATCATCCCTGTATGTTTGATCTGTTCTTTAAGCATCTGGTAAAAAATTAGAATTACCGACTGCCATGAATGCTAACTACTCTCTCATTCCCAGTTATTGCTACTTATCATTATGATGCAGCTTAGTTTACTTCCTTTAACAGGAAATATTTGGCCTCTCAGTTTCATATGCTCCTCATTGTTTTATAAGGTGCTCTATATTGATTTGAAATTATAAATTTATATATATAACCATAACCGATTGCTTGTAATTGCAGAGAACTATATCTTCCAGTAGCTTGGCATCCAGCAGTGGAAACCCTGCAGAAGCTAAGCCTGAGACTATTAAGAGCCTTATTGATTTTGATGCTGAGCCTGAACCTCCTGTAGCTCCAGCAGTTGCCCACACCCAACAAACTACTGCTCAATCCATTATGGAGCAACCAAATTCCAAGGATGCCAACAATTGGGCTTCTTTTGATGTGGCCCTTGAGACAAAGGCAACTCAAGCTCCTTCAAATGTAGATACACTAGAATCCATGCTTTCTCAATTGTCAGTATCAGCACCATTACCAGCTCATGTTCCTCAAGTCCATGGTTCCAGTGTTGTAACACCTTTTCCTGGGGGCAGCGTGACATTACCAAAAACTGGGAACTCATCTGTTTCACCTGCGGGGCCTGTGCCAGCACCATCTCTTACTGCTACTGCTGTTGGAGCTGCAACCTTTAGCAACTTTGCAACTTTGCCATCCAGTGGTGCCTCAGTATTGCAGCATCAGCAGCCTTTTTTGAATAATCAGACAGGGCTTATGGAAAAATCTTCTCAAACATTCTTTCTATTTAGATGTAGTCTTTGTTCATCTTATTTCGTGGAAATATCTTGCAGCCATGGAGCATACCTCCCACACCAATAACACAAGGCCATCTGACCATGTCAATGCCACATGTGTCCCATCTTGTCTCTAGGCCTGCAGGTGAGACTAGCTCCAGCACTGTTTCACAACCGTCTATAGAAGTAAAACCAATTGGAAGAAAAGAACTTCCTGAGGTACTGTTTGCTCTGTATTTTACTTCAAAACGCATCTGGTTTGTACACTTGCATTTGCATGCATGTGTGTAATTTACAGTAATACAAATATCTGCAGGATCTTTTTACTGTAAAGTATTCTTCCTTCCCTGCTCCAGCTCCAGGATGGCGAATGGTTCCTCCTCATGGCATGGGTATCTCAATGGCATATAATACTGTGGTAGTACTATTACAATCCAACTACATTAGCATGCAAGTTTATTATCTTAATCTGTGGCTTGTACAATTGTGTGGTGCATCTCTCATATGAATGCCTGTCCTCTGTTACAGCCCATACCAAGTTTTCAGCAACCATCAAAATCTACAAATCCATTTGATATCAGCAGTGAACCACCTCCAGTTCAAACCGCAACTGTACGTAACTTTCATTAATTTAAAATGATAGTGTGGGCTGTCAATTGTTTGAGCCTTATTTGGATCCAAGCATTATATCATACATTATTTTTTAGAAGACCTTTGAAATGAGAACTCCACATTCTTGTCCATATTTGGTAGGTCATATGAGAGATTTGAATTAAACCACTGAATGCTGAATGGGGATTTGCTTCTTTTAGAGTCTCTGGTATGGTTTAGAGAGGATAGTGGTTTTGAATAATCATTGATTGAAGATCAACGGTATGGTTTGGATTTTGTCCATCATTGAGTCGTTGTCCTACAAGCTTTGTTTTTTTTAATGTTTAATTACTTTTGTGCACTATCTCAGGAGCATCTTGCACTCAGTGGAGCATAACTAATAATAGCATGGATGAATATTTGGTGAATGCTGGAAAATAATTCTTTGTTTTTTATATGATCACCTTGCATCTATTTGGCTGGAACAAGTTTGACATACTGACTCTCTAATGTGTCGCTCAGTGGATGACATGGAGAAACTGATGTGAATTCATAATTTGTATACGTTTGTCTCTGTATGGTGGAAAACTTTATTATGATAAAGATTGTCAGATTAATTTTACCAATATATAGAAATTTTGGGTAATACTTTTATTGTTGGTCTTTCTTGGATGTAGCTTCCTTCAAGATCATCCTTGCAAGGTGCTCTGCCAAGTGTATCAACATCAGGTGTAATGCATCCTTCAAGATTGGGTAATCCATTACTTGCATGGAATCCACCCCAGTCATCACCATATGGATTAGTGCTGCACCCACAGACACAAACTCATTTATCAGCAATGGCACCAAGTATATATTAATCCGTTTATTACTCCTATGTTGATTATTTCATTTTTTTTCTCGCTCAACGATTATTTCATGATTCATGCTAAGTTCATTTCACTTTTTTCCTTTTTTCTTTTTTTTGTATGCTGAGCTGTGTTTTGAAAACCACAGGGTCTTACATGGGGCAACAAATGCAAACGATGCCAAGGTAACTATTCTCTGGTTACAATAATGTGTACTTTTTCTCTTGAAAGCTCGACTATATACAACAATAATAGATCTTATTCGAATAATTGATCCATGTAGCCATTGAGCACTATCAAAAGCCAATTTTTTAGATATATCATTAATTAAGAGATACTACATTATAACTTTTTTAAGTGTCCTTTTTGGTCTCCTTCTATATCTTCTTATAGGACTAAAGACTACCTGATCAAACCCTCCTCATTGGCCCAAAAGCTCAACAATATAAACACCAGATCTTACAGCTGGCCGTTAACCTGTTAGATGTGCTTATTGAAACAACAACAACATTAGTTTTATTCTACTAATGTGAGGTCGGCTACATGGATCATATGATGTTAATAGGCTCTATCAAACACTATCTCCTTAGATAAATCATTTATCAAGATGTGCTTATTAAGAGCTTTGGAGTTTTATTTGTCTTGGTCTGTGAAGTAAATTGTGCAAGGACCAATTAAGTTGATGATTATTGGGTGTAGTTTTGCAATTCTTATAATGCCACTTAGAGGAGGATTTCAACTTCACGTGCAGGCATCAGGAAATTGGGAGTGATGGTGCTGAGGGAGCTGCTTTTGGCTTTTCAAACTTAGATCGGCAGCTGACTGGTACATTCTCAGCCCCTGCTTCCTCAAATCTCTCTTCTGCGGGAAGGAATCCATTTGGATGATTCAAAGAATTATTCTGCCTGGCCTGTTCTCAGGTCAAGCATCTTCCTGTTGCTCACTTTACAAATTGTCAGTGAGGTTTTGGTTCTATCTTCTGTCAGTCAAAGTGAAACGCTGAAAGTTCAATATTCACCCTTGGCCATGTAAATTGTCTGTTTCTACAGAAAAAGGAGCGGAATCTGCTTTCTTCATGGAGAAGAGTTATGTACGAAAGAGACAATGAGCTCAATGCTATTAACGGGGTAAATTTACCCCTTCCCCAGACAACCTTTTTTTTTCTCCCTCTTTTCTTTTTCTGTTGTTGTTATGTAGATTCGCAATTGTAGTGCAAATAGTGATTGAGATCCTCTGAAAAGTTTCTTGAAGTCTATGAAGTGAGCATTGAAATGTAAAAAGTAGTTTAATTTAATTGGAGAAAAAGGAAAAAAATGAAAAACTACAAAAACAAAACACTCCATGAAACTTACAGGAAGCTAATTCAGAGGATATTATCGTGCTGGGTTGTATTGTTTCATATTGCTGTATTGTATGATTTTGTAGCCTTAAAGTTTGGCGAGATTTCTATTTGATGAAGAATAATGTAATGCTGCTGTAAAATTATAGTCGAATTCCAGTTTCTATGCCCTACAGATAGTTCCTCTCCGGATAATATCCTACAAAATACATATCACAGAAAAAGAAAAGAGCGTAATACATAGCAGATCCTGGAAACCCACTTTTGTTAATCTAATATGACTTTACTATTTGATGAATGCCCCTAGGTGGTATGTTCTGCACACCAAAACCAGAATTAAATTTCACTACAATATCCTTTCTTAACTTGTGACTGTTAAAAATGCATCATTTCTGGAATGGTGCCAGATGCAGTGCCTCTGAAGGAGAATTTCCTCTCTGGCAGAGCTTGAGGATTCCACTGCGTTTTCGAGCAGATGCATGGGGTAATTTGAACATCCAAATCCTCGAGCCAAGACAGAAAAACTCAACAAGCATGATCGGGTATGTCATGAAAAATGTTCATGTAGCATCGGGATGTCGGCTCTTCCATATGACGGGTGCCACCAGCATCCATACTGTTCAAAATATAAAGCTCCATTAATTATGTTCCTCGGTTGTACAAAGTTTTAGAGTTTTAAAATTTGTGGGTCTTCACGGACCAAAAATACTTACAGTAAACAGAGACTGCTAACCATTCATTTACTATTCTGACCCAGGTACTGGTCCAGCCCACATCAATTGTCCACCTGCAGAAGAATATTAAGGGACGGACTCTAATTTCTATGTCCTTCATGAATGCTCCGAAGAAACATCAATAACATAACATGGTTAAGTACATTTATGTCAGTGGCATTATTGATGTCTATTTTTCAGCGTGGTAAAATACTGGAATCCAGAACGATATTTATGTTCTAAATAACATTCAAAACTTGAAGGAAGCTACATTTACTGGGTACAGTCCCTACTAAACTTTATATGATTAATTTCCATTATGTTTTCCATTTTTTTTTCCAGAGGGCCGAAAAGTAAGATAGCCGTAGTAACATGCGCATTGAATTAGTAATTAATAGACCAACGATAAGAGGGGACCATACTTTCTCATTACATGATGACTATTCCATCCAATCAATAGCATTGCGAAGTACATAGCCCCTGTGGCGAACACAAAATGGAAGAAGCCATAACCATAGGGAACATCATCTTCTGCTGGTGGTGTATCATCCTTCCTGAACTGCAGGGTTCTGTCAGTTATGCACTGGAGAATCTAATTCAAATTCAAGTTCAATGCACACACTGTAACTAACCTGAAAGCATTTGGAATCGATGCCTGTCGAAAATGTTGCAATAACAATTGCAAGTATTGCAACAATAAAGCTCTGTCAACGAGAATCAATTTTTCATGTCAACCGACAAAGATATGAGATCATGTACTGGAAAGCTGTAGAAATTATAGTATTACCAAGCCTTCATAAAGAAAGAATGTAACCAAGGCAATAGATATGCACATGCTTTTCTAAGCTCACGACTATAATGCTAGAAGTAGTAAGTTCAATTATCGTTTGAGCATGAACGAGTACTTACAATGATGCTTAACCAATCTGTTTTGGTTGCAGAGTCTGACTTCCTGATGCAGTTTTCTTCTGCTGGTTCACTGCAGGCACAAATATCACCAAGCACTCAAATTCAGCAGAAATGAAGACGCCTTTATGAGGGATTATCTAAGCAATAAAATAACAGAAATTAAAAATATACTTATTTCACTTAAATCAGGTGGCTTTCTTTTAAGAATTGGAGAGGGATCATTAATAGGAAAGACAGGGCCGCCTTTTTTTTTTTTTTGGGATAGTGATATCTATAAAAAAATTAAAAAAGTGAAGGAAAAAGGTTGCAGTAGACTAGTAGCCATGCCTCCTAATTGCACACCAGCAGAGGAAAACAACATAAAGCCCCATCAGCCCCGGAGTTAGAATGCCAGCATTCACCTATGGCAGGGAAATTTAGAAATTCCCGTCAAGTTATGATGCAAGATGAAAATAGAACCAGCAAAGACCCCTCAATAGTAGAACTTACTTTTGGGTGCAGAGACACATTTGTCATGAGCTGGAGAAGCACTAGTGTCCAAGTGATGAAGAAAATATTCAGGAGGCAAGATGGCTGTGGTGCATACCAAATGTACATCAAAATGATCCCCACCAAGCAGACAACATACGCCGTAGTTGCAAATAATATCACATGAATCTGGCTGCATAACATTTAAGGCATCTTAGTAATGATAATATCTTAAGTTTATCAACTTGAATTTGCATCTCAACCTGTACAAATGGACGAGACAACAAATGCATAACATAGATTTATCATTGTGTTCCTATCCTTACTACTATTTCTTTTACTAAAAAAAGGTTAATATTTGTTCTTCTATTGCTTGCCACGTAAGTAGAGCTCAATGCCTAAATAACCATTGACAAGCATCAACCGCTAACCCCCTCTAGACTGTCGAGAGATTCCAATGCTTCTAGAAGGCTAACATGGATTTTTATATTTCTGGAAAATTTTTTCATTCTTTCTATTAATGCTCAGGAAAGCATGTCATTCTATTAGTTCATTAACCGAGAAACTCTTACCATCTATCTGCATATTTTTCAGATACACAGCAATCATTCAGCCATCTAATGAAGCTGATTATGCTTATTAGTTGAATTAGGAGGAAAACCCTGGAAAACAAAAAAAAAAACAAGAAAAACCGAAATGACTTTAACAAAATCACTGATCATCTCAATAAATGATATATAATGAAAATCATTTATAAGAGGTACAAACTTACCCGGCCCCAAAATGGGCAATCTCCCCTGCCAAAAAAATTGTAACGAGAATAATAAAGGTTAAATTAGCTACCTTTAATATCGCAGAAGATCCAATACTAAGAAGCTTATTGTAAAGATACTATTTACCAACCGTAGAGCTGAATAAACCCAGACGGAAGTAAAAACGGAAAGATTGTCATGGCGACCCAGAGAACCAGCTTGACGGACCACCACCCTGAGTGCCATGAATCCCTGGGTTCGTTCAATTTAGAAGTGCCAGCAGTTGAAAAAAACATAGTGATATAAAAAATCTGATCTGGGATTAAGGATCACAATGAAGATTTTAGGACTGAAGCGTTCAGCTAAGCGACCAACGATTGAACACTTTGACAAGAGCATTCATGATTTTGTATTCACCAAGAACGAATGGTATAAATTATTGATTAATTATGATGCACGATTATGGGAATGTGGTATTAAAAAAAAAAAAAAGAAACTAACAAAATTGTTATTGTTAATATTACAAATATGCGTCTATGAAAAATAAAAAAATATTGTCTTTAAACAGTTAAAAAATTTGTGTGAGTGCTTCAGTGTATTTTATTAAATTTGAAAGCATTTTAAGGACTAGAAGATTTTTTTCTCTCTTTTATTGCAACGAGCCATACTTCCCTTCATCGACCATATTTCTTGCTTAGGATACAAAACAGCCAAAACTCACGCGCAAAACTCCTTCCGCACCCAAACAGTCTCTCCCACCATCGCATCCTTTCAACCCTGTAATGTATATGTTAGATTTTGAGCTATTGGCATCATAACAAAGCAAAACGTTCAAATGGAGATATTCATTAGTTGTGAACTTCTGAGTGTTAATTGCATAATTTGATTAATAGATAATCGTCTCTAAAATAACAATGCTTGCATCGAGATGAGATATCGGAATTGCAGGCTAAGATTCACCATCTCATGATGAAAAAATGTTTCGACTTACATACTTAAAAGTACTAATGACATATTCGAGCATGAGAACAGACAGTGCAAGTAGCAGTAGAAAACTAGATGTTATCGGTGATGCAGTGACAGGTAACGAAAGTTGAACACTTCTAGATATTTAGGCAAACTTACTCTCCATTTCTGTTAAAGCACCACGGCCATAGTCACGGGCCGCCCATGCCAAAAGATTTGCGACTAGAAAAATTAAGCCATAGGCATATCTTGCCATCCAAGGATTCGATGCATTGCAAAATTGACTGTACCATGAAAAATCCTTGGATATGGTGGCACAACTCGCATTACTTGTACTGCTGGTTGTACCGCTTTCCATCTCTTCAACGCATCGTTTATCAAGAAGCATGAATAGAGCATAGGAGGAAAAAGATAATCATTCCAGTAAAATCTTCTGTTACCCTGTAATGCAGAGATAGAACTGTCTTTATCCTGGGAGATACATTACTGTTTGAGCTATGCTTCAATCGAAACCAAAGATATTAATAAACAATTTAACTTTATAGTGTCTTCACGTAACTGAGAATAATACTCATATCATTAAAGTCCTACCAGTCGTATAATTTTTCAGCCAAGTATTACCTATCATCAAAGACGAAATTACAATATTTACAATTTTAACCGTTTCTCTTACCAAATCATTCTCTTTGGCTCTCATTTCCAATAGTAAAGTGGTCAACTGCAATAAAAAATAATAATTCTCCTTGTCTCCTTTGAGGGAAATAATAAGTTAATAACTCATATTCAACGACGGCACAACCAAATCAACGACGATACCAATTAAGAATGTCCATAGAAAAATGTTCCCATAAAATCCCCACAAAATAAGTCAATAGAAGATTCCTTAGTTTAACAAAGTCCCACCAATCAAAAACCGATTTCTTAACCTCCAGATTTCAGGAGAAGAGGTAATTAAAAATCCCATAACATTCTTTCTCTGAGGTTCAAAAGGGAAATGACACTTCAAACCTTGTTTCCCTGTGTCAAACAATTGATAAAATATAATAAACAATAACTCACAAAATCAGAACTCAATTATCAGTCCTAGCATTTCATTTGAAATAGTTGAGTGTAGAGGAGTGATTTGTTTCCTTTAACTCGAAGAAAGCGTTCAAATTATCGTTTCTTTACTCTTTCCGATTTCCTCGGCAAACAAACATCCAAAGCAAAGCATTAATCGTGCGAACTGTATAGGCACTAGGCGGTTCTATTAACATTTTGTCAATAAAAAAAAAAAGGCAACTCTGCAACTTACAATCTACAGAATACGAAAGTTGAAGATGATAATCAACGAAACGAAACAGTTCATCCAGCCGAAAAGCCACAAAAGCAGTGATAATAAATCTGTGACTCTTTCTCACAGAACAAATTTATAAAATACTCCTTCGAAACATCAACGGAATGCTAAGCAACACAGTCCTCAGCAATTCAAAAGCAAATGCAGAATCAATAATCAGAGAACAAGGAGCAACTAAGAATAGAAACCAAAAAAGAAGAGAAAACTAACAGAAATTGAAGCCTATCGCAATGGAGCTCAGAATCAATAACCGATCAGGCCATACAAAACGCAATGAATCCTTGAAAAAAGAAGAAGAAGAAAAGGAAGTACCTGAAAGATGAAGATCAATGCCGGTATGAAGAAGCAGCCGAAGACGCAAGCGAACACTGAATCATTATTTCTGGAAGAGGCTCGCTTCACTTTTCCATCACTATCTCTCTCTTCTTTCTTTTGAAAGAAAAAAACAATCAGAGAGAGATAATCGATTTGTTTGTGCTTTTGGCTCTTTTAATAATTGATTAAACGGAGTGTGTGTATATATGTGAGCATTTGCTTTTTGGTGGTTTTTTCTCTGCCTCGTAAGCTTATTCATTTATTTATTTATTTTTTCCCGCCGTAAGCTTCCTGGGCCACCTTTAAAAGTTTTCTACCCCAATTACTCAGGCCAGCTAATTATTTTGATTGTTTACCCGTTATTTTCACTGTATTTATTAATTTATATAATTTTTAAATTTATTTTAAAATTTAATTTAATTATTACATATCATAAAAATTTTAGCGTTAATTTTACAATCAAGTAATCAATTGATTTAAGTAATTATTAAGCATGTGGTCCAAAATGTAGGAACTCATTCAAATAATAAAGGAATATTCCATACTCTCTCCATTTTTTAACAACTAATATTTTTAATATTTTGCTTTGTTTTTAAATAATTGTCATTTTATAATTTTAAGATAGTGTTAATTATTTTTTTGACAATTTTATTCTTCAACAATAATGAAGGAAGGAAAAATATTAAAGAGTAATACTACATAATTAATAAGAATATCATAATAAAGTATAATCACGTTTTCTTAATTCTTAGACTATTTATTAAATTTTTTAAATCTATTTGCATATCTCTAAAATATCAATTGTTTGAAAATGGAGAGAGAAATAATTTGCTGTTTATGTATGGAAAGCGAGTTCATATGGTGGATGGAGTTGGTTGGTAATTTGAGGATCATAATTATGTCACTATGGATTTTGTTGTTTCACGCCAAAGTTTGCTCCATGTTTATTATGATTATGTTTTGGCAATAATAATGGGGCACTGTATTATTATTATATGCATGCATACATGCTTTGTAACTTTTTTTTTGTCAATAGCTTGGTTTGTAACTTTTCATCTCATTAGTAATTCTATTGACATAATTAAGATATATAAAAAATTATTTGCAAATGACTCAAAAAAATTAATTATTTTTTCTGTTCCTAAATATTAAAATATTCACCTTATAAAATAGGTAAATTTATTAATGTTACCAAAAATACATCTATTCAATAACATGATTATGAGAGAGAAAGAAATTAATAAGATTAGTTTTTTAAAAATATTGTGACTTTATAGAAAAATAAGATAATTAACTAATTTTACATTCTTAATTACATTATTTATATAAAAGAGTCTTATATTAAGGAGTAAATAGTTATTTTGTCATTAAATTAAGGGGTCACTTAAATACTTTCAAAGAAGTTTACACATGGCTTGCTAGTTTAATTTTTTATTCACTAAGTAGTTATTATTTTTTAAATAAATATATTATGTGTTTACGTTAAAGAAATTCATTTTTTGTTTCATAATTTTTTAAATAATTAAAAGTTTTATTCTGAAAGTTCTATCTCTCAAGTCTCAAGTCGAGTTCTACTTTCTCAAAACTCTTATACTTTTTTTTAATTAAGCTTAATTTACTTTTTGGGATATTTAACTTCCCCTATGTCAAATAATCTAGTAATAAACTTATAAATAACAGGATTCTTTTGCAAGAAAATAAAAATTCATTATTGAATTTTGAATGTAAAATAATTAATTATACATAAACTAAAATTCATTAAAATAATTATGTGCATTTGACCATTTTAAAATCTCAATCCATGTTCTTATAGGTGGTAAAAAAAAAATCCATGTTCTTATCATTGACCAGAATGGTTCCCAAAAATGGAATTGTGAGATACCTTGCAAGTAAATTTTTTCATAACATTAATATATTACATAAAATAAGAATGATTTATTATTTGTTATATTTATTCACTATTTATTAATGAGATGTTGAAGTATAACAGTTTATTTATTATTCATTGATGTAACACTCTTGGAATATATGTATATTACATGTTTTCATGCCATATGCTGTTTTAAAAAATTGAATATTTTCATGTATTAATACATTACAAGGGGTCTAGTTAAATCTAAAAATCTTTTTATTGAAATGGCTTAGAATCCTAAGCATGAGCTTAGAGCATATTGAATTTTTTTTTTATTGTACGCATATTGATATCTTTTGACGATTCATAAAAATTATGTGTATCTGACCATTTTTAAATATCAATCCTTGTTCTTATCCTTGAGAAGAATAGATACCAAAAAAAGAACAGTGCGATGTCTTGCAAGAAATTTTTCTTAACATTAAATAAAAAATCTTTTCTAAATATCCCATTAGAATCCGAATTATTCGAATAGGGCTTTTGAATAAATCTAAGCTTCTCGGCCGCAAGATGATCCACTAGCTCTTAAAGATCAGTTCTTGTGAACGACAATTTTTTCTCAACACGGAAAAATAAAATACATAAGATAATGAGCACTAACAGAAAATGCAACATATTGGAGTGCTTTACGTAATTTAGGAAGGATCCCATGTTCTCCAGAAAATGGTCCCTTCATGGATTTCTGAATTGAAACCATTCTGCACAATCCACCATAGTTCTCGAAGGAAAATTGACTTCTTGTTTCGTTGAGTAGTGACTCTCCAAGTCACTGTCGTTTTGATTAAAACGCACGCACACTTTATAATGCTTGTTCTTAACGCTTCAATACTGGCCATAAGAAGTTGGAGGGAAGGAGGAGAGAAAAATAAAAAATACATATATATTTCCATCATTAGGTTCTTATTTATCACGTTCCGTGATATGATAGTATTTTTCATTTTGGCCAATCGAAATACAATTGCAATATTCTGATTTCTAGAAAAAATATATATATACAGTTGCATGCCAAACAATGTAAAGTGGATGATTTGCTATGTTGCATAGTTAATTGTTTGCGCGCGTTTCATTTATGCTATATTTTCCATGTGGAATGATTTAATAGAAATAAAGAGAATAAAAAATGAAAGTGAGTCTTGGCTTGTATTTGGTTGGAGGGATTTGGAAGGAATGAAAAGGAAAAGAAAACTTTCAATCTTATTTTTTTTTAATCAAACAATGGAAGGGAGTATTTTTTCTCCCATTTCTAGATAAGAGTGAAAGGAGGGGATGAGAGGGAAAATATTTCTCTCCCTTTATTTGGTTTGGAAAAAAATATGATGAAAAATTTTTCTTTCCCTCCTCCTTCCTCTTCTCCAAATCTCTCAAACTAAACAAAAGGTTAATAAAATAAAATTTTGTTATCTATAATGATATTTAATATAATATAACAGTTTAAAACTATTTTTTATTCTATTATCTAGTCAAATCAAAATAATATAAAATATAAAAAATATAAGAAATTACATTATTTATGAGTTATGATTTATCTCGCAGAAATGCAAGAGGCCCATTCTAGTTTGATAAAAACAATGCAATAATAAAAAGAAAATCTATCAATAAGGTTTTGGTATAGATAGTAAATAGTTGAATCCTTTAAATATATTGTTCTCGATTCGATTACTGGTGGTGCATATAGACAAAACCATATTAAAAAGGACAAAATTCACTTCGATAATCTCTACACCTTACTCTTAGTACTCACCAAAAAAGAAAAAATAATCTAAAGTACTAATTATATTCTCACAAAAATAAGTACTAATTATAATATTCTTAAGGTCAAATAGTAATGAAATAATTATTTTGTAATGATAAAAATGCTTTCAACCACTTTTAATTAAAAAATTCACGTGCTAATAATTAAGGAAACATGTAAATTATTCAAATTCAATTTTTAATTAAAAAATACCCACCTAAATTCATGAGTCATAGAAAGAGGGAATTTAAAGTTGTTTGTTTGAGATTCCATACAAATGGTCACCAAATCTATCCAAAATAGCAAGCACATTTTCTTTTTGTGGTGACAAACAACAAAGAAGAAATTAGATTTCAAATTGGACAGGATTGATATAAAGGAAAAAGGTCTCCCAATATAATTTTTTCATTAATAAAACTTGAATTCGAAAGTCCTAATTATTTAATCCAAGTATGTTGAAGCACATTTTTTTTATGTCATGGGTTTCTTAGATTTATGGGTCTCTCTATATATAAATATAGATATCTGCATATGTTACCAAAAAAATATAGATATCTGCATAGATTGTAAGATTGAAAACTTTCATTGCTTGACGCACTTGTCACATTCGAGCTTTGGTGCTTGCTTTTCTAGAAATGAAGACAATATATATATATATATATATGTATGTATGGTCCAACTTGATGGAAAAAAAAAGAGAACAATGATGATACAGTGAACCTCGTCAATCAAGGAGGGCTTTGGTTTCCGAAATATTTGGTTACACTTTTTATAGTGAAAGTCGCTGGACCATTTACTTTTCTAAGTCTGAATGCGTAAAAGACGCCAACTTCTTTGGTATATTTGACATCCAACACTTCTTTCCCTTGCAATATAGATAATTTCATTCACATCTGCATTGGATCTTGAATGTGTATGTATAGCGTTATTAAATGACATTATCTTCAACTCCGTCACAGACGTGAGGTTTGTAAGAACCAATTTTGGAAGGATTTAGTTATAATTTTCAGAAGACATAATTATATATAACAAGGTCTTTCATTACAGTACATCTTTCAAACTTAAGCTACTTGATTTTAATTTTCCCTTATTGTTTAGTTGCTAAATATAATTGGGTGGAAGTGGAAGTTAATTACGAATAATTGAATTGATAAGGATGAAAAAAGCCTCAATTGGAATGTTTTTAGAGAAAGCTACAAGTCTTGAAAAATGGAGGAAAAAAAAGAAAAAGAAAAGATAGACAATAATAGCAAAAAAATAATAATAAAGAATCATTCTAATATAAGGGTTTACGACTATAATCTGGGGTATTCTTTGCTATATATATTAGTAATGAAAATGTATTTTTTTTAATTTTATTATTACATGTTTTGGCCATGTTACATTTTTATTAATTATTATATATTTATCATTATTGTTTAACAGAGTAGTTTATTCTTCTTCAAATTAAAGAGAAGAGATCTATTTATAATTTGTAAAATAATTTTTAATTTTATTTTTATATTATTTCATTTTATGTACCAAAGGCTTACTTGGTTTCCATTTTTTTTAATATTAGAACTATTAACGATCTTATCCACTAACTAATTTCAATTTAAATCATATCAAGTTCAAAATGAAGAGAAATTCTCTCTCCGTATTTTTTTTTATTTACAAAGTTTGATGTCAAGATTCTTAATTTTCTTCTCAATTTTTAATTTAATTCATAATAGAAGAAAGGAAAAGCCTTTGAAGTTTGTTATGGGCTTTTTCGGCCAGAAAGGAATATTATGGGCTTAAAAAGCAGGCCCATCACTCAAATACACCCTGTGCCTCTCTACTCAATTTGTTCTTTCCTTTTGCTCCCCGGGCCACACAGACCGATGCACCTTATTAAAATATCTGGTCACAATGGTTTGAGTTGTGTCATTTTTCAAGTCTAATTTATATTTTAATCGATGAACTATTAAAGTAAAAATTTCATAATGCATATAATGATAAATACTTAAACTTTTCAAAAGATAGAGATCGAGTTCTATATATATTAACTTACTAATAATGTATTCTTATTTTATTTTAGTAATAAATCATGTAATATCCAGAAAATCATATTGGACTCCAACAAATACAAGTCGAAGCGTATCACATTAAAAGCATTAATATACCAACTGAATGAATGTGATTGAAATTTTGTGGGTGTGATGCTGAATCAGAATCCAAACAAGGATAGGTTTAATAACATCAATTTCTGGGTTTTTTTTTTTGTTTGCGTGTGTTTTTGAAGACATCATTTTCAAGTTTTCTGGCAAATTAGCAAAAAGCGATATATAGTAAGCAAGGCAGCTGAATTGTGCCATTCTCTTGATGGTCCCGTCAGTGCATGCTAAATTGGCTGATATCGTAATTGTCCTTTTCTTCTTTTTCGTAAGTTGCTCTCGTGTTTAAAACACTGATAGTTATGCTTTTATTTTTCTTTTCATTTATGCTCAATTATTGGATTAGCAAAAACATGCAAATTCGGAAAGAGATATCTCAAATAATATTACCCTCACCTCAAACTAGGATACAAAATCCCATTTGTCAGCATTGGCATGCCATTTTGTGCCCTTCCTCAACTATCCTTATGATTATTCTTTTAATCAAATCATGCAAATTAAGACAAATGATTAAAATTAGTTAGAAGTTTTGATTTTGTAAAATATTATCATAATGTTCCTAAAATACCCTTAATAAGATTGAAACTATCAAGAATATTTGTGCAAATCATACATGAACATTTCACTAAATTTTGCAAAATTTCTAAGGACCACTGAGATATTCTAGAATGGCTCTTATTTCAAGTTTTGGAGGGAGTAGTTGGTTGGGCTTTTGTACAAAGTATATCCTCTACATTATATTTGAATGTGCCCCTCTTTATGAATAAGAGATAGAGTGATATTTAACATTTAAATTTAAATCCAAATGTGAGATTCGTAGTTTGATCTACTTGTGATTTATAGAAGTGTCTCAACATAGACGGACGGTAGATTCGATTATAGTCTACACAGATGAATTAGTTGGCACTATAGACTATATAGCTTGTGGTGTAGACCCCTTTTGCACCTTCCTCACCATTAATGGATTACCAAGGTTCTTAAATGAGATAATTGTTCCTTATGATGATTTCTCTGTTGTGCACCTTCCTCACCAAGAAAACAAAAAAGGAGAATTCAATTTTTTTTTTATATTCGAACTCTAGTTTCTTTTTTACTATTATGCAATAGATGCTGATATTTTTTTTTAAAAATAAAGCTATTACTTTTAAAGTATTTGCCCATGGTCAATAATTTTCCACAAGGAATGTGTCTGTGGGTTTCCCTTTTCTGGAGGGTAAGGTCATATTGTAACCTAAACTTGTAGGGGTGTCATATGTGGAATCATTTAACTAATGAAATTGCAATAAGAACCAAACAAAGCGAAAGCATGCTGTTAGAGAAGATTTAAAATGATGGGGGAATCTTTAAAGGTAAGGGTAATCTCAGTTAATTTTTTGAAAATTTTCACTTTTTCGATGATTTAAAATTAAAAAATGGACACTAAATTTTCTATCTTGAAAGAGAGACTTGTCTGTTCTTTTTAATGTGTGGGGAAGAGGTCAATATCACGAACACCGCTTTATGAAATGCCATCAATACGCTTGACCTAATCACAGGCTGTCCCTCGAGACCCTAATTAAATGATAGTTATGTCCTTGTTGAGGTAATAGATCAAGTCAACCAAGCTCTTAACATCTCACACACACACACACATCTCATTTGTGTGTTGGATGGTAGAAGCCTTTACAGGCCACGTGAATCTTATACTTGGAGGCCCCATTTCATTAAGGTCACTGCCCCTATTTCGTGGTGGTTTATGCCTTTCTTCCCATCTTTTCCCATTTTCCATTCATCAAAGGGGTTGAAAAGGACAAGTGGAAGGTCGATGCTTTCCTTCTTTTCTCTTTTATTTTACTTTTACATAATGGGTGGATGAACTAGTTGTTTTTTTGGGGCCTGATTAGTGGATGAATTAATTGAAAAGGTTGTTTGGTGTAATTTCATCTAGGACAAATCCGGATCCACATGGCCCCAGATAAATAAATTTATATAAATTGTTGCATATTTTTAAAAAGTGTATTGATATAAGATTAAAAGTTTTATTGTTAATTCAAATTCACTAAAAATAAAAGTTTGAATAAATATAAAAGGTAGGGTTATTAGAAAAATTCCTTTAATTGGAAGGCCAAAAGCAGCAATGTATATGACCCACATTTCCCTTCCTGATTTGGAACAAGAAGTTTCTTGAAACTGTAGAAAACATTGGATAAAGAAACCCTAATTGGGATAAAAATTCCTTCAAGCTAGGAAGAGTTGGTCACTTTGGATTTCATGTTCGAGCGAGACAAGAGTTTCTTGGAGTATGGAAACAGGCAGAAAGTGAATGGTCCATGGAGATTAGTCTGTGACCCATACCCGAAAGAGGAAGACAAGCACTGATGGGTAAAAATGATTGTGAATTGTGAAGCAGAAAGCAGAAGGAAAAGAGGCATAATGTGAAGAAAGACCCTGCTAGATTGAGCTTTAAGCTTCCTCTCACAAGCATAACAGTATAATGTTCATAATTCCAATGGAGAAAAAGGGATAGCGCCGAGTAAACAGATTTGAATTCAAATCTCAAAAGATAAGCTTGCACATGGGGAGAGTAATCTCAAACAATATAAATTAAATCAAATGAAAGAGACTTCATTAAGAATATCTAATCTTTCAGGCCCTCCATAACGCTTCTTGAGACGGCTATTCAGGTCCCACCATGAACTGAATAGGGGGCGATTGAAAACTCTCCCTCTCGTTTCAAAGAATGAACACCATTCCAAACCGCAAGCATAATACTATACTTGACAACATAATTGCAGGCCCAGGTTAATCATTATTTAGAAAACTAATAAAGATATCTCATTGATGACGAAATAACTTTTCCTTGTTAGGTGTCATTTATGTGCAAGCAAAAGAGTAGAGAATTTAGAAAACAGATCCCCGAAAGGAGGATGGATGAGCAGATCCCTATTTTGCCTACGTTATCATCCCCAAAATTACAAGCAGCTAGCTATGTGCAATTCCTCAAAGGTTAGGATTCATGGACTAACAACTAAAGCACTCAATCAGCAGAAACAGACTAAGACCAAATAGAAAAGGGAATGATATGAATTCAGAGAATCAATACAAGTAAAGTGTTCATAATTATACTATAAATTCGAAAGCAAAAGAAACAAAAATAAAAGTATAATTATAAGAGACATTAACAATAAACCCCACAAACAAGATGCAGCAGCAGAAAGTGCTACTGTCTTTGCAGCCCAGAAATTACGGTCTCCAATTCATCCCTATGCAACCTACTTTCTCTGCAATTTTTTTTTTATTTCACAACTCGAATATTCATAACAATTCAAATCAATATGGAGAGACTTTCTCCTCTTACCTCACTCATTAACTACTCTGACCTCTTCTCTGTGTATACTTTCATGACTGACTATTGATGGCATCCAAATAAGAACAATGCTGATGACTATCACTAATTCAGCGGTGTACAAACCATTCTCATTCTGTTGTTTATTTTTCCTCCATGAGCGACGAGAGTCGCGTTGTAAGAGAGCATGATTGATGAAGTACAGGAAGAGGGTATAAGAGATATGGCCGACAATGTATGAATTTTTTTTTGTTGTTGATGGAGGGAAGGATAGAGGAGAAAAGTTCTCAAAAGAATCAATAAAAGGGTGGTGGAGGTGGAGATGCGTAAGAGACTCCGAAGACAGGTGGCAAAGGCCCTTCATATACAGGAGCAGGTGGAGGGTTTTCATACATAACCGGGGGAGGAGGAGATGGAGAAGGCAGAGTTTCATAGGGAGGCGGTGATGGTGGTGGAGGAGAATGGTAGACTGGTGGTGGTGAACTGTAGTGAACAGGAGGGGGTGGTGGAGAGCTATAGTGAACAGGAGCTGGTGGTGGAGGGGGAGATGGGGATGGAGGTGGCAAATAGGGTGTGGGAGAAGGTGGCGGTGGTGAATGCTCTTCACAAGGTGGTGGAGAAGGAGGTGGAGGTGGTTCTATACAAGGTGGAGGAGGAGGAGGTGGTGGCTCTATACAAGGTGGGGGGGAAGGGGGCGGTGGTGAATGGACAGGGGGAGGAGGAGAATGGACCGGAGGAGGAGGTGGTGGTGATAAATAGGGATAAGGAGGAGGCGGCGGAGGTGAGTGATGAGGCGGCGGAGGCGAACTGTAAGTCGTTGGTGGAGGTGGATAGAATACAGGGACCGGAGGTGGTGGTGAATTTGGTGGCGGTGGTGGTGGCGGCGGAGAACGTACACAATATGGTGGCGTTGGAGTTGGTGACGGTGGGGGAGGAGATGGAGGGGGAGGTGATGGTGGAGGTGAAGGTGGCGGCGGAGACGGTGGTGGTGGAGAGTAGACAGGCGGGGGTGGTGGAGGTGGAGGTGGCGGTGGCGGCGGCGAATAAACAGGCGGGGGAGGTGAAGGTGGAGGTGGTGGCGGAGAATAGACTGGCGGGGGTGGTGAAGGTGGAGGAGGAGGTGGAGAATAGACTGGCGGCGGTGGGGGCGGTGAATAGACCGGCGGAGGAGGTGGGGGTGAGTACATCGGAGGTGGAGGCGAAGGTGGAGGGGGAGTGTGTGGAATGTAAACAGGTGATGGAGGAGGTGGTGAAGGAACAGGAATAGGTGGGGAGGGTAGGGGAGGTGGAGGAAGCGAAGGAACAAATGGTTTACATTTAAACGAATTACAGTCCACAGGCCGAGACAAGACCGACTGACATTGCGCCGCTGACCTCTGTAATGGTCTCGCCGGCAAGCAGTTTCTCCGATCATCGAACGACGGCAAGCTCAGACATATCGGTGGCTCACCAGTGAAGAAGTTATATGAATATGTAAAGTTCTTTAGATTTGGCAGCATACAAATGCTCGCTGGAATTTTCCCAGAAAGCAAATTGTGAGCTACATTCAACTGCTCAAGGCTCACCATGCCTCCAATCGTGTCTGGCAAAGGACCGAGGAGCTGATTGAAGCTCACATCGAACACTGTCAAGTTCTTCAGCATCCCAATCTCTGAAGGCAAGCACGAACGGAAGGCATTGTTCATCAGAATGATCTCGTTCAGGTTCGACATGTTGCCCAAGCTCGCCGGGATACAGCCATGGAACCTGTTGTTGGCGAGAACAATGACCGACACCGGCGAGTTGCCAAAATTGTCCGGAAGATCGAACACAAAACGATTGTGGTTTATAAAGATCGCGTCCAGATCCTTGTCGAAGAGCTCTTTAGGCACTGTCCCTTCAAATTCATTGAATCTCAGATCCAAGAACTTGAGAGTGGGAAGCTTCAGAACCACCTTAGGGAACTTGCCGGCGAACCTATTGTTACTGAGATCCAGTTCAAACAGCAGTTTCAGTTTATCAAACTTGTGAGGAACAGTACCGCAAAACCTGTTGGAGTTAATATGGAAGAGAGCAAGATCCACGAGTAGTCCAAGCTCTTCCGGCAGGTACCCAGCAATGTCACCGTGGTTGAGATCAATGCCGGCGACAGTAAGAATCTTGGGGTTGTCGAGCGCCTGAGCACAGTAAACCCCAGTGTAGTTACAGACTAGGGGTCCAACCCAATTGGCAGTGAGATTTTGTGGATCGGAAAGAATGGCTTGCTTCCAAGCTTGTAAAGCTATGTAAGCATTTCTAATACGATTGTTCTCGAAAACCAGAGAAGGGTCGATGGTGACATGTTCTCCTCTGTCGCCGAACTCGTCTCTGTAGTGAAGAAGCTGACGTTGCCTGATGTACATGGCTTCCGCGTCAGTGAGAGCTCCATGGCTGGTTGTGGGGACATGGGCGGAGGCCGCGAGAGAGAGTGTGCCTAAGAAGAAGGCAATGAGAAGAGGGAAATAGACCTTCTTCTTCATCTCACATGAGGCATATGAGAAACCCAAAATGCCACACTTTGATGAAGCTCCCTTCGCCCACCACTCCCTCTATCTCAGTTATTCTCAGGCGAGACTGAAAGTGGGTTTTGGTTTTGCAGGAGCGCCCACCTTGAGATCTGAGGAAAATGCAGGTGCACGAGCGAGAGAGAGAGAGGGAGGAAGAGAGAGGGCTTGGTCGTTCTAGGGATTTTGGAGCTGTGTGAGCTTATGAACGAGTGAAGGGAAGGAGAGTGGGCCAGAAATAATTCATCCCTCGCCAGCTAACCCACAGCTCAACTCTCAACAAAGCCCACAGTATTCTCTCTCTTCTTCTCCTTCTTTATTTTTCTTTCTTTTTTTTAAATTATTGAAATTATTTCTTTTTTATTTGTTAGAGTTGCTTTTGTTTGGGTTTTCATATTAAGAAAAAACCACCCAACACTGTTTACAGTAGTTCCTTCCTCTCGCCTTTAACGCTCGGATGGATAAATTCGTAGATGCGGAACAACACTCACCCACCCAATCTTTTCAACTCAAAGGAGTATTTATTTATTATTTATTGTTTCGATTATGACTTTGAAATTTTAAATAATTTGCAACTTGTTACAACCTCACTGGTTTGACAACAATCATTTAATTTTATTTTTTTAAAAAAGAAAGCTGTAAGCAAGATTGTAATATCTGGACAAGTCGATGGTGCCAAATTTCGGCGAGTTGACCGGCTAAACCAGTTATAACTTATACGAGGAGCTCATTTCATATATTATTACATTTAATCTTATTTTACATAATTTTTACTTACTAAAGATTAAAATCAGATGGGAAACTGGCGAATATTGGCGATACAAGGAAATGTTGATGTTTACCAAAAAAACAAAAGGAAATGTTGATTATTGTGTAGTAATTTTTAAAAACTGTAAAACGTTTGATTGTGCTGCCGTTTTTTTTTTCTTTTTTGTAAAATTGGAAATTGTAAGAAGGACTAGAGGTGTGCGTTTTCTCGTTTTTTCGTCGTTTAAATCAAAGCCAAAATGCAAACGGCAACTTTAGATGAGAATCCAAAATTTCCAACCCCAGGCGCTGCGGTATTGCGCGTCCGCATCACCGATGATGCCAGGTCAGCTCGTGGTGCATCGGTGGGGCCCGCCACCATGCTCCTCAGATCAACAAACACGTCTGTTGCGATATGGAAATTGGAAAGAGACACGGAAGCGCAAGTGCTTTGGTTGGGGCCCACGCGTCACGTCGTGCCCGGCTGGATCGTCGGCGCTGATGGTGAGGGCCCCACCTCTTCCCTAGCATTGTAGTTCACCGCGTCCGCATGCGCGTCAATGCGCACCGCATCCTCATTCCTCTCCACTGTGCTTACCTTTATTTTTTCCTCAAATGACCAAATCACCCGCAAGCCGATTTAAATTCCGTAATGACCGTTAACGCGCTTTTGCTTTGTGGACAGCAATACACTGCGGATTTCTATTTTCATTTAAGTAATTTCCAAAAAATTCTTTCCATATTTTAAATGTATAATTTCTTGATTCAGTATTTCAATTACTTTTTCATCTTCAAAATTATTCCTTCTAGCAAAGTTTTTTTTAATTAATCATGACTTTAAATTTTGCATAACAATCATAACTTTAAATTGTTTGAATTATATTATTAAATAATTAACTTATTTAGATAAATCTTATAAAGCCAGTTGTCTATGAGACTAGTTGTACATCAATATTTATATAATTACTATCAATCATCAATATATGTGCTAAAAAATTTAAGAAAATATACTATTCATAATCCTCATTTTTTTAACTTCATATAAAGCATAGGCTCACGTTTAGTTGTAAAACAAGGCCAATAGACACATTTTTGTGTATTATATGTAACCTTGAAAATAAGTTATACTATTCATAATTTGTAAATATTCAGAGGAGAAAGAAAATGTAAGAGAAATGAAGAAAAAACAATTTAGTACCTATATACAAGAACAAGGGAATATTCAAAATTATATCAATTATTAGGGGATAAAACTTATGAGTCACACCATAAAACTTTAGGAAAAAGTGATTAAATATAGACTCAAAAATGAGTCTCGTATTTCAAAAAATCAATTTGAATTTATGCTACAATAATCTACAACAGAGACTATTTATTTATTAAGGGGTTTGATTGAAAGATAACGAAATAAAGAGAGAGACCTAAATATAACTTTCATTGATTTGAAAAAAACATATGATAGAGTACCAAGAGATGTATTGTAGAAAACAATAAAAAAGAAAGGTGTACGTGTGGCTTATATTTGAGCCATAAAGAATATGTATAAGGAGGCAACAACAAGTGTGAGAACTACTAGAGGTGTAACAAAGGACTTTCCTATAACAATAGACTTACATCAAGAATCTTTCTTGAGTCCATACCTGTTTGATCTGGTTATGGATGTTTTAACTGAACATATATAGGAAGAAATTACAAAGTGTATACTTTTCACGGATGATATAGTTTTAATTGAAGACGCTAGATAAGAGGTTAACTCTAAACTTGAGTTATGGAGACACATTTTGGAATCAAAAAGTTTCTGCTTGAATAGAAGTAAGACAAAATATATGTATTGTAAATTTTATAAGAGACCAATTAGAAATGATTCAGAGGTAAAAATTGGAGAGCAAATCATTCTAAAAGTGTCAAAGTTTAGATATTTATGATCGATTTTACAGAGTGATGGTGAAATTGATGAAAATGTTATACATAGAATACAAGTTGGGTGGTTAAAGTTAAGGAAAACATCAAGAGTTATTTGTAACCGCAAGGTACCTACCTACTAAGCTTAAAGGAAAGTTCTATCGAATAGCTATGAGACTAACGATACTATATGATAATGAATGTTAGGCTTTGAAAGGACAACAAGAATATAAGATGAGAGTGATAAAGATAAGAATGTTGAGATGGATGTGTGGTAATAAAAAATTGGATAAGATACGAAATGACTGTATGCGAAGAAAAATTGGAGAAGCACCTATTGAGGAGAAAATGGTAGAAAATCATTTAAGGTGAATTGGGCATGTACAAAGAAGAGGACAAGAGGAGCTAGTGAGAAAAATTGATCAAATAGCTTGGAGTCCTATCAAAAAGCGTAAAGAAAAACCAAGAAGGACATTAAAGAAAGTTATAAGAAATGACCTTTTAAGAAATGATTTATCTGAAGAGATGATATTTGATAGAGTCCATTAGCGTCGTATGATCCATATAACTGACCCCACATGGTGGAATAAAGTTAATGTTGTTGTATTCATAATTTGTAAATATTGTAACTTGTTATGTTTTTTATTATATATATTTTTTGCCAACAATTTTATTATATATGTTGATATATTAGTATGATAGATAAACCATGCAAGCTTCCATTAAGTGATTAGGGTCAGGTAAAAAAAATAGTAAGTAGAGAAGGTTTGTCTAACGTGTCAATATGTTGATAAAAAATTAAAAATATAAAAATTACCCATAAATAACTATATTAGAAAAGGTCATTTTCATAGAGTAAACTTTTATTGTTATTTTGGTCTAGAAGTGGAGGATGTGAACAGATAAACAGAGAAGGAAGGTTTTAAATGTGAATTGCTATGTGGTTCTGGTTTGGTGGATAAGTAGTGCTGTAGTGCAATTTGCCTGGAATCAAAAGTACTTCCCTTTTTTTTTTTAAAGACCACAACTAATTATACAAGTTACTTTATGAATGTGATAATGTTGTGATGGACTATTTTATTGCTTCTCATCACAGCATTACTTCATCAAAAACCTTCTTGAAGTTCCTGATTTTTTTTTTCTTTCACCAAGGAAGTATGACTTTAATAGTGATTTTTTTAATGAAATGGTGCTTTTGACATCCATATTTATTTTCTAAATGTACAGTAATTTTTAAAAAAATATCTCACACTTTATTTTGAGTTTTCATTCATAGGTTTCACTATCATCTTTTACTAGATATGGTTCGAATAAAAAAAAATCAAAACGAGGCAACGTGGCATTGCCCAAAAAAAAATCAGGGTTAATATGAAATCAGGGACAAACATTATTGACAGACTTCCATTGCAAATAAAATTAATTTCAATTACAAATAAGTTGTTTATACATATGATAGATAATTAGATTTCTTAAGTATATTGACCTAAATTCAATCCCTAACCGTGTATATAGAAAAGACTTTATTAAAAAAGATAAAACCTACTTTGATAATCTCTACGTCTTGAAGAAATTAGTATATGATTGTCAATTATGAGATATACTTGGTACTCACATAGAAAAATTAATTTCAATTAACCAACTCAAATTGGCATAGAGTTAGGGTTTATTTTTCTTAAATAAACAGTTATGAATTCAATTCTTAACCTTTATATGTAAATATATATGTTAGAAAGTAGTGGTTTTGGACTGCCGCTCATGTTAAGTGGTTTTGTCAAATCTCGTAAGCCCATTTGATAGAAAAAAAAAAGAATCTTTATATATGAAACAAATCTAGTAGGAATAAATATATCATTTATTCTGAAAATGATTAATCCCTCATGCCAACTAAGATAATCCTAATTCATGATAAAAGGAAATATTTTCAGGTAATTTTTCATAAAATTACTCACATATTCCTTTTAATTTGACTTAATTTTTAATGTATATTTTATAGTAAAAAATATTAATGGGTCTCTTTGGCTTAAAAATTTTTTAACTTAACCCCTATTATTATTTCTCTATCACCGTACCATTAAAGTCTATTACCGTAGATAATTGTGTGCAACATCAAGAGTTTAAATATGTACTATGCTTTAAGCGGATTCATATGGTTTACTTAACATTAATTATATTACATGTGAGTTACTTTTTTTATTTACCTTTTTCTTGTTTGTTGACGTAAATATTCATAATATCACGACATGATTAACTACATTAATAAAAAACAACAGCAATTAAATTGAGTTCTAAAGAATTTAACACTTCTTATTTAGGATCTTGAATTTGAGTTTTGTGAATGAATAAAGTGAATGAATAAAATCATGTAGGGAAAGTTGCCCTAATTTTTTAACTCAACAATATTTAAATCTGACTTGATAATATAGAATATTAGATAGTTATAAAAAATATATTAATAAAATGAATAATACATTAAGAAAAAGTCTGATATCAATACTTAGATAAATTTTTTTTCAAAACCCATGAAATTTCAATTACAAAATTTTAAACAATTTATATGACACTTCAATAGAGAATAATTTTACTTTTTTTTTTCATCAAATTCAAACTCAAACCATTTGTAAGGAACGCCACATGTCCAACAAGAATAAAAATTGCAGGTGTTATATAATATGAATGTTAGTTTTATCGGTGCAGGTTGATCGACTTATTATTATAATTTGTTTGATAAAACTACTACTTTTTAATGCAATTGTAATGTATAATAAATAATAAGAAATATACTCAATTCAACTCATTTTATGTGTTATTTTAAAGAATTTTAAATATCTTATTTTATTTATCTTTTTAAAAAATTAATGATGAATTAATTATTTTTTCAATTATACCTTTACACATTTAATAATATATTGTTTCAAGAAACCAATATTATAAATATTAAATTAGTATTCCCTTTGATCGATATTATACAGTATTTTGTATAAGAAGTTTTTAATCCAAAATATAGGGTATTGTATATTTTTCTTCCTATTTTATCTATATCTTTAATTTTTCCTTACCCTTCATTTATAACGCTACAATAATAATAGAATAAAATATTTAATAAGGATAAAATATGAAATATTGGTACTTTTTTGCATTGATTTTAGATAAAAAAGTAATTTTCTTAATATACGTATAATTGATATAAAATACTCTGTAATATGGATCGAAGAGTATTAATTAAGGACAATTTAGTAAAATTACATCATTCATTATATTATTTATTGCCTTTCTTAATTTTTTATGTTAAAATCTTAAAAGACAAATAAAATCACATGGAGGAAATAATTGCAACAAACAAATTTGCCAAGTTAGGATTTATTTGACAAGGCAAACCATTTCACACATAATGAAGACACAATGAATTAATATTGATTAGTACTAACCAATAATTATTGATACACGTCAAAGAACAAGGTGTGTAAACAGGGATCGACCACTCCAATTTAGTATGCTTTATTTTAAATTGATCGTAAGCTTGTAGATCAAATGGTATCCAATCATGAAAATAATCTTAATTATTATTTTATACTAACTCAGATTAGTCATTATCACTAAGTAATAATTAAAATACTATATATTAGTTTTAGATTTTTTGCCGAGGATTTAAATAAAATAGCATTTGTTGGAGAATACTAAAAATAACAAAATTGTAGAAGTCTGAGGTGGCAAAAAGTGGAAATTATATTTAAGTACCCAAAACATAAAATAATTACGTTCTTTTTTTTTTTGAGATTGAAATTATTTTTAAGGACTAAAGTAATTATCAGAATTCATGAAATTTATTACTCATTTTTCAACATAATATTACCGGATCTAAGAATAGTTATCATCAATAGTAATTATTTTGAAACTCAATAGTAATTTAAAAAAATTAATAGTGAATCTTGTTGAATTTCATCCTAATTTTACTTTTTAAAAATAATTATAATATAATTTTTAGTAACATGAATATTTTATACGGGCGACTACTTTTTTTTTCCCGGAAAAATGAGAGATGCTGACATGGGAGTACTTGCCATGTATAAGGACAAAACTGCCAGCCGGCAAGCAAATACAAGAGGCAGCTGAGAAGTATCGGAGACACGTGTCGTGAATTGGACCGTCCATGTCGTCCATGTATATGTTCACTTGGAATTATTCTGCTTCCTTTTATTCACATAAAAAAACTAATTTATATCAATTATACATATATTAAAGAAATTATTTAAAAATTAATTTTTTATTTGAAATTAATACAAAAAATATTAGTATTTCTTATTTTACTTTTATTAAATATTTTATTCTATTATTATTGTAAGGTTATAAATGAATGGTTGGAAAAAATTAAAAATAAAGAATAAAATAGAAAAAAAATATCTAATACTCTATATTTTGAACAAAAAAATTGTTATATAAAATACCTTTTAATATGGACCGAAGGAAGTATATCAATTACTACTTCCAGTTCATATTATAAGGTGTGAGACTCATTTTCCTGCTTATTAAGAAAGTTGAAAATCATTTTTAAATATACCAAAAGTTATAAATTTGTTCATATTTATTGAGGGAATGTTAAAATGATTAAAATAAATAATTTTCTATGAGAGGTAAGATTTTCATGAATGATTATATTTGTAAGAGAAAGGAAAGCAACCAATTAAATATAGTAAGGGTAAAATTATCCATTTGGGTCCTTACACCTTATATTGTGGAAAAAAAGGACCTCACACCCTATACTGTAAATCGGAGGAAGTATCAATTAATATAAATATAAAAAAAATTTAAAAATTTATTCCTTTATTTTATAAGTTATATTTTAAAAGAATTAAAGTATATAAAATATAAATGTCTTTATAGACATTAAATATTATTTTTATATTTATCTCTTATTAAATAATTATGATAAAAAGATAATAAAAAATATATAGTCAAGATATATTATAATTTAATGAGAGCAATATTGAAAAATTATAGTAAATTTTTATAAAGTTAAAAAATTTTAATTACTTTTGACCACATTTTTTTTATATGTGTAAATTGGTTAAAAGTGATTTATAGTAAAAAATGGAATGAGCACATACTTATATATATTTTTTAGTATTAAGGATATATTTAACTGACAATTGAAAACTAATCTCTCAAAGCATAGATATTACTTAAATGAGTTTTGTCTATTCTAATAAAATATTTTTTACATACACTAACATGATTAAGGAAGATCTATATACTTAAATTATTTACAAGTTAACTTCAAATTTTATGTAAATGCGTAGTGCTCTCTTCAATTTTGAACGAAATTCTTTATGCTCACCACAAAATAATAAGACTCCACCTTCAACCATGTCCATTTTTCTTTTTACCCGCAACCATATCAACATATCAAATATAAAATTTATAAAAAAATTATTTATGAGTGATAAATAACCTCAAGAGGCTAATAGGAATTTAGATTTTCTCCATGGATAAGCTTTAAAGTGTCTTTTTTGTTTTTTTTGACCAAAAAGTGTCTTTGAAAATAGAGATATGGTAACTTATGCAAGATATTATTTTTATGCTTTTATTTAATAAATCATTTATTTATTTTAAATAATTAAAATTTGACTAGATTAAAGTATCTTAAGTAAAATGTCTAATAAATTATCAACAGTAGTTGGATTGAGTATTAAGAAACTCAATACCCCTTAAGTAAGATCTCCAATTAAATAGCTTTATAAATAAAAAAATTACGCTGGGAGAGTTACTCTCATTTGAATCTGGCAGTGAGCGAAACTAATCGGGTAGTATTGAATACCAAATTATCATATACAAAAGTAATAATAAATTATTTAATTGAGCAATCTAAATTTTTTATTATGATTTGAGGTTCTATTTTTTATTTGATTATTATTTGTAAACTTAAAAATAAAAAATTATTATTCGGCATTAGATTTATATTTTCTTTTAACTAAGAGGTTCCTCACTTCATTTAATTATTAAATTTAGACTCTTAAATTTGATTTTGTCATTCCAATTTTTTTTTTGGAATTCTCGAGATAAAAATAACATCAGTATTGAATGAATTAAACAGCGTGGCCGATGAAAAGATTTAAAGAAAAAAAAAAAGATTCTAAATCATCTGATAAATCAGGACCAAAAAAATATTTAATAAAATTATTTTTTATTTTTCTATTCCACTATATCATGCATATCAAGTAGATACTAAACCATGGTTATATATAAACATGATTTTATATTATTTTTCTCAAACAAAATTTTTATATAAATAAATATAATACTTAAGTTTAAAGTTAAAATTTATTCATACCAAATTTAAAAGTTGCTATCAGTAAATGGGAACCACTTCGGAAGTAGCCAAGGAACACAAAACTTCAAAGAAGGAAGTACTTTTACACATCATTTGGAGCCCTATGCAGAATTGGAATTTACTTTAGAGGAGTGATCCATGGATTATATAATAAAGAAGGTTACTTGGTACTTAATATAAAACGACAAAAAAGATGACTTACCAAGTAAGATTTCACCATTTCCATTGTCAAGCATCCCAATCCTAAAGGGTTGTAAATGGAATAAAGAACAAGCAACTTTTACTTTTTTTCTTTTTTTTTTTTATACATAACGGAAAAAAAAACTTACTTTTTATCTCTTCCTAAGCAAAGTGGAGGAACTGTGATGAAGTTCACCTGTTTAAAGGGATCATCACAAAAGTAAATAAAAAATAAAAGGGAAACAATGACCCATTTTCCGTTTTTATTTTTTTAAATTTAATTTCGTTATTTTAATTTGTTTTCTTGCACATAAAACAAGAGACTTAACATGTTTTGATGGTGTTCATTTTAATATATTCTAATCGATTCATTTTGCATAACTGAGTTAAAAGCAAAAAATGAAAAAATAGATTTAATTACATATGATTTTATTAAATTTTAAATCATATATTAAAAATTATTGATATTTAAAAATTAATAATAAATTTCTTAAATTTTTAAATCTATTCATATAACTTTTTGCTGCTAATTTTTTTGGCCAACTCGAAATATATATAATTTTTTTGGCCAGAACTTGAAGTATACTCATATCATTAAAACATAAAGTGCATATTATGTCGTAAAAATAATATGAATGAGACTGCTCTAAAATTTTAAGAATTATTTGTACATAATAACATTTTTTAAAAATTATTCACATAAAAATAAAAATTTAAAGAATTCATTCATTATTTTAAATACATTATACTTTATTATCGAAATAATGATTTAATAATATAAATAATATTTAAATAAATTTAAATATAAAATATTGCTATTATATTGTAAATCCTAGAAAATTATTTAATATCAATTCTTAAAAATATATAAACTAGCTCAAACAATTATAATCATAATAATAAACTAATTACAAATAAAAATAATAAATAAATTAATATTATATTAATTAATTTATAAGAAATTTAACACCTTTTAAACAAGATATTAAGTCTCATGCATGAAATTATTCAATATACTGGAATGATTTGTGAATAATAATAATAATAATAAAAGACAGAGAAGAGACATAAAGTAAGACGCGGCAACGGTAATTACGGAGGGATTCAAGAAGTCAAAACTTGACTCTTGGACATCCCTCCAGAAAATGACGTTCTCATGTGGTCGAATTTTTCAAAAATAATTTTGATCAATTTTTTTAAAGAATAATAATGTGTATATAAAAAATTTAGGGATACCATAATTTAAACTTTCAATTATATATATATTAGTAGTAAAATAATCAACTTTGAATAAGAAAACAAATTATTTTATTTTCCATTAACAATTAATCACATATTTTTAAATATGATTTTAAATCTGAACGAGCCAATACTTCAGTCTACTGCTACTTCTTTCTTCTTTGTCAACAAATTCTTTTACTATTTATTTCTATTAGCCTCCTCATTCTTTAATAAATTCTTTCGACAAAATTTCCTATTTGCTTATGCCAGGAAAGTGGTCTGCATAGGAATTTTTAGTCTTTAGGCCACATTTGATACGCTAGAACGGGGATTTTGAAATGAAAATGGGAGAGGAAAGCCGTCATGATGTATATTGGGTGGGCAGCATTCAAAAGCCAAGGAAATGGATAATTCCCATAAATACGAGAATTAGCAAACCCATGACAGAGGGTGGGAACGCAGAGCCAGCCGTGGAAATCATAATTTTCAGACGAAAGTGACCTTGTTGGTTTGTATTAATTTCATCGCTCTTGTCCTTCATTTTCAAACCCTCTTCTTCATCTTCCTCTATCAACGGCTCAAACCAGTTATCACCATCAATGTGACTAGTTGCCTCCATCGATGTCTCCGTCGACATCTCAAATCTGCTTCTCCGTTTCTCAAAAAGTGCTGCCGTTAAATGATCTCTCACCAAAAGCACTGCTACCAAAGAGTTCCAACGTCATCTATTTCCATTCTCACTATTTTTTTTTCAAACATACCAAACGTATTTTTAAAATTTATTTTCATTCTTATTTTTATTTATATTCTCACTCCTTTAAAAATTATTACGTGTACCAGGTGAGCCTTATTAGACTAAGGAATATTAAACAATGATGAAATGGAAGTAAACTTGGGAACATAATTTTTTTATTATGGCATGATAATTATTATATATTTTTAAATTTTAAAAAATATTTATTTAATTTATTGCACAATTATACTTATTAATTATACATAAATAATATTAATTTTATAATTATTTAATAATTATTAACTCAATTTATATTTAAAAGTATAACATTTGGCAAAATATTACATATTTAATAATTAATAATTATAATTAACCATTATCATTAATAGTTAATACTTTGTCTAGAACTGGATAAGTAAGTAGAGAAACTACGAGGAAAGAAAAGTGGGGAAATAGTGTTTTCTCTTCTTATATTTGTATGAATAGAAGAAAAACTATTTTGGAGAGAGAACGTGTGGCCTTGATTAGCAGTCATCAATTGTTGTGATGGTGGCTGTCAGCTAGCAAACTTTGATCGGCTGCTGGTGATAGTTGATTAGCGATTGGCTTCTTTTAGTTGGTTGCTGACAATCGTTAACTGGTGTCGGCCTTTAGCGACCAACGAATGTTGGCCAGTTGCTAACGATAGCCAACAATGGTGGCTAATGGTTGGTGACCATTGATCAGCACCGAGGACAAGTCCATGGTCTTCAGCGAAGGTGAATAGTGATTAGTAAATGCTAATCGGTGACCACCCATTATTAGCTAGCAGCTAACAATCACTGATTGACAATCGATTATCGATCAATGTTTATTGATCATTTATCAGTGTTAACTAGCAGTCTACAATTGTTTGTCATAGGCATGCCTTCATTGGTCTTAGATTATAATAAAGTTCTTATTTTGGTTACAAAGTGTGATTCTTCCAAATGTTTTCTCTTCAAAATTTCTACCGTTCAAACAAGAAAATTTATTTTCTTTTTAAGTTTTTCCCTCTAGTTTTTCCTCCTATTTTTCTCTTTAATCAAGTATAATGTAAATGTAAAAAAACTTAGTATCTATTTCATGTATACATAGCATGAGGAGAAGATATTTCATTAAAAAAAGTTAAATATTACTTCATTCGATTCAAAAATAAGTTATACTCCCTCCAGTCTTTTTTATAAGTCACATTTTAAAAAGTTTTTGTAGTTCTATATGTAATTCACTTTCTATATGTAAGTGTTTTGGAATCTCATCATGCTGTATCGTTATGTACAAAATTACATTTATAGTCTCAAGCTGCATGTGAGGATGAATACTTCTCATATCACGGGAAAAATCAAGCCCTTCTTCACTTTGTAGTCTGTATAGACCAATAGATTTTAATTTATTTGCCTACTTGTTTAAAATATGAATTTTTTAAAATTAATATATATCTTTGAAATATGCAGTGACTTTTTTGGGGACCAAGAGCCTCTTCGGTTTATTATTTAGTTTTATAAACTTGCTTTTGCATAAATATTTTTGGCTAATTTTGTATTTGACTCATTTTAAAAGATCGTCATGTAAATTTACTTTTACCTCTAAATATACTTTTAACCAATGAATTAAAGAAGTTATCTTCCAATTTGCAAAGGTAATTTTATCTCACAATCATTTTGTCAAATTTACTTTATCAATAAAAAAATTTAAATATAAATCACGTTACAACAAACTTATTTTTATTCAAATTTCATTTTGACAGACTTTATTTTATTTTAATTTAAATTTACAAACTGAAAACTAAATGAGTTTTAAATATAATATCATTTAATAAATAAAACATGAGATATTTTCTTTCATTCTATTTTTTTTACTACTTTCTTATTTTAAAAATACCTCACAAAATTATAATTTTAAAATATTTACATATGTATTTTTGAGCATGAATTATGCTAGA
Source organism: Adenanthera pavonina (assembly GCA_026686845.1). Taxonomy (NCBI): domain Eukaryota; kingdom Viridiplantae; phylum Streptophyta; class Magnoliopsida; order Fabales; family Fabaceae; genus Adenanthera; species Adenanthera pavonina. The sequence continues at coordinate 33,708,368 of JAIVEN010000018.1, forward strand.
ATCTAGATCACAATCATCAACATAAAATATAAAGCAAGAGCAAATTACATTACTCACAAGTCATTAATAATGCTGCCCATCTATAAAATTTTATACAATGCATGGACCCACCTATCTAAGTTTTTATTCAAACATGAGAAAAGGAATTTTTACTTTCAGCTAAATTCTCTTCGTGCAACCCACCACTTTATGGTCGTTTTCTTCTTCGAATTGTTCTTGTTATTCTTTTTTCTTCTGTTGAATTTTCAAACAATTTATAATATTAACGTATGTTCTTCAACGTTTTAAATAATTATTATTATTCCCTTGACCTTTTGCATATGTTTTTCTGTCTACAAACTTACGTGAATCATAACAAAGTCAAGGCTTCAAAGTTACACGAAATTGGAACACAAAATTATAAAAACAATCATGCTGAAAATAATGGTTCACATGCTGCTCCTCTAGTCCATCCCAAAAATTAATTTAATTAAAATTTTTCACAGAAGGCCTGCATGCTTTTAAAAATAATTAGACTTTTTATAATTGTTATGTTAGATCTCATCAATTGAAGTATTTATCTCTGGGTCTGTTTTCTTCCTTCTCCTTCAGGCCCTTATGAATTGGCTTTATGTCTGAGGAGTTAGAAATGAATGAACTGGAAAAGACAATAGTGAGAGCCTACGCCAGTTTATGTATAAAGAAACTTGAAACTTGTACGGGTTTGCTTGGTTGTTCTGACTTCTGAGGCAAATGTCATGGAATCCGTTGAGTGGATAAATGAAAGATACCACTTCAAATTGGCGCAGGATGATAATTATTACTCCCTCAAGTTCAAAATATAATAAAGAATTTTTTAAAATTTTTCTCTGATCCATAATATAAGGTATCATATAATCTTTAATATTAGTTTATCTTTTTTATCTCTATTTATAGATGACAAGTCTCGTAATTTATAATGAAAAAGAGTAGAAATAACTTTAATTATTGGTAATTAATAAAGATAAAAATAGAATGTTAAGTTTTTTTTTGAGAAGTTTAAGAGTGTAACTAACTTTTCTTAATTTACATGAAGTAGTTGAAAGTCTCTTATATTTTGGATCAGAGGGAGTATCTGTTAAATAAATGGTTGAGAGTGTGATTCTTAAATATTTGTGTATAGAATAGATTTTTTTGGGAAAGGTCCAATATTTGCCATTGAAAGTGTAAGAAAAATTAGTTTTTAATACTTCCTCCGCTTCTATATATGGAGCCTTTTACCTTGATTATAAATATAAAATCTTTTATAATATATGAGGTAGTATTTATTATATATTTATAAAAAAATATCTCTATTTAATGTATACAAAAAAAAAGAGAAAGAGATTAAATAAGAATAGTTCTTGAAAAATATTGAAATTTTTAAAGAAATTGAGATAATTAATTAGTTTTAACTTCTCTTATTAATTCATATAATTGAGTTAAAATGATCTTATATTTAAAATAAGAGGGAGTGGTTATTAAGTACTTTTCTTAGAAGTAGTAGGTTGCTTAGTAATAAATGGTTACCACCACCAGTTCAAACGCCGTATAGCTCGTAGCTAGCATCTTCAAACCAGAATTTTGTGCGTGGCTGATATAAATGACAAAGAATAGATAAGTGTTCTTTTTTGGAGGTAAAATTAATGTAGAAGAGGTAAGTGTTGAGGACTGGACCCCCAAATTTAGATGAAGAATAAATCAAACTCCCACGCACGTCATCTCTGCGTGTTTGTTGTAGCATTTTATCTTTTCATACGTAAGGGGTATCCCCTCGTTTCGTGTAAGACTCCTATTTGTTGACTTTTGGCTTTTAGCTCTTGTAAGCTTAACCCCCAAGAAAAAAAAAAAAACCCTTACACACACAACTAAAAACAACGGCATATAAATCATGGATTTAGTAAGAAATGATGAGAGTCCATCTCAATTGTCCATTTGCTACTCATAAGATTTAATATGGAATATTCATTTAATTGCAAATGGACGGCCGGAATGAATCATCGCCTGTCACTAAATTTGCTTCTTATATAATCCAAATTGATTTATCTTTGCGAATATGTGATAACATCTTTCATCATCATCGTCATCATCATCTTCTTCTTGATCAGTTATTATTATTATTATTATTTAAGGATAATAAAAGAACCTATTTTTTAATCACTTTGAAATTTCGCTTCAGGTATATTTGGTGTGAAGAAGTTTTTAAATACGATAGATTTTTTTAAATTTACATAAAAAATTGTCGAATGAAAATGTGACAAAAGATGTTTCTCAAATTTTTATATAAAAATAATACAAATAGATATTGTTGAATAACAAATATTTAATAAAATTATATGTCTAATTTTTCATATACTCATCCCCTCTTCCTAATAAAACATTATCCTAGTGTAATATGGTATGAAGAAATAAAGGGGTAAGTTGAATTTCCTGATAAGTAAATGAATTATTCCTACTTGGTCTAGGAAAAGTATAGAAATTATTGGAAGTTGGGTTTAACTTAGAAAATAGAACTCCCCAAGTAAGATCTGAGAAAATTTTACTTTGAAAGCATTTTATCATATTTTTCCAAAAAAGAACCTTTCTTTAAAAAAATATTAAATAAAAATTATATTTATTTATAAAATAATTTGAAATTCTTGAAAAAATAAAAATTAACCAAGCAAAACATATATAAACTTCCCTAAGAAGTAAGTAAGGTCTTGTTTGAGTCATATTTTTAGAACAGTTTTTTTTTTAAAATAGAAAAATAAAAAATTATTTGATAAGCCTTTTTTTTTATAAAATATTATGAAAAAATAAAAAAAAATCAAAGAACATAAAACTTAGAACATCTTTAATGGTTTTTCAAGTATAGAAATTATTTTATTGATTTATTTTTTATTTTGAATAAATAAACGATATATATATGGTGACAATGCTTACTCATTTTATTTTTATATAATATATTAATGATTCTCACATTTTAATATAAAAAATTAAAATAGTCGGACTCTGTTGATAATAATAAAAAATATAATAAATATCATAAAAAATTATGTCATTTTATAAAAAATTACTCTTTTATGTCTCACCAAACATACCTTTATATATTGAAACCCTATAATTATATAAATTCTCACCTTTATATAAGAGAAATGCAGAAGAAATTTCAACAAGTCAAAATATTTTAATTAATGTGACATTTTGCTCCTCATTTGTTGTGTGCAATGGAGAAATTTTATGTTGGCGTTGTAATTGACTAAATTTTTTGCCAACTGCAATTGACTAAATTAATTATTAAATACATATAAACATGTCATTAGACTTTTTTTTAGGGAACAACTGTCATTGCTTATTAGCCTTTTTAGTAAAACTGAGACTATACTTGTTGGCCCAAAAAAAAAAAACACTGAGACTATACATATTTATTTAAGTAAAATCAATCCAGAAGCATACAACCGCCGTCTTAACCCTGAATTTTGGGATATAATATATATATATATATATATATATATAAACAGACACACACTGGGCATTTCTATTAGATTTGTATTCTTACTTTCCATTGTTCTTTCAAGTGACGTTTAGTGAGACAGGGCACCCTAGTTTGTGAATAACGGCTGCACTATTATCTCGTGGTCACGAATGCCTTACAAGTCAGGGCTATCTATATCTTTGTCTCTTCAAAGACAAACAGCATTGAAGATCAATTTCGTACAACATTGGTTCAAATATGGGAAAATTATGAATAAATATTGAACTTAAGATGGTCCCTTATCGCCAACTGACCGTGTTGTGCCATGTGCTTGGTTCTCATTATATCATTATCAAGAACCTTGTTCCCCAATAAGATAAGGATAGTGTCATCGCCCTTTATAAAAGGACCAAGTTTTTCCATGCGTTCTGGCTCTGGTCTCTCTCACTCATTTGCCAGAATTATAAGATCAAGAAGGAACGATGTATTTCTAAAATTTTAAGACTAATATCTTCTGAGGGCTAAAATTACGTTTCCTCCATTTAATACCCAAGCGGCCTGGCAGAGAACAATTTGCATGGCATCCAATGTATCTGGCACATAATCCATGGGCCTGATAGAGAAGGAGAAAGTAAAACCAACGAGGCGAAATTAGAGATTATATTAACCGATGATCAATCATTTTAAGGATTATATAACAAATTGCAATGTAGGCTGAATTGTTAATTTAATCACCAAGATTTTAAGTGGGAGGGGAGAATCAGGAAGTGGGCGAGCATGCTCAAAACGCAACTGTAGTTATCACATGAACGTGAGACCCACCAACTCCCACTTCACCTTTTCCCCCATTTTTAATGCTCTGTTCTTATCTCATGTGAATCTAGATAGAGAAAGCAACAGAGATACATCAAGAGCCTAAAACAGTATATATATATATATATATATGTATATTCTCCCTCTAATCCACGAACTTGTCGGCACGTTAGAACAAACAGCATAGTTGTTGTGCGGAACAAACTAACCGTGACAAATTTGATTCGATGCAAAACGCGTATACAGAGAAACCCCACATCCTCAGGGAATACGCAACCTTTTCAAGTGCCAGCTCAGTTCCCATATGTCTGATACAAGAGGGTTAGCTAAAATACAGGCAAATTGCAAGAAAGATGCTTGTGATTCTCTTGAGGGGAAAAAAAAAAAAATTAATCAGCGTTTGTTTGGCTTACAACATTTTACTAGTAGTATTCTGGTCCTTTAGGTCTTACCTTTTATGTTTCCCGAAATAATAATGCTCTAATCAAAAGGTGACCAAATGATTGGCCATGATTGGGACATTCTTTATTATGAGGATGAGCTTTAGATTGATTAAGAATGTGAAAAGCTATTTAGCTAATCACAAGAAATGGTGAGACACGGACAAAAACAGGCAAGGCAGATTATAACTAACATACTTGTGTAAAACTACAATTATTGTAACATACTACTATATATTATATTGATTCACTTTCATTACCGAAACCAAACAAAGAAAAGGAAAGAAGGAAAAAGAAAACACAGCATTTGAGGCCCCTGGTCCCCTGGGGTTACCTGTTTCTGGCCCACTGCCAACCTGCAACAAGTTGTAAAGCAATATTCAACCAAGAATCCGATCGACATATGAATAAGATATCCAAAAGCACCCCTTTTTATTTTCCCATTCATTTATGTATGCCATTCCGGGTCTGTAAAAGCGAAACGGCGTCACAAGAATAATTACTCAAGTAAGAAATTGTAGAGACACCTTGGAAGGAACTAATAAAGATGACCCTGCAACTGCAATAGGTAGAAAATGCATGAATCAAAAGCTGGGCGTGAAAAATTAGGATTCGTGCCAAGAAAAGTGCTGACGTGGCAGCAATCACTCGCTGTAACACAAAACAGAATTCTGCATAAAATTGTCTGTGGACTAGGATTTCAATTAACCAGAACCCTACCTAACTATTGGATAAGTGAATACAATGGTTCTCTAAAGCATTCATGACGATAATATATTGCAATAACAGAATGTTGGCATTTGATTAGAGATAGGATATGGAACTCAATTTTTATTATTGCCTTCTATGCTGAAGGGGAGAATGAGACGGGGAAGCAGGCTAACAGAAACGAAAGGAAAATTACATGATCATGATGATCTTTCTGAAGTTATTGTGGGTGTTGGGTACATTCTAACAGGTGTTTATCATATTAACTTAAAAAGCCCCACAAAAAAAGAAAAATATTAAGGCTATATGTTATTAATCAAGAAATGTACACATAATACAATCTATGGAAAAAATAAACTTAGGTATAGTTTTATAAGGGTCTGCTATCAAGTTTTCTAACAAAGATCATGTTGGTCAGTTTTTTAATATGTTTTTTTTTTCCTTCTAAAGAATGAGTTATAAAAAACTTTCATCTGTTCTATTTTTATTGAACAATAACATGATGGTAAACAGGGGAAAATTTTCTAATTTTGGTGAGAAAACTTTGTCATTTATATAAAAAAAGGATCAAACTAGAAGATTCCAAAGATTGGATACCATGGATCTAACAAATCTGTCATTGCTTCGGACTGAAGAAAAACTTGGCCTCAAGAAATTTAAAAAAGATTTGCTGTTGACCTTTTCAAGTCAGCAATAAAAAATGAAGATCAAATGTTCAGCTTAAGCCACGCAAATGCAGAACAAACTATGTCATGAATGTCAATTGTTTGAGTTTAGAAATAAGTCGGATTGTGAAGAAAAGTAATTATTAAAACCATGTTTATATGAAAACGTGGGATCTGAACATGTAGTGTATAAAATGGCCAAAAAAAAAAAAAGAACATGTAGTGTATAACAGCTGGATCAAGCTTTAATATATAACCTATTGAAGTGGCGAAAGCATTGCCATCCCATAAGTCAAAAAATAAGCAAAAGTGATATAGGTATTCATAAGTCAAACTCCATAGGACTGCCAATATATACCATCGACTTGCCCTCAATTAACCATTCGTTTGCTTCCTCCTAATGTTCTTACTATAATTGCTCAACTACTGACCAAAGATTCCATGAAAGAAAAATAAGAGTAAATGAGAGTAAACTGGAACAATCCCCTTGCCTTGCAGGGGGTTTGAAATTTTTTGAGTGATCAAAAGAAAAGGATTGGAAGAAAAATAATGACAAAATAAGATTAAACAAAAACTCAAAGCCCAAGGCCAATAGTAAAATAAAAGGAAGATTTTAGTTTTAATATATATTAATATAGATAATTTTTCAAAAATGAAACATCACCCGCTGTGCTACGCTGAGATAAGTTGCAAAAGTAGGAAAAAAAAAAAAAAGAAATACCACGTTGGATCAACAGCAAAGTAACAGTAGGTAGCTATTCAGCTTTTTATTTATGATATTAATTTGCGTGCACAAAGGCATGAAACTCATATGCGTAAAATTACAATGAACTCAGATTCCAATTCTTGGCTAGGTATATACTGATTTTCTGGGCGAGATCTATGAGCATTGCAAGAAACAAGAATTCTAACCTTTCTAATTTTGGGGCGAATCATGAATGTTCTGATGGGATGCAGCGACTTAGGACTAATCCCTTGAGGAGAAATTAACACCACGTTAAAGATTTTTTACATGCTGGACTGAAATGGCAGTGATTTGGCATGGAGTTTCCATGGGTGAGCCACATGAGATCTTGGTGTCTAAGAGATGAAAATAACAAGAGGCAAAGTTAAGGGATACAAAATGTGGTTTTGTCCCCTTTTTTTTCAAAAAAAGTGAATGGGCCAAGGGGTCAAAACAGAACAATTTGGCCAATAAAGTGTCAAGTATCTTGCAGAAGTAGCTTTTTGTAAAGAATATCTAAACATCTCATTATACAAGTAATAGATAAATAATCAGCAATACAAGGTAGCAAATACTAGAAATAATATTTAGCACCATAATAAATTGATAATGGTTTAGGAAGAACATCAGTATGCTCAAGGTTAATAACAGACCAAAGCACTTGACAAAGGCCTTGTGGTCAGGGTCAGGTCTAACAAACAATAAAACGAGGTTATCCATTGTCTGGTAAAATGGCAACCAAAAAGAAGTATAAAATGTAGAGCAATAATAAATGAAAAAGCCATTGAAGAGCCCAATACCTTTATGGGCCGGTTTACAAGAGAAACAGAATCAGGGACCCGACAGACAATAGGAAGAAAGCCAGAAGGGAACCACAGCTCAGTAAGAATTCAAATTGAGGTGTGGGCAGGGTGGGACCCACCATGGAGGTTTTCTACAGTACTTTGTGGAAGGAATGAGTCCAGAAATTGGGAAAAAGACAAGTGAGGCCCAGGAATAAAAATATTTCCCAATCAAGGATCCTATTTAAAATTTCCTAAGCCAATTACGAATCTTGATTTGGAAATATTTTGTATCCCAGATCCTCAATTGTCTTTTACCCTCAGCTGACTATGGAGAGTCTTGCCTCTGGAATGACTGGGAAGCTTTCTTATCTCAATTTTTCCTTTTCGATGACTATTTTACTAGCTTAAGCACTGTAGCTGATAGCTGATATAGAGTTTGGTTATCATTATCCCTTACTTAACAGGGGATTATTGTACTAACTCTCATAGTAATCGGCTAATAATATTTTGGGTCCCATCAGCCATTTTATTTTGTTAATTAGATGGTGATAAGAACAAAAGGGAGATTATTCAATCAATAATAGAAATAGAAGGGACTATAGCAATTAAACTAACCAGTGTTCATAAATCTCAAAATTTCCACAAGATTAACAATGGCTTGGGGCCATAACAGCGTCATTAGCTGAACCAGTGTTCACCATCAATATCCCCATTTTTCATTAACTTCATTGAGGTTTATGACCACGACAACATTAGCTGAAACAGCATCCTCCACTATGGCGTCATCTTCACCCTCATTCTTGCTATTCTCATTTATCTCCTAGACATGTTACAGTGTGACACTTTTTTGTGACGTCACTCATGGGAGAGAAACTAAACCAAATCAACATCAATATTAAGAGATGCTGCCAATTAAACTATTTTACAAAGTGACAGCATGAGACAGGCGGACATTCATTAAAAACTGAAAAAACCAAAAAAGTCTGTGGAGCAATTGGTTCATGCCTGTGGTAATTTCAAAGAATTGATTCTTTCACTACTCAAATAAGCATTTTCCACAAAAGTAAAACAATATTTACCTAAGGCTTCCTACCCTCTCCAAATTAAGTGAAAGAAGGTAGAATCAACTTCAACCATCCATAACAACGCCCAGGATTTTAGAAGCATTGTGTATATCACAAAGGCAAGGTCGTAAAAAATGACTTTGTGCTATGAAGTACTTCATTCATGATGGGGAGTTAACTCAGAAATGGCAAGCATTCTTATATAACAATCTTGCTACCAAATTTGTGGAAAAGATAAGCAAAGCGTGCTCAGCAGTCTTTTGCAAGGATTAGATACTATATACAATTTTTTAGAGCTGAAGAGTAATGAGCTCGTAAGTTCATACCTTGAGATCAAAATCCCCATTTTCAGCCACTGCTTCATCAAATTGCATTTTAACTTTTCCACGTTTCGCACATGATTGCTCAGCATAGGGTAAGTAATATTCGGCAGGAGGTAAATGCCCCTTTACAAGAAATAGGCAAAACAATAAACAAATACAAGGTTAGCATCAGAGATTACATTTGTTAATCTTGCACAACGTAAAAAATTTAGAGTTGAAATTTTCTAAAACCTATATAGGCAAGGTTTGGATCAATTATACAAGATAGTTTTGAAAATACCATATCCCTAGGTTCTTTTTGATACCTCAGAACTTCAGTAGGTGCCAATTTTTAATAGAATAGAAACAGATCCGTCATCCAATTTGGAGTTACAGATATGCTTTCTGCACTCTACCAAAAAAGTTGGTTTAGTTTTGAATTTGTGCCATTTGATCCTAACCCATATACTGGTGTCCAGGGTGGGGATGGCTAGCATTGTCATCTGTCATTAAAGGGGGGAGGAAAATGACATGAAAACATCTCACATAAATTCTGAGTTATAAAGTGAAAAAGCATTAGAGTCAAGTTGACAAAGACAAATGACATAAACTGCTTTTCTGCAACTTTTGATTCGATGTCTAGAGCAATATGCTAGTCCTCAAAAAGGTTGGCATACTCAGTATCAGCTAAGGCTTCTGCAGCTCTTTCACTTACCAACAAGAAAATTGACATACAAATTGGGAAAATATATGCAATATTTTACACGAATTTTTATATCAATCACTAAATATATACACAATTACACATATATTTCATAAATCAGGAGATAGGAACAAGTTACGTCTATAAATCCATCAATTAAAGAGCAACCATGTTTAGGTTATTTCTCCAAACTTCCATTATCTCTGAAACCTTACTTGGAAGTTAAGATCCTGCCATAAAAGCAGCTTCAGGCATCCAGTCACTTCCAAGGGAATATATTTAAGTTAACTAGATGAAGATAATAAGAAAACAGAAACATGAGTTGAGTGTCATAATTACAAAAAAATTCTACCTTTCAACAGATAACTGGATACATTCTTCCAATCTACCAAGCATAAATAAACACATGAAGGCAACATGGTGCTTCCCTTGATCTTTGGCAAGCGAAGCAAAATTTTATATTCCTCCAGCATCTCCCAGAGAAGTACAAAGAAGTAATAAACCACTTAAGTCCATTCCATGGTAGAGACGTTGCTCAGCCATTTGGAACTACAATAGGCATTTAAGAGTCATAGATAAGATCTGGGTATAAAGATGCTTTTGTTTAAGAAAATCTCAAAATGTTCAATTCTATTTAACAAGTTATAAGATGATTTCTCTTGCTAATGTACCATAGTTGTGTTTCTTTCTGGAAGTATTTGTGATTTTCTTGGGCAAGTACTAGCACTAGAAAACATGAATATTATTTAGAGTACCTTTCCATAGACAAAGCTAATTCTCCGTGTTGCTTCCATTTGGAGTGACTTTGAGGCTCAATAGCAATTTCCTGCAATCAAAGAAAACAACTGTGACGTACACAGGTCATTTGAAGAAAATAAAACTCTGGCAAAGGATTGGACAATCTGTTCCGGTACTGAAATTTGAATCTTAATGTTCCCTTTCTGATGTAGGAGCAGAGATAATTTACCTCTGCAATGTGTAGTTTGTCAAGCCGTAAAGCGAGACCAAATCTGTAGTCTGGATCTTTGGCCACTGCTAGTGCATCTTCCCTGAGATTCCAAATCCAAAAATCAAACCAGACTAGCAAGCACAACAATGTTTTGTCAAATTTCTGAACTACAAGAACATAATAAAAGAAGTTTTATTTTTATTTTTTTTTTTTGTGGGAGAACATAAAAGAAGTCCAAATTGCAGTGCAAAGTAATATTCCTGGTAGATAGTTTATATGTCATAAAACTATAAAAATAGAGGCACTACAATACAAACAAGAGACAAGATAAGCTCTAAAAATAAGCAACTTTCAATTAATGATGAACTCATTTGAACTTTCTCCTTCTGTCCCCTGTGTCTTTCTGACTATGTGGATTGACCATAACTTCAAATCAAGGTCAATTGATCAGATTAGCATAATATCTAGTTTCAAGGATAAAACCAGAGATTAGATGATGGGAAATATGGGAAAACATGCTATAGAAAGAAATAGATAATATTTGTGTTTTAATTATATTTTATTTTTGGTTTCTTAGCACTAAGGTTTTTTATCTTTTTGTTATTGTATCGAAAAGAATTGGTTGCAAGTTGTGAATGAGTTCCTTCATGAGAAGGAAACCTCATCCTATATAGGTTCCTCATGTACTTGTTTCAGATAGTTGATGAATGTTATTGAATTATAATGATCTGTTCTCTGCCTCTCCTCTCGTGCTCTCCCCCTCTCCCTTTGTTTCTATCTTCATCTTCCTCCTCTCATTTCTATCTCTCCCTCCTCCCTATCTCTCCCCTTGACCCACCACTAGTTCTGCATCATTAGAGATAAGCAAAAACTAGTGAAAGAAATCAAAATAATTTAGAATTGCTTAGAAAGACCAATGAAACCACTTTAGAAGAGTTAACTATTTCTACTTAGCTTAAATGAGTTATTAGTTAAGCAGAATTTCATATGGAAGTTGTTGGCGGGAATGGTTATCATGGTTTCCTATTCTTATTTTTAGTATTTATTTATTTTTGATAGGTTTGTTGGTAGCTCTATATTAAACTTAATTGAGCTTCAGCTTTTTCAGTTTCCTATTTTAGTGGGATATGATTTCTGATTTATGGGCATCTATCTCACAAGCATTGTATCTCCCTATTGGGAGCAACACCAAAGAGAGAATAAATGTGTAATGAGTTTATCTCTCTCATCGAGGTAAAATTGCTGTATTAATTGTCTATGTGGATGATATAACTGTGACCGGTGATTTTGAAGAAATTAGGTAGTTGAAAAGTGCTCATAAAGGAGTTTGAAATTAAGATGCTTCGTGAACCAAGATATTTCTTCAGTATGGAAGAAGCTTGTTCAAAAAGTGGAATGGTAGTTTCTCAAGATCAATACACACTCAATCTCTTGGAAGGGACCCCAATATGCTTCGGATGTAAGCCAGCTAAAACTCCTATGGAGACTATCTATAAGCTGGGATTTAAGGAATATAGTCTTCTTGTTGATATAGGAAATACCAAAGGCTTGTTTAGAAGTTCATATATCTTTCCCACATTAGAATAAACAACAATTTTCTAGTTAGTGTGATAAGTTAGTACATAAATGGACCTATTGAGGAAACAAATGGAAGTAGTTTACTATATCTTGAGATATTTAAAGATGATTCCCGGGAAGGGTGGGTATCTATTTTAGGAAGGGCATGGAAACAGGTGTTCATGTGTATACCAATGCAGATTGGGTAAACTCTATTAATTACAGAAAGTCAACCTTGGGATAATGTACCTTCTAGGGTAACCTAGCAACATGGAAAAGCAAATAGCAATCAGTCATTGCAAAAAGCAATGCAAAGGCTGAATATAGTGCCTTATCTCAAGGCATTTGTGAAGTAATAGCTAAAGAGGCTTCTAAGTAAATTGAAAATACCTGTTGATATCCCTATGAGAGCCTTATAAGATGGCCACTATTATTATCATTATAAAACAATGTGGAGCTTGACAGGCATTTTATGAAGGAGAAACTAGACTCTGGGAGTTTATGTGTCACTAAATTTCAAGTGGCTAATTTGCTGACTAAAGTTGTTCCTAGAGTGAAGTTCAAAAACCTAAGTGGCAGGGTGGGAATAATAAGGATATGAATATGTTGTAACATTAGACATACAATAAGAGCAGTAAAAAATAAGTACTTCTTATACTTTCCACCAATACAGCTGTTGAGCTTCCAAGAAGAGTTATTGTAAATAAAACACCCACCAACCCAAGTTACAGTTCTGACTCGCTCATTTTATTTCATGAAGTAGTTCAAATGCATCCTCAACACATTTCTCACCCATAGGTTTTCCACAATCAAGATATGTTGATAGAACATTACACTGCCAAAAAATGTGCAGTTAATTGTGAAAAGACTAGATGATGTGCTTCAAAGCAGTAGGTGGGTTAAGGCAATAATTTTCCACACATACAAGACTGGAATAGGAGAGTCAAGGGGACACATTTTTACATTGTATTTTAGAATGTCAAATGATGAATCACTGGCAATTGCCACTACGTCAACACTGTTGGCCCAATAGAAATTCTGGAGAACATAAAGCAGCCAACAATTACAAAATATTAGAAACTGGCTAAGAAAAGAAAGATGTTGGTTGCAGTCGTATCAGAACATACTTTGACACTAAACGAGATAAACAGAGTGTGTTTCCCTGACATAGCTTAGTAACTGATCAGATAAGAACACAAAGGAAACTCATGCAGGTGGTGCAAGACAATAGACAAGAACCTACTATGCAGACACTACAGAATTCCCAGGAGACAAGGAAAGTTTTTGGAATAGAAGTCATAACTGAAAGTATAAGTTGCTCCTTGTTACCCTCCAGTCCCATAATTAAATAGGCATAACATCAGAAGATAACAAAACATATGGAAGAGTTGGAAGGACGGCCACAGATCGTATGTAATCTGTATGTGCTTCAAAAGGCTTAATTTTGTCCATCATATTTTAATTACATACATGGATAAACATGTTATCAGCACCAGCATACCATATTGCTTATGTGCAATGAATTTTGCTGAGCTGACTGTTAAGAAGAAATGAGAGAGTAAGAAGACATAGCAAGAACCAATCAAGAATCAAGAACTAAGAAGACCAAGACAAAATGGTACTTCAGAAAATTCAAAGGACTTTGCCATCGCCTGAAGCAGGTATGTTTCAGTTAGGATTGCCCTATTCAATAACTTGCATAAAATCTCTGTAAGAAAATTGAAATCAAGAAACTAGTATACTACAAGTGGATGTCCCCACAACAAAACCACCGATGGAAAATATCACACATATTTCCGCAAAGGTAAATAAGAACTAGTAATTTTAAATCAAGGCCCCTGCAAGACTAAACCAATTAGCAGATATTGTAGCCTTGACCAAATCATGCACCTCTCAGAGAGTGCTTCTCCAACCTTTCTAGAATTTTTCCCCTAATAGGATTCATCAAATTTTCAAGTTCAAAAGGAAACAACAACCATCTCTACAGGTTCCTTGCAACTTCAAACAAATGTAGCAATATCATGCAATAAGCTGATCACATGTCTATCTATACCTGCAACTTACGTAAGTTTTTATCCTCATAAAAATTTTTACAAATAAATTCCTTTCCTTCTTGTCCTATCCTTCAAACACTCTACAATTAAGGTCAACAACATGACGAGAAAATTTTAAAGTAAAATGGCATATTAAAAAAAAAAGAAAAAAGAAAAGAAAAAGAAAGAAAGAAAAAAAAAAGGAATGATCTGTATTTCCTATACCACCATATTCATCAGTCAACTTATATTGCATTACATTGAACATAGGAAGATTGTTATGTAGTTAATTGCTATTGAACTTTGAGAAGAATATAATGTGATAAAGCACACTTGCCTGTGATTGGTAGTTCAAGATATACACAGTGCCTGGGTAAAAACTGACAAGAATCCTGTGCATATGTCACAAAGAACATCACATAAAGTAATTGGAAATCGAGATGAGTAATATCACAATACAGATTTTGGGCAAAGGAAAAAAAAAACGTAACAATATCACAAGACAGATACAACATCTATAGCGTCAAAACACCTATCACAGCTATAACTGCAATGTTAGATGAAAAAAGGTACCATGGTTCTGTTGGATGTAGAACCACTGAATTTACTTTCTCAGACCTTAGTGGGTGGGAATTTACTCTGATGAGTAGGTTCTCATAGTTATCAAATAAATTTAAATTTATTTTTTCAATAGAAATCATCTGGGATCCAAAACGAACCATCAATTAATCCAACTTTGAGCCACTTCCAGCCCCAATTAGGGAGAAGCTCTTATGACATAATTTTTTTCCATCCATAAGGCTTGAACTCAAGACCTTATTAAGTGAAGTTGCATTTATTTTAATTAGAGCAAAGCTGAACAACTTTGGTAAGAACAGAAAAGGTCTGAAAACACTTACCTTGATTTCAAGCACGAGAGGCTGCAAAATTACTATAAAATTTCCAAAACACAGAGAAATGATCAGCAAAACCTCAGAACCAAAAATATAAATCGTACAAAGCATTTGAAAATCTAACCAGCAACAAGTAAAAGAAACTTAAAATTCATAATTAAATCTGTTTAAGCACCAAAAAACAGTGGAAATCGTGTAAGGAGTATTTGGTTTGTTGTCCAAAGCTTCCAAGAAACAAACGGAGCAAAAATGGAGAGAAATAGATGAATTGAGCACCAAGAAGAGCTAAAACTAAAAGTTACCAATTTCAGGTATTGAAGAAAGTTGTTTCGGAGAGAAAGAGTTGATCAGATGATGAAACTGTAAGTAACTATGATTGATGATCACAATCCATTTTCATGTCCGTTCGCACGTAGCAAAGAACTCTACGGAGTAAGAAACCAAGCTGAGTAATCCCATTTTTATTATTCCCTGTGCTGTCTCAAAAAAGAAAAAGCATGTCCGATCGTTGAGTTTTATTTTTTCTTTAAATGTTTGGACATATGATTCAATTCAATTTTATTCTCATTCAGTACTATTATAATTTTTTGCGAAAAATGTTTATTATTTAGAAAATAATTTATAACAAAATGTCCTGTAATTTAAAATGAAAGAAAACCTACTACTGTGGGTCCAAACCCAAAGTTAATAATATTTTTTCTAATCCTTAATATAAAGATTTTTATAAAACATATTTATAACTCCTAATAGAAGAGTGATAACAAAATTTAATGAAACATTAATATATAAACATGATTTTTAAAATTGATTTTGATCTATAGTAATTTTAGAACTTATTTGGGGCAAACAAAAAACAAAAAAAAAAGAGCCACCCATAAGAACTTATAATAAGGCCGAAAAGCACTTCCACCACCATTCCAAACTTTTTTTTGAAAAATGATTTTGAGAGTTGATTTTTGTTTAAATATTGTTCATTAATATCGCTTTTAGAGAGCCAAAATAAAGGATACTAATAGTGAGCCTTCAATGAGTTTTG
Source organism: Adenanthera pavonina (assembly GCA_026686845.1). NCBI lineage: Eukaryota > Viridiplantae > Streptophyta > Magnoliopsida > Fabales > Fabaceae > Adenanthera > Adenanthera pavonina. Next base: position 33,724,494 of record JAIVEN010000018.1, read on the forward strand.
TTTCATCCTATAAGGTAAAGCTGTTCTTGTTAAACTTGAGTTTAGAGGCGAAACATGGTTTTGAAGAAATTACAAACTTAAAACTAAACAATATCTTATCTTATAGCTTATTTATTTTGTTAATTTTTAAGACAAATATTCTTATAAATCAATCTTAGACAAAGGTACTCTCTAGTAATTAAAAGAAAGCATAGAGAGAGATAGATATAGATACAAGTGCATTCATTATTTTTCTTTTTCTTTTTTTTTTTTACTAAAAAGTATATTCACTGTTACCTAATGAAGACTCACTCTGATCATTTTTACATTATAGAACTTATTCAAAAACTCTAAAATCTATTTTTAATCTTTCACAAAAGAACTTAATAACTCACCGCCTTTTTCACTCGATATTCTCTACGTTGGATTCACTATTGACATATCTGTATAGTTCAAGCCAAATCATACACATAATTAATTTCCAAGCTGGGAATGCATGATATACATTCTCCACTTTGCCGGGGGTGATAGAGTAATAGTGAAAATGGTTAATTTTTTCTATTAAGTTAGTTAAGTGGAAGTTTCTGTTATAGTAATAGCAACTGACCACCATTAAACAGAGTAGAGTAAAAGAACAACCATTGAGATTCTAAATTCGAAACTGAAATCTGAAAGGGAGGATTGGGGAAAAGAAAAAGAAGACAAGAAATCAAAATATTTGGAAAATGAAACCAAAGTTTACCTTATTTTAGATCAAAATAATTTTTTTTTAAGTCATGATAGCATTTTTTATACTAAGTGAAAATATAATATTTCTAAGTAAAAATAAAAAATTTCAAAGTTATAATAGAAAATTTTTTAAATTTGGTACCAAAAATCAAATATTTTGATTAACCCAATTTTCCCAATATAAAATGCTAGAAAAATTGAAACTAAAATCAAAATAACCTCCCTCCATTTTCACATTGAAATCAAAATCATTAACAACCCGAGGAAATCGATTAAATAAATCAGGCCGAAAAAAATCTATGGCAGGCAAATATGTTTTGGTATTTTCACAATATTTTTGGTATTTTCACAATATAAATACTAACCTCAAATAAAAAATATACAAAATTTCTATTCACATTCCAAGCAGAATTTTAAACCCTATACTCATTCTACCTTCGTCTTCTAGATTTCTACTTCCACTTTTTTTTTCCCATTCAACTTCCATAAAAAACTCTTTCAGGACCACCAAACAGGTTTCTTTGAATTAATTTCCAAGCTAGGAATGCATGATATGCATTCTCCAGTTTGCGGAGAGTAATAGATATAATAGTAAAAATGGTTAATTCTTCTGTTAAGCTTAGTTAAGTAGAAATTTCTGTTACATGACTGTATATATAGCCAATTGGTGTATCAATGAGAATTAATTACTTTATTTCACGTTTTCCGTATTGCCTCACGTAATAGATACTTTCTAGTAATTAAAAGAAAAAATAGAGAGAGAGAGAGAGAGAGAAAGAACCAGAAACTCATACAGACAAAGTATATTTATTCGTTTTTTTTTTTTTGGTAAACAGTACATTCATTCTTACCAAAAGAAGATTCACTTTTACCCAAAAAAAGAAAAAGCACTCTGATCATTTTTACATTAATGTTGAAGTACTTATTTAAAACTTTAAAATCTGGTTACCCTTTTCACAAAGTACTTATCAATTCACCCCCTTTTCACTATATATTCTTGGCATACAATCCACAATCCAAGCATTTCAGGCAGAGATCTGGAGCTCAATTAGAAGTATACTTTTTATTTTTTCTCCCAGAGACAAGCTGGCTAGTTAGTTAAATTCTCCATCTTTATGATCATTTCTCAGCATCCGTCGTCAAAGTACGAAGCTGAAACTGACTTACTGCATCATCCACACTCAAAAAGAAAGACTCCTTCCCAATCTTATCTACAAACTTTGATATTATTAACTTCTCCATAACTTCCATCCTTGGATTCACTATTGATATCTGCATAGTTCAAACACAATTGTACACATAATTACATAAACTCCTCATCTGGAGGTAAACTGGTGCATTGCATGGAGTAAGAGGTGAGCTATCACTGATGTATAGTGTAGCTTCCTATGAATTTTAATATATATTGATATATTAATTAATATTGATATTGATTTCACATTTTTTTAATATCAACTCAGAGTACTGTAATTCATATATAGGAATAGGATACCTGCTTTCCATTTTTTTCCAGGATTTTACGTAACTCCAATAATCCTTCAATGGCTGTTACATCAATGGATGTCACTCCTGCATGCCCATGTATATAAAAATAAATGTTATGCCACTTCAGAAATTTACCGTGAGTGAAACATTTATTTTCCATATATGCATTAGGTATAAGAAAATGAGTATAAAAACTATGTGGAAAATTCACTTAAAACATATGTTACCTGATAAATCGAGTATGATCTGCTCCACAGTGTTATTGGTTCCAGAACTCTCCTCGCTTTGAATATACCTCTTGATCCTATTTCATATATTATAAATTTAAGAAAAAAATAAACAAGTAAATTACTCATATTATATATTAAAACCAGCACATCAACTCTTCACATTTGGGCATGAATATGCGGGTAATTTCTCTTTCTTTTTCTGCATTTTCGAATGAATTGTATGTATTTATTTTTATGAAGATAGAGGATGGAATTGAGACTAGATCATATATATATAAATTGTAAGTTGCGAAATGCAAAATCGAATTACCTCTCTTTGATGTAGGAAGAGTTTGCAAAGTGGATAGGAGAACCAAGTTGAATGATCAGAAGACCTGGGAATATGATTGAAGCCGGATATTGCTCAACGTCTCTATATAGAGACGACTCAGGTATCTTTCCAAGCTTACATGGAGCTGGTCTAGCCACGTACAATAGTGCTCTCAACACACCAAGTCCAATCTTCAATTAATCACACACGCACAAAAGCAGAACATGGATCAGTTATATATATTAGTTAATTAACTAGATGTGGGCCCCGTGTGTGTGTTACAGAGAGTCCGAGATGAACCTGCACTGTTCATAACAGCATATATAGAGAGAGAAACAGCTAATTGATTGATTGAAGACTAGCAGTAGTACTCACGGACAAGAAGAGCCCAACATCCATGCTGATGAAGCTGACTCCGAGGAAGCAAGAGATGCAAATGACAAAGTCGAACTTGTCGACCTTGTAGAGATGGATGGCTTCTTCATAGTCGATAAGTCCCAACATGGCGGATATAATAACCGCAGAGAGAGCCACGAGAGGAGTGTAACCAAACAAGGGTGCCAAAAATATAAGTGTCATTGCCATTAACACTGCTTGCACTGCATTGGACATCGGGGTCTTGCACCCTGAGCTGTAATTCACAGCACTTTTCGAAAATGGCCCTTCAAATTTCATTATTTTAATACAATTAGCATTTAGCACATATATACATATGATTAACTCATTATTAATTAATTATGTACATAAAAATATATATGTATGTACCGCTGGTCAAGTAGCATGAAGTGAAAGAGCCAACAAGGTTCATTAAACCAAATGCAATCATCTCCTTGTTCCCATCATGAGGGGTATTTTCAGCCACGGCGAAGCTTCTTCCTATTGCTATCCCTTCCTGCATATAAAGAAAATAAAATGAAATTAAAAAAGATAAGTAAAACTGATTTGGAATTATGTCAATAAACAGGAAAAAAAATGAATAGAAAATAATTAGAAAGTAATTGTTACCGCCAATGATAAAATGCCTGTGATAATGCCAGCTTTCAGGACTGTTGGTAAATATTTAGCATCAAAGTTCAACAATTGGATTGATAGAGGATTTAAGCCTCGATCTAGGTGACCCACCTGAAGTAAATTATAAGCTCTTATATTAATCGTGTGACAAATTTTACTATTCATAAATCATTACTCTGGTAATTTTATTTTTTAAACTCCATATATATATATATATATAAACATGTTATGAAGGTAACTTATATCAAACTCCACTCTGTACAATAACATATGGGGAAAAAAATCTCTAGTTCAAGATTAACAACTCACGATTTGAATTCCATGGTTTTGGCCTTTGACAAGGAAGGTGAAAATAGCACCAGTGATCACTGTTGTTATTGGAGCTATAGCTGCGACCCAAAAGAGTTTCTTATTTCTCTTTTTCTGCAAAATCCGAAATGAAATAATGAATATATAGCTAATTAATTTGACTTAGAAGGAACATCGGTGGATGGAATTTGGCTGCCACAGTGCTCCTATAAGTTCAAGTGGCGCATTATAAGGACAAATTTCAGCATGGAAGAAAATAGATTTAGAAAACAACAGAGAAGTAAATTATTTCTTAATCTCTATAAGTTCACTTAATGTTTCAGTTACTCTCCATGAATATTGCGGACTTACTCTTATTAACAAAATAAATGCGAGCTATATAAAGCACCCTCAGGAAACACAAAAGAATTAAGCGACAATATATTGATTACACACCATAAATAACAAGACAAAAGTATTAACAAGATTTTTTTGGAGCAATAATATATATATATAATTCACTACTACTGAATGTGAGAATTGCTATAAAGACAAATTAAGATGGATCACTTACCAGGTACCTGGTGAACATCAAGAAAACAACGAAGATGACACCCATGACTGTGGTCTCCCACCTTATCTGTTTTAACAAAAAAGTAAAATTCATTCACTTAAGTAATTTGTTTCCCAAAAAGAACAACAAACAGAATCAAAAGAAAAAAAATTGTGTGCGTGTGTGTGTTGAATTTGATCAAGTAGTCAGGTGTATCATGTGTAATTAGAATCATGCATATATAGCTTGCGTCAAAAGTAAAAAGCATTAAAAAACAGAGATTAAGGGATATGGGGTTGTGGTATCATTTTCACAATAGGGGAACGTAACTATCCTTATACATAATAATTTGACAAGTAATTAAGGTCAAGCAAGCAATTTGAAGGCTTTGCTATAATCATTATGTATTTAATTTCTAAGTTTGAATATATGAAGAACCTCTTTTCGATTGGCCAAGATGGCCTTCACCACAGAGACGACACTTGTGTGATCGGTGAAATGTATCATTCCAAATATGCCCTTCAGTTGTTGAAGACACAGAATCACCGCCGTCCCTCCCATGAATCCAGTTATCGTAGAATGGGAAAAGAAATCCACCAATATCCCGAGCCTGTATATTAATTAATAATTAAACTAAATAATAATAATAATAATATGATTGGAATGAAAAAAAAAATTCTACAAATGAAAAATGTCTTTTGCTACTCTAAATAAAAAAAATAATAAAAACTAACCATTATTTATTAATATAATAATAGCTGTTGCACATTCAACTTCATATGATTCAAATACTTATTTATGATATGATCGAAAAATATATATATTTTCGGATGTTTGGTGTAACAAATTAACATGCCAAATATAGTTGTGTGCCTAAAGCAGCCTAATGTTGTACGTATATATACAGTTTCATTTTGTTTTTACATATTAATTCTCACCTTAAAATACCTAAAGCAGCCTGAAATACTCCGGTGATGAAGGTAGTGGTGAAAATCAAATGAAGATACAGCACAGGATCGTCTTCAGGCTTCACCACGCTTGAAACCGTTTGATATATGAGCAATGACGCCGCCGCTACCGTCCCCACCGCCATGTGCCTTGAACTCCCGAAAATCACATACACCAGTGGTGGCACAAAACTGCTATCTGATCTCATAAACATATGTAATTCAACCTCACAAACTAAGAAGAATTAAGAAGATAAACATACATAATTCGAAGCGTAAACAGAACTTACAGAGGCCAACGACGGGAGGAATGCCGGCGAGCTTGGCGTAGCTTATGCCCTGAGGGATGGCGAGGCTGGTGATGGTGAGGCCGGCGAGGAGGTCCGACCAGAATAAGCGGAGATTGTAAGTGGAAAGCCATTCGAAGACTGGGACGAAGTACTGTACTCCTTTCACCAACCTATCTCTTGTCTTGGCTTCGTTCTTGAACTGCCTGAAAGGGTCGTCTGGGAAAAGCGTTTCTTTCACTCCCGACTTCAGTTTCGTCAGGAACCCCCTCGGAGCCTCGAAGTTCACCGCGTGGCGGCCCTCCACTTCGGCGGCGGCTCCGTTATTGTTAATGGAACCCATGACGTCGATCGCCGGCCACGCGAGGAGAAATGGAAACACTGACGAACAAAAACTTCGCTATATGGATATGGAGAAAGGGATTTTGTTGGGCGTCCAAGCAGGCGCTCATATAGGGGTATCATAAGTAACTGTTTCGGGATGAGTTTTTAATTTTTTGGGTAGTAGATGAGTCAATTATTCAATTAAATTACTTCCATATTTAAAATTTAAAAAATTTATCTGATATTTTTGTGAAAACTATAAAAAATGAACCACAATCTTTATAACTTGTGGATAATATAAATTACTATAATCTTTCATTTATCTGTAATTATAAAACTTGTTGGAAGCTATTTGATTCAGGAAGAGTAATTGGCTTAAATTAGGTGGTGAGAAAATGATGCTAGTTGAATTATATGATAATTTATTTTGATAATATATTGATATATTGATTAAAAATTACTTTCTAATTATAAATAAAAAATAATTTAAATAGAAAAAAATCATATTTTTATAATATAAATTATTTTTTGAGCAACATTGAATTCTATAATATAGAGTATTTAAATAAGTTGAATATTCATTCTGGTATTTGGAATTGGTGATGGTACGTGAATGCTATGTAGGATTTGATCAACTAGTTAGAGTTTTTATATTAGAAACAGATATATAGATGTCTTCTGGCTAAGGATAATTAAGATGAATGCTCCTTTTATAAAAGCTAGCTCTTCCCTTCAGACTTCAAGCAAAATTACATAGAACTCACTTATAGTTTACATATAATAAATGATTAGCAAGTGCAAGACAATTTACTTTTCAATTTTTTAAGAAAATAAAATTTTCAAATCCAATATTTTAAATTTTTAATCGAAATATCCTTTTGAAAATTATCTCTGACTATAGAAATTTGTTTGGATATTGCTTAATTTTGGAGAGAGTTAGTATCTAGGGATGCATCGTGCACATTTGGGATTATCATATCCACCAGCAGACTTTTTGTCTGCAGAATTCAACACAGACACGAGTCTTCCACTTAACACCTGAGATTGTTAAACACGTCATCCACAGCTAATTAACCTCGTTTTGAAACAATGTAAACAATGACGGCGATATAGGACGGACTTGTTTGGTGCATAAAATAAAAAAAAATATAAATATAACTACTTTAATATGTTTTGAAATATTTTATACTTTTATAAAAAATAATATATTATTACAGAATAATTATGATAAAAATATAACAAATATTTCATATTTTATTTTTATATAATGAAACGTATATTTGTGTGATTACCAACAAGCAGGTCCCTCCTTTTCTTGTTGATCTTTACTTAAATTTCATTTAATTTAAATAAAAATTTTATTTTCGTCAGGATAAATTAGGACGCAAAGTTTATTTTTCGTACTAATTAAATACATTTTAAAGAACGTGTTGCATTGTTTATTACTATTGTAAATATATAGTGTGAATTAATATCAATTTTATATGCATATTAATATTAATATAAATCCTGATTATCAAGTATATTTTATCACATAAGACAATGTAAATTTTGAAATTAATAGTTGGTGAGAAAAGAATAATTACTATTCTTATCCTACTATACTCTTATCATAGTTACTTTAATTATGCAGTAATCATCAAGTGATCTATATTGATTGAAGATAAAACAAAATTTAAATAAATGGTATAAAATAATTGAAGTAATTAATGTATGAAATTTACTGCAAAATCAGGATTTATCCAAATATAAGCAGAGCGTGTATGTGAATGCCAGTTTAAATTAATTATTTTCTTGAAAATTATTGATATTTTGCACGAAGGTATATTGGGGATGAGGTGGATCTCATCATATTTTCATCTAATCGGAATATTGGCAAAAATCTTAAAGGCTATCTCTTATATTAGAAGAGAGAATAAATTCTAAAATACTCATCAAGGTCATGACATAGTTGGTGGATAGTTGGATCCCTTAAATATTCTGTTCTGAGTTCAATTTCTGACCGTGTGTATGGAAAATAGTTTGTTGAAAAAGGTAAAAATCTCAGAAGGATTGGTTTTCAATTGTCGGTTGGAGGATACCCTTAGTGCTCACAAAAAAAATTCTAAAAAATTGACAAAAGAATAAATTCTCTTAATATTAATTCTATAATTTGAATCCAAATACTTAACACAACTTTTTTTTAATATTATATCAAGTACTCTGAATTTTCATTGGCATGATGGTATGAGGCTATTATTAGCCATATATATGAGGTGGATCTCTGATCAAATGTTGGTCCGCAAAGGAAAAAGAATGATCAAATTCATATCTATCCAGAAATTTAGTCAATAAATACATTCATTATATCCATTACTTATTCATTATTGTTAGGGGACAGTTCAGAATATATATATATATATATATATAACACAATTTTTTTATTCAAAATTTTAGAGCTTTAGGTCTAATTAAATACAACCCCACGCAAACGAGATATTGACCTCAAACTTTAAATCATAAAAAATAAATAATTAAAATACATCATGCTTCTTTAATTATATACTCCCTTCGTCCCATGTTATAAAATAATAAGAGAAATTTTATGTATATTAAAAAACATTTATTACATGCTTAAATTTCTAAAAAAAATCTAAAATTTATAATTTTACACCTATTAATTATATTATTTTCATTAAATATAATATAAGTTACAATACTAATAATGCAATAAATTAGGAGTAAAAATGACAAATCACTATATGTTATGGAACAAAAAAACCCTCTCATATTGTCTTATAATATGGGATAGAATATAATTCTTTAAACTTGTTATATTTAGATTTGAAATCATTTTCTAGAGAAGATGGAAAATGGGGTTAAATAATACTATGGAGAATTTTATTTTCAAAAACATGATATAATTGCATTAATTATTCCCAATCAATATAAAATATAAAATTTATAAAAAAACACACTATTAATAAATTATAAGTAATATGACACATTCTTCAGTCTCGGTGAAATAGGAAGCCCTTGCATATAGTTAATATGTTCAACATGTAGTAGTGAATACACATACTTATTTTACTTGTAAACTAGATGTTCATCTTGTATCACTTGAAGTTTGAGAAATCAATTACATTGTTGATGACTTACAAATAATTTGACTTCCTATAGATTTAGATTTTATGTGATATATTGAATATTGTTTCCCTATATACTAATCCATCTTTACCCACTTGAAAGAGAATGGAAAAATGACAATGTATGATCCAAGTAGCAAGAGAATGACATTCAAAGGCCCTCAATTCCCAAAAATAACAATGAAGAACTTTGGTCCTTAATTAATTGTTAAAAGAATGAATTGTGAGGATGAAAATGCCTCTATGTAAATGAGTTTTAAAATTTGAAAGCTTAATTGAAAACAATGAATAATACAGTTGTATATTACATAAACTTGATTGTAAATTATTTGAGATCTCATTTTCATATTTTGATATAATATTGAGTTATAAAATTCAAAAAATTAGTTGAAAATAATGAACAATTTAATTGTAAATTACAAAAGTTTAGTGATATATTAGAGCCAATGGCAATTCCGTCTGACATTTTTCCTAGAATACCTAAGAACCAGGTCCTTCATTGTCATTTTTAGAAAGGGGATTTTCAAATGTTGGCACTAGAGGTTTTCATATTGTCATTTTGCCAAAGAGAATCTATAGTTACTTTTGAGTTTCATAGAAACTGCAAGTACGAAGCTGATTGCATCCTATTAATTGTTTGTCTTACAAAAATTCCTATCGATTGAGAATTCATACGAGCTTGTATATTTAATTATTTAAATTGTGATGGGGAATTGCCAATGCACAGAAATTATTACATATTTTTATATAAATATAATAGTAATTAACCATTGGATGAATTAAGCTAAAATTTATATATAAACATAATCTTTGTAAATTAATCAAAACATTCATCGTACGCATTCGTTGCTATTAGGGGACTCTTGAGTTGTAATCAACCGCAACAATTCTACAAGCTTTCACATATTGTGGCTTCGAATCTTAAAATAGGAAAAATATGTTAACATTTCATTATTAATTTAATATTTAGAAAGCAATAACGACATTTTATTTTAGTTTTTTTGGTGAGAAACAACATAGTATTTTTTTAATACTAACAACATAGTATTTTTAATAACGTGTGAAATATCATGTGTGACAATTTCTATTTTGTTAGGGACAACTACAACATAATGTGTGCAATATTAAGTATTGAAAAATTATAGTGACTTTTGATTACAATGTAAAGGGGGGAAAAGACAGGTTACCAACTTATCATGCCCTTTACCTCATCTATGAGTTGCCATTAATTAAGTTATTTGTCTTAGAAAATTAAGTTCTCTTTTTGAAAAGTGTTTTTTTAATTAAATATTAAAAAAAACACACATTTAAAAAAGCAAGCTGTTCATATTTATGACACTTCATTTTCAAACACATATTGTGATAGCTGTTATATAATTATTAATTCAATCAATTTTTTATAGTATTTTTTAAGTAGCAATTGCATTCTAAAGATGTAATCAGTTTGCTAGATTCATGTGATTTGGAACCTTACCTGAAAGTGGTTAGCTTACTATATATGTGAAAGTGTAATAATTGAACAATTAAGTCATTGAATTACTACAAAAAAATTGACTTTTTGTGGTAATAAAAGTTGCCACCTAAAGTGAAAAAGTCACCGTTAAACTTTTATGCAGTAACTTTCTGTCATCGTCATATCACCACCAGAAATAGCATCACCGAAGGTTTTTTGGCAACAACAAAATGGTCGCAACCAAATATAGACATTTTGCAGTGACAATGATTGTCCCCAAAAATAAAAAAATTCACCGCTGAAACATTGTCGCCACCGAAGCAAGAAATTCAGTGGCAACTGTATGTTGCTGTTAATTGTTGTTATCAATAGCAACAAAAGTTGTCACCACTAAAAATTGATCTTTAGCGGCGAGTTGTTGTTACTATTAAAAATGTTGATTTGGTGGCAACATTCTTTGTCGCCATTGAAAGTTGATCTTTAGCGATGAGATTTTTTGGCTGCTGAAAATGTTGATTTGGCAGCAACACTTCTTGTTATCACAAAATGTTGGTCTTCAAATGCAAATTATTGTTGCTAGTAAAAACATTGATTTGACGGTGAAATTGTCACCACTAAAAATTGATCTTCAATGACAACATACCGATTGCTACAGAGTGCATGTTTTTGGTGGTGACATAACAGTCATTGCAAAAAACATACTTTTAGTAGTGACAATGTCGTTACCAAAAAGTTGAAATTTTTTTTTAACTTTCATTAGTAATATTAGTTGCCACTTAAAGTTGTTATTTATCAAAATAATTTTTGTCAACATTGAAATAGTAATTAAGATAACAATACAATTAAATTGGAATATAGACAAAATTAAAACCTATAATTGAAATTGGAATATAATTAAAACCTATAATTGAAATGTAAACAAATTATAACCTATAATTATAACATATTCCAATATATCAAAACCTGTAACATAATTCATAGATAAATTATCTAAACAATCTAATTCACTACTTAAAAGTAAAATGTATATGAACAAAATATAGATAACATGTAATGCAAAAATTATATAAATCCCCTATATAGTTAAATTATCTGAAATTGCATGTCCCTACATTAGTACTCAGAGTAGGAGTTGATGTGGTGGCAAGAGTCTAAGATTGTCCCCATAAAAATAACAAATTTAAGCATAAATTAGCATTATATATTTAAGGACCTATGTCAAATGCGCATCAATATACAATATTATTACCTCCACATTAGAAAAGCCACTACACAAATTCCATAAAATATATTTGACAACTAAGATTACAAAAAAAAAAAAAGAATTTGACAAAGGAAATACACCCAATAATTTTTTTATATTCTATATAAATATTATCTTATATTTTTTTTCATATATATATATATATATATAGCCGGTGTTTTAGTATATATGCAAAAGTGAAGCACGTCCCTAGCCAATCAGCCGGGGTCTTCTTCTGGAATACTACATGAGAAAAAACTTTTTATACTATTAAGTATAAAATTATTTACCTAAATGTTACATATTTGCATTTTTTTTCTGTGACACACTGCACCCGGTGTTGCAGAAGCCGAGATGAGTGTCAATTTTTTTTTTTAATAAAAAAGATTGAAATTGAAACAATGATATGGGACGCAGGGTTTCCTGGCACTCCTTCCCCAAATCAAAACTTATTTTACATATTATAATAAATTATAATATGTGCCAGACATTTATAATATATTATTTTATACTATTTAAATTAATTAAAATATAATATACAGAAACATTAACTGAAATATATTATATACTACATCTAATATATAAATAAATTAATATAAAATATTTGTTCGGATACAAATGAAAGTTGAGGGGAGTCTTTTGATAACGTTTAAATGTGAGAGGAGTTCCATAAATATGATGTAATGATTGCTTATAATATATGTATTATAATATAATGTAATATATTATCCCTTTATTTGGATAATTCTTTTTAATACTTAATGTGTAATCAAGGAAGCTACCTTCCCCAGGCATGAGCTGCCTTGGATAGAAGATGTGTAGATTGTGGTCAATAATGCTACGTTGCATTTGCATGGTAGGTGTGAAAATTTTTTTGAGAGGAAAAAAAAAAGGGGATCATCTCTCAGCAGCCCGTGCATTTGTTAGGTTGAATTTTTGCCTTAACCATTTCATCCGTATTCCATAAGTAATCTCCATTTCCGCATTGAGGGGATATGTTTCAAATGAAAATAAAATGGAATTGCTTGGCATTCCTAATTGAGGAAGAAAAATAGAAAATTATTGAAATATCACAATCTTACATTTTTATTCAGTATTTTCTGTAATTTGAAAAATATTTTTACAAATTAAAGAAATTAAAATTAGATATTTTAATATTAATATATTATAGAAAATTAAAATATCTGCTAGATATTCATTTACTGTTTGTTTATTATTTATTGATATGAAATTAATATAAAATCAAATCATTTATTACTATATAATATCTATCTATTGAAATGATATTTTTTAAAACACACATACATTCTATATATTTTTTAGTTAATGTGTTTTTTTTAAAAAGAATATTTTTAAAACAATGCATAGAGAACGTTTCAAGTTTTATTAAATGCAAGTATAAACTTTTCTTTTGAAAATGAACAAAAAAAATAATGAATATTCTTGTAACTTTTGATGTTAAAAAATATTAAAGTCAATCCATCATCTTTATTTTTTATTTTTATATTATTTTCATCCAATGAAACATAAATTTAAAATAGAATGTCAATCCTTTTCATGACATATTAAACATAATCATTTTATTTCAAGCTAGCTATTTGGTTCAATTTTGATTTAACTCAATCTGGTCCATGCTTATTTTAATGTAATCTTTTTTTAGAAATGTTTTTCTAAATAGTTTAGTTGGACATTTATGCTATTATAGGATATTGAAGAACTCATTCTTGAGTTAAAGAATGTTAGCATAGTTTACCAATTTGAACCAAATCAAGTCAAATTAAGCTCATAATTGAACTGATTGAATTAATTTTGATGGGTATTGAACTTCGGACCTTCAAGTTAAGTTTTGAAGTTCTTACCACAAAGACCAAATTAAATCTGCCTGTTACTTGATTTTCTTTAAAAAATGTAATTAATTTTAATTGATTCAGTTCAGCTAGCTCAAATTGAATCTGATACGATTAGTATAATTTATAATCCATCGCAATGTTGCAAAATGGAAAGCAAGCAGAGTGATGACAACTTAACTTTATAGAGAGTTTTTTTTTTGGGGGGGGCAACAATAGATATGGTGTTTAAAGAAGCAAATAAACCTCCCTCAGATGGCCATCAATATTATTTGAATGAAATAATTAAAGGTGTTATCTCACCTAACTTAAATATGAAAAGTTGAAAGCCTGCATATGTATAGAATATAGGCTGTATATGGTCACACGCCGAAAGTGACGAAAAAATATTTAATATGGGGGATCAGTGGTGCCTAATCAAGATTTAGTAAAGTTTACATCGTACATTATAAAGTAAATGTTGGTAGTAACTAGCTCGATAATTACGAAATATAGCCGCAATTAATTAAGTAAATGTAATTAATTAATGGAAGTCATGAGATAAGGTTTGTTAATTATAATATATTATGCTATTTCGAAATATATTTTTGTTAACTAGATTTTTTTCATGAAGTTTCATGTAAATATATTTATGACTTATGAACTATGATGAACAGATATGGTACGTGTATCGGATATGACACAATACGATATATTGGATACAACAAACTTTAAAGTTTTAGGATACGAGTATAAGGGATGTTCATATAAAATTTATGCATATATTTGACAAATTAATGTATTAAAGATAAAAAAGTACAAAAAAATTTTGAGCTTTAAATAAGTATTTTAAAAGTACTATAAAAAAATTTAAAATAAGAAACTAAAAATTGAGTTTTTCTATTATATTTAAATCATTTTAAAACTTTTTAAAGAAGAAAAATCAAGGATGTGTATATGATATGTATCATTAAATATGGTACAAGTATCATATACAATACATATGGGTATATCTTCTTTCTTAAAGTATTGGTGCAATAAAGCTTATCAATAATAAGATTTCTTATATATTTTATATTGATATATATTGGCAATTTTATTATTGGATTATAACACAAATATATATATATATGCATATATCTTTAAAATAACCCATTTACATTATTTTAAATTATAAATATTTATGTAATTGTATACATAAATTAGACGTATTTTTTTCATGTATTAGATATGTGATATGATATGGTGCAAGGAATGAGATATATTATTTATAACTTATAAATAATGTAAATTGTTTATTTTATATATATTGATTAATATATTGGTTATATACTTAATATATTTTTATTTTTTATTTTTTTTTGTTACTTGTGTCCGTTATTTTGGAGTAACCTAAGTTCATTACCCTCTCCAAACTAATCCGGATCCTGCGCTTTGGGACCTTGCGGTAGTGATAGTATCGATGGAAAACCCTCTTTGAGGGCTTATTTTTTACACTACTACACTTCTCAGGAATCAAAACTTCGACCCTAAAGAATATTGATCAAATCCTTTACGACTTAACTAGGTATCCATTGGTTTAATATATTTTTATTAAGAGGATGTAATGATAAAATAAAAATCATCAACATGTGATATGTTGTATATATATATATATATATATATAAACAATACAGACAGCCACCTTATTTACAATTGATAAATAGTGTGACTCATATCAAATTTTATATAAATAAATGCATATAAGACTGGATAGGAATTTTACTTGAATTTGTTTTAAAGAAGGTCTCACAACAAGGGCCAAAAAAAAACTTTGTTTGATCAACGCCAAATTAAAAAATTCATAAGGGGATGATATCCAAATGATGGAATAAAATAACGAGTTAAAAGGCCTATTTAGTTACAACACTGTCACAGTCGGAAATGTGACGCGAATGATGTGGAGATGAAGAAAAAGAGAGAAATTGGCCTACACAATAAAGGTCAATTTCAGAGGAGTCGTCACCAAAATTTTAAGAGAAATTTTGGAAACCCAAAAGAAAATGATAAAGATGGTCTACGAATCAGAGTTGGGTTCGAGAGTATGATTGTGAATGGAGAAGGTGTTAGGCACCCCCACTTTCTTAAGTTGATCATGCAATTTTTTATGACTTTTAAAAATTATTTTAATTGCCCTTTAACCATTCATATGCAAAAATAAATATAAAAATAAGAAAAATATAAAAATAAAAATAAAGAATAAAATGAAAATAGGCAGAGTAGGGAAAAATAAAATAAGAGGAAAATGTTGTTTATTTACAAAAGTGAACTTGACCCAGAATTAGAGTTTGGGGCCTACTTACCCTGCGATATGAATTAAAGTTGACGTAGTTCGGGCCATAAATGCGTGCCATTAGGTTGATATTTTATTTTTATTATTATTTTTTTAAAAGAGAAGTTTATAAAATAATTTATCTTTCTACAAAAAATCAGTTCTCAAAATTGGTTGACGGGTTTTAATTAGTTTCAATTATGTTCTCTTATCATTCATTTTTTCCATTTTTTATTTTTAAAAAAAATCCTAAAATTAGAATATATGTTTTTACTCAATTTAGAAGGTATGATTATATGGAATTTTGAGTATTTTATTTTATTCTTTTTTTATTTTTTTTATTTGAAAAGAAAAATTTGAAAAGACTTTTATTTTTATAAAGTAAAATCAATTAACTTATGTGGTGATTTCATCACTCACAATCTACTCATTAACACCTAAATATTCACAATGGTATTACTTGAGACAAATAGACGTAAAGAATGAAAAAGTTTGAAGGAAAACTAACAATTTTGAACAAATTATATATTTTTTTTTTTATTATGAAATAAATAAGACCTTCCCAACACATTTATTTATTTAAAAGAAAGCTATTAAGAAAGAGAAAAAAATTTGAAAATATGATCATTACATGTATTTTCAAAGAGAAATAATCAGCATATGTGGTGACTTTATTACTCATAAGTTACTGATCAATACCTAAATACCCATGGCGTTACCACTCGGAGTGGAAAGGAAAATTTGAAATTGGGGAAATAAATAAGTTTTTCTTTTTTTTTTCACATAAATCACTTTTCTTTCCTTATTTTATTATAAAAATGAAGATAAATATGTCCACGGTAGTACCTTTTATTTTAGAAAAAAGCACTAAAAAGAATTTTAGAATATGACTATTATATATAGCTTATTCTACAAAATAGGGTGAAAATGACTTATTTTTACAAGATAAAATTCACTAGCTTATGTGGTGAATTTACCTAAACACTCACTGTATTATGACTCGGGACATAAAGGTAAAAAGAAAAATCGAGAAATCTTATTTTAATTATTCTCATAGTTTAGTTTTTTTTTTATAAATAAAAGGAAAATTAATATTTGCATTTTTTTTTACTTTTAAAATAAAAATTTACATAAAAATTTGAATCCATAAATATTCGAAAACTAAGACCTACCCAATATAAATACCATGGTAACTCCTTACTCATGGTATAATTGAGTAACACCCTATGTGTATACAGAAACTTAGAGCCTGTTTGGCAGTGTTTTCTATTTTCTTATTCTCAAAACAGTTTTATATTACTGTTTTCGAGAATAAGTTTTGAAAATTAAATTTTTTTTTTTGAATAGTTGTTCTCAAAATCATAACTAGTAAGTGATAAATGAATTATTCAAAATTTATAATTTTACCATTAATGAGGTGGGTGTTTTTCACATTTTCTTTTATTTTCCAGAACAAAAACTATAAAACACCTTAAAGATGTTCCGAGTTTTCTGTTCTTTTATTTTTCTATTTTTCAGAATAGTTTATAAAAAACAAATTTACTAAACAAGTTTTTTTATTTTTCTGTTTTTGAAACAGAAAAACTATTTTTAAAATTGCACTAAACAAGATCTTAGTCGCTCGTGACAAACTCTAAGAGCAAATATAATAAAAAAAACTATTTATTCCCAATATATATATATATATATATATAAAATCCGGCCTTTTGGATCCCTAAATGCATTGCTAGGATTCCATAATCAATCCCAAAATGTTACACGTGGACAAATATATACGATATCACGCAAATGACTAAAACTAATCCAAGAAACATGAAACAAGGGCCAAATCGATTGGCAAATTGTGGAAATATACATATGTGCAATCACATAATCATTGAAATATGAAGGTTTTTGAATAGTTTGGATCAAAAAGTAAAATCATTATGTTTATTGCAAATTTATGAGGCAAAAAGAGTTTTTACAAAAGAGAGACAAACCAAACACAACCAGACTTCTGGAATCCATAGCATAAAAGGTATTTCCCCAAAAATTACATAAACTTCCAACTAAAGTTATTAACCAGCTTCCATCCAGAAATCATTATCATTAGAGGAAATCACAACTCCACCAGCCATGGGCATCAACAAAAGCATTTCCTAGACTAGTCACCATTCTTTTGCAATAGAACAGAGCCTACTACAGAAAGAAAAATTCTCTAAGGATTAATCTTTCAAACCCATATAAGAGTATCTTAAAGTGAAATTGGACTCAAAAGCACTGTATAGCCCTTAGAAGTTTTAGAACTATTTCAAAGGCAAATAGCAGACATGAACAGATAAAAGAGCAAACCTCGACATTCACTCAAACAACTATGATTCCAGATGCAACTCTTTTAAAAGAAACCTGTTTCATAAACTGGGAAAACTCCTTGTATCACATTTGAGAAAGAAAGAAACATGTCAAAGGAACATCTTCACATTTCAGTTACAGAACCTATCAATACTAAATCAAGATTTATAATAAAATGTTCTCCATCCACTAACATTTCCTTCAACTCAAACTCCTGATTACCTATAAAGATTATTTCAAGACCAAAGCATAGTTCTACCTTGCAGAGGCACACTCACTGGATATACTACCTTAGTTTTCTAAATAGCCCATAACGCAATCATGAAACCTCAATGATAAAACAGACCAAGCTAAAAACATGCAAGACATTCGAGAAACATTAACCACTAGAAAATAGAGTGAAATCAATCAAAGCTACCAATTAGACCGAAAGTATGTCATGCCTACAACCCATGCTTCTTCCAAAAACTTTCAATCAGAGCATCATTATTGACATAGGACTATCCTTTAATTACCTGGAAACAGTGCACATGCAAAATAAGCTCGAGACTCAGATGCCCAATGATAAATTTACATGGATTCAGCAAACAAGACAATGTTCGAAAGGGATGATGAGATTCAAGATTTGGAAAGAAAATTTTGTCGAACCAAAAAAACCCCTTTTACTTACTTTCCAGTTCCACTCGCGTCTTCGATAGTCACAGTTGCAGAGACAAGTGAGAAACTTGAAACCAATTCTCAGACCTCCTCTTTGTGCAAATTTGCCCTGCAATCCTTCGTAGTACCCCTCTGCAATTTCAACCGAGCCTCCCTTCGATTTCTCCTCGGATTTTCCTCCCCCCTCTGGATTTGTCCTCTGATCCTTTTTTATAGCAGTTTCATGAGTGAAGAAAAAAAAGAAGGATTCCGAGCGCGTGGTTGCCCATTTCGACCCTATTTCTGTGTGCCAATGACCTTGCTTCCCTGTTCCCGCCGCCTTCACTTGCTTTGCCTTGCTATGGAGTGGTGGGGTGACTCCTTTTTTTTCTGGCCCTTGTTCTCCCTTTTGCTTCTCCCATGCGTGTTTCTCTGGCCAGTTTTCATTGTCGTGCACGGCTCCCTCAGCTCCTTTCTCTCGCACTTTCTCTGGTCTTCTCTGAGCATGCTGAATCTTTCTGTCCTGCTCCTCTCGCAGCTCCCTCTGTTCTTCTTCCTCTCTCACCTCCTGCGGCTTCCTTTATCCTTCTTTCTCTGGTGTACTCCTTTTGTTCTTTAGGGCTACGCCCTTTGGCCCTATCCATGAGCCCTCAATTGGGCTCGTGAGCTTTTAGGTTGAAATGCTGATCCAGCATTTCATCAGCATTTCAGCCTAAATATTTTTTTTTACTGCTTTTTTTTACACATTTTTTTCTTATGATTTCTAAGTTATTTTCTTTTTATTTTTTTGTTTATTATGTATTTTTTGTGTTCTTATAGAATCTAATCTATTTAGAGATCTTTATTATTCTCTCTCTTTGTTTTTTTTTTTTAAGATTTCGGTTTTAATTTTTAAATTTCTTTTTCTTTTCTTCTTTTTTCTTTTTTTTTCTCTTTATTTGAAATTTTAGATATCAAATTATAGAAAGAAGAAATTGGATCTTGAAATTAAATTATAATTATTAATTTCCCTACTTAGAAGAGAATTTTATTTTATTTCTTTTATTTTTCATTTTTTGTACTCTTGTTTTTTTAATTTCCAGACAAAATAGGATGTTCACAAATACTATCCTTTCTCGTACACGAAAATCGAAATGTGAAATATTCTCTATATATATATATATTATATTCCTATGCTTATTACTTAATACAACTGTATATTTTATGATTAATTTTTGTTTAAAATATATATATGACATATCATATACGAAAAGTAACATTTTTAATTTTATTTTTTTTTCCTAATCCATTTAACCATTTCATTCTGCAAACCAAACCAGGCCTTTTAAGGCATAAGTATTATGATATTTGGGATAGATGCATTTTGACAAATCACTCCCATAAAATTGTCAAATGTCAAGATCTTTTTCTTGACCAACTAAAATTATCAACATCAAAAGCAAAAAGAATGAACACGAACGAGTATACTGTACAGGGAAGTGGGAATGGAATTCTTTTTATACATCGTAGAATGAAATGGAATCAAAGTAATTAAGAGGATGGATTCGAGTACACGTGGTATCCATTATTATGGTGACATATGATCCAATACGGTGATGATGTGGAGAGATAGATCCTGTCACTCCATATTGATATTCACATCACGTTTTCAAATCTTGTCTTGATATCCTTAAAATGAAGACCACCGGTGCACTGTGTTTACTGTTCTTAACACTGTATATTCCGGGTTGGACCCGCACGTGGGCTTATGGGTTTTTTCCGAGGATAATTAGAGTATTATAACAGTGACAGATCCAGACTAACACCTGTGAGGGGACTAATTACATGTGTATAAAATTGTAAGAGACTGCCACTTAAACTGTTCCCTTTCTTTTTATTTACTTACATTTTATTAAGGGACAATTGGATTATTTGGGGGTGGAGGGGGGTTTGCATATTTGCTTAGGGAGGACATTAGGGGTCTGCATATTTTTGTAGTTAGGTATTGTGCTATTTAGGTATTTTTAAAAGGCTTGGATCTCATGTTCTCCCCCTCGTACACCAAAAAAGAGTTGACGCAAGTTACTAGCATCAAGTATATAGGTTCTCTAGATTACAGATGGAGCTAAAGGTGGTTTTGGACGGTGTCTCCCTTCAAGATTTACCTCTGTAGCTAGAGGTTGCTTAGCAGGAGGAGAAAAAGGATGTTTTTGTGCGGCTCTTTAACCAGTGCAATCATGAATTGTGTACATGTGGCCCACTGATAAATAATTATCAGAGAAGTTTGACTAGACATTTGGGCTGACGTTGTTTTTACTGGTCTTTTCATTTACTTGTTTTATTTACATTCATTCATTTCTTTTGACGAGGATAGTCAATAGAAATTATATATTCCGGAACTTATTTTTTTACAAAACTTATTGCTTGATTAAGGCTTGGAAATGTATAACAAAGTCCTGAGTAAGTCAGCTTTGTCACTTTTTGTGGGAGATCGTTGTTAAATAAACAACGATTTTGCAAAACTTGGAGTTTTTTTTTCATTCGATGAAATACTCAATAGGAATTATATATTTTGTAATTTATTTTTTTTACATAAAACCTATTACTTGATTAAGGCATGAAATGTATAACAAAATGCATTTAGATTATTCAAGAAGCAAGATTAGTTAATTCTTTTTTAGAGAGGAATAAAGGGAAAAAATTCTAAATGGAGAAACGCGACTTCCTGAATAAGCTCATTTTGTGGCTTGTGGAAATCAAATTAGAGGGCAGTTGGAGGGGGAAGAAAACTCCAAATTTTGCAAGACGGTTCTCCATATTTAAGATAGTGATATTGGGGGAAAATATTCATTTAAATACTTTTCCTGCATGTATTTAGTATTTTATTTCGTGTTAAACTTTGTCGAATATACTAATCTCTTGGAATATTTATTTTTTGATTTCTCACACGTAAGTCATTGACTGATATAGTTATATGTGTTGCAAGAATGCATCAAAGATTGTGAGTAATTAATATACACGCATCATACGCTGTAATGGAAATATCGATGGATTAATTAAAAGAAAAAAAAATCCTATTTAGTCTGGGCCTTCTATTACCAGCTCAATAAATAACCTCTCAATTGATCCAAAAAAAATCCGGGGAGTAGCCTTGACCCAATTATCATTATTATTTCCATTAATTCTGATTATGAGTTTTGTCAAATTATACAACTGTATGTTTTATTAGCATATTTATAGAGGATACCTAAATTCATTTAAAAAGTAGCTTTGATATTTAAAAAATATAATACTGTATTAAAAGAAATATTTTAAATTACTATTCCATAGGTTATATGATTTTATGTTACTAAATTTAGTAAATTAACTTAAATTAATGTAAGTCATAGGATGATTCTTTCTTAGAAACAAATTCTCATTTGACTGGGAATTGCATCCTCTTAAATTTATGTTCTCTGCTTGGCTTTGTATTAAGTTCTATAGAACTACCGACTATTAAATTACACTTATGCATATATCATAAATCCTTTGAAAATTGACATATTCTTCAGACCGAAAAAACTTGTCTTCCTCCATGCAAAAAGGAAAAAAAATAATGTCTTCCCGCCAATCAAAGCTGCCTGGGCTGTCATATGAAAGATGAGTAAGAGACACCGAAGGCCAACTATACAGGCAGAACTATAGCACAATGGACCACATATCTTTAGAGGTTGTATTTTTCTTTTATCATTTATTAATTTTAGCTTAAATATCTTGTCTTAATCTATTATAAAAACCACTTTCTTCATATTGTATAAATTTCAGTTTTGAATAAATTCCTTCTACGCTTTTGCTGATTAGAAAATATGATTAATGATTTGTAGAAAATCACGTATGGTCTGCAAAAAGGATAGGGAAAAAAGGAATAAAAAATTAAATAAATATTTTAAATACAAATATAATTATTTCCTATTTCCTTAAAAATAAAATGGATTTAAGTTATTAGTTTTTTAGTTATTATCAACAATCAGTTAAGCCAATTAAAAGAAATAGATAAGAGGTGATTTTAATTATCATTAATACCAAAAATATTTTCCTATTTATTAAAAATCATATAAATCATACAATATTAGTCCCATGGTGATGTTTTGATTGTAATTTCCTTTAAAGTAGTTGGTAAAGTAAAGTTGTTTCTTGATTAATTCTTATTTCTTGTAGATATGTTCTCATTAATAGAATTATTCTAATTAACATGTTCAATTATTGTATCATTTTTTCTTCTTTTCCATGTCGATCAATGTAGTGACTAATAAATTTGACAACTAATGTACTACATATTAGAATTATAGTCTTACAAAACATATATCTATATTGTCAAACATCCAACTTAACTTTTTTTTAGCATAAACATTTTTAATCCGCAATCACTAATTCATATTATTTGTGGGAAAAAAATTCTAAACATCCAAATCAAACTTATTTAACATTACATATAACACATAATTTAGATTGTAGGAAATATATACTAAAGTTGAAAGTTAGGAAGCAAAATTTTAATCCAACTATATTAAGTTTTGGCAAAAAAATCAAATTCCATCAATTTACCATGTTTTAGACATAAGTAATAATCCACAGATGATAAATCTACTAACTACATTTGATTTCAATCCCATGCATGATAACCCGTGCTAACACGGGTCACGCTTCTAGTTTCATAGAAAAGAAAAAAGGTCTTTTCAATACTATCATGGATCTTTCTCAAGACTTTATGAAGTATTATATATATATATATATATATATAATAAAAAAAATATCCATCTATATTTACAAATCTATTAAAATATATCATTAAAAATCATTGGATTAAATTGGATAGCAATTCATAAGCATCTAGATTATAAAAATCACTACTATCATCAACGTTAACTCCAACATTATCAGGTAGATTCTAATTAGATGGTCCGCAATGTATATATACTTTTCACTTAATTGGATATGTAACAAAAATATGAACAATTATGGATAAGAATAGCTAATATAACATTAGAGCGTAAAAAGTAAAAACAAACTCAACTGAAAAATGACATCATTTTACAGTAACAAACAAAAAAAATGGGGGAAAAAGATTGAATAGGTTGAACCAGCAACTAACTTAATTTTTTTATATTTTATATTGATTTTATGGATTTTTAACCAGCAACTTACTAATAAACTATTCTTGGAATTCTTGTCGCTGAATCACGTCCATAAAATTGTCAAAGATCAAAGGCAAAAACAACGAAAACAAGTGACTATACTGGGAGTTCTTCCTAGCTAAATCGGAGAAGAATTGAATAAAGATGAGTCAAATTAATTAATTAAGAGGATTGAATGGACTAATCGAGTACACGATCACTTCCATAAAATTAAGTAATGATCTGAGCTTCACTCTGGAAATGAATCTTTTTCTGTCCTACTTTTTGTTCCAAAACGTTAATATCAAGTTTTGGGAAATAAAATTTTCATTTTGTTTTAATTTAAGTTTGCAAATTTACAATTATTTTATCACGTATACTTTCAACTGTGTTCAAGATGTAGGAGATCCTAGATTTGAAACTCAACCCTGATGGTTAAGTTCATCTCTGAACATATGCCTACCAAGCTTATCCATCTTTTTCTGTTGTCTTGTTCTCTTGTGTCGATCGTTTACATTTATCAGGGCATATGGGGTAACATTTACCTGGGCACTGAATTTTGAAAAATTTGCCTATTTAAGACTGATTCTTTATACTCTTTTTTATTTTTTTTATAAGTCATATTTTAAAATTTTTTTGTGATTTTATATACTCCCTCTGGTCCTTAATATAAGACCATTTTAACCGAATCACGCGGATTAAGAATTGAAATTAAAACTAATTAACTACCTCGATTTCTCCGAAAATCTCAACATTTTTTCAAAATTACCTTTATTTAATCTCTCTCTTTCTCTTTGAATACATTAAATAGGGGTATTTTTTTTAGAAATATATAATAAATACTACCTCGTACATTGTAAAAGGTCTTATATTTAGAAATAGGATAAAAGATCTTATATATAAGACCAGACAGAGGGTGTATAAGTTATTTTTCATAGGTTTTTAAAGCATTAATTATTTTATTTAAAAAATATCTTTATTTAATTATG
Source organism: Adenanthera pavonina (assembly GCA_026686845.1). Classification (NCBI taxonomy): domain Eukaryota; kingdom Viridiplantae; phylum Streptophyta; class Magnoliopsida; order Fabales; family Fabaceae; genus Adenanthera; species Adenanthera pavonina. The sequence goes on from JAIVEN010000018.1 coordinate 33,749,683, forward strand.
AAAGAAAAAGTGGCACTACTACAGAATTGCACTTCAGGAACGCACATTCTAGAACGTTTATGGGAAAAACGTGCAAGAAAAGGATTTCAGGAACGTGTTCGGTAGAAACGTGCTAGAAATTTGACCTTCGGGAACGTGTATGTAAAATAAGCGTTCCCGAAAGTTAGCCTTCCTGGCCAAGTGATTTCTGGAAGATCTCCGAGAACGTTTACTCAAGTAAACGTTCCCGAAGACTTAGTTGTCTACGGAACGTTGATCTTAGCCAAGCGTTCCCCGTTCTTTTTTTTTTTTAAATTCTAAATGCAAACATTTAAGGGCTTCGAATCTAGGTCAAAACACCACCCATCGACCCTCCTGCTCTCTGCTCTCTTCTTTCCCTCTCTCACCCATCACCATCGACATCACCAGCGATAAGTTCTCCGTCCAAGATTCAATCCCATCCCCTTCTTGCACGATGCGAGTTTGGTTTCACAATTTCAACCCCATCCCCTTCTACATGATGCGAGTTCAGATTCACGATTTCAACCCTATCATTGTTTTCGGGCCTCCTCTACTAACGCACCTTCACCAAACTCCATCAGCCAACGACGCTAGTCCCTTCCACCACCTGTGAAACCCCATTTGAGGCAGTTCCCATTTTTGTGGCAAAACAGAGCAACGTTTCTTTCATCAGTGAGGTATGTTTCCATCTTATGTGAGTTCGAGTTCTCCTCCCTTCTTGCAATATTCTGAAAGTAATAAACAGCAAGTTTACTTTGCGTTAGAAATAGTTGTGAAATTGGTTTGAAAAGCTACTTTTTCCTTCTTGCCTTGGATAGTTAAGTAGGTGAGGACTAAATAGATTTAGCCGTGAGAACAAAAGGAAAGAGTTGAAGTGCATTTTTTTTCCAGGCTATTTTAGGAGCAGAAGAAGGAGAAATTCTTATGTAAAATAGACAAATAATCTTCCTCTAAAGCCATAACTACTTTACTTGATCCCACTTAGAGAAACTTCCAAATTGAAGGGCACCCTTAAAAATATTGTAAAGTTGAGATTGGAATGGTCACCACCAGTGGATAAATGGTCCAGTCTTTGTTTTAAAGAACTCGGAAGAATTGTTGGAGCTTCGGCTTTCAAAATTGTATGTAGAAGGGTAAGTATCTTTATTTTAAAGATAGGTTCTTTTTTTTAACACACATACATATTTCACTAATTTTCTTAGAATTTGTCTTGTATAAAGATGTTGTCTGTCTAATTCTTTTTATCTCTAGATTATATTAATCAAGCCTATATTCTTTTTTTTTAATCATTCATAAGTCATATATAATTTATATCTTTTAGTCTAATGATTAAAATGCTAAGCTCCCTATTTAGATCATTTGACTTTATTTGAGTTTAATCATTCATAAGTCATATATAGGAGACTAGACGTTTTTGTTTTTGGCCAGGATGGGATACTTGACTTGAAAATTTGCCATATTAAATAATTAACAGTAAAATTAGTTACATCGTATTAATTATTTAATATTTTTAACTTTTGAATGTAGTTATTCTATTGTATAAATATTTTTTTGCAATTTACTTTTTCATGTTTATTCTAGTCTTTATAAGTTTGGCCTAAAACTGACGAGTTGTGAGCAGCATTAGTTACAGTGAGCATGCAAATGAAGTATAAATACTTGTTTATATATTTCACATATATACTTGTTTTGTACTTCCCTGAATGACTTGTTCCAAATATCTACTTCCTATTTTCTGTTGTAATGAATGCTATTTTTTAGCTTCTAGGACAATTTGGTGTGCTGTGTTAATCCTATTAAGTTGTTCCCTCTTCAAACTTAATTAATCCTTTGTTGTAGCTGAGACATGATGACTTGAGTAACTGCCTTGTTTATTCATTGGGATTTCCCTCTTTTTAGGGACCTGTATTGAGAAATTGTTTATATATTTGTTATTATAATTATTTCCTAGTTATATGCATCTTCCAAAATGTCATATGTTCTTGACTTGTAGTTGAGTATGTGACTATGTGGGCAATTTTAATGTGAAAGAACTATCACAGGGAAATTTTAAGTGGTCTGGTTGCCTTCTTCTATTTTGAATTATATTGATCCGATGGTCATGGTGTTCTTGGAGTTTCTGATGGACATGGTGGAGATGGGGCATTTCGTGACTTTCTATTCTTCTCTTCCTTTTATCCTTCTTTCTCTTTTGCTTATTCCTAACGCTATTGCTGCTATTTCCTTGTATGTGGCTTATCTTATTAGTGACGGTAAGCTTTAACTTGATTGGTAGTATACCTCAGTTTCTATAATAAAAATCTGAACCATCTCAATTATTCTTTCATATTTCTTCAATAATATACATTTGTTTCTATGAAGAAATGATTCAAATATAACCACATGGTTGACCATTCTTGTTGCAATGTGCTATACACTAAAGTTCACTTGAGCTTGGTAGAACTCAAGATTCAAGAGAATGAAAGTAATTACCTGTTGTAGGTTCTAGGTTGACAAATTTTGTTCGACATACTTAACCAAGATTGAGAATTGCACCTCCTAAAGTTCCAGCAATTGGCTACATGGTTCTTTTACTCTCTCTTGTGAGTCTCTTCTGTGTTTTTATTTTTATAGATGTGTACATAATTACTACTTGAATCTAAATATTTTGTTGTCACAGTTTGGCAAAGGGATATACTTTACTGACCTGGTTAGTAAGAGTGCTCAGTATTGCTACACTCATAAGAAAAATCCAATTTGTCTGATGCTTTTGAGCGAAGTTGCACTAGGAAACATGTGTAAAAAGAATTTGTATGTTTTTTTGTTTGATATTTTGTATGTTTTTTTTATAATCATCCATTGGTCATTCTTTTCATGCCCCAACGACATCAATATTACAGGTGAAGGTTTGGGGAGCACCAAGAAGGGTATTTCAGATCCAATCATGGCAAGCAATGTTAAGATGAACACCTTGGAGTTGGGGCTTAAGATGAACCACTTGGAGTTAGGGCTTCACATCCAGACGAGGTGTAATTCTCATAAATTATGTTTTATCATATATGAATACTGAGTTTTTGCAATCCAAGTTCTTTGCAGTCATTGAACTTTAGCATAATTTATTGATTGTTTATAATATTTGAGATATTATTAGAGATATTTTGTGGTGATAATTTTATTTATTTGACATTTGTAAGTTGATAATGATAGATTAATAGTAGTGGATAGGAACTTTTTTGGATAAACTGTGTATTTCTTTAATTTCTCTAAATGATTGGATTATTTTATTTTGTGCTGTTAAATTGTTGGAATGGTTGAACCAGAACAGTAAGATTTTTTTTTTTGTAAAAAAATTCAGTTTTAGGAACGTTTCTACACAAAAACGTGTCTGAATACTAATATTCGGGCACGCTTTTTATCAAGAAATGTTACAAAAAACCAATGTTGGGATCGTTTCAAAGCACAAAGCGTGCCACAAAATTGGCATCCAGGAACGTTTTCTAGTTGAAAACGTGCCGGAAGACCTGTCTTCAGGGACGATTCCAACAAAAAGTAAAGCGTTCCAGAATTATTCAGGAACGGTCACATATGGAACATTTAAAAAACGTCCCAAAAGCTTATTTCTGTAGTAGTGTGGATTGATTAAATTTATAATATTTATTAGAAAATAAAAATGAAAACTATATTATTTTTAAAATAACTTTAATAATATAATAAATTTTTCTTGAGAACTTCTTGCCTGCTCAGTCATGATATATGCACATTCTACGGACTTCAATATTCTTGTTTCGTCTGGTCTTTTCACTATTGTTATGAGTTATGATCGAAGCTGACATCAATGACATGCCAATACTCGTAAATTAATACAACCATTTATCTTACTAAATAGATTTTAAGGGTAGTCATTATATATATATATATGTTCCCTAAAATTTTTAATATGCTCCTTTTTATTTTATTTGTTAGTTTTTAACACAACTCCTGAAGATATAAATTTTATAAAGCAAATATAAAAACCTTATCTATTAGTCAAACTAGATATTTTGAAAATATAATAAATTAAAAAATATAGTAAAATATAAAAAAGGATATAAATTAATCTAAAAAATATTATGTTATTTATTATTTGTCAATTATCTAATATACTACGTTGATCGGAAGATATATCACGTGCGAGCACGTTTGGTAGTGTAATGGAAAGGAAACGTCAAGGGAATTTTGCAAAGTGGGTCTACAGTACGCTGTGGAAGGAGCCCTAAAGTTCCCTTCCTAGCAAGATATATCACTTCAAGCTTTTAAGAGTGAGTCAGTGAAAAAAAAAATGTGAGGGGCATTAGTGTCCTTTTATATTTATTTATTTTTAATCTTTTCTTATTTCAATCAAACCAAACAGAAAAATATTTTATTTCTTTTTAGATGCATACCAAACATCACCTTCCCATGCTTTCATTCCATTCTCATTTTCATTTTCTTTTTGCTATTTCATTAAACATATTTCCTCCAATTATACCCACAGAAAAAAAATTCTTTTACTCCAAACCAAACCTGGCTTTAATCTTAATTAGGTCACAACACATGATCTCCTCCTAACCAGAATGATGAGGACGTCCATTTCTCACATAGTTTTGATGATCTTCAATCACATCAGTTCTCACAGGTGAACACCGAACACTGGAACCAGATGGGTCCCAAACACCCATGAAAATATCACATTTTTATAAAACTGCGCCTTCTCAATTGAAATTCATCAACCCAAATTAGAATTTGACGTTTGATCAGATTTAGATAAAACACTAAGTATTTACTATGAAACCAAACCAAAAGGTATACATTCAATGAATTTATGTTTTCTAGATATCCAACAATTGAATTTGAATGTATCATTAACCGTATCTTTAAATGTATCATTACTTAAACGGAAAGCAAGAATAAGGAATATTTTTTTTGTATTTAATATAATACCATTTTAATTGAATCATGCTAATTAAAAATTAGAGTTAAAGTTAGTTAATTATCTTACTTTCTCCAAAAATTACAATATTTTTTCAAAACTACTCTTATTTAATTTTTTTCCTACCTTTTTTTGAGATACATTAAATAGAGGTATTTTTTGAAAATATATAATAAATATTACCTCGTACATTATAAATGGTCCGATATTTATGATTAAGGTAAAAGGCCTTATATTTAGAGCCGAAGAAAGTACTAATGATTGCTATTTTGATATCTTCCTTTCCTTTCAAAATAATTATCATTTTAGAGTTATACACACAGAATAAAAAAACAAATATAAATAGCCTAAAATTAATCAAAATTAATTGTAATTTATTATAATATCCTTATTAATTATATAGTACTCGTTAATACTTCTCTTTTCCTTTAATATTATTTAAGGATAAATTTATAAAAAATTATTAGTGTTATCTTAAAAATTATAAAATTACTGTTGTTTTGAAATATGAGAAAAAGTTCAAAAATGATATTTACTAAGTTGAAGATCTAAGGGAAGAAAGCCATTTCCCAAAACCCAGGAATTGGGAACTCTGAAGCGTGAGCACTTGGGAAACAAAGCTATGTAGGAGTACTATCTTTTCATTTTTTTTTTCGGTTAGGAGGGGGACCATAAGGCGGCTCTAGAGTTGGCAATCCCAACAAATCTAAACGAGTCAGCTAAAAAAGCTCAAATGCAAAAATAGATTCGGCTTTAATAGTGTGAACTCGTATATGGCAAGTCCATATTTTTTAAAATATTTCTTTATGTTTTTTTATTTTTTTCATATAATTATTTAAATTAATATAACTAACTATCATCATTATTTACTAAAATTTAATATAATATTTAAATTTTATAATTTATACGTCACTAATTAATAAAATAATATGTATTTTTAATATTTTAAATAAAAAAACGGATGAAACTAGTCGGTCCTAAAAATATTGAAATGCATGTGGGCTCAAAAATAAGACCGAACCTATTTATTTTTTCAAACTTTTTGGATCAACCAACCGAATTTGGCTTGTTTTGCCAACTTTAGGGCCTGTTTGGAAATACTAAATAAACTACATTTTGAGTATAAACCAAGTTTAATGTTTTTGTTTACATGTTTGGCAAATTTTGCTTCTCCGTTTTAAAATCAGTTTTCTTCTCAAACCAAGTTTAAGAAGAAGTGATCCGCCCCATGCTTTTCTGTTTTACTTCTTTATTTCTATCTGTATTTATTTTAAAGTCAGATAAAAATAGACTAATAAAAATGAGAAAAAATGAAAAAATTAGGAAAATAAAATTTCCATAAAATTTCTCCAATCTAATAACTAAAATATCCCTTCAAAATTTTATTCTCCGTGGACTATAACTTATAAGAAAATGTTACATCAGATATATTATATTCTCAATTAAATAAATGAAAATTAAATTTTAGTTCAAGTAAATTAAATTAATCATGAGATAGAGTTTAAACTCAATTTAAAGAAAAATTATGAGTTTTATTAAAACCAATTTTTAAATAAACCATCCAAACATAAACACATTAGTCCAAAACCAATTTTTACCATAACTACATTACAAAACAAATTCTACTAAAACTCATTTTTAATCAATTAAAAACTAAACAGGCCCTTAACTAGCTTGCCCTTTAACCATGGAAGCATTAAAAAGGAATTAAACGGGACCGAACTTGAAGGTAAAAATTAATTATTGCGCTACTTACAATGGATGCTTCAACGGTTCCATGTATCTAAGGCTTTTGAAATGGAGGAGTATTATATGCTTCTTTTTTTAATTATTACTATTATTAATATTTGTGTCCCCAATATAGCCTTACTATATATTCTTTTAGATTATGTCTTATTAATGAAAATATCACCATATATTTCAACTTAAATTAACGTCCCATTTAATTCGGTATAAAATAAAAATAAAAAATAGAATGAAAATGAGAAAGTATGGTAGCTTTTTTTTCTCACATAACCCATCTGTGATATAACAAACTCCACTTTTATACTTTTCCTAACAATACAATTATTTTCAAATTCATTTTTCATGTAATAAACACAGTATAATTGCACTTATAACGAAATTAATTTTTTGACTAGTTGTATATATAAAAAGAATATTATCAAGAAGGCTAAATCTATTACAACAGTATCTATGCGTTTTGAAGAGATTAGTTTTTAACTTTAAGTTAGGGATACTCTTGATGATCACCGGGAAAAAAATTTTAATTTTTGTAATAAAGTTAATGGCTCAACGGACATACAAAATAAAATATGTAATTTATATTTTATTTATGATGAAATCAAAAGATTCTTAGAATCTTACACACAATTGGGAACATTGCCCCAATCGATCATTGACTATAAAAATAAAAGATACAATTGTTTTTAATGCGGAATATCCGTACTAATGACAGGATGCATGCATGGATTTATTTTTGTGGTAACAGAACATTAACAGAAATGATAATAAATTAACGTATAATATATCACTTAGTTATTTAACCCAATAAGGTTCCAAGTCCCCTAACATAATTTCAAGGCTTTTAATTTGCATTGCCATTTTTCATAGGAGCTTCATTTCCACCCATGCCACCTCCATAACCTCCTCCATATCCATATGCATATCCCTTGCCTCCATAACCTCCTCCACCGCCGCCCCCACCTCCGCCGCCCCCACCACTTCCTCCGCCCCCGCCCCCGCCCCCACCGCCGCCACCTCCTCCGTATCCAGATCCGCCGCCGCCACCCCCACCCCCACCACCACCTCCTCCATATCCAGATCCCGCCTTTCCACCACCGCCACCCTTTTCATCTCCCTTTTCATTCCCTCCGCCTTCCATTCCTCCACTTCCTCCTCCATTCCCTTTCCCTCTATCACCACCGTAACTGCTCCCTCCACCACCTCCATAAAAGCCGCCACCAATCCACACCCCTCTAGGGGTTCTATCAAAGAACCACTCAGGCTGTTTCACGTCCAAATCCCTCCCCTTAAGATTCCTTCCATCGACAACATTTCCTACGGCCAAGCAAAGCCCCAGGAGAATCAAACAAACGAACTTGCTCTCCATCACAATGTTACCGAGCTAACTTTGGATATCTACGTCGTACACATACATACACATGCAAGTGTATATGAGGGGCTGCCATTTACGCCATGCACGAAAGAGTTTAAATAGGGTTGTGGCACATGCAATATTAAATGTGTAAAACAAAAAAGAATTATGTACAGTTGGAGGGTTAGGAGAAAAGTTTATTGCTGGGCTCTCATCTCATGTTACCCCGTCGAAAAGTAATTGCCACTAACTAATTACACACAGATTTTTCTTTTGCATTCACGCCATGCCCAGCAATGATCGCTGTGTATTTATGTTACTAGCTACACGCTCCCTTTCTGCTGGGCACACACTGCAACTTTTTAATCATATTAAAAATAAAATTACACATAAAAATTGACTTCTCATTAAATAAATTATAATGGAGTATATGTATTGTAGCTAGGTAGGTTTTAAAAACCAAGACATTAATTAATTAATTATCAGATATAATTCTTCAAAAAAGATAATATAATTTACTCTATCCATTGCACCAATATGCATATATACATTCACACAATGTCCATTGAGTTGAGCGCATATTACATAATTTAAAATATATTATCTGAATAAAAATAAGTAGCAATTAGGTAGATATATACATACACTCCTGCTTCAATTACCAGTTCCTCGATCATTTAGAGGTAGACATGATTTGAATTCGAATTTGTTGGAACTATACTTATATTTCTTTAAAAATAAATATCAATTGTAGTGCATAAATTATTTATTTAATTTTATCAAATATATGAGTTAATTTGATAGAAAAAAATGTGAAAATCGTACGCTTTTTTTGTGGGCATACTACTGTATATATACGCATATGGTTGTTGGCAGTGGAGGGCCAAGTTGAAGCTGGTGTGGGAAATGTGGTACCGTGGTAACCTACTTTTGCGGGTGTCGTGATGATGATGGCTTATAAATGAAACCTTTCTGGTACGTATTGACTGAGTCACACTTTGAAAAGTCTTTGACACTATATGAATTAGTATTCTTTTTAGTTAATAACTTCATTAATTTTGTTATTAGCCCTTCAAATAAATCTACATTTCATTATTTAAAAATGATCAACAGGAGCAGAAATTATTTTTTTAACTACATAAAAACAAAAGCTGTGCAGAGCATATGCTTCCAAGAAATTGCAAATTTCCATTACCACATATTGCAATACCCGATACGAATGGAGCAAGTCACAAGACCTTAATTTATATAGAGGATGCAACCTAATCCCATAACACATAATATATCTATCATAAGCGTGAAAGTAAATAAAGATAATGAAAACATAATAATAATTAAAAAAAAAGATTGTGCTTTCAAATGCTAAAAGATCAGAGGCTAGAGGGACATTTTTTAAGTTTTTAAAAATTGAAAAGAATGTTAAATAATGACCGAAGCGTATGCATGCACTCGCATATATATATATATATATATATATAATATTTATAACCAGTTTGTTTATCAATCTTGTGACTTATTTTTCTGAATTCTGTGTGATGTACACGGCTCAAGATCTAGTTAACTGAATTAGAGACAAAGAAAGCCCATGTTTGTCTGGTACCAAACACAACTTCTTGGGCCCCTTTGGGCTCACTCTGCAACATTTCGGCCTGATCATTCGCTTGATCCCAGGCCCAAAATTGGGGTCTCTCGCAGGCCTAGTTTTCGTGCGGTGCGTACATATACAAAACCCTAGCGAATTCGCCGTCTGATAGGATTCCATGTTCTTCAAAATTCTTTTCTTCTTCCAATCCTGAACTTTGTTAAACGAGCTAGTGCGTTGAACTCCATAAATTCTGTTTCCCCCCCTAATTGTCAGAAAATATTGAACTGCAATTCGGCAAAATCGCTTCTCTGTTCCTATATTAGCGTATATGGACGATATTGTGGAAGATAATACAGCGTACCCACGAAAGCCCTACGCTTCGAACCGTCCTAGCCATTCTCATCGCCAGGAGCATTTGGTGCGAGCTTCCCCTTATCATCATCGCCCAGTGATTAGTCGATACGAGGAAGACGGTGAAGATGAAGAGATGGATGAATATGATGTAGAAAATGACCAAGAGGACGACGATGGTGATGGGGAAAATGGCTATGGTATAAATATCGGAAGCAGTGATGACGAGTTTGAGAGAAATCCGAAGAAAAGAAGATTACGGAATTCGTCTGTTTCCAACTATGAGTTGGTACCTCACGTGAAGCTTTCGCACGGGAATCGAAGTCCAACAGATGAATGGACCGAGCACGCGACGTTTGTGTTGTTAGAGGTTTGGGGGGACAAGTTTCTTCAACTTGGGAGGAAGAGTTTAAGGTCTGAGGATTGGCATGATGTGGCCGAGAAGTTTTCAGAGGAGCTCAAGATGGAAAGGACCGTGGAACAGTGTAGGAACATGTTAGATAAACTGAAAAGAAGGTACAAGAAAGAGAAGGCGAAATTGGATGAAATGGGATTGAGTTCTAGTAAATGGGCTTATTTTAAGAAGATGGATATGTTAATGGCCTCATCAGCGAGGCAAGAATATGGGCTTTCCTGTGGTATGGATTCTGGGGAGTATGTGTTCATGAATACAAGGGTTTATTTAGATCGGTCAAATGGGTTTGATGAGATGAGAGATAGCCCTGGGGAGTCAGAGACATCTGAAGATGATTCGGATGGGCTTCCGCCGAGGAGGGCTAGGGTTGAAAACAATGATGATGGGGAAGATTCTTCCTTTAGGGAGTTGGCGGATTCTATTCAGAAGTTTGGTAAAATATATGAGAAAATTGAGAATCGTAAGAGGCGGCAGATGATGGAGTTAGAGAAGATGAGACTGGATTTCAATAGGGAGTTAGAGCTGCAGAAGAAGCAGATTTTGGAAAGAGCTCAGGCTGAAATTGCAAGCTTGCAGGAAGGAGATGAGGAGGACTCAGACACATCTACAGAGAATGTCAGTGAATGATGTAGGTGGGTTGCTGTTAAGTTGTCTTGCTTGCATTTTGAATTGCTAGTTCAAAGTGGATACTTTTGCATCTTTTTTTCTTGTTGCTTGTGATTCATTATGCTGACTAGTTTAATTGTGTAAAATTGGTGAATGAAAAAGGTCATTGAATCTATTTTCTTCTTCTTTCACTATAAGTACTTAAAACTGAGATGCTGATTGTGTTACCTTTTGGCACGCTTTCATGATATTATGTTTAATCTTTTAGTATATACTTCAATTATGGCTCACAAAGCTTTCACGTAAATACAATGCTTTTAAGTCATAAAGATGACTTTTAAGATGTTAAATGCTGGTGAGACTGAGTATTCATAGTCTTTTTCTGTCTTGTCAATGGTATCCTTATCATCGGTGTAAAGGATTTTATAGTCAACTTCATTTGCTGCTTTCAGTGGATTGTCCTAAGCTTATTAGAAATAAGTTGGGCAATAACAATTTGACATGGTTAGAACCTGATTTAGTCAATAATGTGTTATTGATACTGGAAGTTTACTGGGATGAGTGGTTAGGATGATGAAATAGTTCTGTTCTTTATTCACAATTTGGAATGGCCAACAACACACAAAACGAGACTGTTCTTGTTGAGAAAACAGATTTAAGACTACTCTAAAGGCAACTTTCCCAACATTGTAAGCTGGATAGTGTAATCTTCTTATATTGGTTGGGATACGTAGAATATTCTTCTAAAAGAAATGGGCATTGAGAGTGTGTGTTTTCTTTACACTGGTTACTATTTACTAGGCTTCCTCTTAAGAGCACCACGAAGGAAATGGTTTTCCAAAATGTGAAAGAATCTTGTTAGGTATGGTTTGGCTTTCCCTATGCATCACATACGGGGACGGTTGGCTAATAATATACCATAAAGGGAGGCATCTCGAGCCTCGGCATCTTCTATTTCCTGTTTGTCTACATTATATGCTCCCATTTTGGATTAAGGGGTCAACCTCTTCTCATAATGTATGATTTCTAATTGTTGATGGTGCAAGATATATGATTGTTGAATACTACATTGAATAAAAGTGACATCGATTTACCCGGTATTTCCTTCATTCTACTTTGTCTTAGGAGTTGGAATCTCCGCTAAGGAGGCATGTGTTTATTGCAACATTATTGGAGGAAAGACCGTCTTCAAGTGAAAGTGGGTGGCCAACAAGGTTTTGATCGTCTGTATGTGTTCCTACAATACAATTAGGAAATCGTGTGAACAGTGTACTTGTTGTGTACTGTTCAAAGGAATGGCTTACCTCTCGTTAGTCATATGTTGCTATTACTGTTACCCATTTCAGGCAGATAGACGGTTTCATCCTTTCGTCAAGAATTTAGTAGCTTAAGGCTGATAATTTACCAAAATCTTTTACATGCGCCGCCACTGAGTTTTGATGTTCCTCCATCTTGACTTAGAATTGTTTCTCATTGATCGATTGGAAGGGCAGATCTCCCCTCTATACTACATTTTCTTATTCATTTGGCTCTTACATTTGTAATTCGAAATATTAATATTCTCTTGGATTCGAAATGCACCTATCATTGTTTATCCAAAAAAAAAAAAAAGGAAATGCACATATCATTTGTTCACATCCTCCACGATCATTCTATCTTTTGTCTCACTGAAAGGGGGACTTAATGTGCATGCCAACTACTTCTGAATCTGGTTTATAATCCTCAACAACTATTATGAATTCCATTCTCCAAAAACATTGGATCGGCCCCTTTGATGATGATAACCTGTTACAAGTTTTTTCAATCTTATCCGGTTCTTGCAGTAACTAAAACCAGATGGGGGACCTTGCAAGGAGCTACAAGTCGATAATGCTAGCATATTCATACTCATTTTCATTTTCTTTTCGTTGATGATTTTTGGTGCAGATGAGTAGAAGCAATTTTAATATTGCCTTCCCAATTCAATACTAAGATGCCGTTATCATTTTGGATTGTAGGATATTTAATTTTGCGAACATTTATAAAACTGTACATTTTTTATATAAAAAAAATGAATCATTCTATAACATAACTGGTAAATAATATGATTTACTGGAAGTTTTATTATATTCATTATATTTATTGTATATTGATGATATTGTATATGAGGAATATAAAACATGTAAAATTTATACCTAGAATGTTTTGGATCATATTAGGGTTTTTTTTTATTATATACCATGTACTCAAATTTCTAATACATTGATTTTTAAAATCCTACTTTAAAAAAAAATGAAAGTAATCGAATACTTAGTGCTACCCAAAATTTTGCGATTCTCATTGGGTCCTCACTCCTCCACTGCTTTGGCGGTACTCGAGTGATGTTTAATACGATATTCTCTATAATTGGAATCTTGTACACTGGCCACTTAGCATGACAAATATAAAATAGTCACATATTACTTGTGACATAGAAACAATGGTTTTTCTTTTAATCTTTTAATACTTCTTGTGCTATTCCTGAATATATGACCAGGCCATCATTAAGAACCTTATCATAAGCTTAAACACTCTTTTGTACTGTGATTCTTGGAAGCAATTTCAAAGAATTCCACAAACATAGACCTTATTTGAATGCGTTCTTTGTTATAATGTTCTCAGAATAGTTTTATAGAATTGTTTTTTAGAACAAGTTTTAGGAATAAGAAAATAAAAAAATTGTTTGAATAATTGTTATCAAAATCATAATTACCAAATATTAAATGAATTATTCAAAATTTATAACTTTACTATTAGTAAGGTGGGTTTTTAGCTTTTTTTTATATTTTCCAGAATAAAAAATATATAACATTTTAAATATGTTCTGAGTTTTCTGTTATTTTATTTTTCTGTTTTCTAAAATATTTTTATAAAAAACAGATTTATCAAATAATTTTTTTTTTGTTTTTCTATTTTCAAAACTAAAAATTATTCTGAAAACATGAATCAAACAGACTAATATTCATCAGCCTTGAAATTTCATCCCATGGGAGTTGACCATCGAAATTAGGCTGAATCTCCCTTTCCATTAACATTTTTAATTCTTCTAAAGATATTTTTCATCTTCATAAGGGATAAGCTCATTTCACCGATATGATATCAGTAATCATCATGATTAAAATAGAATAATATATTATTAGAATCATTATCAATCAAGCAGATTAGGTTCTTGGAGTTCAAGATTCAGTCTATAATGCTTTTCCATTTCATCATCCAAATAGTGCTCCTTCCTCACCCCTAACAATGATCCCAACTCTTTCCATTCTTTCCGCCTCTAGCAGCTTATTTAGAGTTTCTATGAAACTTTATATAACACAGAAACAACGATATATTGATAGCCTTTGAAGGGCTCTAAAGCAAAAGTCAGCTTCTCAAAATCTTGAACATTATATTGTTTTGTGAAACTAGCACTATTCTAGAACATCTTATAAGGCCATTATCGGGAACCTTATAAAAAACTTGAACACTCTTCTGTGTAGAACTAATTGCATCGAGCAAATCTTCTCTGTTATCCTTGGAAGCAGTTTTAAAGAACTCTTCAAGCATGCCAGTCGCCCAAGAGACCTCATCCCACGGGAAGTAACTGTGAAATCATAAAAAGTTCCATTCTTTTGGCATGCTTGATTTGTTTATATATATATACATATATAATATTTACAGCTACGTTTAATACATTAATATGAAAGTATTAAATCGTTATTCAATCGTTAAATATGTACTTTCAAAAATCTTTATTCTATCGTTGAATATTTATATACATGCTTTCAATAACCGTATCAAATAATAATTTTTTTATTAAATCACTATTTCGTTAACTTGAACTTGATCCAATGAGTTATAATAAATATAGATTTTATAAGCATATGCAAGAGCATTGGAATAAAAAAAATTAAAAACATGAGTCTTAATCTCTTCAATGTAATTATTTCTTCTATACTTCACACAAAAGAGTAATTTTTTTAATTTAATTTAGATATGTAGAAAATTAATTATGTCTATCATGTAAAATACAACAACTAAATTTACACTATATAATACAAATAGCAGACAAACTATATAATACAAAAGTAATAATTTTTTGGATACTCTGTTGGTGGACAATTTTATTATAAATAATAATTTCTGAAAATTAGAGTTTAAACCAATCAGTTCTAACTTTGGTCAAAATGTGTATATATCTTCATAAAAAAATTGTATATACTGTTTTAGCAGTCGTGCATCTCTATCAAAATTTAAATATGCTATGATCAATCCCACTTAATTTTCTATATCAATAAGAACAAAATATCATAAAAAAATTTAAAAGATGCAAACATGAAAGATTAGTTTAGGATGCATGTCAAATCAACCCACCAACATAAAAAAATTCCGTAATAAGAAAAAATATCGAACACATTATTATTTCGTTGGTTAGATATTAAAATATGACAATTGAAACAAATTGGTCAAATAATATTTTTAGAACTTTGAATAATTAATAATTGATTGGTTCCAATTTATTATTTTTTATTAATTTAATAAACAAAGGATTTTAACAAACATATTTATGTTTCTAACAATTTAATATTTTAATAAATATTTTTTAGGATATGATATCAAATCATATATTTCAATTTATATTTAATTATTACTATTTCTGATGTGATTGAGTTCTTGGAATCCAACTCAACTAGACTTTCTATTAAAAAAAAGTAACAATATTTGTTTACTTTTCATTTCATTTTTCAAATAATGGTTGAGGCAATTAACATTGGTGTTGTATATCTTTGTCCATTCTTGCTATAAATTTTTTACTACTTTTCATTCCAATTTTTTCAAATATTTTTCACTTCAACCAAATGTTAAAAACAATGATTCAATTATAATTATAAATTATTATTTGCATAGTTTTCATTCAAAGAATTTCACTTGAAGTGAGTCTTGTACATTAAAAAAAAGCCAAAGTGATTAAATAAACATTAACATTCGTTGAATTGGTATAAGTACAATTTAAAAAATCAACATATAAATCTATCAATTTATATATATATATATATATATTTATATACAAAAAAGTGGATTTAAATTTAAATATTATAAAAAATCTGTTATGGTTGTTTTGATCTGATGTGATATGATAATTTAGATTTAGTATCTACGAAAATACATTCATTAATATCTAATATTGCTAATTTATCAAAATGTCACGTAAAGTATTATATGAATACTAAATGAATAATACTTCTTATTATATTTTATTATAGTATATTGATTGATTATTATCAAAATAAAATATAATATTTATAATAAATCGTACTACCAGTACCAGATGCTACCCAAAACTGTGAGTCCACCACCTGCTAATGCCAGAGCCAATTGCTAGCGCTAACGACCATATGTCTGATATCTGACAAGTTCTGGTAAAACTGCCATCTTGTACAACGACCGCTTTAAAGCTGTTTAGGTGAGGGTGAGGCGAGTGGGAAGAACATAGTAAGTATCACCCTGTAATACAAGCAAATAGATAAAAAGACGCTTTTATGATTTTACTGACATATCTCAAGCCATCTCCCAAACAGCCTGCAGATATGGAAATCAGCCTTTACTTTCTTAAAAATGAAAATAAATGTATTGATCACTTAAAACGTTATATAATAATATTACATGCAAACCTAAGATTCTTGACTCTACCTAACCAGCTCCTAATTCCTAGTTTCCTGATCTAAGCGAAGTCTTTATCTCATACCACATACAAAACAACGAATCCAAAGCATCTTCGTCGAAAGTTTGGCAATCTTCTATTCGCGAGATAGACATTAACGTCTTCAACCACACTTCCTGAAGAGTTGAGAACTCCAATCTCTGTTCACTTGACCAAAAACTTCTTCCAATTGATCTTTTCATCTGTTGGCTAGCCTTTGATGCAACGTTTACTACCTTTTCTGGGATCCCAGCCATGAGAGCCACCTGTAATCCATAGCTCTCTGGACAAGCTCCAGAGGCAAGCCGATACAGGAAGACTAGCTCCTTTCGCCATTTGGAATTGCCATCGGATTGTGACTCAAAAGCACAGGCCATGTGCTGCAGTGTAACATGTGGATGAGAGGCAAACTCTTTCGTGAGGGGATGGTAGTGTGTGGCAAATAGTAATCGACAATTGACCTTTTCAATCAGATGGCGGAATACCTGGACAAGAATATTGATTCACTATTGAGTCACGACAAGAACAATAAGATCTTAAAGCAGGCCTGAGGCTTAACAAGCAAACATAGAACAGCAACACTTCAAGAATTGAACCCAAGATATCAGCAAAAGAAAAAGGCAAGTAGTTATAAGCAGCATCTTACTGAATATGCTATTGCATAGCCATCGAAGGTGCTAGTTCCCCGGCCCAATTCGTCAAGAATGACCAGAGAATCTTGAGTTGCATTCTGAAGAACTGATGCAGTTTCTGTGCACTCAATAAAGAAGGTACCTGCAAACAAAAGTGAACATTGTTATTAGCAATCCTCTAAGTCGAGAGACAAACAGTGGCTGTGCATATGCCAGCTTCTAGCCAGATTTCAAGAATTCCCAAGTCACGAATGGTTCAATTCATATAGGAATCAAACTCACATAACTTTGTTGTGTTTAGGAAGCCAGTACCCTCGTATATATCATCTACAAGCATGCCATGCAATCATATCTATGTCTGCCCTTATGTTCGTGAGCATGTCATGACAATTTAATCATAAAAGTTTATAGTTTCACCCGCTGGTATATACATTGGACTCTTCACGATCATTTTTAATGGGTTAAATACACAAATCAATCTTTTATTTTGTTAAAATTACATAAGCATCTCTTTTATTTTCAAAATATACACTCTAGTCTAATCTTAAATTTTTGGAACAAATACCCTCGCATTCTAGTTTTAAAAAAAGATATAAGTATTTAGGATAATGAAATATATTTTAGTTAAAATTTAAATTGAACTAAAGTGTAATACAAGCTTTTTACTTAAGAAGAGATCTGAGGATATCAAAATAGATAAAATGTACATGTAATTTCAATAAAATTCAAGAAAGTCTCCAATCTCCATAGTCTACATTTTATATTTTAGATTATGCTCGAGAAAGCATTGAAGTTTGTTCCTTTCGATGTTAAACTCTTCAAGTTATATTCACAAGTTTTCAACATTATATATGCGGCGATAGCAAGTCCTATCTCAACTAGCAAGCCACCTATGCATGAAAATCACAAGGGTATTCCCCTAGATATGGCCCGTTCAGTTCTGCTACTCCAATAACGCTACCAGTTAATTATTGTTTGGTGTTCTGTTCCGAAAGCGAATGTTAAGTGTTAGAAATATCGGGGCCTAGAGCATGTTGAGCAAATTTTCACTGCAATAACGTAATTAGAAATTGCAAAATAGCAATAATCACTTTATTGATAAAGCACACTTTTTTTTTTCCTAAAGAGTACATACTCTCGCCAGTCATGATTCTATCAGTGGCTCCAAGCCGTGTGAAGATGATATCCACAACTGAGAGATCGCAACTTTCACAAGGCACGTAACAGCCTAGCTGCAAAGACATCAGAGATATGCCTACCGTGAAAAAGGAAACTGACTGGACATCATAACAAGGCTGACAGTAAAAAATGGTAAATGAAGGAAATGTAAAATAGTGGGCTTGATTATACCAAATTAACAACCCAAAATCTGTTAAAAGGCTATGACCGTATTGTTTACAATTTTGTGTAATATTTTCAACTTCCATCAGGGGAAAAGTATATTAAATTTCCGTACTTCATATCCATCACTTGGATAAAGTGAGATTAGCATGATCTCCATAAGATCCATGATGCCTAATTTAATTAAGAGGATAAAGTGAGGGGGAACCTGGGCCATAATAACAGCTAGACAGGTGGCACGCAGAAGTGTTGATTTTCCACCCATGTTTGGTCCAGTCAGCAGCAATGTACGAGGCTGATGGAAATCTGTATTCTCACCAAGATTTATGTCATTGGGGACAGGAAAACTTCCATGCTCTCCCAAAGCAAATGGATGCCATAGCCCCTTCATTTTAAGCACAGGTCCTACACAATCTTGATTGGTACTTTTTGATGACGACACTATGACAGGCCTACACATGGTTCCACATGACATGCTGGAAATGACTGCAAAAGATCTTAATACATCGATGCAATTGATGGCATGAACAACTTCAAACCATTCAACTGCTTTCTCCATAAATAATTCAGTAAGTATAGAAAGTATTTCAGCATCTGCATCTGTTACCTCATGATTCTGGCACCAAATATAAAGACCAGACATTTACACGTTAGCAGAACATTCTTCACCATATATAAATAGCCCTAAAGAACATGAATAACTGCAGGATATAACATTAATTAAAATCCCCATTGTGTGACATCCACTGACTCAGTTGCCAATTGCACGCTTAAGAGACAAAACAGTTCAATTATTAAATCAAAGTGTATGAAGATATATGTGGAGAAAGCTCCTGTCTGTGCCAATTGATATTGAATGAGGAAGAAAAATACCTGGTAATTTGGGAAGTCACTGTCTACAGCAGCTTCAAACTGAGTGAGAAATTGATCAAGCCCAGAACTACCAGTCAGAACTGGAAGTTTAAAAACTTTGGTAAAGGATGACATTAGAGGTCCCTCTTTCTGTAGAAGCAATAATAAACTCAAACCAGTTCGAAGGCCTTTCACAAGTGACCCAAATACTTTCACCTGTAACACATCAAATTCATTAGACAGTACTAAATAACAGATAAACAATACAGATCTATATTACGGACATTCAACTTATTATACATTATGGACTGAAAATCAAGGTAGCCAAAATTAAAATTAGATCTTCCCAACACACCAATAGGTTTACTTTAAAACATCATAAAGAAACAGAAAGAGACATCTGCCATAAAGATATGAGACCATAGAAGCAAGGGGGAAGAGGGGCGGTGTGGTGCAGGTGGAGACAAATCTTATCTTAATATAGCAATGATGTCTAAGATAATATTATTCAAACGAAGGGGCAAAGAGGGGTAGCCTAACATGTGAGTGAAGAAAAGTCCTTCGGACTTCAGAGTAAGAAATAACAAACAAAACACAGCAGCAGAACTGACCCTCTGCTTCAATACTTTCAGGCGAAACAGCGGCAGTAAGAGGGGACTAGATGACTGGAGGGTAATCTTGATTCGCCCAAGCAATCGTTCCAAATCTGGTAGCTTTTGAAGATGTTGAGCAATGAGCGACACAATCTCAGGGCGTGACAATAGACCATCAACCACATCTAGCCTGTTATTTATTCCATCAACATCTTTTAGAGGATGGCAGATCCAATTCCTTAGAACTCGCTTTCCAGATGAGGTTACACAACTATCAAGATATTTGTATAATGTACCTGAAGCTCAAGTAGAATAAATTTTAGCATTACATACTGAGTTGCTAAAAAAAATATCAATATTTTAGTTCTCCTTAAGAAGAGAAATGCTAGGACTTGCCTAATTGACCACCATCAGCATTATTACTGAAGATCTCAAGGTTGACCAATGTCTGTCCATCCATTTTGAGGCAGCCCCTGTAAACTTGGTATGGATATATATCCCCATTCTGTAGGACGTCTGCTAACTGAAAGAAAAGTAAAACCGATTCATCATTATACACAAAATATCTGTAGATTCCTTCAGTAACATGTCTCTAAATGGGCATAGTATAAAGCATACCATCAATCTAGCGAGATGATTAATCAGTCCACCAAGAGCACACATGGTGGTTTCAGGATGAAGCACTTTGTTTAGTGCATGATCCAGTGAATTAGATGACCCCTTAAAGTATCCATTTAAGCAAACTAAATCGGTAACTTCAGAGGTTCTTAAGTCAGTCAGTGACTGCACTGGAGTCAATTGAAGTGTTGTGGAACCTGCAAGAGAAATAAAACCTATTAACAACAAGCAATTGATAATTTTTATAATTTATAAACAAAGTTAGCATCGTGACAAGCATTGTATACCTAAAAAATGGGTATAATGCTAAAAACACTTTGCTCCATATATATATAGAGGCATCCTATGGAAAAGCTTCATGGAATCATCTAAAAAACTTTACTATTAGGAAGCCAAGTAATGAATCATATTAACGTCCCCAAGGCATTCCTTACACTAAAGCCCTTTGAGCTTAATGGGTGGAAAAAAGAGTTCTGTTGAAATTTTTATTTCAATTTAAAAGGTAAATGTCAATGATAGGATTCTCAATTACTTAGTCAAATAGTTTTGGATACTAGCAACTATTCCAAAGAACCAACTATATGAAAAGCTTAAGCCATTAAGAACCAGCCTAGTAATGAGTCATATTAGAATCTGTAACATTTAGTACAAGCATTGACTTTGTAGGTTGTCCAGAAAGTACACATCTCTGAACCTGAGTTCAAGACTGGAACATCAAAACCATTGGTCAACTCAAAAGTAAAAGCACAGCTAATTGTAGCTAGAAATAATGTATTCTCATTGACAAAAGCAAAACACTTTTGTTATAAGAAAAATCATGCATAGATCATTCTTCCAAGCCAAGTTGCATTATATATCACATACAACTTCCAAGGAATGCAAAGAATTGAAACAAACCCATTTAAAAATTCCATTTTTGTATAACTGAAAATGCTTTTGATATCTTGTTATTGCATCTCTAAACAGACTAAACCATCAACGTCAAAGAACATGTCTCACCATTTAATGAATATTTTTTAAGTGCTTTCTGAGCTTCTTTGGACAACCCTGCAACAAATCATGTTTCAACGTTAAATCACAGTTACTTCAATTTTGAGTCAAAGCCAGTTAAGCCTTGTGAGGAAGGGAATAAAACTGTTCACCTCTGCTTTCATATATAACTTCCTTGGGTGACACCTAAAATCCAACTCACAAAAAAATTAGCTAGTTATACAAGATTAAAGCTGTTCACTGAAATTTAGTAGGAAGAATAGGAAGAGGAAGAATATACTTGCAACAATAAAGCCCCTAAAGCAGAACATGAAGCATCATCATCAATAGAACCAACCCAAAACTTAAGTGCAGCACAATCAACAAAAGCAAAGCCAAACACAATTGAACCATTATTCAGGTTGTTCCCCTGCAAAAAAAGAAAATTCAGTGCAACAAAATGTCAGTAACTTGCAACATTCACAAGATAATTTTCCTGGAGGGGACAAACAACTTAGAAACATATGAGGACAAGTCACTAAAAGAAAATTATATACTAGGTTCATAAATTTGTACTTAGGCAAGACTAGAACAAAGCACAAGTTCAATGTCCATAGACTATGGAGAAAAGAAAAAAACAGAAAAGAATTTATCAAGTTGTCATTTGATGCCTTGGTGGGCACAAAAGTAGAATGTAAAACCCTCCCCAAAAACTAGCTATGAATATGGGAGAACCAACCTATTTAAATAATCCCATAGAGCATCCTAGACTAATCAATGTAAGACTTAGACATCCCATACAACTTTAGTCTCAATCAATTAGCCCCCCTTGGAGAGCCGAAGTCATGGTAGCTACACTTTGTGACAATCTACTTACCATTTGATTGGCATATGGAAAACTTCACCCCCCCAACCCCCCGGGGGGCTTTGGGCTCCAAAAAGCTAGTTATTGTGATAAGAAAACCAACTAAATTAAATATCCCACAAAGCACCCTGTATAACTGAATGTGGAACTTAATACCCTAGTCTCCATCATCTCTTTTGTTGAATTTTGCACATTTTTTAAATGTCCTTCTTTCTAACATCAATGCTGAAAGTGTCCAATAATATGAGTGAACATAAGTCTTTAGTGCCTGAAAAAAAAAATTTCAAGCTAGGCTTCAATTTCTGAAGCATGTAAACAAAAGCCGAACAAATTATTTTACTTTAATTCCAAATATGTCAGATGTAAGAAACAAGCATTTATGGAGAAACATACAGAATTGAAGGTCAAACACACAAGATAAGTAAACAAGTAAAAATGAAATAAATATTGCATTACAAATATAAGTAATCTGGAAACTGCATAAAAACAAGAAATCAGCAGCAGTGGGAACCTCTTTTATTGCAAGAAGATGAACAGCATCAGGGCCAATATTGTTATCCACCATGGTTGATGAAGTGACAACCTGAACTAATTTTCTAGCAATAACCTACAACAAAATAGTGAGTCATACCATGCAAAAAGAAATCCAAGTCCAAGCAATCACATAGGAAAGCTTAATGAATCAAAAGCATCAAGGATACATTATAACATAAAGTCAGATCTGATTTCAGCACCGAGAATTTAAATCAATGGAATAGAAACAATTTTCAAATGGTAACAGCAGGTTCACCTGCAACTGCTTTAGTTGAATAAATTCACACATGAGAGCTTCAGAATTTAAGATGAATAAATACAGACCTGACATAATGATAGTAGAAAGAGAAATAGAAGAAGAGTAAGAGACTAAGAGACTAAGAAAACATCAAAGTGTCATTCATCATGTCATAGGGAGTTGGCGATTACAGGTTATATAGGTTAGTCTGTTGAGGAATTAACAAACTAGCCTCTGAATAGAACCAAAATTGGCTTTAAACTAACATTTTGTTATTTCCCATGCATACTTTTTCATCCTAGCACATAATCTCCAAAAGTCATAAGCATACAGTAAAAATAAAATGAAGCATTTTATTGAAGCACAATTATCACACACAACTAGTTTATGAAAAATTTGCATGAACTTATGAAGACAATACAATTACAAGTAAAGCAAAACTCACAGAGTTAGCGCCTTTGGCTTTTGCTTCTTCAGATGTCTCCAATTGCTCCACTCTTCCAACCTTATATCTTCACATTGGGGAAAGAACAAGTAGAGTGAGTCTACAACAGACAAACTAGGGAATAGAAATCTAAAGTGATTGTCAAGATTAGATTTGTGTAGTACAACCTATCTGGAATTAGGTGTATTAACAAGTGGTAGCCATAGAGTGATATTCATATATATATATATATATATATAGCCTCTATTGAGTCGAAGTTAAAAATCCTCATATTACTTTATTAACTAACTGTATTTGCATAAGATACAGCTTTATATTATCCCAATGGCATTACACAGCAGCAATAAACAAAGATCTGGGCAAGAAAATTCCCACTCCATCCTTACCCACGGGCTACCAATTTCTGAACAGCGTCATCAATCCCACTTTCAGAGATACCAACCTGAGGAAACAAATAGAAATCACTTGCTTTCAGCGATGGACAAATAACCGAAAGGGCCAAGAGAAAAGCAATCATTAAATTAAAACCACCTGCCGACATTTTCCTACGCCACTAAATGTCATTTTCCAGTCAAGTTCCTTGTGGCCAATTTCAGCATCCATTTCATAAAGCTCATAAAATTTTCCCTGCAGATGACCATAATTTAAGGCAGAATATAATTTCAAAGAACGAATTAAGTATCAGAACAAAAAACTTCATGGAGAATAGGCTTTTATATGCTGATATTCAAAGTACTGAATTGACTAACCACTTTGAAGAATAGCACAACATCCATGTATTTACATTTGACACTCCAATACTGCTTCTGAGATGCTGACATTTTTTTCAGAACTTCTGGAGGTATATAAAGTGTTGTCCTGTCATATAGAGGATCATCACGCCTTCTTCCATTAGCATCTCTGATACGAGATGGATCCAGCCACTCAAACTTGCTAACTATATCTACTTCCTTCTTTGTCATGTTCAGGGATGTTAAATCCTCAAGAAATTTGACTCTTTTGCTAGAATCTAGCAAGGAACTAAACTTGGAACCATCCTCTCGACATCGCTTTGCACGAGAGGCAATAGGCTGCATCCCAGGCGTTTCTGGTCTAGGAATATCATCATTAACCTCAACAGGGATGATGTCTTCCTGATCAGCCTGCATGGAAAGTGCAACATTATCCTTTGTGGTGGTTTGAAAAGCTGCTTCTTGTTTGGACTGCTCTTTAAGGTCTGTACTTGTACATCTTCCAGATGTTGGTGAAGATTTATGCGATATGTCACTGGATGACCGGCTTCTGAACATTTTTCACGTGACAGTTTAACATAGTGTGGCAAAACAAATACAATATGACGCCAAAGTATAACAATCATCAATACTCAATTTATATAACAAAATCTATAACACTTCGCATTATTGCATTATTCAGTGACCATGAATAATATAGCTCATTAACTCATTACTGAGACTACATGCAATGTGTAGGGAGATGTGTCTCAAACGTGCTTAAAAATGAAATTCAATATTTGAAAATCCATTACTGTGCTTTAATTTAATCTACGTTATGACATCAACTTATTGAAGTGTCAGCAACAAGTGGTCATTGTCAACATTGACTTTTCATAAATTTTGAATAACCGAAGAAAGTGTCATTTCCATAAAATCATCCTCGAAGAAGGATAGGACATTGATGTCTCCTTTTTGATACTAACAAAGATCAAAGTTATAGAATAAATCTTCTCAATCTCATGATTACCATTTTTTTATGAAATGAATAAAATAGGAATGCAAATTGACTTTCAAGTTACCAAAAACTTGTCCAAATATTTCTGCTTCGCTGGCGATAGTATGCACCGCAAAAAAAAAAAAAATGAGACGATAAACAAGGATCAAATTTGTTCCACGAAAGAAAACCCTACCGGAAAAGATTTCAAGGTAAAAACACAATATAAATACCTCGAAGTAGCTTTTCCGCCATCATCGGCTCTTACAAATTTATGCATAATTCTTGAAAACGGGGAAGCGCCATTGTTTTTCTCATTTGAAGAGGAACTGGAAGGGAAAACCGGACGTGGCACCTTCTCGGGTGGCGTGTCAGTTCCCCTGACTTCTGCAGATGAATCATCAGCAGTAAGTGACGCCGGTTGATTGAAGGCAGTCGGAACACCGTGCTTTTCTTCCTTGACCGACAAATTGGGAGTTCCTCGATCGCCGCACAAGTGTCCGGGGCCGGAGTAGTGGTTTGCCGATGAAGATTTTTGGAAGAAGGAAAGTAACGACCTCTGGCGATTCATCTTCGATGAGCAAGAGAGAAACAGAGTGCCCACGACGAATAAAGAGGAAGAAATTGTAATCTGAGAAATTTTGGCGCCAAGAAGATTAGCGCGCTAAACCAGCTGAATGGAAAATTAGTCAGCTAGCTTCGCTCCCCCCTTCTCTCGTCACATTCGGCTTTTTTTTTTTTTTTTGATAATATCTTCACATTCAGCTTTGAAATGAAAAGTAACCAAATGAATTCAATTAAATCAAACAGATTAAATTATTAAATTTTAAATTCAAATGAATGGAATAGAATCGGGTAAAAAAAAAAGTAAATACAATTGCAAACTGCTTCTTTAAATGTTATTTTTTGGCCAGATGCTATTCAGCTCTTTTTTTTTTATTTGGTTTGCTTTTTTTAATTTATCCCGATGATAAAAATAACACAGTCTTAAAAAAATCTTATAGAACTTGGGCCCAAAAAAATGTTATGGAACATAGTCCTGGGTTGGGGTGGTTCCTACATATTTTCTGTGTATTAATTTAAGAATTGTAAATTGAAAAAAAAAATTATTAATAAAAGAGTTTTATACTCATACTCATTTGTTTGAACTTGACAAAAAAAATGACTTTCAAATTGTGTTTAAAAAGCGATTTATTGTGTTTAAAAAAATGTGATTTATTGTTTATATATTTTACTTACAAAATGTTGCATTTAGTTATAATGATAAAAAGCATTTTCTTACTTTTAAAAGTGAAATGTAGTTACTCAAAAGCTATTTAAAATAATTCTTAAAATAATAAAAAAATTATTATGAAAATTTTGGATGTCCATATAAAATATTTTTTACATAGGACTGAATCATCACTAAGTTATGTTTTTAATTTATCTTATTTAATTAATTATTATCCTCTCTCGGGTTAAGGCACATTCTAGTGTTATGGCCTATTATCTCTTATATAAATACTCTTTTGTACTATTAGCTTCTCATATTTCCCTCTCTCTCAATTTCTCTCTGTATTCTTTATTTCATTCTTTCTATTATCTATTTTATTTTATAACACGTATCAGCACGACTTTACTTAGATCTGAGGTATGTTTTCTTTACTTGTTATATATGATATCTATTATCAAGTTCTTTACCTTCTCCTTCTTGTTTTTCTAAAATAATTATTTGTAGTAACTTTAAGTTAATTAATTTTTTTTAGTAATGAAAAGTTATGTCGAATCTCAAAATATGGGACAATTTAATTGAGATGTCACATCCACAAGGATAGGTATAATTTAATTCTTCTATTAATTGGATCTTAAAGTTATCTTCATAAAATATAAAGTGAATCCTAAAGATGTTCATATAGAGTATAAAGTAGATCATGAAGTTATCTATACTGAAATTATTAACATGGAATATAAAGTAGATTCTGAAGTTATCTGCACTCAAACTTATTCAACTGAAATGCCACATTTAGAAGCATAAGGCACAATTTAATTTCTTTACAAAATAAATCTTAAAATAATTTACATAAAATATAAAGTAAATCATGAAATTATTTAATGCATAGTGAATCTTGAATATATTGAAACTTATTAAGTTTTAGAGATATTCATAGAAATAGATATTATATTGAGATAACAAATTAAGAAAATACTAAGTATCTTTATATTACAAGAATTATTTCAAATGAAAAATGTGTATAGAAAAGATTACCTACATTTTCGTGCAATTCGTACTACACGTATATTAATACAATTGAATCATATGTCATTGTAAATCAGAAGTTTACAAATCACAATATGTTTGGCATGATCAGTTGAGCCATCCCGAATCAATTATGATACGAAAATTAATTAAAAATTTGTATAAACTTGAATTGAAAAGCCAATAGATTATTCAATCTAATAGTTTTTCATATACCATTTATTCTTAAGGGCAATTGATTATTCAATTATCACCAACAAAAAATTGGGTGTATTAATAATCTTTGAGGAATGTATATAAAGCAATATTTGCAGGTCAATCCGCCACCATATGGACCATTTTGATATTTTCTAATTTTAATTGATGTATGAACTAAATTGTCACATTGTTGTTTATTGTCAACTAGCAACCATGTGTTTGTGAAATTGTTTACTCAATTAATCCAATTTTTAACAGCACATTTTCCTAAATTTTTAATTAGGAAAATATGTCTTAACAATATTGGTGAGTTTACATCTTAAACTTTCAATAGTTAATGTACTTCTATTAAGATTGAGATTAAACATCCAATAACATATATTTATAGACAAAATAGACTTGCAGAATTATGTATCAAACATTTAAAATTCATTGCAAGTATATTACTTAATTCATTGCAAGTATATTACTTATGATATCAAAATACTCAATCTCCACTTTGGGTATGTAATCCTACATGTTGTAGTATTGATTCGCATCAAGCCAATAAACTATCATAAATACTCCTATTTTACAAATGGTTTTTTGTCAAAAATTTAATATTTCCTATCTAAGAATTTTTTTGGTGTGCAATTTGTGTTCCAATTGCTTCACCAAAATGCACTAAGATGGGGTCTCAAATAAAGTTAAGAATGGATATGAATCTCCATTTATAGATATTTTGAACTATCAACGGGAGATTTATCTATGACATGATTTGCATATTGTCATTTTGATAAATTAGTTTTTCCAACATTGAGGGGAGAGAATAGACAATTGGAAAATGAAAATAGTTATAATGAATTATCATTATCCTATCTCGATCCTCATATAAAATAATGTAAATAAGAATTTCAAAAAATAATTCAATTGCAAAGTTTAGCAAATCAATTGTTAGACACATTTACTGACCCAAAAGGAATGACTATATTATACATACAAATTGCTAATACTCTAGTAAGAATTAATTTTTCTATTGAACAATCAAAGTCTAAAGCACATATGAAGCGTGGTAAACTCATCAATTTCAAAGATAAGAATCCTCAAAAAGAAAATGTGCTAAAAATAAAGATAACTCAATCGAGTGCCTAAAGATAACTCCAGAAAAGTTCTCAGATATAATTGATATATGCACTGTACTCTTTTTCCGTAATCATAATTTTTCCCATTGAGTTTTCCTGATAAGGTTTTTAATATGACAATATTTGTTGGCGTATATAAAGAATAATATATTCTTTTTGTTCATTAGATTTTTGTCTCACAGGATTTTTTCTAATAAACTTTTTAATAAGATACATTTTTTGATAATGGACATTCAAAAGAGGGTGTTATAAAAATTTTGAACGTCTATATAAAATATTCTTTACCTAGGGCTCAATTATATTTTCTATTTATTTTGTTTAATTAATTATTATTATATCAAGAGTTAAGACCTACTCTAATATTAGGGCTTATTATCTTTAGCATAAATATCACATTGATGACTGAATAATAATCACTCACTAATGACTTTTCATATTTCCTTAATTTTCAACTTTTATTGTTTTATAAATAGAACATAAACTAGAAAAACACTGCAAAGCCAATAAGGTAGGAAGTACATCGTCTCGCTCTTATCTCTATCCAGAGCCTCTCAAATCTCCATCGACGGTGCATCGAACCTGATCAAACGCGGTTGTTGTTGTAAGCCCAATTTCGCGAGACCATTCGCCACATTATTTGTATCTCTCGAGTATGTGGAGATAGTAACAGACCATTCCTGTTGCCACAAGCTTTGAATTTTAACTTCTATCTATGGTCTCTGCTTCATTATTTCTATATTCTATTTTATTCTATAACAAAAATTATTTTTTAAGATTCTTATTATTTTTAAAATCTTAAACAAGCATCCTATAATTTCTTAAAAATACTTTTCAAAAATGATTTTTCATAAAAAATTAAATAAATAAGTAAACAATTTGAAAATTACTTTTTTCAAAGGTAAACAAACTTACCTTTATTTAAATTAATTGGGGTTTGAATGTTTGATGTTGATTCTAGAAATAATGAAAAATGTTATTCTCTCCATTCATTTTTATAAGATACAAATATAATGGTTTTATCCCTAAATATAAGTTAGATATTTGGGCTGTATGGTGCATTTATTTGTTAATTTTATTCTTGACATTAAACCCTTTTTTCCCAAAGTTATGGCACACCATTCATTACATGATAAATATTTTGAATTTTAAATAGGGACATTTTAAAAAACTACTTTAAAATTATGATAAATTTAATATTTCAATAATAGTTCTTAATCTATATGATTTAGTTATTTGAATCTTATAAATAAAAATGGACAGAGTATATAACAATAAATCATATTACTTATAATAACCTTAATAAAATGTGAATAAAATAAAAATACAAATATATATATAATAAAATAATTTATAAGAAATTTAAAAAAATAATTTTTTTTACAATAAATATATCATTTAGACAAGAATATTTTGTCTTAATTTGAGGACTCATAACTTTCGACATGTAGGGTCTGTTTGATGGTGTTTTCTATTTTCTGTTCTTAAAAATAGTTTTGTAAAATTATTTTCAAGAAACTGTTTTAAAAACAAGAAAATAAAAAAATCTGTTTAAATAATTGTTCTCAAAATCATAACTAGTGAGTAATAGATGAGTTATTCAAAATTTATAACTTTACCATTAATGAGGTGGAGGTTTCTCATCTTTTCTTATATTTTTCAGAACAAAAATTATAAAACACCTAAAAAATATTCTAAATTTTTTATATAAAATTATTTTCTATTTTTTAAAATAATTTTTAGAAAACAGATTTATTAGATAAGTTTTACGAGTTTTCTATTACAATAAAAAAAAAACTGTTCTGTAATGAGCGTCTTCATCGCTGTCCAAATGCTTTATTTGATGAGATTACCAGGACCCCATGAAAAATGGTACGGCCTCGAACTTTCCAGAGAAAATCTGGATTAAAAATATCAAATCCTCCCAATAGAACGTTCCTGATCCACATCACCTATATAATCCCCTCCCTTTCAAAACCTTGCAAATTCGTTCCGTTTCATTTCCCTCTCTCATTAGGTATCTCTCTTTCCTACCTTGTTCTGGATTATGATACTTCTCTGCGAAGATGCCGAGCTGATCAACGGGGACCATTACCCAGGACTGGGAACCGGTGGTCCTCCACAAGGACAAACCCAAGGCCCAGGACCCGCGCAACCCGAAGGCGGTGAATCAAGCACTGCGATCCGGAGCCGAGGTCCAGACGATCAAGAAGTTCGATGCAGGCTCCAATAAGAAAAATGCTCCGGTCGTCAACGCTAGGTCCTGACGATCAAGAAGGTACCGACGGAGGTGAGATCAGCCATCCAGAAGGCTAGACTGGAGAAGAAGATGAGCCAAGCGGAGCTTGCGAAGCAGATTAATGAGCGGCCACAGGTGGTACAGGTATACGAGAACGGGAAAGCGGTGTCGACTCAGGCCATCCTAGCGAAGATGGAGAGAGTTCTGGGCGTGAAACTCAGAGGAAAGATAGTCGGCAAATGAGGATTGAGGCTTCGAATTGAAAGACTCGCAGGGTGATCGGTCACCATTTAGCGTTGTTTAGTTGATTTGGATGGACAGATGGTGAACAGAGAAATTCAAGATTATAATGATCAACAACTAATGAAATGTTATGTTGGAACAAATTGTGTGAAACCGGGAGAATCTAGTTTGCTTATACTGAAATCTCTGTATAGACATGATAAGTTCATCCTTGAATGGCTTTATTGTCCCCTTTTTTTTGGTACACTTTATTATCCTCTTGTTGAGTGATAATGACATCTTCAAACTAATACTGTATGGTTCTAAACTGATTCAATCCCGTCGAGCTTTATGGAGACAAATTCAGAGCCAAGGGGAATTGTAAATAGGGGTGACAACAGATTTAGTTTGGAGGTACTTGTGAAGACCTTCCATTCCGAACTCCCTTCCAAAACCGCTCATCTTGTAGCCTCCATAAGGACAGTCAAGGCTAAATATAAGGTAGCAGTTGATCCAAATGGTCCCTGCCCTGATCGACCTTGATACTGTGTTTGCTGTGTCCAAGTTCTTCGTCACAATGCCTGCTGCTAGGCCATATCTGGTATTGTTAGCCCTCCTGATCGCTTCCTCAACGGTCCTGTGTGGATTATATTAGAGCCGGATTAACTAATAGGGCAAACAAATTAGTTACGGAGCGAAAACAATGGCATAAGAGTTAACATTGTTAAATTGTTTGGTTGTTTAACTATTTTGACGGAGAGATGATTATTATTATTATATCTATATCTTTGCTTTTTTTTTAATAAGAAAAGTATTTTATAAATGGAAAGAGAAAATATGAGTAATGAAAGGACAATTATTAAGCCTTAATTTATTCAGCTTAGTTTATTTCTATAAATGAAAAAAATTATGTTTAAAATTAAGATTTGCCCTCAAGTAATTCTGTATTTTTTTTTTTCCTCGAGGGTATGATTCCACGCTAACAACAACACCTGGATAGGTTCTGTTCAAGAAGTTAAACTACTTCAACAAGCATTATTTGTCTTCTCCCAAAAAAAAAAAAAACTAGGCTTTAAAGATTTAATTAGACAGGTGAGTATGCATAAAACTAGGAACTTACTTGAACTTCATGAGTGACATGACAGGTCCGAAGATTTCGTCTTGTGCAATGAGCATGTCCTCCTAAACAGGTTTTCACATGGAATAGCGAAATGAGAAAAGAACGTTAACTGATTCAAAATGCCGATACACTGAATTTGATGTTCATGTAATGTTTGAATTTAGTAAAATTACATTGACATTGGCGAAAATTGTTGGCTCGACGTAGTAACCTTTGTTGCCCAATGGCTTACCCCCCGTCAAAAGGGTGGCTCCTTCTCTCTTTCCATGTTCAATATATGAAAGAACTTTCTCAAATTGTTTCTTGTCAACCTGCAGCAGAAAATTATAAGCACTCTAATGGAAAATATAAAAATACCATTAAATAGTTCTTTTATGCTCTGAGAAAAAAAGAATGTTATTCCCAATTACCTGGGGCCCTTGTTGAACTTTGGGATCAAAAGGGTCCCCAACTACCCAAGCTTTTGCCTTTTCCACCAATTTTTTCTCAAATTCATCGTAAATCCCTTCCTGAACGTATACACGAGAACCAGCAACACAGATTTCTCCCTGAATCAAGAAAACAAATTGGTACCAGAAGTATGATTTCTTGTGGCTCAAAAGGAGTTAATGAGAGGGGTTAGTGAAGAAAAGCAGTTTCTTTCACCTTGTTGAGCATGATGCCCACGAGTGCGAGGTCTGCAGCTTTGTCTACTTGAGCATCATCAAATATTATGAGTGGTGACTTGCCTCCTAATTCAAGTGAAACTGGTTTCAAATTACTAATTGCTGCAGCTTTCATGACTCCACGCCCTACTTCTGTAGAACCAGTAAAACTGACCTACACAGACAAACTCAAGGCCGATTTAGCACCTAGCTCTCAAGTATAAAAGTGAGCAAAAGTTTCAGCTACACTCAATTTGTTAAGTTTGTCAATTATGAACAAACTGTGTGTCAAGTAGAACTTTTAAATGTTAGTTATTTACATGTGAAGTTAAAAAAGAGAGATAGAAAGGAATCAAATAGTGAATCTTACTTTTGACAGATAGGTCTCACAAAAGTGGGTTCACCATTCACTTTCGCTTTAGGATTCTCTTCAGGCATGGGACCATGAGTGGAGAGAACCAAACCAATGTCCCTTTCTCTTTCCTCTCAAAGGTCTTAGCGCATGAAGAGAAACGCTACACTTGCCTTTCCTTTTTATCTCTACCTAAGTTAGTTTAGGAGATCACAATCAGAATCAGTCTAGATCTAGACATACACATTACCGCATCAATGTCCATGTGTGAGCTAATTGCGGCACCAGCAGTAGGGCCATATCCAGGCACAACATTGAGCACTCCATCTGGGATTCCAGCCTTTACAAGATGACAAACAAGAAAAAGTTAAGCTTGAAATACAAGAGATATTCTTTAGTAGACTTAGTCTATTAAAAGAAAAGGAAAAATACACACACACACCTGTTTGGCAAGGTGGGCAAAGAACAAAGCAGAGAGAGGGGTTTGCTCAGCAGGCTTGAGGACCATAGTGCAGCCAGCAGCTAAGGAAGGGCTGACCTTGGAGAAGAACATGAAGGTAGGGAAGTTCCATGGAATAATGTGTCCAACCACACCTATGGGTTCAAGCAGTGTGTAAGCTTGGAACTCTCTGGACATTTTAAGTGTCTCTCCATGAATCTTATCAGCAGCACCAGCATAGTATCTCAGGGCAGCCGCTGCTTGGGGGACCTCAGCTGCCTTGCACCAATGGTATAGTTTCCCACAATCAATGGCATCTAATGCTGCTATTTCTTCCTTGTTCTCTTCGACTAGATCTGCCCATTTCATCATTATTTTTGCTCTTTCCTGATTTATCATCATTTATTTTTTTAGTCATAAAAATATACTGGTTTAACATCAGCTAAATCTAAAATATAATTAAATTAGATAGAAATAAAAGGAGGACGTACGGCACCGGACATGCGTGGCCATGGACCGAAATCAAAGGCGTGACGAGCGGCCTTTACTGCAACATCAACGTCTTCCTTACTTCCCTCTGCAATACTGGCAATCACCTGTTCTGTTCTTGGATCTATGGTCTCAAACGTCTGTCCTGTTTTTTTTTTTTGGGTTGTAAATATCAGCAATTTAATATTAAAAAAATTTGTAAAAATTCATTCTGTAAAAAATTATTAAATGTAGATATGGCGTTCATGCTCTAAATTAGTGTTGATAGAACTATAAATATTATAATTTATTTATTAATCCTATTGCATGATATACATCTAATAGATAAATCCTGGATTTCAAAACTTACAATAAAATAAACTTTTAAATTATATTGTTATTAACTACTTCATTATTTCATCGATGTTGTAGGACAAATCAAATGTGTTGCACGTAATATAAAGTAACCAAAAGTTCATTGCTACTAATATATTATTATTCGTCAATAAAATGATATGTTGATAAGAAATTGATAACAAAATGTGGGAAGCCAGAGATTTTTCCGAGAGCAGGAGGAGAAAATGGAGGGGGAGTAGATGAAGATTTAAAAAGAAAAAGAAAAAAAAGCAACCTGAAATGGAATCAACAAAGTGTCCATTGATGAAAAGCTTAGTGAACTTGATGGTCGGAATCTCTGCAAAAGACTTTGCATCGCCATTGGAGAGACCTGCCATTTCTCTGTCTGTTTGTGTCCGTGGTAAGTGGATGTGGTTTTTAAATAATATTTTACAATTATTTCATAATCTTTCACGGGCATCGCATGGCACTCGCTAGCTTGTTTTCAAGTGAAGGGTAGGGTCCACTCAACTCGGCCACACCAAGATCACTACCAAAATATAATTATCAATATTACTGTCACTTCAATAAACGTGCTAGAGCGAAATTGTACTGCTCTAGCCCTTAGCGGCTCCGTGTTTCTTTTGGATCTCATTTTTAAACAATTATGAAGATTTATAAGTGCTTATATGGTGAAGTTATCAAATAGAAATAATTTTTTAATAAGTATTTATATCTGAAATAAGTGTTTATAGAAGAAACTGATTTTTTCAGCTTATAATAATCATTTATTTCATTTTTTCTTCTCCTTATCCACCCAATAATCACTTAAATCCCAATATCCAAACACATTTCTTTTCTCAAAATCACTTATGAGGTAAAAATATATAAACACAAATCACTTTTGACATAATCACTTATTCTCATAATCACTTATGAATAATCACTTATCCTCATAATCACTCATACATAATCTAATCCAAACACACCCTTCTTTTTTTTTCCTATTTTTTTTGGTCATATTCTTTTTTATTTTATTTTTTATTTTATAAGTAAGTTTACCTTTTTTCCTTTTTTTTAGGTAGGCTCCATATCTTTTAAAATTTATTTTTTAATTTTATAATTTATATTAATTTTAATTAATATAATTTGATATTAATTTCTTAGGAATAAGAAAAATTAGTAATTTTTTTTAAAATTTAATATATTTTAAAATTAATTAAAACATCACCCATATGCGCGGAGTAGAAAATTTAGTTATCCATGGAAGAATTAGTTACTCTACCATGAAAGTTTTTCTTTTTAATATTATGTGGTGTTGGTCATCAAGAATGATTGATCCTCCCCTTCCCCCTCATTCATCACCAAAAAAAATGAATGATCCTTAAGTTTTGGGAAAAAAAAAACACGAAATGGGTAGTTTGGTTTATTTCTAATCTCCACTTGCACCAGTTGGAGGAGTTCAAAGGTTAGAAATTGGGTATTTAGAATTAGGGGTGTACACGTTTTCCTGTAGACTTTTTCCAGCAATATCATTCAATATTCGGAATTATAGGCTAAATCAGATTTAGGCCCTGTATGGTTTCAAGTTGCAAACCAAGTTTGGGCCCAAAATTTGGTTTGGTGCTTTTGTGAATGTGTTTGGATATCTCTTCTGTATCTTGGTGGAAAATCAACTTCTGATCGAAACCCAGCTTTCATGTAAGCAATTCCATGGCTACTTCTCCATTGGGTTAAATCAAATTTGTGCATTAATTACATATTAAAAAATTCTTCAGTTTAAAATCATACAAACATAATCATTTTTACTAAAATTAATTTTTAAGTAAAGCATTCAAATACAAAATACTTGAGTTTAAAACCAATTTTCACCACAACCACGTTATAAACTCAATTTTATCAAAACTCAGTTTTAACAAACTAAAAACTAAATAACTCAAACTGTGTCAAGCTCTAAATAGAAGGAAGTTCTCTTGACATAATTTCTTTTTACAGAGATTTAGGTTATATTTAGTAGAATGAAACCATTTTTTAGGGCAATAGAAAGGGAGAAGGAAAGGGAGAAAAGCCTCTATGGAAAGATTATTTTTGAGCCAAAAATATGTTTGGTAGGATAGAAGAAACCAATGTTTTTTATTATCTTGAAAGTTTGATATGATGTAATTAATAATAGAAGAAAGGAACCAAAATAATCAAATGATATAAATATCCCTAACTAAAATGTCCAAATTGTGTCATCAAAATTATTAACAATTTTTTAATAAAACGAAAACCTTTTCATGTCACCTTTCCCTACCAATATGATCTTTATATTTTATTATTTGAGACTTTTTATTTTATTTTTATAGATAAAAAATTATCCTTTTTATTTTTTTTGTAGAAAACATCAATAATTTTCTCCTAATAGCCTATTAGCTAATGAGTATATTGTACAATAGTAATTCGAAAAAAAAAGATATTTTTTTATAACTTCAAAATCAAATAGTATGCATTTCTTTTTTTCTTGATTTTTCATTATTATATTTTTGTTAAAAAAAATTGAAAAATTTTCTTTACATGAGTTAATCTAAAACTAATCTTCATTTTGTGCACTTGCTGAAGGATGTAAATTTTTTAAACCATTAAAAATTTTAAAAAAGAATTAATTTATATTCTTATTTTGAATTTAAAAAAATATATGAAATTTTAAAAATTCATATAAATTTTATTGTAAAATAATTTATATTTTTATGAAAAATATAAATTTAAAATCATATGAAATTTAATAAAAATCATATAAAATTGTTGAAACATTTGATAAGTAAGGTTAAATTTGGAAACATTATTTTTTTTCTTATTGAAAGTTGGTTATTAGGCCTTTGATGAAGGAAATAGATTTACTTTATTTAATGGAAATTCACATTTCTTGGAAAGTTAAATAAATTCTACCAAACACATAAATATAAGAATTTTCCTCTCCTATTTCATCTCTTGAAGCCACTTTTCATTATACCATGGTCTTAAACTAAACTTTTTTCTTTTCACAAAAACTTTAACTAAACTTTTTAAAAGTTGATTTTATATATGTATATATATGATGTCTGGAATAAAATATAGATTAATCTCTTCTCACATAGATATAACTATATTTTACCTCCACGTTCAATGCACGGGGAATTTTGTTGAATAGGTATGCCATTTGAAGATTGTAATGTTGTTGGTTCTTTAAGTAAATGACGTTTTTTAATCAAATAATCTATTTTTTTAAGCAAATAAGATTCTTTGAGGAAATACTGTTTTTTAACTGAATTATGTATTTTTCAATCCAAATAAGGTTTTTAAGCAACTAACGTATTTTAAGATTGACCAATTAAGTCTGAGTTACATGTTCATAACAAACATTTAGAATTCGAGTTTTCTATTATTATATTGTTGCAAATTAGTTTAGTGGATTATTTGAGTAGCTAAATACATTGAAATTTATTTCCCGGGAATTGTTAGAGTCAGTAGATGAATTATTTCCCAGGCAACTAATGATTTGGTCAAAGAATCAATGAGTAACTCACTATCATTTACATGAATTGAAATTGAATGAAAATCAGTGGAAGTCCAAAGAAGTATAATCTCATCCTCATTTATATATCATTAATCCTGAATTATTAGGAGATTATTCTCATAGCCATTGTTATGAACAATATAGGACGTAAGGGATCAATTTTCCATTCACCATCAACGATAAATTTGATCTGCAACAAAAAAACAAACCATTAAGGTTCCTGCTATGCACATCTTACCTGACACAGTATCATAGGTTTTAGATATCAGAAGTTAATTAATACAACTAACCTCGTATTTTTCAGGATACAACCGTAGGCGCACAGAAAAGACACACAGTATGTGATTTCTCCATCTTTCTCTGCAAAGAGACGTCTAAAACATACGAATCCATGTGGTTTTAGAGAAGAATCAACTGTGCAAATGAAAGCTTCATAAAACATTAAGTGTAAGCAGCTTTGTCAAGTGCAAATAATGATTCCCATCTTGAGATGGATCACATTATAATGAATTTTGATGTAGCTATTATTGTGCAAGACATTAGTACTTGAAATCTAACTAAAAGTACTTTTGAGGCTGCATTAGGCCAAATCACACAAGTAGTCTTTATAAATTTCAAAGCCTTACGAGCATTATCAATCCTCCTCTGCTTTTGTTCTACTTTCTTATTCGCATTGCTGGAAGAATAGGAGAAAGTGGCACTGTCAATGTCAAATATTAAGATGGCTGGAGATACAAGACATGAACTGAATAGAATCTATTGATACCTTATTTCCAATGTCATCTTTGCTTCTAACACTGCCAACTTAGCATGAACTGAGCGCAGTTTGTCCTAAGCATTCAAGATCTCATTTTCTTGAAAATTCCCAGGCATCATAAAGCTTCTCTGTCTCTAAATTTCTTCATTAATGATCATCTAGAAAGAAGATTAAAGCCCCTTTGCCTGAAATCCTAAAAGCTCTTGTAAGGCAACTTATGGTACTACCACTACATGAAAGATGAATGTTTTGTATGTTCTGTATTGCAATAGCAAACATCATTGTACCTCTAAAAATGATCTCCTGTCAAATAGGTGTTTTAGTCTAGACACTGCCAATCCATTCATGAAATATAGTCTATGTTTTTCACATTTCCTAAAGACCACTTACCGTCAAATTCAAACAATATGCTAATTTAGGAAAAAAATAAATAAATAAAACAGCCTAGACTGCACATAACCCAGCTGACACAAATTGGTGAATCTTTGACAACAGCTGCCTACAAAAGAACTGTGACTTTTCCAAAGTTTTTAAATCTTGAAGCCCTAAAACATGCCTAGCATAATTCAAAATATTGATGACTATGCTTATAAGATACCAGTGTAATCTTCAAAAGAGCAAATTCATGAGAATAATAATTTGAAGCATATGAACATGCACATGTGAAAGGGAAAGACACTCAAACTATTTTAGGTGATAAAAAATTAAGTTGTAAGAATTAAATTACCGGTGAGAATCAAATGCTTTTGTGTGACTCAACAAAAATGCCAAATTAAGTTTTTTTCTGGAAGCTAAATTTTACTATATCGCCAATTCAAAGTCTAGCTTGCTATTAGAAACAGCAAAAAAAGTTGAAAACCACTTGGTGTAGCATTCAATGAACAACATTAATATCAAGATTTTGTATATCTACGTGTGTGGGAGTGTTGACTACTTACCATGAGATTTCTCTTCTTCTCAACAAAGTCTTCCTTCTCTTTTGATCATACTGACAATATGAGCTTCCTCAATTTCCTGTCTGCCAAAACTACATTTAACTTTCTGCAATCATAGAATATATATATATATATATATATATATTAAGAATGATGATATTCAAGTTTCATTTTTAAAGGAAAACTTTGGGACATATTTTAGAATAGTATGAATTTTGAATACAAGACCTGGCCAATAAATGATGATAAGAATCTAATTTTCTCTTGGTCATAAGTCCTTAACAGATCTTCCAATTTCATATCTGGTGAAATTTTCTCTCCAACTATATTATCAATCTTCATGTATTGGGGAGAATTAAGAGGAAAATACTTGTTTTCAGCATCATAAATTGTAATAATGCCTAAGTATTGCTTGTAGGTTGATGGATCCAAGTCCTCTCTTCTTAACCATGACTCAAAAGCAAAGAACTTCCACTTGGCAGCAAGATTAGGATATGGCAAAAATCCTACGAAGGATGTACCAAAAAAAGAAATCCTACCAAGGAACCAAAAGATGCCTGTAAAGAGGTTTAATCAAGCTCATAAGAGATATATGGAGAAAAGTCCATTCAAGACAGAGTGAAAGCCCGTCATACAGTCCCCTAAGTACTTACGACAAAACCTCTGGTACTGCAACTTATTAGTTCCACATCTTCCCTATCTCCAGTCCTAACCAAACCTTCTCCCTTGGTCCAATCAGCATCTTCACTTTCCTTTAAAAAGAGAGAGCGAAGGTTATCACCAAGCATTAGTAAATACATGACAATTACAAAAGTAGATCAATAACTTAAGGAACCTGAATTCTAACCTGAAAGATTGTCATAGCTATGAGATTTTCTAATTCATCATTGCTTCTATAATTTCCAGGATTCTCAAAAGCAGTCTCTTCTCTAGTAGATTTTGAAGTTTGTTTCACAGATCAGTCTAATCTCTAAGACAAATACATGTAATTTGAAAGGAATTACAACAATATAAGGACAGGTACCCTGGGGTGCGGAATGATGTGAAAAAAAAAGAAGTAAAGACCGACGGTAAACACTATTTTTTCTGGGTCTTGATTTTTTAATAAATATGAAAAGAAAAAAAAGTTTTCATGAGATAAAATAATAAAAAATAATAATATCTCCTAAAGATTGTCATATCTGGATGAGTTATGATTTTCTCCTTTTTGAGACTTTCATGAAACTAAAAAAGTAATAAAAATAAAAAAAGAAAAAGAAAAATCAAAGATTAAGATTTGATATCAAAGTAATAATGAAAAAAAGAAAGCAAATCAATCAACCTTGGTATGAATATCAAAGAAAAATAATAAAAGTGATTTTTGTGATTTTAAAATATTAAATGAATAATTTTCTTTTGACATTATAAACAGAGGAAAGATAAGAAGGGATGACATCAACAACCAAAAATCAAAAGATCAAGGGTGAGAGAATGAGAGAGGGAGAAGGGACAAGGGAGTGATTGAGAGAAAAGAAAAAGTAAGAAGGAGAGATTGAGAGAAAAAGGAGAGAGTATGAGTAAAAGTTGCGAGCGATTAAGTTAGGAAATTTCTTTTTCTTTCCATCATTCTATCTCATTGCATAGTTAGATTTTTTAAAGAGTAGATCCTTTTTAGAATGTAATCTACTATCTTCTCCTCTTTTTAAGTGTTTCCATGGATCCTAAATTTTATATTCTGGTGAAATTCATGAAATAAACTACTCATATTAATAGATACTTCTCTATCTCTTAATAGGGAAAGATATATTCCTGATATACTTATTTATTTTATTTATTTATTTTTTTAATTTGTTTCATGAAATTCAAAGTTTAATATTTTGGTGAGGTATTAAAGGTAAATTACTATATCTATAAATATTCTTAATAAGAATATAGTCATATTCTTGTTGGTGATAAATAGATTGATCCTATTTTCATAATATCATGATTTCTATTCCTATGTATAGAATTATATTATTATGTCCATATTAAACTAGTGGAATAACACTCCCTAATATCCTTTCTCACTTTGTTATTCTAATGATTTTTTCTTTTCCTTTTTATCGTATTCTTCCTTTTCGTTTTTCTTCTTTTCTTTTCCGTGTTTCTTCCTTTTTTTTCTTTCTTTCACTGAAATTCTTTTTTCTTTTTCTTTTTTATTCGTTTTCTTTCTTCCTCTTTTTTTTTCTTTTCTTTCATCTCTGAATTTTTTGGATTTATTTAATCTTGGTATAAAAATAATATTTTGCTTCTTTTCCCAGAGCTTAACTTATCAAGAAATTTATAGAAATTATAATACTAGATAATTACATCTTCTCTTTCAAGACCATTGAATTTGGTTAAAATATCTATCTTCTAAAGTTGTGGTAGAAGAAATATATAGTTTTAAAGGAGACAACTTTTATGTGCTTTATAATAATGATAGTTAGGTGATTGATTACATTATTTTTATTCTCTTATGTGATTATGATAATGTGATATTTTTTATTAAATATATATATATATATATTTTTAAATTTTTTTAGTGGATATTTAGATTAATAAATTTAACACGTAATGTGACTAGTTTATTAATCAAATTATGTGTTTTTTTATGGAATATATTTTTGAAATCAAAATAGTAAAGATTTTCTTAAATTTGATAAAGTTTTGCATCTATTTTAAATAAAAATATTTCTTTAAATATAATTATAATATATTTTCAAGTTATTTTATATGTAGTTTTTAGAGCTTCTATATGTATAAATTAGTTAGTGAGCACATGGGATTTTGAGAATCTGCATCAATTTATTAATAACTAATAAATAAATAGCTAAATAATTTATATATAATATGTATAATTCAATTTTTTAAAATAACAAATATATGTAATTTTTCTTTAAAACGCAAAACCATTGATATGAGTTTTTATATTCAAACTATATGAACTTTGATCTTTATAACATGTTACATAGGCTCTAGAGTTTTATTCCAGGTCAAGTCCACTTTTATAAATAAATTTATTTTTTATTATTTAATTAATTTTTATGTGTGTTTTATAAAAGTAATTAAAATAAATTTAAGACCACATTAATTTTGTATAATTAACTCAAGATAATCATTTTTATGAACATATGTTTTGAAGTGCCTAGCACTTTCTACATAACACAATTAACTGCTGAACTCTTTTTTTTTTAATTTCGTAGACCATATTTTTTTAAAAGGTTTTTCAAAATTTCTTTTTTAAAAATTTTAATAGCAACTCTACTATATTTTTTATTTTAAAAAATTAAAAATCGGATGCAGCACCATGGACCAACAATTTGAGAAAAGCAAAAACAAAAAAAGACATGTACTGCCACTCACAAAAGAGATCGAGGAGGTAGAGAATGACATACTTGTTCATCAAGTAACAACAAAGCGCGTCTAGATTTAGTGCTCATCCAAGTGATGAGCACTGAATTTTCTGGACAGTCCAGATCAAGACTGGACGGTTCAGAT
The DNA here is from genome assembly GCA_026686845.1 of Adenanthera pavonina. Lineage (NCBI taxonomy): Eukaryota > Viridiplantae > Streptophyta > Magnoliopsida > Fabales > Fabaceae > Adenanthera > Adenanthera pavonina. The sequence continues at coordinate 33,793,253 of JAIVEN010000018.1, forward strand.
TTAATTTAATTTAATTATTATATTTTAAATATATTTTTATTTTATTAGATGTAAAGGGTAAAATAAAGATAATTTTATAATTGTCACTTTTTTAAAAAATAATTTTATTATTAAAAAATTAAAATAAAAAACTGTAAATATGGATCGTTAAAAGCAGATCTGGACGATCCAGATCTTACCAGGTGTGCTCATCACCCTGATGAGCACTGAAACCGAACGCCAACAAAGCAATGTAGCTGATGCCCCAGTCCCGCTATGATTTTTAACCGTCCACTTGTGTAAAATTCTCACAAGGATCCTCCATGTTTCTTTTTCCACATGCAGATCATTGTTGAAATTGAAACCCTCACTTGCCGTCGACATAAACGGAGGGGAAGATTGGAGAGATGTGGAGCCAATAAGCCGAGAGATTCTTCGACAAGAACTATGAACACAACTAAACAAAATAATCTGTTTTTATCTTTATACATAGAGATCGACAGACATTTGAAATTGAAACAAGCAATGATTGGAGGGAATCCATGACATGAAAGGCTAAGCTTCAAGCTTGATAAGAACAGTGCAGGCAAACCCTAGTTAGCAAAATCTTCCTCCCCATCTGTACCTTCGCATTCCCTTTGGAAATACATTACTCTACTAGCTATATTTTAATTAAATCTTTTAATTAGGAGGGGAAATAAAAAAAAATTTTAAACGAAAAAATTAATCAATGGGACCTGCAGACAAGTTTTGTCAGCCTATTAGCTATAAGATTGCTGGCTCCCTATTTTCACTTCTATCTGTATTTATTTTGTAGATGACATTAAAACTTCCCTCCCCTTTTTCTTTATACTTCGAATTTGAGTTTGAATATAACATTGATTGGATGATTAATTTCATTGATTCAGTTGTCTATATTTTTAATAGATTAGCTAATGCTCTACAGCACTTTGAACAGTGAATGTTTATTTTGCTTTTACATTTAGATAACTAGAGTTGTAATCCTGGGCATTGTGCAGCAAATATGTGATTCAAAATTGTCCTCAATTAATAATGTTTTTTCACACCAAATCAATTAATAATTATTGAAAAACATAATTTTCCCTAAATCAATAAGAGATAATATTAAAATATCTTATTTATCACACTAAATATCCACATTTTTATGTTTTGGTCATGTAAGTGTAATATGGTCAGTAAAGAAGAAAGCATTCCTTCATTTAACATTTGTCAGAAGTGTGCCATTGCTAAATTTAAGTGTGATTTTGCAAGTTTTTTGTTTTTGGAAGCATGGGTCCATGAACATTTCTCTTTCTCATAATTGGGCCATTACTTTGAACAGTGGATGTTTATTTTGCTTTTATATTTAGATAATTGATAATGATGATTGATGATTTTGACAGAATTGCAAATAATTACATGGATAATAATTTCAGCATGAAAATAATTAGAATCTTTTTTTACATATATGCTACTGAACATCTCAAATTCTAAGGTGAAAATAAGGTGTGTGTGTGTGTGTATAAATTATTAACTCTATGATTTCATGTTACAAGTCTTTTTTTTCTCCTTTTATTGTACTATATTGAATTGTGTGTGTGTGTGAATACTATCCCAATATTTTAAAAATTGCAATAAAATTGTGGATTAATTAGATCTGGGGATTTTTATTAGATTTATGATAGATTGAATTTACCCCTTTACGAACACATGAAAAGATATAGCATATAATAAAAGAATAATGATAAGCTTAATAGAGTTTTTATGACCATATGATGACACATCTTCGAAATTAAGAGGTTATGAGATAAAATCCAAATAAATTAATATTGCAGGATATGAAATGTCATAATTATAATTACGTTTTTTTTTTACCACCATAAATATGATCACATGAGATATAAGAATGTGGTCAAAGTTTGTCATTATACTCACCAAAATGCATTGTCTTGGATTAATTTTTTTCGCGATTATACATATAAAATATCTTCCATTTAATGATATGACTTAATTGGATTCATGAATATTGAGGTAAAAAAAATGAGATTCATGAATATAAGATAAAAGCAAAGAGTCAGACCCTCTGGTGAGTTTGGTCATAAAGGCTATATATAAAGCATTTAGTCTTTCATTTCACTTACCACGAGGTTTCCATAACTCTCATCATCTCACAAATATTACGACTTTATTTAGGCGAGAAAAATGCTATTCCAATTTCCTAACACCTTTGTTTATATTTGTTGTAGAAAGGATTAGTTATGGCTCAAGGTATATGATTTTTTTTGTTTTTTAAATATAAATATTAAAGAATTTTTATTTGTTTGTGCATTTGTCTTGCTTAAATGTTTTGTTGAAGCATTATGATTTATATGTGAATCACACACTTTTTTTTTCATGCGGTGTACTAGGTTATGCCCTCCTTCTTTACACTGGTAGATATTAATCAAATTTAAAGGTCATGCCCTCCTTCTTTAAAAAAATAAATAATAAAAAAAAAGAGATCTTAGAATATTCCATGGATACATTCTCTGTATTAGCCATAAATTGGTACTCAAAGATGGCAACTCAGAGAGGAAAAAGAAACATCACATGAAACCAACCAAGAATGCTTACCTTATTCACCAAAACTGTTAATCGTAATAAGCAATTAAGCATGATCTTTTTTTTTTATGGAAGTAATAAGCTTGATCTTACTTTCTCTATATAAGCACACTCTTCTTTTTCTCAACTTTTTTAATCATTTTTTTCGATTAATTTTATAGCTAAATAAATTAGTAGGGACTGATAAAGGAAAGAGAAATGGCAAGTCTCTCTCATTCCTCCTTCAAGATTCCAACCATAAAGTTTACCAAGCTCTTCATCAATGGTCAATTCGTTGATTCCATTTCAGGTTTTACTCTCTCTAATTTTTTTTTTATGAAGACTAGAGATATCCACCCTATCAATAGAGAATAATCTTCTTAGAATATTGTGAGAAAAAAATAAACCATTTTTAACTAAATTTACTTCATATGTAAAAACTGTTACACGTAATTATTAGAGTCAACTCTCTATCTATTTCCTCCCTTAGTTCCTTTTTTTCACTATTAATGATTTTTTTTAAGCAATAAAAATGTTGTTCAAATCCAGGCTATAAAATATCATCCAAGTGCATTTCTCCATCAATTGTACATAATTTAAATTGCAGTATTTATAATTTCTGAATAATACAGTTTATTATAAATTTTATTATATATATTGATATTATTTCTGGTCTCATATAAAATATTAATACTTAAAATACATAGTTATATTCTATCATCTAGATTTGTTCTGGCCATATTATGTCAGATAGATTAAACACTGATATTAAATATAATATTAGATTGGACGATTTTTTAAAGTTCAATAAAATTAGAGAGAAGAAGCTCACATAAATTTTTTAGGAGAAACCTACACAAATTTCAAAAATAAAAAAAAGGTTCATGTAATTTTAATAAATATTAAAAACATTTGTGTTGATTCCTTAAAATAAAAAAATGTAGATAATTTTGATGAAAACATGTCTACTTCAAATATAATGGATACTGCTTTTGTGTTACAATTAGTACTAGCTGAATGTGAAAATGCGTAAAACATTACCTTTCTTTGCTCAAATTTAAGAATAAAATACTATGGACAATAATCAATTTAGTTTTTAAAAATCTATTGTTATTAGTTTAGTAACCAGAGCTTAATATTATCATTTTAGTCAAGAGTTAAGGTTAATACTAGTATTAAAATGATTTAAACATCAAAACTAAAATTGAAGGTAATAAATTTTACTGCCTAAATTAATACAATTCAAAGTTTGTTAAAGACAAATCCGATTTGCTACATGAAAAATGAATTAATTTTGTACCAGACGAGCATTAATAGTTGATTATCTAACTTGCCATATATCATGTTGGCTGAAAAAAATTGCAATATATCATGAATTGCGCTATGTAATTTGGATTTTTTAAAATGAAAATAGGAAAAACATTTGAGACTGTAGACCCAAGAACAGAGGAAGTGATCACGGAAATAGCAGAGGGGACTGGGAAAGACGTTGATCTCGCCGTGAAGGCGGCACGCGACGCTTTCGATTCTGGGCCATGGCCACGCATGACTGGCTCTGTAAGTTTAATCTTCGTCTTCTTTTTCTTCGTTTGATACTTAACAATTAGCAATCCAAATGGATATATATAGGGAGAAGTCATAATTTGTAGTAAGTACCATGTTAACTGTTCGATGAAATGCGGATCAGGAGAGAGCCAAGATAATGATGAGATGGGCAGATTTGATTGAAGAGAACGCGGAGGAGTTAGCTGCATTGGACGCCATTGATGGGGGTAGGCTATACGGGTGGAGTAAGGCGGTGGATATTCCTCATGTAGCTGGTCATCTTCGTTACTATGCGGGTGCTGCGGATAAGATCCATGGAGAGGTCTTGAAAACGTCAAGCAATTTTCACTCTTATACTTTGATGGAACCCATTGGTGTTGTTGGCTTCATTATCCCCTGGAATTTCCCTACTAACTTGTTCTTCGCCAAAGTTAGCCCTGCCTTGGCTGCTGGCTGCACCATGGTCCTTAAACCTGCTGGGCAAACTCCTCTCTCTGCTCTCTTTTATGCTCACCTTTCTAAGCTGGTATGGTTTCTCAAGCTTAATAAATATGGTTGATATCCTTGTTCCAATTGGTATTTAGGTGTGAAATTCAAGTTAACTCGCCCATTGTTAAGGTTAGGTAGTAACTCAGGCCTATGCGTAAAGCTTGGGCTTGGTCTATGCTTATTTGCAGATACTGATATTTCTGTGTCACTTCCATATGTGAGGGCATTTTCGTCTGAATAAATAGTCAACTTTTTGTTATCTTCAATCTGTGAAATTAAAATAAATTTTAAAATAAAAAATACGAAATGGGACATAATAAATGAAAATACAAAGAATGATAATGAATAATATGTATAATATAAAATTTTGAAAGTGAATAAATTAATATATTACATCATTGGAGGTGCTCATAGTAAGCACGCCAAACTTTTAATATAGGCCTTGTACACTAAAATTTAAATTTATGCTTATTTGACTCGTTAGACCCAATAAACTTAGCCGAACATAAAAAATGAACTAATCTAGTTGATGAACAACATCTTTAGATTCATACTATTTCCCTGAGATTATGCTTGATTGGGTTTTTCTTTGTCAAGGCCGGAATCCCAGACGGGGTGCTCAATGTGATACCTGGTTTTGGCCAGACTGCTGGTGCTGCAATAAGCTCTCATATGAACATTGATGCGGTAATTTGCATGCATGTCAAGCATTTGGGAGCTCCATGGCATTCGATTAAAGATTATTTTTCATTTGAGATCTACCAAAGGTGATATGGATTAACGTATTGTTTGCAGGTGAGTTTTACTGGTTCAACAGAAACGGGTAGTCAAGTAATGCAGGCAGCAGCAAGGAGTAATTTGAAACCAGTTTCACTGGAATTAGGAGGCAAGTCACCCCTCATAATTTTCAATGATGCTGATGTTGACAAGGCCGTTGACGTTGCCCTAATTGGCATCCTAAGCAACAAGGTAAAATTAATTTTTTAGGATATGTACCTGCTTCATGAAGACAATGAGTTACACTTTTAGTGGCTTATTTTATTGCATTGGAGTTTTCAGGGAGAGGTTTGTGTTGCAAGTTCCCGAGTTTTTGTTCAGGAAGGGATTTATGAGAAAATTGAGAAGAAAGTGGTGGAGAAGGCAAAAGCTCGGGTAGTCGGAGACCCATTTGATCCTAAAGTTCAGCAAGGACCCCAGGTAAGGACAGTTTAACTAAACATAACCATCTTTAAACTATAGTTACATAGAAATTTTCTCAACAGGATTCTCCTCTACTTGTAAAACTATTGCAGGTTGACAAGAAACAATTTGATAAAATTCTGTCATATATTGAGCATGGAAAGAGAGAAGGAGCCACCCTGTTGACTGGTGGTAAGCGAGTGGGCAATAAGGGATACTATATTGAACCTACAATTTTCTCCAACGTTAAGGTGGATTTCAACTTCAAAACTCATGGAACTAGCTGTATTTGGTATAATAGAAAATTAACCAATGGAATTTTCTTTCTTTCTTTCTTTCTTTTTTAAAGGAGGATATGATGATAGCGCAAGAGGAAATATTTGGGCCTGTGATGACACTCTTCAAGTTTGAGTAAGTTCATGATTCTTTAATCCTTTTAACTGGGATTTCTGAGGTCGAATGTTGAATAAAGCATTGAAATATGAACCATAGGACCATTGAGGAAGCAATTAGGAGTGCCAACAATACCAGATATGGCCTAGCAGCTGGGATTGTGACAACGAACTTGGATATAGCGAACAGAGTGTCAAGGTCCATTCGTGCAGGCATTGTTTGGATCAACTGCTATCTTGCCTTTGATAATGACTGCCCTTATGGAGGGTACAAGATGAGTGGATTCGGAAGAGATTATGGACTCCATGCCCTTCACAAGTATCTTCAAGTCAAATCTGTTGTAACTCCGATTTACAATTCTCCTTGGCTTTGAACTTGTCTCCACTGAGTCTGATAATTTACTGTAAGTCAAATCTGTTGTAAGGGGCTCTGCTTTGATCTTTTTCAGTGTAAGATGATAGTTTACCTTGCTTTTAGAAATAAATTTTATTGACAAGTTCATGAGAATTGAGAGTCATAATAGTTTTTTTTTTCTTTTCATGTAAGAAAAAAATTAGTGGGATAAAACTAATATTATTGTTTGTAAGAAAAAAAATTATTCTCCAATTTCCCCAAAATTAGCCTTTTTCAATTCTAATCTCACCTACCCTCTATCTAAAGATAAAAACGAATGATTGCAAGCTTGAAGAGAAATCAACTAGGGATAGAGGAGAAAGGAGAATAAAGAGATGCAGAATTTATCATTCTAATCAGGAACATAAAGTACACAAATTTTCTTAGCCTTGGCTTAAAAAAGCCCTTTGTTTCCAAATACTATAGAAGGATCAGCAAACCTAACAGAAAATGATCTGAAGAGGTAATCTGGTTCATCAGGTGAAGTCCCTTGATCAAAATTCTGAGAGTAACTATATAAATCATAAGGGACCTTCAGGGGTGAGGCAGATTCGAAGTACTTTTTCTTCTCTTTCTTGAGCTTAATCCACAACATCTTCCACCCCAACTTACATGATCCAGTGACTGATATCAAATTTCTGATATCCATGGCTGTACTAGAATTAGAATGCTTCTGATTGCTGAACTTGGAATGCTAGTGTTTATAAGGGCTTTAAGAAGAGGGAACATCTTGATTCTAAGCACATGGTTTTGGGATTGAAATAATAGAATGGTTTAGTTCACTTGCTAAAGTGAAACCTAATCAGCTAATTATATCAACTGAACAACACTAATTCTCTTTTATAATTGAAACTCAGCCACCAAATTTGTTCTTCCCGGATTATATGTAACATAGCCGTGTGGTACTTGGTCTAACTTCCATTGTTTGACGACTGGAGAGCACTCATTTGGTATTTCCACATCTGGAAGATAATGTTGACATATAGCCTAAAGTCCATGCCATAGATGCTGGACATTTTTTAAGAACATTTTTTATATGCAAAATTTTCAAAATAAAAAAATAAAAATAAGAAATGATATAGCACTTTTACATAAAATAAAAATAAAAAATGAATATAATGATAAAAAAAATTAATATATGTTGTATAAAAAATTATCATTTAATATTTTCTCTGTTCTTTTTCTCATCCACAACCAATTATCATATCATGTGTATTGTTGTCCATGAAATATAAATGATTATCTTATTAAAAAATAATAATTTTAACTTTAAAAAAAAATAAAACATGCATCAAGTGCACATGACTAAAGAAAGCATTTGATCCCAGGGTTTTGGCACAGTAAGTAGATAAGTTGGATTCCTTAAATATGTTGTTCTGAGTTCAATTCTTCGTAGTGTGTATGAAAAATGCTTTATTGGGAAAGATAAAATCTACTTCAATAATCTCTACACCTTAAAGGGATTAGTCTTTGACTGTTGGTTGGAGGGTATCTTTACTACTCAAAACACAAAAAAGAAAGAAAACATTTGATAACTCTTAGAGTTAAGGGGATTCAGGGAAAAAAGAAAGAAGGGAAGCATTTGCTATGTTGCTTGATATCATTATTCATTTTATTTTAGTAACACATACCAATGAAAATTTGATGATATAAAAATTGGTTAATATTTCACATATCAGAATAAGTGCCATGAATTTTTTTTAATTAATTGATTTTGCATATAAAAAAATATGTATATAAGAATTAAAAATTAACAATAACAATAATTAATCTAAAATCTCTTATATTTTTGGAGATCAGGGATATACGTATGATTGACTTGTTTATTTTTTATTTTTTGGGAAGTTAAAATTAGTTTTTAAATAAATATATTATATTTTAATGTTAAATATATAAATAATATTTTATTATAAAAAATAATTAAGAAGTTGAAATACTCTTGAAAAAAGAAAATATTTATATCTTTTTCCTTATATACTTTTTGTATTATTTTCTAATTAAAAATTAACATATGAATTACTTTTTAATACATTGTAAATTTAATCATTAATTATACATTAAAAATATTAATTTCTTGAATTTAAAAAAATTTAAAAAATATACATATTAAATTTTAATTAAAAAATAATATAAAAAATATATAAAAAAAAGTATATAAATTTAGTCTATAAATCATAACTTCCATGAATAAAATTTTATTCCAATATTCCGGCTTTGATAAATTTTTATTTTTCTAGTCTACGCGGTTAAGTGTGGACCACTTCGTGAAATGGATTGAGGTTGAAGTAGGCTCCAAGGCTCATTAAAAATTGTTGGAATCCAGAACATTCAAAATTGTATAGCTTTCACACCAAAAAACCAGAAACAAAAAAGTCTCCAGCTTGACTTGAACAGCTGTATGCCCATGTTACGTAGTTCAATGTCTGCTAAGCTTCCTTCTCGAAGAAACACGACACGATGCTTTTTTTTTTTTAATGAATCGGGAATAAATTGATCAAAATGGTAACACGACATGATGCTTTCATCAAGCGTCTTTGAACTGTTTATATCAGATTATTCAAACTCTTCTTAATTTTCATATATATATATATATATATATAATTTCAAAAAACCATAAATACCATACCAACTCTTTCTTTCGACGTCAATTTCCCCAAGAAAAAAAAAACCCCTATAAGTATGCTTAGAAACATTGAAGAGGAAAGGGAGAACAAGGGCTGAAAGGAGAAGAAATGAAGAAAGAAATCATTTGAGATGAATAAATGATGATTTTATTGATAATTACAAAAATATTGGTATTTCCTCGAACAAATATGGAGAGAAAAAATATGAAAACGAATCTGGGATCTAAACAATCTGAAATCAGTGGAATAAGTATGTAATCGCCAGAGCCACCACCATGAGAAAGTAAGCAATTCCTTGATCAATGGCAGAGCCTGCATCCCAAACCCAAAATACAAAAACAGGAAAACCCAAATTTAGTACTTAAGGAGGAAAATCGATGAGAAAAATAAAGGAAAAAGATGATTATAGTATACTGACCGTCGCTCGACGGAGGAGGTGCTGGAGAAAGAGCCAAATCCTGTGCTTGCCCGAGATGAGAGACAGCCATGAACAGAAAACTGAGAATTGGGAAAGCGAAGAGTCTCAATGATCTCATGTTAGAAAAATCTGAGCGAATAAAAATGACGGAAATCGGAAATTTGCAGAAGTGAAGGTCCGGGGGGTTTAGGGTTTGGCGTGCGTGGCGCAGAGAGATAATGAACAGAGGTATTTATAGGAAGGGAAAAGTTTTTGTTTAGTGGGGGGGTTCAGGTTCAGTAAATTCGAAGAAACTTGGGACGGACGGAGAGAAGCGCCAGCGAATTGGAATGAGCTGGCGGCTCGTTGACGGAATATGAAGCAGAGAAGAAGCTGATTTGTCTAACGTTTTATGCCACGTGCCTTCCTAGTTTGCGATTCTCTTGCGAAGAAAATATATGGTATATTTTAACGGTTGTACTGTGAGTCTGGATATTCAAATTAAGGTCTCAAATAAATTCGACTCTTACATAAAAAATCCACATTAAAAAAGTTATACATTTAAAATTAATAATATTTAAATTTGATTTGATAATACTGTATATCATATAGTTATATCAAAAAAATTTTATTTTTAATTTTATTTTAATTATTACTTTTATTTAAACTTCATATATTTTATGGTATTTTTTAAAGAAATTAATTCGACCTAACTAAATCAGTTTAATTTTGATTTAAGTAATTTTCATATTTTAATTATATTTTGTAGTTCTTTAATTTTCTTCAGTTTATAAAATTGTTAAATATTGTTAGGAAAACTTTTTAAGTTAAACTATTTTAAAAATTTACAAATTTTTTTACTAACTTAAATTCAATAAACTTATATTAAATCAAATTATATTATTAAAGAAGGGATAAATTCAACTGATTTTCATAATTTAAAAGATTAAGACTCAGTGACCAAAAAAGAGTTGAAAGATTAAGCTTAATAAAATTAAAAACTAAGAAATAAATATTCAAGATGCAATAACAAATGAATCAAAAGTTATATGAAAAATCAAAGTAAACATAAGAATAAAAAATATATTCCATTCTAACTAATTTCTTTTCTTTAATATTCTTTTTTTTTGCCAATGTTATTTTCTTTAATATTCAGCAGTCAATTGAATCCCATGTTCTAGAATTGAAGACCAGTCTGCACTGTACATACATGTCTTGCAGCGTCAGCGATTACTGAAGGTCTCAGATAATGAAAAATTACATCGAATTACCCCAAGTTTAAAGATAATTATAATAAGATTTGTAAACAGTAACACACACACACACACACATATATATATATATATAGAATAAAAAAAAGTTGTTATGAACTCTTAAAATTATTACCATCATATTTTGAATATTTTATTATCTTATTTTCTAATTTTCAAAAGTTAGAACTTAAAGTTCCTTAAATTACAAGTTATTCTTAGAATTATTGCTATAATTTTAAACTTTTTTTACCATCATGCGTCCTTACACTAGCATTAAAAATTTATACCTTAGTAAGTTCTTTTCACTACAAGAATTTTAGATTTTTTACAATAAGAATATTTTTGTCCATTGAGAATAAAAATTAAGTCATTTAAAATAACATAACGACTTGGGTATCAAAAGTCATGGGAGGGTATCAAAATACTCCCTTCATTCCAGTTTATAGTGCACTTTTAACTATCGCACACAGATCAAGACAATAATTAATAACTAACAAAATTTTCCATCTTTTCTCAAATTACCCTTATTAAAAACTTTGTGAATGAAATATTTTAATAATAAATAAATATTTGGGTTTATTAATTAGGGGCAATCTTGGAAAGAGAAAAAAATTATACTACGTAATCCGTAAAGTGCATTATATTATGAAACATTAATTTCTCAAAAAAGTGCACTATATAACGAAACGGAGAGAGTATTACATAACGATTTGAGTTCTTAAAGTCATTTATTGTGCGTTGACCTCAAGGTTTTGAGAAATTTATTTTGATGATTTTGAAATTAAATTTTACTCCCTCTTATCCTTAATATAAGACCTTTTTAACCGAATCACGTGGATTAAGAATTGGAATTAAAACTAATTAACTATCTCAATTTTTTTAAAAATTTTAATATTTTTCTAAAACTACCCTTATTTAATCTTTCTCTTTTTCTCTTTGGATACATTAAATAGGGGCATTTTTCTAGAAATGTATAATAAATACTATCTCGTATATTATAAAGGGTCTTATATTTAGGATCAGTACAAAAGCTCTTATATATAGAACTGGAGGTAGTAATTATTATGTTTTGAAGAAAGTACTACTACTTTTTTTTTTACTAGAATGTTCAAATATTTAATGACAATAATTTTTTTGGAAATCAAAGAGAATTAATTAACTTGGTCAAATAAGTAAAAAAGAAAAATCATATAATTATCACTTCGCTCTCTTTTATTTATTTATTTTTTGTTTTGGCATTCTGTAACCTTTATTTCCAACCAGCTGACCACGCAGTAAGACATATATTTACTATTCCGTAATTTATCGTTTCTTTAATTTTAATTTCTATGTAACCACCTATTCACTCCATCTAAGTGATGTTTTATTATAATAATTTTACAACACTGGTGCTTGACGTAATTTTTCCTTCTTTTTTCTTGTGACAAAAGCGTAATCTTCCCTTCAATCAAACGCATTTGGTAGTAGTCAAATATAATGAGGAATACATTTCAAACTCAAACTTTAATTTTCAAAGGTGGCATGAAGTTTGACCAAAAAATTAATATGCAATGAGTAATTGAGTGTGACCGGTCTTTGAAGCATTCATATTTTTTACACTTGAAAAAAAAATGGCAATAGGACAAGAAACTTGTGGGCTTCAGGTCCTGGGCGGGCCGATATTGAGACCAGGCCCAACATACATCTTGTTTATATTGCTGAACACGTCTTGTTTCTTGCTTCCTTTGAGATCCAATAACTTTTAGGACTATAAGCTTAGGAACTTCACGCCTATCGAATCGATGTCCGTTTTTAATTTTCTTTTTGTCAAGTGCACATAGGTGATTCGACCGAACCACTCAGCGTGTGTATGGTTTCACTTTAAAAAAACTGGTTCGACCACATAATCATATTTTCATTTTTTTTTTAAGATGTTTGGGTGTGTCACAAAGATTACACAGAAGTGGTTTAGAAGCTAAACAGAGTTGAGGCAAAAATAACTCTAATGGTGCTTTTCCGTTAACTCTAATAAAATTTAAAAAGAAATTAGATAAAAATGGATCAATAAAAATGAGAAAAAATAGTGAATCTAGAAAAATAAAATTATCATAAAATTTTTTCTATCTAATAACCAAAATGCTCCCTCAAAATTGTAATCTTTATGGACTATAACCTGTAAGAAAATGTTATATTAGATAAATTATATTTTTAATTAAATAAATACAAATTAAATTTTAGTCTAATGAAATTAAATTAATCATAAGATAGAGTTTAAACTCAATTTAGAGAAATATTATGAGTTTTATCAAAACCAACTTTCAAATAAATCATCCAAACATAAATAAGTTAGTCAAAAACCAATTTTTATCATAATTACGTTGCAAAACCAATTATATCAAAACTCATTTTTAACTAACTGAAAACTAAACGAGTCTTTAAAATGGATCAAGTACATGCACTCACATCCCACTTTTTTTTTTACTTGTATATTAGATGTTCTAAACTTATTTCACTTTAATTAAAAAATTTAGACTAATTCAAATTAAACTAGATAGAACACTTTCAAGCAGCAAGTTTTATCATTAAATATATAATATGGTCACATTTTCAAGTGTTACAAACGTCTCACCTATTTTTAACTCCATTCGTGTGTGTGTGTGTAAAATTTTGTAGTTTGGGTACACAGGCCACGTAGGTTTTGTTTGGGGTTTAGAAATATAGGAAGGAGCCACGTGGGAGCATCAAACAGATATACAAATGGTTCCAGAGAGACTGTGGGGCCACCCCTGCTTTGGAAATTCTGTTCCCACAACCACTCCAACCGTAAGCACGGCTATATTTGGCAAAAACAAAATACAATCAAAATAATTATATATATTTTAAATATAGTTTAAATTAAAAACATGTTGCCAAAAAAACTTGCAGAATTCCAAATCATATCAGTACACATTACTTGTAATTTTTTTTATTGAGATGATAAACATGTAAAATTGATTGTATTAGAACTTTATTTATGAAACAGCTAAAATTTAAAAATTTAATTCAAGTAAAATACTATGAGTAATTAATTTTATTTTATACAAAGAGTAATTAAAATGCAATTGTTGATAATGTGTAATTATTCGTAAAATTGTCCCAATAAGTACTAATCATGCCTGCCAAATAATATAATAAATAAATTATTTCTAGGACGGAAATATTTTTGAGATTTATATATTTTTAATTATTTTTTGCTGTCCATAAATAAACCTCAAATTGGTTCTAGACTTTTAAGAGTTAAGAATATTTCTGTGTATTTTTGCATCACAGAGAATTTCGTACACACAAAGCGGGGAATCTTTATGAAAGAAAGGCCTTTAATTCCTTACAAAGAAGTCTTTTCTTCCCCACCACCTTTTACCTCTTTCATCATCATCATCGTCGTCTTCTTCTTCTGAAATTAACGACTTAACCCCCATATTCTTTTCTTTCTTTTTCAGGCTTAAAACCCAGAAAGCACGCCATACGTACCCATTGATTAAAGAAGGAGTCTCAAGGAGACGAAGAAGAATGTGTCACACGGGGTTTCTTCTTGTAAGCGGTGATCATGGAAGATGGCGTGTATTGCAGGCACCACGGAGGCCGGTGGCAGAGGAGACGGAGGCTCACGGCAAGACTGGTTCAGTGAAGCGATACTGCACGTGCTCGCCCACGAGCCACCCAGGGTCTTTCCGGTGCCGGCAACATCACGCCGACTATGTGTGGCGTGGCAGATCAGTTAAGTAGTGATAATTGATTAGATGCATGCATGATCCGTGCAAATATCCATCCACGTCCATCAAGATTTTCTGACTTATCCCTGTAATTACAAGATGAATCAAATCATCAATTTTACTCCCAGTTTTTTCTTTTCGTTTTTTTGGTATTTCTTTTAAAATTCTCGAAGAAGAATTTGATTTATGAAAATAAAAATTCAAAATTATCTTAATATTTTTTTTAAAATCAAAATTCACACAACAAATATATAATTCTTGAAATAAATATTTAATTTTATAATTTAGCATTGAATGATTAAATTATTTTATATATTTAAAAAGAGATATATCATATATGATGAGTATAATAATAAAATGTGGACCCATACACAATTATATTTGTTCATGTTATTATCTTTTTGAATGTATAAATGCATGAATGTCAATATGAATGGGGAAGGAAAGTGGCATTATAGCTTATTCAAGAAAGGACTATCAGTGCTTATCGCACAAGATATATATATGCACAAAAGTAAATGTTTTAGTAAGTCAGAAAATTGTGTACATGATTTACAATTTATAAAAATTTAAATTCTTCTTTAAAAAAAAACCCTTCAACCGAAATACTAAAATATATACATTGAAAAGGAATAACCAATTGACCATCCATTTATTTAACATGACAAGGATCACATTTATATTTGAATTTAGAATCTCACCCATATTAATGTTTGCTTAATTATCTTTTAAGAAATACATGAAAAATATTACTATATATTGGCTTTATTCATGCATGACCATTTTTCATCAATTGTGGGGTCCGTGTTTTGCCAGGGTTTAAGATGAGCCAAACTATTGAACCAAGATAGAATTTCTTTTTTTTTTCTTTTTTTGTTAGAAACCTAGATAGAATTAGGAGCTATATATTGTTGTCTAAAATATCACTCATATCTTGCATATTATAATAGGCATGCCATTTCAGACATCATATTTGTATTATTATGTAATAATTAGATGTGAGTTTTATGTTTCACATGAAACTTGAAATAAAATATTTGTGAGAAAAAAATACACTATTCATAAGAATAATATAATTTTATGGAGTTTTTAATTAATATATTAATTGGTGATATTTTATATCAAATAGAAGATACTTCAGTTAGACAGTATTTCAAATAGGTGCTAAACCCCACCCCCGGAGGCGCGAAAATAGGCGCTACTTCATTCCTGGTGTAACCAATTATTAGATCAATATTATTTATTTTATCTGCATGTATGTTATTTATTTTTGAAATTATTCACTCCTTAATAATCCAATTCTAAATATATCCTTGATCATTGGTGAATCTCATAATTTACTAACAAAAGAGTAATATTTCTAATTATATAGACTTTGAAAGTCTATTTTTTAGGCAAATAATATCGAAAACATTAGGTTTTATGTTTATAATCTTATGATTTGTTATATTTCTATTAGTAAGATAATAGACTCATTAGCAAAATATAATTTTAAATTAAAAAATTTATGGTTAATTTTTTAAGGTCACCGTATTGTTTACATTTGATTCCAAATTTAAAGAATTCTATGTGTTTTGACTTAACTTTATTAATATCTGTTTGGTTCAGGGGATATGAAATTGAGGAAAAAATTTTTCATTCTATTCTTTTTTCGAAACTAAACAAAAGGGAGAGGAGGAAAATATTTCCATCCCCTTCTTTGGTTTTTAAAAAATAAAATAAAATAAAAATATTTCCAAAAGGTTTCTGTTTTCTTTTCACATACTAGGCAATATGTTGCTTGATATATATGAAAGGAAATCATAGGCTGATTACTTAGGCGAGCCCCTCAGATTTTTTCCAATAAATTAGACTTACCTCTTCAAATGCAGGATAGTATAATTATTTCACGCACCATTTTGGGGGGAAAATCATTATATGAAGGGAAGATGACATTCAAGAAGCCGGAAAAGAAAATACATTGAAGGATCCAAAATTTTCGAAAATACATGAAAGACGTAGCTAGGCTTTTACAGGGATAAAAGGATTCCGAAAATGTCCATGGACGAGTTCGTTGTAAATTTTCAGAGAATCACTCCTATATAATGTGAAACGGTGTTGTAAATTATTGAAGAGGATTTGCAAGTGGTAGACCTCATCTCATGTGTAACCCCATGTAAATTGCCAAGAATAACTTGTAAATTATGTATGACAATGTTGTACTTGTGAAATGCTGATGATCACTTGTAAATATGTAGGATTGTCAACATGAGTCCTACCATTTACAAGTTCTCTTCAATAATTTACAACTCTATTTCACATAATTTACTAGTGATTCTTTTCAATTTTCGAGTGAAATATGTGTTCCTATCATTTTCAAATCCTCTTTACAACCATCTCACATAGTTTACGAGTGATTCTAAAAAGTTTACAGAAACATTCCAAGACCTAAGAAGTGGAGGTGGAGAGAATCAGACCTTGGAGATGTCCACAATCTACCACCATGCTAGTGGTGCAGGAGAATAGGGATAACGTGAAACACAAGAATTTGAACGATATTAATCTTATGAACGAACCAAAGTGAAAGTTACGCTAACAAGTACATCACTATTCCTGTATTCGTTAATTTTATACCCTTCATTTATATTCTTTCCCTTTCGTTCTCGCATATTAGCCACTTCATGCCCGTCACACACTTTTTCACACTCAGTCTCAAACCAAGTGAGGACAGATTGGTTATAAAACAGCAAGAACCACCGCACCAAAACATTTAAGCTAGGACTAGATAGTGACTCATCAACCACACAAGATGCTGACATTCCACCGACTGGTAGAAATTCACAATAAGGGGAAATTTCCTAATTAACTCAAACTCTTCCTGCAGAGACTTCTTCTCCCTTTACCTCATGGAATCAATCTTAGAAATTTCCACTACTGTTTTTATTCTCACGACATAGCTTTTTGCCATAAACTTCCTCTTCTCACTCGATCAATACTATAGCACGACCTTTCAATGCTGGGGCCTAATTTTTGTTTCTCAACCACAAAACCTACAGACACCCAGGCGTCACACTTCCATTAGTTTTATGTCTAATAATAATAGCTCGTTCCAGTGTTGTACAAGAGAAGTGGAAGGCTCTCGGTCAACTAAATTAGATCAATAAGAATTTACAAGGGTGGTTTATATTTGATATATAGCATAATATAAGTAACGTAATCATTAGGTTCCACAGCTGGGTAAAGGATGCTATACATGGATAATAAACAAGTATCCCAAGCTCCAATATCTGCACTCTGCTCCAGTGTACTGTACTATAAGGCCGTAGTGTGAATCACTTATCTTCAACCCAATGACTGAGGCAGATAACAAAAGATGAATTTTGGGTTAGTATGTTACCTTTAAGTCAAGGGCATAATATGCATCAAGAGAGAGAGAGACAGGGAACACAACAAAAGGAAAGTATTATGAGAATACTTCTCTAGTTCTAGAAGTCAAAAAATGGTTCCACGAGCCAACAATATAAGCATGGAAAAAGAAATAAATGGGTTAATGGCAATGCATGCTAGTTGAGGAAGTATTTGCATGGGTTCTCAAACATTCTGATTATGTTAGTAAACAATACGTTGTGCATAACAAATATTGCACAAAGCTATCTATGGTAAGGCATGCTCTCTGAAACATGTTTAATGGCTATCAATAGTCAATATTGTTAGAATTTTTAATTTTACATAAGATCAATCAATGAGAATTTCATACAAAAATTCCATACCTCATCGTTCATAAGTTACATTGTAGCCAATGAGCATGCAGTTCCAAATTTCAAATAAGTAAAAAGCCTCTTACAGGTTTATGCAATTACCATGCATTATCATTATAATATTTAGTAAAAAGAAATACTGCATCGTCCAACTACCACTTGGATTTAACGCTATCCACAAAACAGGGATGGTTCAGTTATCATATTACAAACAGAGTGTTTGATAGAAAATGTATGAGAATGTGACAAAAATGCAATCTTACAGATTTCACAAGGGGCTAAGGGCTACATGACAAGTTAAATAGAGACATGTGGTATGAAAAGCCAATACACAGTATTTCAGAAATTAGTTGTCTATGTATTAATTGGAAACAAGCATGCAATAGCCAATAGCAATTAGAAAAGAATAATTTACTCCTACTGAGAAATAAAAGGCATCTTCCCTTGCTCCCTGGTCATAAGAATATAAAAGATGCAAATTACCATAGATAGAAGGGAATAAATAAAATTCTAACCTCAGGGTAGCAGTCTTGACGGACAACAGTCTGGTTACTTGTATTCACATACACTTGGCATGATACTGTTGCCTGAGATGAACATACAATGTTTCAGATGGATGGCAACAAATAAGTGAATAACATGCATAAGTTAATCATGTCAATTAAAAACATGGAAACAACCAGACAAGCAGTAGCAAATAGATAAAAATCAGAAACATCCTTCGACAGGGCATCACTATGCAGACTCCTAGCTAACATGTGCTTGATAGAAAGATGCCTCAGTATTTCACTCAACAAAGTTCAAGCTTCAAACTAACACAGCATGTCTAGAATCCAAAAGCCAAGTAAGACCAGAATAAGTCACAGGAACAAACTTACTATAATTGTGGTTAATAACAGAAACTGCCATATTTTCTCTTACAAAATTGGCAGCTGAGACCATTGAATTAACTTATGTAACATATGGAATACAACTTATTCTGATAGATTTGAAGAAAGTTTATTATTGTGACAATAGAACTACTTAAGTAGGTTGTGATTACTAACTGAAACTGTCATATTTTCTCTTACAAACCTGGTAGCTGAGAACATTGGATTAACTTAAGTAACACTTGAAATACAGCTAATTCTGACAGATTTGAAGAAAGTTGATTATTACGACAATAGATTACCTTACTCTTGGAGTTGAAAACTATATTAGCCTCTCTATTTATTACTTTATTAGGCATCTTATTCTTCACAAAATCTGTTAAAACAGATTATCCCATGAAAATATCTCACCAAACCAAATCAATTTTTAAACTTCATAAGGTTTTATTCTATTCTTAGATCAGATAGTATGAACTTATTAGCAAGATAAATCCCATTCCGTATTATACAGTAAGAAACAATCCTAAATTAACCTGCTCTACATAGAAAAAGAAAAGCCTCATTCCTCGTACAATTATAAAGTCCGAGGATTTCTGTTGCTAATGAACAAGTCAGCAATCAAAATTAGCATACCCAAAAATGTGACCCACATATGCAACGTCGAATGAAATCAAGTTAAATCAGTCAATTATATTTGGAAAAAGAAAAAATGAATGAATAATGAGTGGGTAATTGTATTAGAGTGCCTTCAACGGAAACTTGAAGAAGAGCAGCCCCAGCTTCCCTTTGACTCGTGTTTCAGCATCGAAGGGAATGACACCCTTTGCCAAATCTTCAAGCAAGTAAAAGACGTCATGGATGACCTGAAATCCATCCAGATCGAGTGTGACGTTCATGTACGACGACCCTCTCGCTCGGAGGCGGCCGCCGTGAGAACTCACATTCCCAAGCTCTCTCCCTCGGTAACCAACGGATACGTCGATGGCATCATAAGAAAGGGACAAGAAATCTCTATTGTAGACCTTAATGGTGAGAAAGAATGAAAGATCAAGAACAAGTTTTGGGGAGGTTTTGATGGCGATATGGTTGAGATGGATTCGGGCGACCCGGATAGCGGGATCCGATGGGTAGAGGAAGAAGAGGGCAGCGGTGAGGAGAAGGAAGAGGAAGATTGCGGCGGAGTAGTTGCAGAGACGGCTCCGACGGGCGTAGGGAGGACGGTAGGCGGGGAGGAGTACGACGACGTTTTGGTTTGGCGGATATGGATTAGGGTTAAGGTTCGCGGGAAGGGGCGAATACGGAACGGAATCGTGCTTCCGTGTCATGTTTGGGTCCTTCCACTGAGTCTCTGTCTCATTCCGCAGCCTTTACCTCCGGTGTGGACTTTACGCTTTTGAACGTACGTGCTCAGTGTCTCCGGTGATGCGTTGGCATTTTACTGTTGGCAGATAAGACGTCATCTGGGGCCATGTTTTAATAATAATAATAATTAAAAATTCTAAAAATATTTTATTTTTTCAACTATAAATTATTATGAGTGTTATTATTTTAAAATTAGAAAATTTCCTCACATAATATACATTCAAATTTTATATATAGGATATTCTAGATTGAAATATAGCTATTAAAATATGTTAAATATGAAATCATGTAATTAGTTGAGAATTATTTATAATTATATTTATTTGAAATCTTAGCATCCCCTATCTTTTGAGATTTTGATAGTGAGGAGCTAAAATATGGCTATAATTTTGTTATTTTTATATGTTTCAAAATATTATATGTTTTATTTGTAAATGTAACATTAGTTATGAGTGAAATATTTATATTAAAGTTGACAAAATTGCGATTTTACATGTTATAATATTATATTATATGGTTACAATTAAAATTAAATTATTTTTATCAATTGAATCATGAATTTTTAGTTATAAATATGTCATTTCGATTTGGCCTCAATCTGTCAACAAAGCTGATTTAGTTACTCCTACACTTTATTTTTTCTACATTTGTGTTCGTTTTCCTTTATGTCGAGGAACATATGTGATTTGCATGCTGTGAAGATTATCAATTTCTTGAGATGTAATTGGCGCATAAAGTTAGGACTATATGGCTGTGGATGTTGCCTTCGCTGCATTCACTAGACAATATGATGCTGATGTAAATTTATGATGCATCAATTATGTCATTTGCTAGTAAAATGGTTATTTTATTGTCTGTACTTTTAATTATTCTATTGTATAAAATTCTTTTCAATTTCAATGATCATATGGAGTGGTAAAAAAACTTTTCCTCTATAAGTTTAAGGACCAATAGAAAAATAGAACTAAAATTTGGAGGCTTTAGCATTTAAAAAGAATAGGAAATTCCAAATACAAAGGTTAACATGTATTCTGAATTTTAAATTTCTCCATTGACTCTCACTATGTCTATATAATTGTTAATTTCTGGATTGGAATTAATTTTTTTAGGTTTCTATGATTTTAGGGTCACATATGTTAAATTTAAAATTGTAAAATTAGTTACTTGTTATTTATTATTATCTCTTAATAGCAATTAAAATATGCAAATTTACAATTTGCAAAAGGTTTTTACGATATTATATATTGTAATCAAAATTAAATTCTATTGATTAATTAAATCACCAATTTTTATATATAAATGCATCACTTATTTGCCCTATATCCCATCCTTTTTACCTTTAAATCAATCTCCCCTCACATTTCATTCTCTCTACGAGCATCTTCGTTGATGAAATGATTTGTGTTGAGTTGGAAATGCCCTTTAAAAAACCAATTATCTTCGTTGAACCTCATCTGTGGAGCAAATCGCTCACGACCCCAGATGATGCAGAACCTCTTTAGTGCTTAATCAGAATATGAGGGAGAACTTTATACTTTTTTGACGAACAAACAATCTTGGTTCTCTTTGAGGTTCAATTTCTTTTGATGTAATAATTTCTGTTGATGATGTTCGAATGAAATTCCCGTGATAGGGAGGTGGTTGGTGTAATAATGTTAGAACCTGTGTTTATCAAGAGAAAACAAGGCGTGGAACATCAACATTCATGGAAAAGGAAATAGCTTTTACAGGAATTTTTTTTTTGTCTATGTACTCCATATCCTGGGGCCTGCTTTACTGGAAGTGTGAGAACTTTAACGTGGCTCAAACTAATCTGGATTCGAGACTTGACAAGCACTACAAGGGTGAGCGCCTCTACCACTTCATGTTGCTGTATTTCCAAGTCTCGAACTCAAGAGCCTTAGTTAAATTAAAATGATTTCTGTCAATTAATCTAAGCGTTTGGTGGTATGAAGAATATTAAGCCTTGGTACTGAATCCTTTTTTTAAGTACTCTAACTTCCCTTGTCACATCACTGTTTCTTATGTTTTTAGACTTTTACAACTCGAAGATAGTGAAACTTCATCATTGTGATAGTGGTTCTTTTGCCGGGGAAGTGCAAATAAGGCTCAAATTGATTTATTGGTGTTGAATACATTTATTATTATTATTTTTAATTATTTTTAAAGTTTTGATGTGGCTCCCAATAAGGTAAAATAATTAAAGATTTCAAGTCTGCCATAAAAATTTAGTTCGGAGAAAAGCCAAATCTGCCGTACATAAAATATATTACATGGCTAATAATTTGATTTAGAGTTAGTTATAAAGAATTTGGATTAATATGTTATAACTCACAATTCTCTTTTTTCTCTCTCTCATTGTCACACCCGGAGATGTGACGCGGACGGCGCGGTAAACAAAGAAAAAGGGTGAAACTGGCCCGTGCGGCGGATGGCCGGTCTCGGAGGGAGTCGCCACCAAAATTTTGAGGGAAATTTTGGAAAACCGGAATAAAAAACAAAAGGGACAAGGATTGGTCTGCGAATCAGAGTTGGGTTCGGGAGTACGATTGTGAGTGGGGAAGGTGTTAGGCACCCCCACAACACCCATTCCTAAGAACGGTTACCTTAGGTTGATCATGTAATTTTTATGGCTTTTTATAAATTTATTTTGATTGCCCTTTTACCATTCACATGCAAAAATAAATATAAAAATAAGAAAAATGTAAAAATGAAAATAAAGAATAAAATGAAAATATGAGAGGTTAGGAAAAATAAATTAAGAAAAATATTATTTATTTACAAGGGTGGACTCGATGTAAATGAGACTGAAACGCGAAGTTGAGAAAATAAAATAAGAGAATAATATTATTTATTTACAAAAGCGGACTTGACTCAGAATTAAAGTCTGGGGCCTACGTACCCTGCGATAGGGATCAAAGTCGACGTAGTTCGGACTAAAAACGTGTGTCACTGGGTTGGTATTTTTTATTATATATATTCTTTGAAAAGAGAGGTTTATAGAAAATAATTTATCTTTTCACAAAGAAAACAAT
Organism: Adenanthera pavonina; assembly: GCA_026686845.1. Lineage (NCBI taxonomy): Eukaryota > Viridiplantae > Streptophyta > Magnoliopsida > Fabales > Fabaceae > Adenanthera > Adenanthera pavonina. The sequence continues at coordinate 33,816,819 of JAIVEN010000018.1, forward strand.
TTTTAGAATTGGTTGGTGTGTTTTAATTTGTAAAAGACAGATTAATTTTCATTACTTACTCTTTTCATTTATTTATTTTTGGTTTAATCAATTTTTAAAAGAGAGAAGATATATTTTTCCTCAATTTATAAAATGTGATTAAAATTATATGCAATTTTGAATATTTTATTTTGATTTAAAAAAAAGATATTTGGAAACAAATTTATTTTTACATAATAGAATCAATTGGTTTATGTGGCGACTTTATCACTCACATTTACCTATTGATACCTAAGTGTCCACGGTAGTGTTACTTGAGACAAAAAAGCACAAAAAGTTCAAAAGAAAACAAAAATTTTTTTTTTATACAAATGATTTTTGTTTTATTTTTATTATAAAAATTATTTTAACACCTATTTATTTATTATTATAAAAAAAAGAAATTGAAAAATGTGATCATTATGCATGTTTTGAAAAACAATAATCAGCATATGTGGTGACTTTATCACTCACAAGTTACTGATCAATACTTAAATACCCACGGTGTTACCATTCGGAGTAGATAAGCGAAACGGATAAGAACTTGGAATAAAACGAATAACTTTGGTTCTAACCATTTTATTATTATTCTTTTATTATGAAACGGTAATAAAAATGAGTAAATAAAACATGGAAGGAAAATAAATAATTTGGCAAGAATTATTTTATAAAAAAGGGAAATTGATAAAATTCTCTTATAAAAAAAATAAATGAATAAAAATAAAAATAAAAATAAAAATAAGATAAAAAATAAAAATAAAAATAAAAATAAAAATAAAAAACATTAAGAAGAATTTAACATATCATCATTACTAAACAGAAATAATCAACATATGTGTCGACTTTATCACTCACAAATTGCTGATTAATACTTAAAATCCCCGGCGTTACCACTCGGAGTAGAAAATACCAGAAGGAAATTTTAAATGAAAATCAAATAACATATATGGTGACTTGATCACTCATAATTTGCTAATTTATGCTTATATATTCACGGTGATGTCACTCGAGGTAAAAGGTAAAAAAGATTTAAAAGATAAAATTGGAAATGTGAAATCATTTTTATATATAAAAATAACTATGATTATGGTTGTTTTACAAAAAGAAAAGCGGTAAAAAGAAATTTAAAAATATGACCCTTATGTAGATATTCCACATTTTTCTTATTTATTTATTATTTATATTTGTGTACTTATTTAAAAGAAAATGCATTTAGAACACCCCATTTCATTATTATTCTATAAAAAATAAAATACTCAAAAGGGATAGAATTGCCGCATTCAATATATATATATATATATATTATTTATTTGTAAATATTTGTATTTTATTATTTATTTATATTTCCTATTTTAAAGTTGTGAAAAATAGAACACAGAATCATTAAAAAAATCCCTTTATTTATTTCTTTTTTCTTTTCTTCTTTTTTTTTTGTTACTTGGAATAGTATCATATATATATATATATATATTTTTAACAAAAGATTAAAGTGAAACTCCTTCCTATGTTTTCATTTTTTTTCAAAATCAATTTCTAAACTAAAAACTAAACAGCATATATGGTGATTTGGTCATTCATAATTTGCTGATTTGTGCTTTAAACGTCCCCGGTGTTACCACTCGGGGTAGAAAAGTAACTAGCTTAGGAGGAAAAGTGACTTTATGAAATTTATTTATTTATGTTTAATTTTTACTCATAAACTATTTACATTTCCTTTCCTCATTCAAAATCGTGAAAAATAGGAAACCAAACAACTAAAAATCCATTTTCCCCTTTTTTTTCTTTTTTTTTCTTTTTTTTTCTCTAAATTGTACTCACTACTGAAGCTACCCTTGGTGATTACAAGCTCATAATCAAAATATGATTCTAATATTCATAGGCATATTCATCATACGTAACACCTAAGTTTTTTACAGCAAGCAGCACAACCATATAAAGTAAGGATCTCACAAAATACCTCACAAAACACCTGAGAATCATACTCTAATGAAACTAAGAAATTGACAACAGCCAATCCGAAACATTCATGCCTACAATAAATGTTTCTTCTACAAAACTCAACCAAATCACTATGGCTAAAAAACACATCATGTAATTATTCAGAAACAGAGCACTGCCAAAATATACCTAAAATTCTGTTAACCAAGGATGAAACTATTGTCAAATAAATAAGATAATCTTTGGAAGAGACCGTGACTCAAGACCGAGAGCAAGCAACCCACAGTAGTTATTCACACCCAGATGATACAAATTTATAATCGAAATATAACTCTAATACTCATATGCATATTCACTAGATGTATCACCTTGGCTTTCTTCAGCGAGCAACATAAACAGGAAACATCAATAACAGACATATCAGGCCAGGAATTTCTAAAACACCCGAGAATCATCATCCACCAGAAAATGAGACACCATAAAATGAAAACAGAACAACAGTCAACCCGAAACATCATGCCTTCAGTAGGTGTTTTTTCTTAAGAAAAACTTAAAACTAACATATCATTGACAAAAGCAGACCTAAGATTCTGGTTCCCTAGTATGAAATTATCAACAATAGCATAAGATAGAATGGAAATTTTACCCAACCAAAGACTCTGTCACTGGTTTTCCAGCTCTCGCGATACTCTTGGTGATTACAACTACAGAGAAAGAAGAGCCATTCGAAGCTGACCTCGGATCTTCTCCTCGCTCAAACTTCTCCTGCAATTCCTTGCACGCCTTCTGCTTCCCTTCCTCTGTTTTTCAGACTCTCTACTCTCGGACCACAGAAATCTCAAGAAAAAGCCCCCCTCTTTGAAACACTTCCTGATCCATTTATAGGATCTCTGCCAGTGTACGAGAGGAGGCCTTCCCCTGCGTGACAGATGTCCCGTCTCCTTTTCTCCCTTCGTGCATTGCCCTGAACGTCCTTCCTTACCCCTCGTCCCAATTGCTCACTTCCTTGCCACTACACTGCTGTACCGAGTACAGAGTAAGGGGGGAGTCTTGTCGTTTTCCTGGCCCTCCAGTTGTCCCCTTCTCAAAATCTCACTCTCTCTCCGCGGTCCCAACTCGTGCCCGCCCTCAAATGCTCCTTGCTTCCACTACTCTGCTGTAACAGAGTACGGAGTAGTGGAAATCCCTTCATCGCGTCTTCTCAACTCCCTACCCTTTCTCTCTCTGGAACCCCGTCTCCATCTCTGAACCTCGTGGCTGAGCCTTAAGGCTCCCTCCGGCTCTAGTTCAGACTCCCTCAGCTTTGGTTCCTTTGCCCGAGCCCTAGGGCTCCCTTTGATTTACCTCCACCGGCAGCTTCCTCGTGGTTCAGGCTCCCTCTGACACCACCGAGCCCTAAGGCTCCCTCAGATTTATCTCCACCGGCAGCTCCCTCGGTGGTTCAGGCTCCCTCTGTGGTTTCCTTCGCTGCTCCCTGCTCCTCTAACACCACCGAGCCCTAAGGCTCCCTCAAATTTATATCCACCGGCAGCTCCCTCGGTGGTTCAGGTTCCCTCTGTGATTTCCTTCGCGGCTCCCTGCTCCTCTAACACCACCGAGCCCTAAGGCTCCTTCAGTTTTACCTCCACCAGCAGCTTCCTCGGTGGTTTCCTTCGGCCGAGCTCATGCCCAAGTCTCAATTCCTCGATTCCTTTGTTCCTGAACTCCCTCACCCGCAACCCTGTGCCACCGTGCCGCAGCCTCTGAGAGGCTCCACTCCTTCCTTTTCTTTCGTGGCTCTCGGCCTCTGGAGCTCCAGTCCTCAGCCCTAATTGAGGGCTCAGGAAATTGGGGATGAAACGCTGAGCTTTCAGCGTTTCATCCTCCCCTATTTTTTTTTAATTTCAAATTTTGGGCCAACTCTCGGCCCGAAATTTTTTTTTTTCAAATTTTGGGCCAACTCTCAGCCTGAAGCTCTTTTTTTTTTAATTAAATTTTTTTAATTAACTTGATTAATTTTTATTTTATTTTATTTTTAGTTTTATCATTTTTTATTTATTATTTTTTATTACTATTATTATTTGTTGTTATTATTATTATTATTTTTGTCTTTATTATTATTATTATTATTTATTTATATTTTTTTTCTTTTTTTTAATTAAATTTTTTTAATTAACTTGATTAATTTTTATTTTATTTTATTTTTAGTTTTATCATTTTTTATTTATTATTTTTTATTACTATTATTATTTGTTGTTATTATTATTATTTTTTTTTGTCTTTATTATTATTATTATTTATTTATTTATATATATATATTTTAATTTTTCATGTATAAAGCTCGGACAAAATACGATGTTTACACTCATTTTTATTTTTTTTTTCTCTTTTTCTTTCTCTTTTTCATTCTTCTCTTACTTTTCTTTTTACTCATAACTTTTTCACTCTTCTATCAATTTTCTCAATTTCAATGTTTTCTCCCCTAGAACTTGATTGAAGTTGTTAATTAGAACCCCACTCTTCATTCTCAGTGCTACCAATGATTCATGATATGTCAATTTTCTGATTGTTTGAATAATGTTCTTTCCTATACCACAAACTAAAAAGGTGAAGTAGTTGTTTAATATTTGAAAAATATGTTGTTTGAGTAATATTAATTTTATTTATATAAATCGTTTGATTAATAATGAAGGATAGACACAGACATTAACATTTTAAATTGGCTTCAACCCTTTATATTTTGTAATTCCTTATTCTTTATCATTAAAAAAAATGTACAGCGTCCATTTCTCACTTTCTAACTAAGCATTCTATAAAGAGGTTCAATCTATATTTATGGACAAGAAATTATATTCATAAAGGCAAATAAAAAATGTAATTTGGTAGTTATTCATATTGAAATTGATAATTTTACCACTGGTTAAATAAGTCAATCTAGCATGATTTATGGGTTAAATAAATCAACTTATTATGCCAAAATTTACCATGAGTTATAAGTTAAATGGGTAATATGAAATAATACTGATTAGTAAAATTTATTATTTGATATTTAAAAATAAATAAATAATTTCTAAATTATTTTTTATTATCTTTTAATTAGTCTTAAATTGTTGTAAACCGCTAACCCTAAAAGAAAAATGAAAGAAAGAAAATTGTTGTAAATATTATGTTTAATGACATAGCTTCATTTTTCTTTCTTGAAAGGAGAGCAATATATTATAATTTCGCATAACTATGACAATAAATTAAGATTCTATATTTCATATAAAATGTCATGATCATTTAGTTGAGTTGTTAGTTTATGTACCATTTATTATATGAGATGAGATGCTGTTAAAAAGAAGTTTTGCTTTGAACCTTAAAGTGTAATAGATATTCTCAAATTACAAAAGTCACTTTTTGTATATCATACATGGGTAAATATATCATAACAATTTTTTTCTTTTACATCACATATATTTTATGAGATTGATTTATCATAACATCCTGTGCATGCATTGCTAAGAAGATGAGGAGAAGATGAGGAAGAAGGGAAAGAGAAAGAGGAGGAGGAGAATAGAAGGAAGAAGAGGAGGATGGTAGGATGAGAATAGAAGGAAGAAGAAGAGGATGAGGACTGGGGGAGGTGGATAAAGAAGACAAAAATGAAGAGGAAGAAGAGGAGGAGGAACAAGAAGAAATCAAGGAGGAGGAAAAAGAGCAAGAGGAAAAGGAATAAGAAGAAGAAGGGGAAGAAGAACAAAAATAAAGATGTGGAGGAAGAATAGGAAGGGTAAGAAGAGGAAGAGGAAGAACAAGAAGAAAATAAGGATAAAGAAGGAGGAGGTGAAGATGGGAAAGAGGAAAGAGAAGAAGAGGAAGAATTAGAGGAGTGAGGACTAAGAAGAGGAGATAGAATATGAGGGAAAAAAAAAGAAGATGAGGAATATAATATTTTTTTAATAATTTATTTGAAAGATCACAAAAATCAATATAGTAGAAAATGAATGTAGTATATATTATATTGTTAATTTTATTATTTTCTTCCTTTGGGCATTTGAAAATTTAGGTGATTTGAATCCCGAGGGTTTATCAAGGTTAAGACAAGCCTTAAAATTCAAAGGACATTTATAAAGGTACTTACAAATTATATACCAATAAATTCTTTATATTGATAGCAACATTTGAACCACACCAGGATCTAAGTCACATTTGTATTAATTGAACAAACCATCTTTAGCTGTAAATGTTTTCTTTCTTTTTTTAACTTAGGCTCCTAATTATTGTCTATATATGTATAGTTATCATTACTTAATTATTTTGTTGTATTGTTAACTTTAACATATTAGATGCTTCCAACATTTTTTATTGTAATGAAAACTTTTGATAAAAATACTTCTAATTATAAAATTTTATTATAGATTATAATAACACATATGCATCTCACGAGTGCAATAATTTAATTTGTTTTTAATAATGTTTATCACCATTTGTCATGTATTTTGCAATATTTAAATGTTTTTTCAAATATTCATTTTACGTTTCATTGTTACACAAATTAACAAACATATTTTTCAAACTAAAATTATGTTTGGATCAGATGAATGGTTGAAAGTTTATATACCTAGAATATCTATAATTCTATTATATTAAAGACTACCATTTATTATGAAGAGATGATAATTTTTTGTAATGTTAGCTTTTACTATCACTGTAAACAAGAGCATTAGGGGCAAATGCTATGCAATATGGTTTACAGTTTACACTTATAAGGAGGAGTATTTATACATAGACAAATCTATGTTGCTTTATTCTTGTACAATATATAAGTGGATTTAAGATATTAATTCTAGATTAGGATGATAATTCAAATTATATAATTTCAAATGTTGTGTATAGAAAAATATTTAATAATTTCAGCTAATGGTCTTATATTATCATTTTTTATGGTAATTTATTATTTATATATTAAACACCTTATAATATTATTTTATTTCCCATTTATATGTATATATAATTTTATCAGTAAATATGTTTAAAAATATAATTAGTCCACGGGTCACGTACAAGTTCAATTTCAACTAAAGGAATAGGTTCATTCAAAGGGATAGGATGTAGATAAGAGTTTAAATTAAAAATGCCCCAGTAATTGTACCAAAAAAAAAACCCAGTAATCTTTTCTTATGAGAAAGTGTTAAATCACAATTCAAGAAATGATAAAGGTTCAAATCGTCCTAGGATAGAAAATTATCGCCCCAATAAATAATAATTGAATAGTAAAAGATGAGGGTGAATCCACTATTGCTGTATGGCCCAAAAAAAAATTTTATTGTTGAAATTTCCGCATCCTGAACAACAAATTTTGGTTGTTGAAAAATGGAGTATTCATATATGATATATTGACAATAAATCTATTTTATTTTAATTGACAACCTATAGTGGCAAAAAAAGTAATTATCTATATTTAAGTTTTTCTGGACAATTAGCCCTTGAGCTTTTGAATAATTATTTGAAGGGGATAATGATTTTTTTTTTACAGCAAGTGGATGATGTTTGAAGCGAATCATTTCTCCCATATCATTCAAAAGTCAAGTTTGGATTTGAATAATTTGAAGGGGATAATATATGTTTTGCGTGAATTATTTGTCCCAAATATATAAAAAGTCAAGTTTGAATCTGAAGTACCCCTCCACTTGTTATTTCTTTCTGGGGGAATCATGTTATTTTAATACATTCAACAAAGCAAATAGTAACTCACTGTCTTTTTTTATAAGAAAACACTCGGGTCTTGGTTGAAATATTCAAAAATGATTTAGAGTATTAAGAGTGATAGCATTTATAGTTTGAAATGATATATTCGGCAAAGATAAATGCTATTTTTCTACTATTTCTGAACAATTTTAATTAATTTATTAATCATACATGATGTTTTAAAAAAAGTTTTTCAAAAAACAGATATTACTTGCAGGTGAGATAAAGGAAAAGGGGTGATAAATTGACTTGTAAATAAAAAGGCTAATAAGAATAAAAAAAGCAAGTTGGCCGTATCTATAATTCGTTGTCCATTAGAAGCAATTAATTAATAGCAATAAAGATGGCTAACAATGGTTGATCTCACAGGTAAGAATGTAATTTATAGTACTACTACTACTTTACAAGAATTTAAATGTGAATTAAGGACTTCATTATGCTATTTGAATTTTGAGATTTTGTCCTGACTTTGATGGTCCCGGGAATCAGCCCATTTATTTTTTTTTCAATAAAAAAATAGTAATACAGATAAGATGCATCCTCGTAAAATTAATTAGATTGCAAGCATTGTTTTATTTATTAAATATGAAATGATAATGAAGATCATCTTTCTTTTCAAAGGGGCAGGTGGGGGAGGATAGGACCCATTTCTCATCGATGATTATCTCTTTTGAAATTAACGTCCTTCTTTATTCATAAATTGAATAAGGAAAAAAGAAAGCGACAAAGATTAAATTAAAAAAGAAAAAAAGAAAGAGAGATAAGGATATAATTATGGAATTGCAATGTCACTATCAAGGTCGGCCACACATGTCATCATGATTTTCTTCTCCTCTGGATGAGGTTGGCTGTTCATTTTCATCTTCGCCTAAGATCTGTTGTGATCAGTAGTAACAGTAATAGTAGTAATAATAATAATAAGAAGTAGAATTCATGTTGATGTAGGAGATGATTATGAGACAATTAATTAAGAAAGTAGGTCACTGAGAAATTAAAATGAAGAACACAGTACATATACATACAGCAGGTTGAAGTGAAGATCACAGTCACAGAGGAAGGATTTCAAAGCTTTATAGTACAACAGAAGAGCCATGATGTGGAAAATTAACAGAGTAAGAAGCAGGTGATATGATTGCAAGTGACAAGTATTTAAATATCAAGAAGACTTGTTGTTAACAGGCATGGAATTGGAGCGTTTGATCCAAGGTGAAGATGACGAAGAAGAGCGATGAAAACGACATCGGAAGGAGCCTTCGTGTGTGGTTGGAGAGCATAAGCAGTGGCCTTTTGCTCCGGCGCCGGTGTCGCTTTTCGGGGAGGTTGAAACCACGAGCTTGCCCTCAGCCTGAGATTGAGAAGCCATCTGATATGGTTGAACAAGATATTGCTGTCAACACGGGAGCAAGCTAGCTTGCAGTTTCACTCTTACATGTGTAAGAAATTAGGATCCAAACCTACATTTATATATACTATATATCTTGAAGGAGTAGTGTGATGGTCCCACCAGGGGAACAAAGAATCAATCAGGTGTTGCCCTCTCATCAAATGCATTTGTTTTTCTCTTGTGCATGCTATTTTTGGGAAAAAAAAAGGTGTATAGTATTGCCCGGCAAAACCAACGTATATCTTGTTGACAGAAAAAAAAAAACCTTATATCTCATACACGGGAGACTAATTTATCGTGGATTTTTTTTAGTTTTTATTACTTTTTTAAAAAATATAAATATTAAGTTTTAACATTCAAATAAATAAATGGACTTGTTTTTCAAGTAAGTTTTGAATTAATTCTTTGTTGAAATTATAAAAAATTAAAAAAATAAAATTATCAAACTCACAAATCCAACAATGTGTGGAGTAGTGCATTCCCTTTTTTGCTGGAGCCAACAGTAGAGTCACTTGAGATATATTTATTTCTTATAATTTTAAAAATTAATAAAAAATTTTATAAAGTCACTTGAGTTTTTAAGGATAAAATGAGTTCTCATTTTTTATTATTAAATTTCTAATTGAAATACGATACATGCATAATTTTAATTAAAAATTTGAATTTTAAAAAGTTGAACATATTATAATTCTACTAAAAAATTGTGTACATTAGGATGATTGTTGCTGTAAGTAAAAAAAAAAAATTAAACGTCATTTGATTAGCTATTTAATGAACTTGAGGATGAGAAGGAATTTGAGAGAATGGGACCCAATGGGAAGGAGTATCAAATGAGGAGAACATGGGGCACATTAAGAGATGAGGATAAGCATGTGGGAAGCTTGTGATTTCCTAATGTCTGATTGTACACGTGGCAAATTATTCCATATTCTAATACCCATTAGATTAACTTAATTAATACGACAAATTAATAAGTGCAGGTATTAATGGCCAAAAAAATCAAATATTTATTGGGCTTCAAGGTATAGTCCCTTTCTTGCTCAGTAGACGACGCCGTATTGTCATGTGGGCTGCCTGCAAGACAAAGATGTGAAACGCAGCAACTTATGTCAGAACTCAGGAGTGTGAATTTGGATCTGCTTTAATTAATTAATAATTAAAAAAATTAGATGACGATTAATTTTTTCTCTTTCTTTCTGAAACCTTTTCTATTTAATTTGGATTAAAAATATTTTTTTGTGGCAACAAAAACTAATCTCCTTCCAAATAGGAGGACAATATTAGATTTTTTTAATTAAATTTGCTCCATAAGAAAATAAATAAAAATTGAATCACTGATCACTTATTAAGGGATAAAAGCTTTTACAAATTATCCCAATATGAATTGATTTTTTATAAATCTTTTTCTCCTTATTATCAGCAAGAGTTCAACATTAATTACTTGAGTTTCAGGTGAAATCCGAAACGAGGTTGACATTGCTAGGTTGGGTAATCTTGAATTCAAAGTAATATTCTTGGAGCTCCAAACATTGTCCTTTGTTAAAAACTATGAAAGGTACCACTTCATAAGTTGAATTAGGTGAATCGTCCCTCATACTCTGACACCATTATTGTCGTGGCTTTCACAAATAGTGCCAATGGATTTTTTTTCTAACCTCAATAAATAGTGGCAAACTGGAAATGGATAAGAAGAGGATTCGAGTGTTTTTATTATATACTCCCCATTCACTTAACTAATTTAAAACTATTTTATCGTAATTAATAAAAATTTGATATATTATTTAAATTATTTTAAAATTATTTTATTTTTTATCTTTATTATATAATAAATATTATAAATTTAAATAATTTATTTTTTCTCTCACAATTAAATAAGGATATTTTGGAGACAAAATATTTAATATTTCAAAAACTCATAAAATATGACTTATATTTAAAATTATAAAAATCTTTAGAATATAACTAATAAAAAGATAGAAAAAAAAATGAAATGTGGATGAATAGTGGCAATGGTTAATAAATAAAAATGATGAGTCATTAATTATTAATAATGAGTAACTGCTCCTTCACATACAGACACAGCCTTCAGCATTCTGGTCAGGATGCTCACTTACGGATCCAATGCCATAGTGGGTCATTGGACCATTCATCCACTTACTGTTATAACCCTAGACATTCTCCAAAAAAGAAGACGGTAAGTGGAATGGAAATGTTTGTATTTGGTAAAAAGTTTATATGATTTAAATCCAAATTCAACTAACAAATAAAATGTAAGTATATATAAAGACCCTTTAAACAGCCGTCAAAAGACAAAACACCACTTTAACAACTCCGAGTTGCCACATTACAACCGTATTCTATCTGGACATTTCAACTTTCCGATCAAACATCTTAGAATCCGACTTTTGAACCAGACAAACTTCATCTTCAAAATATATCATTCTCAGGCTCCACCTAAGATCTTGTAGCAGACTTTTTACCTGTTTGGATTGGCTTTTAAGTGCTTATAGAACAGAGAAATGTAATTATATTATCAGTTTTCAAACGCAAATCAGATCAAAATAATCACTTATAGCTATTTAAGTGATTATTTTTATAAGTTACTTTTTCCAACTTATGATAATAACTTATTTTTTCATAATCACTTATTTCACTTTTTCTTCTTATTATTCACCCAATAATCACTTAAACTCTAATATTCAAACACTTTTTTTTTTCTCAAAATCACTTAGGGTTAAAAATATCCAAACACAATTAACTTTTGACATAATCACTTATTCACATAATCTATTATAAATAATCACTTATACATAATCAAATCTAAATACACATTTTGCCTCTGTGGTGATCATCTTCATTTTCCCTTTCAGATTGTTATCATCATGTGCTTATGTGAATTGGTTCCATGGACTATACTCATCGTCATAGTTTCCAGTTTGTGAACACACCCTGTGATGGCACACTTTATCCAATTCGTAATGCTAGGATCCGATCTTAGGCAGTCTTGATTAGTATTTTGCAAGTGATTCATATGTTCATGGCCCATTTACTTGGCCATTTTATTTGATAATATTCATCACAATGTTATGATTTTTAGCAATCTTTACATTTAAGAAAATTGTGATAAAGAATCTTAGGGACTTTGTATTCATTTGATTAGAAATTAGTGTTTGCTCAGTACAATTTTCTAAGATTTTAGACCTCTGGCACACTTACACTTACATGTGAAATATCATTTACCTGACCAAAATTTCTCCCCAAACAATATGATGAAAGGAATAAAATAAAATGAATTTTATTTGGTATAATATAAAATGAAAAAGAATTTTTTTCATTGATTTATTTGGTATAAAACATAAAAACTAGAAAAAATGTTAGAAAACTAAAATACCCCTCATGTAAAAAAAAAATTAAGATACCATCATTGTTACTTTCATAACTTATCTAGTTTGTTTGTTGTTAGGGGTGCGATTGGTATTTCATCATTTCCCTTCTCCTATTTCCATATTGTCATAAAGGCATGAGATAAAGTATTCATATCCTATTCCATGACTAGCAAGGGAATATATGTGCTAAGGGCCCATTTGACATGTAGGAATTGACATTATGGAAAGAGAAGCATAATAGGAATCAACTCTTTAATGGGTTTGATATGTATGGAAAGAATCTAATTTCTATCAAAACTCGTTGAATCCAATTCCATCCTTCCCCGGATGGAATTGGTTGAACGCAATAGAATCCAAACTTTTTGTGAACTTTACCCTCTACTCTTCAACTTCAACTTCCACCATCCACCTAGCTTTTGTTGACAGCTCGCTCACCCAATAACAACAACTATGGTGCTCTCCTCCAATGATGGCAATGATGTTCTTCTTGGTGACGACGTGCTCCAACGATATGTCCTCCTCCTATGCCTCCATCTTTTCCTTCTTTGTCCACTTGTTCTTCCTTCGCTGTCAACTCAAAGGCAGCCAATTGAAGCCCTACTCTATGGTTCTAGTGGTCTTCATCAATCTTTCCTCCTCCTCCATCATTTCATCTTCACTGACTTTTATTTTTCCCGATGGTTCAATGTTCTGGGTCTTTGATGCTAGTGGTGGCAATTTCTAGTTTTGTGGTGGTCAACACATTTGATGCTTGCAATTTTAGGGTTGGTGGTTGCCAAATGTGAAGCAGAGCTTGAATTTGGATTTGGTGCTTGTGATTTCTTATGGTTTTGTGTGTTTTGGGTCTTCATATTGTGTGTCTTCAATGGCATTGTCTATTTTGTGTTGGGATTCTTCAATAGCAGGGAGGCTTCTTGCGTGGTGATTTCTGGTTCTATAGTGGTTGACAATCAAAGATTTCGATGGTGGATAGAGAAGGTTTCAATGAATGGGGATTGCAGATCTAGAAAATTTTGTTTGTTTTCTAATTTTTTCAGGGGCATTTTAGTCTTTTAATATAAAGATACATATACTAAACAAAAATTATATAACGATTTCATATATATACTAAATATATATTTAAAACTTTTTTCCATCACTTTACTAAAAAAAAAAAAACCATTTCCATCCCAATTCCCTAAAAAATCTTCCATCATGCCAAATAGCTCCTAATTCTATACATTGCTACAAGATTTCTATCACCCTTTCTATTTTCAATGAGTTACCAAACATAACCTATATATATCTACAATATATATATATATAATATATATATATAATATTAAGTCCTACTCTTAACAACAATCAAGTTGTTTATTTATATATCTAATAAATTTGTATGAAATTGTATTATTCTTTCAAAAGGAGAACGAATAGTTCGCTCCGTCCTTACCACACCACTGTTCAGGAACAAATACGTCTCTCGCATGAGCCCCACCATCTATTTTTTTGTCTATTCTATAAACAATAAAATATGTATTTTAAGAGTATGAATATAAAAAACATTTTTAGGAAAGTTTTCTTACATGGATCCAATCATAGCTTGATTCAAATTATTAGAAGCCTAAAGTTTTGACTAAAAAGAAACCGGTCAGTTATTAAAAAAATTGTTTTAAGGACATAAAATACTTTTAAATTCCTCAGGTTTTCAGGTCTATCTCATTTTCTATCATGTTCTGTTCTATGTAACAAATAATCTTAAAAAAATACATCTAAGAACTCATTTACCAATAAATCCTATTTAAAAATTTTGAAAATTATAATTATTGACAATATTATTACCATATTTTTTTAAAAAAACATATCACGAAGTACTTTCATAATATCTTCTTTTTAAATTAACAATATCTTTTGCTCAATTTGAAATAAAACTTGTTACTCCTTCCATTTGAAGATAATTATCATTTAAAGTAATGCACAAAAATTAAATAAGTTATTAAATTATTGAGTAATTTAAATTGAAAAAATCATAACTATATTCCTGTAAAATATTCTAATATCAATTCTCTATATTATTTTCATGTAATTTTATATTATCTTTGCTTGAGAAAATATTAAAAATAATTTTTTAAAAATAACATCAATATTAATATTAATAAAAAATATAAAATGTTGAAAAACCATACTATTCATAACCTATATGAATAGAATAGCTTTTCTTACAAATTTTTTTTAGACTTGTGCTGTTTTCTATATTTTTCATATTTCTTTGCAATTTTAAATTTTCAATAAAATTTAAATGCTGAAAAATGACTATAGCCTTCAAAATCTTTAATTTAATCTTTGTATCATTACACTTTTAATTTTAACTAATAACCTTTCACGGAAAAGATCTAGGCTAGCTTCTTAGCTGATAAGACGGTACATTCTATCCTTGTGAAACACAGCTATTCCTTCTTTTCATGGGCCTCTAGGCCCTTTCACAAAAAAATAAGAAAGAAAAAAAACAGATGATAAGTGTAAACTATATATTTTGTCTCATTCATTTAGTAAAAAAATAATATAAACATAAAATTAAAAATTATTTTTTTTAGGGTTAATAGAAAAGTAATAAAATAAATCCATAATATTCTAGAAGATTATTCCCTAAAAAATAAAAAAAATATGAAAGACATTAAAATATTTTTGAAAGATTTTAGAACAAAATTTGGATATTGTCTTTTGATTAAAATATTTAAAAACAAGAATTGTAGGGATTATCTCTAAAAATATGGTTAATTTCCCTATCCATATGATTTGAACAAATATAGAAATAATATAAAGTAAGGAGGAAGATGAATTAAATCAATAATAAATATCTCTTAAATAGAATTTAATAATTTTCAAAAAATTAGGAAATCAAGATATTATCCCTATAGGATTTTTATCTTCAAAATTTAAAATATTTCAAATTAAAAAAATGAATGGTAAGCTCCTCTATAAATAGAGGGCCTTAAAGCTAGAAGAGGAGAAACAAAACCTAGGGGAAACATAGAAAAACCTAGTTAGCTTTGTACACGGAGAAATCATGAGAGTTTCAAGAGAAAGAGTTAGGGTAAAGGAGAGGCACCAAAATCTGTAGAGCTTTAGGCACAAAGAAAGAAGATAAAGAGGAAACTCACATGTCATCAGTAAGCTTGCACCTTTTATTTATACATTGCGTTCTTTTATTTTTGCATCCAATTGATTACCTCCATCTTTCTCAAAAACCCACGTGCTATTAAATCTTGATGCCTACAGAAGCTTATGCAGATACGGGAAGATATTGGGAATTAATATTCGTGAAAGGCCCATATTTTCTTTCTAATAATCTAAACATGCCGATGTCATTATTAATATGAGAAACTGGTGAAGTCATATTGCCTATTGTGATTATATCTATACATGCTTTGTAGAATTGTGCGAATAATAACTAGCACTTGTGCTGCTAAATTTCTTTTTTCTCTCCTAGCTCTATCTCTATTAATTTATGAGAGTTTGTCATAAGAGATGTTAATGCCTCTACGAGCATATAAACTGGTGAGAATCATGAGTAACAGTTTTGCAATAAATTTAAATAGTTTCTCCTATTTAAAATGATCCGCGAGTAACAATTTTTTTCACAGATCCAAATAGTTTCTCTTCCTCTAAAAGAACCGTGGGTGATGCTTATGCTGCTGCGGATCTAAATAATTGTTCCTATTTTTAAAAGATCTGCAAGTGACAAGTTCACTGTAGATCTAAATAACTCCTCTTATTTTAAAAATGATGTGATCCAATAGTTTTTTCCTATTTTGAAAGAGGCTCGCAAGTGACAGTCTCGCCACGGCCCAGATAACTTTTCCTATTATGAGTAACAATTTCATCATATGATTTAGCATTTTAATATATTTTCCCATTTTTAAAAAATAAATCTCTTCTTCAATAAAAAATATAGAAATAAAATAATAAAAAATAATTTTTATTTTTAAAAAGAAACTAAATAAAGTATCATGAATTTATAACCCAAATTACGTGTACTTTGATCCCTCATGGGTACGTGGGCCTTAAACTTTGATTCTAGGTCAAGTCCACTTTTATAAAATTATAATATTTTTCCCCTTATCTCATTTGATTAATTTCCCCTCTTAAGTTAAATATTCACAAGGATAACTTAAAATAATTATTAAGGCCTTATTATTGCACAATAAATTTAAGGTAACTGTTCTTTCGAACAGGTGGTACAGGGTGCCTAACATCTTTCCTACGCATAATTAACTTACGAACCTAATTCTTTTGTTTTTAGATTATCCTTTCCCACGTTTTTAGGTTTTTTAGAATTTTCCATCAAAATTTTGGTGGCGACTCCATTTTCCGTTTTTATTCATTTTTATTCATTTTTATTTTTGGATAAAAATCAGGTGTGACAGTTTGGCGACTCCACTGGAAACACTTGAAGAGTCAACCCCATTTAAATTTGTTGTGCTTAGCTAGTAATTAGGCCTTCATTTTTTTTTTGGGTGAACATGTTCTTGTGCTTTACCTTTTATTTGCTCACGTATTTATCTATCTACCTATTTATTTATTTTGCTTTGTTTTTATTTATTTTTGCTTTGTTTTTAGGTGGGAAATCGGGGTAGTTTGTTGAATGCTCCCCTCATACACTCTACACTTACACATAACCTCACACACTTATTGGACTCTATACTCGGGTTTGTGGGCAGCTTAGGTGAGTGGAAGTTTGCAATAGTGCTCTTGAGGAGGCTAAAGTACCCAAGGGTTCACTCTGAAGACTTCACTCAAATTATTACCTACTTATTAAGTTTAATGTTGATTTGACAAATAGGTTTTTCATTCTTATGGTGAAAGCAATTTGGGGGCCTAGTAGAATATTAGAACTACCCTAAAACTATGCATGCTTGGAAAAGCCTTAGACCAATCCTTATAGATAAATCTAAGCCATTTTCTAGCATACACAACAAGTTTTTCTCTATTTCTCTTTTTCTAATGATAATATAGCTAATAACGGGAATATTAAATATTAAACTATCCAAGAAACAAAAAAAAATATTGCCTAGATTTTTTTTTAAAATATTTCCTAAATTTTGTTTTATTTTTTTAAAAAAGAAACTTTATTCTCTATTATCATTTACTAATAATTTCTCCCCAATTTTTTTTCTAAAGGAAAACCAATAATTTGCCAATAGAGTAATAAAATTATAAGGCACAAGAGGAGACATGAATTCGACAAGCACACTCTATACCAAAAAGATAATCAGGTTAGAGGCAAGTGTGGAGTCTTTTAGCACACTAAAAAAACTTTCTCGATACATCAGAGGAGACATACGTTTAGACTTTAGGAAAAGTTATGGGGACATATTGGATCTACTAAGGATACCAATTCAAGGATTTGTATTAATGGTAGTGGGACAATATTGAGATGACACTTTGAGGTGTTTCACATTTCAAGATTTCAAAATTGCACCAACTATAGAAGAATACAGGGAATTCCTAAGACTTCCTTTAAAGGAGGTGGCACAGGTATATTGGTATTTGGGGCATTTACCATAAAAAAAGGCTATAGCAACGCTCCTTGAAATTGGTGTGAATGAAATACAATGGGAAGATACAGAAAGTATGATGGGGATTTCTAAAGCATTTCTTGAAAACCACTTAAGGCATTAGTTGAGCAAAGAAATTGGGTCTTTTCAGCAGAGTTTTTGCAATAGCAATTTATGGCCTTATTCTATTTTCTTTCACCAAATGGATCATTGACTTTCTTGCAATCAATGTATTTCAAGTGGTCCATTATCATTAGGTTAACTCAGTTCCAGCAATCTTAGCAAAAACCTACATGACCCTGAGCCATCTCCAGACCATGAGAGGAGGAAGGATGAAGTGTTGTCTTTAGTTGCTATATGTCTGGATTATGAATCATCTATATGGTAAAAATTTTCAAAAGGATATGGAGCATGATTCTTCTAGTCCTCTTTTTAATTTTAATTATGGGGAAAGGAAAGTTAAGATGGGATGAGATGGATGGATCAAAGTTTTTAATAATCTTTGAGTAGATGACATCTTCCGGAGGCTTGCATGGTGGTGGGGTGAGGAAATAATATTTCGATGTGGTAGTTTCCCAAATATACCACTTGTTGGGCCATGAGGGGTTATTAATTGTAATATAGTGTTGTTATTAAGACAATTTGCTTTTACACAAGTAATCCCTTTGGAAGGATTAGTTCAGAAAATCCACTTCCTATACAGCGAATTCACAAGGAACTTAGGCAAGGAACTTGGAAGTGCATGGGATATGATCACATGTAAAGGAGGACTTGAGCTTAGAAGGCGATCAACAGGTGCCACGGACCAATATCGAAACCTAGTTAACTGAAAGGATTAACAGAACTAATCCTACTTTCACACACCCTGATCTTTTACTGGGTAGTAATACAACAAAGGTAGACAAAGAGCTAGCTAGGCGATTGGAAGAAAAAGAGAAGAAAATAAAGAAATTAAAGGAAGAAAACTACATGAAGAAAGAAATTGTAAGCTCCTTACAAATAAAATGCGCAGACTTGATGGATCAAATGAAAGAAGTAAGGAGACAAAACAATCAGGAAGAAAACCTTGGAGTGAAGAAACTGAAGGAAGAGAACCTGAAACTTAAGGGTAAAATCAAAGATTTTAATGATCAAATAGAAGAAAATGAGCAAAGGATGTGGAATAATTGGGCTAGGATGATAAGGATCATAAAGGAAAGGGACGAGTTTGAAAAAAATTACAAACGCTCCATTCATTGGAAGGCCTACAACATGGAATAGAGGTACTCGCCAAGAAATTAAAAGAGAAAGCTAACGAGCTAATATCTCTTAGAGAGAGCTTATCAGCCACAATTCAGAGTTTGTTAGAACAAGTTAATAAATAAAACAAGATCATACAAGAAGAAGCGCTGAAAGCTAATTGGTCTAAAGGATGCACTAAAAATTTGATCTTGTTAGCAAATGGAATGATTCCAAGATTTTCATAGGCTTATGTGCAAGTAGAAAGCATGATCCACCCCTTTCATACCTCCGAAGAAATTATGAATTTTCCTATTTGATCTAGTTTTAGATGTTCTAACAGAACATATATAGGAAGAAATTTCAAAGTGTATATTCTTTACGGATGATATAGTTTTAATTGAGGACTCAAGAGAAGAGGTCAACTCTAAACTTGAGTTATGGAAACACACTTTGGAATTAAAGGTTTACACTTGAGTAGAAGTAAGATGAAATATATGCATTGCAAATTTAATAAGAGACCAATTAGAAATGATTCAGAGGTAAAAATTGGAGAGCAAACCATTCCAGATGTGTCAAAGTTTAGATATTTAAGGTCAATTTTACAAAGCGATGGTGAAATTGATGTGAATGTTATGCATAGAATACAAGCTGTGTGGTCAAAGTGGAGAAAAGCATCAGGAGTTATTTGTGACTGCAAGGTACTTATTAAGCTTAAAGAAAAATTTTATCGACCAGCTATAAAGCCAGCGATGCTATATGGTAGTGAATGTTGGGTTTTGAAAAAACAACAAGAGCATAAGATGTGAGTAACAGAGATGAGAATGTTGAGATGAATGTGTGGTCATACAAAATTAGATAATATTGAAATGACTGTATACGAAGAAAAGTTGGAGTAGCACCTATTGAGGAGAAAAAGTTGGAAAATCATTTAAGGTAGTTTGGGCATATACAAAGAAGACGGCAAGTGAAGCCAGTGAGGAGAGTTGATCAAATGGCTTGAAGTCCTATTAAAAGGCATAGAGAAAGATCAAAAAGGATACTAAGGGAAGTTATAAGAAATGATCTTTTGAGAAATAATTTATTTGAGGTGTTTGATAGAGTCCATTGGTATCATATGATCGATGTAGCTAACTTCATATAATGGGATATGGCAAATGTTGTTGTTGTATGTAAAGAGCTCGCACTAGGATTAAGGAATGTAGCCCAATTTTTGTGGAGCAGATGTATATACACTTTTTCCTTTTTGTTTCTTTCTTCGAAGTTTTCCTTCAACGAATTATCTTCCTTTTATTGAATAAAAGTTGCTTGAAGAGCATCATACGAGACTGTTTCAAATGGCATTAAATGATAAGATGTCAAATGCTTCTGTTACTTGATAGTCAACTCTAGTTGATTAGAGGAATAATAAGTTTCCTAAAAGATTAGGGCCTCTTGTGCCTTAGGATTCATATGTTAACTCTATCTTTTTACCCAAAGATGAGATGAATCTATTAAGTTTGAAAAGCAACTTAAGCACAAAAAGTGGGGCAATTTAATCAAAAGAGACTTTTTTAAAAAAAGAAGATTGAAAAAAAAAGGGACATCAAAGTTGTGAGGATCCAATATTCCTATCACTTGATAGTCAACTCTAATCACCTAAAGAAGCAACAAGTTTCTTACAAAAGATTAGAGTTTCTTATATGTAAATTTGACCACTATCTCTTAAAGAAAAGATAATTAAAATTGTATTAGTAACATATAACATTACGCCCAAAGAAAAGCAACTTAATCAAGTAGCCCCTGCACACTCTTACAATACTTGCTTTCAAAGCCAGAACAAACGGAAATTAGTGAGACAAGACTATAGCTTTGAATCCTCTATGGAAACTCAACTAGGAGAAATAATGAAGCCTACCAATTGCCTAAATTTTGGAAATGCTACATAAGGAAGATAGAACATCAACAATGACGTTGGGTAACATTCTACAAAAAGCAATGGGATCTCTGGTTAGGTGCCATCCTCGCATAGCGCAACACACCCTAATTAACATGTGCTTTTATGATACGAAATATTTGTGCAAAACTCA
The DNA here is from genome assembly GCA_026686845.1 of Adenanthera pavonina. NCBI lineage: Eukaryota > Viridiplantae > Streptophyta > Magnoliopsida > Fabales > Fabaceae > Adenanthera > Adenanthera pavonina. Next base: position 33,838,078 of record JAIVEN010000018.1, read on the forward strand.
CGCATAAAGTTAAGGAATAAAGAATGAGTTTAGGAATAAAAAATGATATCCTATATACAGTACATGAATTGGGGCAAATTGGCAACCAAGTTTTTAGCAGTAGATACATACATAATATACTACCTAAAAGAGTATCATATATAAATGATAAAATATATAATATTCACATCATATAATGATGCTCACTTAAAATGTGCAAGACCAAAGAGCTAAAGAAATAAGGAAGTCCAACATCTTTGCTTAAATTGGGGCAAATAGAATATTATGACCCATAATATGCTATCTCTAATCTTGAGGCAAGCACAATACCATACATTTAAACCAATAGAAAATCTTGTCTCTCCACTCACCCTTATTTACTGGGGCAAGAAGGAAATAAACATCTAGCTTTAAAGGCTCAATGAACATACATTTCACATGCATTGCAGTTAACATTCATCTTGCAAAGCAACATCCTTAAATGCCATCCTCTGTAAAAATTCAGCAAAGGCTGGCACGCTCTATAAAAGCCTTGTAATAGCAAGCATACTTTAAAGCCCAGTAACGGCTGACACCCTCTTATAAAAGCCCTGTAATGACTAGAATTCTCTATAAAAGCCCTGTGGTAGGCACCATAAAAGTCCTGTAACGATAAGCACCATCAAAGCCTAGTAACGGCTGACACCCTCTTGTAAAAGCCCTGTAACGGCTAACACTCTTAAAGCCTAGTAATAGCATGCACCTTCATAGTCCAGTAATAGTTGGCACCTTATTTTAAAGCCCTGTAACGGCAGACACCCTCAAAACCCAATAACGATTGGCACCATTTATAAAAGCCTTATAATGGCAAGCACCCTTAAAACCCAGTAACGGCTGACATCCTCTTTTAAATCCATGTAATGGTAGGCACCCTTAAAGCCTAGATAGGGCTGGCACCCTCTATAAAAGTCCTGTAATGGCAGGTACCCTCAAAGTCCAGTAATAGCTGGCATCCTCTATAAAAGCCCTGTTACAACAGGCATCCTCAAAGCCCAATAATAGTTGGCACCTTCAAAGCCCAGTAATGGCTGACACTCTCTTTTAAAACCTTGTAACAACAGGTACCCTTAAAACCTAGTAACGACTGGCATATTCTATTAAAACCCTATAATGGCAGGCAACCTTAAAGTCCAGTAACGGCCAACACCTTCTATAAAGCCCTATAATGGTAGGCATCCGCTAAAGTCCTACGAAGATAGGCGTATCATTACCACTAAAGCCCAGCTTCGGTTGGCACCTTAAGCATTGTAATGGCAGGCATCCACCAAAGTCCTATAAAGATAGGCATATCACTACCATCAAAGTCCAACTCTAGTTAGCACCTAAAACCTTGTAATGGTAGGTATCCACCAAAATCCTATAAAGATAGGCATATCACTACCATCAAAGCCTAACTCTGGTTGGTACTTAAAGCCTTGTAATGACAAGCATCCACCAAAGTTCTACAAAGATAGGTGCATCACTACCACCAAAATCCAACTCCAGTTGACACCTAAAGTCCCGTAACGGCAGGTATCCTCTAAAGTTCTACAAAGATAGGAACTTCACTACCATCAAAGCCCAACTTCGACTGGCACTGTATATCCTATCTTCTTTTTATTTATTTTCTTTGAAGTCCAAACAAAATACATTTTCCCATCTTCATTTGTTCCTAAGTTTCAAACATCATACAATGCTATCTTCTCACTTAGTAGCCAAGTAAAGAGGGGCAACTCATCAACATGATATTTTGTATGGTCATCTATATTTTTTTGTTTGAGTTAGGGGTAGTACAAAATTAGGAAGTCAAGTCATTCACTATATCACATGAAAAAGGCAGTCATCTTGGTCTTTGTCCTATTTAGTCCTAAGTTCAATCAAGACATTTTCACCATTGGGGTTTCATCTTGGATATACCCCTAGATTCAAAGAATATGGTATCCAAGTCATAAGTCATATGTAAATAAATAATTTTTAAACTTCATGATTGGATTTGTGGGGGATAGAAATATTTTAGCCAAGTGAACAAAATAATACTTATAGAAAAACTCTATTAGTCATCGCATGAGCACAATGAGACGTAATTTAGGAGAAATTGAAATTGAACACTAAGAAAGCATATATCCGAGAAAGGACCTAGAAAAAACATACCGTCACTGCTAGTCAAATTAAGTGGAGGTTTTCTATATGGTTGAAAATTTTAGTTGATTTTAGTGTACTAAGATAAGCTAGGAACTCCAAAATATATTTAAGCATATTCAGATCTATAGAAGGACCAACAAGGTTCAGCACAGTTGGCAGATAATTGGGTCTCTTAAGCATGCTGTCTAGGGTTTGATTCCTGACCATGTTGAATGGGAAAGACTTTGTTGGGAGAGGCAAAGTTCACTTTGGTGATCTCAGTGCCTCGAAAATCTATAGGAGTTTGGAAAAGAGAATGAGATTTTTATATACCCATGCTAGAGTTATAATTTCTTGTCTGGATCTATAAAAATCTATCTTAATGAAAATGAGTTAGGTTGGAAAAATCCTAAAAGGAAATAAGTGCAAAACAAAAATATAGATACAATCCACTCTGCTGGCTTAATCTATGCTTAGTAACTGGGGGGTTTTCATCAAAAAGTGTTGTCCTTCAGGTTAAACGGTGTAATATAAGTTATGAGTATGCTAAAAGCAACTTGGTGCAACGGGTTATATAAGTTTGAGTAACCAGGGTTCTGTATTACCAATGTTTGATTTTTACGTCAAAAAAGTGTATAATGACCCAAGAAAGTAAAAATGTCCCAAATAAAAGTAAAGCACAAAATGTGTGGGGAAACTAAGAGACTCCTTGAGAATTCCATTGTACCAAAGTATGGGTCCAAACAAATCTAAAATTACATATCACTCTAGATGGGTATGTATTATCCTATTCTTACTACCTAATTCTCAAAATACCAAAACCATATAAATAAGATAGTGAGTTTTTTATTTATTTAGGCACATTAGAAATACTAGAAACTAATCAGTAATATTAAGGATCCACAGGCTAGGTAAAGTGATGAAAAATTCTGAATTCGAGTATGTTAGAATATAATCAATCTCAAATAATAAATAAAATGACTCCTAAAGATCTCAAGAATGGTAATTAAAGCATAGTTCATACATGGCCAACAGAAGTGCATTTTTTCAAAACCTTCATTTTCCTTGGTTAACTGTTTCTGTCAACCACATATTAGGTATTCATAGAATCCTTGTTGACAAATGACTTGGCACCTAATATCAAATGATTTTGCGCAAGGTGAATATTAGTAACCTAACCAGGCTAGGGGCAATCAAGTCACTTCCTTACATTTAGAACAGTACTAATTCTCTTAAGGTTAGATCCAAAGCATAGTCTAGGGTTGTTAGGAGAGATCAAGTTACCCCCTTTACATTGCATGATTAGCCTTACAAAATACATGTTCTTGTTTTTACTAATTTCTTAGGCAAAATCTCAAAATTATATTTTTCGCCTTCACCTAAGAAAATAAGTAAAGAGGGGCAATTGTGAACATCGTATTTTATCTAGCCCATTTAGCAAAAAATAATACATACATAAAAATAAAAAAATTATTTTTTTAGGGTTCATAGAAAAGTAATAAAATAAATCCATAAGATCTTAGATGATTATCCCCTAGAAAACAAAAAAATATGAAAGATATTAAAATATTCTTGAAAGATTTTAGAGTAAAATTGGGAGAATGTCTTTTGATTAAAATATTTAAAAACAATAATTCTAGGGATTATCTCTAAAAATCTAGCTAACTACTTTATCTATATGATTTGAAAAAACATAGAAATAATATAAAGTAAGGAGGAAGATGAATTAAATCAATAATAAATATCTATTAAATGGAATTCAATAATTTTCAAAAGATTAGGAAATTAATATATTATCCCTATAGAATTCTTATCTTCAAAATTTAAAATATTTTAAATTAAAAAAATGAATGGTAAGCTCCTCTATAAATAGAGGGCTTGAAAGCCATAAGAGGGAGGAACAAAACCTAGAAAGCGGGAGATATATCCATGATAAAATTATTACTTGTGGGCCTTTTAAAATAGAAAAAATTATTTAAATTTATTACAAAACTGTTACTCATGGTTCACCGGTTTATATACTTATAGAGGTATTAGCATCTCTCATGACAAACTCTCATGAAATAATAAAGATAGAGTTAGGAGAGAAGAAAAAAAAAATTTAGAAGCACAGGTGTTATTTATTATTCGCACAATTCTACAAAGCATGTATAGATATAATCACAATAGGCAATATGACTTCACCAGTTTCTCATATTAATAATGACATCGACATGTTTAGACTATTAGAAAGAAAATATGGGCCTTTCACGAATATTAATTCCCAATATCTTCCCGTATCTGCATAAGCTTCCACAACGTAGGCATTGAGATTTAATAGCATGTGGGTTTGTGAGAAAGATGGAGGTAATCAATTCGATGCAAAAATAAAAGAACGCAATGTATAAATAAAAGGTGCAAGCTTACTCGTGATATCTGAGTTTCCTCTTTATCTTCTTTTTTTGTACCTAAAGCTCTACAGATTTTCTAAAAGATCTACGAGTGACAATTTCACCGTAGATCTAAATAACTCCTCCTATTTTATAGTCTCACTATGACCTAGTTAACTTTTCCTATTGTAAGTAATAATTTTACCATGTGATTCAACATTTTTATATATTTTTCCATTTTTTAAAAAAATAAATCTCTTCTTCAATATAAAATATAGAAATAAAATAATAATAAAAATTTATTTTTAAAAAGAAACTAAATAAAGTATCATGAATTTATAACCTAAATTACATAGACTTTGATCCCTCATAGGTACGTAAACCCTAGACTTTGATTCTAAGTTAAGTCTACCTTTATAAAATTATAATATTTTTCCCTTTATCTAATTTGATTAATTTCCGCTCTTAAGTTAAATATTCACAAGTATAACTTAAAATAATTATTAAGGTCTTATTATAGCACAATAAATTTAGGGTAACCATACTTTAAAATAATTATTAAGGTCTTATTATAGCACAATAAATTTAAGATAACCATTCTTTCGAATGGGTGGCATAAGATGCCTAATATTTTCCTTACATATAATCGACTTCCAAACCTAACTCTTTTATTCGTAGACCATCCAAACCTAACTCTTTTATTCGTAGACCATCCTTTCCCATATTTTTAGGTTTTTTAGAATTTTCCCTCAAAAATTTTGACCGTGACTCCATTTTTCATTTTTATTTATTTTTATTTTTGGATAAAAATTGGGTGCAATAATAGGTATTTCAAATATTTATTCAGTATATTAACAAAGGTTTTGACACAATTGGTAGATAGCTGGATTCTTCAAGCATGCTATCCTGGGCTGATCTCTACCTCCCGAAAGGATTAGTCTTCGACTGTCGGTTGGAAGATAACTTGATACTCACCAAAAATAATATTTATTCACCATTGCATAAAAAAGAAAAAAAAAATTCGCCAGCGCCATAGAATCATTCATTTTTAACATAGATAAAGCAATATGTGAAATTAATGTAAAAAAAAAACTTAAATTGCTTTTCATGTTTCAAAATTTAGTTTAATTTTTAATTTAATTTTTATGATTTTAAAACTTATAATTGCATTTTAAGAATTTAATTCCTTTTATTAAACTTCGATGGTGTGACTAATTATTTTCTCCTCTGGACATTTTAAAATTTGGATGCGCATAAATTAGGCTAATAAGGAGATAAATAATAAAATAAACTCAATCCACATGTATAGATGCGACAATTGACTGGAATAATTTGTTTATGAGAAGTTTCATGAGAAAGGCCACGTTAAAAAGTTGAAAATTAAAAACCAACTATAACAATAGTTAATACAAGTAGTTCGGCACTCATTTTCTTTAAATAAGAGATTTTTGGTTGAAGTCTTGTGTATAAAGAAAATTGTTACAAGAAGAATTTTACTCTCATTTAATCTTACTGGACTCAATTTAAATTAGTCAAATTTTAATGTGACTTTTTAAAAATTGAATGATATATATTACAAAAATAAAATTGTTTGAAATTTAAAAAAATTAGAAAAATTAAATAAAAAATTATAATTTAAGCCAACAAATATTTCTCATTGATACATTGTGGCCAAGAACACAATAATCACGTTATTTCAATAGATTTTTTATTTTTAAAAAAATAGGAATGTTAAGACATTCTAGGCCATAATTGAAGTTTCAAGTGCTTCTGGCTCTCATATATAATTGAATTTAATTTTGTAGTTTCCCAGCTAAAAAGCGTTGAAAATAGCCATACTTACCAGTCCAACTTAAAACTACCATTCTTCTCTTCCTTTTTTTATTATCATCTCTTCCACTTTTAGTCTTCCACCTCTTGCCTCTTTCCAATCATATCTCATTGTGTGGTTCCCTGAAAGCAATCCTTGCGTTCGTCGCTGGCATTGCCATCCATCACCTTCATCATCGTGATTCCCTTCTCTGACCTTGTCTCTTTTTATTTAGCTTTCCCTGCTATACTCCTCTTCTCTGTGATCATCGATGGCCAGGACCAGAAACAAGAGCTTACAGGCCAAACTGGTGGGTACGTCTTCCCTTTCTTCATTTCATTTAACACCAAAAAGGGTCAATTTCCATTCATAGAATTAGATTAGCCTTTCCTTTTTTAGTATCAGACTCATCACTCATCAGATGTTGATCATGACCATGACTATATATTCTAGGAAAAGAGGATCAGATTCCTAATCCAAGTTATCTGATTTGGTGGTATACTAATTCAAACGAGAGAATCAGTTTTCTCTAATCATATCTATATAATTGGCAGATTAGAATGTTTGTCAAGTTGTGAATGAATGAATTGATATTTGAATTGGCAGGTGCTTCTGGGGCACATGGGGACAGGGAAGACAAGTTTGGTTCTGAGATTTGTGAAAGGGCAGTTTTCTGAGTATCAGGTTTGTGTCTTAATTTAATTTGACTGAGTTTGTTTGGTATGTATGTGACATGTTTGAATCATGTGATGATGATTTAAGATTGGCATGTGTGATTGTGGGAGTGGATTTTGTTTGGGACAGGAATCAACAATAGGAGCAGCATTCTTCACACAGGTTCTGTCACTGAATGAAAGTACAGTCAAGTTTGATATATGGGACACAGCAGGACAGGAACGATACCATAGTTTGGCTCCTATGTATTATCGCGGTGCTGCTGCTGCTATTGTTGTCTACGACATCACTAGCATGGTATTTATTTTATTTTAATCACAATCATCTTCAAATCATAGAGTCTGTACAATTGAAAAGAGATTGACACAGTAATAAGTTTGACTTATTAAATGAAACACATCATATGGTTATCTCTCTTGTGATCATAGAGGAATTGGATTTGTAATTTTATCTCTTCATTTAATGACCTTTAATAATCATGATGTTTATCTTTTTTTTTAAAGCCTTTTATAACATTTAATGATTATTTTTGTTCAGATTCAAATATCAAAATTGTACTAGGAAACTATGGCTTGTTTAAGTTCACTGAATTCAAAATTTTAAAAGATGTAAAGATCCGTTTAGTGCATAAAAAGAATGGAAAATTACCTTCATATTTATGCTTCAAACTTTGTGGGGACAATACATGTCTAAGTTCACCAAGTTCAAAATTTGAAAAGATGTAAAGACATAATGTCAAATCTAAAGTACTGTAGATTATATATAATTAGAAGTTCATAAATTTTGACTCACCCTAATCAATTTGTGGCTCCACCACTAAAAGTAGTTCATAGTCTGATACTTTGTCATATAATTAGAGATCAGAACACATTAAAGTATTTTAGACTGCTGATTCATTTAGAAATTTGCAGGACCCTGTATTAGACATTTTGACTGAAGTAATATTTCGGATTAAGTGATTCATTTTGGTGTGTTAGGATTCTTTCGTACGAGCCAAGAAGTGGGTTCAAGAAGTGCAGAGACAAGGTAACTTGAGTGACGTAGTATATATGTATATGTATGAGTATAATTAATTTGACAGATGACTGAGTTTGGTAAAATCATATTTCAGGGAATCCAAGTATGATAATATTTTTGGTGGCTAACAAAGCTGATTTGGATGACAAGAGAGAAGTGTTGAATGAGGTATTCCTATTCCTAATATATGGAATTCAATAATATGAAGTTTTGTTATCACTAGCATGAAGTTTTGTTATTTATGCTGCTTGTCAAAGTTTTCATATTATATATAGGTTTGCTAAATACATTCTCGGAAATGATCAAACTTGTTCGTTTCAGGATGGGGAGCAATATGCAAAAGAAAACGGCATGACTTTCATGGAAACTTCGGCTAAAACTGCTCAGAATGTCAACGAGCTCTTTTATGAAATAGGTAACTTCTTTTTGCCATAGAAATAAGTAATTAATTTTCCATTTTTTCATAAATAATGCGACTGGTTTGAGTTTTCGTATCTTGCTTTTGCATTACTTGATCTTTTTTTTTTCTTCGTCTCTATTTGAATGGATTATATGTGGTCACTCTTGTGAGTATAAAAAAATTCCATTTCATCACATATCAGATATCACCAAACATTATGAGAGAGAGAGATGCACACCAATTTTTTGAATAAATTATATAGACTTTCGCCAATTTTTCAAAAATTAGGTAGATCTTTAACCTGTTTTCAAAACTTTAACAGACTTTCTTTAAGAAGAAAATGTAAATTACATAATGACCCTTAAATTTTGCTAAAATTACTTACTTAAACTTATCTTTTATTTTTGAAACTTACACAAATTTCTTCTAAAAATAAAATGTAAATTACACAAATTTCTTTTAAAGTTTTATAAAAAACTGTACGTGCATTCCTTATACGTTCAAGAAATATTTGTGCATATTTTTATAATAGAAAAAAATGTCTTTAAATTTTGCAGCAAAGAGATTGGCAAAAGCGAACCCTTCACGTCAAACAGGGATCAAGCTCCATAGCAGACCTCAACAACAAACTGGGAGACGATTCTTTTGTTGTGCTTGATCATTCTGCGCTTCTCATTCACTTTTATCTTCTTCTTTTGGTTTTTCATTTTCAAGTGCTGCTCAGTTATCATATGTCTATTATACTTCAAAATGAACCTGACAATTTATGTCCATTCCTCTCTTTACTTTGGGGGACCACTTGCACATCTCACACAAGTCAAATTTTACACTTGTACTGACGATGCCCCTCTCCATCATCCCTCAAATGCCATCAACATTTGTTTTGTGTACAAAGATCATTGTGCAGCCTCAAAAATGTTTGTGTGGACAGTATCTCTTCTTCGGTTCTATTTTGTGTGCATTTATTTATAAGAAGTCATGGAGATGTTTTCTTCTTTTTAATTTATTTATATTTTATGATATTGGGTTTCTTTAACTATAACTTTTTTTGTTTTAAATATAAGATACCTTTTAAAAGTATTATTTGGTATCAAATATAAGACGTTTTATAGTATTATTTAATATATTAATTTTTTTTCTTTCATATTTCTAGTATATAATTAATAGATAAGAGATAAATAATACAGGAAGAATGAGTGATAACGTAATTAACAAGGATAAATTGTGAAAAATATTAAAATTTCTTAATAAATTTAATAATATAACTTTTTTTCTTTTAACATATTAGAGGTAGTTGAAATCATTTCGACAAATTTAATAGGAAGTAGTACCACTACATAATAATGACCGAACATAACGGACAGAGTGAATGCGAAAAATGAAGCTTCTTGCCTAATGGAGTTGAAGCAGACAACTGGAATCGTCCACATGGAAGAGCAGAGAACCCACCAGTTTTTTTAAAGCTTATTGGAATCAGAAGCCGAGGTCCCTCAAAAACAGAGACAATTACTAATTTGATCCATTATATCACAACAAACAAACTCTACAAAATTCACGTGCACGCTCACAATCCCAAAAACAGAAACAAGAGAGGGTGAAAAAAAGAAGAGCTTGCCACCTGGAAACAAGCAAGCACAAAATGCATTCCTATATTATTCTAAGGGAAATGGTGAGTGGTGAGAAGTTTTTTACCTTACTTTCCATTCTTTTCTGTCTTGGTCCCAGAAATAGAATGAAAAAGAAAGGTAAAAACTTGGGGTTGGCATGATGAGCGTGGCTTGGATGGACGAGCCACCATGGCCATGCCTGCCAAAGACAGTCATTGTTATGTTCCTTCAGTGTCAGGCTGCTACACTACCACTTTTGTTCTTCCCACATTTACCAGTACCGTCTGTGTAGTGTTGCTGCCACAAATCTTAAAAGATTACATCTCTGCCTTCAATTTGTGCTACAACTTTCTCATCATAGAGAAAAACACGCGCACAGAGCTGTGTTTTGGAGGGAAAAGAAAAAGTTGTGGCACAATTGTTGCCCTTCACAAAAGTATCCACATAACAAAGAAAAAGTAAAAGGTTTTCGTGATCTTGCTTGGCCGTTGATGGATGAATCACCATGAAGGAGAAGTACAGGGGGAAGCCGATGATGTAGATGAGAGCCCATTGTTGCTGTGAGAATCACTACCTCAAGTACCCAATGGCCTTGCGTCTCTGAGAGAAACAGAGCAAGCCTCTGCAGGGACCTTCTTCAGCGGAGAAAGAGGAGGTGTGTGTGAAGGAGATGCCTGAGCTGCATCATCCTCACCAGAAGAGCCACTTCTTTCCAAGTGAGAAGGTGAGGTGGGTGGTGTTTCGAATGGGGTATCTGCTCCACTTCCCTTGCTTTCCTCGTTCTCATAGATGGGATTCGAAATGTACACAAGGTGGTCCCCACAAATAGTGCCCCTGCTGGTATTATCAGGGCATTGAACTGAGCCTTGCGCTTCTTGAATCGCCTTTGGTGAAGAAGAAGCAGAGACAAGCGCAAGGTGACGAGGGCTTGTAATGAAATCTTTGGTTTGTACTTGAATAGCCTCATGATGAAGCTCAGCAAGCTGCTTCTTTGCTTCAGCTAGCTCTTCTTTGGAAGAAACTGCAGGGAAAAGGAAGCTTCTTGGAGCTTGGAGGAGTACTCCTTGTGCATAAATGCTAGTAAAGGGGGGAAGAGGAGGAGGAGGAAGAGCATGTTCTTGGGGATGTGAGGTTGGTGAAGGTGAAGCATTGGTTCTGGTGGTGGCAGCGGTGGCTGTGGAGGTTCTGAGCAGGCGGCGGCGGCGGAGCAAGAGGGAACAGTAGAGCTCAGTTAGTAGAACAAGTATGAGGCCTAGAACAACCGCAAGGGTCACCACCATGATCAAAGTGGCACCCATTATCACTTTGGACGTGCCCTTCATCTTTTTTGGTGCCTGTCCCGTTCTTCCGCAGCAATCAAAAGAAATATATGGCGGTAAAGGGAGCCAAAGGCTGAGTAAAAATAGGGGAGGATGAGAAGCCCTTTTTGGCGGGAAACAGCCATTTAGCTTCAGACAGAGGACAGAGAGTCGGGTTAACCCGAATCTTGAAAAGGGCAATGGTCCTACTGTCCTAGGGAATGCAAAGGCCTTTGTTGTTATGATTTCTGATCTAGATAGGAGGAGTTCAGTCCCTCAGGCCCTGATTTGGTTGGGATTTTTTCAGGGGGAGGGGAAGGGAAGGGAGGGGATTAAATTCTCTCCCCTTGTTTGGATCTGTATTTTGGAGGGGATTTAATTCCCTCCAATCCCCTCCCCCATCCCTTTTTCATTCCTCTCCAATTTGGAGTTTTTTGGAGGGGATTGAGTTTTATTACTCAATCCCCTCCAATCCCTTTCTGAACCAAATAAGATTTCATTAAAATCCCTCCAATCTCCTCACCTCGAATTCCACCAAACAAGAGAATTTTAAAATCTCTCCAATCCTCTCTATTAAAATCCCTCCCCTCCTTTCCCTTCGATTGAACCATACAGACCCTCAAGGTCAAACCTGTCATCTCTCTCAATATTTTTAGTTTACCATCATCACCTTACAGGCAAAAAACATTCACCATTAAACACTGTAACAACAGAATACAACACTCTGAACTGTAAAACAAAATTTCAACATCGCATGGTGACAACTCTTGAGAGTGATTATTTTACTCTCAACTTCCTTTATCCTAAGTTGTGAACAATGGGCACGCAAGGTTTGGTTACAAACACTTGTACAATCATTAAAAGAAACAAAAATGAAAATATAACTTGTAGTTGCATAAAAACAGAGCAACTTCAGTAGAGCAACAGAGAAGTCAGCAATTTACTATTTAAGTTTAAGCAACAACATGCAATGCAATCTTTCTTCAACGACACACCAGAATATGAGATAAAGGCTCAAGAATCAAAACGCCTTCAACTAAGCTGGCAAAGAAGCTTTTTTTTTTTTTTCCGGTTCTTTCTTTTATCTTCCTTTCAAGGCCGCAAACCTAGCAGCCAAATCATCGTAGTCGGGTAACTTGGGATGCACATGTCGAGCTATGCTTGGTCTATCTGGCTGAAATGAAGCAGCTCGAGTAAATTCTTTGGTTTCTTTTGCTGCTTCTGTTTCCTCACGGGGAAGAGAAACTGATCGTGGCGGGACTCCATTCATCTCTGGCGATTCAGCATTCCTTGAAGATTCTCGTCCTGAGTTATCCATTTGGTGCGCATGACGACTCCTAGACTTTCTTCTCCATTTTTCAGGCACTCTGATGATGGATGGTTTTTTACTATAATGGAGCAGTAATTTATCCATGATCCTTTCCTCTTCATGACTTCTATAAAGCTCGTCATCAAACAAGATTTGCAGGCCACGTCTTGGGTCGTCCCGTCTCCTGCTCCTCAAGTTTCTTGACATGATTCTGGTATCTTCAGCACTGGCATCATAATGAGTAGATCGTGATTTTAAGTGCTTACGCCTTGAAGATTTTGATTTAAACACAGGAACTTCAGTAGCCAATTCATTTTCCAAACCTAATTGCATCCTCTCCGATGGACTAGCCACATCAGGCTTGTCTTGTCGTGAAGGGTATGTAGAGATGGTGCCTTGGCCTTCTTGTGAAAAATCGACTTTGGCTCCAACTTTGTCGTTCTTATGTTTAGAAATGGGTTTAACATAAGGAGGCGGGATGTGACTTTTGTAATAGGGGCTACCCATAGGTGTTTCATCACTACGAGGAGTTCTGCTTCCCCAACTAGAACCATCTTCAAATTGCTCTACTCTTTTATCCGGGGACAAACCACCTTGTCCAATTGGTTTCAGCATACTATCCTCATTCCGGTGGCGTCTGTCACTCTTCTTAGGAGTCATCTCTCGTTTTTCATGGTCATGGCTATCACTTTTCAGAATGTCTTCATGACAACCATTTTGTTGCTTTAGTCGATATTTAGGAGGCTTGGATCTAGAATGAAGATCACTATCGTCTCTTTTTGAGACAATAGCTTCATTGCTAGGATGGACTGGACTGTGCTCCAACAAAACATCATACTTGTCTCCTTTCAGGGCACCATCATCGACATGTGATGACTTATCATTATGAGTCAAATGGTTAGCTTTATAAATCTTGTGGTCCTGCGTAAGTCATAAATAAGAAGTTATTACAATTTTATTTACATTTTCAAATAGAAAAAATGTAGAAAGTTATAAAATAAGTAAAAAGTGGGGGGGAAATGTCTGGATAATTGTCCAAATATTACACCTGTGCAAATGCAGAGGGTTTGGACATCCTCTGTTCAAAAGCATTGGAGTCCCACTTTATTGAAAACTCTGATGCAACCTCCTGCATCAAGCTAACCTTCTTCTCCAATGTGGAAGACCTCGCATTCAAGTTAGCAGCAAACTGGTCATAAGCAATAATCAGTCAGTTCAGGTTCAGGAAGGAGTCAAAATGTAAAATTCAAGTAAAAATGATAATATGAACAGTAACCTCTTGATTGACATAACATTCCAGGGAATTCCCATATCTCTCCTGAAACATTTGCCTAAGGTCACGTAGCTCCGGAAGATCAGAAAATCTTGCAGCAGCAAACATTAGAGTTGATACAGCCTCTCTGCATTCCTCAGGGCATCCACTGTAAATGAAAAGAAAGCAATTGGAGTGTGTTAAATATTCCGGCCCGAGGTATGAGTAAAAGTTTGAAATCGCTGGCCAACCCAAGCATTCAGAACATCTATTACACTACTGGTGGCAAACAATCCACATTAGAATTCCACAGAAACAGTTCCAAAGTAGAATAGCTACTTCCCCAACCCGTCAAAAGAATAAGAAGAAAAGGAAAACTTATTTATGGTGCAGTACTGTGAGCCGTTAAGGCTGTTAGATTCAATATGACAATTGACAAAGTGTCATACGTTGTACTCAGAAAATTTGTCCAGGAACACATTATATGAGTCAGAGAGAACGAGAGCAGGGTGAAAAATTAATAACCTTGACACCTGACAGTTAGTTTGTTTCAGAAAATCACACCAAAAAAAAGATGACTGGGCCCGATTATTGAATGCAAACAATATTCTTTCGCGTTTTGTTTTTTGGATAACATATTCTTTTGCGTATTTGTGCTTGGGTGTAGATGTGAGGCTCAATTGTGCCTGTTATTTAGTCCTGCAAATGATCCATATAAATACACTCACCGTACAGGTTATGTATTTACATTCCAGTCTGAGCAATGATACTAGAAACAAGAATTCCAGAAGATTCACTTGATCAGCCACGGTTTAAATTAAATAAAGAACAGAATAAAATCGATTGTCTATTTTTTTTGGGCCAGAGAATAAAATCGATTGTCTAAGCACAAATAAGACGTTTCGGGCCAAAAAAAAAAAAGCACAAATAAGACGTTGGCCAAAGAGAAAAGCACAAATAAGAGCAAATATCCATACCTCAGTTTCTGGATAACCGGAAGGTGCTTCAACACAAACTCACAAGATTGCTGAACGAAATCATAACAAGATGAAACTGTCCGCTCAACTATAAGTCCATCAGCCTGTTTCACCGCCAGAAAGATAAAATTTCATAACTATGGCAATCAATGGAATTATTGTCACGATTTGTAGTATAACAAGGAATCATTCAGGAGAATGAGAACAGAATATATCGATCTTTCGTTATCCACTTAAATCGAAATGCAAATTGTTGAACTCCCAACACAAGTTCGTTTGTCAATTTCCTCTTCATTAGCTTCAATGTTCATATAAGCCAAGAATGTATCACAACCAAAAACAACGATTATCGGAAAGCATTCTGCATCTTTAATTGTTGCCAATCCGGCAGGACCGAATATGAAAGCTCCTCCACAGCGGAACCACACAAATTAAAAGATATGGAAGATCCAAACTGAGAGCATTCATCCAAAGATCGTGGCCCTCGAAGAACCAAACGCAGTGGAATCTAAAAACAACACTAGCAGGGACAAAAAATATATTTGAAATATATATATACACACACACACATACCCTTCCGTAGGCATTAATATCAAGACCATTCGCCAGCAGATCAGCGATGTCTTTCTTTAGAAACTTCTCCGTCGCCTTCCGCTTCCTCCTTATCACATCGATCCGACTCTTGATCGATTTGATCAGCGATTTGCTGCCAGAAAGGAAAAAGCCAAAAAAACGCAAGTATTTATAACCACATTCTCAAATTCCCTGGTACCTAATTCATCAGAAACTGAACTCAACAAAAACTACCACAGCGGAGGAACAGAAATTAACAGAAAAGATCATAGAGGCAACCATTTAGCGGCGAACCCCCGGCCAAGTAGTCCGTCCAACATGCTGAACCTCTGACTTCACTCCAGTAGTCAGCGATCGATTTGACTCAGTCACTCAGAGAGTGAAATTTACCATTGACAACGGAATTTATGAGAGCAGTATCCCGATGAGGAGGAGACTGAAGAGGAAGAGGCGCTTCAAAGAAAAGGCTTTCTATCAAAAATGAAAAGAACTAAAAAAAAATTATCGAAATACAAGAAAAGGCTCTTTCTGAAGGCGCTTCAATGAGTTGCTTAGTGACCTTTTTGAAAATGGACGCCGAACATTGACTCATTTACTTAATCACCATTACGATAATGGCCTTTGGCTTTTAGTATAATTAAGAGTTAAGACAAAAGTGAGGTTGGAGATCTTTCAGGGTATTTGGGGGAGATCACAAAAGTGTGATGGTAATATACGAGTATGTATGGGATTTCGATGCATTCGGTTGAACGTGACCGCACGATTATGCGACTTTGGTGATAGTAGCAATCAATGATGAGCTGGATAATATATGTAGGATTCAACAAACAAAATGAATCAGGTTTTTTTTTAATACAATGTTATGTTTAACAGGAATAAGTTATTTTGAGAAAAATAAAAATGGGGAAGGAAGAAGAGAGATGGATTTCATAAAAAGAGCATTTTATATTTATAAAAAATTTGAGTGATGTGTTATAAGAATTTTTTTTCATTTTTTTTTATGAAACCTCTATGTGTATCAAATTCAGCCTAAGTGACTGTTCTTTTAACAGCCGTTTCTAACAGTTTTTTATGTTTTGCTCCTTCTGGTCCAATCAAAATATAATTTTTATTTAAATTTTTTTAAATATAAATCTCATTTAATAATTTATAAGACATTAAATATTTTTCTATTTTTTTATAATTAAGTATAAGAGAAATAATAAACTTTATATATAATACATTAACTAAAGATACTATTAAAAAATAATGTATTTATTTATAGATTTAATTAGTAAAATTATATTTTTTTTATTTTTATAAAATTAATAAAATAGAACTTATATTTTGAACGGGAAAAAATATGTTTTTATATTACTATTAATATTGATTCAGAAATTGTCTAGGAAATTCTTTTTTTTTTCTAAATTTATGAATTGTAATTTCTCTTTAGTGACTATCAAAGACACCTCTAGATACCTCTGGACAATATGCTTAAGGCACATTGAGAAACAAAGTTATATGTGAATTGCATTAGATCTGCTTGGTTGTAAATTGTATCTTTATTAACTCGTACAATAGTAGAATTTAAGATGAGATTTTTTTTAATGAATATTTTGGGTGAGATTTTTAATTGATTGATTTGGATCTATAAATTAATAATTGGCCAAACAAATTTACAAATTGGAAGTACAAATTGATGATTTGGATTGGGTCGGAGGAGAATATACCCAATCATAAATACGGAAGGAATGATACCCAACATGGTCGTCAACGTCGAGATTTGTTGTTAAAGAAAAATTACAACTGTGATATGAAAGTGCAATAGCTACGTCATTGACGGGAGAACAAATTGGGGTATTTAATGTTTGATGGATCTAGTTCACATTAAAAAAAATGACGCGTTTTCTTGTTTTTTTTTTTTAATTAAGGGTAAAAAGTTCTTCTGGTAGGTAAATTAGTTAAAATGTTGTTGTAAAACATAAAAATGGATTAGAAGAGAAAAAGGTTAAATATTACTTCCTACAGTATATAATACATTTTCAACTACCACACACTTATCATTAATAAATTGAAGCTATTCTTTCCTTCATTTTTTTTTTTGAGTTCCCATGGGTCATTGATAATTGTGAAGAGTGAAGCTTTTAAGGAAAATTTCCTTTATTTATTTATGGTTTGACCAAACCATTAAAGAATTTTCATTAAATGCATTAGTAATCGTAAAATATATAAGCTTACTTATTATGGATAATATTAAAAAAATAAAAAAATATAATGTAATTTGTATAATGTATTATATTTTAAAACATGAATTTCTTATAATAGTGCAATATATAACTTAACCGAAGGAGTAACCAACAGTAGAGCATGCTGAGAAAAATAGGCCATCCGACTAGATGGATTTGTCTGGCCACTTTTTAAAACTGAAGTGGTAGTTGCAAGTTGCAACTAAACGTAATTGCTTTTTAAATTTGAATTTCAATTATTATATGTGTTGTTTTTAAGGAGAACTTCTCTTATATAAGTTTCAACACAACTCAATCTAAATTAATTAAAACTCAAAGTGATAATAAGATACAGATGGTTTTTCTTTCCTTTAAAAAGACATTTTTTTTCTTTTAAAGAATCGTGTTAGGTAAAATGGGCCGTGTATAGATCAGTGAGTCTGCAATCTGATGAGTGTATGAAGTCAACATTGTGAAATATAATAGGAGGAGTCTGATTAAGAATGTGAAGAAAATCAGAGAATGTAGTCAACCTTGGAATTTGTCGAGGGAAAAAGAAGGAATCCGATTCTTCAAGTGGCTTTATAGAAGTTGAAGTTTAAACCATTATTGAAAAATGATAAAGAAAGAAAAGGGAAGTGGCTTCAACGTGGGTTCCCTGCACAAATTGAAACATCATCGTCAGCCTCTGCAATTAAGAGAAAAAAAATGAAATTAATTATTCTAGAACTTTATTTCAATTGTGTGATACTGTGATGTAATCCACGTCACGTTTGTGCACAGAAGGCCTAATTAATTAATGATAGATTAAATAGTTATATATATAAATATATTTATTTAACTTGGTCGTATTTAAGTATTATCGAATATAAGTGGTAATAAATCCTTCATTAAATTATTAATAAAATAGTAATTATTGCATAAAAATAACCTTATTTTTCATGTCTTTTTTATTTTTTTATAGTTATAATTAACCAAATGTAGTCTTAATATTATAGACACGCAAAATAATAATTATTTTTTAATGCAAAAATGATGTGCGTGAAAAGTTTTTTTTTTTAATTAAAAGGCAAGACAAGCTTGGAAAAAGGATTAATATGGGTGATGCATCACCACTTTAAAATCCCCATATCTGTAGAGTAGTTCTCTAATTTGTTGGATTTCCTCATGGAGTGGAGTGGATGGGAAGATCCACCATCTCTAAAAGATCAAATTAATAGCATCCAAGGAATTTGAGTAAGCATAGACACCTAGGAATTTTCCTTGTTTTAAGACTTCCAATCCTGTTTTGACTGCATGCACCTCTGCTGTAGTACTTTGCGGAGATTGGACAGCAGCCTGGCGGACACAAAGTCGAGGAGAGATTGAGTTTTGGAGGCACGAGGTTGGTGTGTTCTATTCAGTGGGAATTGGACACCATGAAACCCGTTCAAATCATGGTAGATCTGCGGTGCATACTCCAACGTTGAAGCTTCCGGACGCCAACGTTTCTCTTGGCAGTTACCTGGTTCGACATCCCTGGAACGGATACGACTTTGCATCAGGGTGGGATACGTGGTGGCTAAAGCAGATGGAAGTTATATGCGACATGGAAGATATGCGAACGTTGTGAACCCCTACCAGATTCAAGGCCTACGTTTAGACTACCTGCTTATTATGGGTCAAATGGCTGCTACTAGATCTTAGATTTTGGCCCATTTATGTATTGAGATTCTATGGCTTTATTTCCTTAGCCTTATGGAAGATGGGTTGGCAACTCTGAGCTCTCCATATCAATATGATTCTTCTGCTCTTTGGTTTCTAAGGAAATTGTACAAGGCAGCTGCATGGCTTGTCCAGGTCTTGCAATAGCGGTGTGAGTACACTTTGTAATGGGATCTTGATCCCCCGTCCCACTTTTCTTTTTTCTTTTTTCCTGTACTGTAAACATATTGTTTACAACTTGTCCGCAGGATTCATCTTATGATTCCTAAATAGTGTTGTAATGTGTTTTATTATTAATATAATCCTTTTTTTCTGGCAAAAAAATATATTTATCATACTTTATTAAATAATAATTTAATACAAATATAGATATCATATCCAAAATTACTAACTCTTTTTATTACTTCAAGAGGGTTTGAACACAACTACTAACTATTCATAACTCACTTCATCATTACTACTTAAACTAGTCTTAAGCTTACTACTATTTATTTTTTAATGCACGAGATTATATTGATTTCCAACCAAAAAAAAATCAGTCAAGTATTTATCCAATTTGGTTTTTGTCTCAAACTGTAGTATATTCGCGTTAGCTTACTGGAATTTTGATTAATTTATCATCTTATCAGCACATTTGATTAGTTATCAATATAAATTATAAAAAGCATATGGAGACACAACGTGCATAAGCAGAAAATAATGGCTCATTTTGAGCTGTATAGTGTATGCATACATCCATAGATATATATATATATATATATATATGTTACGATAAAGAAAGTTGACACGTGTTAATGGATGGGGCAAACATAAGATTTTAATAAAATAGTTAAAATAGTATTTGTTTTAGTGAATAAAATCAAAGAAATTATAATATCACAATTCAGGAAAAAAAATATATAAAGCATCACTGCCAAATCACAACATAATAATTATAATTAATATCATCCATGACAAGCACAAAGTATTTGCTTTCATTGTACGTACCCCTGGTATCTGTCGGTGTCTCATTGAAAAAAAAACAGTTTGGCTTGAAAATTCAGCAGAAACAAGTGACGAAGGAGATGAGGAAGTGGAAGAGGTAATTTTCGTGGTCAAGCATCTCATGGCGAACCATTCTGAGAAGAAGCAAGTCATGAGGGAGAAGCCCACTGTAAAATAGAATGGTGGAGATGGACGACCAAGGCTCAACTATCAGCGAACTCAGCAGCCTTGCCATTGACATTAACATCACAGTTCTCACAGACTGCACCAACCAATTCCGGGAAATTAAATTTATTTATTTCTGACCTAAATTATTTATTAATTACTAGTATATAGTATAAACCCCAAAAAAGAAAAAAGAAAAAAGAATGGGATATATACGTACCATGGAATCTGGCGGATGAAGTAAGCTTCTGAACTTGTGACTATGGACTCCTTTATTTCATTTGGGTTTTCGATGAAGGAAGGAAGAAACAGAGCTTGCTTGTTTTAAGTGAAGCTTTAAATGTAACGCACATTCATACCTAACCTTCTCATTCAACTCTTTTGGCCAAAAAAAAAAAAAAACAACCATCTCATTCAACTCTAAAGTCCACATATATGGTATGCGGGTTGACTCCGGACTCGCCAAACTGAAATAAACACGTCTTTCTCTTTAAAAAGAAAAAAAATTAAATCATTAATAATTATTCTCTCTGATCCACATTATAATACATTTTGTATAATAAGTTTTTAGTCCAAAATACAAGGTATTGGATATTTATTCCCATTTTACTTTTATCTTTAATATTTCCTTTCTTCTCATTTATAACTCTACAATAATAATAAAATAAGGTATTTAATAAGGGTAAAATAGGAAATGTGGGTATTTTTTGCATTAATTTCAATTGAAAAAAATGATTTCCTTAATATATATGTAACTGATATAAAATGTCTTATGATGTGGATAGAAAAAAGTAAATACTAGTATGTAATATATACACACACAACACAACTCACTCGCTTGTGATGAATTTAGAAAAGCTTGTAGAATATATAGTTTTAAAATATAAAAAATAAAAAATAATAATCTCACACACTTTGACATTTGAGGATCCAAATTCCTTCAAACATTTTGATTATCATAATTTAAATTTTCTTTCAAACTTTATCATGGTTATTTTTTTTTAAAAACATTCTATTTAATTAGGATATAATCTTTTTAAAGTGACACTCAGCATTTAATTTTTATTCTCACGTAAAATAATCGTAGTTTATATCGTAATAGTAATTAGATTGAAGCATCAAATAGTTGCTAGCTGATCTCTCAACCCTCTTAACGAAGTAAGAAAATGAGAATAGAATTAAACATAGTTTTGGGAAATAAAACATGTGTATGATCATCCTTAAAGGGATGGCTA
Organism: Adenanthera pavonina; assembly: GCA_026686845.1. NCBI lineage: Eukaryota > Viridiplantae > Streptophyta > Magnoliopsida > Fabales > Fabaceae > Adenanthera > Adenanthera pavonina. The sequence goes on from JAIVEN010000018.1 coordinate 33,859,775, forward strand.
AATATGTGGGGATTTTCGGCACACAGGAGAGGAAATTTAAAAATTTTAAAACTCAAAATCCCTCCAAGAATTTATGGGTTTTACTTAAATCAATCAGAAAGAAGAAAAAGAATATTGATATGTCTATTTTATACCTACAAAATACCTACATTTTGTACCTATTTTTAGCTTAATATATTGTGATTTGATATTTTTTGGTATGATTTTACATAATTTAGAGTATATTGATGCAGGAATGTTTATGACAATTTTGAGTTACATAGAGCAAAAAAGTTGGAGCAAAACGTATAAAAACGAAGTGCACTTGTTCTCCCCGGCCTAGTGAGAAGGCGAGAAGACTTGAAAGTTACGGCTAGACCAAGCGTTGGGTAGGTTCATTACTAAGGTTGAAAGATGCCATTCAACATGGCATTAGATGGAGGAAATTAAAAGTACCCGATGATGGCTTGTCTAGTAGGCTTGACTTATGTTTTACACAATATCGTGACCTTATAGACTTTTATGGGTTTCTAGACTTCTTCTATAAAAAGAGATGCAGTAGAAACATAAAGGGATATTCAGAAAAAGCATATGGAGGCCAGAGAACATGGTTCAACACATTTGGAACAACTAGAAGCAATCTATAGAGATAAAGTAAGGAGATCTGAGGAGTATTGGAGTAAGATTATTTTTTTCTTCCATTATAAACTCTTTTTTCTTGTTATTTTTATCATAATTTGAGATTTTAATTCTGTTTTGATTTCTATTTTCATATGTAGCTAAACTTCCTAGTCAAAGGTTTGAATGTTATCTTACTAGGATTGACTAGATTTGTTCTCTTTAATTACGATTTTTTGGATTTGTTCTTCAAGTTATATTTAATTTGTTTCTTTATTATATTTATATCTCTTGTTCGTTTATGTGGATTTTATATTTAATTACTATATAGTCTAATTAATGTGTAAACTTGATGGAATGAAAGGTGAAGAATGAATCTAGATCTAAAGAGATATATATAAATAACTAATCTAGAGATATAATTAGAAATTCCTGGTGACATACGTTGTGACTTCAAGATTTGATTAGGAACTTTGGTTATGTGAAAGTGAATTAAATTATAATTGAATAAGGATTAATTGACTGAAAGGTAATTGAGACACTTTATAAACAATGGTTATAATAATTGTGTAGAGTCTAATTAAAAAATAGAATTTAGTTATGCCATAAGATAAACTCCAATCCCTTAACACTTCTAGTGACTAAATTAAACTTAGATATTGGTTTGTTTACTTTCCTTTTTAATTTGATTTTCCCAATTAAATTGTTATTTACTTTTGGGGATTAAAATTTTAGACTAGTAAATTTACTATCTTATTTAGGTTTGACTCCAGAATTCTTTGTATTTTTTATTATTATGATTGACCATGTATATATGTAGGAGATTGATCAAGTAAAATGCAAATAAACCTATAAAAACTAAACTAACTAAAGGACTAAAACTAGTATGGAAAGAGGTGTGCATGTATGCATGGAAGTATATAAGAATATGAGTGTATGAATGATATGATATGTGTTAGTCTAATCTCAAAATTGCCTAAATATCTACTAGACTAAATGCAGGTTTTTTTATTGAAATATAATAATTAAAAAAAAAATTACCAATATACAACAGTTTGAAAAGTATTTACCGAGATACAACACTTTTTATGATGATTCATTTTTCTCCTCCATATGTGAAGAAATCGTAGGAGTGAATTACGATTTGATTTATTTAAAAATTAAAAAAAAATATTTTACATAAAGCAAATCGTAACATGTTGTTACGATTTGCTTTATTTGAAAATAAAAAAAAAATAAAAACAAATCGTAACCGCATGTTACGATTTGTATTATTTTAAAAATAAAAAATAATTAGTTATATAGTACATTTTATTAAATAATAATAAAATTAAGTAATAATGTAATAATAATCGTAATACTCTTTTGATCTTATTTATAAAGGAAAAAAACTACTTCACAAGTATTAAAAAATTGAGTTGAAGTTGAATTAAGATAATTAATTTGTCTCACATTTTCAATTTTTTCAAAACTTATCCCTATTTAATTTATCTCTCCCTCAATTCCTTCCAAAGATCAATTCCTTCCAAAAATACACCTCGTGACTCTCAATAATACTAATAAAGAAGGGTCATTTCTTTTAATATTATTGAGAGTCACGAGGAGCATGTTTGGAAGAAATTGAGAAAGAGATTAATTAAGTATGAATACGTTTTGAAAAAATTGAAAATGTAAGACAAATTAATTATCTTTATTCGACTTCAATTCCATTTCTTAATACTCATAAAGCAAATCGTAACATGGCCCATATTGGACAAGCATTAAGAAATGGAATTGAAGTCAAAGATAATTCATTTATCTTACATTTTCAATTTCTTCAAAATGTATCCCTACTTAATTAATCTCTTTCTGAATTCCTTTCAAACATGCACCTCATGACTCTCAATAATATTAAAAAAAATTACCCTTCTTTATTAGTATTATTGAGAGTCACGAGGTGTATTTTTGGAAGGAATTGAGGGAGAGATAAATTAAATAGGGATAAGTTTTGAAAAAATTGAAAATGTGAGACAAATTAATTATCTTAATTCAACTTCAACTCAATTTCTTAATACTTGTGAAGTAGTTTTTTTCCTTTATAAATAAGATCAAAAGAGTATTATGATTATTATTACATTATTACTTAACTTTATTATTATTTAATAAAATGTACTATATAACTAATTATTTTTTTTATTTTTAAAATAATACAAATCGCAACATGCGGTTACGATTTGTTTTTAGTTTTTTTTTTTATTTTCAAATAAAGTAAATCGTAACATACTGTTACGATTTGCTTTATGTAAAATAATTTTTTTTTTAATTTTTAAACAAATCAAATCGTAATTCACTCCTACGATTTCTTCACACATGGAGGAGAAAAACGGATCATCATAAAAAGTGTTGTATCTCAGTAAATACTTTTCAAACTGTTGTATATTGGTAATTTCTTTTTTTAATTATTATATTTCAATAAAAAAACCCTAAATGCAACTTATAATGCAAATTTAAAAATGTAAAAGTTATGGATATTCACAATTATCCAATTAGATGAGTTTATGAAAACTATGTATCAAGTCTAAACTAAATGCAATGCAAGTGTTCCTATCCAAAAATGCAAGCTAACTAAATATAAGTTTGGGGAGTTTGCAATTTAAAAAGGTAAATGAGAAGTATAACAAATTTAACTAATAACTAAATTAAAAAAATGCTAATTAATTAAAGAGAGCTAACTAGTGCTAAAATGAGGTAAATGAAGTGATAAAAATGCAATATAATGGGAGTGATAATCTGGCAACAACTTAGAGAGGGAATAATTTGTTTTACGCTCAAATAATTAATTAAACTTAGACAATTAACATAATCAAAATATCACATGCCATTAAAACCATTAGATCCAAAATATAAAATGTCAAACAAAATATCTAGAATGATAACACATCTAGGCATTTTATCAAACACCTAACATGCAAGATTATGTGACAAATGATTTAGTGTATATGATTTGCACAATGATTCCATACATAGCCAAAAATTACAGCCCATCAATTATCATCAATTCAACAATTTCAATAGTCAATTAAAAACCAAGTCACATAATTAATCATCTACATTGTCAATTCAAGTAACCCAATTCAAAATCAAAGCAAGGAATTCCAAGATGCAATTGGCCAAAAGTTTAACAAGTTCTTGCATTAACAATTAATAACCATACAAAGTTTCCAATTTAAAATCTTAAGTGGTCAATACAACCAATGTACTTCATCACCAATTGACCAATTCATACATTAATCTGAAATTAAATTATTCCATAACCTATCTTAATTTATCCTAAGAGTAGTATAAAAAATATAAGAAAAATAATTATTCAAAGTCCAAGTATCATTGTAGTCTATAGCCTTTGAAAAATCCTCTCCAAATTGTGCCAAATCACCACCACCAACAATCTCCTCCATAATAACAAAAATTTCCACCATGTAAGCAAGCATTCCACGGTACAAAACAGCAAGTGAAGGAGGAAACAGTGGTTGGATGAAATTTGAAGAATGGAGCGGAAGGAAAGTTGAAAAAATGATGAAAATGGAAGAGAAACCAAAGAGGAAGGGAGCTTGAAGCTAAAACAGTGGAAAATGGTGTTGAAAAAGTGAATTAGAGAGTGAAAGGAGAGGAGGGCGAACTGTATTGAAAGAGAAATGGAGGAAGATGAAGGGGAAAGAGAGAAATCGAGAGAAAAGATGAAGGAAAGAGGTGGGGGCGGCTCTCTTCCTAAATATAAGGGTTGGAGAGTTAAGAAAGAAAAGAAAGCTATAGGCATGTTTGGTTGAGGGAATTTAAGGGTAAGGGAAGTGAGATAGATCAATTAAAATAAAGTCAAATATAAATGGTTAACTAAAAATGAGGAAAAATGAGAAAATTGTGAAAATAAATTTATCACAAAATTTCTCCTATCTAATAACCAAAATACCCCTTCAAAATTTTAATCTTCATAGACCATGTCCATGACATGACAAAAAATGTTATATCACATAAATTATGTTTCTAATTAAATAAATGCATATTAAATTTTTGTTCAAAGAAATTAAATTAATTCTATGATAAAATTTGAGTTCAATTTAAAGAAAAATTATGAGATAAAAAGAATAAAATAAAGAAAATAAAATATTTAAAAATAAATTTTCAAGGCTCTTTGACAGTTTTGCCTCTAGATAGGTCAATTCTTGACCATTTATTTAATCCCAATTAAACCATAAATGACCCATAATCACAATGTGAATTATTAAATAGAATAAAATGAAAAAATTAAATTCTTGGAATAATTTGAAAAATAAAAATAATCACAATTAAAGTTTAATTTTTACAAATTATTCCAAAATTCTCATAAATCCAAATTTCAGCTAAAATAATAAAAATAATCTAAAAATATAAAATTAGCAAAAATTAACTATTAAAACCACAAAATATAAGGATAAAATTAGTGAAAATCTGTTATATTTAAAAATAGAGAAAAATAATCTTTTGGTCTCTATACTTTGCATTGATTTTTAAGTAGGTCCCTATGGTTTATTTTTACCAAAATACTCCTTAAATTTCTACCATTTGCAACGATGGTCTTAAAGATATAAAACGTTAGAAAAATGATCCTTAATTGGTCCATGTAGGAAGATGACATCAGTTAAGCGATGACATGGCTGACTATTTTCTAAGCTAGCCTCCACTAAATGCTGAAAATTCCTTAATTTCTCCGTAGCACATTAAAGAGCTCCCACTATGTGATGTGAGACATTTTGACCATCACTCTCCACTCACTCTTAAGCATCACATTGTTGAAGTTCTTCAAATTGGAGAAATGAAGGAAGCATCCTCTGCTCTACAACTGCCCATGATCGATCGTTTCCACCAACAAAATAGGGCACAATCTCAACCACTTGACATGATAGAAAAAAAAGGATAACTAAAAGAGATGGTGAATCCGATATTTTGTAGTACTGATGAAAAAATATTACATCCCACATGCAAATGAATATATGTGTGTGTATACATAGATGAATATGTATGTACACACACATAGACACACATATACATACTCATATATATATATGGTTGGGCTGAGAATGGGGAGGGAGGTCCTTTAATAGCAAAAAAAGCTTTTAACAGAAAACTCTGTTTTGTACAAGAAAAACAAACTAAAACAGAGTGTTAATACATATGTTCCATAGTTAATGTAAATATAGGAGGCTAGGGAAAGGTTAAGCAAATTCTTTTACAATGACATATCACAAAAACAATCATGGAAAAAATGAAAGGTTTTAATTGTAATCCATACACGATTATGGATGCAATAATATAATTTGTCAATCACATTTTATTTTATGTTTCTACAAGAACGTTGTCTAAGAAGTTCACATCAAAAACCAAAATGTGACAGTTTACAGGTTAATACACACACAAAAGGAAAAAATGGAGGAATCACTGAACGAATGTGATCTTCCTACATGGACCATTTAAGGGGTATTTCTAACGTTTTATATTTTTTAGGATCAACATTGCAAACGGTAGAAATTTTAAGGAGTATTTTGGGAAAAAGAAAAAATCATAGGGACCTACTTAAAAATCAATGTAAAGTATAGGGACTAAAAAATTATTTTTTTCTTAAAAATATGATTTAAAAATTAGATGGAAAAAGAAAACATGTCATTAGCAAAAAATATATAGGCAACAACACCTAAGTTTTGCCCAATCAAAAATAGAGCAAGGTGCTTTGCATTCATGGAAAGCATTCAAATGCTCAATTGCATCTAAATGATTAAAAAAAAAGGAAAAATTGGGTTTTGGTATAAAAAATAAAATATTTAATTTTTGGCATCAAAGTTGGAAAATTTTCTATTCTAACTTAGAAATTTTCTACTATTCTTACTTGAAAATATTTTAATTTTACTTGGTACCAAAAAATTCTATGGTAATTGGAAAATTTTCTATCTTGACTTGGAAAATTTTTATTATAACCCCAAAATAAGGTGAACTTTGATCTCATTTCCAAATGTTTTGATTTTTTTGTCTTTTTTTCCCAATTTTCCCATAACATTTCATGTTTCAATAAAAATATATCACTTTGTGCATTCCCCCCCCCCCCCCCCCCCCCCCCCCCCCCCACGAATAACGCCATCCATGCGTGCTTCCTCTGGTCTAACGTTGTATTGTAATAGACCTGAACCTTATTAGCTCATTGGAAGCCTATGGCCCAAATGCAAGGTCCTAACAAATTTTAGAACCCAGGCGTAGAATAAGACATTTTTTTTTTAAATGAAGACCAAACCATAAGTAGACACCATATATGTTTTTGGTACGAATAGACACCATATATTTGTGTGTGTGTGTGTGTGTGCGCCTTTCACGTATCTTTAATTCAAATTTTGAGGAAGTAAAACAAAGTGGCTAATTGGCCAAAAAAAAAAAAGTGGCTAATAATATATCCTTCACTAGAAAGTGATTTTCCATCGCAAGTGGGCTTCTTCTTTGAACAAGTCTGTCTCTATATTAAATTTAAAAATTATTTCTTTATTTTTTTATAAAATAAAAAAGAAGATTGGAAGTGGAATTTTCTATCTTCCTTTGCTCTGTTACTGTTCTAAGCTTGGATCAACCCGTGCAGGCGTCCATCTTGGTCACAGCGACTCCGGTTAAGTCCAAACGCATGTGAAAGTTTGATGTTTTCATACTCTAATTTCAAATTTGATTTCAACAATCGCTCCCAACCTCCACTTCATAAATTTAAGTCATAACATCAAAATAAGTCCCCTTGGAAAACGACAGCAATTTTCATATGATATTTACTTCATTTTTCAATACTAAAATAAAATGCCTATTAATTGGGATACAAACAGGAAGTATATAATTATAAATTTTTTTTAAAATACAATCAATATCAATATAAAATATATAGCAAGTCATATTATTTATAAATTATGAATAATATGACTTATTCTTCAAATTCTACATAATATTTGAAAAATATTTTTAATTTTTTTTGTAAGATACAATATTATTAATATATAATGGTGGTTGAGTTAAGTGATAAAGAAATTTGATACTTATTAAATAAGATCTTAAATTCAATCCTTATAAAAAAAAATTCATTGAGAGTTATTACCTTTTAGATTTGATGACATTCGAATGTGACTCACTAATATCGATAATCACATAATTATATAGAAAAGAAAAAGGAATAGAACAATTCCTCCTGCAGATTGAAATTGAAAATATCTAAATTTGCGAGGAAATGCAAATTCAACTAAACTTCCCCTCCATGGAGAAAACGGATCAACGGTCAAAAATCGCAGTGATCAAATCATTTATCAAATGCCGCGATGCACCCGAGTGGGCCACGCACTTGACGACGTGAACACCATCAACACTACTCGAGGCCCTTTTCTTTTGACAATCTACCTACCAAACAAGCCTGACCACTTCAGAAACGCGCGTGGACACCACTTCAGAAACGCGCGTGTCCACGCGCGATAACAGCGGGCGTCACCGGTTCTTTAAATTCTCGTGCGGGATTCAGTCAAAATGACGGAAAACCGCGGACAGTGGTTTCGGTTTTTGAAAAACTACTGGACCCCGCCCATGCACCGTACTTTCTTGTTTGATTGCTGGGTGAGCACACGCGCCGCTACTCTTGCTCCTTTTTCGTGTTACGCCCATGAGAGGGAGAGACACAAGGTTCGCCTTTTGAAGTTTCAAAATCATTCTCTTCCCCCTTTTCCCGAGCAGAAGAGTTCGTTACGTGAGAAAGAGAAAATTAGCATTCGAAGATATCCACCAACCTTCATTTCCGCCTCCGTTACAGTCTGAGCGTGAGAGGGATTGACTGAACTTTGGAGGAGTATGAGCGTGATGGGGAGGCAGATGCCGCGATCTAGTTCCACGGTGCACCATCAGCGTCAGAATTCTGATAACTTTCTTGAGACAACCTCCCGTGGAAGATGGTTTCAATCATCCACTTCGACGCAGGTAATGTTTTGCTTCTTAACCAATTTGGCCTCTTCACTTGTTTCTGGAATCAAATATGGCACCGGCTGAACTGACCTGAGGTATTTTGGATTTGTTTTTGGGGCGTGCAGGAGTTTGGGTCTTATGTGGGAGGACTTCAGGGGTTCGGTGGGTATCGGTCTTCCAGCTTGAGGAAGATCGATGACGATCAAGCCTTTCTTGGTGGGCTTACCCATGGCCTTCTTGATCTGCATTCCTTCAATACTGAGCTTTTACCTGAGGTCTGTATCATTTCCTTGCATACATGTGATGTGATTTTAGCTTACTTGCTCTAGTTAACGAAGTCGATGGTTATGGTCATTATGGATGGTTTTGATGCGAGCTTGGTATGAGTGAAGCTGAGGTTGCCCTATTCTGTTATTACCATTGCATTCCCGTTTCCGAACTAGCTGAATAATTGTTAGCTAATTGGACAAAAGTTTCCCTGCTTAGGTGAAGTATAGTATCTGTAGATCATGGTTGGCGATTCTGATAACACGCAACTGACTGGTTCTCTTTGTCTGACTCTTAATAGATGTCTAATATTCAAGATGAATATTTAACCAATCATCCTGTTCGTGGTAGAAGTTTTGATGATTCAGAGCCATTTTCTTCCATACCTGTAAACAAATCTCGAGGCTTGCCTGAGAACAGTCTTCTTAAAAGTGTCTCAACAGATAAAGAGAGAGCAAACAATGTTGCTAAGATCAAAGTTGTGGTATGCTTTTCGATGTCATCATTTCATTTTGATACAACATACCATTATTTTATTATAAATTGGACTATTGTTAAGCAAAGGCCTTTACTTCCTTGAGCAAATTGCAATTTGACATAACGCTACTGATGCAGGTTCGCAAGAGACCACTCAATAAGAAAGAAATAGCAAAGAAAGAGGAAGATATAATTACCATAGATTCCAATTCTCTCACGGTTCATGAAAGGAAACTTAAGGTGAGTAACTGTGAATTGTCTTAAAGAACCTAGCCTTTCATAACATGAAGTCTGGTTTGAATTTGTTTCTCCATGATGGATAACTGAGAGCACTAGTATTAGCCTTCTGCAAAGATGCATTTGCCATATGTTTGGTTCCCAATGAAGATGCTGATCTTTGCAGGACTAAAAACTCTACTTGAAGGATTCTTGTGCTTAAAAGAATTATAAATTCCAATAGAGTGGTCTATAAGTGCCTAAAATAGAAAAAAGATAAATTCTAAAATATCTAACTTATTGTCTGAACATCCTGTGCATTGCATGTCTCCAAATACTAGTTATTTGATAGTTTCTCTCTTCCACAGTAGCATGTGATAAACATTTTTAAGGTAGAGATTACTTGCCACAAGCAACTCAGGAGCCAACCTAACAACATAACATAACCTCTCCTCTTCTTTGGGCTTTGAATTTGCTTAAACACTTCATATTCAAACTCCACATTTGTAGTGCTTCACACTTTGTAACGCCAGTTGGAGAATTTTTATAATCTAAACTACATTAACAAGTTAATTATGTTTAATAGCATTCCATAAATATTATACTTCTTCACAACATATTGGAAGTGAACTAAGCAGGTTGCAAGCTACCAAAGCAACAAGAAGTTAGTTTTTTCAGTTCCGTGAATGCTTCATCGTGGTTCAACCCAGCATCTATGCTGTTCAAAAGCTCTAACTCTCTTTCTCATTCTCAAATTATTTGGCTAATCAATTCCAAATTCCACTCTACCTTCCAACTGCTGTCAGATAAACAATTGCTGAGAGTTTTGTACCTAATGTTGGTTCATCTTTGTTAATTTTTTCCTCTAAGAAATTTGGCATATAGGACCATTGGAGTTATTGGTGCTTGTACCATCTGAATTTAATCTTCTTCACCAATATCTGTACTCTGCAGGTTGACTTAACAGAATATGTTGAGAAACATGAATTTGTTTTTGATGCTGTGCTGAATGAAGATGTTTCAAATGATAAAGTGAGTATATAACAAGCTCTAGCTCCAATTACTACATTGACTGACAATTCCCTGTTTCACTATATCATTTTGTTTGTGTTTTGTTCCACTTTTTTTCTATAGGTGTATTCTGAGACAGTGGAACCTATTGTTCCTCTTATTTTCCAACGAACAAAAGCTACTTGCTTTGCATATGGCCAAACAGGCAAGTACTTTGATTAATGTGGATTGAGAAAAGTAAGAGTGCATACATTGATTATTAACTATCAAATACTTGCAAAAAGGAATATCATCCCACTGTTAAGATTTGAACCAAAAGTTGTCTAGCCTTTCGCATTATTTTGAGGATAAGAACATTGAGTGTTTTTCGAATATCTCATCATGTCATTTGCTCACTGGTAGAATATAGTACAACAATAATAATTACATTAGTCTTATCTCACTAATGTGAGCTAATGTGAGGTCGGTTACATAGATCATACGATGTTAATGGATTCTATCAAACACTATTTTCTCAGATAAATCATTTATATAGAGATCATTCTTTATAACTTCCCATAGTGTTCTTTTTGTTTTTCCTCTACGCCTTTTAATAGGGCTCCAAGCCATTTGATCAATTTTCCTCACTAGTTTCTCTTGCCCTCTTCTCTGTACATGCTCAAACCACCTTAAACGATTTTCCATGATTTTTTCTTCGATAGGTGTTACTCTGACTTTCTTTCGTATACAATCATTTTGTATCTTATTCAATTTTATATTACTACACATCCATCTCAACATTCTCATTTCTGCTACTCTCATTTTATACTCTTATTGTCCTTTCAAAGCCCAACATTTATTACCATATAACATTGCTGGCTTTATAGCTGTTCGATAAAATTTCCTTTTAAGTTTAGTAAGTACCTTATGGTTACAAATAACTCCTGATACTTTTCTCTACATTAACCATCCAGCTTGTATCTTATGTATAACATCCCTGTCAATTTCACCATCACTCTGTAAAATTGACCCCAAATATTTGAACTTTAACACTTCTAAAATGGTTTGCTACTGGTAGAATATAGTAAGAAGGTGTAAACAAAAGTGAGAGAACCAATTATTTTCATAGTTTTGTGGTTTTAAACTTGTGTATTTGTGGAAGATATATCATTGAAAATTGAGCATTGCAACATCCAAACTCATGTCTTTATGTTTTTTACATTGAAGACTTGAAATATAAGAAATACTCTGCGAATTCTTCTTTTACCTGCTGTAACCACTCTGATTTGTTTTTTGGCCATGAAATTGGCAGAAAGTACGACTTAGCAACGTTCTGTTTTTCTACTACGTTTTTTTTTTCCTGGGTTAAATTTGACCAAATTAGGCAACAAGATTGAAGTTTGAAACAAAGTGGAATTGTTGCTCTTTTCCCCTCAAATTCAAATCTCCTCCATTAATACTCTGCCCTCCCCATTGTTTCGAATACTTCTTTTACTTGTCTTTCAGCTGCTTCAATATCAAAATAAATTTGAATTTGTTTGAGGTAATACTACTTGATGACTTGAATAGAACAAGTGATGGTGTTATTATATAGTTGGCGAGATAAGTATATCTTTATCCTGTCTACAAATTTATTAACCACCTAACTTTTGTATAGAAGTTAATGTGTTTTTATTTTTGTTGCTCTACTCTTTCTGAATATTTTAGATAATATGATCTTTATTTTTTTAGGGAGTGGGAAGACTTATACTATGCAACCACTGCCTCTCAAAGCATCCCAAGATATTTTAAAATTGATGCACCATACATACCGGAATCAAGGTTTCCAATTGTTTGTTAGTTTCTTTGAGATATATGGGGGAAAAGTATTTGATCTCCTTAATGATCGAAAGTAAGCCATATTAACTTGTGGACCTCAAAATTCTTGCTTTTGGGTTTAGCTACTGACTGGTTTATGCTTTTGCAGAAAACTTTTCATGAGGGAGGATGGGAAACAACAGGTTTGTATTGTAGGCTTGCAAGAATACAGAGTGTCTAATGTTGAGACAATCAAGGATTTTATAGAGAAAGGGAATGCTACTAGAAGTACTGGTACAACTGGTGCAAATGAGGAATCTTCTCGATCACATGCTATACTTCAGCTTTGTATCAAGAGATCAGCTGATGGTACAGAATCAAAGCCTGCTCGAGTTGTTGGCAAGCTATCTTTTATTGATCTTGCTGGAAGTGAACGTGGTGCAGATACTACAGATAATGATAAGCAGACAAGGTGCGGGTGTTATTTTTGAATTTATGCATTCCTGTGTCATTATCCCTCTTCGGAGTTTATTAGCAGATCTGCCATTATTTTTTATATATTTTGAATCTCCAGACATAACCATGTTAAAAGGCCTATATAATTAATGAATTTGACCTTGAATTTGTTTCAGGATTGAAGGTGCAGAAATTAATAAAAGCTTACTTGCTTTAAAGGAATGCATTAGAGCTCTTGACAATGACCAGGGACATATTCCTTTCAGAGGAAGTAAATTGACCGAAGTTCTGCGAGATTCTTTTGTTGGTGACTCACGCACTGTAATGATATCATGCATTTCACCGAGCTCAGGTTCATGTGAGCATACTCTTAACACTTTAAGATATGCTGACAGGTACGTTATTTGAGAAGTTAACATGTACCCAAATGATGGATCTGATAGTATCATAAACAATTCTAAGTGAAAGTCACATTTTAGGGTGAAGAGTTTGTCAAAGGGGAATAGCACCAGAAAGGATCCCATTTCTTCATCTTCAAACCTGAGAGACTCAACAACACTGCCTTCCTCTTCAGTTTTATCTCGCGAGGATACCTTTGAAGATGAAATAAATTATGTTTCGAATGAAAAGAATCGTTTTGGTTGGTCCAAACAACTTGAAAGAGAGCCCTCTCCTCCAGTTAATATGGATCGTGTTCCTAGTGGAAGGATGGGGGGAAATTTAGCTGCATCTGTGTGTTCAGACTTACAAAGGGGTCAAAGAGTTGGTCAAAATGATGAAGCTGAAAATGAGATTGATTACCTTAAGCCATCATATGAACAAGACAGAACAAGAAAGACTAGTAAGAAAGTAGATACCAACCGATCAGCTTTTGTGGAGGACAAGAAGATAGAATCTCATGTGAACCGTATGGATCTGCCAAAGGCTAATAGTAATAATAATCCTGATGATGATCTAAGTGCCCTGTTAAAGGTAATTATATTCCACGTATGCTTCATTAGTGAAATGTTCTTCACGGTTAAATTGCTGAGTGATGGTCGTTTTGCTTGGTTATTAACTGATCAGGAAGAGGAAGATCTTGTAGCAGCTCACAGGAAACAAGTGGAAGAGACAATGGACATTGTTAGAGAGGCAGGGACAATCTCTTCTATGTTGTTTAAATTATTTGCTATACTTGCAATTTTCTTAAACATGATGACTGTACATGCAGGAGATGAATCTTCTCGTTGAGGCTGATGAACCAGGAAATCAACTAGATGATTATGTCTTCAAATTAAATGCAGTTTTGTCACGGAAAGCTGCTGGAATTCTTCAACTGCAGTCCCAGTTGGCTCAATTTCAAAGACGTTTGAATGAGTACAACGTTTTGATATCTTCTGGTAACTGAGTGCTAACCAATGCTTGGTATAGTTATTATTTCTTTTGGATTTCAGAGTGCTGAAATGGTATCAACCCAGCGTTGTTCTACTTGCTACTACTTCCTCAGACGAGTCACTTCTGTGACCTGAACCGATAAGAACTGAAGATATCCTTGTCTGGTGTGCTTCTTTGACAACCTGAGGAATGTACATTATTTGAAGTGTAAGTCCCATGGGGTTGCTAATTTTGCAATCGTGAATCCTCATGCAATTTCTTTCTTTTTTGGTTCGGCCTTGGTGGATTTTGATTATGATTTGTTTGTATTGTCTTTATGTGCTGTATAGACTCTATTCGGAATGATTTTATTTGCTTAGTTACGGTTTATACTTGTGAAGTTGGCTTTTGGTATTCCAATATATATATATATATATATATTGCTTTTGCTTCACTAGTTGTAAAGTTGAGTTTTCCATTTTTTTGTTTAACCAGAAGTTTTCCAATTTAGACACATGGGGCGGGTGGGCTCACTTGATTGTGGAGCCCTCTCCACACTTCTACTATCTCATTAAACTTCAATAATCAGTGTGATATTCGAAACATTAAAAACAAAATGAAAAGTGGATAAGGGAAAGAAAATGAGAATAGAAAAGCATTCTTCTATAAATATGAAAAACTCCATTTTCAATGAAGTTGTTTTACTATTCACCAAATACAATTTTTATACTTGTTCGCACATTTTTCTTTTTCTTCAATTTATGCTTATGCACCAATCGCAATATTAGTATGACATGGTTGTATTGCAAATTGATTCTTTGCAATAGCAGTGTCATGCTCATGTTGCAATGAGCAAGATGGACACATGGAGTAGGTGGACTCACTTGACAAGTGGGGTCTATCTATCCCAAGTATCTAATGTTAGATGTATTAAATTAATATTTAGTATTTAAAGTTATTTAAATTATATATTTATATTGTTTATTTAATTAATTATTTTTTAACTAAATGTAATTCTTATCTTAAAAAAAAAAGATATCCTAAGTTAGGTTATTTTAAGGGATAAGAATAAATTTAGTTATAATTTTATCTTTATTTTTATTTGAATTTAAATTTAAATTTAATAACCGGTCAATATTAATAAATAAAGGTAAACTGAGTTAAACATAACACACGTTTTAATTTCCCAACTAGTTGAGATCAATTTCTAGGTTTATCATTAGGTCTTACTACTAGTTAAAAGAACTATTTATTTAGATTATTTTCTTATATATTTTTTTAACTATTTTCATATATATGATTTTAGATCTAATATTTAAATTAAATAACTCTTTTGCATCATATCATCTAATATGCTATGGTGTATTTATAAGTGATATGCTATTACTCTGGCTGAAAATTCAATATATGAAATTTATATTATAAAATGAATTTGTTTCACATGTATATCAGAGCTCTAACTCTGAAATCTCTGCCTGCATTATTATGATCTGTTCTCGTTTGTGTGGATTCGAGAGTTTGGTTTTGAACCTACACATAGCATAAGGAATTTTAAATTTTCGATTCAAACATTTGATTGTGTTTCGGAGTAATCTGAGCACAAAGTTGTGTTTCTGGTATTGCAAAAATCAAGTTTGTGTGTTTAAATGCATGATCTTGTCCTCGAATATGCAATAACCGTAACTTCATACTTGGAGGATCTCTTGGTTTTCGATCTATTGATGTATGTATGTTTTGACGAAATTATTTTGTGTATATGACTTTCTGCCTTGTTATGAGAGCTTTGCCTCTAGTCTCGTCGGATTTTGAGCCTTTCTTCGCTAGAGAACATCGTTGAAACTCATTGAATCTTTCATGATTCATGTCATGGGGGTTTTGGATCTGTTTTTTTTTTTTTTTACATTGTTTCATGAAATTGATTTGTTTATTTGCCTCGTTGTCGTGTTCTGGTCATGTCACCACCAGTCTAGTCGGAAAAAGAGCTCTGGAACGCCATAAATAGACGGGTCTTCCGTCGGGTTTCCTCGTGGATTGCGGTAGCTTTCGGGTTGGGTTTAGGTCCATGCAGTTGGGGCAGACGACACAAACGACTGTGTTGTGGGTTCTCTCCGAAACGACGCGTCGTTTTGCAAATCTAGAGAGCGTCTCCCATTCCACACAAGATTACGTCATTTAGCCTATCAGTGAAATGAACCGTTTCATTTAAACGGATGGGTTGGGCTTTGTACGTTTTTATTGGGCCCGTCTGGTTTTTCTGGCAATTTTCAGCTACGTTTTTTTTTCTTCATGGACTTCTAAAAGTTGGCCTTATGCGTTTCTGGGCTGTTAACATTGACAATATAACAATAATAATGATTCATAAGCTTGAATGTTGTTCTGGGCTATTTTATTGGGTCGAAAGTTTTTGTTTTAAATCTGATTAATTGAGCTTGGGTTCCAGATTCAAATAAAATTAATTTTTTTGGCCATTTGCTTCAATTGATAATTTATAGAAATTATTTTTGGGGTATTTTGGTGATTAAATTTTTATTATTTAAATTTCCGAAATTTAGTAATTTGGGTCCATTGGGTTGTTTTGAACCATGCATGTATTTTGGATCATAAATGTTGGTTGATTATTTATTTTTGTGCCATTTTGATTGTTTAAGAATTTGGATAATTAATTTTAGCTATTAAAATATTTTGTAAAATATTATTTCTGTGTTATTTAATTGTCTAAAAGATGAAAAATTTATTTAGACAATTTTAACACTATTTTGGCTTTACAAAACAATCAAGTTATTTATTAGTCCAAAATTAATTTTAAATAATTATTGGGCACATAAAATAAATAAATAGTGGGAGAATTTATTTAATTGTTTAATCACATGCTTATTTGGTTGATAAAATAATTATTTAAATGCTCATCATGTTTGTGCATATATATATGATTTTAAATTGCACATAATTTATAATATTTGTGATTAGCATGTATTTAATTAAGTATTCAATGAATCATTTATAATTGTTGCATACATTATTAATTTAATAAAATCACATATGGATTTAAAAAATATCAATTCTAATTATATGTGTAGCTGTATTTTATCTTTACTCACAGGGAGATAATTATAATAGTATATTTAATTATGATGAAATAGAATGATTTTATGTTTTCTAAACAGCCCACAGGTATTGGAGAACATAAATACATTTTAGTTTCATCAAGTTAATAGGATAAAATATTGTACATTTATGATTTAATTATACAGGGAGAATTTTTAATTAATTAGTCATATATATGATTTAGTTGATTGATTAATTAAAATGATTCTCATTGTGTGATACATGTATGGGTGCATATATATGTCCTCATAAGCATAATGATTTTGGATATCTTGTGATTGGCATGTATGGATAAGGAGTAATCACGACATCCTTATATAACCGTATACATGCATTGAAGATTTGTTTTACCAAATAAGGACATCACATAAGGACTTAAAAGACATCAGTTCTAGTTAAGCATGTCATTATAACACATCTTTGCTTATAGTAGATAGTTATAGATATATACTTAATTATGATGAAAAAGAAGTTGTCTTGTACTTTTTAAGTAGCCCATAGGTATTAGAAAGTATGAATGCCTTCTAATTTCATTATAAACGATACATAAGTTCACACTATGTTGAAATCTTTACCCACAAGTAGGTTTTAGTGATACAAAATTTATTTTTAATATGTATTTCATTGGCAATTTTACAATTTAAGTGTGATAGATGATTGCCTTATATATATATAAATATAGTTGATGTAAGTATGACTTAAATTGAATCAATGAAATTGTAGTATTATTGTCATCTCTTGAATTGTTGTTTGGTTAGGGACAATTATAGAACCTAAAGGAGAAAATAATTGATTCTAAGAGATCTTGATCTAAAGTTCTAGTATTCATTCATGTTAGCATGGGATAATATTGTATGAATGATATGACTAATACAATCATCTTAATACAATAATAATGAAATCTCAATGTCAAACTAACTATTTCGGTACATAAATGATTTGAGGATATCAAGATACATTTGTAAGCAATGGATATAATTATGATAAAAGTTATTATTTAACATTCTAACTATAAAGTAATTTTTCATAAGGTCAATAGACACTGAAGGCATGTAACAACATACCATAAAAGTGAGAGATATAGTTCTCAAGATAAGAGAATCTCCACTAATCCTGATGCAGATGATCCTTAATTAGTTATCTCATTAGTGTGAGTCATTATAGATTTATCATGATACACAAAAGGAGATATGTACAATAAATACTTATAGAACATTTGTGTGGAAAGTGAAATTGGGCTCAAATTTGGATTATAATTATATTTTAATAAGAGATTATTTAGTTCCAAGAATAGACCATGAGAAAAAAAGGCATATAATTAAGAGTAATTACGTTACAAAAGATTTTATTGGAAAATAAAATTTATACTTTTATCTTTAGTAGGTTTTAAATTTCATATTAGTTAAAGTATATCATGGGTAAAAATTCATCCTATTATGTGATAAAGGAGAATATCAATGTCTCCATTGAAGAAAGTTAACAAGATTTATAAAGAATGAGATTATTTGATCTCAAAATCTTATTCATATATGAATTACATCAAGGATTAAGCAAACATATATGTCTAGAAGAATTTAATTGTTAGAGATTATACATACTATTGTCTAGTTGTTATATTTATGTTCAAATTGTTTAAAAGATTTATCCCTTTTATTGTTGACTTCTCACAATTTATGAATACTTCTTACTTTATAATTAAGATGAGGCATCTAATGTCTTAATAAGGATGTTAAGCGAAAGTATAGAGTTAATTCAATAAACAGATTAATATAGTGAGGTGAATTAAGGGAATGAGTATTATGATAAGTATGTTAGTGATGGACAAATTCACCTAAGACAACAATGTATATTTAAAATATGATTCTGACAACTTTTTACTATAATTGTATTAATCCTTTTTTACGCCCATAAGGGTAGAATTTTAATTTAAATGATTCACTCTTATGGAGTTGTTTTGTAAATGTAAGAGTGAATAGAAGTTTTTCCTTAAGGCTATCATTACATATTTGGATGAAAAAAAAATGCAAAGACACCTAATGGATAAAACTATAATATCTATCACAAACAGGATGCATGTGTAGATTAGGAATGCCAGATTCATTGACAAATGTCATAACTAGTGAGAGTGATCAAACACATGATATAGTCATCAAGGGTGGTCACATGGATGATTAATCTGCTAGTTATGGTGGAACATTCATTTTACATTAAACTTATATTGTTAAGGTAAATGTAAAACAAGATGAAGTTCTTAAAATCTCAATTGGTCATGCTGGAAAATTAAGAATAATAATGTCATGGATCTTATTAACTATTGAAAAAATCCTATAAAGAATAAGAGATATATCAAAATAGTTATGCATGGGTGGAATCCTTATTGTGCAAGTTCAATTTAACAATAGATTGAACTATGACCAATTATGATTGGGAATTTGGCAACTCTTGGTAATTACATGGTGTACATTAAGAAATTTGATTATAATATAAATATTAAGAATAACCTCATAATTTTCACATATAATTGTGAAGAAAATTTCAAATTAAAACATGATTTCATGATAGATGTGAAGGATCCTAGAGCAAATGATATTTAGGAATATGTAAAATTACAAGTGAGGTCAAGAAAATTTTCCATAAATAGATTTTTTTAAGACCAAATGGAATTCACTAGTCAATATTATGTAATACAAATTAAATATTTTTTGCAAAAAGATTTCCTTTATAAAAGAAGGGAGTAAGAATAGTGGGATTTTCTCCTAAATTAATGAATAATTCCTTGTGTATCTTCATGATTTTTTGTATGCATGATTAAATTGAATTATTATGAAAATTATTACTATCATTATGATTTTAAGAGAGAGATGTATGTGAAATAATATGAGGGGTTCAGTCAGTGCTAAAGAGAATTTAGTTTGGCAGGACTTAAGTATATCCCATGATAGTGGTAGTTGAAGTCCCATAATATGATCACATTTTTAGAAATGTTGAGAGTATCATATATCCTTATTTATATCACTGGATTAGTGGGAGTTAGATTATCCATTTAATTTTATTTATAAATAACATATTGCTTACAACTAGTGACTTGAGATGTCACAAAGTATATAATAACTTTAATCAAGAGCTATAATGTAAAAGATATAGATGAAGTGTCTTTAAAGATGCATAAAGAAATAATTCTCAAATTTCTTGAAATTATCATAAAAATCCTATATTCATAAGTACTTGAACATTCATGAATAAATGTTTATTTACCATGTGTGACACCTATTATTTACCATGAGTCTCTAATGAGATTTGAAAAGAGATGAAAAGAACAATTTCTTTCATGCTAGTAGTCAAAAGCATAATATTTGTATAAATGTACACATAAATTGACATAGTTTTTGTGAAAGAAATATTGTAAAGATTTCACAACAATTTATGCTTAGCTAATAAATGATAAATTGTAAAGAATATTAGAAATTCATACTTACATATAGAAGATCAATAATTAGGAGAATGTTAAATTTGTTTAATTTAGTAAGATAAGTTGACTTTAGAATGTCAACATTATCACATATTCTAATGCTAAATGAACAAGTTGTGTCATGGAGAAGTGCAAGATTGCTAAGTAATTATTGATTGCTAACTTCCACCATGAATGTTGAATTTGATCCCTATTTAAAGGCAAGTTTATAAGGGTATTGAATTTTATCATGTGTTTCAAATTAGATATTTGTTTGAGCTCATAAAAAAGTGTGTTGATCATATAATGTTAAATGGTTATATAACATATAAAAAGAATATTCTTATTTAAGAGCATACAATTAAAGAATATAAAGGGTCATACGCCTCATGTGAGACAGATTGCATTGTGGTAATCTAGATGAAGTGTGCTGAAATAATGAAATTTATGTTGTAGTTTATTATCTTAATATATATATATTGTATATAACTCCTGTGAGATTGATTAATATTAAGTTAGGAATCGAATAAACATTTAATGTTTATTCATAACGATAATTTTTCATAAAGTAAGAGTGCTATTTGTGATATATGGAAGGTAATACTCACAAAATTTGAGGACATACCATCATGATTCTAGTAGTATTGCTTAAATATTCTTTAATATATTAACTGACAAATCAAGATCGGAACAAGTGGGAAAATATTAGATATATTTAATTAATATTTAGTGTTTGAAGTCATTCAAATTATATATTAATATTATTTATTTAATTAAATATATCTTAAATAAGTGTGATTCAAGAGAAGACATCGCTAGTTTAGTGATTTTAGGGGATAAAAGATAAACTCAGTCATTATTTTATCTTTTTCTTTATTTGAATTCAAATTTAATAACTGATGATGACCAAAATTATTAAATAAAGACACGCTTAGTTGAACTCAACACATGTTTTAATTCTCCAACTAGTTGAGATTGATTCTCAATCCTATCACTAGGTCTTACTGCTAGTTGAAAGAACTATCTATCTAAATTATTTTTTTATGTATTCTTCTAACTATTTTTTTGATATGTTTTTAGATATAATATTTAAATCGAATAACTATGAGAATATTTGCATCAAGTCATTTAATATAGTGAAAGATATTTATGAAGTCATTCGCTACTATTTTAAATTGTGGGAAAATTTAATATATGAAATTTATATTATAAAATGAATTTGCCTCACATCTATTTCTCTCATTAAAGTAATATAGTATGTATTGATTCAATAATCAATATAATTTAAAAATATTCAAAATAAAACCACGTTACACCCTATCTTTCCTTGATCTCTTCATTTTTCATATAAATCTTTTGCGATCCTGAAAAGGATCCGCCATGCAGATGAAAGGTAATGGTTGGATTAGACCAATTAAGATTTTCGTTGTTTCACTTTACTGTGATGAAGACCCTCAACTGTTTAAGTGGACTTGTGGCAAGAGGCCAAGACTATACGTTGATTTTATAAGCATCCTTCACTCTTTATCAGTTTGGATAATCATTCAAGTCAGCTACCGAATCCTAATTCTTCCAGTTGTGGTGAAACTATAGTACACGTGTCACCTAGCAGTTTAGTGCCAAAAAAAAAAAGCTCATAGTGCTTCCTTCATTTTCCCCTTCTCTCATGCTCGAAATGTTTCAGTCCTGTTCGCTAAATTAAGTAGTGAATTATTTGTGATTATTAATTTAATCTTGAATCTTGAATTAGGTTTAATTAATAATGCCATGTCAAGATAGGTTCAAAAGTGCATATAACAACAAAACTCTAATATAAACCACCCAATTAAATGATTGTCTTAATTCAATACCCTTTAATTAACGTCGTTGACAAAATACTCCATATCGAAAGTTCTACTTCTAAAAATTCTTTTCTTCATAGATCTGTTTTACGAATCCCAAATTTAATATTTAGTAGCTAAATTCATGAATTTTAAATGTTTCAAATGGTGAAAACTTCAACGTTCTAAAAAAATCTCAATAAAATTATTCACTTATATTAACTAAGCGCTAATCTTGGATGAACTTGACCTACCCATTTCAAAATGTTTCAAATGGTATAAGCTTCAATATTTTAAAAAAAGATAGTTCAATAAAATTATTCAACTATATTAACAAAGCGCTAATCTTGGATGAACTTGACCTGCCCTAGCTAATACAAGGAACAAAACGGATAAGGAAAATGATTTTTTTTTCCCACCACTGTTGTCATGTAGCATTACTGTTGTTGTCACAATAAGACATAAATTTGAACGATTTAGATTTTATATAGTAATTTGTTGGTAAAAATACATGTTTGATCCCTTAATTTTACACCAAATTTTATTTTGGTCTTTTAATTTTATGTTTTTTCTTTTTAATTCTTTAACTTTCAAAATATAATCGAAATTTTTCCTATAACTAACATAGTTAACTATATTAGTAAAAAATATTAACAAATCATTTTCAAATGGTGTCAAAATATTTTCTAAATACTTACATATTTATCTAATTCATTTTTCATGACAAAAGAAATATCTAAGATTCAAGTTTTGCTTATAAGTTTTTATTTGTAATTATTTATTTTTAATCTTTCAATTTAATTAAAAAATATTTTAAACCTAAGTTTAGTGAGAAATATTGATGACTTAGCAGTAAAGATTGACATATCAATGTTGAATAATGTTTTGTCAGCATTTTTATTAATATAATTAACGGTGTTAGTAATAAGGAAATTTTTTATTATATTTTAAAAATTAAAAGATTAAAAAAAATAAATTAAAGTTAAGGAACTAAGATGAAATCTAATATAAAGTTGAAGGACTAAAAGTATGCTTTTGCCTTTTTTTTTTTTTTACAAATTTAATATTTTTTATCTTAAAAAATAGGATATAGAAAAGAACAATATCATGATTTTTAACTTTTTATACAAGCAACGATGATTAAAAATAAAAAAATACAAAAGAATAAATATAAAAGTCGCAATGCCGCTGTAAAATAAGCATATAATTGTGGTTGAGTTAAGTGGAAATGACTTGATTCCCTTTAAGTAAAATTGAATTTTTAAACGTGATGGGTAAAAAAAATACATTGAAAAAGCTATAAAATTAATTAGATTTGATAATACTTAGATTTGACCTGAGATAACACTGGATATTAGATAGTTATATATATAAAAAAATATCATGTTGACGGATAAACTAAGTCTAAACAAGTAACAATTCATACCAATATAATTAATATATATATATATATAGAGAGAGAGAGAGAGAGAGAGAGAGAGAAGTGATAATCTTCCTTGTTGATAAAGATGGATGGTTTATGAATTGTGATAGACACGAACTTAGTTGATCCACTTCAAAATTTATGATAGCTAGACAAATTTGACATTGAGTACTATATTGAATATTATGCCTTGTTACTCTAAATGAAAAATACTCTCCTTCCAATCTTTAATATATCAGTTTTTTTGAACATTTTTATAGTTCTTAATAAAAGTTTTTTTTTTAAAAAAAATAGTAAAATATTAATTTTTTATTTTTATTAATTTTTTATAGCTTTAATTTAACTCCCTCTTTTAAAGCGGACAGGGGGAAAAAGTTTCTCTATTATCATGGGATAAAAGTTTTTATTAAGGATATTTTTAAAATATTATAGTAATTTTTCTATAAAATGAACATTTCTATCGAATTCTAATTGTATATCTTAATTCATGTTTGAATAAAAGAATCCTATGAAGGGAGGGAGTATAATGAATGAATCATATCTAAGATATAAGATATAAAGTAAAGGCGTAGGATCTGTTGTGACTGTAGAGATTTGAGAATCTAGAGGCACAGCTGCAACTTCCATTTTGATTGGTAAGTAGTGTTGTCTTGTTCTGCCTGAGAAAGCGACACAGAATCCAAGTCAAAGTTGAACGTGTGAACTTGATAATTTTGTCAAGCTTTTTCGTGATTTTTAGCTACTAATTGCGAAACGGCCAATGCCACAATAACACAAAGTAAACTTATATCCACACTACACTTTTATCTTTGGCTGAACACCTCATAAAGTTCAACTTTTGAGCTTTCAAAAAGTTGTATGATCAATATGAACACCACATAGAACTTGGTTTCCAACCACATGAAACATGCTCTTTTATCAAAACCAAAACTTACATTTTCACACGCTATGCTATGAATAATATATTTTGTATAATAAAAAAAAAAGAAACATGTCAATATATAATACAATTTATAAGAAATCTTTAAATTTGATCCTCTCCATATATTCTCTCAATACTTAGCTTCCCTTTAATTATAAACAATATGGATCAGAGCATTGGTTCCATTTAAATCGGAGAGAGATTATCCTTGTACGTCAAAATAATATTCGAGAGAAAAAAAAAATTTCTTAGTATTGCGGCTATGACCCATTTTCTCTTTACAAGACTTGTTATTTTGGTAATCCAATCAGAAATCTTGAGCTGAAGTATATTAGGTATGAAATTAAACGCCCCTAGCTTCTTTTCTTTCATCATTCCATACGTAAAAAGTTTATGAGATGTCCAAAATGCCCCTTCTTTTCTTTCATCATTCCTTCCTTATCCGGTGAGTCACTGCCAATGAGAATTTGGCGAGGTGTAACTGAGTTGTAAATTTTCGTAGGAAATGATAATCATATATCCCATTTTCATATATTTATTATAAACTGTTCAACTGAATTGATAATAAAGTTCTTATACTGCCGTAGAAATACTCCTAATTTACAATCAAAAGAAAAAAAATACGGAAATTAAGGATCTAGTTGCAATGTACGAATCATGCTATTCAAATGTCATGAACAATCTCACACATTACTTAGATTCCATATGATACATTGAAAAACGTGTGCGCTCGTCCGTGGGGACTTTAGTGTCTTGACATGAAGAAACTGCATAATTATTACTCCCTCTGCTTCTATATATATATATAGGATCTTTTATCCTGATTCTAAATATAAGATTTTTTATAATTTATGAGATATTATTTATTATATATTTTTAAAAAATGTCCTTATTTAATGTATTCAAAGAGAGAAAAAAGAGATTAAATAAGGATAGTTTTAAAAAAATATTGAAATTTTTAGAGAAATCGAGGTAATTAATTAGTTTTAGTTCTAATTCTTAATATACATGATTCAGTTAAAAGAGTCTCATATGAAGGACCAGAGGTAGTAATAAGTGGGTAACTGAAAATCTGGAGCCTTCTTAACTGTGAACGCATTTTGGAGACTTCTTCTAAGTCGGTTATTAACTAAGGCGTTATTTTCTCATGATTAGACACTATAATCTTTCTCATAAATACTTCAGATCTTGTTGGTCTTACGTTAAAAAAAAAAATGTCTCTCTATCACTTTTTCTCCCTCTCTTTCAACAAATCCGGACATTTTTACACCGTTTGTTGAACATAATTCATAGGATTCTTATTGAGATTTTAATCAAATCATTTCCTCGTCACACATACAGTTTTATAGGAATACAACTAGACCCGTGTTCTGATTTTACAGCTGAGAAAATTAAACAGAGAGGTTTTATTTTTGAATTTTTAATAATTTGACAAAACAAATAATCTCTCAGAGATTAAACCAATAATTATTCTTTTGTTTTCCTTTCCTTCTTGTTCACGCTCCTTGATCAAAACACATTCTAAGGAAAAATGTTAAGTTTAAAAATCTAAATAAAAGAAAAATGTCAAAATTAATGTATCATTTCTTTCCTTCAATCCAACCATAGATTACAACAAGGGATATTAAATTATATTATTGGTGCATTCACTAATCCCAATTGGAGTTGTTTATGAAACTTAGACCCCGAGAAAACCTTGTCGTGAATTTTCTAATAATTAATTATGTTTACTTAACCAAAGAATTAGAGGCTATACAGATCTGATTTACTGTATATCCTATGAATTCTCGAATAAAAAATATTCTGAAAATTTTTTATTGAGAATTTTACAATAAAGAAATTCTAAAAAATTTTTATATGACGTCAGCTTTCTAATTTTGAACAAATGGACAAACAAATAAAGGTCTTCAGTCGGTTCCCTACATTATGTAAGCATCACCTAATTAAACTTGATTATATATGAACGGGCCAGAATTTTCTTACAATAAATACGTTGATTAGACAAAAACTAATATTCAAATCTCTAACCCATATTCAATATGATTTTGACAGAATAATTAATACAATTTTCTATTTTTCAACATGATCAATATATATAATTTAATTTCGCTCTTGTAAGATTCGGTATATATCATCCTCAAAACTAAAGATCAATGCATGAACTAACATGAAGAACTAATGCATATGTTTCGTCTGAAAACAAAATTAATGACGGCAATTAAATAAGTCACGTCTAGAAGTAATTAATACTCAAAGTTGGAAAGCTGCATGAAGCAAAGGGCAAGCAAAATATCAATTCAGGTTGGGGTGAGTAATAATGATTTTCATTCCTTAAGCAAATTAATGGTTGGGTTTTGACTCCTACCTTTTGTGTATGGAGTAAATCTAATTGAAAAGAATTTATTTTTTACTTTCAATATTTCAAGAAAAATTAGTTCTTGGTGCCAGTAAGAAATTCTTTTAATTACTCCTTTAGTCTCAAATATAAATCACTAATAAAAAAGTTTTTACAGTCTAAACTCTAAAGTATAAGTTGAAGTCTGGATCATTAAATAAATATTTCTCTAAACACCTTTTATTAAGTATGTTGACAAAAAGCAATACAATTTATATATGATTAGAAACATACTCGAGGGAGTATATCATTTAATTAGGGTAAATCTATAAAATAAATGAAACTTGAGTTAAATTTAATAAGTTTAATATTTTTTCTTAATATATGTAAAACAGTTAAAAATATCTTACATTGAGGGAGTGGCTCATAACGAAAAAACAAATGGGAGGGAAAGACATGGAAAAGTGGACAAAATCGAATCAAACAAAAGAGAACATGTTACATAGTGTTTCGACTTTTTGAAGTCAGTTAATTACAGTAACCTTTTTTTTTTTCATGTTTTATCTTTTTCAACCGTATGTTTTTATACCACTACATGCGTTGGGAAGTGAGGGTAAATTGTGAATTCTTGTAAATCAGAGTACACAATTTGGTTTAATTTAGTTGTGAGAAACAGATGTTAAAATCTCGTCGGAGCTTGGAAACATCATTCCTCGAGCTTGCATGCTCCGATCGATGTGTTGCAATTTTAAGGTTAAGGAGATTTGAGAAAAATATTGTTCAATAACGTGTGTGTATTTGTGCTTCTCTTTAAGATTTTATTTGAAATGAGGAGAAAATATGGGAGGAGAATACTATGAGAAAAAATAAGTATAAATTTAGACAAAAAAGGCGTCTAGGTTTTTTCTCATTTTCTTCCCGAAATTTCTTCTCCCCTTATTTTTCAGTTATCCAAATAGAGGGTTAATAATTTTAAGAGGAGAACATGCATGGGATACTAGGACGATGAGCCTCAGTTTTGCGAAAATATCCCACGTGCTTTTGGATATATATATATATATATATATGGAACAAAATTTAATAATTTCAAATTAGATTATTTATATTTATATGTTGAATGAGAGAATAATAAAAAAAAGTGACTATAATATATATATGTGTGTATGAGATGTATGTATATCATATTTATAATTATTATTTTTTATGAATATAAAAGATTTGAATTACGATAATTCCTTATGTACGTTACTTGCTAAAAAGACTGGTATTTTAGTTTTATTTTTATCTTTATTTCTCATTAAATATATTGTACATATTTTATGAAGTTGCATTAAATATATTTGTTGAGAGAGTTCTGCCTCTCTTGTAATCATACACCACTCTACTTGGATTAGTCGAAATCCAATATAATTAATAGATATTTAGTGGTTTAATACAAAAATTTATATTGTATAGAATAGAAAATTATTCATTATTATTTATTTATGTAGCATAATATCAATAAAAAATAAAACAATTATTACTAATAATTCATTATTTATTGAATTGTGCTATGAAATTTATGTAATATGAAAATATAAGAAAGTTAGAGAATAGAAGAAAATTAGGAGAGAAAGAGCAAGCAACTTATCATTAACTGTGAGATTACAATTACAAAGTGTATGTTTTTTATTGATAGGCTTCCAACTATTAAAGACTAATCTATGGGTTACAAATGTATAAGTTTATATGAATATTAATTTATGTAACGGTATAATATTGATCCCTTTATTTTAAATTATAAATAATTTTTAATTATTTTACATAGACCAAGGTACATGGTTGGTTAAAATTAGTTGAAATTATTGAATTTTTTAAAAATTAACAAAACTTTTCAAAATTTTTCTTATTAAATTATAAGTTTATCTTAAATATATTTTTCTTAATCTCTATTATAATTCTTTCAATTATTTTCAAGAGGGGTAAAAATTGAAAAACTTTAAATGCTGCATAAATTTTATAAAGTCACTTATATTTGAAATAGAATGAGTAATCTTGTGGAGATGATTATAGGGCAATAACCATAAAAAAATCCCTCAAAATTCATTCAAGGGAAAGGTAAGAAGTGTTGGTTATTAATTTTGGGGAGGATATGGAATTTCGGACATTAAAGGTGTAATCCACATAATATTTTCAATAAAGTGGTAATTTTTAAATACACCATATTATATATTTTTTAGCTTATGTACCTCTTCCCGAAAAATTGAATATATCTTCATTTAATACATAAGTCATTCTAGTATCTATATATTTTCATATAATGAATCTTTGAATCCTTGATCACTATTTATCTCACCACATTCTTACCATCTCATCTTACCCAAAGTAGCTAGTTTATATGATTTATTAACTCCATTATTCATTATTCGTTACACGTCTCTCAATATGGAAAGTGGCAATATTGGCCATATATATATATATAAAGGCAAACATAAACAGTTTGTCAAAAATGCTATTAAACAAGGTATTTGGCTACAGTTTTAATTATGATATTGGGAGGTTTTTTTCTTAAAAAAAAAGTGAAGATAGATATTAGGAGGTATGTTTGGTGATGCTATAGCCAAGTATTCTTTACTTGAAGATTTTGTTATATGCTATAAATTTGAATATAATCCACATATCTTTGAGCACTTTAGGTTGTGGGGTTGGGGTGGTAGATTAATATATATAATAATAATAATAATATTTAAATTAAAGTAAAGAACCAATTATACCCATTCCTGCTTTAGGTAATCAATGAATCTTTCCTAACTTCCTTTTGTTAAAAGGAAATAACCAATGCTATACATTATTAACAAAATTATATATATTAATGGAATCCGCGATGAGCATTGAATGCTCATCAAGATATGAACGGTTTAGATTAAAACTAAATGGTTTAGATTTAATTTTATTTTAATATTATTTTTTTAATTTATTATATGCAGAATGTATAATAAAGTTAATTTTATAACTGACACTTATTAAAAAATAATATTATTTTAAAAAATTTAAAATAAAAAAACTTAATCTAGATCGTCCAGATTAAAATTGGATGGTTTAAATTTTGTCTGGATGATGAATATGGGGTGTTCAACACTGATAAGTACTTAATGCAAATTCATGTTAATGTAAATTTTCTTTGGTCAAAAAAATGCTAAACAAATATTTATTTTCTATTGGAAGATATCTTCATAGGACAAAGGATGTTATTAAGCTAAAGGAAAAAAAATAGAATATCTTATAATGACACAATTGCTTTTTTAATTCTCTTAATTCAAAAATGTTTGTTACACAAAGAAAATTTAGATATATGAAATATATGCTTGAAATGCAATGCATTTTAAAATGATATTTTATATTTAAATTTTATTGATAAGTAATATGTAAGTATTACATGAATGGTGAAAATTATAAAGATTCTGCTCTCACTATTAGATCCACTTCACGTAAACTTTGCCAAAAAAAAATGATATTTGATATCTGACAAACCTCTTATATAATTGTTTAGTTTCAAAGTAAACGTTTTAAAACAAATGAGATATAGATTGTGTAATTTACAAGTTTTTATGGGAAATTTTAATATTGACGGAGGATATGGAAGAAAGAAGTATGAGAGAGAGACAGAGAGAGTGAAGTTGGATGTCGAACTGTAAATGAATAACTATGTTCCCCAAGGTTGAGACACCACCACAAGACGTAAGGAATGGAAGAGCTTACACGTGGGCCAATCGCGCATCGCCACCGTCACTCGAATCAGAATTGCGAAGCACCGAATCTAAGCCACTCTTTGGGCCCCCACAAAATAGGGAACATCTTCCCCTCCCCTCTCACACCGTTGGCCCCCTTATCACCTCCAAACAAACAGCCCATCAAAATCGTTGAAGCTTTTTGATAGTAATCACTATGGAATATGATATCTTATTTTATTTTTCAAAAATAATTAACAGACTTATTGTCCAAGTAAGTATAGGTATTCAAGTGAAATTCATTAATCAATTTCACACATTTTTATTTTTATTTTTTTCCAAAATAATCTTTAAATAAAATTAATATATTATTTATACATATAATAAAATTAATAATAAATTATATTATTCACATGCACTAAAAAAATCTGTCTAAAGGTCACCCAAAAATAAAATGTTTATCAAGAAAAGTAAATTAAATTAGATAAACACTTTCATAAGTCGCAACATAAATACAGCAAGGGAAGAGGGGATCACATCACTCACTCACTGAGACGCTGTTTCATCCCACGCTCCCAACACGCGCGTGTACCCCATCTGTTCGCCTCCGAACCAAAATATCTTGACCCTCCAACCTGACGTGTACCGAAAGATCATTAAAAAACGAAGCCACGTGGGCCCAACCTCGTGACCCTTTTCTATTATCATGCCCCTCCCGATGAACGCCACGTTAACCCCACCTTCTGTTACTGTGCGTGCGTCCTTTCATATGTTACGGTGCTCCTACATCTCCCCAAAAAGGGAGCGTCCCTCACCTCGCACAACATCAGACTCAAATTCAGTACACACACACATATACTCTAACAAACACAACGACCTCTCTCTCTCTCTGTCTCCGTACGTCGCTTCAGCTCTCGGTTTTGCTTCCTTAATGGGATGGACCAGAACGACGTAATCCCACCGTTCGTTATAAAGACTTTCCATATGGTCAGCGATCCCACCTCCGATGCTCTCGTCACTTGGGGTCGAGCCAACAATAGCTTCATCGTCCTCGACCCTTTGTGTTTCTCTCGGATGATCTTACCCGGTTATTTCAAGCATAACAACTTCTCCAGCTTCGTTCGTCAGCTAAACACCTATGTGAGAGCCACCATAGATCATCCATCAATTAATCTTTCATATTGTTTATTAATTATTTAACTGATGATTTACAGTTTGATTTAATTAAGCAGTTCCAGCCGATTGAATTTTTGGCTTTGTTGATTTAGGGGTTTAGAAAGGTGGATCCAGATCGATGGGAGTTCGCAAACGAATGGTTCCTTCGGGGCCAGAAGCACTTGTTGAAGAATATCGTGAGGAGGAGACAAAGTAGGACCAGTTCTTCGTTCTTTCAGGGGAAGCATGAGGAGCTGGAGGACGAAGCTTTGATGGTGGAGATAGGGAGGCTGAAGGAAGAGCAGAAATCGTTGGACCAAGAGCTTCAAGGGATGCATAAGAGATTGGAGACCACAGAGAAGCGACCCCAGCAAATGATGGCGTTTCTGTGCAAAGTTGTGGAGGACCCAGATATGCTTTCTCGTATTTTAATCCAGAAAGAGTGCAAACAATTGGGAGAAAAGAAGCGCCGACTGATATTGCCGCCGTTATCTTCGTCTGGTATGCTGGTGAAGACGGAGTTCGAGGAAGAGGAAGCTACTCAGGGTGCTATAATATCTTCTCCGTCGCCAGAGACGACTACAGGTTTCGAGCTCGGCCGTTATTGTCAGGCATCGCCGTCGGAAGAAACAGTAATCACCGGCGCCGATACGACATCGAGTTGGAGGAGCGAGAGAAATGCTATAATGGGGAGGCCTCGGATAAATCAACAAGCATATAATTATTGCAGCGCTGGGTCAAGCCCGTGGACGGCGGTTGTGGCGGCGAGAATGGACGACAACGCAGCGATGTCGGCGCGTGAAGGAGAAAGTTGTTCGGCAAGCGAGGGGCAAACGAGCTATTTCACAGAAATGGCGGCGGAGAGCAGTCCACGGCCACCTTATCCATTTTCGCCGTTGGAAGGTGGCTTCTAACTACTCGTGTCGTGTTGGCTTTACAGCGATTTATATTTTTTTTTTTTGACATTACACAACGATTATCTTTGATTTCGTCATTTGGGTTAATTCCATCGTCTCTCTCTGGCTTTTTTAATATTATTTACGTGGCTTATCTCTTCAAATAAATCAGTTTAAATCAGGGGAAAAAAGGTTTTATTAATTAATTGGCATGTGCTTTAGCGTATGTTCAAATATCAAGTTCCTGCGTTACTTATTATCGTATTGGAAGTAGCTGCAAATACTCGGGGGGCAAAAAAAGAAAGGGCACAGAAGAAAAATAGTGACGACACGTATCCTTATAAACAATCGTACAGGTTGAATTTTAGTAGGTCATATAAGTGATGATGGGATGCTTATTAGAGCAAACACAATTTATTATGATATCTTGGTTTCTAATTCAAATCTTTATTTGATATTTATTTGGAAAACTAACCGGATGGAATAAATACAAAACAGAATTATCAAAATGTTATAAGTTACATATTATTTTTTAAAATATTATAAATTTTATTCCCTAATATTAATGTTATCGAGATAATAATTATAATTTCATACGTTTTGATTTGTATCAAATAGATATATGTATTATTTTTTTAAAAAAATATAAGGTAACAGGCCTAACCAGCCACCATATTCTCTCCCCCACCCATCACCTATTCCCCCATTCCCCTCTCCCAACCATGTACCCCCCAAAATATAATTATAATATATATTATTTATATGTATAATTATAATATGTTTATTACAATATAAATACATATTAAAATAAATTTCATTTAGATTTTTAAAATATAATAAAAATTTTAAAATTTTATTTAATTAAGTTAAAGGGATAATTATTTTAAAAAATCTCTATAAAATTATTTTTAGTCTAAAAGATATTAAAAATTCTAATTAATCTCATTTAACGTATGTATAAGATATTTTGCTTTGATTATAAATATAAGATTATTTTTAAGATATGAGATGGTATTTATTACATATTTTAAAAAAATTTCCATATGTAATTTATTCTAAAGAGAGAGAAAGAAATTAAATAAGAATAGCTTTGGAATAATGACTTGATTTTTGAAAAAAATTAATATAATTAACTAATTTTAACTCGCATCCTTAATTCACATAATTCGGTTAAAATAGTCTTATATTAAGTATCAAAAGGTCTTATATTAAGAAAATGGAAACCTTGATACCAATTGAGATAGATAATGAAATGTGGTGAGAACTTTTTAAATATTTCTTCCAATTCTTAATATAAAGAAATTTTTAGAAAGTTCTCCCCACATCTCATCATCTATCTCAATTGATATTAAGGTTTCTATTTTCTTAATATAGGACCATTCGGTCATTAATATAAGATCATTTTAACATAATTATATGAATTAAGAATGCAAGATAAAATTAGTTAACGACATTAATTTTTTTGAAAATCAAGTCATTATTCCAAAACTGTTGTTATTTAATTTCTTTTTCTCTCTTTGGAATGAATTACATACGGACATTTTTTGAAAATATGTAATAAATACCATCTTATATCCTAAAAATAATCTTATATTTATAATCAAAGTAAAATATCTTATACGTAGGTTAAATGAGATTAATTAGAATTTTTAATATCTTTTAAACTAAAAATAATTTTATAGATGCCTTTTAAAATAATTATCCCTTTAATTTAA
The DNA here is from genome assembly GCA_026686845.1 of Adenanthera pavonina. Lineage (NCBI taxonomy): Eukaryota > Viridiplantae > Streptophyta > Magnoliopsida > Fabales > Fabaceae > Adenanthera > Adenanthera pavonina. The sequence continues at coordinate 33,894,428 of JAIVEN010000018.1, forward strand.
TTAAATAAAATTTTAAAATTTTTATTATATTTTAAAAATCTAAATGAAATTTATTTTAATATGTATTTATATTGTAATAAATATATTATAATTATATAATTATTTTTTGGGGGGGGGGGAATACGTGGTTGGGAGAGGGAAATGGATGATGGGTGGGGGAGGGAATAGAGCCTTCCATCTTATATTTAAAAAAAAAATACACATATCAGTTAGATATAAATTGAGATGTGTGAAACTATAATTATTATCTCGATGACATTAGCATCAGGAAGTAAAATTTATAACATCTTAAAAAATAATGTTTAACTTATAACATTTTGACAATTTCATTTTATATTTATTACATTCGAGTCAAAAAGCTTATTAATTTATAGATATTTTATTTTCAAATATCTTGAACTAGATGTTGGATTTCATGTGGTGCATAAAGCCCAAATTATATATATATATATATATTAAACTTATTATAGATACTATATTTATATATATTTCATTTTGGTGGCTTAATGTAAAAAAAATTTAGGTACTTAAACTTATATATTTAAATGCATTTTTAATTGAACAAGACAAATGAATTTTAATTTTTAAATTTAAAAATATGTCAAAAGTGTTAATAATAAACGTATTAAAGTTTTTTTTCTTGAGTCAATAACAAGAGATTGAGTAAATAAATAATGCGTAAAAAAAATCCACTCACTCTCATCTAATTGGAACAAAGTATCTAATATATATTAATTTAATATTCTAAATTATTTTTCTTTGAATTTGGCAAAAAAATATTTTTCTTTGAAGATAAATACTTTGCAATTAGAGGGGATCATGGGGTAAATTATTCCAACTCCATTCTTTATATAGATTTTTATGTTGTTTTCATTCATACTAAAAGTTGCCAATTGTATTATGGAAAATATTTTGTAAGAAGAGGCAAAATTTACTTTAAAGATTTTTATACTCGAAATGATTAGTTTTAACTTTCGATTGAAAGATATTCTTGGTGCTTGTAAAAAAAAAATTATTAGTTACTATTGAATAATTGAAAATTAAGCATTAAATAAGAATATCCAAATCTTGCACATAATTTTTTTATGAATAGAAAAGTTAATTTACCTAAAATTTTTTATGAATAGAAAAGTTAATTTACCTAAAAATAGATCTAATAAAAATATTTAAAATTTTAAAAAGAAAAATATATGATAATTTTTGAGACAAAATAATTAAATATATTTTCATAAATATATATAATTTATAAAGATATTATGCTATTCATAAGTTATAAAAATATGATCCATTTTTCAAGCTTTGTACAAATTCTGAGACCTACCATCTCTTTAATGATGAGAAAATTTTAAATATTTCAAAATATTTAAAATTTTAAGATCTTTTATTAAAAGAAAGTTTGTTAGATTGGAATATCTGTCAGTAATTTTTTCTAAATAGAAGACCCAGAGTGTGGGAATAGTGGACGGGAAACAGTTAGCTATGTCAAAGGAGGCTCCTATTGGTTGAAGATGGGAAAGTGACGAAGGGCGCACGCCACAAATCGATCATGCGGGACCCAGCCTTCCTTCACGATAATAATAAATAATAATGCATTTTTACCTTTCAGGTAGGGACCATCCTCCACACGTGGCGATGGCCCAGGGTATCACGATGGACAATGGTGCTCTGTCACACACACGGTCAGGGTCAGGGCATGTTCGACGATCACGGATACAAGGCATGTGGGTCCCATCACGCCCCAGACCTATAGCTTACAGCCACGTGATTGTTTTCTGTGACTGAGTTTGTATTTTTTTATTCAAGTGTCGCCAAATTTAACACAACAAAAAATTTTATTGTACTTTAATTTAAGACCCTTTATATATGATGAAATATTTATAAGTTTTTGTTTAGTAAAATATCTTTTATAAATTTACCCCACAACAAATCACCTCTTTCTTAAACAAAAGTTAATGAAATAAATAAAGATCTTTTTAGAAACGATAGTAATTTTTTTTAAATTAAGACTTCCAAATAATTTTAACTATCTTCTTTAATTTGTATTATTTTTTTAAAAGGTCTTATAAATGGGGATAAATGAAGTATATTAATATCAGTAGATATTAAAACTCATAAAAGAATCATACTATTTTATAGCAATAAACAGTGTGAGTGATTTCAAATTTTGTACAACATGAGAAATCCATTTCTAGTTAATATTGGTATATTGACTTCATTTGATCATTTTTCAAATTGAATTATTTAATATTTCTAAAAAATATGATAAAAATTTTTTAGATATAACTTTTATACGGATCCGGTTTCTCTGCACCGGTCTGGTGCTGCTGTTTTGAGACCAAATCTGGACCGTCCATACAAAATATGGACGGTCCAAATTTTACCTTACGTTTTTTCTTAATTTTTACTATTAAATATTATTTTTTTAAATGTTACTTTTAATAAATTATTTTTATTTTGTGTTTTATATTTTTTAAAGTTAAAAAAATTTTAAAATTTTAAAAAAATTTATAAAAAAATTTGGACCGTCTAGAACTTCTCTGGACGGTCCAGATCCTCTGCTGTTACTGCAGCAGCAGCAGAGGATCCATTTCCCTTTTATACAAGGACAGGGAGAGAGGACAAGCATGGGGCTAATAAGTACATATATATTTTGGTGAGATTTAAGTACGGGCCTCAAATAATTGCGTATAATTTCTTATAAAATTAAGTATTACCCTTAAATGCATTAAATATAAAGTTAAAAAAAAAGCACTAATAATATTTGAACTAGTCACATAAGCATGAGGTGTATAAGTAGTGTTCAGACTCAAACACTCCTAATATAATAAAAAATAATATTTGGACAGCTTGATTATCACTTACCTTAGATCATTTTTACTTTGGAGAAAAATTATAAAAAACTGACAGCACACGGTCATTATCTGGTTTTGAAGTTTTTCAGCCCATGATTTCTTATTATTATGTGTTTTACAATGATTTTAGGCCCTTTATTTTTTGGGCTAGTTAGGCCTACTGATGATCGATGAGCCCTTTTTATACAAGCCTAAACATGTTTGGCACGGTGAAATAGAAAGGTAAGATGAAGGGGACCTAAGAAAGAAAAGAAAAAGGAACGATGGTGTTTGATTTGATAGAATGAGCCTCCATAGTCCATAGAGTATTCCAAGGAAAATTATCAAGTCTCATGCTGTGTTTGCTTTGTTGGAACTGCAGCCACGGAAAGGGAAATGGAAGAGGAAGTGAGTTTTTGGCTTGTTTGGTGTGCTAGAAGTTTCTTCTCCATGAAACTGAGGTTCATCAACAAAACTGGAAGTGGTTCCTTCCTACTCACCCATGATGGAAGTCTCCCCACTTCCATAAAAGTGAGCATTTGTTTCCATTATACCCTTCAGAGTTTCCACTGCTATCATCCCCTTTAACTTCCACCGCGTCTTCCCTTCAAGCTTCCACAGCTACCCTACCCTCATTCTTCCACCGCCATCCACGACAGTGTCTCTAAAATGAAGGGGACCAAAAAAAAAAAAGTAAAAGGAACGAAGTTGTTTGATTGGATACAATGAGGCCCCATAGAGTTTTAAGGAAAATGATCAAGCCTTAAAGCAACCCTTTGGTTTGTGCTTTGTGGAATGGTTTTCATAGAAATGAGATTAAAAATGAGAATAGGAATGAAAATAAGAATAAGAATGAAAATGAAAATGAGAATATATAGAATGAGATAAGTGTGTATGTAGATTATATATTTATTAAGAACTAAAAAATGAAATATAAATAATCATAAAATAAAACAAATTTCATCAGTTTGTTATTAATTTTTTTAATTGTTAAAAAAATACTTTTGCATAAACTGTCGGACTCGGAAATGTGACGTTGACAACGTGAGGAAAAAAAAAAGAAGAAACAATCGAGTTCCTCAACAAAAACCGATTTGTGAGGAATTACTATCAAAATTTTAAAGAAAATATTAGAAAACTAATTTAGAATGATAAGAATGGTCTACATAAATAAAGTTAGATTCAAGAGTCAATTGTATGTGCGGAATGTGTTAGGCACCCCACGACACATGTTTTTAAGAAGAGTTACCTTAATTTGATTGCACAAATTAATATAATTTTAAAAGTAATTTGGTTATCATTTTGTCATTCACATATGAAAATAAGGGTAAAAGAGAAAGAAATTAGAAGTTAAAAAAGGAAATTAAAAAAAAAAAATATAGCAACGCTTATTTATTAATTATAAGGGCAGACTTGACTTATCATGAGAACTTAAGGCCTATGTATCTTGTATTAGGGATCAAAGTTTACTTAATTCGTGATAAAAATGCGTGGCAGTGCATTGATATTTTTTAATTATAATGTTGTAATAAGGAAGTTAATTGAAAATAATTTACACAAAACAATTTTTTGAAATCTGAGTTGGTGTATTTTAATTTGTAAAAGATAATTTAATTTCATTTATTTACTCTTATTTTATTTAAATTTGAAAGCATTTTTTTGTTATTCAGCTTTGAAAATATATTTCTTATTGTTTTGTATTTTTGGAAAAGTTTTAAATTTGTTTTATGAAAATAAAATTGGTCTACGTGCTGCAAACTCACTGTTATGGCCAATAAACTGATTCCTCATATACTTATAGGAATTCTAAACCTCTATGATATAAAGGTACGGATTCCTCATGTACCTATAGGAGTTCTAAACCTCTATGATATAAAGGTTTTATTTTGTATTTTAAGGTAAAAATTGGAAAGATTATTGTATTATTATAGTTATTTTTTAATGAAATATTATTATTTTCTTTAAAAAAATACCTTACAAATAATTATTATATATTTTAATGAATTGCGTGTAACCTAATTGATACGTCTACGTGGACTCGCCATCTCACGCGACAACACGATTAATTAAGATACCAGCAGAACTTTCAGAAGCTCAGAAGTGTAATTATTTAGCCAATTATTTTTATTATTATTTTCTATACAAGGGTTTCATGTTTGTTAACGTATTATTTTTTAAACAAATAATTGGAAAACATCTTTTCATATTTGTATAAGGCATTTCGAAATATTACTTTATTATTTTAAAATCACTTTATAAATCATACAACTTGGTCGACAAACCTTAGAGGACTCGCCATCTTATGCGACAAAGCAATTAACTTGAATATCTGCGTGGGTTTAAAAACCTCACGTGACATGATTAACTTGAAGTTTTCCATCATATTATTATTCTTCTTTTATTGGGAAATAAAATTTTTAGTAGATAGGTCATTGGAATCTACCATTCTAAGCAAACTTATTAATATATTTATGTAGCCTCATAGGCTCAAATAGTGTAATTGCCTTAAAAATCTGCAAAAGTTCAAAAGCCACTGTGACCAACTCAGAAAGTAGTCATCTCTAAAAGGAATGGTTCCAAGCTACATTTTTAAAAGGAAGCATTATGGTGACTAAAAAAACTCAATCAAGAAGAACTAAAATTGCTACAGTACCTACCCAGACCTTCCATCAATACACAACTATCAATATAATATCTACCACAAGATTCAAACAAGACCAATAACACTTAAGAGTCAGTGGAAAATTCTCATTATTATATGCCTATTTCAACCTTGAATCAACAACTATCAACACTCAAATATTCACATAATATTTTATAGGATGTCAAAATCTCTTAAACAAATCAAATATGTAATAGAAAACCTGGGCAAATTTTCTTTTTCCAAATTAAACCTTTGCTATGAAGGTTCAAACACTCCAAAACATCATAAATATTTTAAATTCATGATCAAAATATTAATCCTTTCCTATATAGAGACTCAAGACCCACTTCATTAACATGTAAAACAGTCAAGGAAATATAAGTTAATATATTTAATCAACTGACTCAACAATCAAGCTTTTCCAATAAACAAACCAAACAAAAGGGGTCAACCTAGAGCTTAGAATCACCTTCTAAACCACTGTATGACAACTAGAAATAGAGTACCAAGATAAATCCATAATTCGGTGGGTGATGAAGGACTAAACTAATCAACAATTAAAATCACAGCTAGCACCATAACCAAATTCATCCAAAAATACAAAGCATCACAAACAAAAGAGGAAGAAAAACAACATCAAGTCTTATTGCACAATTGGAAAGAAAAACTAAATTGACCCTAAGGACATTGGTGTTTCTCTTTGCTTTAGATTTCTTTCTACCGACTACTTCTTCGTCCAATTTGCTCAGCTTCGTTATCTATTGCTCCCAAACTTCTGCTCTGTTTCCATTTCATATCTCTCTCTGGAACCCACCCAAAACATCAACTTCTTTCTTTTGAAGCTTCGTTCATGTTCTTCATTTGCAATTCCTCACACAGTACTCTATTTCTTTCTTCTCCCTTTTCTTTTGGGTGCATTCTCTCTGTCTTTAGGGTTTTTCCCTTCTTCTTTGCAATTGCTATTTGTGCCCTTTTTAAAGAATTCTAGTGAGTGGCTTTGCAATAAAAAATTATGAGCGCATGATTGTTGTGATTGCTTCCTCCCTTGTCTCTATTTCACGTGTTCCATTATGCTTCTACATCCAATTTCTACCTCTGCCTTGCCTTTGCTTGTCCTTAAGCCCTCTCACTCACTTGTCCATGAGCCTCACTCAATTGGGCTGAGGACTATTTGGGCTAACATGCTGAGTTTCAGCGTTTCAGTCCAAAATTATTATTATATTATTATCATTATTTTTTTATGTTTTTATTAGCATTTTATTGCTTTGTTTTATTTTTTTAGTATTTGGGTTTTGGAGTTGGAAGATTGGTCTACCTACACTCAGTTTAGATTTCATCCCAAACTCTACTTTTTGTCTTTTTCTTTTTTGTTCTCCTTTTTCCTTCTTCACCTCTTTTTTTAATTATTATTTTCTTTATTTAATTAAGAGAATTTGTTCATTTCTAAAAGCAAATAAATTGAGAATTTCAAAGAGAATTTTCTTTAATTTTTATTTGGAGATTGGTTTTGTGGCTTAGAGCGTGATTTAGATATTGATCTTGATTTTTGATTAGTTGACTTTTGATTTTGATTTTTTTTGTTTGATTATTGTTATTATTATTTTTAGAATTTCGCATTCCTTTAGAAGGTGAAGACATTTATTAATTTAGCTAATTAAAAAGGATTTTGATTTCTTTTAGCTTTCAAATCTTTTCTCTCTTTCTTTTTTCTTGTGTTTTAATTGAATTAATTAATTCACTTGGTTAATTTCATTTTAAAGTTTAATCTATTTAACGCTCGGACAAAATATAGTATTCGCAGTTGCTCTTCTTTTCTAGTTTCTCATATGAGAATGAGGAAAACATAGTTTTTGGAGTTCTCGCATAAGAAATGAGTAAAGATTAGAAGAAATATTTTGTCCATGCAAGCAACACAGAAAGACACCTTTGTCTATGACACAATGAGATGCAATTATGTAATGATGTGACACAAAATGAACAACTAAGATGGTTGGACTAGGACTAATGTAGTATGTAATGATATGACCCAAATAGATGTAATGGCAAGATCCCAGCAAAATATCATGTTGATGACTAGCCCTCATCATTTCTTTTCTTAGGGAGAAGATCATGAAATGATATTCACACTTTAGAAACAAATGAAGAAGGAAACATGTATTTTCTTTGAAGGGCAAGATACATGAACAACAAAAATAAGAACCTAGAACATTGAGGACCTGCATAAGTTGGTGATGCCTGGATTGATATGCCTATGTCATAGGGTTTTGGTGAGTGCCTGGATTTGAGTAGGACTTTAATTGAAATGCTTATACTTTGACAGGACTTTAGTACTAGTGAAGTGCTTATATCATAGGGTTTTGGTGAATGCCTATATTTGAGCATAACTTTGAATGAAATACCTGTATGAGCAGGACTTTGGTTGTAATGAAGTGTCTATATCATAGAGTTTTGGTGAATGCCTACGGTTGAGCAGGACTTTAATTGAAATGCCTATGCTTGGGGAAGACTTTGGTAGTGAAGTGCTTATATCATAGGGTTTTGGTGAGTACTAGTGTAACTGGGCTTTGAGATGCCTACGCTTTGACAGGACTTTTAATTGGAATGCCTATGCTTGGGCAAGACTTTTAATTGAAATGCCTATGCTTGGGCCGGACTTTCAACTGAAATATTTATGCTTGGGTAGGGCTTTTAACTGAAATAGCTACGCTTGGGCAAGACTTATTGTGCCTCTCATGATGGAGGACTTTGGATGATGTGAGAACATGTAATGCATATGTGATATGCAACATCTTTGACCTTGGAAATTAATTTTGTGACTGCTCTATCCTTTGTGAGAGCTTATTCGACACAATAGATTATGTATGATGAATGAACAATGTAATTTTCATTCTTCTAGTTTTTTGGGTATGAGGATTGCCTCATGCAAAGCATAAGCATATTATGATGCAATGTATATAAAATGCAAAAGAAAAATTCAATTTGAAAACCTTATTGTGATGCAATGTATGCAATGGAATATGCAAACAGAAAAAGAAAAATTTCCTATTTCTTTTTTTTACTTTTTATGCTAATCTAAGTGCGAGCTAATTTTGATGCAATGTATGCAAAGAAGATATATATGAAATGCAAAATTTTTGCCCAATCTTAATGGAAATTTACTTTGATGTTATGTGTAAAGAAAATGCATGTGAAATGTGAGATTTCTCATATTTGTCCCAATTTGAATGGGAATTTATATATGTAATGCATGCAAGGAAAATGCATTAAAAACGTGAATTCTTTTTTATGCCCTAATCTTAGAGTGCATTTTTTCATGCTATAATTTATGCAAAGAAGATGCATGTAAAATGAAAAATTTTCTTATTTTTCTTTTTTTTTTCTTTTCCCCCCAATTTGAAGGGAAGCTTATTGTGATGTGCTACATGCAATGGAATATGGAAGGAAAAAGCAATATTTTTTTTTACCTCAGTCTGAGTAGAAGCTAATTTTCATGCAATGTATGCAAAAAAGATGCATGTGAAGTGCATTTGTGATGCATGCCCCTATCTGAATGAGAGCTTATTCTGATGTAATGTATGTAAAGAAGATATATCTAAAATGTGTTTGCCATGCAAGTCCCAATCTGAATGAGAGCTTATTCAAATGCAATGTATGTATCTGGAATGCATGATTTGTCTTATATGCCCCAGTCTGAATGGAAGCTTATTCTGATGCAATGTATGTAAAAAAGATATATGTGAAATGCATTTGCCATGCATGCCTCAGTTTGAGTGGGGGATTATTTTATGCAATGGAAAATGAATTAGTGATGCAAAACTTTTTCCTTGTGTTTATTTTGGTAGCATGACTTTTTATCTGTTCCCATTTAAACAAAGGTTAATGTTAATGCCATGGATGCAAAATTTTGGTTTTAATAGAAGGATATGTACACAACTAAGATACTTGATGCATTTGCAAAGAAAACCTTGTTTTATTATGTGGGCAATGTTTGATGCAAAAAATGCTTGGAATTTAATTACAAAACATAAGATTTTCTTGGTCCTTAGCAACTAGAAAAGTCTTTACTTGCCCTAATGGGAAATCTCACCCAAACCAATGATGACTTATATTCCTTTCACTACATAAATGAATTCTAAGGGAGATTACATACTCTTTGATCATCTAGGACTTTCTTTGGCCTATATTTTTGAGATTTTCCAAAGGAAATTATTGGCCCCATTTTTTAATATTAGCTTGATATAATTGTTTCTTTTGTCTACCTCTAGTTGTAATGCTCGAAAAGCCAATGAATAAAACTTGCACTTACTTTATTTAACATTGTCAATGCAACCAGATGCTATGGATACCAAGCTAGGTTTGGGGAAAAGAAATAGAGCACTATGGTGAGTGGAATATCATAAATGTTAAAACATAGGTCCATTTAGGTGCAAGAAAAGTCCTAACAATGAATGTGGAATAATACAATGCTCAAAGTTTCTTTAGGAGAGTAAAGCAGGAAGTGATGAAGTGGTAAAGCTGGATAATGCCTAAATTCTACTCTTGGGGCATTCTCAAACATTGTAATGAAAGGCTATGAAATTGAGATGGGAATAAGTGAAAGTACCCTTCTTAGGTTGGCATGGTCCCTTTGAAAATAACATAATTAATGTGAGTGAAAGATTTAATTTCAAGCTATAAATTTTGCCCCAATATGAGATATCTTGATCTCGAATGCCCCCTCAACATGAAAATTGCCCCAATTATTTTCAAACAAATCAAATCTCAACGAGGGCTTTTCAGGTTTGTAATGTGGCTTGGGTAAATTAATTTATGACATGAAAGGATATTAGGCTTCAAATACCCTGCCCTATGTTAGTTTTTCCATCTATCTTCCTTTACCTTTTAAACATATTTTTATGTTGAAATTCACCTAACAAGAAAGGATCTTCGGGGTTGCACAATGGTCACGAAAGGCAAGGATAGAAATTGAGATAGAAGGCACAATTATGGGTTATGAAGGAATGGATATAAAGTCCAAAGATTCAAGTGGTTCGCAATAGGAATTTTGCTTTAATAGCAATGCAAACTTGGAAAGCTTTGTTGTCTTTTTTTTTTCTTTTTAACTTTGAGAATTTGGATCTCTTCTCATAGAATTTTATTTTTATTTTCCTTAGCATGATAGTCTCCTTTATACAGAATTATTTTTTTTTCCAATTTTCCATGTAAACTTTTCTTTGAGAACTCTATTCTCTTGGCCTTCCTTTTTTCTAACTTTTCTTCTATTTGCTTCATTTGCTCTCTTTCATATCAAAACCACTCTACAATATTGATTCTCATGGATTCTCAAGTTTAAACTTTGTTGGGGATGGAAAGAATTTTCATCGGTTAAAAATAGGCTAGGGATTAGATCATGTTGAGATAAATGAAAGCAAAGTTTGATCATTTCTTAGTATTTGAATTTTTTAGCCAAAAAAACATGTTAAAATTACCTTATCCCAGGTATTAATTGATTTTGGGAGAGTGTAATGAACACCACTACTCCTGGCTCAATCAATGTGATTAAGGTAACTCCTTCAAAATGGGAAGGAAAAAAATGCCTCATATCCTTGATTTGACTCATTTGTGGGACATGTAAATGTACCTCTCTTCTATTTTATTTTTCTTTTTCTTCTTTTTTTTCTTTTCTTCATCCCTGTGATCTTCCTTTTATTTTGGTGAGCTAGGCAACATAATTTGCCTCGAGCTTTACCCTTTACTTATATCAATTAAAGTATTTTCATTGGAAATAATGCACAATTTTTTGGTTTTTTGAAATATTGGGAGAGATATTTGAGGGATGTTCCAATGATGGACACAATGATTAAACAAGTAAGGATAAGAGGGAAATGCAAGACCTTGACATTGATAAAGTTAAAGAAAGCAAATTTCAGTAATAAAGCTTGGCTTTGGAAGCATTATCAAATGAAGATATGAATGTTAGAAATCTCATTGTGTCCTTAGGTATATGATTTTCAAGAAGGAATGTTTCACTGATAACTCTTAAATTTTTACTATTTTTATTCCCCATACTTAGTGGTTTTAAAAATTAATTTTGGCTAATTTTGGATTTTTAGATGATATTTATAATTTTAGCCAATTTTTGGTTTTATAAGAATTTTGGGATAATTTTTAGAAATTAAGTTTTAATTTAATTTTTTTATCTTCCAAATTATTCCAATGAATTTATTCTTTCTATTATTCTATTTAATAATTCTCAAGATAATTATAGGTCATTAGTGCTTTAATTGTGATTAAAGAAATGATTAAGAATTAACTTATGTAAGGGTAAAATTGTCAAAGAGTTTTAGAAATTTCTTTTTAGTATTTTATTTCTTTTATTTTTATTATTTTAAAACAATTTTTCTCTAATTGAGTTTAAACTTTATCCCATAATTAATTTAATTTCCTTGAATTAAAATTTAATCCTCATTTATTTAACTGAGCACATAATCTATCTGATATAACATTTTCTTATAAGTCATGATTTATGGAGATTAAAATTTTGAAGAGACATTTTAGTCATTTGATAGGGGGATTTTATGAAAAATTTATTTTTCCAACTTTCTTATTTTTCCTCATTTTTAGTTGCTTATTTGTATATGACTTTATTTTTAATTAATTAACCTCATATTTCTTACTTTATTTCCATGAGTCAAACGCGGCCCTTGCTAAAAACCCTTCGTTTCGACTAAGTGAGACACACAGCTCCTTCATTCATTATTTCTTAAGTCGACACTCCCTCCTCCATTTTTTTCCTTTCGGTCAACATCATCCCTTCCATTCCTCTTTCGTTTTCTCCTGACTCTCGCCAACTTTCCTCCACATTTCACTATTTTCTTCTCTAACCACTGTCATCTCTTCCATTTTTCACCATTTTCCAGCTCCTTCCTTCTATTGGGCATGAGTTCTTTTCCATTTTTCTTCAAGATGAGTTTAATCCATGGCTGAACATTCACCTCCTCTATCAAATTCAATTTTTCCCATCTTTCTCCCACTCCTTTCATCCCTTTTAGCAAAAAATTGTCTAGCTACATCTTCACTCAAATTCTTGGCCATGGGTTGATTTTCTTGAAGTACTTGGAGGAATTTTCATGCTTTTCATGGAGGAGGAGTAAGTTGGTGGAGGTGATTTAACACAACTTGGAGAGTATTTTGCAAGAGCTATGGACTACAGTGACACTTGGGCTTTAGATAATTATTTCTCTTCTCTTTTCCTTATCTTTCCATACTTGTCTTAGGCAAAATTAGGATATGTTATTGAATAATTTAGTTTGAGGTCAATGTATGGATTGGTTGATTGTTGATGAAAGTATATGGATTGTATTTTGACCACTTGAGATTTTGAATTGGAAATTTTGTATGGTTGCTAATTGTTAATTGATCGGGATTCTGCAAGTATACAGAGTCGATCGTAGAAATAAAAAGTCTAGAGTATTCCAAAGTCGAATCCAAAGGAGGTTATAAAATCTTTTAGTCCACAATTTTTAATCCAAGAGAACAATTAACAATTCGAATGAGAAAATTTGAAATCAAAAGGAAGCAAATAATGCAATCTGTAGGTTAATTCAGTCACTAGAAGTATCAAGGGATCGGGGTTCACCTATCAGAATAACTCAAATTACCTTATTAATTAGACTCTATGCAATTATAATGATAATTATTTCTTTTATGTTCTTATCACTTCTCAGTGTAATAGTTCTTGTTTAATTAGAGTTGAATTTACTCTCGCATAACCCACTTATTTAACTAAACCATGAAGCTACAATCCAATCACCACAGATTTCTAGATCTATCTCTAGTCTAGTTATCTACGTTTATCATCCTAAGTTTAGTCTTATTTTTCTCCTTTCGGTACTTGAAGTTTGCCCACAAATTAGATTCTATGATGACCAGTCATAAAATTGATATTCAGATCAGGAAAATAAATATAATTATAAACAATTCAATCAGATATACATAAAAATTTCAGAGTCATAATCAAAATCTTCAGATGAGTTAATCTTAATCAGGCTACATCCCTACCCCTAACTGGAAATTTAGCAATCTATAAATTTAATCATCTTAACAAAGTTCAATTCTCAAATCATAAACAAACAAAGCTAAAGATAAAAGTAGAACAGAGGAAACATAAAGATTGCCCCAGAACTCCCTTAATCTCTTGCTTTCTTTCTCTCCTAATCTCTTCTAATTGCTCCAAAAACGTTAGAATTGTGTTCTCTAGCCTCTAGATGCACAATTGAACTCCCCTCTTTCGTTTTTACCGTGTTTCCTTTTATAAGAAAAGTCTAGAAGCTCATAAAAGCCCAATAAATTATGAAGAAACGAAATAATTAACTTTTCCTTTCGAATGGAGCCGGTACCAGTTCAACATTAATTTCTTTCACCCGGCGTCGGCTTAATGAGTCTTTTGCCCAATCTGCAAGGACACCCGACACTAGGTGGTTGCTTTCTTGGAGGACACAAAGTTGGGTCCTCTCGCAATTTTATTGCTCCTTCACCTCCTCACCCGCGGGCGGGTGCGGAACTTGGTGGGGACAATTGGCTTTGTACTTCAACATTTTTCTCCTTCTTTTTGGCTCTAAGTAGCTCAAAAATCTTCATAAAAGTTCATATGATGCAAATATACCCAAATTATGTAGAATCATGCCAAAAAGTATCAAATTACAATATTTAGAATTGAAAATAGATACAAAATGTGAGTGTTTTATAAATATAAAATAGACACATAATTAATGCAAGTTGTTAAATTTTTTGCCAATTGCATTTTGGAATTACTTTACCTTAGTTTTGAATTGGTTGCTTGAATTAATACTGTCAGTGATTAACTAGGTGATTTTATTCTTGATTAAGAATTGGAATTGTTGAATTGATGATGATTGATAGGCGGTAACTTTTGACTATTTATGGAATTATTGTGCAAATCATACACACTTAGTCATTTATCACATAATGTTGCATATTAGGTGTTTGATGAAATGCTCAAGTATGTTATCATTTTAGATATTTTGTTTGGCACTTTATATTTTGGATTTAATGATTTTAATAGCATGTGACATTTTGATTATATTAATTATCCAAGTTCAATTAATTATTTGAGCTCAAAACAAATTATTCCTTCTCTAAGTTGTTGCTAGATCATCACTCTCATTATATTGCATTTTTTATTCACTCATTCATTTCATTTTAGCACTAATTAGCTCTCTTTAATTAATTAGCATTTTCTTAGTTTAGTTATTAGTTAGTTTTTAATTTAACTTCTCATTTACATTTTCAAGTCACAACCCCCCCCCAAATACTTGTAATTAGTAGTTTGCATTGCATTTTTATCTATATAGTATTTAATTAGTTCTTGCATTAATCCACTGGCATTTTAGTTAGAAATTTAGTTTATTTTTAGTTTTCATTTTATTTGTGCATTTTAGCTATTAATTGTGGTCAATTCAAGTGCTATCATTCCCATTCATTTTCATCCTTTTGCATTAACATTTCTCATCTTACCATACATTTTCCATTCACTCAGTCACATTTTCTTAACTAATGTTGGCCATTTAATTTTCATGTACATATTTAATTCATTTTATTTTACATTATAGGTAGCATTTAATTTAGTATATATTTAGGCAATTTGGGGATTAGAATAATACATATCATACCATTCATACACTCATACTCTTATGCACTACCAATAAATTATGTGTTAAGCTGAATAATTTGATCATGAAAGTGGAAGTTGGGAAGAGTTTTTAGTGTATTTAGTGGATACTTGATGAATTTTAGACCATATATTGCACAACAGGAATTTGGAGCTTTGAGTCAAGTTCTTCAATTAGTGAAGGTAAGATTTGCTATAGCGAACAAAGAAGCAAAAGCCATAGAAAACCCAGAGCAATCCTTCACTAGGTCAAATGAAGTTGTAGCGTTCACACCAATGAACCTCAATTTTTTCAAAACGCAAAAGTTTACTTATTATGCGATTTTAGAGGGGAAAGGAGGGTTTTCAATCTCATTTTGATTTTGGATGATTTTTGGACGTTCCCAAGGGTTTGGAGGCTCCAAAGAGGTGGTGGAAGTGAGGATATCAACTGGGAAGATTGAAGATCTACTCCAAAACCATACTGATAGTTCATTTCTCTTGTTCTTTCTCTAGTTTGATATATTCGTTGAATTATTTGGTTATAACTATGGCTATTTGTGGTTCAACCTCTTTGATTTAGAGCTACTATGAACCTATCTGTGGATTAGTTGATATTTTCACTGGTTATCTATGTTAAATTGTAGCTTTGATTACTCAATTCCATGTTATTTGTTTCCACCAGTTGCTTGGCCTTTATTGAGTTGAGATTTGGGAGTATTTTGAGAGAAGAACATTAAATTGAGTAATAGAGGATTGGATATAATCTAATTTGCAATTAGAATAGGAATATAATTACAAGTCCTATATAATCATAAAAAAAGCTATGCTAATTAATATACATTTCAATCAATTATGTAAGGAAATGCATAACTAGATTATGATAGGGTGTTGTAGATGATTTGAAAGACATTTACAGCTATTTTTATCTCTTGATTAACAAAGTAAAGTGAATGTTAAATACAAGTAATTAGGTGAAAGTTAAATCTAGGAAACAAATTGGGGATTAGTAGCTCTTGCGCCTTTGTGATTTGTTGTTTGACTTTGTCTAGTGTTTAAAATTTAAACTTAGCTTTGATTTATTATTCCAATTTTCAACTTATAATTTGTTGAGTTTCACTTAATTTAAATTAAAAAAGAAACTGCGTTGATTAACTGTTATTGTGCAATTATGCGTCGAAATTAATAATCTCTACTCACTCTTTATTATTTGACATGACCTGTACACTTACCGTTAGTAAATTTTGCCAATCAATCACCTGCAGCCACCACTCTATGATACCTTTCTTGCCAGCAAATCTTAAGACCTTCTAGAACATCATTCATTTCAGATGTGGTATAATCAGGCATACCAACTTTCTTCATGCAACCTTTGACATACCATGAGTACTGTCACCAATATTATTCATCCACGGGCTTCTTCTCCATAATGATTAACAGAACCATCCACATCTAGGCATGCAAACCCGGCTGGCTTTTTAGGGTCATCAGCTATATTATATATATATCCTTGGAAGTTAAGTAGCCATTCCCATTAATTCTTCTTTTCTGATCCATCATAGTATATATACTCTTCCATAGCACTATGAACACATTGGAATATCTAACTTAAAACTACTACATTTAAAATATTAGAGTGTAACTTTAAGCAGGTCGACTGGTCAGACTTCAAAACTAGCAAAGACAACTTATTTTTATAGTTTTAAGAAAATTTGAAATTCTTTGCTGTTATTAATTTAAATGATGGATATTTAATTTGTTGGGCTACACCCTTGATGGGTATAGAGCCAAAACAAAAAAGGGCTCAGGCCCAAAATAATATAATTATTTTTTAGTGTTTATTATTTTAAGAAGAGAGGAAGGGAACGGTTAATAAGAACCGCTCCCTCACACCGCACTAAAGAGACTTTCAAGCGATCGTGTTAGAGTGGGAAAAAGTGAGAAGCGTATCAATTTTGAAAGCTCTCTCTTCCAGAAAAGTAACAGGAATTGGTGCTGAAAAATTTCTCTCTCGCTCTCACTTCTCTCTCTGATAAAATACACTTTCACTCTCTTCATCTGAATTCTTCCCGGTGTGTATCTACGGTGAATCAGTAAACAAAATCCGAGTGATTTTGTTTCTACCGCCTGGAACTCTTCATTCTCTCCAAGTGGAAGAATACTCCGTCATCGGTAAGTATGTCTTCCATTCCTTTTATTTTCTATCATTGGCATCAGAGCCTGAGTTTAGATTCATGAAAAATAGTTTTCCGCTGCAAATTTTTTTCTGAGTTTCATAATTTGCATACTCTGTATATTTTTCTTATGAGTTTTTTTGTATAATTAGTATACTGTTTATACTCATGAGATAAGTAAATAGGATTCGGTAAAGGTGATCTAAAAAATTTAAAATTTTTTACACGGTACAGTTTTAGGGTGCTGTAAGATCATCTCTTTCAAGAAAATAAATATATCATTGTGTAGAGAATACAGAGATGAGATTAAGCCTACTAAAACCGCATTAAAATGAACACTGGATTAGAGAGAAAATACCAGGAAAAGTCACGGTATGCGTAGAAAAAAAAATTGGGTTTAAAGAAATCACAATTTTTTGGATAAAAGGAGACCATCATCATGTAGAGGATGTCGAGACGAGAAAAACGACACCAAGAACGCCTTAAACGGACGCCGGACGGAGGAGAAAACGGCGAAAAACGTTGGCGGGTTCGCGGGTCCGTACCGGGTCGGGTTGACCTGGCGGGAGGTCAGGGATGACCTCAGCGACGCGTCGTTTTGGCGAAACCGAAAAACGACACGTCGTTTTGACTCACAAAAAAAAAAAAAAAAAAATTTCTGGGCCTGCAGCAGCTGGCCCTGTAAAAAAAAAAAAAAAATTTAATTGGGCCGAGACTTTGGGCCCTTTAAAAAATTTTTTTTTAAATTAAAAAAAAAAATTTTTTTGGGCCGAGACTTTTGGTCTTTTCCAAAAAAAAAAAAAAAGGGCAGAATTTGGGCCCTTTCCAAAAAAAAAAAAAGGAGAATTGCTTACAGGGCGCATGGGGGCGCGTGAAGGGGTATTTTTAGCCACGGTTTGCTTCTAAAAATTGCTAAATTCGAGATCTTCAATTTGATATACTATTTGGCTAGTTTTCAGATAGGTTTGGATCTGTTTAGAGCTATTTCATTATATTTTTTTTAAAAATAAAATTTTTTTTATCATTTTAATAATTTCTACTATTTTATTGAAGAAAAAAAATATATAATGAAGCAAGAGAATTCTGAAAGCACTGAAATAGTTGAATATGGTTCTCCAAGTTATGAGTATTTGGAAGAACTTATTCCAGAAGATGAATTTTTGGATGAAGATCCTAATGAGGTGTTTCTAGAAGGAGAAGAAAATCCTGGGGAACTTCAAGAAGTGTATACAGATCCAAATGGGTCAAAGGAAGATGAAATTGTTTTTGAAAAGCCTAAAATTGAAGATCAAGAAGTAGATCAACCCCTTACCCACTCTGTAGCACAAGACATAGCAAATAGAGATGCGAAAAAAATAAAACATTTAAAAGACTTGTATCCAATTCTTGCAAAGTATTCACACTTTGTGATGAATATGGAAGATGCTGAGTTCTTCGCGAACGTCATCATTAAGTTAAGAGAAAATCTGAATACACAAAACAAGAAATATTCAGATTACACCTGGGTCGATGCTATTAAGAGAGCGATGAAAATATCGAATAGCATTCTTAAGAGAAAAATTATTAATTTCTGTTTTTCTATTTGATTTATGTATTTGTTATTTATTTATTTTTTTTGTACAACGACTATGTTCTTGTATGTATTCAATATTTTTAATATATATGCTTTATTTGAGTGGGAGCTCTTAAAATAAGTTTTTTTTGAGTTAATTATTCTAGTACTTGTATTAAAATCTTAATAGTAAATAATAGTAACATTAGCATCCGTGTGATGGGAGATACACTTGTGGTCTCCTGATCATGGAACTAATGAAATTATTATTATTCTACTAAGAAATAATACAAGTATATGACATTGTATATTGTACTGTGCTATATGTATATTTAATTAATACATTCTTTAGTTTAGCTCAATAATCGAAATCCTTTATGTGGGATAGTTTCGTAACTGATTTGAAGATGGCAACCAAGAGTATAATGGCTGAGCTAAACAAAGAAGATAAACTAAATGGGGATAATTGGGACATCTGGCACCGAAAGGTTTCCTATATATTGGAAGAACAAGATGCTGTAGAGCCACTGACTATAGTCATAGCACAACCAGAAGCCGGCAATACAGCTCAACATAGGAGAGACCAAGAGGTCTACATGGCCTGGAAAAGGAAGAACAGCATAGCACGTATAACTATGCTGGGCACTATGGCCAATGACCTAATGTGTGAGTATGAAAAATATTCAACTGCACAAGCCATGTGGACGGCATTAAAGGATAAGTTTGGAGGTACCTCTACCACCAAACTCAGAAGGCTGACAATTAAGTTTGATACTTATAAGTTAAGGCCGAATACTCCTATGAAACAGCATCTACGAGAGATGGCCAGCATGATTAGAGAACTGAAGGAAGCTGGGCATGAATTGTCTGATGAACAGCAGATCCAAGCTGTTATAAGGTCACTCCCTTCAAGTTGGGAACACATGAAAGTCAACTTGACCCATAATGAGAATATAAACACTTTTAGTGATGTGGCGAAACACCTGGAGCTTGAAGATGAACGTCTAGAGGCTTACAGAGCATCTGGACAAGCCTATCTGACTGAAGAAGCAGGAACTTCAAACCCTAAACCCAATTTCAAAAAGGGCAAGAAATATCAAAGAAAGGGTAAGAAGAATGGCCCGAAATTTAAAAAGGGGAATAAACCTTTCAAGAAAAGAGGGAAGAAAGGCGGAAAGAAGAAGAATACTGACCTGAGTAAGGTTAAATGTTATTCCTGCCTGAAAATGGGTCATTTTGCAAGGGATTGCCCTGAGCAAAATGAGCGTGAAAAGGTACTAGTGAATTATGTTAATTCACATATATCTTATGTTTCAAGTACTGTTTTTTTAACAGAAACTATTTCTTCTTCTTGGATAATTGACTCAGGCTCCACAGACCACGTGAGCAGGGATCGAGGATCCTTTACAGAGTACCGTCGGTTGCCGAATCAAAGCAAGTGGCTTTATGTTGGTAACAATGCGAGAATTGAGGTGAAAGGCATAGGAACCTGCAAATTAACTTTGCGAGGTGGAAAAACCTTAATCCTCTATGATGTACTTCATGCACCTGACATCCGACGGAACTTAGTTTCTATTTCCTGCTTATTAATTTATGGGTTTAATGTAAATTTTCATGATAAGGTAGCAGACATTTCATTAAGGACAACCTTTTATGGTTCAGCTTTTCTTTCAAAGAAGTTCTTTGTTATGGACATTGTTGATGTATTTTATATGCATGATTGCTTTGCAGCTTCTTCCAATTCAAATGTTGATATGAATGCTTGGCATGCTAGACTAGGACATATTAATCAAAATAGAATGATTAAACTAGCTAAAGAAGGACTGCTAGGTGAAATTGATAAAATGGAAATGTCCTTGTGTGAGCATTGCCTAGCTGGTAAAGCAACTAGAAAACCATTTGGAACTGGAACTAGGGCAGAAACTCCATTGCAATTAATCCATTCAGATGTTTGTGGTCCTATGAGTGTGAGGACAAAACATGGAGCTGTTTATTTCATCACTTTCATTGATGATTACTCGCGATTTGGTTATGTCTATTTGATGTCACATAAATCTGAAGCACTAGAATGTTTTAGACGATACATGAATTTAGTTGAAAATCAAATGGACAAGAAAATCAAAGCATTAAGAACCGATCGCGGACGTGAATATTTATCGGAACAATTCAAAAAGCTCTGTGAAGAAAAGGGAATAGTGAGGCAACTTACAATTCCTGGCACCCCACAACAAAATGGTGTAGCCGAAAGAAGAAATAGAACATTACTAGACATGGTTAGGTCCATGATGGCACAAGCCAATCTACCCATTTCGTATTGGGGAGATGCAATTTTAACAGCAACCTTCATACTTAACCGTGTGCCTTCAAAATCGGTCACATCAACACCCTATGAGCTATGGACGAATCGGAAGCCGGATTTAAATATTTTAAAACCCTGGGGGTCGGCAGCTTATGTCCATGATACTTCCCACAAATATGGAAAAATAGGTCCAAGAGGGAAGAAATGTATCTTTATTGGATACTCTGAACAATCTAAGGGTTACGTTTTCATTGGAGAAAATCAGGATGGGAGTGTCACTGAAATAGAATCTAGAGATGCAACATTTCTAGAAAACGAATTTTCTAGCAGAGGTGAGGTAGATCGTACTATATTTCTTTATGAGATACATGAAGAAACTGAGGAACAAATTAATATACCTTAACATCTTAATTCGAGTGGGAGCTCACAAGGACAAGTACAAGATTCTGTTCAAGAACAGAATAACTTACAAGAGATCCCACTGCGAAGAAGTAACAGAGAAAGTGTACCAAAGAGACGTTTCCCAATAGAAGGGACTGCACTTATAGTTACTCCACAAGATTATGATGAGCCTAGTTCAATACATGAGGCTTTATCATGTCCTGCTAGTAATGAATGGAAGAAAGCAATGGAAGAGGAAATGAATTCAATGAGGATAAACCAAGTCTGGGATTTGGTCAATCTTCCATCTGGACGTAAAGCAATTGGGAATAAATGGATTCTCAAAATTAAGAGAAATGCAGATGGATCGATTGAACGATACAAGGCTCGATTAGTAGCAAAAGGGTATACTCAACAGGAAGGTATAGATTATGAAGATACCTTTTCACCTGTTGTGCGTTTTAACTCCATAAGACTAATTCTGGCAATAGTAGCAAGTTTAAATTTAGAATTACATCAGATGGATGTAAAAACCGCATTTTTAAATGGTGAACTGGATGAAGAAATCTATATGCAACATCCATTAGGTTTCATTGAGAAAGGGAAAGAGAATAAAGTCTGCAAGTTAAAAAGATCCATTTATGGACTTAAACAATCATCCAGACAGTGGTATTTGAAGTTTCACCAAGCAATAACCTCATACGATTTCCAGATGATCGACGAGGACCACTGTGTATACATCAAGAATTTTGAAAAGAATCTTGTGATATTATCCCTTTATGTGGATGATATACTATTAGCCGGAAATAGTCTAAAATCGATTATAGCTATCAAAGAATGGCTATCTTCGAATTTTGAAATGAAAGACATGGGTGAAGCTGATTATATACTAGGAGTTAAGATTCATAGGGATCGCCCAAGAAAATTAATATCCCTTTCTCAGAAAAATTATATTGAGAAAATTCTTGAGCGATTCAACATGAAAAATTGTAAACCTATGGATACCCCTATTTCAAGAGGAGAAAATCTGAGCCGAGATATGTGTCCTCAGACTGAGTCTGATAAGAAAATGATGGAAAGAGTCCCTTATTCCAGTGCAGTTGGTAGTTTAATGTATGCCATGATGTGTACGAGACAAGACATTTGTTATGCAGTTGGTTTGGTCAGTAGGTACCAGTCAAACCCTGGACTGAAACATTGGAAAGCTGTGAAGAGAATCCTGAGATATTTACAAGGCACAGCAGATTATGCCCTATGTTATCAAGGAAGCGATTTACGTTTGGTAGGATACTCCGATGCAGATTGGGGAGGAGATCTAGATGAGCGCAAATCGACTTCTGGATATGTTTTTCTACTAAACAATGGAGCTATATCTTGGTGTAGCAAGAAACAGACTTGTATTGCTTTGTCTACCATGGAAGCAGAGTTTGTTGCATGTTCTGCAGCAGTACAAGAAGCAGTATGGTTGAAAAGATTCATAAAACACTTAGGGATCATTGGTGATAAATTGGATCCAATTTTGATAAACTGTGATAGTGAGGCTGCCATTGCCTACACTAAAGATCCCAAGTATCATAGTAAGACAAAGCACATAGACACCAAGTATAATTTTGTAAGAGATGCCATAGCACAGAAAAGTGTTACAATTCGCCATGTTCCTACACGTCAAATGATTGCTGATCCCTTCACCAAGCCAATACCGAGAGATATATATGTTGATCATGTAAAATCACTTGGTATTCGTAGGATATGATGTAACACAAATCTATGTAATGATCAATTATATGAATAAGATTAAGTGCATTTTTTTCTATAATTGAGTCATTCGAGTACATATACTTATGAAAAATATACAATGTCTAGTATGTCGTACATGTTGATAAGGTTGGCTTCCTCACACGAGCAACTGCCTTTGATACTCATGAAGAGTGTGCAAAGATGAGACATCTTTTGTATTTACTGGCAAATCTGTAAGAGAGTAGATATGACAGTCAAACAATACAAAATAAGTCGCCCTGACAAAAGAAGAGAATAGGTCAGGATGAGATCCAATAAATATAAATTTTGGATTGAATTATGGATACCCACAATCCATAATACATGTAACCAGATAAGAATTCTCCAACAAAGACGTTATGATAAGTGGAAGGATTGGTGGAATTCGGGTTAGACACTGTGTGTGTTTGAACTTAAATCTGTACGATGTTAACAACAAATACAAAATCGACATACGCTCTTATGTAATAAGAGTAACATCGTAGCATGCAATTCATACTGCATGTGTTTTTTTTATAAAACCGCAATTAGGAAGTAAGTGAATAGATCCCTGCTTCATTACTGTGTGAGTCCCAGAGAGAAATAAAATCTCTCATTAATGTCCTTATGACTTTGACATTTTTCATGGAAAATGATTCAATGTTGGCTACTTTAGCATATATCCAATGGTCATGATAAATTCGATCTAAAGGTCTTATGCTAGGAAAGCAATTGTTTCATATTGAAATGAAATATGGGCGAAAGGAAGATTATCTGAATATATACACACTTATACTGGTGTTTAAGACATGTCCGTTAAGAAGTTATGGTATTAACATCTTAAGCGTAGACACTAAGTATACAAGAGTAAGGCGATCTAAGTTCGTATATAAAACTTATGAGGGATTAGATTTGCCATTGATGAAGTGTATATGGATAAATCTAGGACATTCAAGGCATAATTCATAAATAAAATAAATGTGAAATACATAAGGTAATTCTATACTGGTCCTTGAAAAGGATTTCTAGTATAAGAATACCTAATTATAGACGTCATGCCCATGCGGTCACGGTAGAACACCTAGTATGAAATGGAAAGGAAGAATTGTAAGAGGTTAACCCCTCAAGTGTGAGTGGGAGATGTTGGGCTACACCCTTGATGGGTATAGAGCCAAAACAAAAAAGGGCTCAGGCCCAAAATAATATAATTATTTTTTAGTGTTTATTATTTTAAGAAGAGAGGGAGGGAACGGTTAATAAGAACCGCTCCCTCACACCGCACTAAAGAGACTTTCAAGCGATCGTGTTAGAGTGGGAAAAAGTGAGAAGCGTATCAATTTTGAAAGCTCTCTCTTCCAGAAAAGTAACGGGAATTGGTGCTGAAAAATTTCTCTCTCGCTCTCACTTCTCTCTCTGATAAAATACACTTTCACTCTCTTCATCTGAATTCTTCCCGGTGTGTATCTACGGTGAATCAGTAAACAAAATCCGAGTGATTTTGTTTCTACCGCCTGGAACTCTTCATTCTCTCCAAGTGGAAGAATACTCCGTCATCAGTAAGTATGTCTTCCATTCCTTTTATTTTTTATCATAATTGATATACGTATTTCCCCTTTAAAATTCTTTACTTTGGGTTTCGTTTGGTCAAAGCGGTAATATTGTTTATTTGAGACAAACGTAGAATTCATTGGCAAAAAAGCATGTTAATTGGGCTCATTCCCACAGCATGATTAGGTTTCCCTTTTGCATGAAATAAGTAATAAAATTAGTGGTGGAGTGAGTGGATAAGAATACAGTATATAAAATATTTTGGGCAAAAAGGATAATGACATTTTTTTCTATAATAATAAAAATAATTATATAATGTTCACGTATTTTTAGGATCACACAAAGATGAAGCCCACAGGTCCAACTCCAAATATGGAGATCCTTCCCCATTATCATTGTCGGAAACGTATCAACTCTTCACAAACATCATCTTTCTTCTCTCACCACTTTGTCTTTCTACTCCTTCCCTTTCCCAATTCAGAATATAAGAAATAAATAACTATATCATTAAAATTAAAAAAATAGTCACATATTATAAATACATAAAAAAAATTCATAAATATCCTTATTTAATTCTCTTTACAAATTAAAATTATAAATAAATCTCTTTCTTACTTAACTCTCATCATAAAAATAACTCTACTTTAATCATGAGCAACATTCGAAAAAATATATTAATTAATCAGATAAAAATTATTTGTTTATTATATTTTAAAATAAAAAAATTGAGAAATGTCTTCTATATTCTAAAAATGAGGGAGTACAAGATTGCTATAAAAAAATTTTATTATTCATTTTATTGATATAATGTTTGTCATCACGTCACTACGTATTGGACTCATACATTTTAAAATGAAATTATTTTATCTAATTACAACAAATTACATGATGAGACGACAGAAAATAAATTAAAATAAACGGTAGTATTTTTTTTTTGTTGATAAAATTAGACTGAAAATTCATAAAACAGAACTTAATTTGTTTTTCAAATTTCTTAATGATTTGATTGTTTTCTTTCTAAAACTTTATTTAAATTTAGCTAAAAAGTAGTTACTTCTCAAAGATTATGAATGAAAGTATTATTGAATTTCTAATTCCTCTTTCTCATTAATAATGATAATCTTTCATTAATTAAAATTATACGTTGCTTATTAGGGACCTTATCATCCAGCTTCATTATCATTATTGGACACTACTGTCTCCCACCATATGCAAAAGAACAGGAACAAACATGACTTATTTTTAACTTAATTAATCTATATTTACATAAATTTAGTGAATGATTACTTTTTTATGCATAAACTATATGTGTAAAACCTTTTAGGCAATGGGTTACATGAAACCACTCATGTTGTTTTTAGTGAATGGAAATTCTATGCTATAATGCTTCATGTATTTAAGAGAGAAAAAATATAAAAAAAATATTTCAAAATGAATATAAAATACGTGGAGACTAATTACTTTTTTAGTATTGCATTGCATACAAAATAAAAGGCGGTTGTATTTATTGGCATAATGCATAAACTATCTTTGGTCAGAATATTCTAATTAACATCAACTATCGAGGTAGGTAGGCACATACATACATAGATACATATATATATATATATGAGCCCTTTATATTATAAATATGAAAACCCAACAAGAAGGGGGGAAAATTGCCACAAATGTCTAATCGCACTTTGAATGGACAAGCAGTGCTTCGTATCATTCGAAATGGCTCCCATAAAAGGTAAACATGTTTCGGTGGAATACAGTGCCCACCCTGAGATTCCTTTGCCATATAATCCTTTCGTTTGTCACAAAAATAAATAAATAATAATGTCATTGTCTTTAATCTGAAAATCTAACGACCTAATCTACATTCAAAATTCGAAATTCTCTCATATCTATCAATTATTGCATGCCGCTGAGCTTTCTTTATATATATATATAGAGAGAGAGAGAGAGAGAGAGTGTGTGTGTGTGTGTGGAAATTGGTGGAGGAACTGAGAGAGATTGAGATTTTAAAATGTAGAATTATATATTTTGACATCTCTTTTTTTTTTTTTATATCTCTACATAGAATATTTTACACAAACTAAAAAATATATTTAACGACAAAGAAAAAAAGCTCGATGTGCTTGAAAGCCAAAGTCTCCTTCATTGCTCTATAACATTTTTTTTTTTGATAAGTTCATTGCTCCTATAACATTAAAATGTAATAATAAGCAAGAGAATTAAGTTGGCACATATATTATAACCAATTGTAAACTAAGGCCTCTCATTTTATGTTTGTATAAGTTGCATTAAACTTTAAATTTCAATTATTTGAAATTACATTTTAGTATAATTATTGGATATATAGTATTTGAATAAATATATATATATATATATGGAATTATATATTTAGTTTAAGATATATATTTTTTTAAACTACAATAAAGAGTGAAAAATTAGAGATTATCAGCACACGTGTTACCCTAATTATCAATAAATATATATAGGCGGTTAACTTATTTGTTAATAATTTGTTTGATAACAGAGAGGCATTAGTCCAGTAATAATCAATTAATCATCAATATATCAATAAACATGAAATATAAAATAATGCAAAAAAAAAGTCCGTAACAGGCCCATATAGTTCTAAGCTCCTTTGTCTTGTTGGTACTTGCACAATCATGCACGACCTATCTTCGTTTGCTAATTATAGTTATAATACGGTACGTTCATGGTCGAAAATAATGAAAACAAAGCTGCAAAATCTGAATTGCATTGCTAAGAAGATGGAATTATGCGAGTTATAATTAAAGTGTGAATATACACACACACAGACATAGGATTCGTGCTCCACCTTGTACAAACCATTCACTTTGTCAGAAATTATGGTGATGAAGATCACCATGAGTGGCCAGAAATGTCCCACAGAATAACTAGGTGCTTAAGTAGCGAGCATGGTACTCTTTGATAGTCGTCCCAGGTTCACGACCTTAAATGCTTTGGTGAAAAATCTAATCAAGGATTCGATCTACCTTATATGGAAATTGCAGAATCAACAAGTCTCAAAGCTCAAGTGCTGAGACCACAAGCATGTCTCTGGTTGAAGGGACCAGGTTCTTATGAATTAGGATATATACCTATGCTTATGTAGATCCCATTTTATAATCTTTTTGAGTATATTATTTTTGGTCTTCATCTACTTCTTTTCATAGGGTTAAAGATTATTTGATCAACATTTCTAACTAGTATCTCTAGCAACCATTTTTACATATATCCAAACTTCCTTAATTGATTTTATACCATATTTTCATTAATAGATGCCATGTCAATTCCTCATATATAATCATTTTTATCTCATTTTTCTTGTATAATCACACAGCCACTATATTTTCATCAATGACTTGTAGTTTTTCATTATCCAATGTTTATCTCATTTATAACATTTGTTTCTCATAGATCAAGAGTATTTTTGAATTAATTAACCAAATTTTATTCAACCAATAATAACAACAAGTATTATTTTATTAATTGAGGTCAATTACATGGATCATACAATACTATATATATAGTTATAGTATTAGTTAAATACTATTTTATCAACTCTCTTGGCATCTTTGATGATCTTTTTTACACATGTCCAAATTATTTCAATCGATTTTTTTTACCAATAGATGCACCATCAACTTTTCCTCACATTTTGAATTTTATCTTTTTTTTAATGACTATATATCCATCTTAACATTCTTATCTTGGTTATCCTATTTTTTTCTTATTCTTATTGAAGAAAATGGAACAATATATATTTAAAGCAATCTAATAAAAGATGAAGAAATTACAATTAATATGATCAGGGCTATGCACGCGTAAAAATGGAATCTATATACCCTACATGTACACTTGGTGCTGTGTTATTAGTTCTTACATAGAAAATAGAGACAATGAGATGATAAAAGAATCTCCAAAAGAATTGGGGCATTGGGATGGATATTCCATTGACAAGCTAGTGCGATGATAAAGCAAATCACAAATAAAGGACCAGAGATTTGAAATAGTGTATTCGCATACATACATACATACACATATGTATGTATGTATGTATCATCCACTAACATCAGCTTAAAATGAAATCTGCAGAATCCGTAAGTGACCAGGAAGTTCCATTTTCGTGTAAATTTTTTCATGGAGAAAAAGGTACAAACCCTTTCGCAATTGTGAGACATATTTATCAGCACATACAGAGAAATCTAGAAGCACCAGTGTTCAATGGGTTCATCACTATGTTCAGCACATATAGTGTTCGAGGAAATTCGAGAACCGAATTATCATCCTCATGTTACATTGTTCCGAATTCCTACATCCAATTCATATTTTCCTTGCAAAATTATCAAGAACCTAAGTATCAAGTAAAGCGCAAGTACGTGTGTGTGTATATATATTGATCTCGCGTACTTCGATCACCGTGAAAATGGTTTTCTTGTTGGATGTGTGTGCGCGCGCGTGTGTATTACACCTATATATTTGAACAAATGTTTAAGCTACTAGTTTTAAGAAGAATGATTGTGGTATAGAATAAACAGTGGTCTTTGTTAAAACCTAACAAATTTGTAAATTTAGAAAGCATCTCATTAAAAGTAATAGTAGGAAATCAGTTTCTCTAATGCGGAAAATTGTCAACTTTTATAGACTATAATAACTGAAATAATAAGAAACCTCAGTGTAATCAGTAAGTTAAGACTGTAAGAGCAGTGTGTGGTATAATTAAAGTTCTGAAGTACGTGTGCGATTTCTAGTTATTGGGATGATGAAAGTCCATCCCATCCAATACCACTTTCTCCTGTTTTTCAAAAGCAGCATGATTCATGAGTATATAGTACAGTGAGAGATTCTTTTGGCTAAAGAAACAAAACAGTGAGATTTTTCAAATCGAAGGGTGTAGAACTAAGGCCCTATTTGGGATAAAATGGGGATGCGAAAGATGTTCAATTGAATGGACTCAAAATATGTTTGGTATGTAAGGAAAGGGAGAGATAATCAATATGCTTGAACTATATATGCATGGTAGATGCTTGACTAACTTACAGCAGATATGTGAGGGGTAAATTTGGAATAAGATAAAAGTGATTAGAACAAATTTAGCATGAAGTTTTCGATTCCTGAGAATAGATAGGCTTTCCATCAATTGGTTTATGAGTGGAAAATGAAAAATGTCTTGTCGCCTACCAAACACAAGAGATGGAGTTCGCTCTCCCTTACCTTTTCCTTTTCTCAGGCCATATATCTTTCCCTTGTACCAAATGTAGTGATATGGTCCCATCAGCAAAACACCCTAAACATCCAATCATTCATGGAATTGACTCAGCGCAACCATATGTCATTCTGTATTCTCAGTTGAAAGTACTGTTCCGTTACCATTAATATGAAATATATATATATATATATGGACATGTATTTCAGAGTAGCTGCTTGTCCTTATTGTAGCCTGGATGTTTTCTTGTATCTGTGATTGTGTTAATATGTTATTTTCCTTTTGGTTGGGGTGCGTGCAGGTTGTTGTTGGGTAATGCATGTTAGTTACTAAAACACAGATATATATGTTTCACATGACCAAACAGTTTTTATCACTCCTTTATATCACCTCTCACATATTCATGTAGACTAATTAATAGTACATGGTAAACTTCCATAATTAGGCTTTTTTACTATTAAAATTTTCAACAAATATTTGTTAGATAAACCTCTTAATAAAACACAGTATCTGATCTATTAGTCATTCTCTCGTCGATCGATTCATGTACAAAAATATTTAGGTAAATTTATTTTATCACAATTCAAATACAAACATCAAGATGAATTAATAGTAAATAAATAATAAATATTCGCAATAATAAGTAACCTTTTTTTATTTTATATAGTATATTGATATATTGATCAACGATATATATATATATATAATTCACTAAAGTGGATATATTGGTGAATCCCCCACCAGCAATATCCGCTTTAATAAATGTTTATTTAATTATTTGTGCTTACTCAGGGTCCTTAAGTATCGCTGGGTCTTCCCCAAGTAGAGGATCACTACTATTCTTTAGCTTCCCGCCTTAATATTTCTGCTTCAATATTGAAGCAAGCCCATCGATCACAGCGTTGGAATCAATACTTCTGAAAGCTCAAAGAAAATTGACAGACCTATGTGTGATTTGTCGTGAGAGATGTTGTGGGTGGTGCTCGTCATGGAGTACTCGAAAGAATTAGAAGGCAAAAGAGTGCACGACGACTATGATAACCACCAAGCAATCCAACTCAAGAAGAAGATGAACGAAGCATCACAAGAAAAACCAGTATGGGTTAAGGGAGCTGTTATCGTAGGTGCTGGTCCATCGGGGCTAGCTGCAGCCGCATGCCTCAAAGCTAAAGGAATCCCAAGCCTCGTCCTCGAACGAGCCAATTGCTTAGCTTCAATGTGGCAGCTCAGGACGTACGATCGCCTTCGTCTTCACCTCCCAAAGCAATTCTGTGAGCTCCCTCTCATGCCGTTCCCTTCTAACTTCCCTTCCTACCCAACCAAACAGCAGTTTCTGGCATATCTGAAGGGCTACGCCAATCACTTCGATATAAAGCCGGCGTTTGGGAGGAGGGTGGTGAGTGCGGAGTACGACGGAGGGTGGGGGTGTTGGAGGGTGAGGACGTGTGAAGAAGATGGAAGAGAAAGAGAGTATGGGTGTAAGTGGCTGGTGGGGGCGACGGGGGAGAATGCGGAGGAGGTGGTGCCAGAGATTGAAGGGATGGGGGAGTTTTCAGGGCCGATAGATCATACAAGTTTGTACAAGAGTGGGGATATGTTGGGTGGGAAGGATGTGTTGGTGGTGGGATGTGGGAATTCTGGCATGGAGGTTTGTTTGGATCTCTGCAACCACAATGCTCGACCTTCTCTTGTTGTTAGAGATACGGTAATTCAAAATCCATCACTTATCATCTTTAATTCGATCGGCCTTAAACTAAATTAAACTGCAAGAATTTTGATATTCAAAGGGATATTAATTCCTGTAGCTACTAGTTTTTATAGGGTATAAATAAATTGGCTCAGAGAATTGTTAGTTTATTAATCATTTGTAAAGTTAAAGTGCACCAAAGTCAGAGGAAGCCAGGTGATGTCAGAGGATTCCAATGTTTTCGACAAATTAAAGCAGCTGGGAACAGCAAAACTTGAACACAGTGATCTGCTAATGTATCAGAATCGTTATAACAAGAATCTGTACTGTCTATATATGTTGTCCCCTTTTTCTTGGAATTCGTTTGCATGCGCACCAGCTTTCCATATTGCATATCAGTTGGCATATATACAAAAATCTAATATAATATGAGACCTTTCGAAAGATGAATATTGTCAGTGGTCTCATGACTTCAAGTTCCTCAGAAGATTATTAACTACATTCTTATAGGATATGTGTTTTTTTCCCCCCTTTCTTCTTCAAAAATGATCGATGCATGTTCAGGTGCATATCTTGCCGCAGCAGATGTTTGGGAAATCAACATTTGGATTATCGATGTGTCTGCTCAAGTGGTTGCCGATAAGGGTGGTGGATCAGTTCTTGCTGATAATGTCACATCTGATGCTGGGAGACACAGCTCGATTTGGACTTCATCGTCCAAAACTGGGTCCTCTTCAGCTCAAGAACTTGTACGGCAAAACACCTGTGTTGGATGTTGGCACTCTTTCTCTCATCAAATCTGGCAAAATTAAGGTTCCATCACATATTATATATCCTCATGAGTCAAATCCAGAGGCGTTTAACGCTGTCATCTTTTGTCAAAAGGCTTTTTATTCTCTTCTCTTTAATCGTCGTCTGCTTAACTTTAATTTCTCTGCTTGCAAATAATATATGTGTATTAATTAATTGTAGGTTCGTCCGGGAATTAAAAGACTGAAACATCATGCTGTGGAGTTTGTCGATGGCAAAGTGGAGAATTTTGATGCCATTATTTTGGCAACGGGTTACAAAAGCAATGTACCCTCTTGGTTAAAGGTGCTTCTTTTGCTTCTATTAGGAAAAATATTTGTTATTATGTTTTTTTCCCAATATTTCTAACAGTTAGACCCCATGTAATTAATCAAGAGAAAACTAAATCTAAGGACCCTGCTTTTACCGAATTTAAATTAAAACATTTGAAAAATTATAATTTATTTTCAATATTTATAGTTATTTCTAGGTTTTGAAAAACCTATCAAAATTTTAAAATTTTAGAAAGTTTTTATTAAAATTACTCAAAACTATTATTTTATTGAAATTGATAGTAAGTTTAGTATTCGAAAATAATGACAGTTATACTTAAATATTGCAAAATTTAAGTATTTAGATGTAATTTTTCTTATAATTTAGACGCAGACTTTATAAAATTCAAATTAAAAGGTCTTGAGACTATAATTACTTTCAATGATGAAAATTACCAAACTTATTTAAAATTTTAATTTCATTAAATTTAGTTAGTGATTTTGATATTTAAAAATAATTACAATTTTATCTAAACATTACAAATTTTGGGTCCTAAGTGTAATTTTTCTATGATTATACATTTTTTTATTATTATTATTAACTTGGAATTTATTATCATCTAGGGCACCGACATGTTTAATGAGAAAGATGGGTTGCCAAGAAAACCATTCCCAGATGGATGGAAAGGGGAAAATGGACTGTATGCTGTGGGATTCACCAAACGTGGATTGTTTGGTGCCTCCATTGATGCTAAAAGAATTGCACAAGATATTGCACATACCTGGAAACCTGCTGCTGATGAGGCCACCCATGCATGTTTAGGATTTCACTTGCATCATATGATCTGAAATCTTTAAATATACAAATTAATATATATTTTGTAGGATTAGAAAAATGAAGCAGGATAGCTCCTTCATGTTGCCTTTCACACAATCTTTTTTCCTTCACACCAGATTCAAAAGAAGCAAAAAAAAAAACATATATAGAATGTGTGGTTGCCTTTTATATATGCAGAAAAATTAGGAATTGGGTTGATTATTTGTTTGGGGAATCTTCAGTGGGTTGAAATTGTAATTACAATTAATATCTCGTAATATAGATGTGTAAATCTTGTAAATGTTGCCATATCTACCAAGCTATACTAGGGTTTCCTTGGATTTTTTGTATAAAAGTGCTGATGATGATATAAAAGTTGTATTTGGATGTGAGATGTTTGTATAGAAACTACATGGTGTTCGTTTCCATCAATATTATCATTTGACATGGTTCCATATTTAAATTATTGATCAGACCCAGAGATCATTTGGTACGTTTTTCTGGCATTACCTTGTGATTCGAAGCCAGGGGGACCAAAAAGAAAGTCTCACTTTGACTTTAAACATTGGAAAGATGCAATATTTCAAAAGAAAGGAAATAAAAAGGTCCCAATTCCCATGAATATGAGAAAGTGGCCCTCTGGTTATCTTGATGTTGCATTGCAGGGGTTACCTTTATTTAAGGATATATTTTGGGGGCTAAATGAATTGCTTTTATTTAATCGTTATCTTTAGTTTTTGTTAATTGCCTGGCCTTCTCATCGTTATCCTCATAAAAGAACTCGGACCACTTTTTCTTTTTGGTAATTAACTCGGACCACCATGCTTCTTCAAAACCTGGAAATTTAATTTATTATTATTTTTTTAAAAAAAAGAGAAACTTTGAATTCAAAGATGAAAAAGAATATGTAAAAAGCCCAACTTGTAGTGACAATATAAAATAATACCTTAATGTGTGTGTCCTAAAATCCAAAAGCTTTGGAGGATTTATTGGGGCGCTAATTTTAAAATAACTAGAGGAATTTATTTAAACTAACTTATCATGCTCGTATGGCAGGGTTGTTTAATATGTAATGCAAGTTCCTTTTGACACTAAATCCATGTTATATTTGGCTAGCCATCTAAGGGAAAGAGGATTGTAGAACAAGATATGGGAGAAAAGTGATATGAATGTGAATGAATATTAATGTGCAATTTGGATTTGACTGAAAATGACAGTGTTGTATTGTTAGTTAGGAAGGAGATTACAGAAACGCTAGTGATTCGTCTTATCCCGACCGATCTGAGAAGGTTCATCATAAGCTAGTCCTTTAGAATCCGATCGGATCTTGAGGCTTTTCTTCTGAATAATAAAGACTTATAACCACACCACCCTTATTCCCTTACCCTTATATCAACTATCATAAGTATCGCCATCAAATTATTGCAGGACCACCCTACCCTTCCCTACTAATTATTGCCTCACCCCGTTCCACATATCCCTTTAATTATTTTCACAATAATCTCGTCCCACCTTCTTCATCATCTTAATTCTTCTAGTATGACAACAGCTTGATTAATTACATACGGTGGATTAAAGCGACCGCCAACACTTCAAAGACTACATGAAAATGGTCGAAAATTCTTATAAAAATCAAGGATATGTATATATATGTCCAGCTAAGAATGAGACAAGTGAGCTAATTAAATAAAGTTGTCTATTGGTCAAGGATGGATGGAGAATGCATAAACTAATAGTTATAGCTGATAAATTTGAAGGCAAGTTGGCCTTAACGGATATGACAATGCATGATTGTAGTGATGATAGTGATTAATTATAATGGCAAGGTGTGTGTGTGTGTGTGTGTGTGTGTGTGAATGTAGCAGGTCGTTGCAGATGTAGTAGATCGATCGATCTTGACAATGTTATATTTGTGTACGTAGCTATATATGAATTTGATGGACAATGATAATGATAATGCAGTGATTGTGATCGATATTGAAGGTGGGACTGCCCAAGAATGAGGACTCCGAATAAGACAACCATTTTAATTTGTCAACTACTTTTAGGTATGTCTGTGTGTGTGTGAATCAATTGACGCTGAAAGTTCATCATATGTAAACAAAAGGAAAACAGAAGCCCATCTTTAATTCTCACACTAGATTAATTAATAACAATAGTAACAACAGCATCAGGACTTATCTTAGTAAGTGAGATTAATTATATGACTCATAATATTATTGGGCCCTATAAAAATCAATTAATTCTTTAAATTATGATTCCATTTTATAACTTTTTTAAAATGTCCTTCTTAGGTTTTTAATTTACATGCACCTTAATAGAGTACTAGAATTTTTTAAGAGGAACATTCCTTGTTAATAAGGGTTACCTTGAGGGACTATTTGCCCTACAAAAATATACAAGTTATTATTTTGGTCCAGGTCACACGTGACGCGACTGGCACACCAGATGATCATGACCCTTTCTTCAACTTTTCCAATGTGCAGCACGGTGCACATGCTCAAGAATCATCTGGACCATTTATACATTTCGTATATTTACTGCCTTTTAATACACGTGGTCCAAATTACTTATTGTGTAACCGTATGATTGGGTATATATATTCTGTATTTTTCTACAGGACCATTTGCCATTAATTTTAGGCGAAGAAATGCATCACCCCTGAGGGTGACTTTGAATTAATCATTAGATTCTTATATTACTTTCCTAACTATTTAGACTGGAATATGTAACTCATCTTAATTAATTCAATGCATGCGTAGTCTTGTGTACCTATACACAGAAATAGAAACAAACCCACTTATAGGTGGAATCTTCAAAGTATAGTTATACCTATATCTCTATATAGCTTGCTTTCTTTTACTCTTTTTTTTCTTCTATAGTACTCAACTAATCACTAGTGCACTCAAGAATGACAACATTCTTAATAGAGTAAACAAGATTAATAGCATTATACTTCGGAATCAATAACATAATATCATGAGGTGTCTTTTGAATAAATGGTAAAGAGTTTTTTTTCTTAGTCATGAAGGAGTATCTCCGTTGGCCGTAAAGACTATTCTCTCTTATGATATTGGAGGCAAAGGATAGACCCTTCCAATTAGATCTGTTTTATATATAAAAACTGGGAATTGAATCCATAGTCATTTGCTTAAGGGATGGCTTCATTGTCAGTTGTTATTCTGAACTGATTAATTAGAGGGTCGCAAAAGTTGAGGAAAAATGAAAAGAGAAGCAGATTCAGAGGTGTGGTGGCTTTATTTCGTAGATAAAAAGGGCAAGACGTGCAGGCGAGTGAAGATGACGAGTCGTGAGAAGCATTATTCATATAGTGAGATAGATATTAGAAAGGAATTTCGCAGATGGCTACATGTCATCTTTTGTGCACTTAGATGGACCACCTCTTTCAACTAATTATTTGTCTTCTTCACCAATCCTCACTCCATCCATTCCAAAGCCAAACACACCAGTTAATTTAATCAGCTCCTCACTTGCTTCTTTCCATTCTGCTATGCATTTCAAGAAATCAAGATATCCCCATTAACGCTGGGATCGATCAAGTATATGTATGTATCTTTCATTAAGTGTTGTAGGATCTCATGGAAGTGATAGTCGTTGATGATCACGCAGCGTCCAATGCATTATATATGAGGATAAAGATATTCCTGACAAGTTCTGTACAGAATCATTTCCTGCCTATTTTGGGGAATCATATCTAACCCTAGTACTGCCGCAAGGGGTAGGCTTCAATTGACACTTTCCTTAGTGCTCTGTAGTGGCATGCATCCACCCCATCTTCTTGGATATGCCTCTCACTGTCACTGGATATTTCCTCCATTTTTAATTTCTGTGTAGCGTGTGTTGATTCTTTCTTTCCTTGCTTCCAAACATATAGGGTTCCCAAAAGGCTTTCTTGTATCAGATTCCTCAGGGACTAGAACAAAATGAGATAACCCAACCAATCTTGGAATTCACCAAGAAGATAATGGTATCAGATAAACACTTCGTGGGCCAGAATAATTCTGTCTGTGTGAAGCCTTAACATCAATGGGCCTCGTCTTGTTTTTGTATTTATAGGTCATATTTGCTTTATTAGAACTTAGAGAGATATATTACCCAAAAAAAAAAAGAAAAGGAAAGGAAAGAACTTAGAGAGATATGGCTTTACTCATGGACACTGTTGTAGCAAAACAAAAAAGTCAAGAAACTTTTTAAAGTTAAAGGATACACAGACTTAAAACTAGGGAGTCCATAAAGAGGCAAGGTAATTAAGATTAAAGCCTTCCGAATTGGCCTTGTACTTTTCCTCACCTTCAACCTGCCGGCCTTAGCTTTAATAAATCCTTTTGATTTTTGCTAAGTCAGTCAAACCTTCAAGAGTAGGCAAGCCAAATAGAACTAGGGAATACTGCCAGAGAGTTTGAGAGAATGGGATTTGTATTACTACTCAAATGCTTGGTTTCTTAGATGGATACTAATGAGGATGGTAGAGGTAGTTATAGCCTTTCCTAAGTTCAGAACATTTCCATCACCTTAATAGATGATGATGGATATGAATTACATTCAATGATCTACATTAATTTTCTAAAATATTCTATCTAGATATGTACAAAGAACTATCTAGAATGTACAAAAGATATTTACAAGTTTTCTAAAATTATTTAGCATTTTCCATATAATACAAGATATATTTAACTTCCTGAAAAATACTTTGAATTTCTCTAAATGCTTCTAGATACCTCTAGTCTTCTTCGCCTCCTTGGGAGTCGTCACACTTGTAGCACCATATTTATTTTAAATTTATTAAGTAAAATTTAGTCGCATAAAATTAAGGGAGAAAGAAGGAAAAATAAAGAACAAACATGCTTCGCCCCTCATTCACATATGAACTCAATGAAGGGCACCTTTAGACTGAAAAAAACCTTGAGCTATATCTTATGGGGAAAAGAAAATGAGGATCAACCTTGCGATGGTATAATTTCATATATGTCATGGAAGCTTCTTTTTGGTGGAGAAAAGAACCATAGTTACAGATTATTACTTGATGAATTGGGGAGAAAGAACCTTTAAAGGAAAAGTTTCTTGTTTAGATGTCAGAAGCATTACTTCACAGAAACTTTCTGCAAGGAATCAAACAAGAAAGAAGGCTAATAGTCTTTGAAAATGAATGCTACAAACAATGTATGTATTAGTTTCTCATGTCCCTCAATCTGTTTTCTCAAGCACCTTCCATTTATACAAATTGAGCTACAAGTAATTTCTCATCTTGATATCACGAGAGGAAAAGCATCTGAAAAGGCATTTTACATTTACAGAGGAATTGCAACTTCCTGAAAGTATTGTGAAACTTCTTATCTCAAGTGTGTGTGTGAAATGCATATGCCTATACAGATCACTCTGAATCACGTCCCTATAAAATAAATACGTAAAAAAGAAAATATTTGCATTGATGAATGAACTATTGAAAGAAAATAAATTTAAATTATTTAAAGATACCAAACAGCTATAATCCTGCAGGGTTAATAAACAAAGAGAATCAAGTAAGCAGGAAGAGAGGGTTTTAATGATTTGGAAGGGGTGATTTGGAAATAGGAGTAAAGAACTCAGAGTACATCTGCATGAAGAAGTCATCGACAATTTCAAGATATGCAGGGCAAGTGAGCCTAGAATAATAATGAAGAACCTCTTCAATGTCCAGCACATATTCCACATTCCCCATATCCAGCATCTCCAGCTCCCTCAGCTTCCTTTCCACCATACAACTTCTCATTGATGAATCTTCATGTCTTCCCTTTTGATGTCTAATCATGTTCCTCCCATAGTTTCTTTTCTCCATCTGCTTCTCCTTCTTCTTATGTACAGGACTTTCATGATACACCTCCTTTTCCTTGCTTCTTGTCTCTGCCTTATCTTTCTGTGAATCCCATTGATCTGTTTTATTATTGAATGCCTGCAATTCAGGATGACTTTGATGGGTGTCTATAGGTGAAGGATAAGGGAAGTGGTGGTGGGTTGGTGTTTTGGGAAGCCTATGGTAGCCGGTAGAGAAGAAAGACTTGAAGTTCTGAAGGGACTTTCTGAAGAACTTCTTGGTGCTGGAAATGGAGTTTCGTAGCAGCATTGAGAATGATAGAATGAAACTATCAATTGTGCAGAGAAGAGACAGAGCCCTTTGTGAAGGACTGTGTGGAAATGATAGATAATCTGAGGGAAGATTTCTTTATACAGAAGACAGAAGAAGAAGGAGGAGGAGGAGGAGGAGGAGGAGAAGCAAAGGAGCCATTGAAGCTGGTTTTAACTTCTCTGTGAAAGAATGGAAATCAATCCAATTGCATTTTGCTTCTCCGTTGTGTTGAAAGGCAAAGGGGGACCCCACAAGGCCTCAAACTCCAAAGTCCCAAACCTGGGTTTCTGTCTCCCATTAAGTTTTAAAATGAATAAAAATTGCAAGTTTGGTAGCTTTTACTTTTTGAGGATTGGTAATGAAGGTGGGAGTCGGTGTGGTTGGTTGAATTGGTTCTTTCTTAAGCATTTACACAGCTTTCTCCTAATCAGAGGTCACATTGTTGATGATTGATCTCCACAATTTCACCAGGCTAGACCTATACATATACAGTACAAATAAATTGTGCCTAAACTATCATTAACAGTTTCAAGCATACGCAAGCTTCAGAATTGCTTAATATATAATATAAATGTTGAATTTTGGAGGAAATAATAAAAGCCTTTGTGATGGTAATAGATAATATAGTGAATGGTGATGAAAGAATACAAGATTGTGAAAACCAGAGGGATATGAAGGATGATCTCGGGTTTGAATTTTGTAAATGGAAGAAATTATATTGAGAAGACTATTCTTCATTTAAAATCTGAGAATACTCAAATCTGAATTAATCACTAGTATTAAATATTAAGAAAAAATTTTTTAAGAAAAAAAAAAAGGGGTGGAGGGGTATGTATATATTCTAGTGGGGATAGAGGTAGCTAAAATAGTATAGATGAATGAGGAAGACAGTGATAG
The DNA here is from genome assembly GCA_026686845.1 of Adenanthera pavonina. Classification (NCBI taxonomy): domain Eukaryota; kingdom Viridiplantae; phylum Streptophyta; class Magnoliopsida; order Fabales; family Fabaceae; genus Adenanthera; species Adenanthera pavonina. The sequence goes on from JAIVEN010000018.1 coordinate 33,935,071, forward strand.
AGCAGCTAGCTGGATTTTACAACTGGAATTCAGGCGGGAGGTGAGTATGACTAGCCAACTGTTACACCAAATCTGATAACGATGGTTTCAGGAGAAAATCAATCATAGTTAACACTTAATTTTTAATATGTGAAGCTGTTTATCTTAATTAATTAATATAAATTATGAATCTTTAACCTTTTTATCTTTTTAGTTTGTGTCAGGAAGCGGTCTCCATCCCACAAAAAAAGGACACGTTCCCCCTGATCCTTCATAATTTATTAATTCATCAATGCATTGCGTCTTCAATCTACAAGCAGGTCCCAATAATGGTAATTTACTAAGAGAAGATGAAATAATGGATTTTTTAGAATAATGTAGCTTAATTTATAAGTGGTTATAAAATATTTGTGGAGATAAGATAGGAACTTGAATTGGATGAGTTTGTTCCTATTAAAGTATTGAATTTAGTGACACAATGGTGGTGATGAATAAGGCTTGATGAGGAGTAGTTCATAGGGATGCAATTTCTTTTTTTTTATGGTAAGTCATGTAGGGATGCAAATTTTGTTGAAGTTTCTCATGTTTCTTTGACATGTGATGCTCTATTTTTAATGGGGAAAAATAAATAATTTTGAGGAAATTCTACTGCTGACATTATTTAAGAAAATAAATACATCATTTTAAAAAATAATAAATAATTTGAACAAATACAATATATTTAGAATGATTATTTTCTTCATAAATTACATATCAGTCAACATATACTAGTCAACTGTTCTGCACCTTCCTTATTCCTTTCCTCTGGGAAAGAGAACAAAAAAGATGTCAAATTTGGCGGAATTTGGTTTTATGAATTTTATTGTTAGGGGGCTCCACTCAAGAAAAATCCCTGAATTGGCTTTATCAATTTCAAACTCAATGTTTCGTTTTTAATCATATTATCCAAACTCATTCTCATTTGTAGCATGTTGGCCAAAAAAAATTCTCATTTGTGGCATTAAAGCTTATGTAGCCTATTTTAACTTTTAACTTCTAACTTCATTGAGGATGATACGTTTGGAAGTTTAAAATGAAATGAAATAGAATAATTACCAATGAAATAAAGTGGAATTAGAATGGAACAAAGTGAAATTGAATACAACGTGCCGTTATTTTTGGAAGTGTTTATGGAAGGAAGAGATGGATTTATTTCACCATTATGTGAGAATTATTATAGGACGAAAGGAAAATGAAATAGGTTGCAAATGTTTTTTTTACTAATACTATCCTTATGAGTTTAGTTAGATGAAAGAATTAGTAACTATTAATTTAAGAAAAATTAATTTTATTTTTAAGTTATAATCAAATATTTATTTCAATAAAAGAAAATTTAGTTATTAATTGAATTGGTGAATAAACATTAATTAAAAGAAAAAACTTGAGTTGAAAGACAAAATGTGATTCTATACAAAATAGAAATGAGAAAGAAAATTATACCTTGATGCAATAGAGATGATAGGAAGCAAGCTTGACGTCATGGAAAGAGTGAAAAAAAAAGAGGTTGATGGTAGTGTTAAGAATGAAATAAGAGTTAGAAATCCAATACTTATTTTCCTATATATAAATTATATTTTAGAAGTAATTGTTGATCTTTAATATAAATCATTTTAGAAAATTAAGCAAGTATTAAAGATTTGTTTCCAAATTTGTCTTTTATAATTATTGAGAGAATAATCAAGATAGTTAGGTAGAAAGAGATTAAGGGAAAGTAATTAAAATGTGTTAGAATGTAATGAATTTAAGTAAAGGTAATTTTGAATAATTATGATCATTTTTTAAAAATTCAAAAAAATTAACTAATTTTAATAAGTTTTCATAATCTATGCGCATTAGTTAAAGTAATTTATATATAGATAAGATGTAGTATTAATTTTAGATTATTTCATCCTTAACTCCCAATTTAGGAGAAAGATATCATTTTTTATTATCCCACTACTTTATCAAAAAAAATTCTTTCAAATGATGGAGGAAAGATGTCATCCTTATCTGACTTCATATTCTATCCAGGAAAATGAACTCCCAAACATACCTAAACCTTATAATGCAAAGTCAATTTTTTTTATAAGATTTTTTTGGCTGAAATTATTTTTATAAGATATCAAACTTTATCCAACAGTAAAAAGCCCATTCAAATCGGCCCATCTGAAACATGGGACCCCATCACACAAAAAGGTCATGTCGGTTTGGGCAGCCCAAGTATTGCATCTATTGGGTCCATATTTAGAAATCAAAACCCAAAATATGAAATGTGACAAAATATTTATTTTCCTTTTCCTTTTCTTTTTATTTCAAAATTATGGGTGTCTTTGATTACTTGCAAGAAGATTAATGTAAAGGAACGTACTGTAACATAAAACCATTACTTAATTTTATTTGGTAAACCATGTAAACCAATTTATTTTTTGTTTTTGAATTAAACAAAAATGAGATTACAAAGATTGAAATGTCCCTCAATGGATGATGGTGGTGGAGGACAAAGGGCCCACAGTAAAGGATGGTGGTCAGTGGTAATTTTTAATCAATAATTTAGTAAATTTCATAATCTATTCCTATTAAACAATGTATTGAGTTCAATTCTTGTGAATAAATAAAAGTAGTTGTTAAGAGAGTTTGAAACCTAGCTATATGCAGTTTGATTCAATTGGATTTGAAATAGTTTTTTCTTGTTTTTTTTACCAAAGGATTTGAATTAGTTTGAAACCAAAATTTACTTCAAAATTATGCCTTATAAATAGGAGGGAACTAGAAGGGAATATATTATTCTCATTCCAATCTTTAATATGAGATCTTTCTACTCGAATCACGCGGATTAAGAATAAAAGTTAAAATTAATTAAATATCTCGATTTCTTTAAAAATCACAATATTTTTCAGAACTACCTTAATTTAATCTTTGTCTCTCTCTTTGAAAATGACATTGAATTCAACCGATTGGCTAAAGAGGATGGCTTTGATATTCGTTTGATGAACCAACCTCCAAATTCTCCAGATTTAAACATTTTGGACTTGGGATTTTTTGCTGCCATTCAGTCCCTACAATATAAGCAACCATCATCCACGATTGATAAGCTTATTATGGCTGTTGAAAATGCCTATGCTACCTTTTCTACAAAATTGTCCAACAATGTTTTCTTGACTCTACAATCATGCATGGTTAATATCATGGAAGTAATGGAACACACAACTACAAAATTCCTCATGTTAAGAAATCAATAATGGCAAGAGAAGGTAGACTTCCAACCCAATGGAAATGTCCTCCTCCATTAGTGCAACAAGTGATTCAATTGTTAGGGAATGGTAAGCATTGATACTGTTGGTAAGGACTTGAGTTTTTTTCAATTTTGTGAATTTTTTTTCTTTATTCATCATTTCAATTAACTATTGTGAAGAATGTTACTACTAATTTTTTTTTCTTTTTCTTTAACGTACAGCTCATTGAAGGATGACTAAGGATAGCAAAGTTGGAATAAAACTTTTGGTAGCAGACGTGAATTTGCTAATGACTGAGGATGTTAAAACTATAGGGAACTTTTGCATCTTTTTGTTGCTTTTGGGAATGTCAATGGAGACCAATGGATGTTAATTTGGCTTGCGTGAATTTTCTAATGACTAAGGATGTTAGTATAATTTCCTTTAATCCTCCATTGCTTTTTGTATTAATTTTAGTTCAAAAATTTTAATTAAGATTTCATCCACTATGCATGATTGATATTAGTACAAAAATTACTACTTTTTGTATTAATTTTTCGAGAGGTTGTGAAGGACAGGCTGTACTCCATGAGGTTGTGAATTCATGAGGCAAGGAAGCAAATGCAAAGGAGAGGTTATGAATTCAGCCACGATGGCATAGCTCTTCCTCTTCTGGAGTCACTAGTTTCGTTAACAAAATCTAGCTCATCCACATATATAGTAACCCAAAAATCTGACTATGCAATAAAAGAAAAGCAGGATAGATTATGCTCTAAAAATTGGCTACAAAATTTAATCAAAAAATTAATTCATATGTATAAACCCAATCAAAGAAAAAAATCTGAAAATTGGCTACAAAATTTAATCCAAAAATTAAAGTTACTCCAAATTGTGCACAAAGGAGATGCATACGTATAAGCCTAATCAAAGTTGCTCCAGGTTACAGTTTTGAATACAAGGAGCAGAGTTTTTAATATACCCAGTACTAGATGACAAAAAACACCATACGTAGTCATATCATCTGCATGTTACTCCAAGGAGCATTTCACAAAAAAAAAAAAACTCAAAACACACATCACCACCACATCCTTCACTGTTAACCATTTAAAACAAACTTGGCACATAAATTTTTAACATACTCTCAATAAACTTCTTATGCTCTCTCTCCTTCAATTCATCACTAGTGTCATTTTCTTGCGGCACCTTGTTCAAATCGAAGGTCGGCACATGATGATTCTCTGATCTTTTAAAGGAGGGTCCCCATTGCTCAGTTTTGGATGAATCTTGGGCATAGCTTGCCACTTCAATGGAGTTAACTTCCTCTTCATCAGGCAACTTGTTTAAATCGAATTTTGGGATGGGTTCTTCTCAATCAAGAGAATCTTCAACTATCCACGGCAAAGCTTCATCGTTCAACGATTCAGAGGACTGGTTACAATAGCTTAGTTTCACTGAATCTGCCATTTTCGGGACTACTGTCTCACCATCTAGAGAGTCTTCTACTATCGACGGCAAATCTTCAGTATTCACTGACTCAAACAAGTTCAGAGGGTTAGACGGGAAATCTGCCATTTTCATCTTCTCTCCAAAAACCAATTCCGCGCCTGCTTGAGAAGTTCGTAAGGTTCTCTACACCAACCAGTAACACATATGGAGTTTGACCTATGCACTTCCCATAAAGCATCATCTCTTATCTGGACCAATAACACGAGCTCGAAGTCTTCGTCTGCTCTATTATCGTGAACAGTAATGCACTTGGTCTTTAAATGCATGGGGAAGACAACAGGAGTAATTCTGATAAGGCTTAATTACTCGGTTGATTTTGGAAAGAAGGAAAAAATTACACTAATAACTTCACAAAACGCACTATATTTTGAAACATAGATTTCTCATAAAAATGCATTATATAGCAGAACGGAGGGAGTATTAAATAGAGATATTTTTTAAAAAAAATGTATAATAAATATTATCTCATATACTGTAAATGGTCTTATATTTAAAATTATAATAAAAAATCTTATATTTAGAATTGGAGTTACTATGAATTTATGGGCAGTTAAGTTGTCACAATACCCTAGAGTATGTTATTAGTGAGAATGAAATGGAAATTTAAGAAATAAGTTTATAAGAAAGAAAATAAAATTTGAGTCAACCAAAATTGATTGCAGGTCGTAAAAGCCAAGAGAATTGAATTCACATATTAGGATGCGTGCCACAGAGAGCGAGAGAGAGACAGTCCAAGAAGGCGATCATAAACGAGTAGGGGTAACAAAACCAAGACATAAATAAGACATTGAGTTATTTTTTATTTAAATTTTTATCTTTTTTCTTCCTTTAATAATTTTTTATCTGAATTTCTTTTTATATCTTTTGTTTAATAATTTTATTATTTTGTAAATTGTTTCAATCTTTAATGATAAAATTAAAAATTTATATTAATTTTTTATAATTTTAAAAATATAATTAACTCCCCTCATACGGGAAAGAATACATGACTTGGTACTACCAGTGCTGCACAATAAAACATTCTTTTATAAAATTCCGCTAATTCCTTTGCCACCTCATTCTGAAGAAATGCCCTACTATTCCATTCCTTAGCTGTCACCTTATCATCCTTACCTCCTGATTCCCTAAAAAATTCCCCTACTTTTTATCTGGGCATTACATACATATACGTGCCCCCTCTGTCTCTCCAGTGTCACGTACCCATCATCCTTCAACTTTTTTAGTTATCCAAGTGGATCGTTGCATGTATATCGACCCCGAGATGACTTAGACTAAAATAGTCTCAGCACTTTTGTACTATTTTACTACCTGTAAATTACTAGTATATGTCACATTTTTTAAGATTTTGAATATTCAAAACTATAACTTTCAGTTGTCACTTTGTATATTGATTTCTCTTCCATCTCAGTTTTTGAGGAGCACACCAGAAGATTTGACACGCAGGCTTCAGCTTCATTCCTATACAGCACAGTGAAAAGGGCAGCCTTTTCACTTTTCTCACTCGCCAATCTTAGCTTCAAATGTGGAACCAAACGATAATCAAAATCTCACAAATGAAATACATAACATTGTCACAATTTTTTATCCCCTTTTGATGCCCAACATAATTAATTAATATGACATGCATCTTACTAAATAAAAAACTATACTATACTATGTATATATTAATTCTAACTTATCTGTGATAAGATGCCCTTGTTCCCATCAGAATCCAGCATATCTTTCGGTGGTCATCTACTCATCTTTTAAATATGGACATGAACATTCCAAACACCTTCCTTCCTGGTCGTAAGTATCTCAAATCTCTCTCCGCTTTGAATTAAAGTATTTACAACAGACAAACCAACTGATCCTATACTAAATTCAACCATGTTTGATGGTGGGGGTGGTGCCCTATGTCTTGTCTTTTCCATTGCTTGCTCAAAGCCGGACGACATGAATCTGCTTCATATTAATGCATAGAACCTAACATGTTTTTCTACCTAACAATCATACACTATATTATATTTTGTCTCTTTTCTGTGACACACAACAAGAGTATGGCATTATTGTCTTATTAGTTTTCTTCTTCCCTTTCTTAATTTGGATCCAATTTTCCCTCTGGAATATATTTTGTTCTCCACTCGCATGCCTGATGCCCATGTTTTGACCAAATTATTAATCACCTACTTGTTTCTTTGTGAACCCCTTTGGATATGTTCAGTGGATCTTAATCCCTTCCATAAGATAACAAAATTTTTATTTAGATTCGGTGTGAAAAAAAATATACATATATATATATGTGCATTTTTTATATGAACACAACATTGGAGATAATGAGAATGGTAGATTACTCTTCTACAATAATAAACTCTTGCACCAGTAATAAAAAATTAAAGAAATTATATGAACACAACATTGGAGAGTTGTACAACAATTAGAGACAAAAATATTTCTCCGACCCTCATTTTCAATAATATACTAGGTGATGGTCAGATAAGAATGCCAGAAATTGATCAAATAAGCCAATTTTGTTTTCTTAATTAGCTTGCCAACATGTGGTTAATCTCACAACTCAATCCCACATCTTAAATGAGATAGTATAATTTAATTTAGATCGTCCAAATGAAAATGAAATAATCAAAATTCTTAAAATAAAATATTTAATTTACAATAAAAATAAAAATTAATATAATTCAGACAATTTCAATTAAATTTAAATTTAAATAAAAGCTAGTATATTCAAAAGAAATTTATAGGTGTGTGTATATATCACACTCCACTAGCCACATTGCTTGACCAAAAACATATTTCACTTTTCATCTCTCAAGTCTCACCTAAATAAATATAAATGATAATAACAGTAAAAAAAAGAAAGAGGCAGATCTCATCATCTTTGGACAGAGTCTACAAGATAAAAATGTATATCTAATGACAACCTACTAATTGCTGCGGAAAGCAAATCAAGCCTAGTTTTTTCTTGGGGACTTCGGAAAGAGCAATCTTTCATTTTCTCGGTTTGTATTCTTTTTGGTGCATCCAGAACCTAAAAACTTGAAAGCTTTTAGTTTTTAATTCAACGAATGAGACAGCTTGTGTTATTCAACTTTTCCGGTTCAAAATTTAAATCCAAAAAGGATCGCATCCCCTTAACTTTCAAGTTCATTCAGTTCAGTAAAGTCTCATACAGGACACATCCAAATCCCTGTTTTCATTTTCATAGCAATGATTAAAGTTTTATTGAAACAGAAAAGACAATTCCTCTTTTTTAAAGGTCTTTTCATCAGACGAGAAGCAAAACAGAACATGAAACAGCAAAAGAAAATCGCATAGGAAGAGAAGTAACTCCAATTAAATAGAAACCGAAGTATGATACAATTACGTTACATGCAAACTAAGTTAAGCTAGGACTTAGAAGCTACACTAATTTCCATAGAAACAAAAGCATAATGAACCCAGAAAAGATCTCTCTGTTTTAAAGCCAGTCAGAGAAGAGAGCATCATAAATCTCTGTGAATACTTCCACAATGATCATGTGATGATGATGCGAATTCAGAGATAGAAAACACTGCAACAGATTCTCTAGATCCTTCGGTGCAAATATCTGTTTCTCGACTATCATCTCCACCATTGACATCCTGAAATCGTTGTAAGGATCACTCGAACGCTTCACTACAGCAAAGGTATCTTTAACCTTCCCCTGCAACGGCAGAACACCCATTTCGGAACTCCCATTCTTGGAACTGACCCGACTTCCGCCGTGGTTTTTCCGGCGATTCCGATGCCGCCGGCGAAGAGGCCGGGAGGAATCGGATGAGGTGCTTTTAGAAGAGAAAAGAGTCTCTGTCTCGTCATCTCCTTGGCTGTCGTCTTCATCGTCGCTGCTGTACCACCAATTCCCGCCAAAGTCTGTATCTTTCGTGCAATAGCCAAATGGGGAAGTCTCTCTGTGTTTAATCTTCATCTGGGTATTCTTCTTCTTCTTCTTCCTCTTCGTATCCTTTTTCTTTCTTGCTGATTTTTTCACTTTCTCAGCAAAACCAAACTCATTTTCGTAGGATGGAGAAGCAGCAGGAAGGCGAGGCCTACCATTGAGGTCGTCAAAGACGGACGTGAGGCATCGAGCGTGAAGAGATTGTGGTGTTTCGAAGGGTTTGGGGCGGGAAATAGAAGGAAAGGGACGAAGTTTAGGGGACATGGGTTCGATGTGATGTGAGGGAGGTTGGTTGTGTGGAGTAAAGACGGGTTTTTCCATCACATCAGAGAAGTTTCGGGTCCTGCAAGACCCGAATGAGGATCTGAACATGCGAGAGATTCGCATTTTGAGTCGGTTTTCCATTACAGGCAGAGAGACTGTGTGCCGGTGAAAGATCAAAGATGGGATTTTGAAGAAGAGTGGCTCTGTTAACGAGGGAAGAGATATAAATAGGAAATGCATGAATGTCAAATTAAATTACTTAATAATTTATAATTTTATATAAATAAACAAACAAATAACATTTTGCTGTTTTTCCGGTCGTCGTCTTCTTTGTCCTGAACTCCTGATGAACCAGTGACTGGAATTGGAATTGGAATTGGATTAATTGAAGATGACAACCTTTTTTTAATTAAAAAAAAGGAGAGGGTAATTAATTAGTGTGCTCTATGTACGTTTTATTTCTTGCTTTAGTCATGTGATATAATTTAAATGGTCTCAATAATTTAACCGTTAAAAATTTCATAGAATTTTTTTTATTTTTAACTATTGGCAAAAAAATTTTGGTGTTAATAAAAGAAATCCAGTTTTTAGAAAAAGTGTCCATTTTAATTAATTGACCTTGGAGCTCTACGTGGCGATCCATGAATGGGGTGACTTCATTCTTAAGGGGGGGAGTTCTCCCCACGCTCCTATATTTGACTTAGACAACCTGTAAAAAGGTTCGAATTCCAAAGATATCGAATCATGTAGATTTACCTTGTTTGAAAAATTAAAATAGAAAATAAATAATACAAAACTGTTTCTTACACGTTAGAAAATTATTTCCTAGTTTTTCAAATTTGAAAATTTATTTAGGAATAATTAAAAATAAGAGTTGAGTTTGAATATATGTAGTTTTCGTGTAGAACTGGAGTAAGTCAGAGGTAAATGAATTTAATTAATTAATTAAAGGTGCTTTGGTGTAGTGATTGGAAAATAATGAAGGTGCAGTGTAGGTTTGGTCCGGGACATATATACGAGGTGGTGGGGGACCAGAATCTTGAACCTTTATAATAATAATAATAATAATAATAATAATGCATGGTGACGGTGTGTTTGAATTGAAATTCAAATGGGAGAAACAAAAAGAAATTCCGTATTGAGCCTACTAATTGACAAACAGATACAAACTAACACCCTATTTTAGCATAGCCTTTTTCCCTAACACCACAAGAATTAATAATCTTCCATGTTGTTTTCCTCTCATGAACCATAGTACAATAATAAATTCAAAAGTTTACCATAAGCTTCCTTCCTGTTGTTCTCTTTCCACGTTCGGTCATTATGAATTGAATCTCCTTTATTCATGCATTTATATATTTAAACAAGAGAGTAACACAAAATGTGACTCTGTGTAGTTCACATTTGATTATTATATTTATCATGTAGTTTTTTAAAATCCTATTTAAATGAATTTATATATTTATTATGTATGAATTGATTACCTTTCCGCACTTAACTAAATTGTTAGCTTATTTAGTGGTGTCAAATTTATGCGCACTTTAGATATATATCTAAGTTAAAAACTCATTGAAAGAATTTTGTCATCATTATAATTTTACCCAATTGGATTTATATTAATTGGAGTCAAATTTAACTTCTAGATATTGAATGATTTGATTTAAGAAAATAATAATAATAATTGAGAAGTACATAATGGGAATGGTTTATTAATGCGTGCAGTACCATGCTAAAGTTGTTTTAAATTATTGCTTGTCTCACTCCTCTCAAAGGAAAAAAAGACAAGAAAAGTTCATTAGAAAGCTTTGGGGATAAGATTTTCACATTTTGATGCAATTCCACCCTGCAAAACATTTAGTCGCTTTCAAAATATGCTGCATCAAAACACAGTGGTATCTCAAATATGCTTTCAATATTTGAATTTAAGGGACGGATCACTAGCCATGACCTATCACTTTCTAATACCTATACCCATATTTTGTAGTATAATTAACTTTTTCAGTAGTGACTGATCTTTAATTTACTGTATCCTTTGAATTTTCTTTTTTTTTTATGTCCCAACTACTGATCAGAAGGCACATTGCATATTCCGACTAATCTGATATTTACTTTACGTGGATTTGTATCCTTTAAAGTTTAATGTCGGTAAAATTCAACACAAAATATTAGCATTTCATATTGCTTAATTACTTTTCTTTGTATATTCAAAAGAATTCATACTGAATGGAGACTCATAGTACATCGTGTTCAATTTTACCTGCTTCAAATATTTTCAACTTTGGAAATCCTAATTTTACTTTACATATTTAACATTAAAAGAGAGAGAGAAAGAGATTACATATTTGGGTCTCTTAATTACCATGTATTAAGCGGATACCAATCAACATATATAAATTATAGGAGGATGAAAAATGTAATAATGTATTATGAATTTAGAAAGCAACAAAAGTTAAGAGTGCATATTTCACGAATATGTGCAAAGTGACAAAAATGATGAGGGCCGGGGTGAAGTTGATTTGGAGATTTTGAGAAATGGCTAACTCAATTGTGGTCAGTTGTGATATAAATTGGAAGCAAATTAAGGCAGGAGGATTAGAGGTTATTGGTTCTTGTGGTTACATCAAAAAGTTGTGTCTCTTAGGGAGTACCGAACCTACACTACTTTCCTAAAAAATTGAGAGTAATAATCCCAGTCATTAGCCTCAACTCTCTCTCTCTCTCTCTCTCTTCCCCACTGTGAGAAGCATCTTTTAATTTTAGGTGGTGGAAGCTTCCAAGCTCATAAAGACAAATAGATGAGATAAGGTCTAAGCCTTTTAGTTGAAATGAAAATGAAAATGCTCAACAACAAGTAATGAGGTACACAGTTTGTGATAGCTGGAGTCAGATTTTGAAATTGATGAAAATTCCAAGCAAGCATTAATAATAATCTCACCCTGATTATATTAATTGTTACATTCAGTTGTCCATGAAGACAATAAGAAGTTGGAGATTTGAATGAAAGCTGGTCATTAAGGTAGGAGACAATGGCATGCATTGAACAAAAATGATCGAGAGTGGGAGCAAAAGAATTAATGGATATATATGCTGACGGTTCATAAAGTAAATATTTCAAGTTTGAACTGAAAAAGTGAGGATACATATACATACATACAAATCAGTAATCCTACAAAGGATAAAAGAATATCTGAATTGGGAAATAAGATCTGTACACGTACACCAGAAAAGTTAAAAATAATGTAAACCCCCAAGCATAACAAGTGAGTACTCTCGTTAACGCACGTCAAGCAATACCTTGGTGGTCACCACCCAATTATTCTACATGCACTGATTTTTTCTGTTGATCTATTTTAGTTTTTGTCGGTGAGAAAATGAGTATACAAAAAAAAAATCATGAGCCTATAAATTAAGATACAGGCTCAGAGAAACTCTTTTATTATTATAGATTATTCTTGATGATCGAGTAAGTATTGGAGCAAGACTACTAGATCTTATAAAACCAATTAAGTTAAACAGCATATGTATTATCAGGTTTAGCATAATTAACAAGGAAAAAACCCTTCAACCAAGCCAATTCAAGAGCATCAAAGAGGTTCCAAAGTTCCACTTCAAGCACACTACAAATCCCAACATTTCTACATGTGTCCCTAAGACAATCACCATTATTATTTCTTAAAATACACCCTAAACCAGCTATATATATATATATATATATATATATACCTCTACCAATTTTCATATATAGCACCATGCATGCATGCATCAGTGTTTATTTTAACCGGCCAACTATGTGAGGGTTTTGTCCAAGCAATTAAGTAAGTGCTCACTGAACTGAAGGTATGGGGAGAAGGACACTTGCGTGTAAGAGAAATCGTCACGAACAGTGTGGATTCGACACATGGAGGAAATAACATATTTAATTAACACTACAAAGCTTCATCAATAAATTAAAAAGCCTCTAATTAATTACTGCAAATTTTCCAACAAGCGACACCCAAGAAGGTGAGCCTATGATGATCTCTATTCTCGAGGTTGCTAGAAAACGACTCGGGGATGTTTAATTTGAGTAAAGAAATTATGACAAATATTTGAAATTAATGTTCCCATCAAACATTTTAATTTGTGCAATATCACTTTTCTCTACCACATGGTTAAGATCGTCTCTCCATCATTTTCACATATTCTACTCCACTTGTCTTAAGTTACACACACACACACACACACATATATATATATATATATACACATATAACGCTTCAATCTTAATCATAGCAAATCAAAGGAAAGTTCCAAGTAAGATCCCACATAGTATATTCATTGATCCACCATCACCTTGAGTGACATGCTTCATAATCTATTTTATTGATTCATTGGAACGTAACCAAATTGAATTAATTAATTCTTTATCATCTTATACATATAGGGTTCATTTGTTCTCTTTATATCTATTATCGTTTCTCTAATTATATTATATGTATGTAGTCAATTTATAACTACAAAGAATTCAATTTCTCATCCCTACTGAAATTAGAAAGAAAAATGTTACTTTAGCCCAAATATTTGCTCAAGTTTCGAATCATGTCCATTTCCTATTTAGGAAACACGGTAATATTTACAAAAATACATAAAAGGAAAAGGTCAGAAAGTACTGAAGAGTTAAACTAGAAGAAAATGCTTCTTTTCTTTCCTTTGTCTCAAATCTCCATAATTACACAAGGAGCAAAGAATGGGTGGCAACCAAGGCCCAGAAAAAGATTTCATTCTTGGATCCTATACACTACAAAATACAGAAAGGAAAAAAAAAACAGCAAGAGCCTCAAAACCTTAAAGCCCAACCATAATAATTTTACAAATTATATTCCTAATTTACTCCCATTTCGGTTTCCCTAAGAAAATCTTGTTCAGGTTTCTTTTCTTTCTCAAACAGCGATTCCATTTCTTCCAAGCTCTTCCCTTTCGTCTCTGGTATAAATACATAAAAGAACAGTGTTCCCACCACCATTATCCCTGACAGCACGAAGAACATTCCTCCGAACGTTATCTTCTTCGAGATCGTCAAGAATGTCATTGACACCACCCCGCTCACCAGCCTGTTCACTGAAATCGCCAGGCTCGACCCTTGGGCCCTTATCCTCATCGGAAATATCTCAGACGAGTATACCCACGTTATGGGCCCAAGCCCAATTGAAAAGAACGAAACATCCGCACAAACTGCCACGACACTTAAGATGATAGCCCAAAGGGGCTTTTTGCTTGAATTCCGAAGGACCATTGAGCCCAGGCCCAGCCCAGCTAGAGAAATGGTCATGCCAATGGAGCCCAATAACAAGAGCGGTCGTCTTCCAAATTTGTCCAAGTACAATGCAGAGAGCAAGACGAAGGAAGTTTTGGCCAAGCCCATGATCACGTTAACGCCGAAAAGCTGTTTCTTGTTGTGGATCCCGGCCGCCCGGAACACTTCCGGGCAATAGTATACGACGGCGTCGTTTCCCGAGGCCTGCATGAAGAAGTTCATTCCGATGGCGGAGACCAGCATGCGACGAACCGGTGGTGAGGGCCTCAGCAACAGCTCCTTCCAGACACCATCCCCGCGGAAATTTCCTTCGCCGCCGGTGACCATCGCCGCCGCTTTGGTGATTTCCTGGAGTCTCAATTCGGCTTCCTCCGGCGACGCGGAGGTTTTCAGGAGGACCTTTTTTGCCTGCTCAACCTTTCCTTTCATGGCGAGCCAGCGAGGGGATTCCGGCATGGCAATGACGCCAAAACCGATGGCGATTGCGGGCACGGCGGCGAGGCCGAGCATTAGCCTCCAGCCCAAGTGTTTGGGAAGACCTTCGAGGGCAAAGTTGATTATGTAGCCGAGCAGGATGCCGAAAGTGATGAAGACTTCGGGGAGGGAGGTGAGGAAGCCGCGACTCATGGCGGGGGAGAGCTCGGCGGTGTAGAGAGGCGCAATCATGAGGGCGTAGCCGACGCCGACGCCGGCGACCATGCGACCGACGAGGAGAACCCAATAGTTAGGGGCGAGGCCCATCAAGAGGGCACCCAATAGGAATGTGATTGCGGATAACACAATGGTGAATCGGCGTCCAATCCAATCGGACGTTTTTCCAGAAGCAAGGGATCCAAATAGAGAGAACACATTCAAAACACCCACTAGGATTTCCTGTTGGGAGTAGCCGATTCGCATATCTTCCCTAATCAACACAGCAGCCCCGCTCATAGCCCCAATATCTGCACACATATCCATTCCCAATCACACACATCAACAAATGAGGCATCAATTCAAGCATTAATACATTGAATGGTAGGGAGGAATAAGAAGACAGACCATAGCCAAGGAGAACGGAAGTGACGGAGGCAAGAAGAGCACAGCGAAGTGTGAATCCGTTGAGGCGAGATTTGGATTTGGGTTCGTCGCCATTGTTGGTATCCATTTTTTCTGAGAAATATATGAGTGGAAATCGAAAAGATAAAACAAAAACCAAAAAGATGAGTTTAGGTTGAGGAAGAAGAGGAGGATAAATGGAGGAGTAATAGTAGAGGTGGGTGATTCATGAGAGCAATGAGAGTGGAGTTATAAGAGAGAAGCAGAGAATTGCAATAAACGGATAACGCAAAATCTTGGCTGGTTTAGCATGTAACTAGTGATCCCATTATCCAAAATTAGACGTCCAGAGTGAAATTAGTGGAGAATTAACCTTATCCACCTTCTCCCAATTACGCTTTTACCCCTCTTATTTACCTTTCCTTCTATTTCCTCACTTTAAGTGGATCACACAAAGAAACATCACACACTCTCCACTCGCGTCTAATCTTCTACAAATTCGCCGATCTTTCCAAACCCTATCCTCTTTGTCTTCTAATGAAAATATTTACACTTGGATGGATCATAAAATAGTTTTTTTAACCCTTATAGAAAAATATTAAAAACAAATAAATAACAACATTGGTGGATAATGAAGAAATGATACTACAAAATGGACAAAAGTGTGAAGAATGATTTCCTCAGTTTTCGTACTAAGTTTTATACGTCCCTTTAGCTATTTATCATGAATGTTACATTCCATTTACAAATGGATAATGCTCTATTTAATTTTTAATTTAAGACCCTTTCAATCAAATTAAATATGAGAGTTAAAATTAGTTAATTATTTTGATTTCTCTAAAAATTATAATATTTTTTTAAATTGCTCTATTTAATCTTTTTTTTCTCTCTTTAAAATACATTAAATAGAAATAATTTTTTATAATACATAATAAATACTATCCCGTATATTATAAATAGTCCTATATTTAAGATTATGATAAAAGATCCTATAATTATGACAGAAGAGAGTATATATTTAGATAAATTACTACTTCCGGTCCTATATATAGAATTTTTTGTCCTGGTTCTAAATATAAGATATTTTACAATATACGAGATAGTATTTATTGTATATTTCCAAAAAATGTTTCTATTTAATGTATTCAAAGAGAAAGAGATTAAATAATGGTAGTTTTAAAAAAATGTTGAGATTTTCAGAGAAATTGAGGTAATTAATTAATTTTAATTTTAATTCTTAATACGCATGATTCGGTTAAAAGGGTCTTATATTAAAAATTAGAAGGAGTACTATATTTGTATTTGTTGAACACTTTAATGAGAACATTTATTGCATTTTATTTTCTAGTACTCTAGTATGACTTTTGCGATGAGAAGTCAAGAGGATAACGTTGTGAATCAAAGCATAATGAAGCAGTCAAGGTTTCAAATAATAACTATTCCATCAAATTATCATTAATATAATCACGGAGGAAACTACAACAACAACAACCAGTTGTGGTCTTTCCTCATTCTTCCTTTTGTCTAAAATATAAATAAATAAATAAATCATTAGAATCAAGAAAATGGTCAAGCATTCTAAAATATGTTATAAAGGAAAAAAAAGTTTTCACAAATATCCCAATTTAATGGTTTCATTCAACTTTCCTTTAATTCATGCAAAATAATAACAAGTCTATTTTAATTAAAAGTAAAATTAAAAAAATATATTAATTTATTATATAAAAGTAAGTTATTTATTATATTTTGAAACAAAATAAATTTAAAAATGTCTTATATATTTTCAATTAAAGGGAGCAATTAAATATTGCATTAGCTAATGACATGTAAAATTTGACAATTAATTAGAATCATGGAGAGTGAATCATTCAGTTTGAGCAGACTTGAAGTTGGAAAAGAACAAATGAAGAAGGCAATCACATCAAGTATGCCATAAATTTGACCTTGTCGCAATCACCAAACCGAGTTATTGAAAGCAAAATCAAAGGCAGTCCATTGGATTGGATTGGATTGGTCATTTTCATTTTCCACAACACATCACTTTGTGTGGTGATCCTAATAATAGGACGCATCATTCAGCTTTCCTCATGCAATTACATCCTTAATATCAGGACCATATTATACGTCATTGTCCTGTCCAAGTTTTTTCTTCTTCTTTCAAATACACAAAGCTTACCGACATTTCCTTATCATTTTAGCCTTATTTAGGATTTGGCTTACAAATTTAATTAGAAAAAAAAATATATATATATATATATGTATATATATACTCCCTCCGGTCCCTATTATAGGGTGTTATTTAAAAAACTTGTCTGGTCCAAAATATAAGATGTTAAGTAATAAATTTAATTTTAGTCTCAATTTTACCCCTATTGAATGCTTTTATTACAAGTCTCAATTAACTTCTCTCTCCTCCACCATCATTATTAATTTAATATATTTTTATTCTCTCCTTAAGGATAAAATGGAAATGTCAGATTTTTTTTTCATTAATTTTAGACTATAATCAACTTTCTTAATCCACGTGCGGTGGTTAAAAATATCTTATAATAGGAACCGGAGGGAGTATATATACACACATTCACGGCTTATACTTGAAAAGCGTTCTTTATCGAAACCAACACTAGCCATTGCATTCTGTGTTGGAATCATAAAGCTCTTGAAATAGCGCTTTTCGGGCCATTGTGGGAATCACCACCATTAATTTGCTTGTTCCTTAGCAAGTGCTTGGGCTTATTCGCTTTTTTTTTAATCAAAACATCCAATAATATTCGATAGTCATATTGAACTTACATTAATTCAAATTGTGTTTGGTAGAACCACAAAGATGACAAAAGCTCTCTCAACAAGTAAGAACTCCATAATACTAATTAAGTTAGCACTATTCTCTTACCATATTCTGTTCAGTACTTGGATTTGGTGCATTTTCTTTCTTTCAGATCAAATGTATTCCCTCCATTCCAATTTTAGACTTTTTGTTTTTGTTTTGAAATTTTTGTTGTTTAACAAATTTAAGCCCTAGGTCAATTTTAAAGCTATACCCTTATTTAATAATTATATATAATTATTCAACTAACTACTATTATCATCTCTTATTTTTATTTGCCATCTTTCTCTTCTATTAAATAAGAGTATTTTAGTCAATATATAGTAATATTTTACATTAATGAAAAATTTCTTAATCTCTGTGTTATAGCCTTAAACAATAATATTTTTGGAATGAAGGGAGTATTTAATCTAATTAGATAATCTAAATTTTATTATAATTTTTTAATATGAATTATTATTTTTTAAAATGATAGTTGAAAGATTATCTTTTTATAATTTTATCTTATTTCATCAAAATAAATAATATTAAAATTTAATAAAAATAATGGGATATGAATTATCTAAATCAAATTTAGAAAATGAAGAAAAATATACATGGCTATAATGTATATCAGATTTACTTGCATTCTCAAAATAGAAATTGACGTTTGTTTATTGTAGAAAAAATAATTATTAAATGTCTTAATGTGTGAATGAAATGGGTGATTTTTTTTTAACTACTAAGTAGAAGTTTTCCCTGTTAATTAAAAAGATTAATCTCACTCAAGATATGGAAGCAATTAAAGAATACATTTCTTTTAACTAAGTTTGTTCCATATACAAATAAATGGCAAAAGGGACGATAATAAGTGATTTTTCTTTTAATTGCAAATAGAGGAAAACTGAATAAAAAGGAGAGATAATCTCTTAATTACCAAAACAAGTAGCTAGCCCTTTTGATTCGGATCATTTCGAACTGGAGAGTGTGGGGTATGGCATTATATAACTAATTACACTAGTGTGTGGCCGAGAATAACGCCTCGTTTGAAAAATAATGGTAATAGTATTTTGCTTTATTTAGGTAGTTTTAGACTTTAGTTTGAAAAGAAAAGGTAAGAAAATATCTTGTTTAATTAATTTAAATCCTTTTTTAGTATTTTAAATACACTAAATACATTTTCAATGTCACCTAAGTTAACCCATGTGATAAGAATAGAATGTGTTATGAGTAAGAGTCAAATATTTCTTATGTAAAAAAATATTCCTAGATTTCAAATTCATAGAAATTTGAATTTTAATCTTATTATTATTTGAAAATATTAAATTGTAGTTATTTATCAAAGTATGAAATCATTCAAATTTTGTATAATCAAGTTGACTTTTTGTTTGGTAAAAAAAAAAGTTGACTTTGAATGCTAAATTTAACAAACCACTGTGTTTTATTTAGTTAGTTTTAGTTTGAAAAGAAAAGATAATATTTCGTTTAATTATTTAATTAGATTCAGTTTTAGTATTTTTAGTATTTTAATTAATTTAATTGGACCATGAATTACATGGCCTTCCTTATTTTTTTTTTAATTTTTTATCTATCAATCAATTTGTTGGAATCACTTTGGATTTAACCAAATTGAATTAAATTGGGTTGGACAACTCAAGTGTTACTGTTTTATACTAAGGGCAATATACTTTATGGGAAGTTAACTTTATGAGAAATAGAACTTCTAGTGAATTTATTTGGGAAGTAGAACTTTTTAAATTAAACTTAATTTCTCAAGAACTTCCAAATTTTTTTTGAATCAAGTAACACTAATTACTTTATTTCTGGAGAAGTTGAACTTCTCCTCCATACTTCCCCATACCAAGTGACCCCTAAGAGTCTGATTTGGGTCTCAAGTCTAGGGCTGCACATCTTGGCCCGAGGTCCGGTTGGCCTGGTCCAATCCGACCTATATATGTTTTTTTCTTCAATTATTTTATATATCTTAATTGATTTTGTAGGATTTTTTTTCTTTATGTATCTAATATAATACATTTACTATGTAAATATTATGAAAACTTTTTAAGATTTTAATGTTTCAAATTTTTTTAAATTTTGAATTAATTTTTTAACTTAATATTTATGTAAAAATAATGTATAATGGTTAAATATTTATAAATTTTTAAAAATTTGATTTTTTTAAGATTATTTTTTAAGAAAATCTATTTTTAAATATAAATAAGTATATTTTTTATTATTAAATAAATTTTTTTATTTTTAAATTGTTTTAAAAATATATATAGTATCGGACTGACCTGATACTGGTCCGAACCACATCGGGTCAAATAATGGGTAGGGGATCAAAATCGGACTGACCCGACCCGGCCCATGATCATCCCTACTCAAGCCTTAATTTTGATTAAAAAAAATAGAGAGTGTTGTAGGTCTTTCTAATTGTTTTTGCTTTGTTGATATAAAAATATATATACCTACAAGGTTTCGATAGAGTTAGTAAATAATTAGGCATCTTAAGTATATTATCTTAACTTTAATCTTTGTCCTTATATATGGAAAAAATTTGGTTAAAAGAGACAAAATCCACTTCGATAATCTTTACGCGTTAAAGAGATTTATTTTTATCTATAGGGGATATCCCTAGTACTCAATTAAAAATTATATGTGTGTGTGTGTGTGTGTTATTTGTGGTCTAAAGAATTTATTGAATCTAGTATAGTACAAAGGTTGAAAATGTTTTTCGAGTAGAATAGATAAAGGATACATGTTTGTAGCCGACTTATTGGTTAATGTGGATTTGTGGCCGGGGGGGGGGGGGGGGGGGGGGGGGGGCGTTCAGTATCAGTGCAACTAATGCCTCTGCTTGCGGGGGTTTGTTTCGTCACGAGTGAAACATGTTTGGGTCTGAACCTAAACATGCGTTCACCCTGCTTGCCTGACTCTTTTTTCTTTATTCCTACTTTCCTGTTTGTTTATCACTAATTTTTTAATTAAAAAATGCATTTAAAAAAATTATTGATTGATCTCATTTGTTTCATATGAAAACTCAAGTTTAATTAACAATACTAAAATGCCAAAAAATAATTAACAATACTAAAATATAAATAATCCAAATTGAATTAAGTTAAATTAAATTATCCACGCGTACAAGATATACATCTAAATTAACTTCAAACAATATAAATATATTCTATTAAAGAGTTAGTTAAGATACATATCCTCTCCTTTTCTAACTCAAATTCTCCGAAATCTTGCCTTTAAATATCCCATCTACCTTCCTCTCCATGTCCACTCATACAACATACACAGCAACGACGAGAAACAATGTTTATGTTCGTCTTTGGTCCTCCTGATTCCTTCTTCTTGGCTGGACCATCTCATCGTGATGAAAAGCCTAGGCCCAAGCCCGATGCCAAATCTGGGCCCAAACAGAGGTCCATTGCTTTTGCGCAAGCATCTTCCATGGCTGCCGTACAACTAAAGGATTGCGGCGGAGTTTGATGGCCTATGCTACTTTGAAATCTACTTGACGCTACTTGCCTTTGGGGATTTTATATAGTTTTTTTACTTTTTTTTTTAATGCATGTTCTATTTTTAACTTCGATGGACATTCTGTTTATTTCACGTATATAGTTCTTTTATGAGTCTTAATTAGTTTCAAGGTTTGAAATACTTAAAATCTTGCTTCTTTTTTCTTTTTTTTTTCCAATCTCGCATTTTATTGTTAATTATCTTACTATACTATACTTATTCGTCTATTGTTCATGCTTTGATGTAACAAAAGAACTACAATTTTAATTTTAAAAAGTGATGAAATTGGCAGTATTAGTTTCAAAATGTTATTTTAATTCAAAGTAGATGAGATCTTTGCTCAAAGATGCATATCATAGAACAGGAACAATACCATCACTGTTCATAAGCACAAATTTTTTAAACCTTTGAGTTTGACACTAATTGGGCTTTCGATCATAATAAAACGAAAAGGCCCTTCAAAGTTCAAATTAAGGACGGGATCATAGAATGCCGTATTTGATTTCTCACCAACATTTTTGTTTCGTCGATCTTAATTTCCATGTTTCTAATTTTGAAATATTATATATTAAACACACACACACACACATATATATATCTATTATATATTATAAAATAAAAGTTAAAAGTACGATGTGTTGTGATTTTAGGTTTTTACATTATCATATTGACTATAAAAAAAATCTGACTCTATATATTTTAAATAATATTTATTTTTCAATTATATATGTTTTTATTTTTTTATATTTGATATGATGATAAATATGAAAATGAAAATCAAATATGTATTTGTAAAAAAATCAAGATTTGATTATTTAAATCACTATTTGATTTCCTAAAATAATATTCATTTCTTAATTATATATGTCCTCTTTTCGTAAATTTAATATGACGATAAATATGGAAATGAAAATTAAATATATAATTATGAAAAAATCACGATTTGATGACATAAATCTATATTATGCAAGTCTTTTTGCACCATTATGATATTATTTTTTGTTTTGGAGGAACCTTCAAAAGTAAAATTTTATTGCATTGTTTTCTTATGACAAATTTCATATTTTTTGAATATATTTTATCTTTTCCAAATAAAATATAGATGTAATCACTTTTTCTCTCATTTTACCGTCATCTTCTTCAGCCACTTATTTCGTACATCATTTTTATTTTTGGTTATGCTTGATTTTTGTTTTTTATATTATGATTCTAATTTTTTTCCCATTTATGTTAACAGAAAAATAAATTTGTCCGGATCTTTCAAAATACAAAACACCTTGATGTTCATAAAGTTTTTTATTATATCCTGGTGTATATAATATTAAAATTAAGGATCGATTATGTGGATGACTGGATGTATAAAAAAATGTGAACTATATATTAGAATCATATAAATACCTTGAAATTTGATATTATTTTAATTATTTTACTACATTTAAATGTGAAAGTCATGATATAAAGTAATTTTATGTTTTTATTTCAATTGTAATTTGTTTCCTTTTATATTTTTAAAATATACATGTGTTTAATTTATCTTTTTTCTTCAAAGATCATCCTCTCATTTTAGATTTTAAAACCCATAAAAGTGAGTTATTTTTGCTATAACTTATCCTTAGTTTCAAGTAATTTGTTAGTTTGACCAAAAATACTTAATTTTGTCTTTTATTATTGGTTATTGATAAAGCATTTTTTTATGATTTTCTTTTTACATATGCAAGATTTTATAATTTAAAGCTATTGTAATGCAATCACCACAGTAAATGATTGATGATTAATTTATGGATACAATTCAAATTTTAATTTTGGTTTGAATTCAAAATTAATTGAATTTTATTTAGATAAAAGCAATAATTATCATTTTTATTTATTTGTTTCATTTTAAATTTGACACAACTTTGTAAATTCAAATTTTTAATAACTTAGTATAATAATGTTTTTACTGTACATTATGTGTGTATATATATATATATATATATTACACACATTTAACAATTTGCTATCTTTTTATATCAAGTTAGGAGAATTAGTTTTAGAATGATAATAGTTTTTTTTTATTAAGATAATCATATAAGTATAAAATGTTAAAAACATATCATATTCTTATTCATTCTATTATATTCATTTATATGAGTTAATTAAATATACCTAGAGCACCCCGTCCATTGCACAGGTTTCGAAATCTAGTTATAATATAACGCAGCGACTCAAACTTCATTCTTCTTAATTTATGACTAGTGTTATTATGTAATTGATATATTGATAGGTGAAGCTCAGTGCAATTAGAGTTGTCAAATCGGGTCGAGCTGAAAAGCCTGATTTGATAAATGGGCTTGAATTTTTAAGCTTGAGCCCGTGGGATTAGGCCTACGGACCTGCCCGCAGGCTTTTTTTTATTATTATTTTTTAATATTTTTAATATTTTTTATAAAATTTTTTCATATAATTATTTAAATTAATACAACTAATTATTATCATAATTCATAAAAAGCTAACATAATATTTAAATTTTACAATTTATATATCATTAATTAATAAAATAATATGTATTTTTTAATATTTTAAATAATAAAAAAAGAAAAAAGAAACAGACTTTTCGTGTTGGCCCGTGACGAACTCAAAAAGCCTGGATTATGTATTTGCTTCTAAAGTTGAGGCCCGAGCCCACTCATTTTTTCGGACTTTTCGAGTCAGCCCGTCGAGCTTGACCTGTTTTTACGGCTTTAAGTGCAGTTGTATGTGAATAATATGAATTCTTTTAAATTTTATAATTTATATGGATTGATATTACGATGTAAAATAGATATTCGTATTACTTGATTATCACCAATATTTAAATGATTTAAAACTTCAATTTTTAATGAACAAATATTGTAAATATTTTATTTATTCAATATTTATTCTCTACACTTTTTTTGGCCAACTAGTATTGTAATTAAACTATACTTTTTATTATAAAATTATACATCTATCACATTTTAATTGACAAACTTATAATAAAGATATAAGAAATTATATTTAATGTCAATGCTCAAAAATGAAAATTAAATTTATAAGTGATAGTATTAACTTTTCAATTAAAAAAATAGGTAAGCATAGACTAGGGCTTATGGTCTCCTCTTGGCCTGAATTTAAATTTATTTAAAAAAAAAAACTTCATTCCTTCATAAAAGTTTTACCATATTTCTTTAGGAAAGGATACCATAAATGAAGGTAAAACTCTCTCAACAATAATTTCTTTCACTTTATGCTGCAAATTATAATCCCCCGTCAACTAGTGCACAAACCAGTTAAAAGAATTTTTTGGCCAGACAGTAAAAAAAAATTAAAATCGCAAATTTGTTGATTAAAGTAGTGGCATATGTGATAAAATCAATTAAAATAGAATTAAATTATCAGTTGTGATAAAATAACATGACAAATTGCCGTTAAAATTAACAAATTTGGATTGAACTGGGTTGGAGCACTCAGTGTAAAATTTTTTTAGCACTTTATACTAAGCCTAACGTAATGATTTGAATAAAAGTTACACATGCATTATTTAATATTCATAGATGTATACATAATATGTATTATATCTGAGCACTTTAAATTATGTTTAAATTAACTCATATCATTTAGCTTCTGAACCTCCATTTATATATCAGTGGAAGCTCAATTGTATTCCTTTTAAATGAACAATATGACCTGTGAGACTGATATGACTTCATTCACTAGCATCCTCACATGAAATGAGTGAGAATTAAGATTGTAAATAAAAATATAAAGTGAAGGAATTTATCCAGTTTAATACCGTCCATTTCATTTGAACTAGAAAGATAAGAAGAAAGAAATGGTACCGTTGAAGCACGTGGAAAGTGATTATGTAAACAGTTTACTCATTCATACAAGCTCCACTTCTGGGCTTGAGGGCAATAGAAAAAGCATTTGGTGCACTAAGCTCTCCCATTCTCTCCAAACTCGGTTTCTGAAGACTCAGACTCAAGCTCACACGACATATGGTACAACTCCTGTTCCATTGATTCATTTTCTATTTGATTCCATTTTCTACAGATTTCCCTTCAACCAGGGACTAAGGCAGCTCCAAGGAAGAAACAAGCTTCAGCAGCATCTTGAATTTAATACTAAATTGGGGAACGGTGGTGTTCTTGTTAAATGTTAATCAGAGGTCATGTACGACTATGTACTGATGCTTGTGCTTATCTTCAAAGACAAGCTTGTACTGTAAAACCTATTATGTCTAAGACACACTTACGTTATTATATATGCTAGCAATCTACACAACTATATTGTAAGTTGCAATCCTAATATCAATGCATTATCAGGTTGAAAGTCAAGTGATGGAAAGCGTATGATTGCCAAAATGAACCACAAAATCATACTTGAGATATATTCAGCAAATATAACAGGTACAGCCATTCACTACCCAAAAAAAGCAAACAATAGAACTTGTTTGGAACGCTTTGGTAGAAAGATCAGCCGGACTACTCATATTTGTTAATGAAAATTTTTTGATATTTACACTGGCGGATACAAGATTTGTTCATTCAAGTTACTATGAACAGTTTGAGTTGAATAATCATATCATATCACCTAAGCATTACCAGCATACTTGAGAAGTTCTGTGCCAATTTGAGAGACCCAATCAACTGAAGTACGAAAGAAGAGTTCCCAAAACCAAAGATCCAAAGCCAAGACTAATGAAAAGATGAGCCATGCCAATGTCTGATAGCGGTTCCATGGCCAACGTGAGACTTGAGCCATTCTCTTCAGAAATGGAAATGAACTTGCATTTAAGTTCCTTTTCTTTATGGACCATGCTGTAATCCACTGCACATGACATGGTTCTAGGTCGAATTGCTCCCTTAATCTCCTCCCAAGATCAGGCATGTGACCACCCCCATAAAGTATGGCAATCCTATTGTGTCCCTCCAGAATGGCCTTTCTCAAGGAGTTTACTGCAGCTTTATTTCTCTCACCAATTATAACAGATTTCTCCTCTACATCTGCTGTCACCGCTGTTAACCTTCATAACAATACTTTTTGCATCAATGACCGGAAAAGAAAAGAAAAGATTGAGGGGTGCATCAGAAGAATGAAATGGCATACTCACTCAGTTGTTAGCCTCTTTGCAAGGAAGACCTTAATTGCAGCATCAAAATCAAGGCTTGACAGTGCCTCTATTTCAGGATATTGTGATGCTTGACTTCCAGCATCTGCACAAAAGCTTCCAATGATAACAAGGCCAATAAGTGGCATAGGAAGTACACGTGAAGCCCATAAAAGCTTGGACCTCCATGAGCCAAGACCTTCTGGAACAGAAGCTGGCTGCAACATTGCCTTCGTAGATTTAAGAGCCATATCTCTTGCAAAAGAAAAGAAGCTTTCACCTTTTTCAAGCTGAAACAAAAGGACAAAATTTTATTATCTGAACAATGAACATGAATACAGTGCGACTGTTAAAACTTTGCTGAATGCAAAAAAACTTGAAGCTGGACAAACTATTTGAGACAACTTTCAAACCCATCATTAGCTAAGAATGAGTTCATTCATCCTTCAGAGAATAAAACTTAGGCACCAATGACACTGAAAGCAATCTATGCAATCCCCACCCACTGTATTCAGAATAGCCCCCATTATGTGAGCACAATGTTGAATCAAGTCGGAAGAATTTAGGGTCCAAAACCTGAAGTAATTTGAAGGTCTCATAGTCAAGATCTGCATGGTACCAATTTGCAGCCTGGTAACTGAGACAGTCTAATTGGAAATCGAGTATGAGAATTCGAGCCATCCATCGTTGGATCCATCCCAAGATGTTAATAACCTTAGTGCCAGAGGCTTTCACCCTTGCTTTAGGGGTAGTGTTTCTTCTACTTTCTATACTTTCCCTGCTAGCTACCATTTCATAAAGTACACAATCATAGGATTCAAGTTCTTTCTGGAGGGCTAGAAAATACCTGCTTAAAGAAATGAGGAACACTATAACTAATTATTTCTTAAGATAAAAAACACAAATTAAGTCAGAAACTAAAAGATTAATAAATTAATTAAACAAAGTCAAAGAAAAAGAAGAAAAAAACAATTCAATTGATAAATTCACAAAGGCTAGGCAATTTGCCACCATATATCAACGTCAAACATACTCTCACCCAGTGGCCCAAACCTAGTCCTGCCCATCAGGAGTGCGGTTTGTGCCATGCAGGCCTAGCCCCTGAATAAACAACCAACCTCAGCTCCACACATACCAAGGTTTAACCACACAAAAAAAAATTGCAATTGGATGTCAAACGATGGCATTAGTTTGGAAACAATGATCATTTTGGTCATCCAACTCATTATGAACTACCTACGACATTTTTGTAGTCAGTTACCTATAAAAAGTCAATGAACAAGCAAATACTATGTACAGTCAGGCCCAAAAAAAGCTAATACTATGTACATAGTACATATATGATTGTCATGAATAATGTCACACTAACTCCTAATGTTATCAACCATATCTAAAGTTGCAAAGCTAGCTTTTTGTGAGACCTACAATTATATAATCATCATATAACTAAATTCCCCTTCATACATGAATCTGCTATAGTGGAACTTTGGTTACGACATTGTTTGATTATCTCATTATTATTTGCCTGAGATTATGAGAAGAATCTTCATTTGCCAATACTTCAACATCCACCACTTTCACTGACCTCGCCTCTTTTTTTATCAGCAATAGGACTTTATTATGATTTCCCATGTTTCTTTTCTTTTACAAATGTTATAAACACCTCATTTCTTTATGTCAACCATTAATCCCACTAGGACAAGTTGCTCTCAAAACTACCAAAATAAAAAAAAATTGGGAAGTTGGACTTACTCTTTATCTGCGATGTGAATTGTTGAAACCAAATCAACCTACACCATCAGAAAGAACAGAAGATAGTACAACAATAAATCAGTTCATTCGAAAAACAAGAACCAGCCTTGAGGAATGGAAAGGTTTCAATTCAGACCCGAAGAAAAGGGTACAATAGGGACCATGGGAACTTCTTCTTGTAGCTCACTATCGCCGTCTGCAACTCTCCACTCCCACCATCGACTCCACGCTTGAATCTCAGGAAATCCGCCATGGAAGTATTTTGCAAGAACTTCTCCGCAGACTCATCTTCCATTATTTGCTTGGAAGAGGCTCTAACGATTATGGTAGAAGGAAGAGAACTATAAAGCGAAGAGAATTGAAGGGGCCTAGTGATTTTGAGGCATCGTGTAGAAGAATGGATGGTTCGGATTCTAGTGGGAGTGGAAGTAGAAGGGGAATCGAGGTTGGAAATGGAAGAAAAAGAGGATGAAGAAGGAATTATAGAAAAAGAAGTTAGCAACATTCTTCGTCTCTCAGGGTTAGGAAAGAATACGGACCGTTTGGATAGCCAGAAAAAATGGGATTTTTCAGTTGCCGAAGACCCTTTCCCTCGTAAATTCCTCTTATTGCGGTTAACACTTAACACTGTTTGGTAACCACACGCACTCTTGTTGCTTCCGAGATCATAGAAACCAAATCCTGTATCCCTTGACCACTCTAGGCTTACGCAACGTGCCACCTCTTTCAAAAATCAAGGACTAGGACGACGAGATGGCTGTTGAGGTTAATTTCTCTTTAAAATTTAGTATTTTTGTCGGTGGAACTGTCTAAAATTTGAAGTTCCAGTTTGATACCCTCAAGTCAAATTTCAAACACATCCTACTAGCAAACTAATCTTTTAGCAGGCCCCAAAAAAACTTAATTTTAATTGAGTAACTAACTTGGTCAAATCTTTTAGATTTTAAATAGAAGTTAAACTTCAACCATATCCTCAACAATTTAAAAAGTCATTGATGGTATACCTCCCGAAGTATACTTCATAAAAAATTAACTATTTGAAAAGTGTACATATAATTTATTTATTTTATTTTAAGTTGATGAGCAGTCTCAATTATATTTTAAAAGAAATATATTATATTTTTATATTAAAATAAAAATATTTTTTATTAAAAAAATAGATTAATGAATTAAATTTTTTTAAAAAAATTATTATAAAATATTCAAGAAGTAGAATTTACAAGAATTTACTTAAAAAATAGAATTTTTCAAATTAAACCCAATTTCTCATAAACTTCCAAATTTTTTTCAAACCAAGCCATACTAATTATTTTACTTTAAACTTCCTGTCTCTACTTCCCCAACCTATCCCTAAATCATTAAAAAATTGATATTTTTCTATTTATTTTGACTAATTTAAATATCCATGTCACCTTTTCTTCTCTCTAAATTTGACTCCAACTAAAATTTGGTCCCTTTCACATATTATCTCCTGTAAATAAAACAATTTTAGATTCCTGACATTAATTAATTAAAATCATAGTAAGAAAATAACAAAAAAATAAGAATACACAAACACATACAATCATCCTTGGTCAAGAGAAACAACGAGAGATTTATTACTCACTTATAAGAATAAATCAGTTACAAAGAATACAATGAGCGGTCAAAAAAGAAAAAAGAAAGAAAGGGCATTAGCCCAGCCTATATTATAAAATTATCAATTACAGAAGTAACGATACAAAAGAAATACCCAAATTAATATGCAGTATCCAATTGTATGCATGGGTGTGTGCTGAAATATATCTCTTCAAAAATACCTAAAAGGTCGCTTACTGTGATAATATCCGAAGACCAGCTTCTAAATCTACCAGTGTGATGGTAAGAAGTTCTTCTGTATCTATACAGTCAAAGCTGAGCCTGAGATCCAAATTTTCTCTAGCATTAACCAACACAGAATCCACCAATCCACCATTCATTTCCTTGCGCTGTTTTTCTGTTGTTTCCCTCTCTATCAATGCTGCCACAGCTTCCATACTGCACGAGCTATGCAGCTTGAATCCATATAGCAAACTCTCTACTGCTTGATTATTCATCTTGATGTGAAGAATTTCAGCCAGTTCTGCCGAATTGAAATCGTTAAAATGGAAAAACTTGGTCACCCGCCTGCAGAAACCTTCGTTCGAAGCAATTACACGCTTCATTGGTTCGCTGTAACCGGCAAATATAACCACAATTTTTCCACTGTCCATGACAGACATAATCTCCTCTAAGGCTTCCAATCCGTAGTCCTTGTCATCTGCCTTTTGCATTGGTACCAGTCTGTAAGCTTCATCAACGAATAGAATTCCCCCCTCTGCTTCTTGGATCTGTGTAAAATGGGTTGAACTTGTTAAGCAAGGTGGCTGGGCTTGGTTTCTTAAAGAAGCATGTGGAGAAGGATTTCAGGGCCAGTAACGTACCTTTCTCCTAGTCTTTGGACCAGTATGACCAACAAACTCTCCAACCAAATCAGTTCGTTGTACTTCTGTCACTTTATCAGTAGGTAGAATTCCCACCATATGGAGTAATTTACCAAGGATCCGAGCTACCATTGTTTTGCCTGTTGAATACAACAATTAACTTCAATTACTACTGAAAATTGTACAAAGAAAAATGGAATATAACTCTGTGAATGCAATGCATTGTTCATGAAGAAAAAGGCATCAACGATAATCAGTTGTAAGTAGGGGCACAACAAAAAGGAGTCAAGATTGATACAGTAGTATTTCCATTTTTACATAAAAAACAAGCTAGTTTGAGGAAGAATGAAATCAATCTAAAATGTCACGTATTAACATGCACTGCCATCAATCACCAACAGAGTAAAAAGGAAAAAAATAAAAGGCTGCTTTAATCGTGGAAACAAAGAGAAAGGGCTAAAATGGCGTATTATCGTGGCCTTAGTAACAGTGAAGTACTTAAGGAAATAGTTAACAAGTTAAATCAATAATCCATAGGAAGATAAACTTCACAACCAAATGCTAATTTGCTCCATTAATTACTAACCAGTCGTACAAAATATCTATATAGAAAAGATAAGATCATGCCAAAATGCTTCTGATAAAAAGGATTGAATTCAATAATATTCATACATAATCCACATCGTAAGCAAACCTTATAGAACAAATGGTAAATGACAAAGCTACACTCAAGAAAAATCTGTAATGAAAAACCTGTTCCAGGATTTCCAAGGAATGCCATATGAGGAGGTCTTCTAGCCCCAACTTGCAGACCAAGTGCTCTCCGTCTCTCGTCCAAAATCATGCCCTTTGCCCACTTTCGTAGCTGTACTTTTAAATCGTGTAGCCCCACAACATTTGCAATTTCATTTTCAAGCTCATCCATTTTAGCTTTGGTTTCACTGCATGCTTCAATAGCCCGTCTCTTCCTCTGCTCTTCAAGATGCCAGTGTAAAAGTTCCCTAAGTTTCTCACTTTCAGGGCCTTGAGATAGGTGATTTAAAGGAGTCATTCCCTCCTGAAATTCATACTTTGAGAATCAATAAAAATTTTTCAGAAAAGATGTAAAGATAACTTAAAATCATCAATGCAAATTTACTACATTGTCCTTAGCACTGCAATCAGCATTGTACTCGAGCAATGTTTTCACAGTTGAGCATTCTTCAGCTCGAAGAGAGTACCAGACAGCAAGGTGTAAAGGTGTCATACCATTCTGCAAGAACAAGGTTGAGAAAAAAAACTTTCAGATAGAGCATTTAAGCAATTCATTCTTGCTTTTAACCTAAAGCAGGCCCTGGGCTTAAGAACCATGGTTCTATAGTAATATTCCTTTCGGCTTCTTGTGTGTGTGTGTGAGAGAGAGATAGAGAGAGAGAATTAAATAATAGAGAAGGTGACAGGAAAATTCACATTTGCTTTGGCTTCAACAAAAGCGCCATGAGCAAGAAGTAACTTGGTAGCTTCATTGCATCCATTCTTTGCTGCCATGTGCAACGGTGTCTCTCCATACTACAAAAACAATACAGAAAAGCTTAATTAGAATTAGGAAAAAATTTACTTATAGTGAAGATTATAAAGCTCAAAACATTCTAACAAGAAATTCAATAAGAAATATTATCTGGTTTCTACCATATTCTTGGCCTCCAACTCAACTCTATCAGGTCCTTGCCAATTGAGAAGAAACTTAACTATATCAGCCCTATTGTGGCCAGCAGAAACATGAAGTGGTGTCTGAGCCATCTGCATTTGAGAAGGTTGAATCCTCAGACATCAAATAAGAAAACAATAAGAGGAGCCATATGGAATCCAACAAGGTTAAAACCAGAAAATAATCAAGCAATATAGTCACAAATCACGCATCATCCTTTCTAAAATTTTATCACAAAAATGTCAGCAACTTTGGTCAAAATGTCTTCACCCTCAGTAGTATGTAATCAACATCACCAACGTCGAATGGTACATTCAACACGCAAAGCATCATGCTTGTCTCACATTTTCCTTTTGATTCTTGCTGGCAAATTCAGCAAGAAAGCATTGGAGAATTTTAATAACAACAAGCCTACATGGGGAATTATAACCAAGGCATACAAGGAACCGTATCCAAATTGCCATTCCCCAACTAGACTTGTTTGCCACCTAAACCGTCAAAGCAGCAGTCAAATTATACCCACTAACTAAAGGAATGACCAAGTAGATCAGAATTCATTTGCACAGCAAATCGCCAACCCACAAAAAAGCTAGCATCAAAGCGGATAACAAAAGAATCATTTTAATCCAGGATACAAGTCAATCTTTGATCCAAATAGCAAGATAGGGAAACGGTGGAAAAGCAACGAAGAGAAGAAAAATGAGATCTTACAACAGGGTTTCTCTCGTTGAGAAGAGAAGGGTTGTCTCGAAGCAGCCTCTGTAAGGCGACAAGGTCCCCAGACTGTGCGTAGCCATGGACGGTGGCTGGTTTAGCAGATCTTGGCCGTTGATCCTGAGACTTGTGCATCCTGAATTGGAAGGAACAACGGCAGAAATGGGAAATGCAAGAGAAAGAGAAAGAAAGTCAAAAGAATTTTCGTTGGGATTAGAGTGGTGGGAGGCGAGTGTAGGGAATAAGGGGGGGAAATCCGAAATCCCCCGCGTCCGACTCTCACGTGGCGAATCTTGTTCACACTGCTTTCTCGGCCTCTCCTCTCATTCTAACATTCGTCCAGTTCCAATTCTGTATTACTTGAAGCATTTGACTATTATGTCCTCGCCGTCCTCCTTCATCCACGAATCAAAATAGAAGCTGGACACAGCTGTGATGGAACCCGCTTTTTATTTTATGGCCATCGGACATGGTAGTAGCCACCAGCTTTCCTTCACAATGATAATAGTAGTGTTGAATATATTCTGTATTCTGCGTCTCTACATTTTAATTTTAAATAGTAAATTTATACAATGAAAATGAGAGAATTCAGAGAAAAATATCAAAATAAATAATGAAAAGTACACGTGTAAATTTCGAGAAAAAATAAAAATAAAAATAAGATAAGTGTAAAGATGAAATGTAAATTTTAGAACAAAATTTCACTAAAGGTTCTACATGAGTCAATATTAGTGTAATGGATTATAAAACTCAATTATTTCCAAAGACCAAAAAATAATTAATCATCATTATATCATTATGAAAACAAATATGACTATTATTCTAAAACTAGATAAATATTGTTGGCTAAGCAAAAGAATATATAAGTATGTAAATTGTTATGTTGGCCTTGGCCGGAAAAAAAAAATGTATATTGTTATGTTGTGTCGTGTCTTTGTAACCTAAAATTCTTTGAAAAATGGACCACGCTAGTTAATGTTGGCAACAGCAACATCAATAATAATATTAGTATTATCCCATTATATGAAGTTGGTTAAATTGATTATATGATGCCAATAAATTTTATCAAACACCATCTCCTTAAATAAATCATTTCTCAAAAGGTCATTTCTTATAACTTCTTTTAGTGTCTTTTTTTATTTTTCTCAACGCTTTTTGATAGGGCTCCAATCTATTTGATCAACTCTCATCACCGACTCCTCTTCCTCTCTTCTTTGTCCATGCACAAATAACTTTAAATAATTTTTCACAATTTTCTCCTTGATAGATACTACTCCTAGTTTTCTTTGTATATACTCATTTCGTATCTTATCCAATTTTATATGACCACATATCTATTTCAATATTCTCATCTCTACTACTCTTATCTTATGCTCTTGTTATCCTTTCAAAACCCAATATTCACAACTATATAGCATCGCTGGCCTTATAGCTGTTCAATAAATTTTTTTTAAAAATTTAGTAGGTACCTTGCGGTCGCAAATAACTCCTAATGTTTTTCTTCACTTTAACTACCCAACTCGTATCCTATGCATAACATCACCATCAATTTTACCATTACTTTGTAAAATCGACCCCAAATATCTGAACTTTGACATTTCTGAAATGGTTAGTCTCCAATTTTTACCTATAAATCATTTCTAATTAGCCTCTTATTAAATTTGCAATGCATATATTTCGTCTTACTTCTACTCAGGCGGAAATCTTTTGATTTCAAAGTGTATTTCCATAACTTAAGTTTAGAGTTGACCTCTTTTCTTGAGTCCTCAATTAAAATTATATCATCCGTAAACAGCATACACTTTAGAATTTCCTCCTGTATATGTTCTATTAGAACATTCAGAACCAAATCAAATAGGTATAGACTCAAGGAAGATAATTGATGTAAATATATTCTTATAGAAAAGTCATTTGTCTCAAATCAATTAAAACTTCTTGTTGCCCCCTCGTACATATTCTTTATGACTCGAATATGAGCCACACGAATACATTTCTTCTCCATTACTTTCCACAACACATTTCTTGATACTCTATCATAATCTTTTTTCAAATCAATGAAAACTTTATGCAGGCCTCTCTCTTTACTCATTTATCTTTCAATCAAATCCTTTAATAAATAAATAGTCTTTGTTATAGACTGTCCTGATATAAATTCAAATTGATTTTCTGAAATATGAGACTCTTTTATGAGTCTATGCTCAAATATACTCTTTGCTAAAATTTCATGGTGCAACGCATGAGTTTTATCCCCTGATAATTTACACAATTTTGAATATTCCCCTTGTTCTTGTATATAGGCACTAGAATGCTCATTCTCCATTCCTCTGACATTTTCTTGGACCTTAAAATCTCGTTAAATAACTTAGTAAGCCACAAAACTTCTTTCTCTCCTAAGCACTTCCAAACTTCGAAAAGAATACCGTCGGAACCAATAGTTTTACTATTATCCATTCTCTTAAGAGCATTTTTTACCTCTCCAACCTAAATCCTACAGTAGAAGTTCAAATTGAGATTATTTTCATGAGTTGTTCATCTTTCGGTATCAATAGTCATACCCAATTCATCATTGAAAGGCTTATAAAAGTAGCTCTCCCATCTATTTTTTATATCATTATCTGCAACCAAAATTTTTCCTTTCTCATCCTTAATACATCGTACTTAGTCCAAATTTCTTGACTTTTTTCCCTTTCTCTTGATAATTTTGCAAATCTTATGTTCACCATTCTTTGTTCCTAAATCCAGATAGAATTTCTAAAAAGTTTTAGATATAACCTCATTCACTGATTTCTTAGTCTCCTTTTTAGCCAATCTATAACATTTCTAATTTTCAACGTTATTGCACAAATGCAAGACTTTAAAATATTCGTTCTTATATTTGACCTTCTCCTGTACACTCTCATTATGCCATTAAGATTCTTAACCTTTAGGTCTAAAACTTTTAGATTCACTCAATACTACTTTAGCATTATCTCTAATTC
Source organism: Adenanthera pavonina (assembly GCA_026686845.1). Taxonomy (NCBI): domain Eukaryota; kingdom Viridiplantae; phylum Streptophyta; class Magnoliopsida; order Fabales; family Fabaceae; genus Adenanthera; species Adenanthera pavonina. Next base: position 33,971,301 of record JAIVEN010000018.1, read on the forward strand.
TTTTAATCATCTCATCTCACAAGATGTTGGCACTTCCTGGCAAGTTTCAATTATTTTCCTCCATAACTTTTCTCACAATGGTCAATTGTTTCTCACTTTTTAGTTGCCACTAATTAATCATAGGATTTAAGGCTTTTCAACTTTTCAGTTAACGATTCTTAACCAGCATATCAAAGACTAAGATCCTATGTTGTAAAGTTAAGCTCTCACCAGCGATTACTTTGCAGTCTTTAATATATATTAAATCATTGAACATAATATTAAAACATTTTAATATGATAACACCATATGACTATATATAATATTATAAAATGAATATATTTCCTCCGTTTCCAATTATAAAAGACAAATAATTACTTTATCAGTACCAAGGAAAAAACAGTTTTGGTAATTAAACTCATTAATTATGCTACAATTTCAATTTTTTTCCAAAAATGCCTATATTAAAAGTTTAGACCGAGACTAATTAATTATTGGTAATTGTCAACATAGCCTTAATTATTCAAGGATATAAAAGGAAAATGATATTAATTCCTTCACAAATTTTATCCATATCTCTTATATTTTGAAACGAATAAAGAGTTCCAAAGGTCTCTTATATTTGAGGAAGAGGGAGTATAATACAATTAAAATTTTCATTTTTATAATTATTACTTTTAAAATGGAAAGGAAAATATTGTTTTTACTCTTTAATAATTTCTATAATTAATAATTTTGGTAAAAAATTAAATTTAAGTTAAACTTTACACAATTTAAAAAAAGTTTGATTCTCTGAAAACCGCTCCGATTCCCAGTTCAATTCTGATTTTCGGCTCTTATTCAAAGTGGTTCAATTTGGTCCAACCCCTAAAACGGCTTAAACCTAAAAGCCGAGTCATTCTTATCTCTAGGTGACAATCCGATCGCCCAGTCCGATCTAGTTCTCAACACATTGATTGAGACAGGAACTGAATAAACATGTGGATTTATTCATAAAGGCATGCCTATTGTATAAGGACGCTACTTGTAATACATGGAAAATAATACTCGCTCAAAGAGAACTTATCGCTATGATTCAAGTAGTATGACCTTAATAAATCTTGACTCGTCAACTGACATAGAGTGTGCGGTGTCAAGTGAGAGAATGTTAGATATTATTATTATTATTATTATTATTATTATTATTATTATTATTTTGAATTTCAAATTTGAATTGTAACAGATTATCATATCTAGATATTCAGTTACAAAATTACCTTATTTAAAATAAAATATCTTTTAAGTGTGGCTCTGATCGGCTTCCTGCAAGTATATAGGGTCGATCGTAGTAATAAAAATATCTCCAGAATATTCCAGAGGTCGAACCAAAGGGAGGTAGTAAATTTATAGTCTAAACTTTTAATCCAAAAAATAAGTGCTAATCAAATTGAGAATTTAAATTTAAAAACAAAGAAATGGAAAACAAAATGAAATTTGAGTTTTGGTTCAGTTTTAGATGCGTCAAGGGATTATGATTCACCTTATGAGATAACTAGATTTTATTTCTTAGTTAGACTCTATATAATTATAGTGATTGTTGTTTTTAAAGCTTACTAATTACTTCTCAGTCAATTAGTCCTTATTTAATTAGGATTCAATTCGCTCTCGCGCAATTAAAGTTTCTAATTAAACCGTGAAAACTACAACATATATCACCATGAATTTCTAATTATATCTCTAGATTAGTTATTCATGTTTATCTCTCTATATCTAGGTTCACTCTTCACCTCTCAGTTCATCAAGTTTACCCATTAATTAGATTTCATGGTGATCAGGCATAAAATCCACATGAACGAATAAAAGAGATAAATATAATAAAAAGATAAATTAAATATAACTTGAAGAACAAATCAAAGAGTCTTAACTAAAGAAACAAATCCAATCCATCTCAATCAGGCTACATCCTTACCCCCGACTGGGAAATTTAGCTACTCATGGAAATAGAAATTAAATTACAACTAAAATCTCAAATCATAATGAAAATAATAAGAAAATAGAGTTATATTAGAGAAGAATAAATCTATCACTAATACTCCCCAAATCTCCTTGCTCTTTCTCTATAAGAAGCTCTAGTTACTCCTAGATGCGTTTAGAACCGTGTTCTCTGACTTCTGAGTGCATTTCTGAATCCTCCGTTGTGTTTCTATTATGCATATTTATATAGCAAAATTTTAGAAGCTCATAAAAGCCCAAAATATCATGAAAATACGTTAAAAATGTGTTTCTACGGACCCCTGTTACATGACCCGGCGCCGAGTAACCATAAAATTAATTAATACGGCACCGGGTGCTTCTAAATTGCTGAAAAACGTCAAAATCCGAGTTGACCCGGCGCCGTACGTAATTGACCTGGCGCCGGGTAGTCACTATTGTACGGACAGTTCTTTCATAACATCATCAGCTCGTATTGACATTTTGAGTTCAATTTTCACCATGATAACGTTGGAATTTGGGAAAACTCAAAACATGAAAGTTGTAGATCTTTGTCTTATATTTTCAAAGAATCTTAAATCACCTCAATCGGAGCTCATATGTAAGAGTTATGATCAAAATACCGAAGAGTGTAAAAACTTTTCAGCATGAACTATTTGTAACGTTTTTGCTTCGAATGCTTCCAAATGAGCTTATAACATCATGAAATATAAAAATATGTCAAATTATGCTAAAATATACCAATGTAAATATATTTAAATATAATTTAGAGTTTAAATATGGGTATTTTATATGTATAAAATGAACACATCAATAAATTATTGATTGAGTAAATATTTATTGATGTATTAAAGAATATTCTAATGGTAAAATTTTTTAATAAATAGTAATAAGCTGAGTGGAATATGACACGTTCTAAAAAAACTTAATATTATGTTACTCTCTGGGGGTTTCCTAACTAGTTAGAAAACTTTTTGACAATCTTTTTTTCTAACTGTGTTCTTTAATTTCAATGCCTTTTCTATATTTTGAGTTGTGGATTTATATTATAGATCTTTAAATAATGATGAGAGGTATTCCTTAAGTCTTTTGCTGTAACTCTAGACTGTAGGATCACCTAAGATTTATTATTGTATCATGTATATGTGTTTCTTTTTTTAACTACAAATGTGACACACCGAGACTGACTTATTGACCTTGGTTTCTTTAAAAGCCAGATCGAGAATGGCTCGTTGAAGAAGTCAAATAGAAGGTGACTTGGGGTGATCCATTGACCAGCTTGCTTGACCTAGGGGCTGCTTCGTATCGTAACACATGATCAAGGTCTTCAACACCTCCATTACCATGAGGCATCGGTAGTCATGTTGTCTTGTTTGCCTTTCACTGTTTGTACTACGTGTAGTTCTCTTTTTTTTATTGCTAACAAGAGATGTGTCGAGATTCCATTTTGTGTCTCTTTCATTCCAATGGTTCCACTGACTAGCTAGCCTCATAAGCCGAAGCAACAGTGAATTCTCTGTTGCAACTGTAAGAGGCTTCACCATCTTTTGTCATTTCCCAAACCTTAGCCAAACAGAAACTCCTCTAGAGATGAGACCATGGCTCCATTTTGAAATTGAGATGAAGCATGCCTGCCTGCCTGTCAGGTTTGGGAAGCAAGTTTAGATAGGAATGCAGGGTTTTGGCTTTCCAAATGCTTTAGATCACTCCTTTTGACTCCTTCGGTTAACACAAGTTAGGAAACTGATACCCTTTCCATCATCCAAGGAACCCCTCCCCACACCAATTTCCTTTCAAATTTTCCAAACATTTGGCAGAATGAAGGTGCCGTGGGAATTCGATAGTATTAACTAACTAAACCATGGTTTGTTGATTGCAGTTAGATGTTTGAGCAAGTACATCATAGAGTATGTTTTATTTCTTTTCTCCCACACGACTCCCTCTTCTTTCTCCCTCTTCATTTTTATTTTTATTATTTTTTTAATTTGCCAAGGCAGGAGGGCTTTAGCCCCTTTCATTCTGATTTCACACAATTGATTATTTGGAACACCCTTTTCCTTGAACTCTCAAACTTACTCCCAATGTTTGTTTCTCTTCAAACGATGATGAGAAAATGAAAATAAGAAGAACCTTTTCCACACCCTTTCCACTAAATCATCTTATATAACGTAATATTGAGTACAAAAATTGATGATCAATTCTATTTTATGTACTGTATAATATGATCAAACTAAATGATCCATTGTCCTATAAAAATCACAAACAACAAAATGAAACATGAATATACTTTATTTCGTTCTATAGTATTTCATTTCATTTTATCCTCTACTCTCCATGACACTAAGTTTTCTTCTTTTGTTCACTAAAAATTTATCAAATTAGATTAGGATTATATCTCAATCCAAACCAGTCGCGTGTCCAACAAGTGCTCAGCAAACGCCCAAACTGGAAAAGAACACAGACCCATATCGCCACGTGTCATTTAATCTCGTGAAGATTGGGTTGCTGTAACGTGTGGTCATCACGATCTTCTCTCTTCACCGCTACGTCACTACACATCTCCCGGAAATCGGTGCTTTCTCCTTGATATTTTACTTCCATCACAAAGTTACAAAAAGGCAACATTATATATACGAATGCCTTACCTAATACTAGCACGAAATTTTCCAGGAATTTCGATTTTGCTTTGGCCTCTCTCTAATGGCCATGGCCACTCTCGCAAAGCTTCGTTTGACCCCAGAAAGCTTTAACAATCTCTGCTTTAGTGACCACCGTAGAACGACGTCTCCCAGGCGAGGCTCTTGCCATGATGGGGTTTTTCTGAAACCGTGCAGGGCGTTTAGGACTGAGGATGGAGGGGATTTGAAGGAGAGAAAGCATCGGAATTCGAAGAAATATGAGGTGAAATTAAAAACGGAAAATGGCTTTTGGAGTTCTATAAATTCTCTAATGTCCAGAACTTTCAAGGTAGGTTCGAAATCAGAGGATGAGTATAGGCTAGCTATGGCCAAGGTGGAGGAGGTGCTTTCCTCTGTAAGTTTTTTTTTTTAATTCTTTTATAGATTAAACTAAAAATTTGCACGCGTGTGTATATTTTTTCCTTCTCAATGTAGGTCAATTTTAGCATTAGTTGTGACACAAGTGAATGCACAATTTAGTCTATAATTAATAATACCCTAGTTACAACTTAATCCAGTTGGCATTTTTTTGAAGTTAAGTCCCTTCGCATTATTAAAATTTAATCAGCTTGTTCTTTCAAAAATGAACTCTTGCACTCACAGATACTAACAATTAAATTGGTCTAATTATTTAAGCTCCTCAATTTACTCTTCTTCTTCTTTTTTCCTGTCCTGTTCATTGAGTTATTTTACTTTTAACATAACATTTTTAACTTTTGTGAGTCTTCTCTTTCCGAAAACCAGATTGCTGTTCAAATTGGAAGATATATTGTGACTATGATGAGCACTGGGGTCATTCTTGCCATTGGATTCCAGATGTCAGGTTGGTCGTGTTTGCCAGCAGAAATGTGTATTGAAAATGGAAATCTATGTGTTCTTATATGCATTTCAACGTTAAATTTTGCGAAAATTTTATGTAGGTGGAGACAGTCAGCTGGATGCTCTGATATGGTATAGCTGGCTTGGAGGAATTATCATTGGCACAATGATAGGTGCGAACATGGTATTGGAGGAACATTGTCGTGCTGGTCCACGTAATGTTGTCATCACTGGCAGGTACACTTGCTTTCTCCCATCACTCTTTCATCTCTACCATGAATCTCATCATCTATGAATCCTTGCCCCAATGTTTGTCTTGTCCCATTTCCATGTTATGTTTCAACTTTTTGGAAGTTACGCTGAGGATATTCAAAAGTTATGTACTTATGATATCGTGATATAGTTTGTTGAATCTTATAAATGGATCGGTTTGTACAGTACAAGGGGATTGGGTAAGGCCTTGGCGCGAGAATTCCTTCTTTCTGGAGATCGTGTGGTCGTTACCTCTCGCAGGTGGTTCAATTGACATTGAAATATATAAGTATTTTTGTCTTTCATCAGCATATTATTCACACAACTGCTTCTTCTATTGCGATTTTGTGAAGGCAGTCCTGAGTCTGTGCATGCAACTATCAAAGAGCTTGAGGAAAACCTAAAAGAGGGAATTGCCACTGCAGTTGGCTCGTCTCTAACAAAGCTTTCTCATGCAAAAGTGGTAGGCATAGCTTGTGATGTTTGTGAGCCTGATGATGTACAGAGATTGGCAAATTTTGCAGTCGATGAGCTTGGTTATGTTGACATTTGGGTAAGTACGGATGTTATTCTCGCTATGACTGAGTTAAAGCTGATTGCATACAGTTCTGAATCTCAAAACTTGATGCTTGTTATTAATTCCATGCTATTCATATAGTAATTCATGTTGGGTAGCTCATTTTATGAATTATTAGAATTACTTTTCCTTGTTTTGTGTAAGTTATGTATCTTAGCATCAATGATTGAGATTTAAAATACTGGATGTATCATCACATAATAAGATGTCAATATGTCTCGAAAGGGAAGGGTGATACCTATTTTCTGTACCAACAATTTTGCTATATCTTTTGTGATAATTAGGATTTTCTCTCTTGATTAGGATGCCAGAACATCAATTATTTCATGTATCGTGCAGAATGCATTCCCTATGTTTGTTTCTGGTTCTCATATGTTTTCCCCCTCTATTCAAACTCTGAAACAGATAAACAATGCCGGCACAAATAAAGGATTCAGACCACTGCTTCAATTCAGTGATGAAGATATCAAACAGGTAGACAGATGTTCATGAGTAGTTTCTGGTCTGTTTTGTTAAACAAATTGTTGATGAGTTTAATAGTAAATTCAGTCATTCAGTTATTATTACATGTTATTGACCCTCCTTTCATCCTCACTTTTGTTAATTTCTGGTTGCTCTTAGATTGTCTCAACAAATCTGGTCGGATCAATAATTTGCACTCGAGAAGCTATGTGTATAATGAGGAACCAGGAAAAGGGAGGCCACATATTTAACATGGATGGTGCAGGTTCTGGAGGTTCTAGCACACCCCTGACGGCTGTGTGAGTTGTTCTATTGTGAATTTAATTTTTGCAAACTTCATTTACTCATGTAAATGTATGTTCTTCAGAATGGTTGTTGCAAATGATGCTTATAAGACTTTATTTTCTCCTGGGTATCTAGATATGGTTCTACAAAGTGTGGCCTTCGGCAGCTTCAAGGATCATTGTTGAAGGAATGCAAGCGATCCAAAGTAGGAATCCACACTGCATCTCCAGGCATGGTTCTTACAGATCTTCTTTTAAGGTACATCTTCATAATGAATCTTTTCCTGCTTTTTGAACTTGTCACCTTCCTGAGTTTTTAGTTTAGAAAGTACCAATCTTTTCTCCCCTCAATTTATACCAAGAAGGTGACAGAAAGAGGGACCGAAAAGTTGAGAACTTGCTTGAGTTGGAAAGTAGTATTATGATGAGGATCTGATTACTGCTTGCTAAATCCATTTTATGATTTGTGCACAGCGGCTCAACTGTACAAAATAAGCAAATGTTCAACATCATCTGTGAGCTTCCTGAAACCGTTGCTCGATCTTTAGTTACAAGAATGCGAGTTGTCAAGGGAACAGGCAAAGCCATCAATTACTTGACCCCTCCTAGAATCTTGCTTGCTTTGATCACTGCATGGTTACGAAGAGGTCGCTGGTTCGATGATCAGGCAAGTAACACTGATTTTTTTGGGGGTCAAAAATCATAATAATAATGTTCATAGTCAATTTACTTAAACTGCATCATCTTTTTCATTTAGTCTAATCATTCATTGATCTATTGGCCATTTTAACTCCAAAGTTTAAGATGTTAAGTAATAGCCTATGAACTGTTAGAGAAACCTGTATGTATTTGTATTTCAGGGTAGAGCTTTGTACGCAGCTGAGGCAGATCGGCTTCGTAACTGGGCTGAAAATCGGACCCGGTTTTCATTCACCGATGCAATGGAAATGTACACAGAGAACACGTGGATATCAGTCTTCTCACTTTCAGTTGTCTGTGCCTTCATAATACTTTCTAGCACAGGCAATAACATGCCGGGCACTTAATGTCTTGCCAATTCTTGAAGGTGCATTTGCTACTAGTGAAGAGGCAAATTGATGCCTAAAATCATGAAAGATAATTGCATGAATCTACACCAATTAGCAGGTGGATCTTTTTCCCCCCACCATATCAACGTTCTTAAGCACAGACCTGTGGCATCCTAAGCTCTAGTCTCAACTGTGAAATCTTAGGCTGTGTACATAAGGCACAGTAATTAAGCTTTTCTGCATTCAAATGCTTGTAGCATGTATAGCATTCATTAGATTGTAGTGGATTCTCATATTCACAGTCCAATTCATGTAATTATGAATTAAGCATTATTTTTCAATCTACGGATTACCCAGATTCCAATCAAGCCTACTGATGCAATTATACATAGTTGACTATGCTGTGATATTATTCTCAAGCTTTAAAGGAAAAGAACAAAGTTGTTCCCAACTACAAATTGGAGAAAGATAAGCTGTGCCGTTTAAGATTGCATTCTGTTCTGTTCTTTAGGTAGCTACATGTGCACTCACCAATCGCCATGATTGGATTACCCAGGAAACTATCATATTCTTGTTAATTTCTTTAAAAGTCGATTATATGATTAAGCGTGAAAGCAATACGTTCACCAAAATAACTGATGCTTATTTTCCTTTTTCTTGTGCCTGGAAAGGGAGGGTAAAAAACTCCTTGCACAGTTAGATTTGAAACGGTCCAATAGTACTCAACTTTTTTTTTTTGGGCCAGAATACTCGAGAATTGAGATCGCATCTAAAAAGTTATGAAACTTCAAATTATTGGTACTTTGAAACTGAAATGGATACTTTAACAGTGGAGAGAAACTTTGATGTATGGTTAGATGCTGTTTAAATAAGTTTTGAGGATTGAAACGTTATATTATTAAAATAAGAATGCTTAGCAACTCATTCTATGTTGTTTAAAAAGTCACTCAAATTGATCCAAACTAGTTTAGATTTTAATAAATTTTCTAATTGAAATAAGGTAAATTTAGGATATTGAGTGCACGTGAAAATAAAATGAAAGCAACTCATTTTATGCTGTTTAGAAAATGTTTTCCACTTCAAATAGTTTAGAATTTAGATAATTTAAATTTATTTATTATTATTTTAATAATTTTAAATTGAATAAGACATGGATAGAAATATTTTGTAAATAAAAATTAAAGTAGTATAACTCATTTATATTCTATGCAATAAAGGAAGGTTTTATCTAATTTTAAATTATGTTTTTTCTTTGGGTTCATAACAAAGGATTTAGTCCATATGTTTAGAATCAAAATTAGCGTATTAAATAATTTCCCCGTTTAGTATAAACTGAGAAAAATAATTCATTTAATTTCCCCATTTGGTATAAAGTATAAACTCTGAAAAATAATTCATTTTTCATAGTGAGATGATGGAGATGTACAATATTTATTATACCACTATCATCATTAATCAACGATTTATTTTCTGTTGTAGTAGATAGGGATAGGGAGTATCCTCATCAGCAAGAACTAATTTTTCTTGAGATACTAAAAATAAAAAGCAAATTTTTTTAAATTAAATTTGTTTCATACATAAAATCTGAAAATTGAATTTCCAACAATTTACTTAAGAAATAAAAGTCTTTACCACTTATATCAATATGAATTGATAGTAGTCAACAATATTAACTCTCCTTATTACATTTTTTTTATTTAAGATTATAATATAAAATAAATTTTATATTCATAAAATAAATTTTTTTAATTCTATTTTATTTTTTGATTCCACTGTATTACATAGGTACTAAACAAGTCCTAAGATCAATGGGGCGAAGAAAGAATTATAAGTGTGTGAGAAAAAATTGGTAAGGTCGTAAATTTAAAAGTAAGATGATAGAGAAATAAATAAATTTGGAAGCAATACAGGGACAGGGAGCTCCTTCAATCACGCCTAGTTAAAGCATGATTGGTTGCTTTCAGTCAGTGGTCCCTGTCAGTCGAGAAAACAAGGGCCCCTAAAATGAGCTTTTCCCGTTGTTCGATCCTCCAAGATATTTTTCACATTTGGGGACCCATCTTATCAATGACGATGCAACTATTTTCACACTAATAATCAAGTTCATCCCAAAATTAAAATTTAATCAACTCTTTTCCTTGTAATTTCACTCTGCAACTATATTTCTTACCCATAATAATAATGCTCTTTTCTGCTGAAACCCATGCATGTTCTTGGGTCTTTTTGTCTTAATAATTACACAAATTATTATTACTTTGACTAAGTAATCATATTAGACAACTTATTGTATATGCAGAGAAGAGATAATTGGGGGTAAAAACTAAAAAGAAAAGGGCTTTTGTTTGTGTGAGGCTGAAAGTGGAATTGGTATTGGATGCTTCTTGGCTTAATTTGCTGAGATTCCAAAGTGGAAAGTGAAGTTCTTTATGCTTTCATGACAACCAAACAGACGACAAGCAAATAGTGGATACGATTACGACGGAGGAGCAAGACAAGTACATTCTCTCACACTTAATCTTTTTTTTTTCTGAAAAGAACACGATAAGGTTTCAGTAATTTATTTGATTCAAATTTAGGATTAACATATTTTGGACCCAAACAGACGAATGTCATGGCAGGGCAGCGTGGAATAAGCAATAAAAAGGATGTCAAACTATACAATAATGGGAAGCCCATGTGATGTGTGAGGCTGTTCGTTAAATAAATTAATAAATTATATATATATATATATATAAAGAAAAAAGTTAACTTTATTTTGTGAATCTATTGCTGTCTGTTTTAACTTTTACCAACAAAACTATCACAATTCACATGGATAATGTAATAATTTCCATCAATGATTTGAAAAATTTTGAATGCAATGATGTTTAACCAATTTAGCACTAAATTGTAGATGAAATAAAATTTAAAAGTAATTTATGGATGATAGAATTAAAAGCCGCCCATTTAAAAGTGACCAAAATAATAATTTTTTTGAAACTAATCACATAACATATAAATATAGTCATATATATTAATAATTTTATTTTAATATGCTTCTCATAAATTGAAATGAAATTAATATATTAAAAAAAAAACAAAGTATGAGTGAGTCTTGTGTGCTTGGAGGTTTACATTAAGTGGTGCAGACTTTTAAAACACATATCAATAATAAGTGAGTATTATATATATAGGTTAGGAGATATGGCCTAAGACTACACTCACATTAAATGGTCTTATCTAGTCCTATGGCAAGAAAAAGAAAAGAAATTAATGAATGAGGAAGTCTATCTTATTCCAGGTCATGTGGTAAGGACCAAACAAGATGGCCATGGATTAAGAAACTCAATAACAAGACAAAAAAGAATGGTTCTTTCTTTTGTCCCTCTTTGTTTCAACTTCAAAAGGTTGCATGACCGGATTCCGCTTTTATGTAGATTCTTTCATATCTCTATATATTATCTCTGCAAATCAAACTAAAAATTTTATATTTAAATTTATATTTTAAACCAATATTAATTATTACATAATTACATTCGCTCTCCATATACAGAGAGAGAGAGAGAGAGAGAGAGACACGCACACACATGCCATGCTCAGATAAGAGAAACCTCAGAATGAGACACACATACATCCATATGTCTGTGTGGTCCATTTCGACGGAGAAAATGCATGCACTGTGTCTTGTATGACTTTTTTCTGATCAAAATTTGAAAACTTTTAAGTCAAACTTTTATTTCCATACATATGCCTGTGCCTGCCCCAACTCTTCCACTTTTTCTTTGTATTTCTCCACAGAGAGTGGGTAAGCTTTTGCTTCCACAATTTCTGCCTGCAAGTTGCTCTCACTAATTGGTATCATTGATGTTCATAATACCTCTCTTTGTAATAATTCGATAGATACCATTATGGTGAACTTGTATCTTTTTCGCCATCATCCACTTTCATTACCTTCTCAAAAACCCAAAAAAAAAAAAAAATTCACGATTTTATGTATAATATAATATAAACTAATATATATCTGTACATATTGGCATTACAATGATTATTAATTTATTTGCAGTCAAATTAATCGCCATACATATGTTTGGGTCAAACATTAATGAACATATGCAGCAGTATGATATGTATGTTATATATATATATATATAATTCATTACATGAAATTAAAACATCTCTCTCACTTTCTCAAAGATGCCCAATTACAGTGTTGCACGGCTTCTGCAATATATTCATCAGAGATTAGAATGTCACCTCACCTCACCTTATACTTTTCATATTCTTGCTCCTTTTTATCTCTAATTCCAAAGCAACCACATATATATATATATATATATATAGAATAAATAAGCACCTTCTATATCAGTGGAAGAATCAAAAAAATATTCTAAAGAAAATATATGAAATGATGGTTATACAGGAAACATGCATTAGTGGACGTGGTTTATATATGGCAGAGTATATAAAATAATATTAAGGATCTCACATATAAATAAATGAGATGAAATTCCTTAATTAATCTTCCTGCTTATTTACCTCATGAACCTGCACGAGAGTACAGAAACATGTTATCCTTCCCTCAAGGAATGGAAAAATATCTAAATGCTGGCCTTTTGCAAGTAATAGAGATCTATATGCATTGTGGATATACTATTATTTAATTTTGAGGAAGAACATCCACGTCATGGAGTGGGGGCAGCTATTGGTATCCAGCTGGTTTTTATTGGCTTTTGCTTTGAGTAACAGCTAATGCATTACCAAAAAATAAAAATAATAATTTTCCTCATATATATATATATATATATAATATAACGGGTTACCTAACCTTTGACTGGATGACAGTTGCCCCAATAATTAAGGGATTATAAACTTCCTCTTGACGTACGGATGAAAATACTAAACAAATGGTTGGGTTAATTTGCACAGCTAGCTTTCATATTCACAATTTTCTTCGTCTGCCTTCTGGTTCTGGTTTTTCACTCAAGGGACCTCTCTCAGTTAAAAAAAAGTAGATAGACCTGCTATTGAATCTCCCTTTTGTTTATATTCACAAGTAATTAACTGCTATATATTTGCCTCTCCTTTCTTTAAGAATATAATTATCTAGCATTTGATATTATTGATTGATTCATATTAAATAAATTAGATCCAAAGTCCAAAATTAGGATAGTTCTCCAATCATGGTTTTTTTATTCACAAAATTTAAACTCATAACAATCTTATTTAAGGAGCATCCACTCTTTTCACTCTATTGGAACCACCGGTAGAAATAATTATCCCTCGTATCTATTATTAGTATTCCATTTATAATAGTTTTTGTGAGTTTTTTCAACAAACTTTTGTGATTTAGATAATACAACAACACATACGATGCATATATAAAGTAATTATATGATCCTAAATGATCTGGAAATTTAGCTACATATCTTTTTATGGTAAAATTGCAGTTACTTTGTCTATAAATTTAAGGAAAATAACTGCTTGTTGTCTTTTTTCTAACTTAATCAGTTTATTGGTTGTGGCAAAAAAAACTCAGTTTATTGGTTACCCCTTAGAAAATTTAATGAAAAGAAGAAAATAACAGTTAATAAATTTTTATTAATACATCCTAAAATGATTGCTCATGCACTTCAAAATTTTATTTTGGGCTTTTCAAATGTTATCAATCAGGAAATAAAAATGCTAAATTTAAAAAATTTTAAAAAACTTATGATTTTTGAAAAATTGATTTTAAATATCTTTAATTAACTTTGATTATTATAAATTTCCAGTTCTTAACTTTTATTTTTCTTTTTAAAAAAGAAAGTAGTAAGAAGAAAAGGCGTGACGTGTTTTTGTGCACCAATTTTGTACCGTGGCACATGCACCAAAACGTCGTACGCGGACTTGGGCTCTTTTCTTTATCTTGTATAAAGTATATAGTGAGTAATATTTAAAAAAAAAATCTTATAATTAATTACTTTCGCTTTCCGTGTTAACGGTTGGATAGCCAACTGTAATGACAATATCACTCTTCTAATTGTCTTCATTGTGGCTTGTCGTCTTATTCACAAAGCCCTTTAATTTCGTCTGAGGAATACCAATCCCATTTGTTTCAAATTTTCCATTTTATTCCACCAATTAATTCCTTACCTCCTCCCTTACATTTTAATTAATGCAATTCTCGGGAGCTTTCTCCTCATTCCATATAATTACACTTAGCTCTTCTTATGAAATTCGAAATAAACCATATTACTCATGACTCAGAAATAAAAATATTTCTTATATACTAGTTGCGTTTATAAAAATTATTTAATAAAATAGGTAAAACCCATTTTAGTTATTTACAAGTTTCAAAAGGATAGAATTTCCACGGCAGGCTCATAATATCTTGGGATATCTATGTTACTTAAAAAACAAGAGAGAATGTTCCTTATATATATTGCTTAATTTTACATTGATTAGCAAAATAATTACCTTCTGAATACCGTTTGAAGCAATAAAAATAAATGTACAATATATTCATGAATAAATTATCCTCATACCAATTTTAAAATTTGAACCATTTAATGCGACTATAAAAAAAAGAGAAGCTCACGAAGAGGCAATCGCATGTTTTGAGAATGTTAATTATTGCGTCATCATTCTCCTGCTGTTATATGAGAAAAAAATTGTCAGAAATAGAAGTGTATGCATGCCTTTTACGACTCAACAGAGATCAGATTGATTTTTTTTTTTTACCACCAAATCAACCTAAATTTGATTGCACCTTTTTATAATTTCTTCCTTGAAAAGATTTCACGACATATATGAAATCAAATATTAACTTTCCATTGTCTACAAAAAAAAATTATTAACTTACCATTAAATGATTTGATTTAATAGGATAGGAGTGAAATACATAATTTTTATGCAACATAGTGTTTGAAAATTCACTGACATTATTCAATGTCCTTTAGTATTGTTTTTATAATTATATAATATCTTATTTTTCTTATGCTAGATTTAAACATTATTAAATTTACACGAAAATAGATATTTTAATATGATTTTTTATCTATAAAGTTTAAATCAACGACTTTACTTAAATGGTATTGAATATTTTTCACTCAATCTAACTATCAATGCTTAAATTTTATATTTTATATTAATATAAAAAAAATAAATTATACATATTTTTTAATTTTATTAAAATTATTTATTTCTTTTTATATTAGGATAATTTGAACATTAAACTTCTCTTTTGTTTTTGGTATATTGAACATTAAACTTCTATCACCACTTCATCCCACTCTTATCAGTTAAGTTAGATTAACTCATTTTTTAAAAAAAAAAACTCCCTTAAACTATAAACAAATTTCTCTTCAAAGAATTGGTAAAGTAGGCGAAAATAAAAATAGAAGAAAAAAAAAGAGAGAAAAAAGGATCCGGCGACATGGACCAATGACCCAACAGACATACAGAATGAGCGAATCCAAAACGAGTTCTGTAACTGCGTAAAAAACGCGGCTCGCTAGCCGCTCGAGTGGGTCCCACGTTACTATCTCCAAAAAAAAATTGGAAGCAGAGGATGGAGAAAAAAAAAGGTTCAAAGGTGTGGAACCAGAAACGTTCTCTTTCTTCTGGTACTCCCTCCCTTTTCTCTCCATCTCTCTCTCTCTCTCTCTCTCTCTCTCAAGGTTCCAGCTTCTCAAAGAGTGAAAGAGACACAGCTTCACCCAGCAGTCGAGGTTCAAGTTTCATTTTTGATTTCCTGTTCTTTTTGAGCAATGTCAACGACGCCATCCCCCGGAGCTGCTCCGGCACCCACGTCGCCGCCGGCGTCCAACACTACTTCTCCTCCGCCTAGCCCTCCAGCTCCACCACCGTCCACCCCTGCTGCGCCTCCGCCAGCCACACCCTCTACCCCTCCGCCGGCAACTACTTCGGCTCCTCCTCCAGCCCCAGCTACGGGTACTCCGAGCCCTCCTTCTCCTTCGCCTCCGCCTTCTACGCCGTCAACCTCGCCACCACCGGCATCTTCGGCATCGCCTCCTCCTCCGTCGAGTACCAACTCTCCGCCGAATCCGGCAAGTCGGAGCTCGCCGCCTCCACCGTCGAGTTCAAGTTCGCCTTCGACTCCAAACCGAAGTCCACCACCACCGTCGTCGAAATCGCCGTCGCCTTCGTCTTCGTCCTCGTCGAGTAATATATCAACTGGTGTTGTTGTGGGAATCGCCATTGGAGCTGTGGCGATTCTTTTAGTGTTGAGTATTCTGTGCATTTGTTGTAGGAAGAAGAAGAAAAGACGTGATGAGGAATACTATGTGCCGCCGCCGGTACCGCCTCAGGGACCCAAAGGTGAGGCCTTTTAAATATATATTTGATTGAATTCATTTTCTTCTTGATTGAAAGATTCCGTTCGAATTAGGCAGGAATTAGAATTCTTCTGCTACTGCTATTTCTTTGTAGTCACACTGCCGGATCTGATCATACCCCATAAAATTAATCTATAGGGTCCCAGGTTTTAAAACCGAATCTTTTGTCCTTTAATGCACTCGTAGATTTTAACACTTCGATGGGTTCGAATCATCAAACTTTCAAGTTTCAAGAATAATGTACCATGCTTCAGCGCGCGATTTGGTTAAGTTCAAACTTATTAATAATACAGCTTACAGCATATAAAGCTAACTAGCGCGCACTGATTTGGTTGAGCTCGTTCTCAGACAACAAATCATTGTTTCTACGAAGAAATGGCTTATTTTTTCATCTTGCTTTTGTTACATTTTCTTGCGTGATGATGTTCTAAGATGACGATGATGTTAATGACCGATTTGATACTAATTTTTTCACGATTGCCAGCTGATCCATATGGTGGCCCACAGCGTCATTGGCAACACAATGCTCCCCCTCCTTCAGATCATGTGGTCTCAGTAATGCCGAAGCCATCACCACCACCACCACCACCAGCAGTTGCATCACGGCCTGCCCATTCACCGGCTTTTGTTCCTCAACCTCCTCCACCACCACCTCCTTTCATAAGCAGCAGTGGTGGGTCTGGCTCCAACTATTCAGGTGGTGAAAGCATTCTTCCACCTCCTTCTCCAGGCTTTGCACTGGGTTTCCCGAAGAGCATGTTCACGTATGAGGAGTTGGCCCGGGCAAGTGATGGCTTCTCTGATGCCAATCTCCTTGGACAAGGTGGATTTGGGTATGTGCACAGAGGCATTCTTCCAAATGGAAAGGAGGTGGCTGTGAAGCAGCTGAAGGCTGGAAGTGGGCAGGGGGAGCGCGAGTTTCAAGCTGAAGTTGAGATCATTAGTCGGGTTCACCACAAACATCTTGTTTCTTTGGTTGGATACTGTATCACTGGGACACAGAGGTTGCTTGTTTATGAATTCGTTCCCAACAATACATTGGAGTTTCACTTACATGGTACACCTGGCTTCCCTTTCTGTGGGAAAGACCCTTTTTAAGCTGAAATTGAGCTGCAAGTACTAGTGTTTTGAGGCATAGTGACTTTGATAGTAGGTATCTGATGGGCGTTTGAACTGCAGGAAAAGGGAGGCCTACCATGGACTGGCCCACGAGGCTGAAAATTGCTTTAGGATCAGCAAAAGGACTGGCGTATCTTCATGAGGACTGTATGTGCCATGCATTTGGGGTTAATTTCTTCAGCAGAAATTGAATCATCTCAATTTTAATGTTAATTGCAATTATCTTGTGTACAGGTCATCCTAAGATCATCCATCGTGATATCAAAGCTGCTAACATACTTCTGGATTTTAAGTTTGAAGCAAAGGTATATTCTGTCATGTTTCTTATTTGCATTCCCAAATCTGATTATTGGGGCTTATGAGTTCTAGTGTGGCATGTTGTTCTATGTTGGCAGGTCGCAGATTTTGGACTTGCAAAGTTTACTTCTGATGTCAATACTCATGTGTCTACTCGAGTGATGGGGACATTTGGGTGAGAACAATTTTCTATCTTCCCAAGAACCTCGAAAAGGGCAAAAGAGATGAAAAAGCTGTTTGTTTAAATCTGTTGTTTGGCATTGTTTCAAGCTCACATTAGTTGCTGCTTGCAGTTACCTGGCTCCAGAATATGCTTCTAGTGGGAAACTCACAGACAAATCAGATGTTTTCTCCTTTGGGGTCATGCTTCTAGAATTAATTACTGGACGCCGACCAGTGGATTCAAGTAATACTTTTATGGAGGATAGTTTGGTAGACTGGGTAAGCTAGAATATAGCTTCTGTTTTCTGGGCCTAAATTTAAATTCGCTATCATAAACTCAGAAGACATTTACATGCACAAGAAGAAAAGTTTTTCCTGTTCTTTTCTTTCTCTTAGGGCTGTGGAGTAGCTTTTGACTGTATCTTTGTCATTACAGGCAAGGCCTCTGCTCACTCGCGCTTTGGAAGATGAAAATTTTGATTCTGTGGTTGATCCAAGACTCCAACATGAATATGACCCCAATGAGATGGCTCGCATGGTGGCATGTGCTGCAGCTTGCATACGACATTCAGCAAAACGTAGGCCAAGGATGAGCCAGGTAAATTGACCAAGTTTTTGTCATTTGTCATGTGTTAGTATGCCAACCCAATTTTTGATTGACCCATATATAGTGCTATTTTGTGTGGGATAGCAAGTTGGGTTTTTCTTTAGGCGCTAATTTTGGCATCTATCAACCTATCTTTTTCCATAGTTTGTCATTGAAGACTCAAAGGTGGAATCTATTGAAGTTTTTTACGGGAAAATTACTTTGACTACATAATATTGAGCCATCTATAATTTGATTAAGCTGATATTTCAAAGTCTGTCTTTTGTTTATACTACTGTTTACTATATGCAAGAATGCTTCTCATGCATCTGACACGAAAACATCACAGGTTGTTCGTGCTCTAGAAGGAGATGTGTCTCTTGCAGACCTTAATGAGGGAATTAAGCCCGGCCATAGCACTGTTTACAGCTCGCATGGAAGTTCAGATTATGACACAGCTCAGTACAAGGAGGACATGAAAAAGTTCAGAAAAATGGCATTTGGAGGAGGAACTCAGGAGTACGGCGCCAGCAGTGAATACAGTGGACCGCCTACCAGTGAGTACGGTTTGTACCCTTCTGGCTCAAGCAGTGAAGGACAGAGCCGCCAGACCACCAGGGAAATGGAAATGAAAAGGATGAAGAACAGCCAAGGTTTCAGTGGAAGTTCATAACAACTATTTCATCTAACCTGTATAAATCTATATATCTTGCTTTTTATACACCTGTCAGTCTCACGTTGATTGCTTGACTGACATTCTGAGTGAGTTAACTTCTTTCTAAATTGTATTTATGAGGTTTTTATACAACAAATAAAACACAAGTTCGATTCTTTCATTTGTTTTTTCGCTGCTGTTCATCTGTCATTTTGTTGGTTGTTGGTTGTTGGTTGGAATTGTGGGTAGGTTGGTATTGTTAGCACGTTGGTTTCAAACTTTTCATAAGGAGCAAGTTTCCTGGACCATGTTAAATCTCAATTAAATTGTAACATTATTCCCTTTGGATGTGTAAGAAAACTCTGATTTCACCTCTGGCCAGAAAATAGTTGCACTTTCAGTCCTCAAACGTGACATACTGCCATTCCTACGATGCATGAATCTCAGGATAGCTTTCAATCCTCAAGATTTTATTTATTTCTTGCGAGTGCTTCGGGTGTGGTCTCATACAGTCAGAGACGTCTGATCTTTGGCTCATTCCTGCATGTGACTCTGAACCTCACGTGGTTGCTGAAAGGAAATCTAAAATGAAGTGGAAGTTATGCCTTTTACAGAGGGACACAGATACTAGTCATTTTTGGTCACATGCATAGAATAGAATCGTTAAAAAGGGACAAGAAGGATCATCAAGCTCGATGCCGGACAGAGTCGCACCATACTGCAGGCACATGTCATTCTGCATCAAGAAATAAGAAGTGGACCTCAAGTTGGTGGACACTTACCAAATGCTTCTAGGCAACTTATATGACCTGTAGGTCCTGTAACGTAGGTCAGCCTGCACATGGTCTTTGGTACCCCATGTGAGTTTGCGTTTTTTTTTTTGGGGGCACCACCCACCCTATGGATTTCAATTTCAAATAAATTTTAAATGCCCACAATTTGAGAAGGGATCCCCTACAGTCACAAATTGACAGCAAGGGACACAGTCATGGACTCTATCTACTTTTTATGAAAAAAGATATTTGAAAATATTATTTATAATAACCTAAACATTAAAATAGTTGTGTTAAAAATATTGGAATCTTTAATATTTTGTGTGATTGAAGTTGTTATTAAATTTTAAAGGATTTATTATTAAATTCTAATAATATATTATTAAATTTTAGAAAAAATAACTAACGTAATTTTTGAGATTTTGGGTCTTTAGGTATGATTTTTTTTTTCAATAGTTAAATTTTTAATGAAAACTTTTAATAATAAAAAATTAATTTTTAATATAAATTTTTTACTGTGGGGGATCAGAATCCTCAATTTTATTCTTCATACTTCATGTAATGTATGGAAAAATGTGTATATGTTTGATAAAATTGAAGTTTGAAATCGGAATTGAACAAATGTAAGGGGACAAAATCAGAGGCGCAAAGCAACTATGGAAGGCAGAAGCGGTGCTGTGGAGATGTGGTGATGTCATATTGTTGCTTCTCATGTAGTCTCTTGCAAATGAATTCTTCATTTGACAATAGGTGGAATAATTTCTTAAATTATTTTAGTGGATGGCAAATGCATGTGAAATATAAAATGACCAAAAGGCCAAAACTTTCCCCAGTTTTTCCTCATTCTCAAAGTCATCAATGATTCAATGGGAAGTTTTTTTTTGGGTTAAATTCAATGGTTAGTATTATTATTGAGGAATAATCCCTCTCAGCCAATAAAAAATCACTTCCAAATTTTTGAAGGCCCATCTAGAGTCGACATGGTACAATTTTTTTTGGTAAGGGCTCATTGCCCCTCATGCCTAACACAACTTGGGCCTTTAAAACCTATTTGAGCTGGAGCCTATTCACTCATGCTACAGCCATTTTCATTTTTTGCCACCATTTCATCCTGATTTTAATTCTTGACAAGGATCCAAATAAAAATTAATTTAATTATTATAAAATTCTTTAGTAAAATAATATATATATATATATATATAATATTATGTAATGTCTTACAGTCTCTTTAACTTTGACAAATTTTATCATTGAAAAGTTTGATTATAATAGATATTTGTATCAACATTTTTTTACTGTATGACCGATAAAAATTTATATATAACAACCCTTAAATTAAAGCCTCCGTCATTTTTACTTACATTACATGCGCCTATGTTATGGGTATGACTCAAGCTCATAGGTTCGAATCATCGGTTTTTTTTGACAAACAGGTTCGAATCATCATTTTCTTCAAATTACACTGCAAAAAGAGAAAAACAATAGGCTCCCTTTCAAGGCAAACCAAGCAACCTTGTGTTTAAGCCTGGTAGTTTTTCATGGGGGGTCAAACTTGTGCTTTGCTTTGATGGCAAATTACACCTTTACCAGACAAATCATCAGATTTGTCGTTTGAGCTCAAGCGGGGGCCACAGTTCCATTTAGATATGAGGATATCGTATCAAGGCAGAAGATGAAGATACTACAGGTAAATCACAATTTTCTATCTTACCCCACCAGAGGGCAAGTAGAGATGCCATCCCTCCATATCCTTCCTCCATCGCCATCGTTTCAAAACCCTACTTTGAACCATACCCACTTTTTCAAACCCATTGGACTCTTCAATTCCTATCCAAGTTCCAAAACCCTATCTAATAACAGTTTTTGCCAGAGAGTCCAAAACTGTAGAATCCATTACCGTAGGATTACTTGCAATGCTTTGAAGGATTCCGGTGAAGAAACTAAGGTAGTCTTGGACTCTGGTGGCGGTGACGATGGCGGAGGGAGTGGTGGTAATGGCGGTGATAGTGGCGGTGATAAGGAGGTGCAGAAAAAAGATGGGTCTTCGGGGCCTTTGCCAGATTGGTTAAATTTTACTTCTGATGACGCAAAGACGGTCTTTGCGGCACTGGCAATCTCGCTTGCGTTTCGGTCGTTTGTGGCCGAGCCGAGGTACATTCCTTCGTTGTCCATGTATCCTACATTTGATGTTGGAGATCGAATTGTTGCAGAAAAGGTAGTTTAATGCTTCCTTCTATTTTTCCTGTATTTTTTTTTTCAGGCTTTCTTTAATTTCATTTGGGTTTGATAAACATAGAAATAAATAGGTTGGTGTTGTTTCTTTCGTAAGGTTGAATTTGAGTACACCTTTGAAGTAGTTCATTTTGATAATAATGCTTTAGATTAAAAAAAAAATCCATAGTCTTTTACAATGAGTGCTGGAAGGAAGGAAAAGAGCCTAAGTTGGTGATTAAGATTAATTTTCGTCCTTGCTTGTTGTAATCTGTCAACTTTGGCCTTTGCAAAATTCAGTGTGTGTTTTTGTTTTTTTTTAATAACATGGTGAGGCTGCAGCCAGGGAAACATAGAGTTGAGTTTTGAAGATAGTAAAGATCAGCCGACCATTTTCTTGGAGTGTATAAGTATTGTGTGTTTTTTGTGAGTATCTGAGACTGCAATGTTGATTCTAGGCATATGCAAAGATTTCAACTTCGAGGTCCAACTTTATAGTTAATAGTGCATTTTAGTTTTCACCTCCAGAAGCTGTCATTACATTAATCTAAAGTAAAGCTTGCTCTGTAAAACTGGATGATTCTTAGTTTAGACTTTGATATCACCATTTGGCTAGCCTTTTTTTGTCATGATACATTGTTTCAGGTTTCATACTATTTTAGACAGCCATGCTCAAATGATATAGTAATATTTAAAAGCCCACCCGTCCTTCAAGATGTTGGGTATGCCGATGATGATGTCTTCATAAAACGTGTGGTTGCAAAGGAAGGTGATATTGTGGAGGTAAGATGTTTTATACCCACATTTCAATTGTTGTTGTCCTTTTGTCTTTATTAAAATTCTTGGTCAGAGATGGAACTATGAATTGTTCCATTTCCTGATAGCAATGGCAATTGTTCATGTCACACCGAAAACCTCTAGCACATAAACTAAGTTAACTTAGTCTAGTGAGTAAGTTCTAACCAAACCACAACTAAGACTATAAGAAACTCAAAATTCGTACCACACTTTTGAAAACACTTTTTATTACACGAAAGAAATAAATAAAAGGTTGTAAAAAATCCAGCAAAACCTCTCCTAAAGTACAGATGTTTCCCTATCTACAGAGCAGTATCAATCCAATAGTTAACAATTCTTCTAAGGAAAAGAAAGAAAAGAAATTATGGTTATTACAGTTAAATTACGATTTGTGCTTTTGCTGCTGTCTTGCACTGTAGACAACTTTTGCACACAAACATGCCAAAAGTCACAACATAAATAATTGCAAATCTTGATTTTAGTACAAAACTCTATGAATACACCTATTTGATGTTGGTACATATTCAGAATTGGCATATCAGTGTTTTACAGACTTAGTCACTAAGGTTCTGAAGCTGCTTCGACTACAGAACCATGCCTGTCTAATGGAGTGATTTAGATGATTGGGTTGAGGGCTGCCCCATCTTCCCGAGTCACTGAGGCTTTCGCATGTCTCTTGTTCCTTAGTTTTCTCTGTTTGATTTAGTTCTTTGGTCTCGTAAACAGTAGCAATTTTCTTGTTTCAGGTTCGTAAAGGGCATCTTATAGTTAATGGGGTTGAAAGGAATGAAAACTTCATCCTTGAACCACCTTCTTATGACATGACACCTACAGTAAGTGTTTCCTTTTTATACTGTTGCTCTGTTCTCCTCCCCCTCTTCTCAACTGGTCCTTAAAGGAAGTACATAATTGTAATACCCAATTGTTACATGATCTCATTGGATATGAGGGGTTTAGATTACAATACATAAGCTCTGAGAAATGATTCTAAGATAACTCAGGCTAGCCATTTTAGGCCATGTTGTTTGGCCTCTTTGCAACTGTCTTGGGCTAGTTGGGTTTGGGGCAAGGCATGAACCGCAACAAATATTAGGAAGGAAAGAAATTGGGATTGGTAGTTTCATGGGGTTGAGGTGGAGGGGAGGCATGGAGAAGGTTCAATGGTTGCCTCAATCCTTCCTGAGCAGGTTAGGCTAAAGGGTGAGGAATTAGTTCGAAAGCCTAAATTAAAAGCACACAACATGCTGATTTTCCATTTACTATAATAATATCATGTTTTGCAGCGTGTACCGCAGAACCATGTTTTTGTGATGGGAGACAATCGCAATAACAGCTATGATTCACATGTGTGGTATGGGTTTTAAACTCAATTTTCCATATTCGTGATCTTAAACATCCTGGGTTTCGCTCCAATATCTTGACATTGTGATGTCATGAATATGATTGATTTAGGGGGCCCCTGCCAGCCAAGAACATCATAGGGAGATCAGTTTTTCGCTATTGGCCACCAAATAGGATTGGCAGCACAGTATCTGAAGAGAGTTGTCCTGTTGATGGTGAGCAGGGTGCTAGTCTAGCTCCGCAATAAAATTTTTTCATCCCACTCCGGCAATTTAAGGGATACAATTTCTTTATCAATTACGAGATAATTTTGCCAATGTTGTTATCATTCAATTATTTGTTAATTTTCTAAGGGAAATGGGACATGTACTGGGGCAATTTTTTATGGCCCCTCTTGGTTCATGTAATATTCTGATTGACACTGATTTTTAGGTAATAGGTATAGAGGTGGTTAATGCTAACGACGATCAGCGTTCCATCTTCTCTTAAATTTTCATGCTCAATTTTTTTTTAAAAATTTTTTAATCTCTAAGAAGAACATTATGCATCTATGTGTACAACGTATAGCAGAATTTCTGAGTTTTGCAAGATAACTCAGTATGTTGCAGATTTGCTCGTAACTTGAGTCTCAAATTCAGAGAATGTTTAACTTAGAAATGAAGGTGGCCTGTCATTGTTTGCGGTTTGACGATATTTTTGTTCACTCGCCAAGAAGGTCGGACACTGACTATGTGGCACAGCCCTGTCAGTTATGGGACGGTGTGAGCATGGTTTTTCACCCTTCATCTCTAGTCTCTACTACACATTTGAGTCATCTGATTAAATTTGGATGGTTTAGGTTTTAAATTTTGTAAAAATACTATTAAAATATTAAATTATAAAAAGTAAACAAATAGATCTATGTTGTTAAAACTTGACCTGAACAATTCAGAACTACACTATAAGTTAAAAAAG
This sequence comes from Adenanthera pavonina, assembly GCA_026686845.1. Taxonomy (NCBI): domain Eukaryota; kingdom Viridiplantae; phylum Streptophyta; class Magnoliopsida; order Fabales; family Fabaceae; genus Adenanthera; species Adenanthera pavonina. The sequence goes on from JAIVEN010000018.1 coordinate 33,996,562, forward strand.
TTGCACATAATGAAGTATCAAATTTGAACCATCCAAATTTAATTGGATGGCTTGGATGTGAAGGTGAAGAGGATGGGAGACACTGAAGAGAAACCATGTTTAAAGAGGCTACGAGTAAACATAGACTTCCTCTGTTTTCCTTTGCGATTAGAACAAAGGATCACACCCACGAATCCTTCCCATCCTAGAGTAGGAAACAGGTCGCAGTCTGATATATATGGTGACAACAAACCCGGGAATATAATGAAACAGCATGCCATCTAAAAAGTTAGCATTACTTTAATATTTTAAATATCCACTGACCATAAGAAGGATGCAAAAATAACACATGTCAAGAAACATTTTTTAGGCCAGAGTCAAGAATCATAATTGATTGACCAGAGAAAAAAAAGAAACAATATAGATTTTTTAATTACACAATATAGAAATGCCTCTATAAATGCCAGCTTAAATAACAGAAACGACAGCTTGTTCCAAGGTGTAGGAGAAGGGCCAATGAAGGACTGATTATCCCTTATCCATCCCATCCCCCGTTAAAAAGCGATACTACTAACCCTTCTATAATAAGAGTTCACAATTCTTTACAACCATTTCTTAGTAAATCTTTCTCCAATTTCCCGTCTAGCAGTAAATTTCAAGCCTACTGATGAACAACTTGAAATAGCAACCAGGTTGCAGCTCGACCATCATTACTCAGTCATATGTACAAGCATTTTCTTTAGGTTTAATGGGTTTGTTGCTGTGAGGAACGATAGTAACGAAACAAGAAACATGCAGCCGATGTTTTGATTGCACCAACTTCCCGACAACATTGCCTCGCGACTTGACTTCAAAATTTAGCTTCGTTGGTACTCCTCCATTGTCGATTGAACCCGCCAAGCTTGCTCCAGCACCATATAAAGGAACCTTGCTACTCTGGAGGTTGACAGACACTGTCTTGTAGCTCTTCCTTCGCTGATAGGATTTCTTTAACTGTGGCAAAATGCATATGAACGTTGAATTAAAGAGCAAGAGTGGAGGTAATCAACATCCAAAAGTTCTCTTCCACTTATTTTTCATTTGTTGTAGAGCCAATCATTCTAAATCATAAAGTTATGGTCAATGTTAAAAATCTTACCTCACCAGTTGCAACTGCAATCTGAGAATACATCAGATTCACTGACTTAGAGCTTACATGAATGCCAAAAAATGTTGCTGGGTTATATATGGTTATTTTCACTGAACAATTCGTTGTCAGCATCTTGGTTGGAACTCCTGTAGAGTCTGATCCTTCTCCTAAGTAGAAGCTATGTACTGTTAAACTCTGGAAGAAATGAATTATTACCATTAGATTCCCCGGGGATTTCCTTACACGTAAGAACAGAGAAAAGGAGATCAATCACTAAGAACTGATTGACAGGGTTTGGAAGTACAGTTCACATTTTAAAGAATTTGTCCGTAAATGAAATTCCCAGCGCTTGAATTGTTTTGAGCTCTATCCATATAGGTTCCCATTACCCAAACAAAATCCCTCACTGCTCATCCTTGCAACCTCAGACAAAATAATAATAATAATAAACAATAAATCTAAAATTATCCAAGTTTATCATTATTCAAATGTTCAGAACATGAATTTATCATCCACATGTAAGGAGAGACTACCAATTAAATCTAGAGACTGATCCTTTCTCACTCCAGTCACATGAGGGCATGAATAAAATTTCACTTTTTTATATGCCAATCCTAAATGCAAAAGAGTCAATCATGAGGCCCCCTCAACTATCAATAAAAGAATATTCCCCTCAACAACAATCGCAGTGGCTATATAAAAATCACGAAAGGATTTCTCCCTTCGATTAGCAAAATCAAATATTATTATATGATATCCCTATCAAATAAAGGAGTTAGTGAAGCGAGCGCCCATCACCCCCGTACCTTGATACTGAGCTGAGGTTTGTAAGGCCTACTAATTCCCCAAATGATAAGACAGAACACAGTGAAAATCACAACAAACCCAAGCACAGCAATGCAAGCTTGAGTCCTTCTTAATGATCCCACACTGTCATGATAATGACCATCATAACCCCCTTCTTCTTCGATCACTTTACATTCAGGCCACCCTTTATCGGTCCGTTTCCGATTCGCTTTCTTTCCCCAGGCTGAATTGTACGTACCCGAAACCCTGCTAGCAGAGGAGGCCCTGGAAGGATGATCGTAAGATTGATGCAAAGGGGACTCCGAGGGACTGTTATAGACAGGAGTGGCTTGCATTGAGGAAGATTTATCGCCATCATGGGAGTCCCGAGAAGGGCTTTGCACATAGTAAGCAGGCCGCTTGGGAGATCTTGGAGATGATGGATCGAAACTGGTGACATCGGAATCCGATTTGGCGTGCATCCTCAATTTTAAGTCCCGAATTGAATGGTATCAATTCAATTGATAGCGAAACTGAAAGAAAACCTGAGAGAGGAAACAATAGCTTTGAAATTGCAATGACCGATTTATTGAACAAGAAAATCCACTTGCAATCTGAAAACAAAAGCGCGATATTCAGTGAAGAGCGAGAAGTTCCGACCAAATAAATACAGAAGAATGAAATAAGGAAAGTAGAATGTACTAAAGCAAGGGACCACGAAGAATTCAGCTCTCTCTGTGGGAAGAAAACTGAAAGGATTTTCTGAGGTGCGTTTGACAGACTGGCGGTAACTGAACAGTGTATCAGTGTGAAACAAGGCGACGAGGAGGAAGACAGTGTTAGGATTGCTGCTGCAAGGATCCGGAATCTGGAGCTCCGGGAACACGTGTACACTACACAGAGTCACGTACCGTGGAAAGCGACGTCATTGCAATTCGATGTGAAATTGTAAATCCCTTTAAACTTCATTACAAATTTATTCCCCTTTGCTGAGTCGATTCAGCTCTGCTTGAGATCGACGCAATTGCCATATCTGAATGCTCACCGCGTTTTCCTTTTTTTTTTTTTTAAGGAAACAAATTAGTGGCTGGTGGGCATTTATATGTAATGTAACCATATTTTCATTCATATAAAAAAAATAAGAAATAAATATATTTACCAACAAGTTTTTAATACAATACAATTGGTAAATTAATGAATCTTTAAGTATATTTGGAGCCTTATTAAAAGATATAAAAAAAATTAAAAAAGATATTAAGAGAAATTATATTTAATAAATAATTTATCTAAAAAGATAATATTTTATTAATATTTTATGATTCATATAATCAATCTCATTATATAGAATAATATTAATATTATTATTTATGTCTTCTTACTCCAATAATATTTACGCAGGGATATTTTTGACAGTACCAACGTAGTTATATTTTGAGCTCTATCTATTGGACTCTGTTTACATTTTAACTGCATTATTTTTTGAAACCGTATTGACTTGGTTATATTTCGGTTCCGCGGAGCCGGGTTGGATTAAAATTAATTTTTTCAATAAATATAGATTATTTTATAGAATTATTTTTATTAATATATATCATGTAATAAATTTATTTTATGAGTATCATAAAGATTTTTAATCATTCTAACCAATTAATTACATTTAAAAATTTTAAATTGATTTCTCAACCAAGCATAATTATTTGTTGAGTATTCATAATTTTTAATAATATTTGTTTGATCCTAACACTATAAAGATAATTATAAATTTTTGTTTCTTAATTTCTTTTGTGTATTGGGCCAAACTTGGCTCGGCCTAGTCAAGCACTAGGTCATCTTAAGCCGAACTAGGTTTCTAGTAGAATTTTTTAATTTGGAGGTAATTCCATGCTAGGGTGATGTCTCAATTTTACTCATGAAAACCCCTTCGCCGAAATTAAGTGCAGGTAAAATCTTTAGGTTGGAGTAGTTCTAGGCCTGGGTGATGTTCGACCCATAAATACAGCTGGATAGTTTCACATTCAACCATTATTTCATTTAATTTAACTAACTGGTATTGTTTTTAATTGAAGTTTGATATTACATAAAATTAGGAATTACTTGTACAATTGTATAGAATTTGAAAAATAGAATTTTGTCAGTTATTATAAAAAAATATTCTTATCAATGATTAGTAAATAATATGACTTACTATAAATTATATACTTTTTCTTGACTTAAATATCTTTTATGTATTGTATCAGAAATTTGAACTTCTAAAAAAAATGCAAAAATATTCAATATGCATACATTTTAAAATATTATTTCACTAAATAGTGGATAGATAAACAATGATAGTTGATTTAATTTTACAACAATGTCATTTCAATGAACAAACAAGAAATAATTTCATTTTTATATAACGTGTTATTTTTTATATTTTAATTTAAATATAATGAATACATTATTCTCCAATAATAATACAAAATTATATAGTTTAATAAAATATATAATTATCAATTTATATAGTACAAAATCGATAACAATAGACACTATAATTCGTAAGCCATTCATTATAAATTTTATTATATATATATATATCGATTTATTTTAGTCTTCCATTTATTCCAATTTTTTTTTTAAATAATCATCATGCTTGCTATATATAAGTACTTCTAGCTTTAAGGGCCCATTTGTTTAATTTTTCTCTTAAAATCACCTTTTTTAAGAAAAGAAAAAAAAAATTTTGATAGCATAAGAAAAGAAAGTTTTAAAAAATTTAAAATGTATGTTTAAATTTTAAAAAATAATCAGAATTTAAAAATACAGTTTCCAAATATTTTAGGAATCTGTTATAAATAATTCCTAAATAACTAAAAAACTTTAAGTAGAAAGCGTGATTTTTATTATTATACCCAAACAAAATCATTTCTATTCTTAAAAAAAAATCTTTAGAAAATAAATCACTTTTTAAACAATCTAAAAAATCACTTTTTTTTAAATCATAAGCAAACTGGCACTTAATTAAGTTTTCCAATGGACTTGAATTTTTTTTTTTAACCCTTATCAATCCCTTTCACTATTTGGAAAATGTTTAGAGTTAGTAAAACTATATTTACAAATATATTTTGCGTTAACTTTATGTTTGACTCAATTTAAAATGTTATAATGTAAACTTAACTTCTTCCTTTAAACCTATTTTTAACCCAAAGTTGCTTTTTACAAAGGTATCTTTGTTTCACAATCATTTTGTCAAATTTTTTATATAAAAAATACTTAAATATAAATCATATTACAAAAATTTTACTTTTATCCTAATTTTATTGTGATAAGTTTCACTTTATGATTTTTTGAGTAGAATATGATAAAATTTGCCAAAATATATCGAAGGTACCCCGAAGGGACATCCAATACATTAGCTAAAATATAACATGTCAGCATTTATTTATCAAGATATAACAAATTAAGTCAGAAGTTATTCATTAAAATATAAGAAACAAAGTCAATTAAGTAAAGAAAATGTGATTTTACTCTTTTAAAAAAGTCTAAAAACACATATGCATCTTATTTTGCTTTTGGCAGTTCTCATGGCCATAACAGCCAAGTGGCATTCATTCTACTTGTGCTATTGTTTAAAATCTTTTGAAAAAAAAATTTGGTGGGACCTTAAAAGAGGAAAATATATATATTAGGACATATAAGAAACATATATTTTGAACTTTAAAAAAAAAAATCTGTAATTCTATTTATTTAAAAAATTACTTCATTTAACTTGAATATTTTTTTAATTTTGTTAACTAATGAAATTAGTTTACTTACAAAAATTATAAAGACAATTTTATTCAACAAAAGACGTAAGTCCTTATAAAAAATTAAAATAATTAGAGATTCTTTTTGAAAAACATTTTTATTATGAGATCCTATATATCTTTTTTTCTCTAATGATTTGTTTGGTTGGAGGGAAATGGGGGGAAGGGAAAGAAAGGGAAGAAAAAATATTATTAAAATTTTCTTCCCTCTGTTTGGCAATCTGGAGGGGAGGGAAAATGTTATTAAAATTTTTCCTCCCCTTTCCTTATATATTTTCCCCTCAAATTGGGGTAATTTAGGGAAAAAATGTGTTATTGTGTTCAAAATGATCAAAATACCCTTCATTTTTTTCATTACTCGGTCACATAATGTACTGATCAGTCTTTGCCCTTATATTAACTTAAATAAATTAAGGGTATAATAGTCAAATGATAATTATTTTCCCTCATTTCCCCTCCTAACTCAAACAAGGTAAAATTAAAACCCTTCCACTAAAATCCCTCATTTTCCTTCCAAACGAGGTAAAATTAAAATCCCTTCTTTTCCCTCCCCTTCCTTTCTCTCCATTAAAATCCCTTCCCTCCCTTTGCCTCCTTTGATCCACCTTTCCCTCCTTTGATCCAAACAGACCATAAATTAAAGAACAGCACAAGTCGCATGGGCTGTCTTGAGCCATGCCAAGTCTCGGATCTTCTTGCATCAACCACACCGTCCCTCTTCCATTGTTTTCATTTGGTTCACAAAAATAAGCGAATTTGACAGCCTAACATCCTCACTGAACTCTTGGCCTCCATAACTACGGCCATCTCCATTATTGCGGATATCTTCACAGTCTCCAACAAATTTAGCACACCACCAACAAATTGCGGAAAACTTTTGACAATGGACATGGAAGATTGATACTTAATTTGGCTTCCTGCAATAAGATATGCACAAGGTACTTTACTAGAGGAAAGATACATTGGGCAACAAAATACAAAAAGCAAAACTCAAATTGGAAACTTGGAAAAAGAAGCAGAGGTATTAAAAAAGGTGAATAAAGCTTGAGTTCCAAACAGATATACATGAGCAAAGAATAGAGGCCTCAGACATCCAAGGAAGGATCAAAGCAGCATAAGCTCTCAAGCCCGGCGAAGGCAAAAGCTCTCAGGCGGCCACTGCGAATGTTTAGAGAAACAAGCCTTTGGATTTCTCCTCATTGGCCACGTTTTTTACTCACATAGTATACACAAACATATTCTCATCATAATTGTTCAGAAAACACATATTTCACACAATAATCCTAAAAAAAAAGAAGCATAAGGACCGAAATTATGTAGTCCAGCTCGCTAACAAACAAATAGGATACTAAACGAGAAAATGACTCAAAACATCCAAGGAAGGATTAAAACAGTTTCAGTTCTCATCAAGAAACAGATGAATATGACACAAGCGAAAAGGTCATCAGATAGGAGCGACAGACGTAAAATGATCTAATCACTGAAATATCATTTGAACTATGCTTCAGTTCATCATATGACCCTCCCATGACAACAATCAATGTTTGCCATAATTGTAACTTGAATAAAATCCAGTCTATAAAAACTAAAGATCCTACCCATTTCACTCAGCACACTCATGCATATCCGTATTGAACAGTACTTTTGAAGTATCATGCCTGACAGAATACAGCCAACGACTACGACTACACAAGAAAATTTTACAAAGAACATGAAGAATTAATCCCAGAAAAACAACCTCATTTAAAAGGAAAAAGTAAAATCGGCAAAAACATTACGTATGCTAGGCCTCATAGAGATGATTAGATTGGTCTTCACGAGTAAACTCAGACATATGCTTGTCTATTTTTATGATTTAATCATTGGCCAACGTCAAATGACAAAAAACCAAAGCTCACCAAATCCTAAAACTGAAAACTCGAAAAGCTGATTCATGTATTATTTAACAAATTTTAACAGATAAAATTTAAAAAGGGACTCGGAATATGGGTGGTGATATATCAGAATGGTCGGCAATGACTGTAAAGTCAATTACGACGAACGAGACCTTAAAAGAAACCAAATCGTCACGGTCCCGTTAATTTTTCTGAAAACATCAACGACTAAGAAGGGAAAAATAAAAGTTCAATAACAAGAAATTTACGGGCGTCGGCAAGGAACCAAGCCAAAAGTAAACAAAGTGAAGACGTTGAGATAAGATTTTGACAAGCATCGACAAACCCTAAACCTATGGGAAGAAGAGAAGAACAAAACCTACCATGTTGGTGGTGCCGCAGATATGAAGGGAGAACGAGCAACTGTGCTTATAAAGAAAGCGACTGAGAGGCGGAGCTAGGGTTCGTTTCGGGGGTGATGGCCCTGACCCAGATATCGTCTGATCCGCGAGATCAGGAGAGGGTCAGGGCCCATATAGGCAACATAAAATGAAATATTAAAAAAAATATAATAGCAATTGTCTATTTCAAAAAATATATAGTATATAATAAGTAATAACAATTGTCACCCAAAAAAATAAAAATAAATGTATGAATAAAAATATTTTTATTTTTAAGTAAAGATATAATTAAAAATAATAATAATTATTAAATAATAATAAAATAATTAATCTTATATATTTTTAGGCTATATAATATAATAAAAATATATACCCCTTATGAATACCAACACAGAAAAGAATAATTTTTTTAATACACATAAGGATAAATTCTTCTTTTAGATGATATTATTAGGTCAAATTTAAATATTGTGGGTTCAATTAGTGTAATTTTTCTTTGTGATTTCCTTCATCCATAAGATTATAGTACTTAACTTTATTTAAATGGAATTGAGTTAGTTCCAGTCCACCCTATCTCTATTACTGTTAGTCATAAAAGGATAAATTTTTTAGTTAGCTCATCAACCAGATGTTGGCTTTAGTATCTAACTGGAAAAATGAGTATGATCCGAATCGAGATATATGAATTTCTTATATTTTTAATCGTTATCAAATAATAATGACTTTTTTAATACCTTTTTAGAATATAAAGAATAGTTTACAGTTAGAAAATCATTTTCTATTTTGTTACATCTCTCTAATAAAGGAAGAAACTTGTTACCTTATGCTTTAACATTATATTTGAATATAAATTGATATAAAATTTCAAATTTATACCGAGCTAATTATTCATAAATAATGAATAATAGCATTTATTTGAAATCTCATACAATGCACAAAAATACATGTCTAATTTCTCTTATATATCAGCATAATTCTTTTAAAATACAAAACTCAAAATATTTATGAAATAAACAGGTAACAGTATATAAAATTAAAAATAAATCCCATATATAATCATTAATTATATCATTGTCATCTTTTTTACATCAGACACTTAGAAAATTTGAGGATCTAATCATTAAGATGATAACTTAGATGTTAGATGTGTAGTAATTAAGCATAAAAATGATAAAAAAAAAATGAAAAATGAGAAACAAGCCAACACAGATTTTTCCCGTAGTTGTAAGCAACCAGCGCCACTCTGGCGTGAGATTTCCATGCAAACGCCTAAAATCTACATTATATTACAAAGGAAAGAATGTTACAAGAGCCATCAGAATCCCAAACAATTTCCCATAAATCAACTAATTCAAATTTGCATTCCAAACACAAATTGATTGCAACATGGCCTTTCTGATGGCTTCATATGAAGAAATAAACGAACGTAGTAAAAGAACAACAACTGAGTCTTCCTTTCAGCTTCTGTCAGGTCTACTTCTATCACTGGGAACCAACAACCACGCGTGAATCCAGCGTTGACAGAATCTGTGGCATTGACATCCCTCCAGAAACAACAATTTCTGCAATGTTCATAGCAAGTTCAGCTAACTAATCAGGAACATGCAAAAAAGAAATATGCCTAGTTACCTACATATCTATACCTAAACAGCCCATGCTCAAAGATGATAGGTTAGAGCAAAAGTGAGTATTAACTTGATTTGGGTTCTATACTTAAGAAAACTTATAAGAAACTATAAAACCAAAACAACTCACCGATTCCTTCACGGACGGATAAGTTCGGTCTAATAACATCACGGGTGTTGACAAGAAATATATCACCAATATAAAGATGGTTCGTGGGAACATAGACACAGCATAGCTCCTCATCTCCAGAATAGCTCTGTAAGAAAAATGTAAGATTTAACAAGCTACTTAAACTTTAAAACTCTGATAATAAAATGTTCATCAATGGGCATTAATCAAATGCTAACCACAAAAGAATCTAACCTAAACTTAACGGACAAACAGTTAACATCTAGTAAACACGTAGGACATGAGCATCAAGAAAAAAGAAAACTGATTATAGACTACGTCAAGAATCTGAGCAACTTAAATTGATATATTGTGCATAGCTTCATATATAATCAACTAAGGGTAAAGAATTTAAAACACACAGCAACCAACAGCATAAAATGGTAGATGCAATCATGCAAGTTAAATGACGACAATAACAGCGCATAATAATTGGCTCAGCCTTCCAATGGGTTCTCAAAAGTAACTAAATAATTTCATCCAAAAACTAACTAAATAATAGGCATAATACCAATGGTCTAATTTATCCAGCAAATCCATAAGCACTTCTGATGAACCGAGAAATAAATGTATCAGTGTAAACAGCACAACAAGCTAGACTGATTTACACGCAAACTTGGAGCAACACAAAAGTCCAAACTATTGCCCTTTTGACCAGCACAAGTCAGTCAGAAAACAACCAGGATTGCAGTTCAAGAATATGAGTGACAAGGATATCAATGCTACACAAAGAAACATTTTACTCAAATACAATAATTCAAACAATGCTGCAAATTTTTTTTCCCAAGAAAAAAACAACAAACATTGATGTTCTATAGAAACCTGAAGGACAACAGAAGAGGTGATGAATCCAAATGCATATTCACCAACTCGAGGATGCCGAATGATTGCTACTTCCTTGAAGGCTTGTGTATTTTGATCTGAAACAACACAGTTAACAAATATTGTTCCCACCCAATTCACACAGTTAACAAATATTGTTCTCACCCAATTCAAGCTCAAATAATGTTTGCATACAAACCTGGTGAAATAGCAGCACTAATTTGTTTGGAGGCATTATAAATATGACGTACAAGTGGCATTCGCTTGATAACCCACTCCCCAAGGCTAAGGACAGATGCACCCAACCAAGATGACATGAAAACCCCGACTACGAAGATGAAAGTTATGGAAGTTACGAACCCAAGACCTGATTTAAAAAAAAAAAATAAAAGAATTAGCACATAATGTCAACATAATTACTATTAGCATGCCATCTGATCAGTAATTTAAGAAGTTTGAGATAATAATTAGCCAGATTTCTATTCTCCATTAATCACTTTGCTGTTGTTGTTGTTATTTTGTTACACTCAATTACACATTTCTACCCTCAACCAAGGAAAAAAAAAAAAGTAAGAAAATATTGAAATACAGATAAAACTAATATTTACAAAAATAGGCAACCAAGAAAAACAACATTTCCGTGCTTTAGAAACCTCATACAAGAAAGTTTTCTTTCTTTCTTTCTTTTTTTTTTTTTTGACAAATTTCCTATGCACTAGACAAAAGTAGTTAATTACAGGATATCATGAATTTGAAAAAATCACTGATTTGCAGACACTGTGTCACCCACATTTGTTGCATAAGAGGTGAAGGGATGTAGTAGATTCCAAAATACATACCAAAAATATCGATTCCAAGTTGAGCATAGATAGGAGAAAAAAATCCATCCACAAAATGAATAAACCACCATGTTATATAGAAGGTTACTGCAATTGGGAACAGAATGACACTGCAAAAAGAAGTAACAGTCAGCTACCATAACAGAGAAACATGGAATAGATATGTTCAGTGTCAATGCCACTATATTTTAGGAGCATTCAGCTAAGTTGTTAGATTTTCCGATATTGTAATTGCAGGAGTCACAATAAGCAGTTTTGGGTAAAGCAGGCAGCAGCTAGGTCATATTTGGTATTAACATGAGAAGAACATGATAGCAGTTTTCTAGAAAGTTAAAGTTCACTAAATTTACAGCTGCAAGAAATTAAAACCACATAATCCACCATTCCACCTGCATTCTCCTTGCCACACAAAACAAGAAAACCACTGTTTCAGATACTCTAAAATGGCATACACTCATTCCAGCTCATCAGCTATTTTTTGGATTTTGAAAAAATATTTTTAAACACATCAGAATTTAAAAAAAAACTTAAAGATGAAATAAACTGGAAGGAGTGACTATGCAATATGCATGTTGGAGTTTATCAACCTGCATTAATGAATGAATGGGCAGTAATGTGATGAAGGTAGACACTCTATTTTTTGGCGGATGAAAGTAGACCAATTTCAACCAAAATGCATACCAAGACCTCACTCCCTCCTCATCTATTGTAGGATAGACTTGCTTTTCTAGCTTCTTCATGTGTTCCAGCTCAAGCATTATTGAGTGAATTTCCTTGTCAGATATGGAAAGGTTCTGGACTGCCCTTTTAAGCTGATTTTCTTAGTCCAAAGTCTATGTCTAGTTTGTTCTCTGTGCTGGGAGAATTCCTGATCCACTTCCTTCCGACTCATTTTAAAGAATTGTTCTCTTAAGATTGAAGAAAGAAGAAAACTTTTGCACAGCAGAATGCACCATATTTAAAAGTTCACACTGAATTCCATGCATCTCGATATGTATAGGATTGTAATCACAGGATAGATCTTTAATGACAGCATAAAGGAGCATGACAGTAACCTACTTACAAGAAAGGCAGAAGACTAAAAACTAATAGTGTGTACTTGGTTTAGATTTTGGAGAATAGAGTTGAGAAAAGTAATCTCACAATTATAATAGTAAAAAAATTATGTAGGTCAAATAAGCAAATGTGTGAAATAAGAATAAACAATAGCATAGCATACGTCCGTGACAAGAATAGCAAAATATTGAATTGAAGCAAGAAACCAAAAGTTACGCACCATCCAGTCATGAACTTTTTTGACGCCCAGCTCCGAATAACTTTGTAAAACGTCTACAAAGCGACAAACAAAAACTGCAATCTATCAGGAAAATACTTCAGGCATAAAGAGAGAGAAATAAAATACGCAACAATAATAGATAGATAACTTTAGTGAGAAATTAAAATTTGGGAAAAGTATTTGATATGAAGATGTAAATCTTGTGGAAATTGAGACAGCCATCCATCAGAAGTTAACTAGATTGCAATTACTTGTTGCTTAAAAATGCAATTAGCAAAGCTTGCTTCAACGGTTCAATCAATAGACTTCATCACATTAATAGGCATTGGATATGATAATTGGGGGATTGACAAAACAGCTGAATTCACTATACTATGGGCAACAGAAAGTGCTTAGCAAGCAATCTAGCTTCAATCCAGCTGATAATCGTAGCAAGCGTTCTCACAGCCGTAAGAAGCAATTTGACCAGGCCGTGATTAATCGCCTATATTTGAAATTTCCATCGTTTTTCCTTCTCGGATAAAACTAGCAAATGCACAAGTAAGCGCACAGGAAGAAGTAGAAACCCTAAAGTAAGGAAGGAATTAGATCACCTCGCGGCCAGCATGATGAGAGGAGGAGGACGAAGAGGAAGGCTTGGAAGCAGCATCTTCGTCGCCGGAACCGGCCACCGGAATGAGAAGCTCCCGATCTCTGTCTCTGTTGGCCATTATGATCGGCGATTGGTCATCGCCCATAAGAATGAGACACAAGCAAGCGGCGCCGCTTGAGAAATTAAAGACCTTACAGCTTGACCTCGAAGGCCTCGCCTCTGCATCTGCGTCCCTAGTCCGAAGTCCGAACGAAAGAGAAATGTCAAAATTCTCAAATAAACAAAAAGAAATATTCAGCTCCAGAAATCAGAATCTCTCCCCAGCTTCAACTACTTCATTTTCAATTATTATATTTTATTACTTCATTTTCAATTATTATATTTTATTGGGTTGAAAAATATAAAAATAAAAACTTTGCTTATAAGTTATGATGGGATTCTTTTTTTTTATTATTATTATACACCCAACAATTTATATAAATATGTATAATTGTAAGCATATACTAACGTTGAATAAATTAAAATAAATTCAACAAAGATTGAAAATTCAACATAGAGATATAAAAAGGTGAGAAAAAAAAAACATGTGGCTGGATAAAATTAGGATTAAGATTAAAATAATTTAAGGATAATAATTTGGGGTGCATGTGATTTGAGGAGATTTTTATTAATTTATAAGAGTAAGGGAGGATTATACAATGGAGCCTACGTATGTGCTATGGATAAAAAGACAAATAAGACCCCTAAGAAAGATATGGTTAAAATGGGATTTCTATTTTTGTTAATCTCAAAGGACCTAAATTTTTGGTTGGGATAAAAATTAAATGGACTGAACTAAAATACCCACTCCCTCCCAAATCATTGCTGGCCACGTGGCCAGAGCTCTGGTGATTGGTGACGTGGTTGGAGTTCCGATAACTAAAAATGTCGATGGTGTTGGTATAACCATTGCCATTAAATTTTATAAAATTAATAGGGTTGAAATTAATTATAGTGAGTAAAAAATTATAAATTTTTAACTTAAAAATTTTATTGATTGCACTTGAAATTTTGTTAAGATTATCTTTTAAAATAAAATTGAGAGTGTTGAAATCAGTCATAGAGTTGGAAATTATGAGTTTCTTACTTTGAAATTTTGTTGATTTAACTTGAAATTTTTTTTTTTAAAATTGCCTTCTAAAAAATTTTCAAATGGAATCAATAAAATTTCAAAGTGAGAAACTCATAATTTTCAACTCACTATAATTAATTTCAACACTCTCAATTTTATTTCAAAAAATCTTAAAAAAATTTTCAAATTGAATCAACGAAATTTCTAAGTAAGAAACTCATAATTTCCAACTCATTATAACAAATTTAAAAACCATCAATTTTATTTCAGAAGGTAATCTTGAAAAAAAATTTCAGAGTTGAATTAATGAAATTTCAACTGAGAAACTCATAATTTCTAACTCGCTACAATTGATTTCAACACTCTTAATTTTATTTTAGAAGATAATTTTAAAAAAATTTTTAAGTGGGATCAATGAAATTTTCCAATAAAAAAGTTATAATTTTTAACTTACTATAATTAATTTCATCCCTTCTAATTTTATGGAACTTAAGCTGGTGACCTTATCAACACCAACAACATTTCTAGTCACTAGAGCTTTAGCCATAGTGATAAGAGCTTCAGTCACGTTGGCAATAGTGATGAGGGAGGGAGGGAAGGAGGGTGGAAGAAGGATATTTTGGTTCACTCAATTTATTTATTTTTTCCTCCCAAGAACTAGGTCTTTGTGGGGATTATTAAAATTAGAGATTCCATTTGAAAAATATTTATCTTTTTCCCATGTGCTATTTGATTGGGCTCCGGGCTCCACGTAGTGTGATATCTGTTAAGTGTTTTGTTTTGTTGTGAAGGGGTGGAGATCTCCTCTGTCAAACCCCATTCTGCCTCCATCCTACCCCTTCATTTTTTTAATTTTTTATTTTTAATATTTACGTTTAGAAATTAAAAAATAATTTTTTATAATTATACAACTATAAAATTGTATTATGTCTACTTTTTTTAATTTAAGTATTATAAAGTAAAAACAGTATCCTTACAGTCATATAGTTATCCAATATAAATAAAAAAAATATAAAACAAGATAAAATTGTACAAATATATTATATCATTTACAATTTTTAAATTTTTTAAAAAAATAATTTTCCATCCCATTGTATGAGTTGTCGCCAATTAATTTTGGCTGTTAGCCGCCTTTACTGACCTGCTTGGGAAAAATTATTAGATATTTGTATAATACTCTATTATTTATATTTTATTCAATAAAAGTAATTCAAATTAAATAAATAATATATTTTTTTTATTTTTTTAATACATATATATTTTCTTTCTTTATTTTTTTTGTAATAAATGAAAGGAAAAGAAAACAAATGAAGTTGATGAACAATCTGATTCCTGCCTTCTCTCATGGAAGGAAATATTCGGAGATTCTCAAGGTTTGTTTTACTTGGCAATGGCTTGTGTAGTATACTTTAGCATGAAGTTCAAGCAAGGTAGATGTCCTAACTTGTAGTATGTTAAAAGGATTTTTAAAAAATATGAGATGTTCAAGCTAGTTTTTATCTTTTAATTACATGCATAGGTTTGTTAATAGAGCTGACTTTTTATTTGCTCAAAATGCCTTTAATTGTACTAAATTCTTTTACCATTTCCAACATGCCCCCCTTTTTCGTCGAAAGGCCCTAGAAGTGGATAGGAGTCGTCGAAAGGCCCTGGAAGTGGATAGGCGTGGATAATCACTCACTTTTGCTTTGTATATATTTCCTTCAATTTTATACATAGAATTTTTTATCTTAATCATAAATATAAAATTTTTTATGAGGTCATATTTATTATATATTTTTAAAAAATATCTATATTTAATATATCTAAAAAAAGAGAAAAATTAAATAAGAATAATTTTAAAAAAATATTAAAATTTTTAAAAAAATTGAGATAATTAATTTGTTTTAACTCCTCTTCTTAATTCACGTAATTCGGTTAAAATAACCTTATATTAAGAATTAGAGAAAATATCTTGTGAGTAACATAGCCCTTTTCATAAAAAAAAATAGAAACAGAAATATTGACTTATGCAAATGTAATCATTACAACTTTAAAAGGAAAAAAATTTGATTCCACAGTCCACAAAATTTTCCTTCATTAAATTAAATTAATGTCTTGTATCACCATCTTTGCATCTGGCTCTTTCAGAGGCGGAGTTACGTGGGTGTGAGGGTGTGCACCCCTCATTTGGGAAAAATTATAAGTAATGGGTATAAATTTTATTAATTTGCACATCCTTCACTTTAAATTTTGATTCTTCTCAAATTTTGATTTATATTCATGTACACATTTTAGATCTATAAAAATTAATATTAAACCCAAATATTAATATTTTTTTTAAAAATTATTATTTATCTTTTATTTATAAAATGAAATTATTTTTTTCTTAAAAAAATACTGACCTAAATCTACTCACTTGCAAAAGTCTAAAAAAAATGTTTTCAATAATATTAATAATAAGTTGATTGTTCAATGATTTTAAAGAATAAAATTACATAAACAACAATAGTAAAGTATGTAATTATTTTTTTATTATTTAAATATTATTATTTTTTAGAAATATATTACACTCCCTAGTCTTTAGGTCCTAGCTCCACTACTGGGCTCTTTCCATCTTCCACATTGGATTTGGGAGTGCTTGTGCTTGCCCTTGCCAAATGCGAAGGTCATGTATCTCCGAAATTTCCATTTGGCTGAGTAAGTGTCTTTTCCCATTGTATTACCCTCATAAACCCCACACACACACACAATAAGTATACAAATAAATAATTATTCTTTGAAATAAATAATATCTATCAAAAATAAATATTTAGTGGTTAAGGAGTAATAATGAAATAAAATATATAATAAAATACTAAATCCTATATATGTAAGAATAAAAATTCCAAAGTGTAACACTCCGAATTAGTAACAACTAGATTTAGTATTTAGTAAATACTAAATCTATCCGACCAATGCTGAAACTAGTTTCTGATAGTTAAAACTGTCAATTCGGGCCGGTCCGCCTTGGGCCGGGCCAAAAAACCCGAATTGAAAAACGGGCTTGGTTTTTTAAGCTCGAGCCCGTGAGATCGGGTTTACGGGCCAGCCCGCGGGCTTTTTTTTAATTTTTTAGTATTTTTGAATATTTTTTTAATAAATTTTTTATATAATTATTTAAATTAATACAACTAATTATCATCCTAATTTAAATTAATACAACTAATTATCATCATAATTCATTAAAAACTAACATAATATTTAAATTTTACAATTTATATATCACTAATTAATAAAATAATATGTATTTTTTAATATTTTAAACAAAAAATAAAAGAAAAAGAAAAAAGTCTCAGGCTTTTGGGCCGGGCCTAAACGGGCCGGGCTCAAAAAGTCCGGATTATGTATTTACTCCCAAAATTGAGGCCCGAGCCCGCTCATTTTTTTAAAATTTTCGGGTCGGCCCGTCGAGCTTGACCCATTTTGACGGCTCTACTGATAGTGTAGTGTATGATTGGACACGTAAAAATGGAAAGGTACATTAAATTTAAATTAAATGCAACAAAGTGACGAGAGATTGAGGATGACCGTAACAAGCAAAGAAAGAGGCTTTTTAGAGGATGCCTTGATTTTTGTCAATAACGTAATTAGAACCAGATTAAACATTAAATTGATTAAAATATTAATTCAAAGTTCAATAATTAAATCATAATTAGACCATGGTTGGATCGATTTAAATTAAATTAATATGTATTCTTACATTTTCTATTATAAGTCATTTTTTAAAAAAAAATTTATGATCCTATATATAAGTTATAGTGTAAAATAATTGGAACATTTAATTTTTTTACAAATACCTTTACTAATTACAATATGCAATTAATATGATGTTACAATTAAATCAATTTAATTAAGGGTAATTTTGTAAATTAAAAAATATTTTTAAAAAATTAATTATTTTAACTAATTTAATTATTTTTTTAATCTATGTGAAATAAAAAGTGATGTATATTAAAGACATAAAATAATATATATATTTTACAAGCAAAAATAGTATTAATTTATGTTAATTAAGGCTGCACATGGGTAGGGTTGGACCGGGTTGCCCCACAGCCCAATGCCTGACCCTAAGACATGGACAAGCAAGGTTGGTTAGCTCGATACCCGATCAACATTTAACCTAGTCTTGATAGGGTCGGGTAAGTAGGGTTAAGCTATCTCGAGCACTTTGAGCTGGAGAATTTTTAGTAAACCCTTTTTGGTCCACAATGGGCTACTTGTTCATCCCAAATAAATGGAAAAAATGGCTAAATTTCAAATATATAGAAGCCTAGTTATTATGGAAAAATAGACCAACTTCCAATTATGCAAAACCCAAAAAAACAAGGAAAACATAGATAAAAATGCATGAAAAAAGTCTCAAAGCATTATATCCATTATCCATAATAACAAAAAAAGTCTCAAAACATTAAGTCTCAAAGTATTATATCCATATCAAAATACATGAGTAATTATATATATATATATATCAATAAAATATGCAAGAATTGGAGCTTTTTTAAGTCTCAAACTATTACATTCACTTATCCAGTATCCACTATCCAGAAAAAAAAAAGTAAAAGCAAAAAGTCTCAAAGCCTGACTATTAATTAGCAAATATGGAAGAGTAAAGGATAGGAGTAGATACTTGATTGTGGACGGTGGCTACAAGATACAATAATTGGAGAACTTGTCATTCATAGCTTCACAAACTCAATGAAGTCTAACTAATAAACATGTATAGAAATATAAAGGCCAAAAGGTTTTGTCCAATTAGGCAATAAAGTCTAACTAATCAAGTCAGTATATGACCATTAATCATAATGCATGGGATGTTACTTGTGAGCAATCTTTATCTCAAACTCAATAAAGTCTAACTAATCAACCTTTATAGAAATATAAAGGTCAAAAGGTTTTTGTCCAACTAGGCAAGAAAAATATTAAATCTAATTATCTCAACCTCAAAGACTGAAGTTGAAGCTAATATAACATGGAATAAAATTGTAACCCAAGTTCCAAGTACTAACCAAATACATGATAATTATAACCAAGTTCTAATACAAACATGGAAAAAGAAACATTCAAATGTCTAATAGACCAACACAATCAAAGTTCAAAGTTTACACAACATAATGAAATTATTACAAGTCACGACTCAACAAATAAAAATAGCTACTATCATGATGATAGTATCATCAAAGGCATAAAGAGTGAGCATTCAACTTCAATCATCAAGGGTTGCAATAGTATCAAATAGTCCACCTCCACCCTCATGCATGGTTGAAACATCTGAAAATAAATGTGTATAAAGAATAAATTACATTTCAAAACACATATATAAAATAATAAAATTATATATTATATATTTTGAAGAAACAAAATATCTATAAATTTTTAATTACCCAATTGAACTACATTTTCTATCTCTTCAAAACCGTCAAACTCAAGTAGGTTTCCAATGAGCTTTGATAGAGATTGCCTAGGATGTAGCCAATTTTGAGAACAAATAAATGCTTAAGTAATTTTAAGAGATAGAGAGCTTTTATACTGATCAGCCCTCCTTGTGCTAAATGTGGATTCAGATGCCACATTAGAAACTGGAATGGCAAACACATCACATGCCATGCAAGAAAGCACTTTAAATTTAGTGGAATTTACTTTCCACCATGCCAATATGTCAAAATCAATACCAGATAAGATATCATTAGTCAAATTAGATGAAAAACATTTATCCAATTCTAATTGAGGATTTATCTTGGTTTTTTGCTTCATTGACTGTAACCATTCCACACCTAGATCCTTATCTTCATTAGGAGAACCGAATGACAATGCTGATGATAAACTAGCAAATGAGGCTCCTCTAGATGTAGATGTGGGATCAGTATTTGATTGTGTAGAAACTCCCAATAAATACTCATAAAATAAATGATACAAACAATCTTTCACCTTCTTTGTCATAGCCTCAACTACATCAACATCATTAAACATCCTTTGAAATCTATGGTTCACGTAATCCATGTTATATCGAGGATCTAAAATACTCATACTACCAACAAAGGATTCATATTATATGTACGACCCCAGTATTTTTCATACTTCATTTGCATATTGAAGCTCATTTCTCCAAGAAGAGCGTTAGAATCAGTAATATTCTTTTGCAACATTTGCTGGTGCAAGTAATTTGATGGAAACACAAATGTGATGTGACACTAAGTGTGCTTGAGAATATTAAAGTACTGTCATAGAGAACTTTCAAGAACTTCAAAAACACACATGCCTTACTCCAATCATCAGTGGTAGTAAACTGATGTCGAGGAGTACCATCACGCCTAGAATCTAAATTGAAGTGTGAACGATAGTCATCATCTTCATCAAGCATTTGTTCAAACACTTTTTGCAATTTCAACGTAGCTTCCAACATCAAGTAAGTTGAATTCCATTGAGTACCAACATCCAAACACATAAGGCTTTTGGTTTCTATTTTTTTAACATCAGCCCAGACTTTAAACTTTTGGAGTCTTGATGGAGAGAAATGAACATATCTCACTGAATTACAAATGGCATCAAAGCTGTCTCTTAGTTTCTTGATTCCTTCATTGACCGCTAAATTAAACACATGTGCACAACACCTCATTTGTAGATGATCCCCTCCACAAACTAATCCCTTCCAACTCTTAAGATGCCTCTTAAGATATGCCAAAGTTGTGTCATTGGACATTGCATTGTCCATAGTTATAGTGAACACTTTGTTGATCTCTCAATCTAATAAACACTTTTCTATTGTCTCCCTATAGTGTCACCTTTGATCATATAAAAATTAAGAATTCTTTATTGTAGTTTCCATTCAGGATCAATGAAATGCACTATCAAACACAAATAATTAAAGTTTTGGGTTGACTTCCTACAATCTATAGTAAGGCATATGCGATTAGCACATTTCTTCAATGCTTTCTTCAACATCTTCTTTTCTCCATTATATAACTGCTCGCAATCCTTTGTGATTGTCATGCTTGATGGAATTGGAAAACATGGTTCTAATTCATGCACAAATTGTTTGAATCCTTCCATCTCGATGATCCTGAATGCCTGCTAATCATAAATAACAAACTTCAAAAGGGCTCTACGACAACGTTTCTTATCATATACATGGGCAACTAGGCCTCTTTCTTACTGCACACCTATCCCAGTAGACACATAATTCAGCATTAATTGTTTATTATCAGTGGTGCCTTTATGTGGGTTCTTGGTGCACTTGAGTATATGCCTTTTCAAGGAATTTGTCTCGCACTTGACAGGATCACAAAGATATCTCGTGTTGTAGTATTCACATTCTACCTTGTGCTCTCCATTTGTTTCTTCTAATGGTAACTTCACAAAATAATCCCACACTTCTAATTCTGATGGTGGCGTTTTTTTTTAGGTGCCTTTTATGGTTCTTTTCTCTTTCTTTTACCTTTATCTATTTCTGCTTCTTGGGAGGCATGTGCTGTAGGAGTGGGAGCTATAGTTAGAGGAGGAAGACTAAAAGGCGTAGGCCCTATTGGACTTGGAATGAGATTAGTAGGAATAGGATTCTAAGATGGTTCAGTTGGAGTAGGATCAGTAGACATCAAATTTTGAGATGTCCCAACACTAGTAGGGGTTGCTGCAATAAAACCTTGATCCTCCATTTCAAACTATAAAATTGTAATAAAATAATTTATATATATATATATATATATCAAGTAAGAGTTCAAGATGATACAACATGCAAGGGACATCATGAGTCATTGAATATATAATGATTTAAGGCAATACAAAACATACTTATATGAACTAGCTACAAAACATACTCATACATACTAGTTACAAAACATACTCATACAAACATGTTCAAATATTTTTTTTTTAAAAAAACAGTCACATCCAATCTATCTTCGTTGTTAGCATCATTTTTTCAATCCTAAATTTTCAATCTAAATAATGGAATTCAAACACTTATTTTCCTTATTTTTTATGGATCCAAATCAACAAAAAAGTAAAGAATTGGTAAACAACAAAACAACATTCAATCCACCTCAAAATTGCTTCCAAGAGTCACAAATAAAAATAAGAAAAATAAAAATATATCAAGATTGCCACCTGTCAGAGGTGACCATTCTTTTCATCTCTTTAATGTGAATGCCCGAATGGTGTAATATGTTATGCCTAAATATAATATATGAATGTCACAAGAAAAGACAACTATGAAACTTCAATGGGTTCTACTGATTTATTGCTAGCTAAGTAAAATGCTATGTTCATGTGAATATGAAAAATGAACTTCCAAGTCAACCAAATGCAATACTTCTATTATGTTTTGAATTTGATCAATGTGACTTATGTTTTTGTCCTCTATTTTGCATGCTAAAAATAATTGGCAAATAAATGTAAATTAAACCTAGAATGAGACAAGAAGATCCCAATCACATTGTGACAGTATGTAATCAAGAATTTGAGGGCTTGACGCTAATTGATGTAAGAAATAAGTTTTGAAAGATCTGGTTTACTAGATCTAAAAACATGGTGGAAATAAAAAATTATAGGAGAAGTGTACTATGAAGATAATGCATCAAGAAGTGCGACCGAGAAGATATGTAATAAAGGCAGCTTCTTCAACACGAGGAGAAGGAGGAGGTCCACCATGATGCTCAAGTAGTAGTAAAGGATGCCACTAGCCATGGCAAACTCAAGCCTTAGGGGATGGGTGCGACTATAACTTCGGCTATGGTGATATGTGTACCTTATGGTGTGGTGTGGCCATCGGCGTTACCATTAAGTTGAAGAGTGAAGTGGGCAATGGAGGAGGGGGATGTTGAGAATGAGAAGTGGAGAGAACAAGAGGTGAATACAAAAGAGAAGAGAACGCTTAGGATTTCTTTGGGGTGGAATGGAAAATTCAAAATTTTCTTTTTGAACCTTGCATGGTCTCGTATAAGCAAGCAAGATTGGAAAAAATAATAAGAATTATTTCTTCGGGCCGGGCCGGGCATAACAACCCTATATGCCAGCCCTAACCCCAACCATGCTTGTGAATTCTTCATCACGTCAAGCTAGCTTGATGCACTTCAGGTTGACGTCTACCTCTTCGAATCAAGCAATTTCTCTTCGAGTCGGGTCCAATATATCGAGCTATCAGGTAGCGTGTGCAGCCCTAATGTTGATTATTCTATATAAAGATATATAAGGTATAAAAATTAAAAAAATATTAATCATCAAGACCATATAAGGCATGAAGTGTTATTCACTAATGTTCATATCAAGAAAATGCATTTATTAGAGGATAAAATGCATTTATTATGTGAATTGGAATTTATATAAAGTAACCAATTGTTTATGTTGATTTGCGTTGATTGAGAAAATGAGAAGACACTTTTCAAATGGTGACCAGTACATGATGTGACTTTTGCTTGTGACTTTTGTTTTACTGAGATGTGTGACTTTCGTTTTCTTCTAACCAATTCACGTCTCACAATGCTTAGGTTATTCATTTGAAATGTTGCTCATGATGAAAGCTATTTTTACATGAACCTCGAAGGCTTCATTCCATCTAAAATATTGAGGCATCTTCGTCTTCCTTCATCTTTCCTTCGTTCCATTTGAAAAATTGAAGGCTTCTTTGTTTTTCTTTATCTCCCATTCGTTTTATTCCACTAATCATTCAAGGCAATCTCATCCAACAATTTTTTTGAAGCATTGGTTCTGGTTCGTAAAAGGATCCTCATCACCTTCATATATTTTCTTTTCCTCTGGTTAGATTTTCTTTTTTTCTTCTTAGCATTCTTTTCCCTTATTTTGGTTTGATCCAGATCTTCACCTCTTTTTCTTTTGCCTGCTTCATCTCTTTCTCTCCCCTTTTTTTTCCAACTGCTGAACTAGTCAACCTATCAATTTTACTGGTTCTAGCCAAGTCAAGAACGGGTTGACCAATTCTCTCAACTTTCAATTGTTCCCTCCTTCTGGACAGACTACATGCCAAGTCCCGGTTGAACCAGTCGGTCCAGTCTGGTTCTAATAACAATTTTGTAACAAGGCTCCCTTTGTTGAAAATTTTTTATTTAATACATTTTTTTTCACTTGAAAAAAGAGGCTTTGCTAGAAGTGAAGTGCTAATACAAATGGAGTGGGTTGGCTCAAATGAAAGTAGAGTGGACTAACCTAATATTGGGCTAACATTTGATTGAGAACAATCTAAACCAAATTATAGGAAGCAAAAAACAAGAAAAAAAATGCAAGGTTTAGCTTCAAAACCTTCACACCCATTTGGTTTAATAACATGGGTGTTAGAGGATATAATGAGATGGTAAGTAATGTAATGTAATGGAATGATGATTACAAGGGGATTTGTTTGGTATGGTATTAAGAAGATAGAAATGAAATTTATTTTTCACAGTAAATTAAATACAAAGAAATGTAAAAAGACAAAAATACCTTCACAACCACCACCTGCCACCACCATCATCAACCGCCAGCTGCCACCATAAACAATACTATTCATCACCATCCATCATTTTGTAGATCAGGTCAAGCTTAGAAATATTACATTAACGCAAAAAAAATGAAGGAACAAAGCAGATCTCGAAGGTTGATGAGGAGGAAAAGGGATGGCGGAGACAGAGGAGATTTGGAAGGTCGACGAGGAGGTCTGGAAGGACGATAGAGATAGATCTAGCCTTCAAAGGAGATCTTGAAGGATGCTTGCGGAGGACAAGAGACAAATTTGCAATGGCAAACATGAACCAAATTTGTGATGGTGGTTAAGGAAAACCCTAATCAAAATCCTTCATAAGCTCGAAGCCAGAGAAGAGGAGAAAATGCGACAACGGATGCTGGTGATGATACGATGATGATAATGACATTAGGTGAACATCGAAGAGGGTTTATTTAACACCATCAAGTAAGGATATAGGAGAGGAAGGAAGAAGGAAAAGCTAGATGGAGGTTGAAGCCAGATGTGGAAGAAGGAGATAGGTCGACGATAGCATCATTGTCACTGCTAGAGGAAGAAGGTAAGTAGAGGTCACCGTAGTTTGATGATGGCAAGTAGAGGTCGAGGAAGAGATAAGGTGTACGTGGAAGAAGAATGAAATCTAGGTTTATGTTGCTGTAATTTTCTATTTTCATAAGGGTAATCTGGTCATTTTAATTCCATTACAAGCATATAATGTCCAATGCTCAACTTTTGGTTAGTGTTGCTGATTACATAAATTTAGATAATCAGGATTACACATGTAATCCTCAAGCTTCAAACCAAACATAGTTATTTAGGTAATATAAAGCTCATTACGTTTACATACCCCATTGTAATTGAACCAAACAAGGTGTGAACATTGACGGTGCTTGGTTTCTCTCATGTGCATCTCATGTTCAGCTATTTTTTTAAGCCAAAAGGCATTGGTAATAAAATAGCTCTACAAAGCCATGTGATCATCTAATTGTGCAAAGTTTTTTTTCTTGTGCCTTTTTCTATATAATTATCTGACTAGGTCAAATTTGAATATTATTAGACCCAAACATGGGTAACTCTTTTAACGTGATTTTTTCCACCTTTTTTTATATATACGATTTTGCAGTTTTTCTTCTTTTTTTAATATTAGAAAAAGGCAAAAGGAAAAAGAAAAAAATGCATAGTTATATGATTGCATGATTTTAAAAGTCTATTTTATTACCAATGACCTTTATTTTTTAAAAAAACAAAAAGAACGAAAATGAGATGCACATGAGAAAGTCTATCAGCAAATTAACACTATAATGCTTCATTGGGATAATGAGAGAAAATGAGATGAGAGATAATGAAGGGGACCAGGGAGAGAATAAGTGGGAAAATGGTTTTTTCCCCTTATGTTTGGATGTATAGGAGAAATCTCAAGAAAAATTTTTAAAAAGAAAAAATGTAGTACTCATGCCTTTTTTTCTTTCTAAAATATTTTTACTTTTGGAAAGAAAATATTGGGGGAGAAAACATGGGACCCTATATTTCTTTTTCTTCCCCACTTTTCTTTTCTTTCCATTTTTCTTGCTATCTGTTAAAAAAATATATTCTTCTCTTATTTTCTCCAATAATTATCTCTTCTTCTTACTTTTTTTTTCTCCATCCAAAAGTTAAGCAAGTTTAAAGAGATGTCACAGTGTCTTTTTTTCAGAGAGAATATACACAAATTCATTCTAACCAAGAAGACAGAATACAATGAGATAGGACCCAAAGTCAACCAACGAAACAAGAAAAGCCAAAAGCTTAGTGAGAAATCCTCTGATAAAAAAATTGAGGACTCTTAAGGTGTTGATAGTGTGGTTAATTAGAGCACTAATTACAATAACAATTCCCTCCAGAGTGAGAGTTTCATATGAGAATATTCTTTTGTTCCTCACTTCCTAGAGTTTCAAGTAGATAATGCCGAAGGTAATCCTCCAACTTTTGTCAACATGTTTGTAGTCAATATTAGCTATGAACCATTCATCAAAAGGGATAGTGGTGAATCTTGACGGTACTTGCTTGGCCAAGAGAAGGCTCCAAACTGAAGTAGCCAAGGGACATTTTTTGAAAACATGATCAAGATCTTCAGGATCATTTCTACACACTTGACATAAAGGGTTATCCGTCATGTGTCTTATCATTCGTTCCATGTTGGTAAGTAACTTATTTTTAGTAGTAAGCCACAAGAAGGTACGAATCCTTTGAGCTCCCAGCCATTTCCATATAAAATCCCATATAGAATACTCCCTCCAATTCATATTATAAAAGGTTTCCTGTGAGAAAATTTTCAAAAAAAAATGTGTCTCTTAAAGGATTTATCAAAATGTGTCTTTTAAAAGATTCATAAATTAATGATGACTTTTGAAATGATTCATGAAAAATCACAAGATTCATAAAATATTTAAAGAAGTGACTTTATCTTTAGTGCACAAAGGATAAAAAACAAATTACCACTTTCACCTAGATTCATGAATCATTACAATATACATTCATTAATCATATGAAAGGAAATGACTTTTGTCTAGATTCATGAATCATTACAATGTACATACATTGGTTAATATATGTATCTTTTTATTGAAAGAGTCATGTTGTTTCAAGAGGTACCTTTTCATTTCTTATAAATAGCCCACAATCTTCCATCATTTAATAATTCCAATTTTATTCATCCACACTTGTTTCAACATATACAAACTCACTTGCCTTTATCTTTAGTGCACAAAGGATAAAAAATAAATTACCACTTTGTAAAAGCCATTGTTGTCTAGGCTTGAGTTTTGGAAGTACAACACCTACTCAAGAGTCTTCAATATATATTACAGGAAATTCGTCATTAACCCAAGTTGTAGTCAAGATTTGGAAATTGATGGGAGCGAATTAAGCCTAAAAGAAAGTATTACTCACGCCTTGAAGACTTGTGCATAACCTTTTCTGCAATATCATTTTCTTCTACACTTCAATATTCCTTCTTTTCTAACATTTCCAACTGTTTTACACATATTAAGAAAAGTTAGTTACACACCTTAAAATTCTAAAAAAAGAAAAACTCAACATCCCAATTGTATCCTTATTAATTACTAATAAAAGTTATTTTGAAAATTCATTCCCCCCCTATTTTTTCTAAATTATGAGATGATAATTAATAAGGGTAAAAAAGGCAAGCTCCTACTAAAAGTTATATAACCCCTTATATTTTGGACTAAATAAGGGTCCTAGAAGAATCCTTATAATATGGATCGAAGGGAGTATTGTTCATCCCAAGAGGTGTCTTGATAAGCATGATAAGTAAAGGTAACAAAGAAATCACCATTAGGCTTACAGTTCCAGTAACAAGAGGCTTGTTCTTGACTGAACTTATCAATGTTAAAACTGGTGATTTGCTAGACTATGTCAAAAGGGAGAAGATGTTCAAACTTGGATTTATCCTACTGGCCATTGTCCATAACAAACTCATTAATAGGCAAAAAGGCTTCATTATCATCAATCTCAGCAAAAGCCAAAATTTTCAGGGGTTTAAGTTCCCCAACCCAACTGTCCTCCCAAAAGTTTATGCTACTACCATTGCTTGGATTCCAACCAATTCTCAACATTATCTCATCTCACACCTTAACAATACCTTGCCAAAGATGTGAACAAACATTTGTCTTGGGAGGACTTATCTTAAAGCCATATTTAGCATGCAAAACTTTTACCCAAAAAAGTCCGATGAGGCAATAAGTTGAAACACAAGTTTGGATATAAAAGCACGATTCTGGATTTCCAGACTTTTCAAACCACTTCCACCATTTTTTAGAGGCTCACAAAGTTCTTCCCATCTAATCAAACTGATAGCTTTATGATTATCAGTGCTCCTTGAAACAAAGTATCTAATGAGTGCTTCAATTTTCTTGCAACAATTGGAGGGGATAGTAGAAGTTTGCATAGTATAAAATGGCACAATAGTAAGAACAAATTTGGCAAGAGTTAAGCAACCAGCTAGAGATAAATTTCTAGCCTTCCAACTTGCTAGTTTTTGTCTAACTCTATTAATGATGTAATTATGTTTCCTTGGTAACTCACCCATTTAAAAAAGGAACTCCAAGATATTTCCCAAGATGCTCAATGCGTTGGTAGCCCTGTCTGTCACAAATGGCCACTGCTTGTGGAGGATTAACATTTTTTGAGAAATAAACATGATTTTTAGGTTGACTAATTCAGTGACTAGAAGAGAGGCAAAAATCATGAAAAACTTTTCTTATGATAGAAATTAGAGAGTCATCAATAATACTAAAAATGATAAGATCATTAGCAAAGAAAATGTCACAGCATCTTTAGTTAGGAGTTTCCCCAATCAAATATTGACAAAGAGAAATAGAGTAAAAGAGATGATATAAACTGTTAGATT
This sequence comes from Adenanthera pavonina, assembly GCA_026686845.1. Lineage (NCBI taxonomy): Eukaryota > Viridiplantae > Streptophyta > Magnoliopsida > Fabales > Fabaceae > Adenanthera > Adenanthera pavonina. The sequence goes on from JAIVEN010000018.1 coordinate 34,025,823, forward strand.
TGGCCTAAATTTTACCACAATAGGCAAATACAACTTTAAATATCAAGAGAGAATGCTTATTTGAATGTGTTTTATGTTTTAATATTCTTAAAACAATTTTGTAGAAGTATTTTTCAGAACAAGTTTTGAAAATAAGAAACTAAAAAAATCTATTTGAATAATTATTCACAAAATCATAACTAGCAAATGATAAATGAGTTATTCAAAAATTACAACTTTATTATTAATGATGTGGGTGTTCTTTATTTTTTTTTGTATTTTTTAGAATAAAAAATAAAGAACATTTAGAACTTGTTTGAATGCATTCTCTATTTTAATGTTTTCAAAACAGTTTTATAAAATTGTTTTTATAATAAATTTTGGGAATAAGAAAATAAAAAAATCCATTTGAATATTATTACTAAAATCATAATTAACAACTATTAAATAGATTATTCAAAATTTATAACTTTACCATTAATTAGTGGGTATTTTCCGTCTTTTGTTATGATTTCCAGAACAAGAAATGTATACCACTTTAAAAATACTCTGAGTTTTCTATTCTTTTATTTTTTTATTTTTTATAAAATTTTATAAAAAATATATTTATCAAATAAGTTTTTTATTTTTTTTGTTTTTAAAAACCAAAAAAAATTATTCTAAAAAATAAATCAAACAAATCCTATGAGTTTTCTTTTATTATATTTTGTTTATCAAACAAGTTTTTTATTTTTTCTATTTTTTAAAAAAAATTATTTTAAAAACATAAATCAAACAAACCCTATGAGATTTCTGTTATTATATTTTTTTCATTTTTTAGAATATTTTATAAAAAATAAGTTTATTAAACAAAATTTTTTTATTTTAAAAAATATAAAACTGTTTTAAAAAACACCAATCAAATTGGTTTCGTGTTTTCTTTTATTTTGATATTGTTTGATATGTAAAATAAAATATAACATAAAAAATGAATAAAGGCAAAAAATAATTTAGTATTATTTATTAACAAAAATGATATAAAGAGATTGGAGAAAATAATAAGATATGATAAATATTAAATAGTATATATTATGAATTTTTTATATATATAAGCAGCACACAATGATAATAATTCTGGGTACCACGAACGAAACCGCCACTGTTTAAGCAGCACACAAGGATGAGGATTATTGGGAAGGAGACAGAGGGAACCAAATTTGATAGACATCAGATGACAATGATGGAATTCCAATTATAACAAGGTGACGACTTTGTGGAAATCAATTCATCTTATCGTTACCTTTACCCGTTATGCTTATCATATTAGCACGCTAACCCATCATTGTCAATTTTTTTTTTACATCATGGTATCCATCTTCAGGAACAGTAACTAATCCCTTCATTTTTTAATACATATTTCTATGTAATTCTATGTAATGTATTAGTCACTGCTGACATTAGCTCATTTCACAAAATAATTTCTCTGTATCCTTTATTCTTTTCTAGTATCCAATTAGAGAAAATTTATACTCCCTCACTTTGTTAATATAAGAGATAATTGAGAAAGTTTCTATATTTAAAAACATAAGAAATATAAATTATTTGTCTAGTATATTTAATTATTATTTTTTAAATATCCTTAATTGAGATGATATTTTTTTCAAAAACTAGTAGTATAATTCATTTGTATTAATTACATGATGTAAAAGTTAGTAACAATAAATGAAGGAATTTTTTAAACTATTTTATATTTCAGACAAATTTATTACTTATTTTATTCTTATGATTTTCTTTTTTTGTCCCTTATATTAAGAAATGGAAAGAATATACTTTTCCTTATATATTTTTCATGTTTTTTCCAATTTAAATTTGGCAAGTAGACTTTTTGAAATTTTTTTAAGTTCAAAAAGATAAAAATTTTAATATATGGCTATTGACTAAATCTATAATTATTAAAAAAATACACATATTAATCTTTGATTGGACAATAATACAAAAAAGATATAAGGAAAAGGGTGGAAGTTTTTCCAATCCAATTTTGTATCCAGTACTTATTTTATGAATTCAAATTCCCTGATTTTATATTAGTCAACCCTCTTTTGAAACAATGTTAGGCTGTTCAACCTTTTTTTTCAATAATTTATCCGATAGTGTTAGACTATTAAATATATTTGATATGTAAAGCATATATTTAAGAAAGGCTAAAAATATGACAAAAATAACTTTCGTACATCTATATAAACAATAATAACAAAAAAATTTAGATATTAAATGTAAAAAATGTTTATGTTTCTTGCATTACCATTCTTATTATTACTTTTCTATTGATAAACTTTTATACTAATATAAAAAGTGTTGAAAAAACAATCCTAAGAATATATTAATAAAAAATATTAAAAACACCATATTACTATATATTTATATCTTCAATCGTCACTTGTCAATAGGGCTCCGTTGGCTCTTTACAATCTTTGGTACACCATGAAAACTAATTTGTTTTTTAAATTAGAAAGAAAAGATTAAAAAGACTGAAATGTCCCTACCGGTAGGCCAGAAAAGACCAGCAAAGGCTGGCGAAGTACATGGCCGCTAGTAAAGGATGGCAGTGGTTAGCAAAAGACAATGGCGAACAATAAAAAACAAAGGTAGGAACATTTTAGACTTTTACCGATCTTTACATGATACATGATAAAGAGTATATTCATCAGGTTTTTATGTAAAGATTGTTATGAAATTTGTTGTAATCAAACTTTACAATGTAAAGCTAATTACAACAACAAAAATGCAATTAAATTATCCAGCCTAACATGACAATATAAAACATTTTACATTACTATACATCTTATTAATAAGTCTTTTATTCTATATGTAATATTGAATGTGTATCTATGCCATAAATAATATAAAAGATATGATAGTTTTTAAAATTTTAGAATACAGGTACAAGGGATTTTTATACATGTATAATATTATTGATGCATGTAATTATTTTAATATATAATTAATAAATCAATCAATTAAAAGAATAATAAGTATTAAATATTCTAACAATTATATTATAAATGTTAAAATAAATCATAAAATATTTATTATAACATATAAATAATTTTGTTTACCAAAGAAACATCCTTTGAAAAAATACAAAAATATTATATTTTTACAAACATTTATGATCTTTTTTTTTTCTATCTCAACGTTAAAGTGCAAAATCATTATATTTTATTATTAAAATTTGAAGAAATAGGAATGTATTTGCATGCATAACTACAAAATAAATATCATATCTTATTGTATATTAGATATAATATAGATCCGACTGTTTTTTTTTTTTAAAAATGTTTGTGCTTTATAGTTACATTACGCAAGCAATCAAATGAGTCCTTAATACAAAAATTTCACTATTAATTTAATAATCGAAACAAATGAAATCCCAATATAATTGATTAAGTTACTTTTGACATGCAATTAATTTTATCCAATTTGATGGATTCAGTCAGTGGAACCAGGTTATCACCTCGCGGAAAGTATGTGTCATGGCGGTGGTGTGGTGTGTAAGCCTTTTGACGCGTAAGGTGCGTATTCCAGTGATTAAAGAGCACAAATTGTCAAATTCACACACCCCAACTGTAATCTCCACACATTTTAGTCCATTTTTTATTCCAATTTCAAAATCTGCAATTACAACAATCTGCGAAATGTGCAGAAGCAGACAAGATGAGACATAAAATAGTTGTGTTACGTGTCACCCTCAAATTGCGGCCACCCCTTCGTCTAAATCACTCCATTTTCCATTTGTCTACGAATCACCTCACTGCTGGTTTTGTTTCTGCTCCCAGAATCTCATCCATAGGTTCTTCCCCACTTGATCGGTATCTCCACTTTAACAGCAGAAGAGCATCCTCGTATAAATAAAACAACAGGTGTTGGGACTCCTGGGTTTCTCAGAACGAGCGAGAGTGATTCTGATCTGCGACAACATGTTGGAAGGGAAAGCTACAGTCAAAGAAGCAGACATGCCTCTGAAGATGCAAATCCAAGCCATGTCCTCTGCTTCTCGTGCTCTTGATCTCTTCGATGTTTCTGATTGCATCTCTATTGCTGCTCACATCAAGAAGGTAACTAATAGTGTGTGTGTGTATAGTTGAGGTTAGAAAGATTCAAAACTTTGCTTCTGTGGTTCAATTATTTCTTCGAATTGATTCATGGGTTGGTTCTGATGTTTCAGGCGTTTGATAAGATGTATGGGAGTGGATGGCAATGTGTGGTGGGTTCCAATTTTGGGTGCTTTTTCAGCCATTCACCTGGAACTTTCGTCTACTTCTCTCTCGAGACCCTTAATTTCCTCATCTACAGAGGAGCCCCTTCTTGATTTCAAAACTATTAATCTATCAGAGAGAGTCTATTACATATAGAAGGTGTTTGCTTCCTTGAACTGCGAGCAGAGTATGCATCTTGCAGGAGAGAAGACTTGTATATTACAAAGGGACTGGAGCTTGAACTGTCTCTGTCATATTCATCAAGGTGGAGTTTTAACTTTCCAGATTCCCCTGTCTGAAGTGTATTAGCAAAAATAGTGGTGTGTTGCATCGGAATGACCAAGAGTTTGAGACAAGTTTGACGCTAACATGTATATATATATATAGATACTGTCTACTTCTTACTTCAATTCCATCTCTAAAATTCGATGCACTCCTCAAAATATTATTCTAAAGATGTGATTATCAAATGAATTCATTTTTTTAAAGTGAACTTACCGGTCCTTTACGAGAGAGAATGGAATTCCATATCTACAAGAATGGCAGGATCGTGGTAATAAATGCAAATACATAAATACGCAGTCTTTGTTAAGCTGCCCAACTCAGATTCTGGTATTTCTGGAAATTTGTTTCACGATGGAGAGCTTCACTTTCATCAAACATTCTTCTTTAACATTGTTGTAAAACAAGAAAGTGGGTATAGGTTACAGAGTGAAGTTTATAGCATTTGGAAGTCGAATTGTAACAAGCACAGAAGACAGAACCTTCAACTGGGTCATACCTTTGCGAAGTATTTTTTCCTAGCGAATTTTGTATCAAGTAATTTTTGGCAAAATAGAAGAGAAAATTAGGCTTTATGCATAATTTGCCATCCATTTGGTTTAAGGGTTCATCTAATTTAATTAATTTTTGTCCTCTAAATGATCTTAATCAACATAAAATTTTGACGTATGTTATGCATATAATATTATTAGTTAATCCTTTTGTTTGTGTTAGATAATTTCTAGGCTGAAACAATAAATATAGAAACTTGAGAAGTGCACTGAAAATATACTTAATCAATTCATGAAAGTTGCACTAAATGACTATAAATCCTCTCCTAAAAACTTCAATGGCCTTATAATAATAATATTCCTTCCTAATTTTTTTCATGTTCAAAATATCACAAAGGACTATTCTATTTTTTGTCAATTTAATCACCCCTTATCTCTTGGCCCCAAGAAAGGGCAAAAAAAAAAAAAAAAGGCCTGAATACAAGATATGATAGAAAATTTTTGCATGCCTAGTGTTTGTACATGGAACGGTTCAAATTGAATTCATACGTGAGTCTTATGAGTAAAAATTCAATCTGAACTGTTACGCGTACAAACACTATCTAACATGCAAGAGTTATTTAAATTGTCGACTCTTGAAAACTGCATATCCATATATTCCATAACACGTAATCATAAATCCCCAACAAGCTCCTCAATCAACCCACTTAAAACTAGGCTCTCTACTTCATTGACAACATGCTCAGCTTCATCTGCAGAAAATCCATGCCTCCAACCCGAGTCCCATATTCCATTTATCAGCCCATTGCACTTTATGTCTCTTTTCATCATTGCATAAAGACTATCTACAGGATTTCTCTCCCCAAAGATCATAGTGTAAAGCTTCAACTTCTCAATGGCATCATAGATTTCTTCAACCAACCTGCCTAAAGAGATCTGTAATCTTGAGTTCCCTGCCCGTTTTAGCAAGAATGGATGCACGATTTGTGATTCTTGCAGGCATTTACGCTCAGTGAGTTCATTTGCAAAATCCAAATAGAGTCGGAGATTGGCTGTTCCAGTAGTTTCATACTTTTGTAGGGTCATGGGACAATCCACATCAAGATTGAGGAGCTTCTCTGCATGGCCAATAAATGATTGATTGGTTAAAAGAAAATATTTCAGCTCAGCCCGCTCTTTGTCAGCCTCGCTATCTGCTTCACCACCTTTGTTCACGTCATGAGCTTCTTCAGCAGAAGTAGCATCAGTTTCATGTTCAGACTTTAGCAGTGTAACATCATTACCTGAGGAACTCTGGCTCTGATGACAATCTTCTGCATGATAGTGAAAAAAGGGAGGAAAAAGTCAAATAAACATTTATATTCAGTTATAATAAGTGCAAAAATTAAGAAGGTAGTAGTTTATTCCTGAAGTAATGATAACATCAGCATATAGCTATTTGAATAGTGCTTAATATCACCATGTAACGTTCAACATAAAATTACATGTAGCAGCTCTCTGTTGCGTTGCGCCTATATCTGGAATAAGTATCTATCAAATATCTACTCGGTTCTGATAGCACTCGAAGGTTAAAAAATGTTGTTTCTGCAAACAATTACAGCAAATTTTTCAAAGAAATATGTTTTAGAATATGTTCCAAGCGTCCCACAGATTGACTAGTCCTCTTTTGCAGTTGATTCTTTCTATAAATTAAAAAAAAAAAAACTAGGAACTTCTCTTTTAATAATTAAAATATGAAAGAAAAATTTGTTGCTAAATACACTATGATAGGTGAATGATTTATGAATTTCATCCAAAACTACCAACCTTGTTTTGAAATTATTTTATAAATTAATAAGGGGATGCATTCTCAAATCAATACAATCATAACTTACAATAAAAATGGTATAAAGTAGAGATGAAAAACTAACCATATAATTATTGAATCTGATTCACAAAAGCAATGACAATTAAATAAGATTACCTCCTATGCCGATCTTATTTGCTAAGGCATCTACTTCATGTTCCACGGGAATTTCAACTGCAATTTCACATTTGGTTATCTCAGTGCAATCATCTTTCCAAGGAACATCAATACTCTTCTCTTCTTCCGGACCTGATTGTTCAGCCTGTACAGAAGAACACTGAATTAAAACTCAGATTGAATTTGCTTCATTCATCAATAAATAGTACTGCCATAAAAACTCTATTTTCTATCTGATACTTTGCATGCTTCTACATCACCCAAGTGAAAAAATAGACAGTAAGATAGGCTTACAACTGGTTCAGCTGCTTCAGGCTCTGGAATAAGCTTCTGACTATTCTTCTGATTCTTTCTCTGCTTGAAGTTATTATTCTTTAGCGTTTTTGTCTTTGAGCTGATGACCAAAGCTGTGCTCTGCTGGCAGGGAATCTCATTCTTCTTGATTCTGGCCAATCCACTTGGTGGTGTCCTCAACTTCGTGGAGGTGATTTCTGTTTGATCATGAGATCTTGTCACAATTTTAGGTTTTGAGATCTCCTTCTCTGGAAGTTTTCTGGTAATAGTTTTCACCTTAGCCTTTTTCTCAGTTGCCTCCTGTACCTGTTGTTTATGACTAACACGACTATATGATTTCACCTTATTTGGCGACATTTTGATGGGCATGATTGCTTTCTCATCCAGTTTCACAAACTCCTCAAGGAGTTGAGGCTTTTCCTCTTGTGTAAGCCTTTTAGTTACATCTTCTGTTTTGTTCCCCAACCTGGTGGACCCTTTTTGTTTGATTGATTTGGAAGGGACTACCTCTGCTTTTGGTTTCCTAAGGGATAGGCCTTCGGGATCTGGAGGAACAAGTGCAAGGGATTTAACTGGTTCCTGGTGTAAACTACATCGAGGTTTCATGAGTACAATGGGTGGTAAATTATCACACTGTTTGGAATGGGTATCATTGGAATGACGAATCCAAAGATTAGGCTCTATGATAGAACTCTTCTTCAAGAGTCCTTTGAAATGCACAGTCTCAAGAATTTCACTCAGGGTCTTATTTCGTTCTTGATCAACCTTCTCAGTTATAGAACTAGTCTTTCTTAACTTGGGCATATCTATCTCAAATACAGGTCTCTTTTGATTCAGAATCTTTTCACCCTGCAACTGTTTCTGCGCAGCAGCTGGAAATGGTCTTGAAGGGACTTCTTCCAAACCCATCAGCTTGGCAACTAGATTGGGTCCTCTCACCTTTGGACTAGCTGATGAAAAAGATGAATCAGAAAGCCTATCAGTATGAACCCCAGATGATTGGCTTGAGCTCGTTGAGGGAATCTCAGATGCTGAATCCAATCCTTCAGAGCTTGGCATTGGAAACAGATTTTGCCTAACTAGACTGTCTTTGATCACTTTCTTAAGCTCCTCTGTGCACTTTCTCGAGGAACCATCAGTAGAAAGGCGAGGTCTTTCAAATCCCATTGGATAACTTTGTTCGCTAAATTGGTTAGTGTATGTTCCGTCCATCATCTTTGCATCGATTCTTCCTCTTTCAGGTTTCTCATTCTGTTTTTTCTTCAAATAGGACATGTGCCGTGAAGCTTCTTGCAACTTTCGAAGCATGACTAGAGATTCTTGGAGATCAAGAGCCCCTTTCAACAAATCTTTTGCAATATCTTCAGACCTTCCATTATATCTCATATCCCTAGACCATGAATCAATCATGTTGTTCAACCTTTGAGCCCCTCTAGAGACCTCCATAAGCTGCAAGGAAGATGGATTGACAGAATTATCAGTGGATCCTTTTGGGACAATCTCTTCTTTGTCTGATTTCTTCGGCAAAGATGTTTCAGATTTCTCAGCCGTCCTCCGGCCTTTTGTCTTGTCCTTCATTTTCCGTGACCCAGCCCTGGACTTTCTGATTGCCCCACATTCCACGACTCCTCTTGGATCATCACATGTCATGAATGATCTGTACATGACTGAGTCCTGAGGGTATATTCTGTGGCAGAAATTTAATCAGAATATTGAGATATGAGAAGCTAATTATATACTAAGAACTAAGACAAACACTATTTCTTATAAAATACTCACATAGTCTTGTCCTCTTGATGCTCAAATTTTGTCTATATCAGACAAAAATAATATACTTGTTTGTGTCACTGAAACCTAATACAATTACATAATCAGTCTTCATCATCACTTAAGATGCAGATAGATCAAGGCAAAGACGATAGAAAGAAGATTAAGTAATGAATTCTGAAAAAAGAGTCTCTGATATGTCATTTAACTTGAATTTTGAAGCAACTTCTAGGTATAGATTTGTAAGTTAAAACCCGAACGAATTCATATATTTCAGAATTATAAAAAATGGAATGAACCCATGACCTATCTATTCTATCCTCTGTTTCATATTCTGAGACCCAACTAGAAGACAAAACGCAACATTCAAAATCAAAATCACTCAAAACGAAGTCGTCATTTCATGCACACTTACCCCTCTTGTCAATAACTCATCCTGAGAACCAACACCGAAACCCCGAATCAGAAAAGAAGCATAATCCCGACAAGAAACTCAAAAAATTAAAAAATGCAACTACGCTGGCAACAGCCCGCGAAAGATTTATCTAGATTCGGACACGGGAATGAGCTCAAAGAAACTCAGATCCAAATGAGCGGAGAAAATGAGTCGGTGCATTGACTTTTTCTTTTAGTGAAAATGTGGAAGAAGCGAGGAATTACCATTGGAAAGCAAGGAGAGGTGAGGGGTTAATGGATTATCTTGAGATGATTATTGGGAAATCATGAGACAAGGAGATCGTTGAGAGATTATGGAGGTGATAAATGAGAGAGGGAAAGGTTTTGGTCGTACACATGGTGCAGAGTACCAAAGGAAAGCAAAGCCTTTCAAAAGCAGAAGAGCGAAGGTCAGTCAGTCACAGAGTGGAAAATTGGCATTACGTGACTGTTTGGATTCAGAAAAAAAAAAGTGATTATGATGGAAAAAAAGTCATCATGGAATTAGTTGCCCAATCTAACCAAATATGAAATAATTATTTATAATTATTTAAATAATTATTTTTATAAATTAATTTGTTCAGTTTATGATAATTATTTTATTTTTTTATAATTACTTATTTTATTTTATTTTCTTATTATTTATCCAATAATTATTTAAACTCCTAATATATAAATATATTTCTTTTTTCAAAATCACTTATAAATTAAAAATATTTAAATATAAATCATTTTTGACATAATCACTTATTCTCATAATTTATTATAAATAAGTACTTATTCTCATAATCACTTATAAATAAGTCAATCCAAACACACCCTACGCTACATGATTGGTAACCCACAATTTTCTTTTTCAACCTCAATAAATTTTTTATCCACAAAATCTAAATTAGATATTTTATCAAATCATAAATTAAAAAAAAAAGTCATAAAAATATAATCAATGCATGAAATTTTAAAATCTTATTTAAATAAAATTTATTTACAGTAAGTTGAACTATTCGTGAGATGTATAATTTGGGAATGTACCAGAATGCATGATAGTTATATATATTTGATATTGATATTAGATTAAATTATTTTTATTTTTCATTTAATTTTATGACTATAACTTTATAATTAACAATACAGAATTTGACCCATTCTTTCACCCAAAAGAAAAAAACATACTCCATAATCTAGCATTAATAACATCATAAACTCCAACCAACAACAATTCATTCAAGTGGTTTGATTAATTGAATACTTATTTTATTTAATAAAATCTCAAATTTGAGTCTTATGTATATGAAAATTTGTTATTTATAAAAACTCTAAGCTGATGTGGTCTAACCCAACTCTAACTAAATTAATTGAAATTTAATGTAGTTTTCAAAAATTGATTGGCACTAAAAAAATCATAAACTACTACTTATCTCTTTTTTTTTATATATCATTTAAAATTTTAATATGTTAAGAAATATAATTAATGTATTAGAATTTTTTTTAATTTTTTAATATGTAGTTAAATAAATGAGTAGGTAAAAAAGAGTAATTAATATTACCTGTAACTTTTAAAAGAAGAAATAAAGATATAATTAAAAAATTAATAATTAATATTATTTTAAAATTTAAAAGTAACATATAAATAAAAATAAAAAATTTTCTTAAAAAGTATCAAAAGTTAAAAAGGAATAAAGTGAGTACATCAATTGCTAAATGCAGCAAGAGAATTCTCATTTGGGAACAAAATGGTCCAATATTAAGATGCAAGTGCATTTTATATTCGACATTGCGCGCGGTCCAATTATTGTGGTAATTGATTATAACATTATTTCATATAGGGTTGATAAAATTTACTCTCTTTTTTTGGGTCAGTTATTCCGTTGATAAGATCTCCTAAAAATGTCAGTAACTAAGTAAAAATTTCACATTACCGAAAATATTATTTCTTCTTGAAGTACCTGTGATCTCTTTCTATAGTACTGAAAGCGAAATAACCAAAAACGTTTGTAAAATCTGCATTAAGTGTAATGGACTAACTAACTCAAATAAAGTTTTTTTAAGGCCAACAACCCAAATAAAGTTTGAGTTATCATAATAAAAATCTTATAAAATGATTTGCTTTTATAAATTATTAAGATGAATTGTGAAGAGATTTTTCATGAATGATCTCATCCAACCCCAGTCGTAGAGGTGGGACTTATTAGTCGTGTCGATCGAGGGGTAACACTACAATAGGGAACTTAAATTACATATATTAATTAATTGGATAACTACCGCTAAACGTAAACGATTGGCTTAACAATACGACATACAAGGCATGCCAATTGTAAGCATATAAAAATAGTGAATTAATTAATGAAAAAAATATTGTCGTGAAGCGTCACCCTATTAAGAATACTTAATAATAAATCAATACAAAGATTGAATTAATTATGACATAAAGAAAGCGATTAAGCAATGAAAAAATTTGTGTTGAGATGATTATCTCGCGAGAGCATGTTTATTATGGGGATGATAAAGCTCTTTTCTTTTTTTTTTATATGTACCTAGTATTCTAGATATATCTCATTTTAATTAAAAAATTTATTAAAACTCAAACTAATTTGGATCGAGTTGGGTTGGGCGATTGAGCAACAAATTTTACTATCAAGTATTTAATATTATTATATTTTCATAACTTAAATTTGAGATCTCTAGTTAAACTAATACAACTCTTTACGGGATGAATAAGTCCTCATCGATGGATGATAAGGCTCTTTTTATTGCGCTTTCATGTGGAATGAACTTCTCTTTTCTGAAGTCATTATTGTTGTCATGCTTTTGCTTCACTTAAGAGACCTTTTTCTAATTTGCTTTCCACATAGTTTTCAGTTCAGATCTCTGCCACTTTATTTTCATCATTGATATTTGACCACAGTTTTCTAGCACTAATCTTGTAGTAACTAATCCCATCCCAGTATAGATAAAATATACTTTCCCTATTTTTTAATATAAGAGACAAAAGATAAAATTACATAGATCAAGAAAAGTAATAAATTTATCTGAAATATAAAATAGTTTCCAAAAATACTCTCATTTAATATTAATAACTTTTACATCATATAATTAATGCAAATGAAAAAATACTATATTAATTAGGGATATTTTTAGAAAAAAATTATTAAATACACCAGACAAATCCCCTTATCCCTTATATTTTAAAACATAGAAATTTCCCCACTTGTCCCTTATATTAAGAAACGAAGGGAGTATATAACACAAAGAAATAGAAGTGCATAAGATTCTTTTAATTTATTTAATTTATTTCTTTCTAATTCTTTGATATAAAACCACCTGAGTGAGTTGGGAAACTTATATTTGACTTCAATTAATTCAGATGGAGTTGGGTGAAGCTCTTCTAACAAATTTGTAATACTTGTTAATTAAAACAGTTCCTTAATAGTTAAACCATATGATTGTTAGTTATTTTTTTTTTCTTATAACACTAGTATATAAAATAATTTATTTATTGCAAAGCATCTAAACTCTATCTATAATTCAAGCCTCCTGTCACAACAACTGTTTTGTATTTAATATTAGTATTAACTAATTTAAATTCGATTATTATGCTTCAAATGGGAGATGGACATTTAGCATAGTAATTTTATATTCACAAAGTTTTAACTCAGAACTTCAGTGAAAAGATGTCGAGTTCTTTGATTCTATTTAGCGCGCTTCTCCCATTTATTCAAATCTCTTAGTATAAAGCTTTTTATCCTTTTTAACCTTTTGGTTGGGTTAAAAACCTCTTATAAAACCTTTAATTGATAATTAATATTAAATGGTGACATTTCGCTAAACCCACCACATGTCAAGCATAAGCTTCCCTCATTCCACGAGCAATCTGCCGGCCAGTGTCCTGGTCAACTTATTATTTTTTCTTACATATTTATCCAAATAAATGCTATGTTTGAATAGAAAATTGGTTTCATTTTTTCATAGCAGCAAATAGCCGAACTAATATTCCTTGAAGTATGAATAACAAAGGTTAAATTCCTTTTAATTAGATTTGCTTTATATACAGGAACTAGGAATTGAATCCGATCACTTGCTTAAAAGGCAAAAATCCTTATCACTTATATCAATGAATTGTTCCACGTAAAATTGGTTTTATTGTCATTTTAAATGTTTTTTTTTGGGGAAAAATAGGAGGCTAATGGTCTGTTTGGTTTAAAGGAGGGAAATGGAGGGAAGAGATTTTAATGGAGAGGAAGGAAGGGGAGGGAAAAGAAGGGATTTTAATTTTACCTCGTTTGGAAGGAGAATGAGGGATTTTAATGAAAGGATTTTAATTTTACCTCGTTTGGGTTATGAGGGGAAAGGAGGGAAAATAATTATAATTTGACTATTATACCCTTAATTTATTTAAGTTAATATAAGGATAAGACTGACAAGTATATTGTGTGACCAAGTAATAAAAAAATGAAGGATATTTTGATTATTTTGAACATAATAACACATTTTTCCTTCAAATTACCCCAATTTGGGGGGAAAATATATAAGAGGAGGGAAGGAAAAATTTTAATAACATTTTCCTCCCCTCCTGATTGCCAAATAAGAGGAGGGAAAATTTTAATAACATTTTCCCTCCCCTTCTTTTTCCTTCCCCTCATTTCCCTCCAACCAAACAAACCGTAAGCCTCATCATAACTTCTTTGCCACAAGAGCCCTAGATACCATCAACTATTATTTCCACTTCTGTCACTATCTACAATAAATTCAAAGTATACACATAATAATAATAATAATAATAATAATAATAATAATAATAATAATAACGTATACATTGTAGTTTACATCAGTGATAATAATAATAACGTATACATTGTAGTTTACATCAGTGAGTTGGTACTTGCTGGTGGGTTTAAAAATTTAGAAAGCTATTCAAAGGGCCTTTTTTTAAATGCAGTCACAGGACTCTTGTTATTCCTAAAACTGCATCACAATTAACTGCCTTTCATAAATGTGATTCAATCCCCACCACTTCATTTCTTTTCCTTATTCGTCTCTCAATTTCAAAACCATCACTCCTTGATCATTTGAAAAGAGTACCCTTTTGTTATACAATTTGAGTATTCTTTCTTACAGCATTTCTGAATCAAGAGAGACTATAGAATTTTTTTTTAAATTTTCTCTCTCTTATTTTAAGAATACTTTTAAGTTTTATAATTTTAAAATACTCAAATTTACTTTTGGTCCTCAATTTTATCTGCAATTACACCTTCATCTCTTAATTTATTAATTTTAATTTAGTGATTTAATAATTTCTTAAGTCCCACTTTCATCCCTTAACTTTGGTTATAGATTAATTTCTTAACATTATTTTTTATTTTCATTTTTAACTTGCTTTGGTTTCTTAATTTTGTCCAAACCTTTATTTTTTTGTCTCTTGACTTTATTTTTATCTATTCTACTTTAGCTTGACTTATATAATGTTAAATATTTGTTGGGAGAGTGTTGTTGTCTTTATGGTCATACCTGACTCAACCTGATTAGTTGGAGCTTAATATGGCTATTGAACACAAGATGGTTTGATACCCAAAAAGAATATAATGTTCACCAGATACGGGATGATTTGATATCTAAACAAATATAATATTTTAAATTTTTGACAAGTTAGGAAGCAATTTTGTATATTTTAATTTAAAAATGTTGAACAAAAATATAATTTTTATTTTTTAAGTTAATTAATAGTTAATAAAACAAAATAAAATTGAGATAAAAAGTAAAACGCAGTTAATACATCAAATTGAAATCAAATGACATAAAAAGAAAATGTGAATTTTAAAATTAAATAAGTTGAAATATAAGATAACATTAAAGACTAAATTAAAATTAAATAAAAGCAAACAAATTTAAAATGCATTTTTGTCTTTTATAAAATTCAAATATTCTAGTCATAGCCTAGTCTTTCAAACAACTCACTTTCAAATAGATGATACTAGAATTATGAAAAGTGCAAAAGGTATATAAATGTACCAGGGTAGGATAAGGATGGGGGTGATAATGGATTGGAATCTTATAATTGATATAAGAATTTTATTACCATATAATTTGTAAGTACTTTTATATGTGTTTTTTAAATCATGAAACTTATATTAGCCTAATGTGCTCTTGATATCCTAATCACTCAAACCTTTGCTTTAACAAAATTCGGAGTATTATTATTTTATTATTTATTGATGTTGTTATTAATTTGTTTTATTATTTTAAAAATATTTTATAGTATTCCACATAGTATAAGAAGTTCATGAGATTGAAACTAGTTATATTTAAATTAAGGAAAATGATAATAGACAAATATCGAAAACAGGAAGCGACGTGCAAATTTGGCCTATTTCCCAACCGAGTTGTTGAATCCTAGAACGAGGTGAAGCCTCGTCTTATCATGCTTGCTCCTTTTCTGCCTTGTGTGATTATGATTGGCATATTATATTGTCACGCAAATTTAATTCAATTATTTAATTTGCTTTTCCATAATGTTTGTCTCATCCCAGTCGTCTATCATCGATAGGAGCGATTCCAGAAATTAAAAGAGAAATGCAATAAATTTTTCCTTTCCTGTAACAAAAGGAAAAAAAAAAGGTAAGGATTTGGGGAAATGCATTTTCACTGTAACTGAAAATACATTTAACGGGGACACATGAATTTGAATTTTTACACCAAACCAGTGCACAGCTCAATTGGTAAAGAGCTATACAATCTTAATCAATGATTTTGTGTTCAAGTTTTATGTGTATATATATATTCTTTGGAGGAGTTTTATCATTCTTATAATTTTACACAACAATTTTACCTAACTCAACTCGAATTTATTAAAATCTAATATAACTTTCAAATATAAGGTGATTTAATTTAAGAAAAAAAGAATTTGAATTCTTACATAGAATATACTCCCTCTGGTCTTATATATAAGACCATTTTAACCGAATCACGCGAATTAAGAAAGAGAGTCAAAACTAATTAACTACCTCGATCACAAAGTAAGTATCTATATGTACAAAATAAAAGAAGCTGTATCATGCCAAAAAAAAAGCTAAAAATAAATTAGCCAATGTTAATCGCAGTTGAAGACCCACACCTTTGTGGTAGAAGCACACCAAATAAGAAGGCATGAATTTTATGAAACAAATCAGCTGAGTTTCATGATTCTATTGCTTGCCTAAAAATGTGCTTGAACAAATTATAAACGTAACTATACGTTACATGGAACTTGAAAATTAAATTAGTTGAGCTTCATGATTATATTGCGTGTGCATTTGGATTAGTTTATCTATAATTGATTATAAGAATAAATGATTATTCATAATTGATTATGAAGATAAGTGATTATGTCAAAAATGATTTGTATTTGAATATTTTTACCTCATAAGTGATTTTAAGAAAAGAAATATATTTAAATTTTGAGAGTTTAAATGATTATTGAGTGAATAATAAAAAGAAAAAGTGAAACAAGTGATTATATAAGGATAAATGATTATTATAAGTAGAAAAAATTAGATTAAGTCCTTATTGAAAAGCGGGTTGTGTTTAGGAACTTCTCTCAATATCACTTTTTTCCTCCTATGAGTGCTTATTGTTGCAATCCAAACATGCTTATTGTATAAACTATTAGGTTCAAACTCTTATTTTTCACATATTTAAATTATAAATAATCAAATTACCCTCACTAGATAAACCATTAGGTTCAACTGAATGGAGTCGTGATTACAATTTTTTATTTATTTCTTCTTAAAGGAACCACAGGCAGTCAATATTGTGAAGTTAGAGGATCCAAACTCTTATTTTTCGCATATTTAAATTATAAACCTATTGAGTTTTGAGTAGATGTCTTCATAAGTTGCTCTCAAAGTTCAAATACAATGTATTATAGAAAGGAAAATCATTTAAATTGTCTCACCAAAAAAATCATTTAAATTTTATAATACACACATGTATATTGAGTTGCTTAAATTAGCACAAAAATTTCGGTTTTTTTAATATTTTTGTGAAATTTTTAAAAAATTATTTTTTCTAAGTTTGAATTGCAAAGTTTTGTTCATTTCAAAATTTCAATTATTAAATTCCCCTAAAGTTTTAGTTATACCTTGCTTTATTCATTTCAAATTTTCTAATTTGAATTGCATGTCAATTCCAATAACGTAATCAAATATTAACCTAACCTTGCTACTTGGGAACACAAGATCAATAACATTCTAATCGCTAGGATTGATCTCACTTATTCTTTTAGGTTCTTTTTTTTTTTTCCTATTACGTTTGGTATTCTGGGGTAACCTGGGTTCATTACCCGCCTCAAAATAATCTAAATCCCGTTCTGCTGGACCTTGCGGTGGCGACGGTACTGATGGAAAACCCTCTTTGAAAGCTTACTTTTTTACACTGCTGCACTTTTCAGGAATCGAAACCTCGATCCTGAGAAATACTGATTAAGTCCATGACCACTTGATCAGGTGCTTATTAGTTTCTTTTAGGTTCTAATTATAGTTCAATAACATGCTCTAAAGTTAAAAATATCATATAAAAAAATAAAAAAATCTCCTAATTATAAGAACGAAAATTGGGAATTGAATTCATTATAGGATTTGTTCTTTTTAAAAAATAAGGTGTCATGCCACCCCTTGGACTCAAACTGAGATCCTCTAGCATTGCTTTCGGAGATCAACAGGTTTACCTATTTCACCATACTAGCTTACTATTAATTGTAATAAACGATTTCCAGTCAATTGTCCAGATTGAAAGAGTTAATTTAAATGCAACATTTCTTTTTCTAAATTTTATATTATGGAAACAAATATTACAGTTAGAAATAGAAACTTTAATGTATCGAAAAAAAGAAAAGAAATAGAAACATTAAAAGATAATTCTATTATATATATAAAGATATATGGGATTGGAGAAAATCTGTATTGCCACCTAAGCATGTACTAAAAAATATTGGAGAATCATTCTACTCAAGCCATGTGACATCAGAGTTATATATTCTGAATGATTATTATAAATGCTTCGTTTTGAAAAATAGTGATACACCATAAATAACGAAAAATTAGGTTATTGTTATTCATTTTGAATGAATATTAATCTCTCTCACTTATTTATATATAAATACATATCGGAAATGATAATTAGAGAATATTAATATATTGAAAATTAATGTCAGTTACATTTTAATCACCGAATGTGTCTCTCCCATTTATTTATATATCAACAATATATACATATATTTAACCTATTAAATGACAATTAGTAAATATTAATATATTAGAAATTAATGTCAGTTAGAATCATATCCCCGAATCTATCTCTCTCATTTGTTTATATATAAATATATATATATATATTTAACCTGTTAAATGATAATTAGGGAATATTAATATATTGGAAATTAATGTTAGTTCCATTTTAATCCCCCAATCTGCATCTTATATGTTGATATTAGAAAGGAAATGGAATGTGTTCATGCCATGTGTGCTTAATTAGAATTAATTATTTGTTGTTCCTGATTTATAATTAGGAATAACTATTAAATGAAATTATGGTGATTACCTAAAATCCTTTTGATTTGGTAAATGTTAATAGTAATTTTTCTTCCTCACAAATTCTATTAATATTTTTCGTTGTGATTTTCCATTTTTTATTACATTTACTTTAATTTCATTTATGTTATTAATGAATGTTGATTGATTTATGTAATTAATAAATCATTATTATTATGATATTAGGTTTATAACGCCTTTTTGAATGTGGTCTTGTCGTCCATTTTTTTTTCAATATATTTTCCTGCTTTTCAATGGTTATATTTTATTTCTGTTTAATGGTTCAATGGTTGCTTTAATAATATTTTTAAATGCAATTGTTATTTTATTTATAAAACGCATGCAAATACTCCTTTGGTATAATTAGAATTTATTGCTAATAAATATAATGTTTAAAATGATTACGATGAAATTGTATGAGCGCATTTTCTTTATTCTGTTATAATTTATGTTTTTTTCCAAAATTAGTATTCTTTAGTGGTCTATGTAAGCTAGGTGGTTCTCTTTTGTAAAATTACCATTGTGGATATTTTGGATTGTTTTTTTTTTTTGTAGCCTTTGTTAAGAATAGGCAGTTGTCCATTGTAAAAGTGGAACTATGCTAGGTGCAAGGACGGAGCCAGCACTTAATATTTGCGGAGGCCAAGTTTTTAAATATTAATTCATATATATTATTAATTTAATTTTTAATATTGGTCATAATTATTTTTTAAAAATAATTTTATTACTTAAAAGTGAGCATTAGGTAACCAATCATGCATAATTATATAATATTTAAAAAACTAAAAAAAATACAAAGTGAAACCACATATGTCTTCTAGTATATTAATTTTAAGGACAAAAAATAAAGATAGCAAAACATATAAAACAATATACGCATATTGCATATATAAATAAATATTTTACGATAGTTTATTGAGGTGTTTGGAATCACCTTTAATGATGTATAGTGTTATAGTGTATTTTAGGATATTTGATATATATCTTAGATATTGCAGCAGTCTAAATATGTATTTGGGGTGGTAGTGAATCATTCAAAATCTATGTTTTAGTCTCAAAATGTATATACAATTGTTTTGCTACTTTTGTCAAAACCTTGGTTTTGGATAGTTTCAATGTCACCCTAAACACATTATAATATCCACAATTTATAACAACCTTTACTTATTTTATCTCTATGAAAGAGAGAAAACTAAATAAAGACATTTATGTGCTGATCAATTTTTGACTCAGTTCAGATTATAAAATATATCAATTAACATAATAGATATATATCAAGAAGAAATAATGGAACTGATTATTTAACTAAACTAAGGAGCACTGACGTTGAGTCTTTCTCAATAAAAAAGGCAATAGAAATTATTAGATATAAATACATAATATATATATATATATATATATGAGTTTAAAAGAAACTTGGGAGGAACTGAATCATTCCATTACATGAGGAGGAGGAGAAGTGAGAGAGACCATGGCTCGCGCAAGTTCCCCCCTCCCTCCGTCCTTGGTTATGTGATATTGGTTTTACTATTGTTATCTATTTATTTTAAAAATTTCTGACTGACTATTATGCTGTCAAATTGTTTGCACTCAGTATGATGATTCACGAGTGTATACCCAGCCACTACACATATCGTGATATAATTAATTTGAGTATCCATGAGCACATGGATCATTAGCAAAATCCAGAAATCAATCAGGTAATACTTCACCATTATTATTGGCATACATGTCTAAAGGCTCTCAAAGTTTACTTTCTTGGACCTGCTTGCATTTATTTAAAAAAGCTATTTTCAATCCAAATTGTTTCTAGACTCTAACTCGGGGTCAATAGATGCTCATCTGACCTCAAGACATCATGAGGGTGAGGAACAACTTAATCCAATGACGGAGAAAGAATGGTTTGCATTTGAGAGAGTACGTAGTTCAAGAAGGACTTCATCACATGCTTCTTTATCTTTCTCTTCCTCTCTCCCTTATTTCACACAATTATAAATTTCTTAAAACCAAAATCAAGTAATTTAAATTCAAACTCTTTTCTCTTTCACTCTCTTCTTTATATATGTCTTTGGACTCACTATCCTAATCATATTGGTGTTGTAGAGAGGTCCTGAGACCCACTCATCCTGTCCCCCTCTGGATTGTCAATTCCATGCCAGCCATCTTTCAAATTATCGGAAAAGATCTCTAGGTTCTGCCTGAGTTAACAAGGTCTTAATGAGCAGTAACATTCATCATAAGCAAGTATCTAATTGTGTGGTGTTTAATTATTATTTGTTTTCACAGTTAGTTCCTACCTTTGCATTGCAGATCAAGAGAATCCATGGATGAACAAGTGAAATGCATCTCTATGCTCTCGTATAGAGTACGACATGTAGGGAATTTGGGATATTTTGACATGTTTTTTCCTTATAAATAAATATGCAAAATATGTATAAAAGAGAAGTGTGTGGTGATGAGGTATCAGATTTAATCCTCGAGTTATAGAATTCTGTAGAACTTAGGAGCTGATTTTGTGATTTTCGTTTTTTTTATTATCATACATTGGCAAATTTGACTGATCGAATATCAATCAATTTAGTTCGTTTTTATTTTGAAAAAACTCCGTTCTTCATCCCTCCAACAAATAAAATCATGTGGTAAAACTAAAATTAGTTTTAATAATTTTTTCAATTAAATTATTATCATTTAAATATTTTGTAGAATTATTAGATTGGAAAATTTGAATTTCATTAAATTTTAGTTATTTTAATGACAATATTTTAAAATTGATTGATCCAGCTTAATCATATCTAAATTAATACAATTTCATATTAATTTAAAAATCTTAAAATATCAAATCTATTATCTATATATATATATATATATATATATAAACAGGGTCTCAAAGTTAGTCTCCTATTATGTCAAGGAAATGTATAACAGGGAAGACCTGTGAGTCATATGAGGTGTAATTAATATTATTTTATTACTAATTGAATAGTATAATTTAAAAGTTGTATGAATTAAAATTCATCTATCATAAATTCCATTTTTAGCTTCTTAGTTAAGCCTGCATTAAAGTCTCTAATTTGAAAATTTCGAAATATATTGGTTTAAATTTGTTACGATTGAATTGATACGACTAATATGGTTATAATTGAAATTTATTATGATTTAAATATATCAAATTATTGAATTATTGATTAAAAGTTAAATCAAATTTTTTGGCCAAAAAGTTAATTGATATTTGAATGAATAGATTAACTTCAAATTTCATACATTAAATTGTAGTCTTGGGTTTTTTTTAAGGCAATTATTGTTGGATTTGAAAATAGTAAATTGCAAATAAAAAATTAAAATTGAATTGATATGATTGATATAATTAATCAATTAAATGCTTTCAAAATTTAAAACTATCAAATTATTAATTAAAAATTGAATGATACTTGATTGGTGAATAAATTAAGTTGAAATTATCTTTCTGAATTAAAATTTAATTTAAATAAATTTTTAGAATTAATTAGTTGAAATCAATATAATTAAATTGATATAATTGATGTTAGTTAGTATCAATTAAATTTATTATGATTCAAAATTTAAATATGTTTAATTATTTTTAAATGTTGATTATTTGAAATTCATATTTTATTTGATATTTTTTGATTTAATAAGAAGTTTTGCACGGTTAAAATTTATTATATTTAAATGAATATTAATGATATATTTACTATTTAATTTTATGATTAAACTAAGATACTTGCTCTTGTATACTTATTCCACGGATAAATGATGACAAATGGATTATTTTTTACAGTTCACCCATATAATCACTAACCTCAAATTCAACACTCTTAACTAATTTAATTAAATTTAAAATTTTCAAAATTGAACCTAAAATAATGAAAATATTAAATAATTAAACCTATAATAATAAAAATTTTGAATAATATTTTTCTCAATTTTCCATCATACTATTAATTTCCAAAAAGAAAACTACAAAATGAAAGCAACAAAGACCAAAGAATTGTCATTCATTCAGCTTTATGAAAATGTTTGGCCCAAAAAAAATGAAAAATACATGAAAATCTGTTAACTCTACAAAAGAAAAGAAACTTTACAAAAGTTCTTTTATCAACCACATCGTTTCATGCTTAGTATATATTGGATAAGCACAAAATGATTTATAAGACTTCACCTTAATTAAGTACACGTGTTGCCTGTTGGATATTTGTAGTCTTTGCAATAAGGGTTACACTATTGTTGGTATTGAAGTTATTGTTGCTTATTGATTATAACTCAATGCATATATCAAGACAATTAGGATGGTCAGTTAATGTGTTCATTGGGCGAGGGATTGGAGTGGGTGCCATTGGGCGAGGGATTGGAGTGGGTGAAATCAGGTTCAAAAAATCCCTAATATAAGATGTACTTTTCCATTACGCTATATAAAGCACCTTTATGAGAAATTTATATTTCACCATATGAGATATTTTATAGATTATGTAATTTAATTAATTTTTTGTTTCTAAAATTGCTCTTAACAAAGTACTCAAAGATTAGTTATGCAAGAAAAACAATTAATGCATGAGAATATTAAATAATGATAAATGAGAATAATTTAGAAAATGATAAAAAAAATTTCAGTCATTAAATATCATCATTAGTTTGTATGTTATAGTTAAAAGTGTTTTATAAATTAAAATAGAGGAAGTAGTATTTTAAAACACGCATTTATTTGGCCCTCACAAATTAGTAGGCAAAAAATAAGTGTTGAGCTTTGTTGGTGGTTTTGGAAGGAACTATCAACAAAGCACTTACCTTTGTTGGGTGTATTTAAAGGAGTTGCCAGCTATTCTTAAATGAGCTACAGACAAAGGACTACCACTTTGTTAATGGTTATTTTAAAAACATTAACAAAGCTCATTTTTCTTACATTTTATGCAAGATAGAAGATATTGATTTTTTATGAGAATGATAACACAACTAATTCACTAATGAATGTTGTTTATCTAGAAATTTTAAATAATAAACTTTCATATTAGGTATGTTATATAGAGTATGTCAAATGTTGCTTTATTCAATTTTATTTCATTTATTTGTGTATTTTTTAGTATTTGAATTTGTCTGATTATGCGAATTTAGGATATTATCTTTGTAAAAGTGTAATTTAAAAATCAAAAAATACTTACCTTATAAACGTATAGATAAAATCCTCACGTTGTGTGGGTGTATTGCTAGTTTAATTAAAAAAGACAATTTCAAAATGAGGTCAATTTAACAGTAGAGAACATTAGTAAATAGAAATTATTACTTGTATCTTATTTAGATTTTTAGTTTATATAAAACAACTATAAAATATATAATTATAAACTAAAAATATTAATATATATTATAAAAGAGAAAAGTAATCATAAAAAACTCGGCCAACAATCTAAATTCCATTCCAAATTAATCCCTCAATCATTTCCATTAATAGCCATTTCTTTAAACACCATTCTTTGCATTTTCTCTTCTATGATGAGAATAACCAGTCATGAACGAGAGGGATGGATGGCAGAGAAATAGAGGGAGAAAATTTTCATGCTACAGTTACGGACATTGCTTCCATTTCAAACACTGGTCATTCTATTTCGACGCAGCCATTACTTAACATCCCAGTCTCTATCCGAACCAAAGTTGAATTATCGCCGACAAGATGATATGAATGATGGTTATATCTTGTTCATCGCAAACCCGTCATGCAGAAGACCAGGTCTTTTCATTTTAGGAGGATTGGGAAACGCATCCACCATTTGATTTCCGACGGTTCCCGTCACGACAGCTACGAGGAGGAGGAGGATGATAGGACAGAATCTGATAAAGACATGCCTAACAACCTCAATAACAATGAGAGTTCATCGTCACTGGGAAATCAACACGCAGAATCAGTCATGAATCATCAAAATAATGCTTCTCCTGCAAGCGGGGGTGGGGAGGCAGATGGACCAAAACCTCCTAAGCAACAAACTGGTTTGTATCTTCACATTTCAGCTCAAGATTGTGGAGTTCTATCTTCTCAATATTTCTCTCAAATTCACATAAAGACAAGGAGCATGCAATACTCACCTAAATCAAACCCAAATGACTGCACTTAATTTATTTAGCAGTGACACAGGATGACCATAATAACTTTTAGCATAGTATAAATTTTTTGCTTCACGTGATGTTCCGTAGTGCTTGTATTCAGAAGTGGACATGATAAAGGAAAGATTCGCTAAGCTGCTTCTTGGAGAAGATATGTCAGGTGCTGGAAAGGGAGTTTCTTCTGCATTGGCATTGTCCAATGCTATAACAAACCTAGCTGGTATCATACCATTTTCCTCTTTTATCATGTGACTACTTGTAGAAAAAGAAGTGCAAAAAAGTTTCATTATACTACAAATTACAAAACAAATGAAGCCTTACTGAATTTTTGATGCAACAATTTGCTTGGCTGTCAAACCATGCACATGCAGCATCTGTTTTTGGAGAACAATCCAAATTGGGACCCATGTCTGCAGAACACAAAGCAAGGTGGAGAAGAGAAGTTGACTGGCTTCTATCTGTGACGGATCACATTGTTGAGTTTGTTCCTTCAAAACAGACAGGAAAGGGTGGAACTTGCATGGAGGTGATGATCTGGACCTTCATTCTCTCGTCCTTTCACACCAAAAATGTTCTCAGTTTCAGTTTGGTTTGATCTACTACACAAAAAACTTGTGTTTGACTTTTTATCTATAGATCATGACTACTCGACAACGAATTGATCTGCTCATGAACATCCCTGCCTTGCGCAAGCTTGATGCAATGCTTATTGTAAGTAGCTAACTTTTACCTTCGCTGATTTTCCAATCCCATATGGTTTAGTCTCGGATATGATCTTGGAATGTGCACCAGAATTAAATTCTATCAGTGGTGGATCCTACAATGTGTGTAGATTCTATGTACTCTGTTTATCTCTATCTAAAATTGACAGGTAACTTCTTAGTCTGTCAATTTCTCAGTTTCACTCACGAATCGGATAACAATGGAACAGGACACGTTAGATAATTTCAAAGATCAGACTGAATTCTGGTATGTTAAAAAGGGTGATGATGAACCTGAAGGTAGCAATAGCCAGAGGAAGAGTGACAAATGGTGGCTACCAACTGTTAAAGTTCCCCCAGAAGGATTATCTGAAGCAGGACGAAGATGGCTGTATACCCAGAAGGATTCTGTCAACCAAGTACTTAAGGCAGCCATGGCTATCAATGCTCAAGTACTATCTGAGATGGAGATTCCTGAAAACTACATTGAATCTCTTCCCAAAGTAAAATACATATCTTTTTTTAAATTTATAGAAAATTTTATGAGGAAATAGTTCGTTTTGTGAGAAAGTTGGATTAATCTTGTTCTTGGTTTGTTTGGCAGAACGGCAGAGAAAGCCTTGGTGATTCAATCTATAAATACATTACAGAGGAGTACTTTGATCCTGGACAGTTCCTCTCAACTATGGACTTGTCCACTGAGCATAAAGTTCTTGACCTTAAGAATAGGATTGAAGCTTCTATAGTGATATGGAGAAGAAAGATGACCAACAAGGATAGCAAGTCTTCATGGGGTTCAGCTGTGAGCCATGAGAAGAGGGAACTTTTTGAGGATAGAGCAGAGACAATATTGTTGTTAATTAAACAGAAGTTCCCAGGACTTCCACAATCTTCACTTGAAATCAGCAAGATCCAGTACAATAAGGTAAAAGTACACCATTAATTGCAACTCATCTTTGTTTTTTATATTTTCACTCTGTAAGTTTTTTCATGGAGCTGATTGGATTTATTGTTGTTAAAATATGCACAGGATGTAGGGCAGTCCATTCTAGAGAGCTATTCAAGGGTGATAGAAAGCTTGGCTTATACAGTGTTGTCAAGGATCGAGGATGTGCTATACGCTGATTCCATGGCTCTCAATCCATCAATGGCAGCAAAAACCAGGAGGATTTCAGTGGAAGAAGACACGAGCCGAAACCCTGGGGAAGAGATGGAGAAGCCGAATTCTTCATCAGAGACAGCATCTGCCATGACTCTCTCAGATTTCATGAATTGGCCTTCTTCTAATGAAAAGGATAATGTGCATAACTCAGACATGGATGAAGAACAGCGTAAAGAAAATGACGATAAGAGTTCAAATAAAACTCCTAAGTACCCTAAGAAATCCTACTGGGACAAGATTGAGCACTTGTATGCTATCAAAAGTCCCATACCTCGCCATTGATATCAATGACCAAAGTAAGAAAATTGGATATTCTCAATTTCTCTTCCAAATTTACTGCACTAATTTTCAAGAAAAATAAATTCAGTATACACAACCCACACATTATAGGGTGCTTTACTCTTCCCAAATGGATCCCACACTCTCTTGTTGTCCATTTATGAGAGAAATTGAGAAGATCCAATTCCAAAGAGAGGAAAAAAAAGAGAGGAATTCACAGAGCAATGAAGAAATCAGAGAGAGAACATTTCACAGCGAAGGTGTATATATTCAGACTCAGGCCCATGTTTTGTGCACTATTCTTCTTTCCTATGATCCTTAGAATGTAATAGGTTGTGTTGTGTCAGCGGGCTGCTTGTATATTCTTTATTCTTTTACTATAATTTTGTCCCATAAAAAATCTAAATCCAGTTTTGTAGGCATTTGTTACCTGATTGTTTGTTCAAAAAATCTTCAAGTTCAATGAATGTTAACAGTCTGAATCTGATATGCTAAATCCAAGTCCCTGTATCATGATGATCTGTCCCATCATGATTACAAAAGTTACAACATTTAAAAGTACCTCACAGAAAAACATAAATCCCATAAACTCAGAGGACTAGAAGATGAAGAAATAGGTTGTCCAGCTTTATTACTGTGAATGCTTTCTATGCCGTATAAGCCATAGCATGTCGCTGCTACGCGATGATTTTCTGTGGCGGCCAGCCTTCTGGGTAGCCTACATTTAAACTCAATGAACATTAGAAATTTAGACACAGAGCCAAGCCAGTTCAAACAAGGTAGATTATACAGGCCAAACTCACTTGAAAATGAAATGTTGGATTTGGGAATTTTGTTAAGACCGTCAACACATCCTGCACAGGTACCACATCTGCAGATCAAGTATTGTCAAGCCCAGAAATCAGAAGAAACTGAGACTAATTTTAAGTAAATTTTTTAGGCGTTTGCTGATAGGTTTTTCAATAAACGCACGATCCTGTGAAGAAAACTTTTGAAAGATCTAACATGTGACTATCAGATTTGATGCCAATAAGTTTTCTTCCTTCAAAACAACATCTTACCTAAGGCCATGGTATGCCCCTGGGTAGAAGCAGTGGTTAACTTAAAGTTTGGACACATCTTATGGGTATACATAAAAAGTGGCAAATCCTCCTCTGTCTCGAGTACATGCATATCTTTGATATTTGGAGAAGCTTCACTTCCAGAATCCCTGGATAAGATTTGAAGAAAGAAAAGACTGTATTAGAAATGCTGAGGAATGAAAGTAATAGCTTAACATATGGCCTAAGATCTTTCAATTATTTGATTCTTCAGGCTATTAAATAATGAAGAAGTACCTTAACTTTCTACCGCTTGACCTCTCAAAAGTTGGTGCTGATCAAAGAATGCAAGTAGAAAAGAAAAATCAGAAAGGAGTTAGACAACTTGATGACAATAACAATAGTTTGGGAAAAATTTACTGTCTCTGAAAAGAACAAAAGAGTAATATAACATGAAACACTTACATGGTGATAAATAACGAGAATGGAATCTTGGCAAATTCTCACTCCACTGCACTTTGGTGAGGGCAAGCTTATGAGCATATTGTTCACAAGAAAGCAGTCTCTGTCAAAAAGATCCAAGTTCAGTAACTAATAACTCTTCTCACTTCTTTTAATTTGTTAAACATCCTATATCTGCAATTTGGATTGCTGCAAAACATTGCTACTAACTTGTTTGAGGCAGTTGATGCGTAATTCAGCCTCAGAAAATGCATTAGTTTGAGGAATAAGGCATTCGAGATTGTTTGAGACGTTTCCAAGATGATCAACAACAGTTACCATGGCCCTGCATAGGTATTCTTTTGTGTTTTCCAGCACTCTGCAGAATATATAGAAAGTCCAGACTGTCACCATATCTAGAAGCCAAACAAAGCTTCCAAAGCAGGGAACAAATAAAGAAGAATCTCAATGCTTCTCAGCATTATCTGGATTTTCTTGTTAGGCTCATGTTGTGGGAGTCAAGAGTCACAGCACCAACAACATAAGTGTTCAAATGAGTAACTTACCATTTTCTTCCGTGAGTTTTCTGTGTTGGGTATAGTTAGAAAGTGGACCAATATGAAAAATAGAAAATTGAAGATGCTAATTGTTTAAATTTATCACGCATTGCTACATAATGAGGAGAAGTTAATAAGATGGCTCTTTATCTTTGTGTTTTTAATATATGCTAATGGGATGAACTTAGAAGCAAATTGGCAAAGATGAGCGAACCTTTACATATTATAAACTCTAAGAAAAAGGATTAGTGTTAATCGATTTTGAAATAGTGATCAACTCTCTCTTTTTTTTTTTACTCCATATTATTTTTCGCCTCATATTTCCATCACATTTATAATATTTTTCTA
This sequence comes from Adenanthera pavonina, assembly GCA_026686845.1. Taxonomy (NCBI): domain Eukaryota; kingdom Viridiplantae; phylum Streptophyta; class Magnoliopsida; order Fabales; family Fabaceae; genus Adenanthera; species Adenanthera pavonina. The sequence continues at coordinate 34,055,462 of JAIVEN010000018.1, forward strand.
TAGCATTTCTATTTATTTATATTCTCGATTTCTTCTGTGGTATTTTCATTGTATTCCATGGAAAAATATAACAGTAAAAAAATATCTTAGTATATCATCTATTTCATTCTTGAATCTCAAATACAGGTTTTAGTGACTAAAAAATTGTTAATATTGGAGCATGTATGTTCAGTAATTTATATTGCTTTTGCTCAATTTATGATGAATTAAGGACCACAAAATATATTTCTAATGAGCCAAAAACTTTTTAATAATCCATACCATCAATATATTAACATATAATATAAAATTTATAGCAGGTGGGATAATTCATAAACTATAAATAATATAATACACTTCAAATTTTGAGCAATGCATAAGAAATGTGTATGGTTGCAAATATATTTCTAATATTTGGAATCAAATAGTTAAAGGATACAATTTTTAAAGCGAGAGTATATTTCTCAGCTAAGAAAAAAGCCAATAAAATTAATGAAATATGGAAGGCAAAGACAGGAATTTTTTTTTTTTTGTGGTTACAAGACAGAAAACAATGAAAGAGAGGTGTGAGACGACTCACTCTCTTTTCACTTGGCTCTTCAAGATTGTGGTTTCGCAGTAATCCGCAGCATCACGAAGCTGAGACTGAAGTTCTGTAAGCTCCTACAATCACCATCAACAAAAATGAAACGACTATGAAAAGAATAATACAACGTAGTACACTGTGACATTCCAGATATATGATTCAAACCTGAAGAGACTTGGCAAAACGCATGCTTTCTTCTACCTCAGCTTCTGGGTTTTCATGGGGTGATGAAGAAGACATGGACGCCATATCCTTGCTCTTCTGGGTCATGAAATTCCCTCCTCGAGGCAGAGCGAAGAAGAGGGGTTTTGAGAGCTATGGAGGTTAGTGAAATGGTGAAACAAACAAAAAAATGAAGAAAAAGAGATTCTGCATCAGCAAGCACAAAATGGAGGAATATGACACAAGGCAGGTTTCAGTCCCGTGATATTCTGTTCTTCCGTTTTCTGAGCTTTCAATTTTTTAAAAGACGGGAATCAGGCAAACAATGGTGGTGATTTAGGACTCTTCAGTGAGATTATCATCTGGGAATCTTCCAATAAAGACAAGGTTGTGCTGCAAATTCTCTAGTATGGTCTTAATATAGCCCCTAGATAGCAATATGATAGACACATAAAGCAATAATTGCAGCTCTCAAGATTATTTTTTGAATGGGAAATTGGGACGACAATGGCTGGAGAACTTATGGGTTTGGCTTAAAAAGGCAAAAAGCACATGCGTAGTTTCATGTGAGGAAGTATATTATATGTACTCTCTTCCACTACAAGGGTGCTTCACATGCAATGTTCGAATCACAATGTACCTTCATTTAGCTGATTATTAATATGGAAATTACTCCCTCCTTGCTTAAATTATCCCACCATTTTCTTTCAGAAATATATTCATTTTTCCTCAAAATAAAAAAAAATAATATATTACATAAAAGGAATTCGATAGTCTTTAACCAAGAAATTTTCAAGTCCAAACCCAATGAATGGAATAAACTTGCCAGGAGAGTTGCTTCATTTACTGCTATAAAAAAAAAAAAAAAGAGTTGCTTCATTTACTGCCCATCTGAATTAGTAATAAGAATACAAAAGGGTTACTAAGTAATGTTACATTAATTTTATGTAACATAATATTATTTTCAATTATATTTATTGGTTAAAACATCTTTATATTTATTATCAATAAAAAATATAGAAAATTGTACTATTTATAAATTGTGACTATTATGACTCAACTCTAACTTTGTATAAATACATGAAATCCACTTTAGTTATATAACATTCAATGAATTTATATTGAACCAATATAAAATAGTCTCTTTAGTTTTAAATTAACAATAAATCTCATATTAGCAATGTAGACATACATGTGGATTACTTTGAAATTCTAATCTTAAGCGGCACTTAAGAAACTAGAGCGATGATGACGATGATGATTATTATTATTATTATTATTGTATTTGACGTATAGTATTGACAAAGTAAGTCAACCTTTTCCTTGTCCGTATGGGTGGATCTGATCTTGCATTTTTTTTTTTTTACGTATAAATGCCGTTTAATATATGGATAACCAAGCATTGGCCCACATACAATAGAACAAGAGAAGAACAAATTAAACCCGTCGACCTAATAAGCTTAAAAATTAATGCACTTGTATAATTCTATATTAATATATTAATTAATAATTAGTAAGTATACATATACAATACTCCCTCCATTTTAAAATGTAATAACATTTTTAACATATATTTTGTTTCAAAATATAAAAGATAAATAATTTTTATCTGATAAATTAATGTGTTTTCTCAATTTTACCCTAAATTAAAGTAAACTTATTATCATGAGGTATGAGTTAAAGAAAAATTAAGTGTGAACATTCAATTAGAGGTATTTGTGAAAAAAAGTTTTCCTTCATGACATATTTAAAATGTTTTGACTGTTTTTTTAATGATTTAGTTATTTATCTTTTACATTTTGAAATGGAGTAGTATAATATAATTTTTGCACATTTTTTTGAAAAATATACCATTATTATCAGATTTAAAAGTAATTTTTCCTTATTTTCTGGTGCATGCCAAAACCCATCCATCCCTTACCAAAAAATGAAAATCATCTATCCCATGGATTCGACTTCCCTACATTCATTTTCATATAAATAAATTGGAGTAGACCTCATACATTTTTATGGAGTTCAAAATGAGAATCACGGATCATAATTTATGAATAATACAGCTCCTTACAACTACTATAGATATATTGAATTGAATGAACTAATGTATGTGATATATTTTTTATAAGAAATGGAGAAAAAAGAAATAATAAATATAAAGATGAGATGCAATCACCATACACTATTTTTTTTTCACTTTATTTTTGAACAAATAAATGCATGAATGTAAAGGATCCAATTTGTCTTTCTATATGACCCCAAAAGAAAAATTAAGAGAATGATCAGTCATGGACCAATTTTCCAAAAAAAAAAAAAAATTAGTGCTAGAATTATTTTCTTTGCTTCAATACTACTATAATTACCCTTGTGCTATATACCCCCTCTATTCCTTATTATAAACCATTTTCAACTATTTTATGCTAATTAAGAAAATCAGTTAAAAGTAAGTTTTATTATTATATTTATAAAAAATTACCTCTATTTTCCTAAATTACCCATAATAAAATGTAATAACTATTTTTAACACATCTTAAATAAATGCAAACAAACAAAAGACATTTGTGAAAAAAATACATTAAATATTTTAACTATTTTGCAAAGTGATTTATATTTAAGAATATAAAAATCTTTTAGAATGTGATTTATAATAAGGACAAGAGAATACTTCAAATCTGAGTTAAATTTAGAGCATCATCCATGGCACTGTCATAAAAAATGAGCTTCATATCTGAAAATCAATAGTACAACCACCAAGAAACTCAGCAGCTTCAATTTCAGTCAATATCGTCCTATCATCCGACTTTGAAGACACTGAAGCTGAAAATATATCTCTAAGATTTCTAAACATTTCTTGAGGTTCCTCCCTCATTCCTTTGTGGCTGTCATCATTTACATGTTGCAACTCCTCACTAGATGTATCGGCAGTAGCAGATCTTCCTCCTTTACCGTGCAGAAGTTGAAAGTCCAAATGAAGGCAGAGAGGAATCAACATATTGTCAAACTGATATATATATATATAGAGAGAGAGAGAGAGAGAGAGAGCCAAGGAGTTTACTTCCGTGGAAGATATTGAAGTATGAGATACTGTAAATGAAATCTGCGGAATAAGCAGTTCTACACTAAACACAAACGTTCATAATACAGCCAATAACCGTAACATATTTGTGGGATTGTAAACTGCGAGTGTCATGGCCTCAAACTACCCGTGGGTCAAGCAGAAAATTTAGCTAATTTTTGTATAACGAGAATAAATGAAGTGGGTTGAAAATAAGTTAGATGATGTAGTACAGCAAAGGAAAAGGGGAAGGGGAAGAAGAAAATCGGAGAAACAGAGAAAAAAGAGAGAAAACTGACAAGAATAACTGGTCTGAAATTTCAAAATCTCAAATCCTTTTTAACTTACACTACACTGGCTCAGAATTTAGCAAAAGAAAATAAAAAAAAAGGTGAGGAAATACATAAAATAAGAAAACACATAAAATTACAATATCTCCAAATTAAAGTTTCCAGCGCCCAGAATAAATTTTCTCAAATTTCCCATCAACATGTCAAAGGAAAAGGAAAAAACTGTTTAGGAAATGGAGACCTAGATAAAAAAAAACAAAAAGGAAGATGACTAAACAAGTAACAAGAGAAGATGCAAAAAAAGGACGAGCCAATTCCTTCAGATTAGTGTTTTCTCTCCACCATAAGATATTGTTTCTGTAACATTAGCAGACTCATCAAGTTTTAAACCATTTCCAATGACCCCAAGAGTTAGGCCTTGAGACCAAGACAAACATCTGATGCGAAGTCAGATGCATGGTCACATGTTTGAAACCTAACATGGATGATTTGTTGGTCTAGGTCACCAAAAGTTTCAACTACTTACAGTTTTATATCAAGATTTTTAAAGGAAAATTATATATCAGTGTTCAAATCAATAACGTGAATGCCATTAAAACACTGATAAAGACACTATCTAGTTAGGAGAATAACCATGTCAATGGACTAGATATTGTCTTCAGTGATTGTATATGTGTCAGCAAGTACCTTCAGATCTTGTTGAACAATTTTGCGAAGCCTTATCTGGTTTAGAACGGGTGATGCACAGCCATCTCCTTTCTGATCTAAAATCGTCTTCTGATTTAACTGGAATATGCCAATGGCCTTCCTCTGATTCCTGCTACAACTATTGCAATGTTATATCTCAATCCTTTTACTTTGCCACGGTCTTATATCTCTATTATTTCAACTTCAAACTAACAGTGATTGACAGAAATCTTATTTATTTTGTGTGTTCATTGTCTGGTCTTTTTGAAAAAGCACAAGACATTTCCGGTAGCACATCTCTTACCTGAATTACGACAGAACAAGGAGGGGGCATGTGAAACTCTGGACCACCATTATCAGAGAAACTGAAATGTACCTTAAATTAGGAAAACAGCATGTCCATGTTAGAATGGTCATATTTGTAAATTGTACTCGAACAGAGGAAAACAAAGCCAAGCTTTAGATATAGTAGAATCAAAAACAATACTGGGCCTTATTTTGTTTCTCAGAAATATGTAATACCAGCATGACAAATAGATAAAAGACAACAAAATTTTTCTTTCTTAAGATTGTAACTCACTTGATGTCTTTCTTTCCACTTGGGGAAGATGTCATTTCCCAAAAGTTGAAATAAATGATCTCTCATTTCATCATTGGTCACAATTAAGCATTTGAATTTTATAGCTGCATACAACCAGTACCTGAAGGACAGGTTAGCGTGTGAAGCACTTCTAAGTTATAACCAGTACAAATAAATAACTAGAAGGCAGAATAAAAATGATCTAATTTTATTTCTTACCAATCATCATTTGATCCTGTAGGTGTGGCATAGAGTGCATCAGCATTTTTCCACTTCTCAATTAGTTCCTTGTTGAATGGTTCATCCATTTTGTGACCTGTAATACGCTTATTATGCAAAATAATAAGTGGATACCTCTTTGAAGGGAGCTTCTGACGTATTCCATTAACAACGGCATTTATCTGAAGGTTTTGTATCGGCAGAAAATAGTTAATAACCACAACAGCAATGACAACCAGAATCAAGAAAGCAAACCAAGTATTTCCTACATCCAGTGACTTACCTTGGATGGCATGAATCTCCTCTGGCTGAAAAGGCCAACATTTGCAGCATCAACCACTGCTTCAAAAGGTCCATAATAGTCAAGCCATTTCTGCATTTGACAGATTAATTTGTTCCTCTTCATCAAATAACAATAAAATTATAACTCATTTGCATTATTAGTGTTTCTTACTTGAAATTTCTGAAAGTTTGACCTTTTCTCTCTCATTATAGCAATAGACACAACCGAGTTGGCAAATCTATCTGTTTCAATAGGATCAAGATCAATAGTGGCCAAGTGCACCCCACAACATTTACACATCCCATCAGTACCAACAGTTGTATGAGAAACTTCCCATTGTCCCTTACCCAACCATCCCTGCCCATGCCAGCCTCCACCGTTATTTTCTATTACTTCTTTTATCAATCTCTTATCCCATTTCCTTTTCCCCACTCTTGAGGCTTGCTTGCTCTTAAACCATTTAATAATCAAATCTGCAGTAGAAGTTGAGACTTCCCTTACAGTAGATCTTAATTTATGCAACACATAGTAGACCTTGTCAGCTTTACCAGCTACTATACTTACTCTTAAAAGTGCCTCCAACTCAGGCTCTTCAGAAAATACACCATGTTCCAACATGTGTTTTTCAACAGAAAATGCCTTATCTACATCTCCATTATTGCAATTGGTGAATAGCGCAGGATCATACGATCGCAACCGCGGGTTAATCCCCAATATCTTCATTTGCTTTACCATCTCAAAAGCCATGTCACCATCACCCATTGACATGGCTATTCTAGCCACAGATGTTAAGGCTGCCTCATTCATTGGGACCCCCTCCTGGCGCATATTCTCATATACCTCAAACCCTCTTTTCAGTGCATATTTCTTGAAATCTTCACTTACCAAAATTCCATGGTCCTCTTGGTTATATGCACTATCTTGTTCAGCTGAAAACTCATCACCTTCCTTCCTCGGATGAGTATTCTGCATTAGGAATCCATTGGAGGACTGGGTCATTTTGTCATTGGAGTTCAACTCTGTCCTATCAATTGTTTCATTACTCTTTACCATGTCAACTAGTCGCCCATTATCTGAAACTAGATTGCCCCTCAAGGTATTACTATCACTTAAATCCCTTTCATTTTTATCTATTATGGGATTCACAACCTCCCTTGGTAAGGCCAATGTTTTAGAAGTTCGACTTCCACTTCCACTTTTAGCTGGTCGAACAACACCAATGGCTGCAGAAGAACAAAGATACAGTAACACAGTATAGCTGTGCTGCCCCAATTTGATTCCTTTCCCACGAGCCGTATAATATAAAGACAATGCCTCCATGACATCCCCTCTTTTAGAACACATATCCAAAGCAACCCGCAGTTTAATTTCAGGGGAATCATCATCCTTCTTTGACTTCCTCTTGTTCCCCTTTACTACCTTATTTTCATTTTCTTTCTTCTCCATTTTCTCACCACCTGCATAATTACTACTTGCTTCCAAAGACTTACCCTTGGCGGACTGAGAAGAATGCCAAGATCTCAATCCTTGCGTTTCTCGATAACTTGGGGTTTCCCTGGTGTGCCCCGAGAATCTCTTTTCAGATTTCTCCACCACAACCGAATCAGCATGATCTTTCACCGTATTTTTGCGGACCCTTTTATCTATAGACTTCGCTGAAGAATACCCTTTTGCACTTTCTTTCCTATCTTCAACACTTTTGGTGTTTACCGAAGGTCGACGTTCTAAAGTACTAAACTTTGAGACTGAAGATAGCGATTCAACTTGAAAATCGTGATAAATTTTTCGTCTATGATTGGTTTTGAGAGGTAAGGAAGAGAGAGAATGAGAAAAAAAGTGAAAGTTAGAAGTTTTGAGAGAGGGATGGTACCTAGAGAGAGAGATGGGGATAAGTTGCTCTTGTTGCAGAGACATGAAGGTAAAGGAGGCCATATGTGGCCGTTAGAAGAGGAGCTTCCTCTCAAATGTCGATATCATCTTATAGGTAGCAAGCTGGTAATTTAATATGACAAAAATGTCCTCAACCTTTTTCGTTTTTGGTTGAAACGAATTGACAAAGACCCCCTTTTGGCCAAAAAAACGTTGACAGAGTCCCCAGTTTTAAGTTTTTTTTTTTTTTAACTCAAAAATTCTAGTTCATACTTCCTCGGTCATTCTTTTATCTGTCACTTTTTCAAAAAAAAATATATAATATTTCTTTTTATTTATCATTTAAAACTTTTAAGATAATATTTATTACTATTTTTCAATTATACATTTATTTTTAAAAATTAAAAATAATATTAATTATTTATATATATTAATTTCCTCAAGGGCCTAATATAATTTTTTTTAAAAATAAAATTCTAATATATTAATTATATTTTTTAATTTATATGCTAAAATCTTGAAGGGGAAATAAAATAGAAACAAGAGGGATTACGGCATTAGACAATTAGGTAAGCCAACAAGCAGGCCGTATACAAAGTTACATGGACACTTGAGCTTCCTTTAATTTCCTTTTGTAAAATTGAAATATAATTCGGAGGAGGTATTAAAAATTTAAAATAAAAAGAAACAAGCTTTTGCTAAAAAAAAGAAAAGAAAGAAAGAAAGAAACAAGCTTTTGGCTAAATTTAGCCATCCAATCAGCTTCACGGATTACTTCTCTGTAAACTTGGTTAATAGTCACCATCCTGATCCTCAAGGAGTAAATTATTGACGTTATAGGGGGGATTGTCCATAAAATGTTCTCTAGTGATAAGATTAAGAGCTTATGTAAAATCTGTGAAAAACATGATATTTACATATTCTTTCGGCTAGCAAAGCTCCATGCCCCTGCCAATTCCACAAACCTTTGCAATGGTACATAACCCTAGTTGCAAAACAAATCTTTAACAACCAACTTCCATTACAGTCTTATTAACAAGATTTAGTACAGTTGACAAATAGCTAGTGCCATATACATTAATAGTTGCATTGACATTAAAGAAAAAAATGTGTACTTGGAGGATTCATATCCCTATTTGTAACAACTCCACTCCACTTTTAAGTAGCTGCAAAATTCCTCAATTTCCTTTTTTATCTACGAATTTTGTATTGTAACATAAAACAGTAATATACCAGGTGGAAATGGTGAGATCAGATATTAGTATCACGGTTCAAATCCTCCTAATCTAAATAAAATTTTAGTGTAATGAATGTTTATGAAGAATGACAATTCAGTTGGAGCCATGAAGGACAAAGGTTGATTGAGTTGAGTAAGCATAATAGGGCATCTTAAGCTGAGACCAGTTTGAATTCAGACCTCTAAATTTAATCACTCATCACTTATTTCAATCCCTTTGGCATACTTAAGATGAGATCAGTTTTCAAGCTATATGTCCACTCTAGGGTGCAGCACACTGATATTCTCTCAATCTTTCTTTCTTTCTTTTTTTTTTTTAAGTATTATTTGAACAGTAAAATCTACCTCAATTTTTGTGAACTTTAAAAAATTCAATATCTTCTCTAGTTTATGTCTTTATTATCAAACTCCTCAATTAAAGACGATAAGTATATAAAGTTTTAATACCATAACAAATGTATAATTTCTACAAACAACCATACAATTTTCTGATTAAATTATACACTTGTCAAGATATTATTGGAGAACTATATACTAGCATGCTTTAATTGAAAATGTCGATGAACAGGTATAAGGAATTATACTTAAAAAGTCTAATCCTTAATAAAAATGCCCAGTAGAAGTGATAAAGGATAACATAAGGCCTTTCATTATGTAACTTGGCATTTGAACTTGTCAAACCCCATAATTCAACCAAACAAATTTTTAAGGCAATTCAACCAACTGAAAACATGAGAACAAGACAACTGCAACAGTTGCAATGCTATGAGATGCAGGCAAAAAGAGGGACCAAGTTTAGCATATCCCAAAGCAACCCAATCCACCGCCAACAAAAGTTGGTCCACTTAACTAATATCTCATAAGGGCATGAATTTAAATCCCACTACTAATACGAGGACTGTGTTGATAGATATCACTGTAAGTGGTTTTTGAGTTGTGAAGCCTACCATGTCCTGATAAGTCCTTAAAGCCCAACTCAACTAAACTTTTGTTTACCCTAAAAAAAGGCAACCCAATCAATCAATTCTTACTTCAACCATGGGAACAGCGGCTTTACAGTATATAGTGATGTCATTCTCAATGGATTAAATGGCTGAAAAGATATTCTCACAAAAAAAAAAAAGGCTGAAGAGATATCATGTCTAGTTTGATTTGATCATGATTTAGAAATGCCATAGTTATCTAGCAATCAGTTAAAACCTCATATGCAATACACTGCATTATTACTTTGACAGAAAACTCAGCTGGTGCAAGGAAAATCCCAGAAAAGATATTCCATAAATAGATAACGATAAAATGAACCTATGAAGTAAGTAAGCAACATAAGTCGCACTGCGTTTTCCTCAAAGGTGTCAGATGAAGCATACAATGTCAAAGGCCTTAGAACAATAAAAGGAAAACACGCCAATGGAAATGTCACAATGCACCAATTAGCTGCAGTAGGTACTGTCATAAAGGCATGGAAATACCTGTAAAATGGAGAAAGAAAAGCATTTGTAAAGCTCTTTGACTTCAGGCATTTAAATTTATACTTCAAAACAGATGAAAAATATGCATATACATGCAGAATTATCTTATCAAGGATTCGTTATAAAACAATAATTCCTGATCAATCCACAGTTTAATTATGCCAGTGTCACAGTCAGCTAGTTATTATGCAGGCTAGCCTGCTTGAAATTCTCACAAAGTTTAGAAGACCACAGTGATATCGAGTTTATGGGCTTCAAAATTTACAAAAAAAACGATACAATCACTGAAAATTAATTACATTAGTTTCTTAAGAGCATATTATTTCTTCACAAGAATCATATTTTGGGAGTTAACACCTCAAAACTTCAGTTGAAGACTATCAACGGTCAATGAACATAATTTATTACACTCTTCAAAGCCAGAAATTCAAAGTGTAACTGCTGTCAATCATATTCAGTAATTATCTTAGATATCTTCCATCCTTCTAACTTTGGTATTAGAACCAAGACTTAAGATTTTCAATCCTAAAGCTAGATTGTATCAAATGAAAATGATCTCACTAACTACTGAACATTCTATCACAGATCTGAAAATATCTCTTTGCTCCATCCAATTTATTCATTCCAAGTACATTCTATCACAGATCTGAAAAATTCCTTTTTCAAAAAAAAAAAAAAGATAATATTATCTGTATAATTTTTTTTGCAACGCAGTTTAACCACTTATAAACATGTAATATGCCCATTTATAATGGGAGGAAAGACTTCAAATCCTTTTAATCTAAACTTCTCAAGACTAATATGTAAATTCTCATAAAGGCAAGGTATATAAAATCAGACTAGAATCTGTAATTCTCAAAAACATCAAACTTTACCAATCACCATTCACCACCAAAAAATTATATAAAAATCAAATTCATATATGATTTTCAATAAGATATATTGATAACAAAAGTATAAAATCAAACCAAAACAGCAATCAGATGGAAAGAGGATTACTTTGCAAACTCATACTATTCCAAATTTTTAAATGGTTTACAAGATTAAACTTGTTCTGCAGGAGGACAATGAATTAAACCATTCCACAACAAAGGACAACCTTTTCAATCCCTCAGAGCTAAAAGGGACCAATTGAAAGGTCTAATCTCCACAAAAGAAAAAGGAATTTTCCATCTCTAAGAGCACGAAAATGGAAAGGTAGAAAGAAGAGGTATGAAAATGAGAAATGTTAGAGCATCTAGACTTCTAAAGCATTTGAATTCTTGACAATTTTCACTCCTCCATTTTCCATAATCCAAATTTTTCTCGACAGAAGCATACAAGACCAAGAACTTCTCCCCATGTGCATCAGTGTTCAGAAGAATAGCTACAAGCAAAATTTGGAAGGTTGCGCCTTCAACCACAAACTCAAGAACAGTTCTTACCTTTAGATATTATTAAGTGGCTCAACACTTTTTTAATTTGTACTATAATTACTAATACTTAATAGAATTAGTTTTCCATCCTCACCCTCTCCCTCCCCCACAAAAAAAAAAAAAAAAAAAAAGCCAAACCCACAGAGCTGAGTAATAGACCATAGCAGTAAGCGAAGTTACTCATAGGCCAAAAAAAAAAAAAAGAGTACCCAAGTCCAGATGGCAAATTATTACTTTCCTAGTATAGATGGAGAAAATTGCGTCACATCTAGAGATACTATTATAGTGTTTCTCTGGGACCAAACCACAAACAGATAACGTGCATCAACACAGGCAAATTTCTGTGATAAGAGTTCCCTAAATCATTTTTCCCCGTGAAAAATCATCTCACAAGCTCAACCATCAAGCAACATTGCGTATCAAATCAATGAACGCACCTTGAGGAACTAATCCCCAGCTCCAAGATTCTATGGACAAGCTTGAGACTAACCGTGCCGAAGCTACTGCGCTATGCAACGGCATCATTGATCCCGAGCAACCCAACTCCACCGGCAACCTAACCGAAAGGCACAAAAAAAGATAAGAAAATAATAAACAAACAAAATCCCAGGAAAAAAATTTCATGGGGAAGTCCATGGATGAAAAACCAGCATACAGGATTTTAAGGTTAAGAGAATGCCAAAAAAATCCTCTCTTTTTTCCCGGGAACCAGACAAAAAGCGTGACTAAGAATCATCAGGTTGAAAAAGCAATGCGAGGAACAAAAATCTGACCGTGAAGTGCAATAAATGCGTCTTAGTGAGGCAGAGTTGACGGGAGAAGAGAGAGTGGGTTTGGTGAGTTTAAGGGCAAGAGGACGTAACCGACTTGACAACCTAGACACGAGCTTTGACGTTGCCATTGTTGTGCCCAGTGGCTTCCAGTACTACCAACGCCACTTCCCTTGGCCGCCCCTCCGCCCTCTTGAGAAGAGCCTCAGGTCGAAGGACTGGTACTTTTGCAACGGTGTCGTTGATGCTCTCCCGATACTGTAGTTGTTTGGCAATGATTTTATGATTTCGTTTAAATATATAATTTTAGTCTAATTTAGTAATTTTAATAAAAATTCTTTGTTAATTTTTTTAGGTTAAAAACAAGTATTGTTTTAATTTATAAAATCATTCAACTTGTTTCTTTTATCATATATTTTTATTACCAGACAAAATTTGCATATAAATTAACAGTAACAAAAAATGTACTAACTTGGTGGAAGTAGTAGGAACTTGTGTCCCTTGTGTGAATGATTAGGAATTCCATTCTAACTTTTATACCGAGCAAATATAATTAGGATGGATCTATTTATTGCTCTCTATATTTGAGAGAGATTAGTCCTTAAATAACAAAACATGTATATAATTAAGTCAATGAACTGTTAACAACAGAATTTAAATTTGAATATATGCTAAGACAATTGGTTACAATTTGATTACTTTTTCCAAGTAAAATAAATCATATCGTTTCTACGAGGATTGATTTAAAATTAGAGCTATAAAAATATGGATGCGGTATAATTAGCATGATCAAACATTTAAGTACTGTGCTGATTATTAATTTTCATCAATACTTTTATTATATGGCATTTCTTTTACTTATGTGATGTAAGAAAAATAAAGGGATTGATAAATTGCGATTTGTGACTTTGCTTATTTTGAACCGAACTCTACCCACACACAAAATAAAAAAGGAGTCGAGGGGGCTAACCTTTTTTAAAAAAAAAATTACACATTATTTTTTTTTTCTTATTTCTCTGCATAGAAATTGAATGATATAAAGAATTTGGGCTTCACCTGAGCCCCGAAAATCTGGATCCCCATTCATGAATAAATCGAAAGGTGAATCATTTAAGGCATTTTAACTTAATTAATTGTCTTATAATTATAATGTATCAGCTTTACATTAAGTGCCTCTTTGGATTTAGCAAAAAAAGAGATTATGGGATCCATAGCTGATTATGTGTTGGAGTTACCAAACGAAAATAGTTTTTCAATAAACACTTATACCTCAAATAAGAAGCTGATTTTTTCTACTTATGATAATCACTTATCCTCCCATAATCACTTATTTCATTTTTCTTTCTCATTATCTACCCAATAATCACTTAAACCCCAATATCCAAACGTATTTTTTTTCTCAAAATCACTTATAAGGTAAAAATATTTAAACACAAATCACTTTTAACGTAATCACTTATTTTCATAATTATTTATCCTTATAATCACTTATACATAATCTAATCCAAACTCACCCTAAATGTATGAATTTAGTAATTTACAATGTCCATCAGTAACTTTAACCCATCGAAATACAGACCACCAAATTAGCAGTGTTTGCGTGTTATAGGCTAAGCATAGCTTATATTTCCTCCAGAAAAGCATATCCTTCTATTTACATGATTTTTTGTTCTCTGTCAAATAAATATCAGGCTTGCATTATTCTGAGTCCCAAAAAATGAACCATTTCTGATCACTGCTTTTGGTTCCCAAAAAGTGAAAATTGTTCAGAGGGATCTCATTCATTATCAGTGAACAACTAATCCTACAATGGACATAGCAATCAAAGTAGCATCCTGGTTTATGAATAAAGAAGCATAATACGGTATTACTATTCATCCCAAGATAGAAAGGCATCCTTTTCATCTTGTTTGGTATGTGTTAATAAGGTTTCCTTGAAAAACAGCCTTTCTCTCACATAAAGGAGAGGGAAAGCCTCTCATTTAGGCGAAAAAACTTGGGGAAAGAACAAGATTCCATTTCCCTTTTTTCTAATCATACCAAACATGTTTCTGGGGCCAAATTCCCGTTCTCTTTATCTCTCCCTTTTCCTGTTATATTCCTATGCCATGTTGTACCAACCAAACGCCATAATATAAAACACTCAAGCCAAGACTACTAAGCTAAAGTCAGCCAAGACCCAAGACAACATTTTTGAATTATTAGGGACACAAAATTGCTTCCAGATGTCTTTCAGGCAAAGCATTATCCATTCTCTGAACCACTTAGGAGAACGAAAGTAATACACATAGATGTACTTGAATTGAAACAAAATTAAAATAAAAAATAATTTTATGTGTTGGGCTCCAGATCAAGCTGTAATCTTTTCTTCCATTATAAGAGGAAAAGATTTAAAAATAAATTATTATTTTTTAAAATAACTCAAGTTTCAGCTACGGAAGTTATCAGACTGCTAAATCTAACTAATGTTATATAAAATTACAACTTTGCAATTTACATTCTGATTGAGCTATGCTGACAAGCTGAAAAATTAATTTAGATATATATGAATCACAAAGGCAGAACAAGAAAAATTGTGAGAGAAAAAATATTGATCCTAGATGAACTGATGTGAGGCCTGTATGACACCCTCTCCAATGACATGCCAGAAAATGAAGATGGCAGTGTTCATAAAATGAGGCAAAAGTTGTAGCATACCTTCACAGATATTTCTTTCCACGGTATCATTGTTCATTCTTCTACCATAGAATCCTTTCACATATCCTTTTCAATCTTAGGCTTATTTTCCCCATTTTCAGGGACAAGATTACTAGGATTGACAATCTTAGCCTCTGAAGTAATCATCATGTTCATACTAGTGGCCATGGGTGGCACAACAGTATTGACAACTCCATTACCGGTGGCTCCCTGCTGATGTGCTGTTTCAGCACCAGCATTTCCACCGCTGTTGTTGACCAGCTCCTTCTGACTCTCTAATTCACTTCTGGTTAATGAAGAACACTTTGTTTCTAGAATTGACAATAAATAGATAATTAGTCATTTTTTCACAACAAAATAATGCAAGAATGATGAAAGATATTACAAGCCTATCATACAACTATACAATAGGACTTTTTCCATCTGAATTAACTCATCAAGAACCCTGACTACGTTCTAAATATAATTTCATTGCAACGCAATCAAGAAATTCAGAACCATTCCATATGATAGTGCCAAATAATTGCAGAATTTCCAACTGTAGAAAGAACCTTTTTCTATCTTTAAAACATGATACCATCTTAATCCTATGTGCAGCCCAAGACAGTTTACCAAACTTTTTTCACAATTTATTCAAACTAAAAGGGGAAATGCACAAAACCAACCCTCTCCCTCCATCACAAGAAAAAAGGGGAAAATAAAGTGTTAATAAAGCAATTCTTTTGGATGTAGGCAAATGAAACTGATAGACCTCAAACTTAAGTAGGTCAAAACCCCTCAACTTATAAATTTGGCAATTTACAGCCATTTTTTAAGAGTATCAACAACTAATCGGTGTTCATGCAACATGGAAACTTTAGGAGATTTTGGTTTCTAAGCACAATTTTTTCTTAACTTAGTGCTTCGACAAATAGACCATTGACTTTCACTTCCTGCTATTACCTTCCCTCAACTTTGAAACAAGTCTCAATAGCCTTTTTTTTTTTTTTAAGTTTCTGTCAATTAGTTCATCTTCGTTACTATCCCCAAATTGATTGTTCAACCATGAATATCCATAATTAAAACTACAGAAAGGGAGATGTTTACTTGCCATTTATTTCTCCCATTGTGATAACCCGGTTAAGAAAATCTCTAAACTGTGTCAATACAATCCTTTCTTGCTCTGCATAAACCTCTGTCATGCCTTGTCCATAAGGAGACTGCGAAGATGTATTGCAAGCATGAGCCATTGAACCATTAGGGGAGACAGCTGTCATGAACATTGTATCTTGCTCATCACACATTAAGGCTAAAGTTCTAGGAGACATTGGCCTGCCTTTTGGGGCATCAGCACCATCTGAACTAGAATTATCTGAGCTGATTTTATCTGTTTGGTTTGCACTTGAACAGTCATCAGCCATAGCTTTCTCAACATCAACTTCCTTTTGACTTGGCAATTGCTCTTGAGTTGAAGAAGCTACAGAAGTTTCCACCTGATCTTCTGCATTCTTTTCCATCAAAATTTTCTGGTCTGGTCGTTTAAATATCAAAAACTATGGATTAGTAAGAGAACTAACTACAGAGTGTTCACAAGGTTACTCACACCACATTAGAAAGTTCAGGCCAAAAAAACTTATTTGGCTAAAATATTATCCCACCAAAAATCAAGGTTAAAAAAACCAAATCAGACATTGAACCGGTCAAGGCACGGGTTCAAGACTTAATGGTTCAACCGGAATTAAACCAATGGTAATAAATTTAATAATTTTTTAATTTTATATATTATATAGAAAATTAAATATTATTAATAAGTTTCATAACCTAATATTAAAATCTAAGTAGGTTAATATTTATCTATAATCATATTTTGAATTTAAAATAGTCAATTAATATTCTATTTTCATATTATTTGTTAAGTAAATTTATCATTATTAATAATTATGTATTATAATAATACTTATACAATATTATGATATAGAAAGAAAAAAATTTATATAAAAAAATATTATTCAGTACTAAAAATAATGTTATTTTATCTTAAAAACTAAAATAAAAATTAAAAAATGTAAAAAAAAAATTTTTTTTTTTACCGGTTCAACCGGTTTTGTACCGGTTTTGAGAATGGCCGGTCACCATTTTTGTCAAGATCAGATCTGGCACGGCTCCTGGTTGAACAGGCCGGTTTGACTTTTCTAACCCAGCCAAAAATGATTCCGGCGCAAGCTAAGGTAACTACAAATTTTGGGTAAGAAAAATATTGTTAAAAGCAGTTGCACTCCTGTTTCTGCTCCTCATAGAGGAAACTGATGTTCGCAACACACTTACCCGTTTAAAGAGTTTGATTTATCATACTTAGGAAGTCTACATGCTAATGAGTTTGAATTCAGTAGTTACCAATTTAAAACCTGAATTCTTAAGAAGTCTACTTAATATAAATGCCTTTTTTTGCTGAAAAAAAATATGTCTTTTCCCTAAGGAATAATAGCTCTTAAAACTTTATATGCTAATATACAACTCCAGAAAAATAAAATTCCACCTAATTAAAAATAAAATAGAAAATAATATCTTTATCGGCCTGGCTCTAGCATTGTGAGTTTGTGACAGCATGCTATCATTTATGTCCATTCAGTAATCTTAATAACTTATAAAAGAGTTATTTATACATTTCGTATTGGAATGCAACTTCCACAAGGAATTGAACTTCAACTCAAGTCAAGCAATGATCCTAGGCATAGAGGATTATGAGATAAAGAAGGCAACATCTATCAATCTATCTATCAGTAAAGAGCAGTGGTTTAATATATGAACCAGAGCAAAATACAAATTATATATAGCTAATATCTTGCAACTAATGCACAGCTCATCCAAAACAGAAGAGTCAGTTGTTCAACAGCCAACTCAACGAGATAGCTAGATATATTCAAGAAACATAATTGCTCGCAGCTAACCACTAAGTCATATTAATTTAATATAGAAACACAATAAACATTATATAGTTATATGTATTCCAGGCAAATCCAAATAAATTGTTGCATTGCAATGACAAAAAGGAAAAAGGAGAGAATACACGCAAGTTCACTTTATGCATCAAGCACGTTCTCCAAGGAGGAATACCCACTACAAAGATAATACTGCACAAATATTTACTAACGCAGAGGGCTATTGTCTAACAGCTGCAAAGGTAGAAATTGTTTTGATGTTTCTACACACACACACACACAGAAAAGGAAGTGTTACAATATTAGGGTTACATCCTACAAAATCAGTTAAGCTTATTTGCATGCCGTATTCGCTCAAACAAAACATCCAGTTCAAATTTTCACCCAAAAATAAAAAAGCCAGTTCAAATAACAATAAATGGAATTATTGGACACCAACAGGTTATACTCAAGCACAGAAACTACTGCATCTCTGCCAGCACATTCATGCATGAAAACATATTGGTCCTTTAAACATAACTAGCATGATTAGTGATTTAAATTGTCAATATACCTGTAAGAGTTTTTGCAGCTTGTCCTGATACTAGCACCAGGACGGAGCAAAGCTCCTTCAAGTGCTGTGGTTGTATGATGTCTGCTAAAAGAGATCTTCAACAAAAATTCAGGTCAGTAACTAAATTAAGCATACTTATCTCAATCACATGAAGATAATATTTACCTGTATGTAAATTTAGAAGGCCCTAATGTTGCAGTTCCAACACGAGCACCAGGGGCAGGAGACAAGGATGAGGAGGGTGCAGGACTTCTGGTATTGTTTGCCTGAATAATTTAAAATTATACAACTAATTACACACCTGAATACAAGTCATGCACTATGTTTGATGCCAGGATTCACTATAAACTGCACAAGACCAATATGAATTAAAAACTTAAATTATTTATAAAATTTAGAATAGTTAAACACATCATAAACAAAAGTCTACACTCCAAATTGAGCTTGTCTCTGTTCCAGTCCATTTGAAATTAGAAAGTTTAAAACATCTAAGGGTCTGTTTGATACAATGTATAAGACTTGATAGCATAAATTAATACAATACACTATAAACTTATCACTTATTTGGAGCGAGTAATTGATTGTTTAAACCTTCCTTATAAAAGAAATGGTGTATAACCTCAATAAGCCTTAGGAGATGGGGTTAAGTATGAATAGGTTTTGAAGAATAAGGCCTTCTCAGCACTTTTCCATTCTAACCCTCACCCATAAGGCTCCATATGGTGCCTAGCAGCCCGATATGCTCAGTTGCATCAGATGAAGCTGGGTCGGGCAAAAAAAAATTGAGCAGATTGAGTCAGGCATAAGGTCAGCCATGTTGGCCAGTTTTGCCCATCTTGTCCTGATCATATGATTTTTTCTGAAAAATTATTTTATAGAGACTTATGTGAAATTTTTCTTCAAGGGAAAATATAATTTACAAAAACTCACATGAAAATCCTGCTTTCATTCATAATTTTTATCAAAAAATTTGAATAAAAAAAGGTATGGCACAGCCAGATACTAAACCAAACAAGGCTAGGCCCAGGCACCAAACTTAAAAAACGCATCCAATGCAAAACCAAACCAGAGCAAAGACAATACGATTTTTAATAAGCTTTTAATTTGTAATTTCTCCTAACATGAAGCCACTAATATGATTTTTATAGTGCTTAGAGAGCAACAAAGCTCAATTAAGTGAGACCTAGTCAACTTTATATTAACTGCATCTTCTAAACAAAATAATAATAACGTTAAATGCATGAGGGAAAAATATTAGATGACTAGTAACAACATGTGGCAATGTCCTCTAATTTAACCAATTACCTGTCAAAATATACTCCTGATCAACTCATGCTAAGAGCAAGATTTACCTGTTGAAATTGGCCAAGCCTGCCAGCAGATGTATCCTTGGTTGTTGGCCCAAAGTAGAGTTCCTGGCCTTTTCTTTTCTTGGAAACTGGAGGGGATGAATAACCAGAGGATCCAATTGCTCCAGTTATGGCAGCATTTGCTGCCTGCTGGATATATGCCATGTTATTATTTTGATCTCCATGGAACAAAGCTTGTCTCTCTTCACTTCCCTCAAAATTTTTGCAGTCCATGCATTTACAATTTTCAGAGCAAAGAATGTTGGCTTGGAAGCACTCACAGTACTTCTTGAGGCATCCTGATTTTTTGCAATGGCACCCCTTGTTGTGCTTTCCTAATATTAAAACTTCACCAGCCTCCTCCTATGTTTATGTCATAAAAGGATTCATGATGTTTAGAGATTAGGGCATACCATAAAAATGTTGAGTACATTAAACATTTTTTCACACACAGAAAATTAGAAAGACCAGAAACATATTTTTCAATTTGAAGCATATTTCAAATGCTTTGCCTGATATTATGAGAATATTCTTGTCATTTCATCATTCTTGAATAATTAAATGCCCAACTCGGCAACTCCCTGTCCAAACACAACTTGTTGTCTATAGACACCTGGTTTAGACAATATTGTCAAAACGACTTCTGATTAAAGTTTAGCAATTTATACGGGCTTTCTAATCTATGTTTGAATAAAGTTAAAAGCAAAAATAAATTAGATAAATAATTAAAAGCATATGTGACATCAAGAAGAAAATAATTTTGGAATGTCAACAAAAGGATTAATTAATCAATATCATTACCTGGTGAAAATAAAATCAACATACTGATAGAGAAGGAACTGGAGGCAAGTAGAAAATCAGCAAAATTATTCATCATCAAAAGAACTTACTATTTCTAAAAAATTGTAGCACCAAGAAAGTTGATCTTTCAGTCATAATCAAACAACTAAATTCACGATTATTAATGGCGCAATTGACAGAATAGGCACTTCACCACTAAAGCAAAATAAAACTTTACTAAAAAAATAATAACAGAACCAGAATCTTGAAACTTTCTTCATAGAAATTGCATATACCTTGATGCTAGACACAATTATAAAAAGTATTGAAAGAAACTTGATACGCTCCCAAAAAAAAAAAAAAACTGAAACTATTTTGTATCAACATTAGCATTATTTTCAAGTTGTACTTAGCAGCCACTAAATGAAAAAAACAGATTACAGAAACTAAATGGTGTAATAAATTAGACTTACATACCCTGCTATCACGTGTTCCATGAGGACTGCTTGCAATTTTTGGCCTAAAGGCATTTGGATTGCGCTCCAAAGTAGCTTCAACAGCTTCCCGTCTAGCAGCCTCATTTTCGACATTGTTATAGCAGTTTGCACAGTTGCACCCATCACAATATATTCCCGATGCAAAACATTCACAATATCTGCTCAATACACAAAGATATTAGCTTCGTACGGGCAAAATCTTCATATACCAGCTGATGAGCTGCAAGCATGCTATGGCCTGTACTGAAGGAGTAACGTCAAGAATGGCAAAGAAAAATATTTATTAGTAGTATCTTTTATGTTCTTCTTCCAATGATATGGTTGAGGCATTGAGCTGCTATTATTTAAATGAAATTGAGCCTAAAGCCTGGATATCCACTCAGACAACACCATTGCACATCTTTAACACTCCATTTGATGATTCTGCCAGAGCATCTCCTCAATGTACTAAAAATGTCTCTCCCTGAAGACCTATTGAGTAATTTTCAGATGAAATGGGTGGTTGAAAGAAATGAGGAGCAAAAAACTACATTATTCAATCGAATCCCCTACCTGCAGCACCAACAGTCTTTGTATGTTGGCTTGATGGAAATGAAGTACAATTTAAAGCAGTGGATTCCTTTTTTATTTGTAATATCTTGATCATTCAACTCAAAAATCTTCCATTCATGACTAGAATAACAATAGTGCTGATTGAACTCATACAATACTTGTTTTCTTTACAGTCTTAGAAGTGTTTGATCCTAATAAAACAGAAAATTAAATTAAAAACACTAGAAAATAAAACAACTATCATGCTTGATGCAGGTCACTGACACTCAGGGTTAACTCAAGCTCTCCCTGGTTGGATACAGCACCCTGTTGTCCGGGTTGTTTACTTTTATATGCATACTAATGTTTATGGGTCCATCAATCAAGGAAAATTCATAATTAAGATACAATAACAAAAAAGAAATGCTAAAAGAATTCTGAAAGTTAGGTATGACTAATTTTGCATTTTGGTATTGCAAATGTGTGGGCCCATGAACACTATGCACTTGTGAATCTGCACAGGTGTGTAAATAGAAACAGAAATAGAGAGAGGAAAACTATATTTACTTACAGCTTTAGACATTTTGAGTGTTTACAATTACATTGTTTTTGCTTCTTTGGAGTAACATCCTTCATATCAAAGTTGGGTCTTGATCTTGATTTTGGAGATTCTGGTTTCCTGGGGAAAAAACAGAAGTTATTTAATTGAAGACCAAAATATGAAGCAAGAACTTTTATCCCTTTACGAACATACAGATACACAAGTTTGTGCTTGTCAAAACAAAGAACAAATGTATATACTATATGAACATCCATAAATCCTAGTTACAGCGAGTTATTGCCAACAATAACTTTAAAATGATGTAAAAAGAAGAAAGCAACAACCATCACAATTTATTAAAAAGCATTTCTTTCTTGAGAACTATTCAGAAATGCATGCCTCAGTTCAATTGGTTGTTTTCAAAACGATATAAGCATCACGATAATTATTTATTTAAAGTAAAAAAGAACAGAATGAAGATCAGCCATAAAACACTAAGAAGTTTCCAGTAGAAAAAGTTAGGCATAGTTTGATGGTATAGAACTGAATAGCATGAAAGTTGAGAGTCAACATGGCACATTTTGAAACTATAGGGTATAATAAATGACAAATTTTCACCTTGCCATGCAATGGGACATTTTTCATTCTCCTATAGGATTAAGTGGTTGGGAGAAGATCCATGAATGATATTGAATTATATTTCTGATACACTCCCCATCAAGCAAAATCCCTTTGGGTTCACCCTATCCTGTTTTGATTTTAACTAAGAAAACAGAAGCAGTAGAGATCAACTCTAACCATGTTATTAATGGGAGGAGGCCCATGGATTGTTTTGGTATATTAACAAACTTTAACCATATTTACTAATGGAATGCCAGTGCGTAGCACCATGGCACACTATGCAACGCAGCAGATGCATTGCTGCAATTTCATATGGCACATGCCATATGCATCATGCATGCCAGTTAGAAGGGAACTCATTTCTGTCACAACCCCCCCAATGCCTTGACATCCAACTAGCCACTACAGCCTCAATATCTCTTTTCATCTCTCCCCTCTATGTTTCTGTTAAGTATCTCATTCTCCATTGCATTTTCCTTTTCCCAACATCCATCTTCCTTAGAGTATGGTTTTCTAGTAGTCTGCAGATGACAGAAAATATTTCAGTTATGATGGTTATAATTATGAACTTAAAAAAGAAATTGAAAATTTTCAGTTATGATAGTAATAATTATGAACTTACAAGCAAATCCATAGATTACAATTTTAGTAATTTTAAAATTTGAAATTTGGAATTTAGGTAATAACATTTGTAATTTATGATTGATACATTGGGTTTTGGATAATTGTAGGAGTTATCACAAGTTAGGCTTTAAACATGAGTTAAGACTTTCATATATAGATATATAAATATTAATTGATGATATGAGCTTTTAACTTGTATTTTTGTTTATTAAGTTATATAACGTTGCACTTCAATGTTGCCATTTGCCATGGCTCCAGCTTCATGCCAGCAACTGCTATGATTTTGGCAAACACAACACCAGACCCCAACCTCCTCTAAGAAAGTGATTCAAATTAATATACACTAAGTATAAAATTCAATTAACCAAAATGCTAGACTAATTTAAAACTCCAATTTCAACTTCCTATTTGGGCTTGACAATGGTTGAAACTGGATTATCCGATAGCCGGGAATACTTGATACTAGATAATTGTACCCAACAACAAATAGAAAAGAAAGGAAACTATGGATGCAGATGGAATAAAAATTGCTGGAAAGAGCTATTACATTTTGCTAGCAAGAAAACCTAAGGTATTAGAGTTCCTAAATACTTTTATCCCGCAGACAAAAATTAGACTCCCCGCCACCTTTTCCCAAATCAAAGAGATGATAAAACTGACCAATATAAGAAAATAATAATGAGCGTGGAGACGAAAGAAATGGTCAGAGAACGGTAATGTGCATGGAAAATTTGCTAACTGTAACCCAAATCACTGTACAAGAATTCAAGGTCCTATACTCCAAGCAGAAATAAAAAATCAGCCATACAAACTGTGATTTTCTTGATAAAATCACATATTAACTAAGTGATTAAAAATCAACCAAAATAAAACAGTAACTCGATACATGAACTTCCAAGCCGAGAAATTTCAAAGGGCAATAATTTTTTGGTCAGAATCACACCATCAAGTTTGCAAAAATTATGTTCTCCAGATATCAACACAGCGACGCAAATAAGAAAAATTTTCAATTTAGTCACATCCATAATTCCATTTACTCACCCAACCCTGGCTGTAGAATGAGGAGCTTGTGGTGGCACAGACATCACAACAACCGGTTGCGTTGTAAGTGGCCGTGGCTGCGGCTGACTCTGCGCCACAGTTTGCGACTGAGGCTGCAGCTGCGACTGCGGGTGTTCAGGCAAGGCTGCGCCACTATAACCCGTGAAATCGAGCTGCCTCGCCAGCTTCTTCGCCGGAACATCCGACGGCAACGATGCTCCTGTAGCATCCGATGATACATTCTTCGGAGGGCAATCTCCCCCCTCACCTTCCCCCATGAGATAAACAATCAACAATTAACCGCGAATTCCAAATTCTTCCTCCTCCCAGGATAACAACTTAATCCACCAATTACTCCCCCATAAGCCCAGAAATTTAAAAATCAGCTCAAAATTTACTAACTTTCAGATCCAAAACCTATTTCCAAATCACCCCTTTAAAGAAACACAGCTACACACACAACACCCTTGATGGAAGCCCAAGTTCAGAGTCTAGTTCCCAGAAGTTTAGGGACTTCGATCCAAGAAACTTGAACAGGCGATGACAGAGAAAGAGATTGTAGAAATTGTAAAGCGAGAAAATAAAAGGACGGTGACTGCAGAGGAAGGTGCCGGGGGGCAAAAGAAAGATAGGAGCTGCGAGACAGTCTCAGCAACAAGAGAAGAAGAGAGGGACCTTTGTTGTTCGCCCTCCTTCCTCCCTCTCTCCCAAGCTTTTTGAAATTCAATTTTGTAAATATTGAACGGCCCGATCGCTCTTTCTCCTCCATCGGACGGTCTATGATAATCTGATCATTGGACGGTGGAAATTCATAGAAGGATCAGTAACAATCCCTCGTGAACCGTTGGATTTAAGTGTGACCGTGGGAGTAACATAAATTTTCCACAAATGCGAGTTAAGGGAGTTTCTGCTTTCTTGAATCATCCTTTGCTTTTTTTTTTTTTTATTTCCAACAAAAAATTAATGCAATTAAAAATTATTGAAATGAGTTTTATATCTTTTAATAAGGTATTTTCTATCCATATAATTAGAAATTGAATCTAAGACAATATATTTAAGAAATTCAACTATTTAACATCTCTATTATAATTTTGTTAATTTTTCTTGTCTTCTTTATTTCTATTTATTTGGCCCTTTTTTTTTTCAAATTCTGTCTCCAGCCTCTTCTCAGTAAAAATAAGCATTTTAATGTATCTTGATTGGTTTAAGATTAGAGATGCAGCTGGGAATCTATTGATGGAAGAAGAGCCCTCCACGTTCTTGAGAGGAGCTATCTACTCATTTGACTCAGTTAAAGTTACGATTAATCCTGGAATGTCACTTTAAAAATATTAGTCCTAGAATTTTAGGGCGTAATAATTAAAAAAATTTAATAAAATTAATTATGCTCAGCACAATTATATCTTATGTCCAAATAATATATATATATATAAGAAGTTGTATTTATAACTTTTGGTCTAAGTAAATTAGATTTTTCATAATTTATGATTACTGTGATTTATTGTACATTTTATTCGATATTAATAATTTACGAAGAATAAAAGTGGTACATCCAGGGATGAAAAAAGAAAAGTGGCCAAAAGAAAAAGGATCAAACAGGAAATCCGTCAAAAAAAAATCTTGAAATGTTAGTTCCCTCACAGACACAAAACTAGCGTTAGAATTTTATTTGTGTCCATGATACAACTAAATTGGACTTTCCTATTTGCCTGTTGGCCAGACGGACAATGGTTGAATTCCTATAATCTGATTTGACAATTTTTTTAAATGCATATTATGCAACTGGAGACATAGAAAAAAATATATACCAATATAACACTCTTGGTCCAAGAGGAAAAAAAAAAAAACCATACACCCAATTGCTTGACTGCAGATGCAGACGATCTACCTTTCAGCAGATATTCAACCACAGAATCCCTAGAAGAAAATAAGTTAGATCTATAAAGAAATTGTAATCTTCTGTACAAAAAGAGATTAGTTTGAAATAAGAGAACATGAGTGATGTTCTACGTAAATTTTGGAGTCGAATTTCATTAACAATGCTGTATATTTCCATTTTCAAAATTTCATATGGACTCACAAACCTGAAGGGAGCATTTGTTGGGAAAAATCATTGAGAGATACCACAAAACAAGGACATTTCATGTTAAAATGTTCAACCCAAAAAAAGGTTCACTGTTAAAACTGCTTTTCACTGAGTAACCATAGTCTTGGGGATAGGAAACGAACCATCAACCTGTAACAAATCTCCACATCTACAGAAACTAACATCTCAAATGACATCACAGAACCTAGCTAATACATTCCTCCAATTCTGTCCCTCCGCCGATCATCCACACCACCTCGCCGATTATCTCTTACACGATCCATGTACATTTCTTTGGGTGGTGGACCACCCCTCATTGGAGAGCGGCTTCTCTGTCTAACATCACGAGCCCACCGATCACGATGAGGAGGAAGTGACGGTAATAGAGGTGCAGGGGGAGACAGTGGCCGCCTCTCAAATCTTTTCCTTTCATTGGGGAAACCTTCTCTGCCACGATCCCTATGACCCCAGTCAACTGGCAGTGGCCTATCAAATTTGTTTCTCCCCCTGTAGGCATCATCAATATAATCTATTCGCTCTCTCCGAATACCATCTGGAAACCTGCCTTCATTCCTGAGGGGAGGTACTGCAGTAGATCCATACTCTCTAGGGCCATCCCTTCCCAACCCATGAGGAGGCGATCTATAGCCATTTATGGTCCTTTCAGGGGAACGGTCCACAGGAGGTCCAGGGAACCGTCTGGGAGGAGCATGAAGTGGAGGAGGACCAGGATAACCCCTCCGGGGACTTTCAACAGGTGCATGGCGAGACCTATTACAGTTGTTACAGTAGTCCCGCCTTGCAAAGTTAAGATTGCCACATCTGCAATAATGTGAATCAGATAAGATCTAGAGGAAACATAATGTAATAAAATAGAACCAGAGATCACTTGTTATAGGTGTCTCATATGCGTCATAAGCAAGCCATCTACTACACTACAATAAAATGGATGTGACAGAAGCTATGTTAATCCACAGCTCCTCATATACTCGCAAGAAACAGAAGTATTAGGTAAACTAAGGCAAATCTGCATATAATAATTTATATTATCTATAAATTTGGAAAAGCAAAAACAGAACCAAAAAAGGCAAGCCTACTTTTGTTAATAATATAAATATAGTCCACATTGTCACTGTCATCTAATTCTAGACCCATCACCGAACAGACATGCTCAAGCTAACTAGAAGATAGATAAACAAAAGGCCTCAACACAATCTGAAAGAATTGTACTTACAAAGGATCAGGACAGATCCAGTCTCCCTCCCTAGGACGCACATTAGGATTATTTCTACCAATGCCTTCTCCTCTGGCTGATCCAGGACCAAAGCCAGGCCCATCAAAAGCTCTACCCATTGGCCTTCCACCAACTCTTTCCCGACCATAGGGGGGTGAAGGGTCTCTATATCTACCAGGATCTCTCCCACCGCCATATCCACGACTTCGTGACAAGTGATTATAATCAGAACCATAGCGATGATCTGCATCTCTACGGTGAACAGGAGAGAGTGAACCTGCACGAATTCTATATCCTGGGACAGCAAAGACAATAAAATCTTAAAATAAGCAATTCAAACATGATGAATGAAAACTTAGCAATACAAATATACTGTAGCAGCCAGAATTTGATGATCATGCAACTGCCAAATGACCAGTACAACAATTCAAAGTTTACCACCACACAGGGCTTCTTTTCCTCATGGATATATAAATTGAAAGGCATGAAGAGCGCAAGAGGTTTACACATGATGCCTTCACTTCCACTTCCCAATTTCATCACCCATAATACCAACAATGCTAACAGGAGTCATGTGCAAGCTAGGCTTTTCGTTCACACATAAGCTACCTCATCCTTTCCCGTGATAAGAGTTAACCCATATCTTTCAATCTTGGAGTGCTACATCCATTTACCGCATAAACCATAATATACTTAAATATAGAAAATAATTAGCCTAAGGACTTAAATTTCAAAGTTGGGAGCAACAGCAACCATGGCAACGAGTTAAATAAGAGCTATGCTCAGCAAATGGTCATAATAGTATGAACTACATGCCTAAAAGATGCTAATCCAACATCACTATATCCCACAAGGAAATAACCACCACTGGAGCACACACAATCACACTGTTTAACTTGACCAGAACCCACGTTTTAGATTCATTTGGATCTATCACTGATGTGACACCAAAAATCCAGATTCAGGAAACAAAATTCACAATTTTTCAGCAAACCTTGCCACAGGAAAAAAACTCATTTAAGCCAGGTACTAAATGCCAGTAACGCAGTAAGCAAAACTTTTGGAGGTATCCAGCCCTTTTCCGTTACAGCATTGTCCCCAGTCAAAGAATCAATATGGAGAATATGAAGAATTCAGCAGAAGTCACCCCAATCACATAATAGCAGAAGTTCAAGGTCCCAAACTTGTGAAATAAATACTCTGAAAGCAGCCTTCTAAGTTGTTAATATATATATGTATATATATCCATCTGAATGATCCCTAATTAACCAACCAAATAAGAAAAAACCCCCAAAAAAAGTAAAATGAGAACCACCAGCCACTAATCAATCAATGCAAAGATGATTCCAAAAGAAAATTCCCATAGAATGTGTATCCAACATGGCAATTATCAAGAGTTCAATAACAGAACAGAATAATCATGCATAACCAGTAACACTACAAAATTCTGTACTGATATCATCATTTTTACATGATGTCAAGGTCAGCTTCCACCAACGACTTGCACAGTCACGAGAATTTCCTATACCAACCAAACACCAGTTATAACTCAAGGTGAATCGCTAAAACCATTTTTAATGGTCAGTTATGGTCCTCTACAATTCCTGTGACCACCTTGATGTCCTTCTGCATTGCCCACAATGTACCATGGTCCATATATGGCAATAACTTCAATTTCAGATTCCATTTAACTTCAAACTGTGTTTACCTCCACAAATAACCCAAACCAAACAACCACAGACCTCGCAAGATGAAACCCCAAGCAACAAAATTTGTGCTACAGAGTACAGAACCCCAAAAATTCATGCAGAAAGGAGCATATATCCAAAACACTTATTAACTCTTAATAGAAAAATTCTGAGATCATGATCCAAGGCTGCATTCATTGCAACATGCCTTCCTCAAGGCCCAAGTTCTTGCAGGCAACATCAGAGCTGTAACACACAAATGCAAAATTTATACACTGGTTTACACTCCATAATTGTTAAGAGATCCATATTCTTTGCATGCACATAAGGAATAGACAATAGGTCTAGCAAAACCCATCTCCATAAAGATAGGACTAAGTTTGGAAAAAGGCAAGATTGAAGCAGAACAGTGTATAAGCGACAACAATGACTAAAGTATTGGTGTTATCAATGATCACATTGATATGTGCACTTAGTACTACATACAGTAAAAATGGAAAGAAATCAAGAAATTCAAGGCAAATGCCCGCGGCAATTTGTCAATAGCCAGAAACAATTTTCTAGAATGTTCTTTTTTTATATATCAATCTATAATCAAGAGATTGAATCTTGTAATGCTATATTTAACATTCCAAAATCCAAACATTAAAATCAGATTGAAACAGAAATAATTTTACAATATAGCAGTTAAATTGGTATAGGAATCTGGCATAATGTATGATTAGAATTTTGAAATAGAGGCCCGGAATTTCATTGGAGATGTTTCGGGCATCAGCAACCTAAGAACCAATCTAAATTACTCACAGAAAATAAATTGAGACTTGGGACAAATGAATACGGTGGCTCTTATTTTTAACTTCATGTGCAAGTATAAAGCTCAATCAGTGGACCAGATTCCAAGCAATTGTATTGCGGCACCAAAACTAATTTCATTATTCATAGTTAGAATTTGAAAATTCATGATAGTCAAAAGCACTTGCCACAGCGACCTATTCAAGGCTGGCACCTTTTGCACCATGGAAGGTGCTGCCTTCAACCAGGGACTGCCAAGGGAGCATCTTTGGCATTTAATTCTGCTTTCCAGGTGAGTACTTTAGGCGCCTCTCTGTGCTTGGAAGCCAAAGGAGAAGATTTAGCGTAAAAGCCCAGCCCAAAAATCTTAAAGTTAGTCCGAGGATAAAATATGAAACTAAAAACCCCAATCTTAGAAGCCTAGCCCAACTTTAGGGAATTAAGAATGGGGTAAAGTAGTTATTCTTTATCTAAAATTTATTTAGGCTACAAGTTTTGACACTTTTTATAAACAAACACAAAAGACAAAGCCACAAGAGACACAGCCCCTTACATTTTTTGAGTTGTAAACTTTTTATACGTTGACATGCTGCTTAAATAGTGATTTTATAAGTGCACTTAATTTTATTATGGGCTATGGATTACGGATTGTTATGTTCAATTAGTGATATTAGTAACTTATTTAGTTCATTTGATTATTATTACGCTTAAATAAATAATTTATATTCAAACGTTATTCCAAATTTACATTTATTTAATTTTTGTTTATGTAATTTTTTTAACTTCTACGCCTTATTTCACTCAAGGATGCACCTTTCTAACGCTTCACAACTATGGCGTTTTAGAGGTTTAGTACCTTAGAGGGAGCTTTTGCCTTTGACTACGGCAAATTCAAGCTTAAAGGGCTACTTGGGTTTGATTAACACCAAGGTAACTTGAAAGGCAATTCAGGCTGGCTTTGTGCAGACCTCCATTTGCCTTTACAGAAATAAATAAGGCGTTTTCATATAAGGAAAGCACCATTTTTTCCTGACCTAATTCTTCTTCTTACTTCATTCGTAGGTCAGATACGAGTAATACAAATGCAAAACCAACGCCAACCGTGGAAATGAAAAATCTTATTCAACTTCAACCCAAAATTGTACCATCACCAGCAACAGCAGCCTCCAGTTCAATCCTATTAAGTCTCTAAGCACTGTATTACGATTTAACACGTGCTTATTAACCAGTTACCTAAAAACTACCAAAACTACAACAAAAATTCCATAAACTTGCCTGTGGAATTTCACTCAGAAGGTGGAAACAAGCCATTAAACAGATATACGAAACAAACTCAACTAGTCTCCTCATGTCAACTTTGCAACCTAACCCAGTTACTCGTACAATTAGAATATCCGACACAAGAAAGGGGAGATGGACAAACCAGGATCATCGTGATATCGATCGGATCGGGAATACGGGGGATGCGGATCACGGTGAACCTCTCCGGGCTCGTAATCGCCACCGCGGCCTCCACTGCCGCCTCCGGTGCCTGCGCCAGCGCCGCCCTCACTGTTGGAGGGCCGGATAACGAGGCTGCTTAAGAGAGGCTGATGATGATGCGGAGCAGATGGGTCCTTGTCTCTGGAGGCCATGCTTCTCTCCACGTTCTACTGTGGAACTGACCGCTTGTACGATGTCCGATATTTTGGTTATTTGGTGACGGGGTAGTGATGGGGCATATAAACCCTAGACGGAGAATTCCTTTTCTTTTTCAGCACGCTGAAGTGAAATTACAGAAGTGGACAGATATTCGATTACTTGGATACTTCTTTAATTTTTTAGATATATATAAATTACGTAAAATTATAAAAATTAAATTAAATCTATCTATTTATTATTATATATATATATATGGAGCAAAAAATTGCAACCTCATATCTCCATATCATCATTTAAGAAAAATTAGGAAATTAAGAACATTAAAGCAGATGGCGTTATTGAATTGTATATTTTTCTCAACCACCTTAACTATTCATTCGCTATTATAATATCATTTTATATGTTTATTGTGTATTATTAATTCATACCTTTATCTGATTAATTATTATCCATTAATTATACTATGTGAATTTTCAATTTTAAAAATGTTGTTATGATATTATTGATTGATTATATTGAAATTGCAGATTATATCTCATATGATAAATTATAAGTAATCGATAACAATATTATTGAATAATTTTATCATATTTAAACCATCTTCAATGCTCATGGGTGAATTATGATATTATTGGCTTATCATACTTTTTAGACATATATTTGAAAAAGGGTGTTACGATATTATTTGATTGTAATTAAAATTAAATTATATTATCTGACTGAATCATGAATTATTATCTATAAATATATTTTTCATATTTACTCTATATCTCATCATTTTACCAAACATCATTTAGTTTTTTCTTTAATTTCCTTTAACTTTACATATTCCTCCATGCTGAAAAATGCTCGTGTTTTTCCATTTGATATTGTGAGGGCTATTAATCTTTTAAGATATAATTGGCAAATAAAAATTAGAATTATATGGTTATGGATGATGCTCGATCAGCATTTACTTGATGAGTATAACTCAATTGTGTTAGTTTTTCAATATGCTAATGTAAGGTTATGGTTCTACAAATTATTCATTTCACAAAATTGTTGTTTAATTTACTGTACTTTTAATTATTCTCCTTTTAACTTAACTATGTATAAGTAGGGTGGTTATATTCGTAGAATGATTAAAAAAAATTTTCTCAAAAAACTTAAGCACATATTGAAAGAGGGCAAAGTTTATATACTTTTGGAGTTAAAAATAATACAGGATCTCGTACTACAAATCATTCATTCAAGTTATATTTTCAATTCTCAACAACGATAGAGACACATATTGATAATGGAAAAATACATCCTTGCGGTTTCTTGTTCACTTCATTCAATGAGATAATATGAAGGAATGCCAAAGATTGTTTACTTCGTGTAACTAATACATCCCTATGATCTAGGTAAGTGGATTTGTATAATGTAATATATCAACGGTTGATTTGTTTACTTCGTTTGATGAGATAATCATATTAATTACATGTTTACATTAATGATATATGATTTTCTATTATCTCCATTGTGATAATTTTTTATTACTTCTTCCGATCTTATTTATAAGAGAAAATCTTTCCTTTTTGATGATTTTCTTTATACGAAAAAAAAAGAAAATTGATGTTGCATTAATTTTTTTTTACCAAAATTAACTTCAACTTCTTTTTTTAACACTCATGAAATAATTTTTTCTCTTATAAATGGAACTAGAGAAAATATTTGATTGACTCTAGGTATAAGTCATTTTGCTTTTATCCTAAATATAAAACTTTTTTAAGAATATAAGGTATTATTTATTATTAATTTAAAAAAAATACTTATATTTAATTCAACTTAAAGTGATGAAAAAAAAGATTAAGTAAAAGTAATTTAAAAAAATTAATTTTAAAAAAAATTAAGATAATTAATTAACTTTGATTTCCATCATTAATTCATATAATTCAATTAAAAAAGAATCATATATATTAAGAGTTTGATGGAGCTACAAATAATACGTAGGATTGTTATATATTACACGCACGATGTATTAGTTGGTACCTTAAAATCATCATTTAATTTATTTTGTTATCTTCATTATTATTATTGTAGATACATATCATTTAAAAAAATACAAAGGTTGATCTAAGATCCTCGCAAGACTCAAAACACATACAGAGGTATCCGGTAAATTTTTTAAGCATTTAATTTAAGCAATATCTATCGTTTTCTTAAACATCGACCCGGCAGTTTGATTTTCAGTTTTATAAAAAATAAATTAAAATAATCAAATTTTATAAAAATAAAATTTAAATAAAAATAATAAATTTTACCAGAAACATATATGGATAAAAGAAGGAAAAATAATGTTTTTAATAATTTATGTAATATTAACTTTTGTTATGACCATTAACAAGAGTCAATGATAAAATTTATGTAATGTGAGTTTATATTTACTAAGACATGTATTTATATATGGACAATTATATGTTGCTTTATCTCGTGTATGATCTAGAAATTGATTGAAGATATTGACCTTAAATCAGGATGATAATTCAAGTGATATAATTTCAAACATTGTGTATAAAGAAATGTTTAATAATTTTAACTGATAGTTATGTACTATCAATCATTTATGATCACCTATTATTATTTGTGTATTGAATTCTCTATAATGTTATTTTGTTCTTCATTTATATTTAGCATTAAACATTTTCAAAAAATGCAGATAGTCTTTATAGATTCCATGCATCATACAAGTCACATACTAATAATCATCATAAATAACTAGACACCTTTAGTGAATTACACAAGGTGCCAAGTGAGTCAATATCTATACATGCATAACAAGAGTTTAGTACACTTGACAGATA
Source organism: Adenanthera pavonina (assembly GCA_026686845.1). Taxonomy (NCBI): domain Eukaryota; kingdom Viridiplantae; phylum Streptophyta; class Magnoliopsida; order Fabales; family Fabaceae; genus Adenanthera; species Adenanthera pavonina. The sequence continues at coordinate 34,090,475 of JAIVEN010000018.1, forward strand.
GTTGTCTTTCTTAAGCATATTATTCTACTCAATCTACTATCGTTTGTATAAAAAACAATGTTTGAAAAAGTAAAATCTATTTGATGATTCGCCTCGAAGAAATTAGTTTTCAGCTATTAATTGTCGATTGGAAATATTCTTGATGCTAAAAAAAATTATATATGTATATGATGTAGTATATTACTAAGGAGTTGTTTGTAGTGCGGGAAGTAGGGAAGGGAAATTAGGTTTAACTCAAAAGTAGAAGTTTTATTTTCCAAGCAACACTCAGGAAAGTTTTACTTCCTAAGTTATTTATAATATTTTTTAAAAAATACCTATAATATTTTAATATTTTTCTTCATAAAAATTATATTTATATCATTAATATTAAAACATGATATATTATTTAAAAATAATTTAAACTTTTTAAAAAGTAAAAAAAACGAAATGAGCGTAAACTTTTAAGGAAATTAGCTTTCTCAGAAATTATTTCTTCAAATATATGCCAAGTTACCCCTAAAATTTTTGTATGTTGAGATATATTACAATCATTAATGTATAATAAATCAAACCTTTGGGAAATCAATATTTTAATAAGTGAAGAAACATTAATCTTACAAAAAAGAGATGTGATATAAATATAAACTTGGATACCTCGCTTTGCATGGATAAAGGGGTGCCATTTTTTCAATGATAAAGATAACAGTAAATTGAAAAATAATAATAATATAAAAAAGTACAAAACTCAAATGTGAATAGTATCTAAAACTCTAATTTTATACGGTATATTAATATATTGATTTTTTATATACCATTATATATTTAATTTAACTGTTATATGTGACATGCCAATAATGGGAATTATCTATTTGTTTTGGTTGATAAATAAATCTGAATTTTCCCCAATGCTTTTTTATTGGATGTTTCATTTTAGTACTATCTAAGCCTACCCTTTATTGATTTGGTAGTCGAGTATCATCACATATATGAATTACCCAAATTGCCACCCTTGCATATCTTATATAAATAAAATTTTGATCTTCTATGGATGATTTTAATCTTGATTAGTTCTCTTAAAACCAATCTATCTTGATTTTTTACATTATGCATAGTAGTAAGTAATTTGTCAAGTGGTGTAAACATTTTGATTCTTGATCTATGAAAATGTAGATGAGTCTGAACCTCATATAAGGAATTTCAGTCTTACCCGTTACCCTGTCTAGGATCTCGGTAGTCCAGTTCATACAAGTATTATCTCATTCTCTTAGACTTCATGAAATAGACGGCTGAGATATTAAATATAACAAAATAGAAACCCCAGAAGACTAAATGAAATATGTAGACTGACTCTGTTATATGTTATTGAATGCTGCATTTTGAAAAGAGAATCATTGAGGCGGTCATATGTCCAGTGACAAACAACCGAAAAGCAGAGTGCATGATAAATATATTTCTCTGGAGAGTGCCAATGAACTACAACTTCTGCATTTAATCACTTGGCACCAATATAAAATGCTTTTAACTCTCAACCATATTGGCAGCTTAGATTCTGTGATTTTCACTATGGAAAGATTACTCTTCCTTATCAACTTGGGTATGAAGAATCAAGAATGTGCCTTCAGAACACCCCAAAAAGAAGAATTTAGTTTCAAGCGAAGTCTGAATTTCTCAGACTGTAATTAAGAAAAATGGTTTTGGCCCAAATGCCTGGTTTCATGACAAAGATATAGCATGATTTCCCATTTTGAAAATGTATCTTTTCTCGAATTATTGTCTGGGTAGAGATGTGTGGGTCTTGTATACCTTCAAGGCACATGGGACATAATTCAATGAAGCCAACTGCAGCAAAAGGACACTACAGAAGGTACTACCGAAACGTGCCAAAGGACTCACCTACCCTGTTTGTCTGCCTTCACAGTCATCAAATAGGCTTCTCCTGCAAGCACCAAGCCACCAACAAATCTAATGGCATTTATATCCCCCCTCTTTATATAGCTTGTTTCATCCTCTCTTACTTCTGCAAAACATTTATGAAACCCACATGACAAATTTTGACCTGCTTTTTCATTCCAACGAGATATCACATGACCAAGAGGAGTAGAGGACAATATTCTTTGATCATTCATTTGATCATGGTGTCGTGTGTTAGGAATAGTAAACTAATGTTTAAGTCCATAACGCAAATCCAATGACTTCTTTCTACTGCCAATTTCAAGAAATGAGAAATTGTTTTCCATAAAGAGGATCTGGATCTGTCAACAAATGGCAAACTTCCTACAGCACTGGAAATACAGAAATAATAAAGGTTTCCTCGGTTGCAACAATTTTTAACATATAATACATGATCACATGAAGTAGTAACAGCCACCGAGAGAATGAAAAATTCCCTTCAATCGATCATTTAATAGATCTTCCAACCAAGAGATACACTGATTTGCATCAATTACAATACATGCATAAAAAAAAAACATTCAGAAATGAAATCAGATGTCAGAACCGCACACTTGAACCTTGAAGCATTTGCAAAACAACATCCATATTAAGCTGCACAGCCTCCACACACAATGCTTCTGTCATTTGTAAATATATTTGTCAATACTTCATGAAAATGTGTGACTAATAAGAATCACAAGGGATTACAGATTAGATTACATTCTTCCCCAACAAAATTAGAATCACTGCACGCCTAATTAAATGCAGAATGCAATGGTTTTATGTAAATGAACCAGTCAAGCACTTACACGAATAAGCATCCGAAGCTTCTGTGCCTTTTCTTCCTTGCCATTTCCTTCCTCCTAGGAGGTTGCAGAACAACCTTAATTGCAGTATCAAAAACTGGTTTGACATTCTAAACCATGAAAAGACATCATTATTAGATGCTCTGCCCATACAGTTACTACTTGTCTTAATTTCCACAAACCTAATTCATGAGCACTACCTGTTGAGTCTTAGAACTGCACTCAATATAAGCTGCAGCACCTATTTGTTTCCTTAGTTCTTCCCCCTGCTCATGATTGATGAATGAGATCATTTCGGTTGTATACTATGCTCAGTGCTTATTTGAAACAAAGTTAATGTAAGTAATAGAAACCTCAGCAAATGTTATAACATTAGACTCCAGATGATCGGTTAAATATCCTCGGTCTTCTCGAAGATCTGAAACAAATATAATCAATAAATTGACCTCTGCATCATCTTCCGCATAATAAACTTAAAAAATTTAACATGTCTTGCAGCTTACCTAGCTTTGTGCCAACAAGAATAATGGGAACATTACGTGCAAATCTACGCAGTTCTGGCATCCACTGAAGTAGAAAAGAAGAAAAGATCAATCCCAGGAAAACAAAAAAAAATCTTTAAGTGCATGAATCCTCTTCTTGATGATGAAAATGGCTATCCACTGCTAGTAAGTTAAAGTTGTGTGCAGAATAAGACAATGGTGGGCTTTTACAGGGAAAGGAGAAAAATATTAACATAAATCATATACCTTCTTGAGAACATTTTCATAGCTGGCTCGGCTAATCAAAGAGAATGCTAGGACAAATATGTCTGCACCTCTGTAACTAAGTGGCCTCAATCTGCTGTAATCTTCCTGGCCTATAATAAAAATAATAAAGAGGAATAAATAACCAAACCATCGTACCGACCATAAAAGCTAAAATGCAGAGGAGCTTCTTTCTCCTTAGAGATTGGAAGGAAACCTAGTACCTGCTGTGTCCCAAAGTCCTAAATTCACAATGCTCCCATCGACAGCTACATTGGCACTCAAATTATCAAATACAGTAGGTATATAATCCTGCCACACCAAAGGAAAAAAAAAAGAGTGAATAAGAAATATGCCATCATTTAATAGTAAAACAGCACACTACAGGGAATTATCATACATATGCCCTAGAATGAACAGAGTGATAAATATAAAACCCAGACACTTCTCAGAACGAAAGCTAAATCAGCTAAATCTTTCCATCTATTTTTCCATGAAACCATTTAGACAGACTGCAGCAAGATCCTTAAACTGGAAGAAAACAAGAAAATGCAATAAAAAAAAACAAAAGGATTTTTGAAGAGGCATACCGTGGGAAACTTGTTGCTGGTATAGCAGATGAGCATGCAGGTCTTCCCGACAGCTCCATCCCCAACAGTTACACATTTAATGAACTTTGAGGCACTCATCTGCTGAAACTTTTAGTGCTTGAGGCTAATATCTCTTATAGAGAACTTGCTATTAATACAAAAAGACCCTCAAAAAGTTGAGAGTTAAAAACCCAAAAGCGAAGAAGAATAAGAAGAAAGAGAACAGTGCCTAGATTGAGTAGATTCTGGTCTGGGGTCGTATTTAAGGGTGCGAGGGAAATAATGAAGAGGCCACTCTCTCCTTCCTAATTTCAAGAAATAAACTTAAAAAAGCGAGTGAGAGAGACTGTATCTGTATGCAGTCAAATCACAAATGGTCTAAGCCCCGCTTTTCGTCGCTCTCAATAAATTTCAAACCTAACAGATACTTTTTTCAATTTTACAACCGATAAATTATCTCACGCCAAACGATACCTATAGCTAGTAACGTTGGTTTCCATCTTATAAACCACTGACTGCATATTTGGTTCTTCTTCTTTAAAAAGAAATTATAATTTTTTTAAAAATATATTTAGTCAAACATAAACTATTTTTTTAAAAAATAAAAGATGAGTTAAATAGTGATTTTGAAAAATAAAAAAAAATTACTTTTTTTAACAAAATATGAATTTTGAAAAAAAGAGAAGTAAATTTACTTTATATTATATATCTAAAAGTACTTTTAATTCTTATCATCCAAACAAATTTTTTGTCAAAATTACTTGTATAAAAAAAATATCTAAAGATAACAACTTACAATAAATTTATTTTATCTAAATTTTATTTTTATAACCTTAATTTATCTCAACTTAATTTTGTAAAATTAAGAACCAAACAGCCTTAATACTTTCCTTTAACAATAGTTCAAACTGTTTATAAATAAGTTTTTTAGCCCTTGATAGATGAGTGTTATTTGTGGAGCAAGCCATTTTCTTCAGAAGTGTTTGCTCATGTTTCTGCGGATTGTTAGTGCCCGTTTTATTTATTTTTTTATAAAAGTACTTTTAAAATAATCATAGTTTATAAAAATGAAGTTTAAATAAAAGTAAAGTAATTTACTAAAAAATTGTTTAAATGAAAAAAAAAAAAATAATAGTTAAAAAATATAGTTACGTTTCAAAAAATGATAATCAATTTAAAAGATAAAGTTAAGCAGAACAGAGATTCTTTTTTTTGGTCAACAAGCAGAACAAAGATCTGATGTTTCATTAGGTATGTTAAACCCAAACAAGGAGATTCAAAACCTAGGTCTGAGAACAGCCTGCAAATGCATTAAAAATTGAAAAAGCAACACGGTTTTTGCTCGGCAATCCCAACACTTTGACCAAGTTCCTTGCTGAGGAAGAATCCCACAATCTTGTAGAAGAAGACTCCCAATTATGAGACATGTTTACATGAAGCCCCAATGCAAACATAGCAGAAACAAAAGCAGCAATAAAACAACAAACATTAAATGCAATTAATTAGTGCCTGCTTGGTTTCATGTTTTGAAAACGTAATCATGATTTTTAATCATAGTTTTCTGAAAAATGTGTTTAGGTAAACACAGATGAAACATAAACTGACTTTTTGAAAAATGAAAAGTGGGTTAAACTGTAATTTTAGAAAAAGAGAGGAAAAGTTACTTTTCCTTTAACAAAACGTGGGTTAGGAAAAGGAGAAATAACTTTACTCTATATTATACATCTAAAAGTACTTTTAACCCTTATCATCCAAACAGATTTTTTATCAAACTTACTTTTACTAAAAAAATATTCAAACATAACAACTTCCAACAAACTTACTTTATCTAAACTTCAATTTTACAAACTTTATTTATCTTAACTTAATTTTACAAAATAGAGAACCAAACGGGGCCTTAACTGTCATAAAATCATCTAATGAAAGGCAATATAATATGCTTTTCATATTTTTCTTTTCAGCATATAGTTTAAAATATTTGGTTATCGTACATTAATTTGGGTCCCAACAATCCGTTTTGGAGCCAAACAAATCGAAGGGAAAAGAAGCCTATCATACTACACTACTACATAATAATACAACAGAATTTTTTTTTTTGGCCAACAATAATACAACAGAATAGAGGACCGTAAATTGCACAATATGGATTGAAAAAAAAAAAAAAAGATTATATCTCAATTGTAGAATCTCTGGAGAAGCATGTGGAGAAGGTTTGGATGGAAAGAGCGAATGGACCCACGTGTCTACTCTGAGGGCACCATGATTTGCAGTGATGAAACAAAACTCGGATCCCGTATCTAACCATTGAAGCTTTGTCTGAATCTGCACTCTGCAATGGGTCCGTAAGTTCATCGTATCCTGAATTAATGACAAAGGACCATATGGATGGATGGGTAGATATCGGATCCGTTTCCTGTAGTAACTACGATGAGAAAGATAAAATGGGAGCAGTAGGGTATATCGACATTGTCGTCTGATCTATTTTTTCTATCTTTTTTTCCCATCTGTTTTTTTTCAATATTTTGTCATTCAAATTATGTGTGTGTACATGTTGTTTTTTTTTTGGTTTCATTTTTGTGTTAATAAATCTAGAAAATAGTATTACATGAAGGTTTAAGTTAATGCCTTAATTTTAGACTATGGGCCCGTTTGATTTTCAGTTAGTGAAGAATGAGTTTTGATAAAATTAGTTTCATAACGTAGTTATGATAAAAATTAGTTTTTAACTAACGTGTTTATATTTGGATGATTTATTTAAAAATTGGTTTTGACAAAACTCATAATTTTCCTCTAAATTGAGCTTAAACTCTATCTCATGTTTAATTTAATTTCTTTGGATTAAAATTTAATCTGCATTTATTTAATTGAAAATATAATATATCTGATATAACATTTTCTTACAGGTCATGATCTATAAAAATTAAAATTTTGAAGGAAAATTTTGATCAATAAATAGAAAATATTTTATGAAAATTTTATTTTCCTAAATTTTTTATTTTTTCTCATTTTTATCAGTCTATTTTTATCTAACTTTAAAATAAATTAAAATAAATACAGACAGAAATAGAGAAGCAGAATGAAAAAGCAGCATCTGGACTGCTTCTCCTTCAACTTCGTTTTTCAGAAAAATCACTGCCGCACTGTACTCCCTTTTGGACACCCAAACACAAACAAAAATGTCAAACTTGGTTTGAGGCTCCAAACGGATTACTGAATGAGTAAACAAACAAGCCCTATATGCGTGTATGGTTTCAATTATGAGTCCAAAATTAATTATTTAGAAGCAACTATTTATTGTTTTTATTTAAGAATAATTGACTATGATAATTGAAACTAAACATGCACTATATATACATAATATATTACCATATTTTTTAAAAATTACATAAAAAATCAATCAATTAGTTACAGGGTACTAAGAGAATGAGCAAATTAGTTGAATTTGACATTAAAACAATAAAAAAAAGGTTTATTTTTTAATAAATTTTTTTGGGTATTATATGATAAACCGGTTGATCTAAGAATCAATGGCAAGTCCAATGTGGAATTATGATGAAATTGTTTTGAGAACTGGTCACAAATCGACTTAAATTGGTAGAACTGTTCTTTTTTTTTATCTTTTTAAAATTTTCTTAATTTAAATCATGTTTCTAAACTACAATATATGTATACTTATACCTAATAAATATTAAGAAATGAAAAGCAATGTTCAAATGGGATAAAATATGTATATATATATATATATATAATAAAATTATGAATTATAAAATAAGTATATATCTTATGTCTTGTAATTACTTTATTTTTTAAATTATAAAATATTTATTCACCTTTTTAATTTATGTTTTTAGTTCTTATATTTATTCACTTTACTTTTTTATCTTTACTGTTATTTTTTATATGAAATAATTTTTTTTATATATTTTTGTTATCATTTTTTATCTTCTTTTTAAAAATAGTTAATATATAATTAAAATTATATTAATTTAATAATGACCAGTTTAACCACGTGTATGCTACAATTTAATGATTAAATTTTAAATTAATGTCTCAATTAGTTTAATGATTAGTTTAATTTTTAATATCTTGGATTATATTATACTAATATTTTTTTAAGAAAATTATGTTAACACTTGTTTGGTATGATATTGTTTGGCGTAAAATGTTGATGGCCAAGCCCAATTAAATTTTTCCAAAAGTGTTTAATTCTTTGGGCCAAAATTATTTTGATTAAGCCGTTTAAATCTTTAGACCTCAAAATAGTAAAGTCTAATAATTTTGTTTTTAGAATATTCTGTGTATGTCAATTTGGATCATTTCTCAATTTGTGTGTGTCACCCTTGCGCACGGGCATGTAGGTCAATAATTTTTTATCCTTTTTCTTCATATTTGTTTTTGCTTGGTGCAAACATACGTTCTCGTAGGATTATGTTTGCAGAAGTTCAAAGAAACTGGAAGGGCCTCAAAATTTCAAGAGGATCCCTCCAGTCACACTTACGTCTTACGTATGCTGATAACAAGCACCTCTTTATTGAGACCTCTAGAAAGCAAATCCACCTTGTCAAGTAATTCTTGACAATTATTGTGCCATTTCATGACAAAAATGCAATTTAACAAGAGTCATCCGGTTTCCAACCCCTGAATTTCTCATAATAGGAAAAGAGAAATTTCTCACACTTGTTCAATTCTAAATTTGCTGGTAGGTTGGGAAAATTTTTTGGTGCTTATGTTGATGTGGGACAAGAACATAAATTTACCTACCATGACATTTATGAACATCTCTCTAGTAAGATTCCAAGCTGGAAATCTCATGCACTTTCACAGGTTAATTGGAAGGCAGACTTTTATTAAGTCTGTCTTGGATGCTCATATGGTTTTCTCCCTCTCCTATCTCTTATTGCCTAAATATGTTTGTTCTGTAATTGACATGATTATTGTTATTTTTTTTTGGCGAATGGATGACAACTCCAAGAGAATGCATCTTGTTAGGTGGGATTGTCTCTATGATGACATGAAACAGGTGGTCTTGGTCTGACGAGAATGGATCTTTAATTTTAAGCAAGCTCTTCTTGCCAAACTTGCTTGGAGGCTTATTTCTAGAGATGATGATCTACTCTTTCATAAAGTGTTAGCTCCTAAATTGTTGCCTCTATACCATGATGGTGATCTCAAGCGATGATATTCTATGTCTTGGCTCTAGTCTGGCGTTCTTAAAGTTAAAAACATCGTGATCGATTATCTAGATTGGAACATTGGAACAGACTATGATATATTTATAGTCGCTGTTGGTGACAGATGCAGCTAGCTTGCCTACTGTCGAATTTGACTGTGGGTATTCTTAGTCTGCATAACAAAGGTATTTGGATCAAGGAGCTTTTACATGAATTATATTCTCCTTAGGATGTTACTCAGATAATTGGTAGGACCTTTTTCTTGGTTTAATGGTAAAAACTCTTTAATTTGGAAGAATTCTAGCTGTCATTTATTCCACTGTTTTTGGTTGATTGTGTGCTTTCAAGCAATCGGGGATAATTTGCACCTAATCATTCTCCAACGCACAATTTTTGGAGTGATCTAGAAAAAATCACACTTCCGCCTAGATACCTAGTTTTTGCCTGGCAGCTCTTGGAAGATGCTTTGCCTCTCAATATTACAACTCTTTCCCAACACCCCTTAATCATGAATGATCTATGCTTTTTTCGTGGTAATTCTGAGGAGAATCGAGAGCATCTCATCCTCTTCTGTCCATTCTCGCGAGCTGTGTGGTTTGGTTTAGAAATCAATTACAGAACCACCTTAGTCTCTTTCTCTGATTTCAACAGTTGGCTCTTTGATCTCTTCCTTTTCGCTAATCACAATTGGCAGCAGATGTTTGATTTTACTTGGGTCATTCTAATTCTTTACCATATTTGGAAGCATAGGAATGATGTTGTTCATCAAGGTTGCCCCCAGCTAATCGTATTGTTGTAATTGCGGAAGTTAGAAGACAAATGAATTTAATTGCTGCTTGATCGCTGGCCGATAGACTTGTTTTTGCTTTTGGTCCGTGGATTTGTATCAATTTATTTAATTGTGTGGACTTGACCCTCTACTTTACTTTACTGGGCAGAACAGAAAAATAAGGGAAGAAAAAAAAAGTAAAAGAGAAAAATTTAAGAAAAAATTGTATTTTTTTTTGTTTGACTGCATAAAGAAAAATGAGAGGGAAAGAACATTGGTGAAAAAATAACATGTGGGCCCTACATATTTTTTTCCAAACTTATCTTTCTAGAGAGAAAACTCTTATTTCAAAATTAACCTATTAATTTTTTTCCATCGCATTATATTATTCTGCCCGCTTTTCATCTTTCCACGTTCCTAGAAAAATTAATCCATTCCTACTCAACATATTATATCGGATTTTTTAATAGTGCATATTGAAAAAATTAAGAGTTGCTTGGTATACAAAGCAGGTAGGGAAAGTTTAATTTCCTATAAAATAGATTAATTGTTGTAACTTAGTTATAAAAAAAGATATAAGCTCTTGAAAAGTTGGGTTTTTCAACAAGTTAGTTATTTATAATATTTCTTTTATATCATTAACATTAAAATATAATATATTCATTTAAAAAATAATTTAAATTTCTTATAAAATAAAAATAAAATAAGTAATAAACTTTCTTAGAAGATAATTTCCCAAAAAAGATACTAAGGGACCATTAATTTTGATTTGTTGTCATCATGTTGCATATAATAGAAAAATGTGATTTTAAAACTTAGGGTTGCCTGTTATGGGAGAAGCAGGGAGGAAAGTTCAATTTTCCGGATAATAGATTAATTATTTTTTTTAGTTGTAAAAAAATATGTAAGTTTCCCAAAGGTTAATCTATCTCTGAAAATTTTAATTCTCTAATTATTTATGGTAATTTTTTAAATATACCTCATCATTTTAATATTTTTTTCTTAAGAGAAATATTATTTATGTCATTAACCTTAAAATATAATATATTTATTTAAAAATAAATTAAGCTTATAGAGGAATAAAAAATAAAACAAAGGGAAAATTGTGTTTTTGGACAAAAAAAATTTAGTTTTTGGTGCCAAATTGATTTTTAAAAAAAATCAATTCTAAGTTAAAAAAATTCGATTTTCACCCCCAAAAAATCATTTTTAGTCCCAAAAATTAAATGTTATTTTTTTCCCAAAACACAATTTTCCCTAAAACAAAAAAAGTGAACTTTTCTTTAACTAGAACGTATACTTCATGAGTTCTCAACAAGTTTAGTTAGTCAACCCTTAAAAACGTGATGTGGTATGACAATAGTCAAACAAACTAATTCTCATATTTGTTATTCTTCATTTTATCATTTTTTTTAAATTACCATAACTTTGGACAGCTTCTGATACGATATATTTGGCTAATTCAATCCACAAAATATATTCAAAAATTATATTTAATTCTAGATATTTTTCAATCAGATTTTATATGTATTTCACAATTGGCATTTAACTAAATTAGTTACAAACTACTCCAGAGTATATCTTGTTAAAATATGAAAATATCTTAATCAATCATAACAATAAACACCCACCAATAAATTTATGAATTAAATTTTTTAGAATTATGTTGTAGATAAAATTTTAGAATTAGATTAATATTTTTGAACCAAACATGAGATGGTGCCAGCAAAAGCAATACACACACATATATATATTGGTGCTCATTTTTTATTGTTAATTTTTTATTGGACTCTATAGCATGTGTTATTCTTTTATGCATTTTATGTATATTATATATATTTATAGTAGTACTTATAATTATTATATTTTACAATTTTTGTTGGTAACATACAACTACAATTTTAAGTGAAATACAATGATTTTCCTTTTGTTTTGTTTTAACGAGCACTGTACCCATGCGTTACATGTGATATTTTCTTAAATATGTATCAGTAAAAACTATCATAACTAATGAGAAATACTAAATCATTAGGTGTAAGTAAATATGTTCTAGAATCTATATATGAAAAATATTATTGCATTATCAAATAGTAAGAGTAACATGTATATAAAAATAAAAATTATTAATTTATATTATTGAAGATTTCTCTATAAACTATATTCAAGGCTTTGTTTGTTGGCATATCATCTTGATCTAAAATCAATGTTTTCAAACCCTCTCTACTTCTCACAAGTGACACTATAACATATAGTTGTCCATGCGTAAAGACTGGCTTAGGAAGGTATAAACCAACATCATATGAACTTTGCCCCTGACTTTTATTTATAGTTATTGCAAATGATAACATGATAGGGAATTGTCTCCTACACATATTAAATGGGAGCCTCAAGAACATGCTTACCAATCTTGGATAATTATTCTGCACTAATCTATACATGTGATTGAATGGAAAAAATTGTAATGGATTATGAAAACTCACTGCATTTAAGTCATGTATTTCATCAAGCTTCTTGTGATCTTGTACTTGGAGTATATCATCTTGGAGTGAATAGTTGGTATGCACATTGATTTTTGTTGGCTCAGAGTTGGTAGGTTGCAACGGCCAACACAGGAAGTGATTGGTTAAAAAAATTGCCATAATGGATTTAAGATTGAGATATATTCTAATGATTGGGATATACAACTAAATAACCCAACTTATATAAAACTTAATTATTTGGGACGTTAAATATATTTTTATACCGGGAAACTAAGGATGTGACTTCAGTCAGTGCAGGATGAATAAACATCCTAGATGCGTACATAAAATTTGAAATCTTCTTTACACATGAAGTCACCTAAATATGACCATAAGATATTTGGATGAAGATGGAAAATAATTATATGGACTCAAACTAACTAGAATAGCAAACTTACCTTTGAATTCTTTAATCTTACACCATTGAAGAATCATCACAATAGGATTTTTATGCCACTTGTTCATGAAGTTGACCATATTAAGAGCAAAACTCTCCCATAAAGTAAAGCTGACAAGGTTGCCCCTTCAACACCAACAAAATTGATATCATATTAATAGTAAATATAATTATCATGTAATTAAAATGAATTAAATAATGGTAATAAGAGAAATATATTTACTCAATATCCTCAAGCTCAATCTCAAACCTCTTTTGGTCTTTCCCTTCATTTGACAATTCCTCAATTTCACCAATTCCAAAAAACTTACCTATAACATCTGCATGAAACGGAACATATATTTAAAATTCAAACAGATAATATAATAGATATCATTGTGGGGTCAAAACTCAACATGGAGCATCAAGAAAGAAATTAAGATTAGAGGTTGGTATGGTATTGCCAATAATTGGGGGGTTGAGAATCCATATGGGGTAGAAATGCTATGTTTATTAGAAAATATATGATGAGCTCATTTTTGTCTAAAAGAAATAATAATAATAAGTTAAATTGAGAAATAGATGTTTTAGTTTTTTTACATTTAGTTTTTAACTATATACATATATATGTTACTTTAGAGAAAAAAAGTAGAATAAACAAAATAAACGCAATTTACCTATCAAAAACTTATCACCTGTCTTCCCGTTTAGAATATTAGTGAATGGTGAGAAATTGAACTCATATCGATGGATCAATCCATCATCATCTAATTTTTTCACAGTGGTAGAAAACTAAAAGTTAACCATATATTTATGATTGGTAGTATGGAATGACTCTTTGTTTTGCCCAACATTAAATCTTGAAATGTGGTAGACACTAACCTAATGGAGCAAAGGTTAAAACTCTGAATAAATGATTTCTTTACAATGACATTCATGCGATCACCCTACACACATGAAATAGTGTTGATAGCATAATTCCATTTATAGACAGAAAATATTAGCAATATAAATACTCATTACATGCTACAAATATATCCGACGCACATGATTTATTGATATTCAAGTCCATTGTACCAACACTAAAAGGTGGGTCATGGGTTTGAAAGATGGGTAAAAATCAATAAGCAATAGGAAAACATATTGTAAAACAAGTTGTTAAATACTTACAGATTCGTCCTGCAATACCAAATCTATAGATTGGAAATTATCTTTAATATTGTAATCGGGCATCATCCATATTTTCACAATCCTAACCCTGATACTCCATTTGTCATGGAATTGATTGATAGTATGTGCAGATTCAAAGCTCTTCATCATGATCTCTTGTATGATATGAGAAACTGGAGAAAGGACGAACTATAGTAGTAAATACAAATGAATAGGATGAATTAGAATATAAGTGCTATTTGTAGAGAATACAATGAGAGGGAAAGTACCAAGTTTAAATTTGAAAAAATATCATTAATATGTTTAAGTGTAATGATCATGATATTATATCTTTTGAAAATAATTTTACTGTTTAAGTATAATATCAATTAGTTAAAAGTAAAATATATATCTACATGCGGTTTTTATGGTTTTTATGCATGGATGTATGTCTTTGAAATTTTTAATTCAAATATATACTAAAAAAAATGAGTCAATTTAATGGTTTTTATGCGTGGAGGTATGTAAAATAATTATATTGATTTTAACAATGTAAATGCTAATTCACTATTTTAAATAAAATTAAAACTCTATATGGCTAATTTATATAACTATCAAAATTCACATGTACATTTAAAATTTGTAATCTGGAAGTTATATTGTACCAATGTTTGCTAAAAATAATTAAAATATTTGGTGAAAATTATTTTAAGTTATACGTTGAGAGTTATGCATATAAATTTTAAATATAATTAATTAAAACATTTAATTTAAACTATTTAAAAGTTTAAGTCCAGATTTGTAATCTGGAAGTTATACCATAACAATGATTATTGAAAATAATTAAAATATTTTATTTAGAATATTTCAAGATTTAACTTTCAGAATTGTAATCTAGAAGTTACACCCTACCAATTTTTGTTGAAAATGACTTTAAAGATGCATATTATAATTAATTAAATTATGTTTATTTTGAATCTATTAATGTTAAATAAATCTGTTAGGATTAACAATAGAAAAAATTAAAATAAGGATTAAGGGGGTTGGAATTGGTTTGGAGTTTTCAAAGCTATAAAAAAATTGCGTTCAGGTTCGGACTTTCACAAACCTTCAAAAGAGCTACTTTTTCTATTGCTTTTATATATACAATAGATTTTAGAAATCCCCTACTATTTTAAATTATACTATAAAAATGAGTTTTCTAAACGGCTATTTTTTACTTTTCTTAATGATTATAAACCACTTATTATTGAAGTGTCATAAAAAGAGGATGATAACTGCCGACAAAAAGGGACTTCTGTAGGGGCCATTTGTATAATTGCCCACAAAAGTGGGAGCCCACTTTTCTACATGATTAATCTGGTATCAAAATATTAACCTACTAAACCCATCGACAAAAAAAATTATTATATTAAAAAATATCTACAAATCAATATCAACTTTATTAATAAACTAAGGAAATTACACACATTAATCCATGAAAGCAAAAAAACAAAAAAAAACCCTAAGATACAACTTAAACTAAAAAAAAAAACCTAACATACAATTTAACAGAAACCATAACAAAAATAAATCAAAAGTAGAACATAGCAAGGATTAACCAAACTGAATCCACAATCTTTGATCTTCTTCATATGTAGGTCTCGCTAGGGGTGTTCAACCAACTCGGTAGCCCGGTAGGCCCGGTCCTACCCGACATACCGGGTTGGTTCAGAGACTGGACCGGGTTGGACACCGGGTTGAGGTCAAACCCGATCTCGCCCGATCCCGATACATTTATACTTATATATATGTATATATATATATTTTTTAAAATTTATAAATATTAATTTTATATGGTATTTTTTATATATCATATATATATATATAATAAATTGCCTATAACATTATTATGAATATTTTTAAAAATCTAATCTTTTAATTTTATTTAAAACTTTAAATTAATTTCTTAATATTATGTAAAAATAATATGATTATTATGTATTTATAATTTTAACAAATATTAATTTGATTATAATATTATTTTTTAAGAAAATATATTTTAAATGAATATAATTGTATTTTTGTTAATAAATAAAATTAATTTATTTTTTATTTTTAAATACTTTTAAGACCGGGCCAACCCCGGTCTCATATGTCGGGTTGGCCCGGTCCCGCTCTATCTCACAAACATCGGGCATCGGGTTGACTATCAACCCGGTCTTACCCAGTCTTTATGCACCCCTAGGTCTCACCAATATTGTTCCATACACTTAACATAAACTGAAAATAAACAAATTAGTTTGTGTCCTTTTGTTATCCAAAAAAGAAGATTAGCTAATGAAGCTTGTTGGTTCCATACACCTAACATAAACTGAAAATAAATAAATTAGTCTGTGTCCTTTTGTTATCCAAAAAAGAAGATTAGCTAATGAAGCTTGTTGGTTCCGTACACCTAACATAACATGATTATATGTTGGCTGCTCAACAACAAGCCAATTACTATAAAGAAAACTTACCCAACCAATATGTGGTCACCCAGCAAATCGATCTATAGCAGGCAGAACGCCTTTGTTCGCATCAAACCATTATGCAACACAAAATTAGTATATAATTAAAAAGGGAACCAAAATGGTAGAGTCCAATAATTGCATATTTCTACATGAAATCACTATGAACATGTCCACATCCACAACAAAACAAATGAACAGAAGGTTGTTATTATGACTCGTAGCTATAAAACATGAACAGTAAGCCACCTTGAGTGAATACCAATCCAAACAATAAGATACTTTAGTGATTCCTGATGTTTTCCTTACTTCCAGAAGACCAAATCAATAAGAGAGTACTTATAAAAGCTTGTTAGGTTGCAAACGTAACATCATAAATACATGATTTGAAGCAAGCTTGTTATGAGTTCCACATTGGAGAGCCTTACATGGAAGGTGTTTATAAGGTTAGGGGGTTTTCCCACCTAATGGGCTGAATGGCCTTGACTTGTTTTTTTTATCTTAATGAGTCCGGGTCGAGAAGATCATTTTATATTTGGCCTCAAAATTTTGAAGCCTAATATGCTATTTTTAGCAAGATGAATAGGTTAGTGCATATTCTCAGCTAAGACCATTATATTCTTATTTATTTTAAGTTGTTTATTCTGTCTTTTTTTAAAGAAAAAAACTACAACTCATCTTTATTTTATATAGCAAAAATAAACATTTTTTACTTTCCCTAATAAACAAATCTCTCTCTCTCTCACACACACACACACACACACACACACACATATATATATATATATATTATTTTTGCTCAAAAAATCTTTAAGTGGAGGCACTTTGGCACCAAGTAGGTGGATTGTAGCTTTTCTGAGTAAATAAATTGTTTCATGTGGGGCTTTTGTACTCAGTTGATCCATGTAACATCTTGTAGGTATAGCGACATGCATGTTGACGACTCTGGAAGCAGACTTGTCCACGTTTAGGCGAAAGAGAATGAATGGCGCTTGGTATTACGTTGCAATGCTACCTTGCGCTCTGCTCTTAGAAAGAGAATCAACCTTAATTGATTCGCTCATTCTGAAACTGATTTATTTTATTTTGCTTTTAACTTAATATGGCTCCCTCTCATCAAGAAAGAGAAGCTCTTCAACTCATGGAAGCCTAGAGAAAATATTTAATTGAGCCGCTCTATTAGGATGGAATTCCAAGGCACTTAGAGAACTACCCCATCATCAAACGTGCTTTCAACCACTAATCTTTCTTGTCATGTGCAAGCATTTGATCAGCTCTTAGATGTTATTAACAAGATAAAGCATATTCTCACATCTTGGAATCCAGTAGATCTTAAATTGATGGCACTTCCATCCTACCACATGTTTGCACAAATCTAAAACCGTTGGTATCATTGTTGTAATTCTTACTACATCCATGGAATGACATTCATTCAATATATAACCGTATGACAACATTTTTTAATCTGATTTTTCAATGGTAATATGATGCTATTAATTTGGAGATTTAATTGAACAATAGTATTACATAAAATTTATATTTTGATCGATTTCAAATCTCTAATTATATATATATATATATATAATCCAGGGATATATATTTTCCAGTTTTATATGTATATCCTTCATATTCACATTTTAAAATTATAAATTTGATATATTTGACTTATCATATTATATTGTATTAGGTACGAATCGTATACGTATCTTGCCTTGTAGTCTAATGTAAGGTGAGGCAATTAAAAATATACTCTTCACTGTTTACCAAAAAAAAAAAAAGAAAAACTCCACCAAAAAAAAAAACTAACTAAAGGGCCAGGAACTGAATGGGCCAACCTTAGCCTACTTTTGATGGACTTGGACTGAAGATGCAATAGTTATAAAAGCTACGGGCATAAAGAAGACTTTGTTGGTTTCCGCCTTTGACCTAAACATATACATGATCTGCTTGCATATCCAAGTATAGCATACCAAAAGAAATTGAAAAAAAAAAAAAAAGGAAATTCACTGTTATATACTTATCATATTATTTATTATATTTAAAAATTTGATTCTCAAAATGTAAAAAAATTACATATGATTTTTTTTTCATGAATAAAAAGTGAGAAAATTGAAACTTTATGGCATGTCTTTAACGGAATAAAACAATCACTAACATACTCGAACTTAAAAATGAGCAAGTCATGAAAATGCAATAAGAAATGTCAAAAAGTGAGGTTGGAGATGATCAATGAAGTGAAAACGTGAACTTTCTACTTTCACCCACCATCATTAAAGTCACCCCTTTATGAATATCCCTCCTAAAAAGAAGATAAAAGAACCAAAGTTGACTCTCATCATTGTTAAACGCAACTTGGCCCAAAAAAAAATCATTGTTACGCAAATAATTAGATATTTGTATCTTTAAAATCCATAAAAAGTATACAAGCTAATCTAAAATTTTCAAAATATACTGACTCTAAAAAGTTAAGCTCTCTGCAAAATCATCCAAGATAAAAATACATATGATTTGGCATTCATCAATACATAATATACAATTTATAACAATGTGTACTGTTTATAAAAATAGACACACACACACACACACACACACACACACACATATTGTTTCTAATATTAAAGGAATTGGGAAGTAAAAAAGTTGTTTATAATAAGAACAAAAAATAATAAATAAAAGTGAGCAAGGTTTGTGCACTATCATAAAGCTGATTAATTGGCTAAAAACTGTATGGGTAGAAGAATAAAAAGGGATTAGAATCACTTTTATAAGTCAACAAGAGTGATCATTTGGCTATGACATGTGGAATGGTAGCAAGTCAAAACAACAATCCGTGATACAAAGAAATATTACATACAAATTGAAGAATGGTTTTTTAAGTTCATTGAATTTAACATTTTGAGAAAAAAAGGGTGTTACTTGGAAAATAAGATGGGTAAGCACAAAGCAACAACTATATATATATATATATAGCCCCTTTAATTCCCTTTTAGCTAGTGTTTAGGCATTAAAGACATATAATGTTAAACATGTGTGATTATGGCTTTGCATTTATCTAAGTACTACCCGTGGTAAATAATTGTTTTATTTGGTGATGGTGCAATATATATATATATATATAATGCTTAATTCTAATTCAACTAAATTAAATGATTGAACTGTATATAAACATCTCTTTAATTAAATTCTCTCTGTAATTGAAATTTTTTAAACACGATTCTTTATCAGTGAATCCAAGAGTGAAGCCAGAGCATCCACTCAGGACCCAATCCAAATATCCAAGCATAACGGGTCGGGTGGACCATTTGCATGGGGATTGTCCAACGTCACGATTGACGTGTGGGTGACGTAAGGATTACTTGTTTCAAAATTCAAATGCAACGAATTATACCGAAATAAAATGGAAAAGTAGGACAAATAATTACAACGTGGGGCCGAGGTTGATTTTGTGCAGAGAAAAATTTTAAAAAAACAAAGTAGAGAGAGAGAGGGGTCGGTGTCGTTTACTACTTTTATAAGAAGAGAGACATAGTGGGCCTGCAATTGGGCCCACACGCACTAGAGTTGAGCAGTATAGTCCAAATACTTTAAGTCGCTATCACTCTTGAAAAGCCCAAATAGAAAGTAGTTCTGTCCGTATGGAACTCTTCATCGACGATCCCAGCTACCACGGACCCACATTTCTTTCTCTCTTCCTTACCATGCCATAAATAACACACACAAATACTATTAATATGCAAAATATTAAATAGAAAAAAGAAAGATATAAATAAAAAATAATTATTATATCTTTCTTAAACAATAATTAAAAATACTATCAAAATTTTGGACTTTAAGAGCAATGATATAGGTTTCGGCACAAATAATGTAGAAGAATGTTTGTCGGCACATGCATTTCTTTTTTTTTTTTTTGGGTATATATGGTTGACAAATTAGTTATGGAAATGCTGATGTAGTTTAAATCATTTTAGAAAAATCCAACAAAATATAGCGGAAATGCATTTTAGTAGTCCCATATTTTATAAAAATACAAATATAAGAGGAATTATAATTTTGGAACCAAAAAAGTTTAATTTAGAATTTTAGACCACGCTGAAGTTTAGTATAAATGATAAGTTACTTATTATAATATATCTTGATTACGGTAATTAGGTGGGTCTCTATATATTTTATGAAGTTTGAAAAATGAGCCATGCTATTTACCAATTTTGAATAGTGGGATTTTTTTTTAAAGATTATATGTTTATGCATTAAGTATTTATTGGGAAAAAAAGATATAAAAAGAAGGTGAAATTGGGGTGAGAGGATTAACTATTTGAAATTTCATTTAGTTGCTTCATCAGAATTGTGAGTCAATATCGAAGTGTCATTTTCCTCACTTTTTGGTCTATAAATTCTTGTTATTGATCTGTATAAGTGTAATTGTTTGTTTTACAATTTAATTTAGGATAATGAGTTGACACTTTGAGTCGACTTGTCATGAGTTAAGTCGGATTCTCAGGTTTAATGAAATTTGTTTCTCTATATAATGAAAAAGGTTGTCCCCAGAAGCTCAAGAAAAAAAAAAATAGTACAATGTTAACTTATGAATAAGAGACTCTACCAAGTTTCATCAAGCTCAAAATTGCTTAGATTTGGTCAATTTTCTATTATTGCTATTTTTTGACCAATTCTTCAACCAATCATTTATTGGGCAGGAGCATATTCTTGCACAAGTCATTTTACATAATAATTATTTTTTTTCCGGAAAGCATAAAATTTCTCTGAGTTGAGTTCCACTGAGTTACTATAATTATGGTAAGCCTCACAGTCCAAAAAAGCTAACAGAGGTATACAAACTACTACCTATTAGTTAAATCTATTCAAATTCACGTTCCTGTGTAATATAAATGATATTTTTACCAACTGCACTAGTCTTTATTGTAATTTACATAATAATTATTGATTTGAGGGCCTCAATCTAATTCAATTCTCAAAAATTATGGTATCTACATTTAAAATTTTTTTATTTATATAAAAAAGGTATACGATATAATATCCATCATATTTAGTTTCATTATTTAACATTAACTGATATTTTTATTATTTTTATTTGTATATATAAAATATATTTTTCATCTCCAAACTTCTCTTTTTCTTAATTAAATGATTCTTTTCTCTATCTTATTTTATACACCAAACAAAAAATTTCGACCTGGCATTTACATAACAAAGAAGTCTTCTTCATTGTTGCACAAATGTCAAAATAGTTAATATATATTATACTTATGTTATTATCACTCAACATTAAGTATTACTCCCTCTTGTCCTTAATATAAGACCATTTTAACCGAATCACGCGAATTAAGAAGGGGAGTTAAAACTAATTAACTACCTCGATTTCTCCAAAAATCCTAACATTTTTCCTAAAGTACCCTTATTTAATCTCTCTCTTTTTTCTTTTGGATACATTAAATAGGGGCATTTTTTGGAAATGTATAATAAATATCACCTCGTATATTGTAAAGGGTCTTATATTTAGGACCAAGCCAAAAGGTCCTATATATAGGACCGGAGGGAGTACTATTTTTTTTGTTTTTATGAATGATAGTGTGATACAATAAATATTTTTTTCATAAAATAATTAAATATTTCATTTTACTTTTTCATATTAAACGGACTCTTAGTGAATGATTAATGATTAATCAGTGAAGCCAGAAGGGATAAGATACAATAAAGTTTTCTTAACTTTCTAACTTTCTCATTTGACTTTCTCTCTCTGAACACACGTGATTTTGACACGTGTGTTGTTGGAAAAAGCAAGTACGAAAATTAGCCTTCTACAAATATTTTAAGATATTTAAAAAATACTAATAGATAGACATAGAATCATAGAATAGAAAGTGAGGGATTATTCTCTTTAAAATATGTGTAAAAGGACAAAAGAAGATATATTAAGGAAAATAAATGGAACTATCAATTTTCCACTCAGAATAATGCAATAAAAATTAAAATGCTACTGAGATTTCGGCTTTTGTTTGTCTGCCAACATTATTCCTATCCATAATTTTTGAATTAAAACAGGTATTGCATATCATTCTGTCCTTTTCCATACAAATAAGTTGTTTTTTTAATACCAAATAAAAAAAAGTTTAAGTGAGTTGGTTTTAGGGACTTAGGGATCAAAGTAGGTTTAGTTTAAAAAGTACTTATAGACGTGCTTATAGATTACCCATCAATATGATATTCACATTAATGATATTTGAATCCATACCTTAATGAGATATGAGTTACATTTTTTACAGCTAAGCTAACTTTTGTTTACTTCAGACATAATGAGGTTAATTTCAGCATGGTGGTCATTATTATTGAGTTTTGGAAGAATGTTGTTAATTTCATCTTGTTTGTGATAACAGGTTTAACTATTATAGGAAGACTCACCCCTACAATATTGGATAAAGTTTTTCAGTTTTCTTTTTAATATTTTGTATAAAGTTAGAGATGAGTTATATTATTTATAGTTAGTGAATGTTTTATATTATATATTGAATACATTAAATATATGGTTTATAATTAAACATTGTAGTTTATTATAAATTTTATCCCATATATTAAATTGAATATTGATAATTGATATTTTTTTAAAAAAAAAAATTAACCAGACTGAACTCGGTCAAATACTATTAAGAAATTTAATACCCCTTTAGCCAAGTTTTGAACTTTAGCCTGGTAGATGAAAAAAGTGTTGGGAGAACTTCTCCCAATCTAGACTTAACTCAATTTGAATACAAATTAAAAAAAAAACTGAAAATATAAATATTGGATAATTTTTTTTTTTATTTTTAGTTATACTAACCGATTTTTGGAAGTTACATTAAATCATGACTAATTTAGATTAGGTTAGGTCAGACTACATGAGTGTAGAGCTTTTTCAACAATAATTTTCTTTATATATAATACTTAAACTTAAGATCTTATTTAAAAAAAATATTTCCACCTTTTAAACCAAATGTTGGTACAATTAGGTAATTCTTGTGTTATCACTTTTTACGTTAAAACAATATGATTAAGAAATAAGAAGAAAGCAAGAAAATGAATAAATACAATTTCGTTTGTTTATATCTCATCTAGACATATATATATAATATTGAAATATGATTTTGGATGGAAAGAGATGTAATGGGATCATACGCAAAGCTAATTGCAAACAGGAAGATTGATTGGCACATATAGATAAACAGAACCACGTTTGGATAGAATTAGAATTGAATCGATGCCATTAAGTGCTTCCACGCGAAGCCAATATTGCCAATTTTGTACACCCTAAATATCATTCCACCCTACAGAAAAAACAGTACATTTAATTTCTTGACCTTGAAGAGTTTTAATTTAATTCTGAATTATTAATATATTACATAAAACTAAATAAATAAATAATTTTATTTTATTATTCTTTAACATGACCGTTACTTATTTTTTTAAAAACTGTGCCACCTATCAGTATGGATTCCATGTAAATTCCGCTCTATTTTTTTTTTCCCGTTCTTATTTGAGCAATTGGCGAATCCATGGATCTAAAGCGATGTATGGTTAAATAATACTGGGATCAAATTGAAACCCAGAAGGTCAAATTTTGAAGCTCAATAATTTGAGCCTCACCTATAGGTAGCTAGAGCTAGCAGCATATATGGATGGTACTGTAACTTTTGGTCCATACCTAACGAACACTTGAAAAGCAAGTTGATGAAAGGAGATTCAGTTGTGTGTGGATATTATTACAGTACAATCAATCAATGAGGAGTTGTAGCCAACAAGAGTTTAGCTGGTTGAAAATTGTTTTAGTTTAATCTAAAGTTTCAAACTCATTCTAATGTGAAACTATATTAAATATTTGTTAAGAAAGTTTTGTTATCCCATGGACTTACTCGATTTGACATGGATTAGGTAGAATCCAATATAACTACTGGATGCTAAATGATTCGATTAAAAAAACAAAAAAGGAAAGTTAATTGTAAGTTGTAACCAACTAGGACAGGTTGTTCAGCTAGTGAAAGATTATACTAACTTAAACATATATCTCGAATATAATCCTAGATATGAAATTATGTTAAATACTTATTAGATAGCTTTTGTTACCTTTATAGATCTACTTGACTTGACTTGGGGATTAGTTAGAATCTAACATGACTATCATATACTAGATCATTTGATGAAAGAAGAATGTGAAGTTGTGTACTACAATCTTATTAGTATTATGTTTTGTTTCTTACCTTAGAAGATAGCTAAGTTGTTGTTGCATTAATTTCCACCTTTTAATGAAACTTTCCTTTTTGAAAGCAACAAAAAGCCAAAAAGGGATCAGGGCATGGCATGTTACCTAGGGTTTCCCTTTTTAATTAACAAGTGGAAAGTGGGAAAATTAAGGCTATACCCTCTTGCTTTTGCGCCTAAAAAAGCTGGGTTCAGTTCTAAGGAAAAGCCGTATTGGGATCGATCATCTTGATTATTATTTTACCAATCTAGGAATTCTCAACATAAATTTAATCCTTTAAAAATAGGTAATATTAAATTACTAAATATATAAATTCATGTATGAACACATTCGTTATGCCTGTATCTTTTTTCTTAAGGGAACATGATTTAATTTGGGACCTTTTGAAAGTCATATATTTTGTAATATACAAAGTAAAAAAATAAATTCGTATAATTATTGATATATACTTTATTTATTTGTTGAAAAAATTATTTAATTTTTTATATAAAATGAGGGTAAAGTGTTGTTTAATTTTCACTATTTTCAATTATTTTCTAAATGAAAAATATTTATTTTTAATAAAAGATAAATTAAAAATTGTATGGATATGTGTATGATTAACTTCGTTTGCAATTACACCTTTTTTTGGTCCGAAAAAGAGAACTTCGTTTCCACCTTTCCAATGGACCGTCCGTGATTATCTTAAAATTTATCATTTTGAGAATAATCCAATGCTGTGATGAGGTAGGCATAGATCCAACCTAGTGAACAAAATGTGTAAACAAATTTCAATCACACGAATTATTACTTGACTTTTTAAGTGATGAGCAAAGTATAGTTCATAGTTCTCTATATTTTTTAAAAATAAATCATCTAGTATTCTGTATTACTAACTAATCTTAATCTGAGTCAAGTCATATTTTTAATGGGAAAAAGCCTTTCCAACATTATTTTCAGAAGAATTGAATTATTACTTGACTTTTTAAGTGATGAGCAAAATAGAGTGCATAGTTCTCTCTCTGTGTTATTTTTAAATATATGACCATCTAGTGTTTGTTATTAATTACTACTAACTAATTAATATGAATTTAAGTCAAATTGAGTTCATAATTTTTTCTATTCACTATATTGGAATTTGAGATATTGATTTTGCTTTTTTCTATCTAACACGTGATCATCCATTAATTTCTCTTTTGGCTGATTGAATGATGGTATTGTTACCATTGCAAAGTATCCACATCGTAATATATTTTATTTTATTTGAAAAAACATGTTGCTAGCTAGTCACTCACACCGGCGGATTCAATTTTTAATTTTTATGTAGGCTGTGGGTTCCCACAAAATAATTTCCTCTAGACAAATTACAAGGACACCACAGTCTGTACATGAAAACGAGTAAGGATTAAAATGTCATACATAGTTTTTTTTTTTTGAATCAACTATCACAGGCTTGAACCGACCCATATAATCAAATTTCCTTTATTACTTAAATGTACACCTGTAATTGCGTTGGCATATATAACAGTTGAAAATGTTAATGAATATGTTTGCTTTAATATGATCCCGCAGATAGGGGTCAAGATTTTGATACAACTTTTTATTAGTGCAAGAAAGAAAATACATTTGCAGAGGCAAAAACCAGGAGACAGTCCATCCTATATTAAAATTTAAATTAAATTCACCAATAAGTGTGTCCTAGATAGCTGCGATAAATTTTCTTTGGCGAAGTTTTGTTGACCTTGTGGCTCTATTTAATTTAATCTAAATTAGTTAGAATCCTATTAGATATTTCAGGTGATTTCACAAAAAATAAATTAAATTATCATATTTGTAAATTTATATATTTGAAGAATAAACAGCACACAAAAATGTGTGTGAACTTCAAATATCATTATTATTTTTATCATTTTTTCTCTTTATTTCACTCATAGTAAATTATAATATAATATCCTAAACCCTAATTTATATATTTTTATCAAAGGAATTGATTAGATTTTGTTTTAAAACAATATAGTGGCATGAATTAATGGGAGTCTAGAATATGAGAATATTTCCTTTGATCCCTAATATAAGATAATTTTAATGAAATTGCACAAATTAAAAGATGAGAGTTAAAATTAGTTAATTATTTTAATTTTTTCAAAAATCATAATATTTTTCTGAAATTACGTTTATTTAATTTTTTTACCTTTATTTTTCTCATGAATTGAATAGGAATATTTTTTTGTAATGTATAATAAATATTATTTCGTATTTTAGAAATATCTATATTCAAGACTAAAGGGAATATATTGAAGCCAAAATAACGAAAGGTTGGAAGCGGAGAATATATGAGAAAGAAGGTGAGGACAAGAAGGAAATGGTGGTTGTGGGAGTGTTTGTTTCTCAGGAAGACGAGCAGGAAAGCCAAAGAAAATAGTATAATACTAAGAAAATTAATCAATGAGTGGAAGACTGAGGGACATGGGTGTGCTACAAAAGACACGGCGCCTCCGACAAAGATTAGGCAGTATGGTCACACCACAATATGCCAATACTTTCTCTCCCTTATTTTTATTATTTTTTTCTTACAATTTCTTGATCCTTGTTGAATATATAATTAATTATTAATTATATTGTCCCCATAAGAAAATTAAGCTATACTAATAAATATTCATTGTTTCCCGTCTAAGCTCGAGATTTAAGGGTGGTTTTGTTTGTTTGTCACATCAAAATGCGGTTTAAGGGAATGTTTGTCTGTGGAATAAAATTTAATGAAATAGGATTGCTAGCCAAAGGAATAATCCTATGTATGATCTTTCATCGGTTTTAGTTAATTATATATATTTTCTGATTTCATTATGTGTGTGTATATTTGTCTTATAGTTAATTGTTCATTAGATTTTTTTTCAATGTGTTTTAAGAATGAATACAAATTTTACATGGCTTGCGTGTAAATTAGAACTTTTTTTTAATGGATGGGATTTGTTTGAAGAAATCTTATTCGTGATTAATTTCATGCATTAGTTTCCGAGACTACTGAGTAATTAAAATATGATGAAGCACTAATTAAGCATATATCATTAAAGAATATTTTCTTTTTTACTTATGATCAATTTTAATCTTCTGAAATTATTTTTTTCACGATAACTAATATTGTAGTCGATCTCACTTAGTGGGATATAATTAATATTATTATTGTTGTAGCTAATATTATAATAAAGGAACTGAATAAATTATCCCAGCCAGGGTATTAGATTCCAAATTGGAGAGGCCAATATATATATGTATATATATATTCTGGGAAATTGGTAAGAATTTTCTGGGAGAACAAACAACAGGAATGTCGATACCCTACATTTTGACCTCTTTGGTAAATGTGGTATCTGTTTGGTTCTTCTGTATCCTTCCTTCTATCTTCAATATCACCCATCGTCATCCTCACGTTTTGTCCTATTTTATTTGCTTTTCTGTAATCCAAGAAATTATCTGTTCTACCCCCTTCCAATGTATTCAAAACTTAACATTTTACATTTTATTAGTAATTTAATTTAATATAATTTAGAGCAGGGACGAATCTAGACCTAGAGATGTTTTTGGGTGGGGAGGGGGGGGGGGATGGATTTTAAAAATTTTTACAATTAAAAATTAACAAGTTTTAATCAAAAGTTTGAAGCATCAGTCCCCAATTTAGAGTAATCATATATATATACACACTGGTTCAAGATAAGTCTCACTACTCATAATTGTATATGTGTGTACGCTAGTGAGTACAAATCTCAAGATAATATACATTATTTATAACTTATAAATAATATTATTACCAAACGTACTTCCCTTTATGTTTTATATATATCTATATGGTGAATGATTTAAATAATATTCATAATTGAATATATGTGGCACATGAATACACACATAAATAGTAATAATATAACTTAATTTATTATAAAAATAATGTAATTTTGCTAGCAAAAAATATGATTTAATTGGTAAGAATATGATTCATATATGTTAGTGTATTTAAATTTTGCTATTAATAATATGAGTAATATATCCTATATATGGGATAGTGTATGTGTTTAAATTTTGCTATTAATATGAGAAAGAAATTGATGAATAATTTTTAAATACTTTTAAATACTCTTTAGTTATGAGACATGCATATTCTGATTATAATGAGCTTTATCACAGTCAGACTCACCTATATACTAATTCTTTCTACCATTAAAAAGAAGAAAAAGAATAACGCGCAACTTAAATAAAATATAGATCACATATATACAAGTGTGGAGCTACTGCTAATGCTAGAAGGCTATCGTTGAGGAACACATCAAATCAAAGAATAGTGTGGTCGTTGACAGCATTATGAAGATATGTTTGATGGGTCAAACGATAGAATCCTTCGGTAAGTAGTTTTGTTGACTTATGCATGACTTTTGCTTCGTACGACACAAAAATCAATCACCCCGTAGAAAATAAGAAAAAAAGAAGCTAAGATAATTGGACCTGAACCAAACATATATATATATATGTATATATATCCCACTACTTCAGGTAAACGTGATTCCAATAATTTATTAAATATAAACCTAATATATACATACTATGATTGGTTTGCATAGAATGTAATTTGTGTATGTACACTACTTGCTCTTGCGTCTAAGATTCTCCAAGCTTTTCCTAATTTGTTTTTATCGATCATCTACGAAATTATATGCTCTCCTTCATCTTTGATTAATTTTACTTATTAAATAAATAAAACAAAATGTTGTTAAGTGATCATCTCAACTTTACTATAAGTGAAAAATATAAGATATATAATAATAAAAAAAAGGGTTTTCCAGACTGTTAAATAGTGCGTCTCACAGGCGTGGGGATAATGTATATTGACGTATCCTCGAGGGACGAACCATTCAACATGTCATATGAAAAGCAATGGACTCTATATCACAGAGTGACTGTACTGTTTTGAACCGTTTCCTCGATAAGTCGTACACATATGCTTTACTTTTCATCAAAACAAAATTCTTTAAATTAGGACTAATTAATTAATTGTTTATTTCATTAACATTTCAAGAATTGTACATCTCTCAATTACGTGATCTTATTTTGAATCTCATTCATATGCATGATACAATCATCGTACTTTAATTAAACCATTTAGTAGCATCTTTCAATCATCAGAACATTTGCGTTTAAGATTGATTGGAGCCTTGGAGGGTTGATTTTTTCTCCAAAATAGTAATTGAATGTCCTCTATATAAGCTTATCTATGATCATACTCAAAACTCATGCATATAAGTTTAATTTATTCAATCACCAAAATAACGTCGTTTTCTCAAATATGGAATTAATTGTACATTTGAAACAAACTGCACTCTTCCTTAATACGATAAGGCAAATTTTTTCCTTTTTCATGATTTTATTTATAAGAAAAAAAATAGAGTTAATGTTACATTAATTTCTTTTTACTAAAATTATCCTTCTTTATTAATATTATTTAGAGTCACGAGGTGCATCTTTGAGAAGAAATTGAGAAAGAGATTAATTAAGTAGGAGTAATTTAAAAAAAAAAGAAAATATGAGACAAATTAATTATCTTTAACTAACTTTAACTCTCTTTTTTAACACTCGTGAAATAATTTTTTTCTCAGGGACTAAAGAGAGTATTAAGATAAATATATTTAGAGGACTAACAAGTCAAAATTAATTAGCTAACTTGCAACTCTTTCATCCCAAAGTATATAATATTAGAAAGCGAGACTCAAACAACATTAATTGACGACTTCTTAATGGAATGATTAATGAATTAAAGTTGAGTCAAGCCCGGATAAGATAGTACTAGTATGTGTGTAAGTGTATTTATTAGCTTGGGTAAGTCAAATTTCCACAAATTATAGACCCTTCATTTTTATTTATAACTATTCAATATTCCATAAAGTTTGAAACAGATAGGAATCAAAGGGAAAACTTCTTATAACAACAACAACAATAGCCTTATCCCACTAAGTGGGATCGGCTACATGGATCAAACGACGCCAATGAGCTCTATCAAACGCCATCTCTTCAGATAGATCATATCTCAAAAGGTCATTCCTTATAACTTCCCTTAATATCCTTTTTGGTCTTCCTCTACGCCTTTTGATCGGGCTGCAGACCATTTGATTAACTCTCTTCACTGGCTCCTCTTGCCCTCTTCTTTGTACATGCCCAAACCACCTTAAACGATGTTCCACCATCTTCTCCTCAATAGGTGCTACCCCAACTTTTCTTCGTATACAGTCATTTCGTATCTTATCCAATTTTGTATGACCACACATCCATCTCAACATTCTCATCTCTGCTACTCCCATCTTATGCTCTTGTTGTCCTTTCAAAGCCCAACATTCACTACCATATAGCATTGCTGGTCTTATAGCTGTTCTGTAAAATTTACCTTTAAGCTTAGTAGGCACCTTGCGGTCACAAATAACTCCTGTAGCTTTCCTCCACTTTAACCACCCAACTTGTATCCTATGTATAACATCCCCATCAATTTCACCATTATTCTGTAAAATCGACCCCAAATATTTAAACTTTGACACCTCATGAATGATTTGCTCTCCAATTTTTACCTCTGAATCCTCTATAATTGGCCTCTTATTAAATTTGCAATGCATATATTCCGTCTTACTCCTACTCAGACGGAAACCTTTTGATTCCAAAGTATGTCTCCATAATTCAAGTTTAGAGTTGACCTCTTCTCTCTTATATATATATATATATATATATATATATTTTTTTTTATTCACAAAATTTGAACTCTTTACAAAGTATTAAAAACTAGACCAATCATTGAACCGGTCAAGATAACGGTTCAAAGTTCAATAGTTCAACCATGTTTGAACTGTAATTAAATCGGTAATAATAAAATTAATGATTTTTTATTTTATATGTTATATATTATTAAAAAATATTATTAATAAGTTTTATAACCTAATATTAAAATATAAATAAATTAATATTTATCTATAATTATATTTTAAATATAAAATAGTCAACTAATATTCTATTTTCATATTATTTGTTAAGTAAATTTATCATTATTAATAATTATGTATCATAATAATGCTTATACAATATTATAATATTAAAAAAATTTATACAAAAATAATACTACGTAGTAGTACAAATAATATAAAAAATTTTATCTTAAAAACTACAAAAATTTGAAACAAAATAAAAATTTTTTTTTTGACTATTCTAGACTAGTTTACAACTAGTTTTCATTGGTTCAAACCCGGTTTAATTAGTTGTTCCCAGTTCTGTGATCTGTCAATTTTGCTCTTCTTCCAGAACGAACCTAGCACCGTTTTTTGATCAAACCAGCCGATTCAATCTGATCTGATTCGATCCAGTTTTTTATATATTGACTCTCTATATATTTTATTTACAAGATATCAAATGCCTTCTACACTATTGGTTATATATGAACTCAATCGTCTTGAATGTGTAGTTATATGGTTTGTAATATAAAAGGGGTGAGAGGAGGCCACGTGAGTACATAAGATAGAAAATTGATGCACTCGAGGGTGACATTGGTAGGATGAATGTATGGGATTTCTTAATTATGGGAATTGCTAACACCTTTTCTGTCCCACTTTAAGATAAAGCAATAAAAGCAAGCGCGAGGGGGAATGGAAAAGCTTAGGAAGAAAAGAAAACCATGAAAGGAAGAAAGAAAAGGAAAAGTAAGACAATAAAGAAAAAAATTAAAATAAAAAAAAAGAAGAGAGGAAAGAAAGAAAACAAAGACAAAAGGTTCTCAAGACCTATGATTAATTCAAATTCTCTCAAAAAATGGACCTAACGCAAGTAACTAGTGTCTGTGTTTCCTACCCCTAGCTAGCTATACTTAATTAACACCAAGAAGACGTCACGAAGTTTCTACAAGAGAGAAGAAAGAAAGGGAAAGGGAAAGGGAAAGAAGAGAAATCTCTTTGGCTGAATTCAATCTTTTTGTATTGTAGAAGAAGAAGAAAAGGGATGAATAGAGGTGGTGTTCAGAGCTCATCACCGGTGCAACAAATGATGGCCGGAAACCCTAATTGGTGGAACATCAATCATACCATGAGGCCTCCTATCACTCAACAACCGCCCTCTTCTTCTTACTCCTCTCCCTTCTTCTTCTCCACCAACAATAATTCTTCTCCCTCTAACTTCCTTTCTCCATTTCCACCAACAACCTCTTCTCTTCCTTTTCCATCTTGGCATGCAAATCAAGATCAGGTTCCTGAGTCTTGGAGCCACCTTCTCATGTAATCTCTCTCTCTTTCTCTCTCTCTCTCTCTCTCTATATATATATATATATCTTTAATATTCACTCACAAAAAGCATACTAATAACTACACAACTTTGCTTAATTCCAAAAGTATGGCTGATACATTTATTGGTGTAATTTTGGATATATATAGGGGTGAAGAAGAAAAGAAAATGGGAAACTGGGAGGAGCAAGTGCTAATGAGTCAGGCTCAGAATGTTCCTCTTGTGGATGTGAAGCAAGAGAGCTCAATATCTGTGAATAGCTATGTGTATGCACATGGCGGTGGGAATAATAGTAACGAAGAGTTTCAGGCAGCCATTAAACCAGGTACTGCTAAAGCTTGGTCTCATCATCAAATAGTGCCTCCTCCTCCTCCTCCTTCTTCTTCTTCTCCGAAATCCTGCGTCACAAGTTTCAGCAGCAACATGTTGGATTTCTCTAGCAGTAAGACCGATGCGAGACATCCACCTCCAGATCGATCTTCTGAGGTAACAAACATATCAGATTTCATACCAAACCTCCATTAAATCAGTCCGAATCTACCTTTATTTTCCTTTTTTCTTTTTGAACTTTTTCATTTTGTTCACCAATGGCGCAAGCTGAAGGGTCGTTCCTTTTTCAACGGTAATCTTTTCTTTTTTTGCGTTTGATATTAAAATTTTTATAAATTACACATAATTTTCAGGGAAAAATTCTTCAAACACACACTATTGTGGGTGATGATCATGCTGTTAACTTTAACTATATCTATTGTTTTATATTTTTATTACAAAACCTGAGACCAAATTAAATATTTAAAACTGTACCTAAATTCTACATATTTTGTTTAATATTTACAGGAATCATGAGCTTGTTTTATTCCTTTAATGTATTTAATTATCAATAAAGGATACGAACAAGAGCCAGTATTATTACATGCTTTTTTTTAAATATATATTTGCTTAATTTAAAATGAAATTCCTTTTGTTTTTCAAGTGTAACAGCAATGGAGGGGGTGGGGCAGTGAAGAAAGCTAGGGTTCAACCATCTACAACACAGTCTAGCTTCAAGGTAAGAACTACACAATTAATTACCTTAAGGCCCCAATTTGTTTTTGAGGCACATATGTGTAGACAAACACAAGCACATATACGAAAACATCATCATGTGGGTGCTAACTATTGTCTTTCTTGCTTGTCCAATTTCCAATCATGACGATTCTTTATCTCTTTCTTCCTCATTTTTATCTCAACACACGAATCAAAATCCCCCAATTAACACGCCCAACTTAACTGCCTTTCATCGATCGACCACATGTGCACGCCACTCTGACTCTGACTCCATTCTTCTCATTTTCAGGTTAGGAAGGAGAAATTAGGTGACAGAATTACTGCCCTTCATCAGCTAGTTTCCCCCTTTGGAAAGGTAATTAAACGTCCTCCTCTTCTTTCTTTCTTTTTTTTTTTTTTACTTATTGGACCTAGGATTGTCTCCAACCATAATGTTTGTAGAATTAGAAAGAGATAGATAGAGTGATAGGCTCCACCTATTAAGTGAAATACATTTACCACCAGGTCTATTTCTCTCAAACTATATGACTCATGGTAGGTCAACAGTGTATATAATTTGTATAATTAGAAAGAAATAAATATAGTGGTAGGCTTCTTTTATTAAGTGAGATATACTATATCTGGTCTATTTCTCTCTAGTTACACGAATTGTATAGGGTTGGATTAATGTTGCCTTTTATTTTGATAAACATATATTTGTTTTTTTTTAAGAATGAAAAATTAATATGGATGATTGAGGAGTGGTGGGTGTGGGGTTTTTTCACTTTTGCAGACTGATACAGCGTCTGTCTTGTTAGAAGCTATAGGATATATCAGATTCCTTCAGAGTCAAATTGAGGTGATGTTTCTTTCTTTCTTCTCCTTTCCTTATTTCTTCAAACAAGCATGAGTCAGTGATGGCACGCTGTTAAAGTTCCATTTCACATTGTTCTTTCTTTTTTTATTAAAAATTAAAATATCCTTTTTTATTTTCTCAAAAGAAACCCCTTTTTCTTTTCAGGCCCTAAGCTTACCATACTTGGGTACAGGATCATCATCAAACACAAGGCACCAACACCCTGTAAGGAAAATAGTATATATTAATCCATTCCTTGTCAGCATATACTCCTAGAGCTAAAGTTTTTTTTAAGTATAAAATATATATATATTAAAATTTATAAGAATTTGTATTGTTTATTAGTGATAAACAGTACGTCCTCTCTAAAACTCTGCATGAGTCCATTTGGTTTATTATTAATTCTTCTAACAAAGCATTGTATATTATGTGTTGAAATTTTGGACATACTCAATAAGTGTACGGTGTGACAGTGGGGAAATTTTTTTAGACATTTAAGAAATATTTTTTGTCATAAGCATTTCTCACTTTTCAAAGCAAACAAGAATAATCAATTTCTCTGATCTCTTTCTCTGCTGCTACTTTCTCATTGCATGTGCGTATATATATTTAGAATGGGGTAATTATATGGTACTAATTAAGTGATGATTATGGGAAATTTTTTTTGTGTGGTTAGGTTCAAGGAGAGAAGAATTGTATATTCCCTGAAGACCCTGGTCAGGTATGCTTTTTTATTGGATCTATTACCCATTATTGTAGTGGTTTTTGTATTTAGAAAGAAAGGTCCAATAGTTCAACTTGCATTTATTAATGAGTACATTAAAGTTGATAACTATGCTTACCAAAAAAAAAAATTAAAGTAGATAACTAAAGCGAAATCTCACCAACTTTATCAGATTTAATATCATTCTCACACACACACACACACACACATAAATATATATACAAGATACGATCTTAACTTACTGTAATTAGAAATTAATTAATATTAAATGATGAGTATCAAATTCTCATTTTTATTTATTTCTTTACATCTATAGCTGCTGAATGAAAATGTCTTGAAGAGGAAAGCAAGTGGTGAGCAGGTAATTAAATTAATGTCTCCCTTCAAAGAAAAGACACATCAATTCACTATTCATTCAACATAAAATATAAAAAACATATTAAGTCGCTGCGAACAGTGTAACTCATATTAGACTTCATGTATTATAAAAAAAAGGTATAGAAAGTCGTAGTGTTCAAAAGCCGCCTTGAATGTGCAGCTTATCTTAAGCTCTGTGCATTATTTCTTGTACTTGATTAACATTTTAAATTTCAATAAATAGAGGTATGAATGAATGAAAAATGTTCTTGTAGGATTTACAGGAGGAACCAAAGAAGGATCTGAAGAGCAGAGGGTTGTGTTTGGTTCCAGTGTCATGCACACTTCAAGTTGGGAGTGACAATGGTGCAGATTACTGGGCTCCTGCTCTTGGAGGAGGCTTCCGATAGACAGAGACATATAATACATATTAGAAGCACACACAAAGATCGATAGAGAAAATTAGAAATTATTCATGGATATGGTATAACATCATGAGCAGTCAATCTGCTAAAATTTCAAGGCTGATTGCTCTTGATGCTATACTTCAATATTCCTGAATAAAATATTCAAAATGTGTGTGCGCTTTCACAAGTATTTGCTAGCTAGCTCATGTTCATCAAGACTCCTTCTTCCTGGAAATCAACCTCTTTCTTAATTTATTATCGTTATTATTATTATTATTAGGTTTATTGGTTAGTAGTTAAGATATGGTGATGCAGTGTTAATTAAGTTTAAATTAATGTATATGCCACATTAACGCATGTTTGTATCTTTAATCATCTGAATGCTTCTTTTTAAGCAGCATTAATTGATTAACCTGATTACAATCATACATATTTCATTCTCTCTCTTTCTCTATGAATTTTTTTTTTTATTATTCCTCAGGACTTAAGCAAAACTTATAGATCACTCATAAACAAAATCTTCACATCAACACCGATAAAAATAAGAATGGTTTGATGCACATAAAAAATAAAAAAAAATATTTTAAGGATAAATTAAGAATCATTTTATGCTTTTGAATAAAAAAAATAAGAATAGATAACTATTATTGATAATGATAATAAAATAAATATTACATATTTCAATCCTTGTATCATGAAAAGTGAATACTTTTCTCAGTTTCTGCTTGCATAATAACACGACATGTGTATCATTTAACTGAAAATTGTACAATTATATGATTATTGGAGGATTATATACTTATCAAATATCAAATTTTGATGCAGAAGTTGAACAATAAAAAGACAAATAATCATATAAAAACTATGAAGTTTTTAAAGATCATCATGAGTGGTTAGTTCAAATTTCACCATCCATTAAACAGGGAAAAAGATACAAAGGTTTACATGGGCCATGATATAATAGAGTCAAAGTCCAAGTAAAGTGAATGGGCTGGCCCATATGCCATCAGTGGCCCTAGATGAAAACAACATGACCATGGTGCTCTGGTCCCTTTTGTATTAATGTTGTCTCTAGTGGTGACTGTCGACCTCTTATTGCTAATTATTCCTGAGTTTAAAATCTAACTTGTCACTGGTTTGGCTTGACCACAGATCAATTTCTATAAATTATTTGTATATTAAACTACAAACCTCATATTTAGATATAAATTTAAAATTAAAATATTATTTTTCTCTTATTTATATAGAAAGAAATAAACATATACAAAGATCTACAGATAATTTACTTTGTACAGAAGTCGAAGTAATCCAAGGGGCGTTTAAGTGTCCACAAAACCTGATGACATGACAATAGGGATATCCAGGATATGATTCTTTTTTAAAATAATTTTGGACCGATTCTCTAAATAACGAGTTTGTAGATAATTTAGATTCAATTTGATAGTAATTCAATATTTTGTCTTTATTTTTGGTGAAATTAATTTTTTTATTAAAATACCTGGTTGGATGTATTTTTTTTACATATAAATTGAGAGAGAAGAATCATAATAGGGCTCAAATTATTAGTTGTTAGGGATCTATCTTGTACCTTCAATGATCACTAAGACTTTTTTTGACACCTAAGACCCTTAAAGTGAGGAGCCATCAGACCATTAGCAGGTTACATTGTAAGTTGTATAATTGATCATTTTACCACTTGCACCAACTTGCATTGGCAGTTGGATGTGATTTTGATTACTATTAAATGGGCAAAAATGCATTTATAGATGTATCTTTGTATTAGATAATTTCCATTTCCAATTCTATATTGTAAAGGCTTTGCAAAATAGCTTTATATATATGGTTTCTATAATATTACTTATTAAATGAAGCCTTCTCTCGATCTCTCTCCCCTCAAAGGATACTTTCATTGATAAAACCTAAACAAATTAATCAACACCAGTGCTAGCATATTCCAAATCAGCAGCAAGCATCTTTCCAAAAGGAAAGAGGGGTTTCGAGACCGAGACTCAACCATATGGACACATCTCCATCATTCTAGCTTTGGCTACCAAGTCAAGAGGAGTATCTCTCCTGATTCAAAAGGCAAAATATAAACCATTTTTAATTAGATTTATTTCATATATAGGGGTTGGAAATCAAACTTTCAACCACTTACTTGAGTAACGAGAGCTCTCACTATTAAAGTGAAACTGAGTTAGTAACACATTATCAATATTTATTTTGAAAAAAAACTAATGCTAGGCGCCTACCATTTTGAGATCTCCAATTTGAATCAGATTGCTGGGACACATCAGAATGGTCAACAAGATTCCACCCATTAGCATTTTGATATTCAAAAATAGAATATTCAACTGGCTGGAAAGTAAAACTAGGTGACGGTGGTGAACATTCTCATACACCCATTTACACCCACCCTTCCGTCTCTTGTATCAGTTAACTTGATAAACATTCAAGTATTTGTGTAAAACAAAACATTACTTCATCGCAATATTTTAGGATCAGCTCAATTTTTGGAATCTTGTGCATATTTGTACAATAAATATAAAGTAAACTAACCAAATGGCAATTCTAAGAAAAGTAAGCCCCCATTTATTAATTTTTAAACATGTCCATCGATGCTGTGTGAAATATTCTAGTATTTCTTACAAAGCAAAATGTTAGCAGAGTCTAATCTCTAGGATTAGATGGTAGTTTTAGTTTTGGATTCTATTATTGGATGTATAGTAGAACTAGCTTTGAGTTATGTTTTGATTTCTCTCTCCTGGGGTGTGGGCATAAATTTTGTTTCGATGAATCTGGAGGATCTTGGCTCACCGGATTGCCCCTCCCCCAATTTAGTGTTAGAAGGAAGGAAGAAGAAGAAGGATATCCCTTCAGCCCTCCTTGAAGACACAACCATCGAAGATGAGATGGAACATGTGGTAGAAAACTCATTGCAGACTCAGATGGAACAGGAAGTGTTGAGCCTTGTTCATCAAAATTAAAGACTCAAAAGAAAATCCATTTCCTATCGAGACTCCCTTCTGGGTTACAGTGGAGTCACAAATGACAGCTCTTGCATGGAAGAAGATGATTTGATTCAGGATGATGAAAATATAACTTGGACTCTACCAGAACCCTTTGAAGACCTCAAGAAACTCATGGACATTTACCCAGTGGTCCTTATCTCATAGGAAGAATTCCAAGAATGGTGCAAACCTAGGAACCATGCCTTGATCATTACTGTCTTGAGCAGGAAATTAACCCTCAAAGCTTTGAAATCATGGCTCCTTAAAATGTTGAAAATCCCAAAATTTGAACTCATTGATCTTCCTAACAACTATTTTGTTGTTTGATTCACAGACAAAGAGAATTGGAAGGAACACTACAAGACAGTCTTGACCAGAGGCCCATGGGTGGTTATGTAACACTGTCTCTCTGTTCAACGCTGGACTCCATATTTCGATCCTTTCCATAATGCTCTAGGATGAATGGTGTTTTGGGTAAGAATTCCATATATACCAATGCACTGTTATACAAGTCACTTCATATGGCAACTCGAAGACCGGATCGGAAAAACTCTTAAAGTTGACATAAGTACTCTTTCGGACATCATGGCCAATAATGTCAAGATTGAAAGAGGAAGATTTGCTCTCATATGCATCAAGGTGGACCTACAAAAAATGACTTATTCCTCATGTTATTTGTTTCACATGTGGGAAATTTGGACACCAAAAAGTAAACTGCCCAGAGAGAAAGATGTGATCAGATCCAAAAGCAGAAGTCAGAATGTCAATCCAATCTCCATACAACTTATCAGCAGCAGCCTTCGGAGAAAAAATTATTGGCAATCAGAGAAGAATACGGATCGTGGATGTTTGTTTCAAGGTCAAGAAAACCTCGTAACTCTCAAAAGGAAATGATGAATAGGGGACAGACTGATCAGACGAAATGTGTCAGCAACTTATAGAAAAAAGGAAGTATGCCTAAAAAATCTCAATTTGCTATGATAGCAGAGATAGAGGATGAAGTTAGACTGCCAACAAATACAAATAGTAACATGGGAAGGGATACCTATACCTCTGACAACATTGGAAAGGCAAATTTGATAGCTACCAACAGCAGTGTACAATGGCAGAGTCGGACAAAGAAAGCCTCCTCGAGCAGTGATACTATATTAAGAGAAAGATATAGCTAGAAACAGGCTCTTAAACCCAAAGGCAAGGAAAATACCAAAGATTGGGCTCAAAATCCTCAATAATAGCCCATTTAGGTAATAAGGGACCTATTAGGGTATCTATAGAACATATTAGTGCAAGGTGCCAAGTAAGAACTCTAAAACAGGTGGACAAAGAATACAAATCGAGGGACAAAGAATATAAATTCTCCAAATCAGCTAGCCTTAGCTAATCAAGAACATGATCCGGCTTTGATGTCGCGGGAGGAAGAGACATCAAATATAGCTGGGAATAGCTAAAGGTATGCAGAGATACATTACTCTTTACTTCTTTTTTTTGCTTCCAATGATTGTGGGATTATGGAATTGTCATGGTGCGGGTAGGAATTCTTTCCCCTCAATTGTTAAAGATATTACTAATAAGCACAGTATTAATGTCATGTGCCTGTGTGAAACAAGGGTCAGTGGGTTAAAGTCTAATAGAGTGGTCTCTAAACTTGGTTTTAATAATTGGATTAGAGTTAAGGCTACTGGGTATACTGGTGGTATATGGGTTTTATGGAATGATCATGAAGTGAAAGTTGACTATATATGCTTCAATGTACAACTTCTTCACTGTAAGCTTATTGATATAAAGTCCAATGATACGTACTTTGATGCTTTTCTTATGGTGAGACGTCTTTAATAAAGAGAAGATTATTGTGGCAATTGATTCTCTCAATTGTTGAAAACATGAATGAAACTTGGATAATTTTGGGTGATTTCTACTCCTTTTGTACTCTTAAGAATAAGAGAGGAGGAAGTGAACCTAACTGGACTTTTATGACAAAGTTTGATGACTGCATTGTAGAAGCTAATCTAATTGAAGTGCCAGTTGTGGGTGACAGATTCACATGGGAAAAAAATAATGTGAAGGAGAGACTTGACTGGGCCTTCTGTAACTATTTGTGGGAAGAACTTCATACCGATACCAAACCTCTCATCACTTGAGATGCAAATCTGATCATCTTGTTATCTACTGATTTTTCATCCTCTCACAGAAAACCAATCAAAAGATTTAACTACTAAGCAATTTGGGT
This sequence comes from Adenanthera pavonina, assembly GCA_026686845.1. Lineage (NCBI taxonomy): Eukaryota > Viridiplantae > Streptophyta > Magnoliopsida > Fabales > Fabaceae > Adenanthera > Adenanthera pavonina. The sequence continues at coordinate 34,132,128 of JAIVEN010000018.1, forward strand.
CCTTGAAGAGGGTTTTAAGGATATGGTATCTAAATCTTGGGATAATAAAGATTGGTTAATGGGGTCAAAGAGTTTACTACTGCAGCTACTCATTGGAATAACTCCCATCTAGGCAGTATTCCTAAGAAGAAAGCTAAGGTGTTGAGAAGATTAGAGGGTATTGAACATTCCAGATTATTAAATGATAGAAATGGTCTCTACAGATTAGAAAAATCTCTTTGGCAAGAATATAATAAGCTCTCTGTGCAAGAAAAGCTAATCTAGTACCAAAAATCAAGATGCAAATGGTTGCAATAGGGTGATAAAATACGAGATATTTCCATGCCTTAATAGTTTTCAAGAGAAAGAGAGGCCAAGTTGATGCTCTTATGGATGAAAGAAGTTACTGGGTTAACAGTCAAGAGGGTATGACAAGGATGGCTTGCAAATTCTTTCAAAATTACACCAAAGATCTTACCTTAAGGTCTAATGAAGTAGCAGATGCTACCTTCCCAACCCTAAATAATGAAGAGCTTGTAAAGATACACAAAGATGTCACGGAAGAGGAAATCAAGAACACAGTCTTTGAGTTAAGATCATTTAAAGCCCCAGGACTTGATGGGATCCGAGCACACTTCTGCCACGCCCAATGGGGGGTCATTGGTAACAAAGTATGTAATCTGGTGAAGGAAGTTTTCTCTTGCCCTGAAAAAGTCAGAAACATCAACCAGACAAACATAGTTCTCCGCCTGAAAGCATACCATCCCACCTCGATAAAAGAGTTGCGTTCCATCTCTTTATGCAATGTATGCTTTAAGATCATAACGAAGATCATTGCAAACCGCATTAGCAATTACATGAATATATAGATAAGGCAGAATTAATGTAGTTTTATTGTGGGAAGCCAAAGCACTGATAATATAATTCTTGCCCAATAAGCAATTCACACCATGAGGAGCTTGAAAGGGAAAGGAGGGTACATAGCCATCAAAGTTAACCTTCAAAAAGCTTATGATCGTCTTGATTGGAGTTTTATCGAAGATACTCTCTTAAGCACCTTGGCCTCAAGGACTCTTTCATCCAACTCATTATGTCCTATGTCACCTCAGCCACTATGAGAATCTATGGAGTAGGGAGGAAACTCAAGAATTCCAACCTTTAGGAGGCATCAAGCAAGGAGATCCCTTAAGTCCTTACCTTGCTTTCCCTTCTATAGAGAGATTAGGGCAGACGATTAAGAGAAAATGTGATCTTAGAAGATGGAAACCTCTAAAGATAACTCGTGGAGGCCTACTCTTATCTCACATCTTCTTTGCTGATGACCCCATCCTCTTTAGTGAAGCTTTAAGAGACCAAATCCAAATTATAAAGAATATTATGCTCAGGTTCTGTGGTGCTTGAGGACATAAAGTGAATCTTAGCAAGACCAAAGCCTTATGTTCCTAGAATGTTAACCATAATAGAGCTATTGATCTTTGCCAAACACTTGGAGTGGGAATAACAGTAGATCTGGGTAAGTATCTAGGAGTCCCCCTTATGCATAAAAGAACGACTAGGGCGATCTTTAGTCCCATTATCCAGAAAGTTAAAAAAAAAAAACTTGCAAGAAGGAAAGGTAAATTCCTCAACTTTGCAGGGCGCAGTCCTTATCAAATTTGTTTTATTTACAATCCTATACTATAGCATGCAATCCATGTCAATTCCTTATGGAATCCTGGATGACATTGACAAACACAGCAGAAACTTCCTATGGAATCACCCAAATGAAAGGGAAAAAAAAATCCATTAGGTTGCTCGGGAGACTTTGCAGAAACCCAAAAATGAAGGTTGTATAGGTTTAAAAGATTTGAAGAAACAAAATGAAGCCTGATCGGGATCCTGTAAGTATACAGGGTCGATCGCAGTAATAAAAAGCCTCCGGAGTATTTCAGAGGTCAAACCCAAGGAAGGTAATAGATTTATCAGTCCAAACTCTTAATCCCAAAAGTAAGTAATAATTAAATTGAGAATTCAAATTTAAAAGGAAACAAATAGAAAACAAAACGAAGTCTGAGTTTGATTCAGTTCTAGAAGCGTCAAGGGATCAGGATTCACCTTATGAGATAACTAGATTTTATTTTTTAGTTAGACTCTATATAATTATAGTGATTGTTGTTCCTAAAGCGTCATAATTACCTCTCGGTCAATTAGTCCTTATTTAATTAGGATTTAATTCGCTCTCGCACAACTAAAGTTCCTAATTAAACCTTGAAAACTACAACTTATATCACCATGAATTCCTAATTCTATCTTTAGATTAGTTTTTCATGTTTATCTCTCTATATCTAGATTCACTCTTCACCTCTTAGTCCATCAAGTTTATCCATTAATTAGATTCTATTGTGATAAAGCATAAAATTCACATGAACGAATAAAAGAGATAAATATAATAAGAAGATAAATTAAATATAACTTGAAGAACAAATCAAAGAGTCTTAACTAAAGAAACAAATCTAATTCATCCCAGTCAGGCTACATCCCTACCCCCGACTGGGAAATTTAGCTACTCATGTAAATAGAAATTAAATCACAACTGAAATCTCAAATCATAGTGAAAATAATAAGAGAACAGAGTTATATTAGAGAAAAATGAATCTATCGCTAATACTCCCCGAATCTCCTTGCTCTCTCTTTATAAGATGCTCCTAGTTGCTCCCAAATACGTTTAGAACCGTGTTCTGTGGCTACTGAGTCCATTTTTTGAATCTTTCTTCATATTTCTATCTTATCTTCTTATATAGGAAAAATTTAGAAGCCTATAAAGGATCAAAAAATCATGAAAACACGTCAAAAATGTGTTTTATGGACCCCTTTTGCATGACCCGGCACCGGGTGACCATAAAATCAATTAATATGGTGCCGGGTGCTTCTAAACTGCAGAAAAATGTCAAAATCTGTGTTGACCCGGCGCCGGGTGGGTTCTATTGTACAGAACGTGCACCTTTCAGCTTCATAACATCATAAGCTCGTGTTTACATTTTGAGTTCAATGTTCACCATGATAGCATTGGAATTTGGGAAAACTCAAAACATGAAAGTTGTAGCTCTATGTCTTATCTTTCCAAAGTATCTTAAATCACCTCAATTGGAGTTGATATGTGAGATTTATGATCAAAATATTAAAGGGTATCGAAACTTTTCAGCATGACCGATTTGTAACGTTTTTGCTCCGAATGCTTCCAAATGAACTTATAACGCCATGAAACACAAAAATATGTAAAATCATGCTAAAATATATCAATGTAAACATATTTAGATACAATTTATAGCTTAAATGTGGGTATTTTATATGTATAAAACAGACACATCAAAGCCTTTCTTATGAAACTCTATTTGGGTCTTATCTCTCAACCAAAAGCTTTATGGGTCTAATGTTTAAGAGCAAAGTATAAGTGTGGTGAAGGTAAAATCCCCTTAGTGCTAAAGAAACATAATGCTTCTTAGGTGTGGTGCAGTATTGTTGGAGTCTAAGATTGGTTCATTCAAGGAGTGGGCAAGAAGATTAACAATGGCCAAAATACTAACTTCTGGTAGGACTTGTGGAACCCTCTTAACCAGCCCCTTATCACATAAGTAGAAAGAAATGAAAACTCTATTGTCCATAACGTGTTAGGTGCTTGGAACTGTCAATGTATGAGCCTTTTCCTCCCATAGTGGGTTATAAATCAGATCATATTGGTTAGAGCTCCTCATGGTAAGGATGTGGACCAGATGTGTTAGAGAAACTCATCTGATGAGAATTTTTTGTTAAAATTGCCTATGCCTACATCACTAAGCAGGGGAGGGGTGATTCTAATGTCCTGTGGAAAAATTTTTGGAGATTATTGTCAATTCCTGAAAAAATAAAATTCTTTCTCTGGCAAGCATATCTTGAGAGAATACCATCAAACTATCTTAGAGCAAAAAGAGGTCTCTCTTTGAATGCAGAGTGTCCTTTTGAGGGTAATTGTGAGGAAACTACTTTACATATACTGAGAGATTGCCAAATTGCCAAAAGAGTCTAGTTGTCTATTTTAAATGCTAACTACTATTCTAGTTTCTTTTCTTGGAATTTGCAAGATTGGCTAACATGGAATATCCGTAATGAAGCTCGATCCATTGAGTTCACAAGATGGCCATGGAGAAAGGAATTTGGCTAGTAGGTCGGATCATTGGACATCTCGGTGCAAAGGAATTTTTGAAGGAGTTCAACATGAACCAAACAAATCAAGTGCAGATGCCTACATCAACTTGTTGAAGATAAGGACACCAAAAACCTTCAAATAGCAAATTCTTCAAGTGGAAGACAATGAAGATTTGACATGGCAAGCTCCCCCCGATTAATATTGTAAGACTAGACGTTGATGGCTCAGTTGATTCTCAAGGACATGCGACTTGTGCTGGAACTGTTTGAGACAATCAAGGAAAATGGTTACTTAGTTTCAAACACAACCTGGGCTTCTTACTACCTACAATTGCTAAATTAATAGGAGTCCTGACTAGACTACAGATTTGTAAATAGAAGAGTTTTAGTAAGATCTTTGTTTATACTTACTCACTTGAAGCTCTTAACTTGATCTGGAGAGACGGAGGTATTAATTGTTAGATAAGCTGACTTCCTAAGAGGAGGGGTGAATTGGAAAAATTAAAATTTTCTGCAAAAGTCAAGCATATAATGAAGACAAACAAGACTGTAAAACAGAGTACAATATAATAGCAATGTAAGAGCAGTAAAGGAGAAGGATTGACACTGATGTTTATCCTGGTTCGGTCTCTCTATCTTGACCTACGTCCAGTCCCCAAGCAACTACTTGAGATTTTCAACTATCCTGCAAGAATTCAGTGGCCTTCTTGCAAATGTCTCAGTACAGCTTTGATGCTCTGTTCTTATAGCTTACAAGTTCTCTTTCTGCACTTTAACCAAGTGCTTCCCAAATCCCTTGTGATATTCCCTCACAAGAAAATCTATTTTCCAGATGAAGATAAGATTGATTACAAAGAATGAACTCTCTAATTTAGAGTGTATATGAAAGTTTAAGTGCAGAAGACTGAAGTATGAGAGTAAAAGACTTTGAGTTGAGAATTTGACAGAGTTTCAGTATATACAATGTTAAAATCGTTACCCACAACTTCAAATGATGTTATATTTATAGATTTAGGTCTTAACTATACGTTAGAGATAAAATCTATCCGTTGGAGAAGTTACCCAATGGTTACTCTGAAAAACTATCCGTTCACCAACTGCATTTAATGCTTCTGACAATCAAAGTTTGAATTTTAATTGGTCAATAGACGAATTTTGCAGAGACTAAAAGCTAAAGACTTCAACATTAAATTTCAAAGTTCGTCTGTTGTAAAGCAAAGTTCAAATTTTCATTATTGAGAAATTTTTCTGTGTTGAAACATACGAATTTTCAAGTTAAAAAGTTCCTCTTAAAAGTATGAACAGTAGTTCTAAATTGCTACAGTGCCTTCGAAGTTCGAATTTTGGTGCCCAAAATTCGTCTGTCAATGGGCAGCTCAATGAGGCACAATAGTTCATCTTTTCAAAATTTGAATTTTCAAGATTCAAAGTTCGTCTGTTAGAGAGAACTCTTATCAGACTTAGTTTAAAATTTGAATTTCTAAATACTAATATTCGTATGACAACAAATTGTCGTAACAGACTTGCAAGCTTTGTTTCTGAAATTCAAATTTTCAATATCAAAGTTCGTCTGTCAGTGAGCTATCTTGGAACTCCTTTTAAACTTTACTTTCAGATGAACTTTGACATATCCTCAGACGAATTTTTCATTTTTCATGAATTGTGTTTTGTTAGAAATTCGAATTTTCAAAAGCTGAAGTTCGTCTGTCAGAGAAGGCTCTTATCAGACTTGTTTCAAAGTTCAAATTTTTGCTGTCAAAATTCATCTGTCAGAGAAGGCTCTTTTCAGACTTGTTCATTTTCAATTCGAAATTTAAATTTTCAAAGCCAAAGTTCAAATTTTTAAAACAATATATCAGTATTAACCTTTCAAACTTCGTCTGTTGATAGGTGTTTTTCAAATATTTCATGAATTAACATAGAATTTTAGTTTTAAAACATCTTTTTACCAATTCAAAGTCTTTTACTCAATTTAAACACTGTTAGAGATTCTACATCTATTCTTATGCTGGTTTTTCTTGAATTTCTTCACTTTAGATTTTTTATGCACCTTTGATATCTTCTCTTCAAGCTCTTGAAGGTTGGTTTGGAATCATCAAAACACTTGATTCAACATTAATCACCCCTTCAACTCCGAAATTCAAGTAGTGGGGTCGCTTGCCTATGAAAATTGGATCATTGAACTTCATTATGCATGAAGAGAAACTTTCAACTATACAGACCACAGGGCTAGAATTGCTCACGTAGGTGAAGACTTTTGTGTGACCATGGAGGATCCCTCCTTGACTGTATTCATTTTCTGTCTTAGTTCCACCACATTTTGTGGTGCTATGTTTTTGTCTTGTTTATATTTATCTTCGAGCCTTGCTCATCTTATTTAAAAAAAAAAGTTTTGGATTCCAATAATTGACTATTCAACAATGGCGTATGTGCCACACATTGGTTTAGACAGACACTACACGTCTCAAATTGTTGGATCATCATTAGATCACCTAACTTTGGTTTATGTTTATATATATATAGTTGACCACTATATCTATATATATATATATATTATGTGCTCATAATAAAAGGGATGACAGATCTTAAGGAGTAACTTGAAAGGGAAAGATAGCCACTTTGAAGATGAAGTTGTTAGGTTTTCTAGTGTTGGTATTGGGTTTTACTAGTACTAGTAGGATTAATGGTGAAGTTTCTGAGCATAATTGGAGAGAAATTAGCAAAATTAACAGGAAGGGGCCATATATTGGCATAGTGGTGCCAAATGCCTTTGTGATGGACCATTTTCTTGAATCATATAGCTTTCAGGCTGATCACAAGTTACCTTTCTTTGATTTTGCAGGTAATCTTTGTGTTGTTTCTCATTTTTGTTCCTACTCTTTGGTTAATTAGGTTGGATGAATTAAATTCCAAAGCTTTTGTTAATTTGCAGGAAGAAGGTTTTGCATAGGGGAATTGGAAAAGAAGATGATTATAATTGTGATGAAAGGATTGAGCATGGTATGATAGGTTTTGCAACCCAGTTGTTGGTGACATGTTCAAAGGAAAAGGGTGGTTCATTATGGAATTGCAGGAAATGCAAATCCAAAACTCCAGATTGGAGATCTTACTATTCCCCAGTCTTGGGCTCATATTGGACTCTGGAATTGGCAGGTTCAAATTGCAATTTTGCAGCACTATTCATTAAGTATATTCATTAAATCAATATATATATATATATATATTAAAATATATAAAAAGCCACACTTTTCATTAGTCATGAGCAATATGTGCAACTTATTTCAAAATCTGTGTAGCACATTGGGGTGCATCTCTAGTTATAAGTAAATTATATAATCTTGTTAAATTTTAATGAAAATTACAAATTTAATTTATTTCTTACTTTTTTTTTAATTAATACAAATTTCTGTAAGTTTTGTTAAAATTACATAACTTTATTTTTAAAAATGATACAAATCTTTTCTGAAATAAAGAGTAGATTTCACAATTTTTTTCATAAAATAAAAACAAATTATACAAATATTCGGAATTGTACTAAAATTATATAACCATTTCATCTATTTTCAAAATGTAAACAAGATTTCCTTAAAAATAGAAGGAAAATTTGTATAATTTCAGCATATGTAATTTTAACAAAATTTAGAAAAACAATCTATATAATTTACTCTTGGCTTAGTGTAGACATTTATTTCTTGAACCAAGAAACATGGTCAAATGATGCGTATTTATTTCAGAGAACTGGAGATGGTCCTGAAGATGAACTAGCTTTAGAAGCCAACAGAGACTTCACCAAAAAATTTGGTTATCTCAAGTTCTCCAATTTCAATAACTCCACCAAGTCAGTGCCAAATCTTTTGAACAATGTTTGGTACCAACCAGAGGAAATATTCCCTCTCCATGGCATCCCAGAGGTCAGGCAACATGCTTTATGGATTTCAGCTGAAAACACATAATTCAACATTGCAACAGAACTCAAGGTCATCAAAAAAACCAAAAAAACTGCACTTTCACCAATTTGATTCTCTAAATTAATATCAATATAAATCTATAGCAAACTGTTTTATTATCTATTTTTTGGTGAGAATTCAAAGTTTAGATGAGTTGGATCTTTGGATTAATCAGAGTTACGACAGGTCTCAGAATTCAAAGAACGTTTACAAAAGTACTTACAAATTATCTACCAATAAGATTCTTATATCAAAAGCGGGATTCAAACCCATATTCTTGTAGAAAACTATATTATTTTAATAAGCGATATTATTATTATTATTGATTCACCAAAAAATGTATTGTTATAGTGAATAGCATAACTCAATTTTCAAACTCTATGTAATATACAGAGGAACTCAGTTTGCACGACAACTTGAAGGTTTTGGTTTTTTGTTTTCCTACAGAATGTGAAGTTGGATGGCTGTGTGAACACAATCTGCTACCCAGAAACCCTAAAGTGGTGAGAGTGAAGAGAGGGGTTAGTGGTAATGTGTTTGTTCATAACAGAGCTTACAGAGAATTCTTGAACTCCAAATTTAATGCCACACCAATTGACATGGAAAGTGCAGCTGTTGCTTTAATCTGTCTTCAATACAGAACTCCATTCATTGCCATTAGAGCTCTGTCTGATTTAGGAGGTGGGGGTTCTTCTGTGTTCATTGCCATTAGAGCATGGGAGTGACTGATATATGTGCGTGTGTGCGCGTGTTATGGAACACATGTTAATGTAATTTTTTCAAAATAATAATGGAAAAGTCCTGTTGGTAGGCCTGAAGTAAAATTATTACTAGGAAGGAGGAACAATACAATTACCATTTTAAACATGTACATCTTTTGTCTCTTGCTGTATGATCTTTTGCTGCTTAGGATACTCTTAGTAAGGTGAGAAGTAAAAGTCCAACATAAACACAACTAATTATTAAAAAAAATATTTATTATTTGCTTTTATGCATCACTTGTCATCATGCCATGCCAACTCACTTAAGCTTCAAAACGGTATTATTCTACTTAGTGAAGCAGATGATGTGTTTGAACAATCAATGGCAGATCATAAAAGATAATAAAGATCTTCTATATAGAATTGGATAGAAAATTTGTTTTTATCTCTCACTTTTTAATTAAAGCCAAGGTCAAAATAAGAAAAAAATCATTAATACATTATACATTCATTACTAGGCACAATATAGTTCTATCTATTACGAAAATGGTCCACTAAGCAAAATGCTTCAATTCTTTATTAGTCGGAATAATACAAGTGAATCAGAGTCATTAAAGAAGTGGTCAAAAGAAAATTCTTGTGGTACAACATCAGTGATTTTTTATTTGCATACTCAAAATCCATCTTATTAGTATTATGATATTATTATGCATTAGCTAGTATAATAATTATAATTAAAATATTTTTAAGACTTAAAATAAATAATTACTAACTTAAAATTAAAAATTAAAAAATTAACTTAAGAGGTTGAAAATTACGACCTTAGAATAAATTATTTTTAAAATATGTTAAATAAAATATTTAAAATGAATAAGTTATATTTATTTTAGGCAAAGTCAAAATTCAACCTGAGGGCTAAGGGTGTAAAATATTATTAAGAACCAAATATTTAATTTTTCTCATAATTAAACTTTTCCTTAAACTAATAATGAGAAATTTAAATAAGTTGCAACATAGTAAATTAAATCAACTATATCATTGCTTACGCATTTAAAAAAAGCATTATTATGACTAGTCTTTGGTGATGGTTTTATGTGATAGAACATTCCATGATACATTAGAAGTTGGTCCAAGTGTAAATCATCTTTGGACTTTGGGTATTTCCATAATTAAGGAATAACTAAACAAATTTTTGCAAACTTTAGCATCAAATCAAATATCTTCTAAACCTGTTCCTTCTTACCATGCCATTTTGACACAGTTTGGGCCTCGGGCCCAACAAAAAGCATTACAGATATGGGCTTCACATATGATTTGATTCCTGATCAATATGTAAACCAAAAAAAATCTATTATATATATTTGTTGGTAAAATTTCTACCAAAATTATGGCTAGAAGTCACTATGATATGGCATTGGTGGCATGCTCATCACGTTTTGATCAATTTTTCTTTCCAAGAGACAATTTACGGAGTTCTGAATCCGATGTATTTTTCAAAAGATCAGATTCTCAAGGCTTACGTTTTTATCACCGTAGATTTAGGCAACTTAATCAGTGCTCCTTTGCAATAATAACATTACCCAACTATGATGTGAATATATACGGCACCAAGATAGAGAAATAGCCGCCAAAGTCATTGCTCATTACTCACATCCTCCTTGACTTTTTTTAAGCTTATATTCTAAAATTGTAATTATTCTAAAATTTAATTTCACAAAAACGATAGACGAGTATGAACATGCGCACAAACACGATAGATGTGGACAGAACATGTATCAATTGGAATTCATTTCAGGAGTAATTAACCGCAAATTGTCAACTACGAATGAGATAAACGCTCCGAATTTCCAAAGGAAAAACATAACTACCAGTACTACTACTCTACAAGACTAGAACAGAAACCTTGACCCCAAATGGAGACCAGTCATTGCATCAATTTTCTTGGAAAACGTAGGGGGCACTATAAAACATTAAAATCCTGCACACTGGCCGCTTCCTGCTTCTATCCACCCTTTGTATCTCTTTGAAAACGAAGTAATAACAATAATAAGAACCAGTTCATAGATCAATTGCATACTGAGCATGAGGCATCTATATCAGTGCATCAAAAAAAATTTTCCATGCCCAGGATCCCAAACTTCTATGTGAACATTGAAGCAGCAATGGTTTGATCCATTCGAGACCGCTCTCCTCAAACGCCCAATTATAAGCACTCTGAAGAATTTTAGCTTTAATCAGGAATCCAAACTCATGAAGTGTATTCAAATGGCTGGGGAGGTTGAGGTTCTTCATCCACTGCCATGGCTGATGCAGAACTCTGCTGTGCTGCTACTGATCCACTGGCAGCTGAGTTGGCAGTAGATGAGAGTGTGTCAGTCAGAGCAAGCACTTCAGGCTCGGTAGGCCGCAGGTCTTTGAGAAGCACAAATCCTGAGGGTGCCAACTTAACCGGAACGTATCTGCTGTCTTGCAAAAATTTAATAAATTTCTCCTGCGCAGGAACCACCCTAGCTGGGTTGGTTAGAATCTCAAAAGAAGGCTCAGGCTCCAACTTCTTCTCTGGTGGACTATCAACCTTGAACAGAGAACACATTAGATTGGCGTTAACCATATAACCTATTTCTTAAATTTTTCACAGATAAATAGTTATTAGATACATCTAAAGCTTCCACAGATCAAAGCAACCACAAGTAAAAATATCAAGTTTGACTAAGCTGAACTAAACAAAACAATGACAAGAAAACTGTAATCAGCAATGCTCTGCATAATATCAAGCTTGCGTTAGTCATAAAAAATTATCAACCATCAGCCCCTCACAACAAAAAAACGACTATAAATTATTTGGCAAGAAAACTTAAAACAGAATAGAGAACAAGCCCAAAAATCAGGGTGGGGGAGTAATCCCTACCATCCTGCAGCCAAAATAATGGCTGCAACGAAACAAACAAGTAACAACATACTCTCACTGGCTGCAACGAAAGTGCATGATATGACAGCAAACTAGAAGACAATTTTAACCACACACCCCTTTTCCTCTCAATACTCTATATTCCACCACTTAGATGATATGACTTCAGAACAATCCAAGGAATGTGCTTTCATTCATTGATAAAACAAAAAAATGAGGATTACCTGAATGGATTCTGCATCCTTCTCACTGGAAGACTTTCCTTTCCCTGTACTTGAAGCCACAGAGGATGAGTCTGTCCCAGATGATTTTTCAGCATTAGCCTTCTGATCTTCAGCTTTCTTAGCCCTAGCTTTGGCCTTAGCTGATGTAGACAGAACAGCAGTGGGAAGCTTCACAGCAGAAGTAGTGGTGGGTACAGTAGTAGGCTTAGGATATTCAAACAACGAAGGCTTTGCATGTGACAAGAACTCAAACTTTGGAGCCTTCAGATCATAGTTCAGACCAATAAAAGCTGTGGGTGAAAATGACAAACTCATGAAATAAATAAGAGGGTACCAGTACCAAAACTGGCTGAAAACAGCAAGACCAACTACTGCAGTAACTTTATCATGTTTTGTCTTAGAAAGTAATCTTATGGTCACATTTCTTCCACCAGCATCAAGAATTCCAGAGGCCAAAATTGCTCCCATCTTGCTCATGGTATCCTCATGCTTATCCAGAATTATTTTCTCCAATTGTCGCCTACAATAGTATTAAGTCAGGAATCTGTTAGAAATCCAAAAGCATATTTCCTCAATGTCCAAGAAGTTAGGAACAGGTTACCTGAATGTTCCAACACGAGCATCACTAGCTTCACTGATCTGGACCATGACCATAGCCATTGCTATAAGGGCACCTTGACGAACAAAATCAACAACATCAGATGTCAAAGGCTCCAGCAGAGACATGGCCTCACTAAGACCAGTACCAGCACAGGAAATGCCCACAGCAAGTGCCGCACCATATCTAACATGGGGATTGTAAGACTCTGATAAGAGAGAAACAATTCGAGGAGTCTGCAAGCATAAGACATAGTGATATCTCAGCATAACTAATCGATAAAAAATAAAACATGAATTTGATGCAAAGAAAGGACTATATTTTATATTATACATGGTGGCACCTGCATTTATAAATGATTTATGAAACAAGGAGTTAACTAGGCATTGCTCAACCACAGGACCATATTCAACACAAGGAAAAATAAAAATAGTAAGGACATCACCAACCTGCTCTGGATCAGAGTACAAGACAAATCCTAATGCTAGAACTGCAGTCCTCCTAACATCATCACTCACATCAGAAACAGCAAAGTGCAGTAACTGGCGAATGGCCTTATTGTTTGCTGTTCCACTGTATGCCAAGGCCAATGCATACATACCACCATAGCGCAATATTGGATCCTGGTCCCGACTCATCTGCTCAATCAAAGTGTCTGCTTCTTCTTCTCTTCCATATACAGTAAGAGCTATCCCCAAAGCTAAACCCCTGAAATATTAAATACCATATAAATATCTAGCCAAAGAGAAGCACTGCCTTAGCACCTTGTCAAGAGAAATCCATTTACCTAATAATCTTTTCATGCTGTGTCTCGTGTGCATAAGCAAGCATCTCACTTGCCTTCTCACTGGCTGTTCCAACCATGAGCAAGCCCATACTTATACCAGCTGCTTCGCCAGCTACAGCACTATCAGTGTAGAGAACACTTTTGATGTCATCATATATATCCTCATCAGCAGTTCCTAGAGCTGCCAGCCCAAGGCCTAGACATGCACCATGCTGAATAACCTACACCATAAACCAAAAAGTAAAGTTATAATAATGCAATATGAATTTTCTGCGGAAAAGAATGACCGTCATTAAAGAGCACCTCAACAGTAGTAGTGCGTAGGCTATCACGAAGAAACTGTTTGATGCCCTCTCCATGGTTGGCATGAATTAGACCAAGAGCGTAGAGAGCACCTCCTTCCGAGTATGGACTACCACCACCACCAGCCCCACCCTGAGGCAAGTAAGGTGCCATCAATGATCTTCCCTGTTGCAAGTGGCCTCTGTGAATAACACCAAGACCAGCAGTTGCACTAAATTTGGCCCAATTAGTTGCTCTGCTCAACCAGTCCTGACATTTTCAAGAGCACAAAATCTTAAGGTTAAAAAATAATCAGGCCGCAAGAGAAACAAAGAAAGCAACAACCGGAACATGGCTAACCAAATTTTCCCTCAGGAAAGTGTCCACAGTAGTTCCCGCATGCATAATTGCATTAGCATAAATTGTTGCACTGTGACAGACACTATTTCTCATCTCCACAGACTGCTTTATTGTCTTTAGAATAAGAAGATCAGATCTGAGTGTAAAATATAGCCAATAAAGAATAAGAACAGCCAGACTACTTAAAATACTGTAGTCAACAGAAAATGATAATGTACTAAACTATGACCCTTACTTGTTGTGACTATATAGGAACTGCAGGGTCAATTGAATTGAGGTTTCTCCAGACAAAATTCCCTTTGTTTTGTTAAGCCTCTCAGCATAAATAATTTCACTTGGATCCTCAGGCACATTGGCATTAGAGGTAGAATCATCATGTTCCATTTGAACATCATCTGGTCCACTCACACTAGCATCTGGAGCTGGGTCACTGGTTTTTGGCTGTCCAGATTGTGAAGGTTGAGACTTTGGGGGTGAAAAGCGATCTCTAATATTTAGGAGAAAAGCCTGGTGCTCATTCTCAACCAAATCAAAGGCTATTTGAAACGCCAGAAGAGCATCATCCTTATTTTCAGAACGTAAAAGCTTCTCTAATATGCTTGCAACACCCTCTGGTTCATCCAAGAACATCAGACACTGACATATGCTAAGATAATCAGGAGATGGAAGCTTTTGAAATACTTTAACAAGGAGGCGAAGAACCTGGATAAAAAGACAAAGGATCAGCGTCACTCTTCGAATTCTAGACACATAATGGATGTTAAAATGTCTGACATATTGCAAAGTAAAAGTCACACTACATTAAGGAAAATTTCCCTTTACCACTGTCAAGTAATGCCACAATTGAAAAAAAATCCTTCACTTGAAAATTTAACTTTTATTAGATAAAATAATGGGTGACAGACACAAAAATCATAAAGACATCATATGGAGAAGTTAAATATACAATTAATATATATATTAAAATCAATTCACAAGTTATAAATAGTACAACTCATTCCTCAGATTCCATGCAACACACAAAAACACGTCTAGTTAATTATCTAAAATGCCAAGAACTTCTAACCTTCACCAATAATTTCCTGCTCCATTTCTAAGAAATACAACATACAGCGAACATAATAAATTAAACAAAAATTTTTAAAAAATCAAGAAAGTAGCAACCATTAAAGCTAGATCATGAATCGCCAAATAAAAATATAAAGCACTAGACTAGAACCTAAATTTAGTCTTCCTGATCGTTGACTAGTCATAACTCATAAGTTAGTTTTGCAATTTGCTTCAGCACTATCTCATTAAAATTCCATGCAAGTATTCAGGACTAAAGGATTAATGAAAAAGAAAATCATTAAAATTGTTAACAAAACTTGATAAGATACAGCCTCAAAACCACAATTGAAAGGGAGAAAAAGAAAAGAAACTTCACCACACAAACGCCACATATAGGACTTGAATACAACTTGATAAGATCTTGAATGCCTTTACCTCCTGTCTGTATTCTCTAAGATTCACAAAGGAATGAGAGACATAGATGCAATATGACAGAGTTCCATGAACATTGTCACTCTTAGCAATTGCTTCTTCTAGTTTATCTAATCTCCTGCATTCAATGGCAGTTCCCATAGCTTGCTGGTACTTTCCATCCATGATACACCTAAACAAGGAAAAAGAAATAGGTGCTGGGAAAAGTGAGAACTATGGAAAACTTTGATGCCATACTAGCACAAGAACAACTATAATTTACGTACTTATCCAACATTCTCTCCACAATAGCTTCCAACCGAGGGTCCACCTTCACAGAGTCATCACTTGACTCTGCAGCCTGAGACTTTAGGCTAGCATATTCATCGATGGCTTTAGCTGAACATAACAGAAAATAAAAATCATTCCATGAGAATCAAGGACTGTTTTTTCTTCTTTTAGAAAAAAGCACTTCTAAGAAATTTTAAAATATTTGTTTGAGCTTTTGAAAATAATTAGAAGCTTAAAAAAAAAAACAGATTTCTAATTATTTTGATAAGCTATTTCAGATAGCTTCCAAGAACCTAAAAGCAATTTTCACATATTAGCAACAAATGACCATCCAACGGCTACCAGCCACCACAGCCAGTCACTGGCCATTGGCCACCACCATCAATTGCTGGTAGCCAACCACCAGCCACCATCGTTAGGCAAACAAAGCATTCAAGTAAATATATACTTTTTATAATTGTAACCAAATGCAAAATAACTTCCACTTTTAATAAAATGTCTAAACAAGAAATTACTTTTTTAAATAATCTGAAAATCATATTTTTTTTTTAAGCTTAAACAAACTGGCCCTTAAATGTGTTAAAGGGGCTTTCAAATTTTCTTCATATTACCGTTACCATTTTCACTATAGCAAACCAAGAGAATTCAAAGACAAACAATTAAACTAAGATGACTCTGCCATCTCATAGCAGTCAAAGTGATACATGTATCAACCTTTCGATACTAAGAATTATCATGTAACAATATACATTTCACAGTCAAATTAAGCGAGACCATATTTCTTACCAAGAAGAGTATGCACATAGTCAGAATCCTCCGAAACATCAAACAGAGAACCAGCTCCAAGGGCATAGGACAATGAGTCATTAAGTTCACCCAAGTAATAAAAGACCTAAAGATCAGGGACCAAATTAAACTTAGCAACCAAAAGATAAACTACAGCACTGATTTCCATATATAAGAATAAAACTGCATAGATGAGAAAACAGATGGAATTGAAAACAGAGAAACGAACACTTTTCATGAAAATTGAATATTATGACAAATGAAGTATTACCCATATGTTCATCCTTTATTCCTTAGTTAACTGAAATAATATAAACAGCAAGGTATTCCGAGGGAAATATTTCAATTAACAGAACTTGGATTCCCTAAATATGATAGTTCAGTAATCAGCAGAGCAATAATACCCTTGACACAAGAAGTGCAGCAAGTTGCCTCTGATGTTGATCAAACTCCTCATCTTCGTACAAACTTTCTCTGTAAGGGGGGAAACACATAATTATAACAGCCATAAATAAGAACATAACAATTTAACTCATCAATACTTCCATATTCCAATCATATGCACGAAAAAAGGAATTTGAATAACTGAAGATCAAAACTAAAAATTCAAAATCAAATAAGAACAGAAGGCTTCAGCTACGAAGCCTGAGAATTGTAATATAAAAGATCTTCAATGACATTGTGATGGGGAATGAGATAGGAGTATTGTGATTATTATGCAATATATTGATTGACATAAGGGTATTTACTAAGAACTAGGAATTATTAGTAATTTACAATGCATTTATCTAGTTAGTAGTATGTTAAAAATTGCTCTGAATTTTGACTTGGCGTAGTTGAAATATAAACCACAGTAGCAGAGTTGAATTAGGTTACTGAATGCATTGAATTATCTGAAAGGGGTAAGAATTTTTTTTTTCCTGGAATCAAACTACAATGTCCTGTTCCCCGTTCAATGCTAATCACCACTAATCAAAACTTAGGCTCCCGGCCTCTCTACTACCACATCACCAGTGATAACAACAATTCAACCCATTCAATCACACCACCAACCATCATCTTCTAATCGCTAGGCATCAAACATCCCCAATCTACAACCAGGAAGGGTTGGAGAATAATGAAATCTTGCCTAACATAGAAACTGCCACTGTCAAACACAAATGTGATGTCCCGAGCAACCAACAAAGCAACCAACCTCAACATAATCATTGTGGGACCAAACCAGCCTAACCCCAGGAGATGCTTGCAGCAAATGAGACTCCCACATACACTCCATAACAGTAACATTCAACCCTATTAACACTTCAGCTGTTTACCAAGTTTTCAGAGCCTCCTGAGTGCAATTTCAGAACTCTAACAAAGGATTTTGAGCAATTTAATGAGTACTATAGGAGAAAGAGAATGCGTACATGATGGGGACACTGGTGGAGATCTCAGGCCAGAAGTTGTCAACCAAGTTGTTGAGGTTAGAGAGAGCGTGAAGCTTGAGCAGCGGATGGGACTCGTTCAGCATTGCCAGTAAGCCACCAGCAGAGCTAACAATTGTGGTCGCCATGGATGCTCAAGGATGATGAAGGAGAACTAAAAGGAGCTGGGTCTCAAACAGAAATCCAGAAGAAGTAATTTGATGTCAGTAATACAATTGTGCAAAGCTTGTTGTCTCGCTCCAAGCTAGATCTTTCTCCATATTCTTTGCTTAATCAACTCAAAAGGCTGCTTAGGTACAAGTCCATCCAACCATTAATTGAAAATAGCCAAAAAATCCTTCCTACAATCACAAATAAATGGATCAATCAAAAGAATTCTCAGGAAAATAATTTCACACTTGTACTAAAAATACAAAAACCTCACAAAAATAAGCTGGTTTTGAACCCAAAACTGATTTTAGCAAACGATGGTTTAGCAAAGATGAGATGGAATCTGATCAGCCATCAAAGTAAAGAGCTCATTTTTTTCTTTTTACTGAAACTACACTTTATTTTGCCATAGAACTTTGTCTAATACTACCTATATCACTAAAAGTAGAAGATTTGAAAGAGGCAATAAAAACAAAAACACAAGCTGGGAATGTCAACTTCAGAAAGCACCCAAAAAAATAGCAAGATAAAAGAGAGTGAACACTAAACTCTCAAAATGCTTCGTCTAGGCCTCCCTTTTATTTAGGCCTATATTGTTTGAAATTTTATTTAGCTTCAAAGCAACCATCATCATCATGATGACCAATTTGCTAATTACTAATTAAAAACTCTTATCTATTTTATTCTTTTTCTTCACACTTGCATCCATCAGATAGAACAAAATATCATCTAAAAAAACTACGAATATGTTTTTGCATTGTTTAATCGGCCAAAAAAGTGTGATCGCAGTAAAAGACACAATTCGCATAAATCAAAGAACCCTTCTCATATTCATCTATTTCCTCCCTCTCAATTGCAATGGGCCAAAATCCCTCTCTCTCTTTTCCTCCCTCTCTTTCAACTTTTCCGAATTCTTTCTTTCTACTCAAAGAACCCTTAAACCCTAACTCAACCATAGAGGCAACAGCAGAATTGATCAATAACATACCTGAGAGCAGCGATGGCGGCAAGCTTCACAGACGTAGAGCAAGGTTTCTTCTTCGATTGTGGTCCCAAGCTTCACAAGCACAGAGAGCGACAAGACGCAAATCGACCGTCCACGGTTTCTCACATAGAGCAAACGCTTTCATATCTCAAATTTTCTAAGGCGATTTTTGTCTATAAATTGATCTCCGTACTCATTTTAAAAGACACTTTAGGATCCGCTTACACACTTTATCATTACTCCTAATTTAGGTGAATCCAAGTTTATTTTAGAAAATATAAAAATAATAAAGTGACAGAAATACTTCAAAATTAATTAATTAAAAATAGTGAAATTTTTAAGTATTTATAACTAAATTTTAACTAAATATAATTAAATTTTTAAATAGTTAAAACTTATTTTTCAAGTATTCAGATCTAAATTTTTAATTAGGTATAACTGAATTCCTAAGTTAATAAAACTATATTTCTAAATACTTATTATCATATTTCCAAGTGAGAATACCAAATTTTCAAGTGCCAATAGCTAAATTTCTAAGAGTTTAGAACTAAATTCTTAAGTGAATATAATTGAATTCTCAAATAGTATGGTTGGAACTAATTTTACTAATACTTAAATATAAATTTTCAATTGAATATTACGAAATTTTCAAGTTGTTAAATCTATATATTCATGTGCTTACTACTATATTTCTAACTGAATATAACTGAATTCTCAAGTATTGACAACCAAATTTTTAAATGCTTATAACTAAATTTTCAACTAAATATAATTAAATTTCTAAGTGATTGAAACTAATTTTTCTAAATGCTTAAATATAAATTCCCAGAAATACTTTTGTTACTTAATTATTTTTATATTTCCTAAAAGAAACCTACGTACTTCTAAATTATTACACAAATTGAGGGTTATAAAATATCATTATTTATGTTTGGGATTCTAAAATGCCTTTTTTTCTATTTTTTCTTAGAAGCAACCCAACTTCTAAATTTATAAAGTAAAACTAAAAATATGTTGGAAAGACAAGTCGTCTACCCATATTACAGGAAATCCCTGGATTTAGTTTTTAAATTAAACACTTAGTGCCTGTTTGATTGTCCGTTTTAAAAAAGAAATCATGATTTTTTAAAAGATGTATTTGGCCAAACACAGGTGAAACACAAACTGACTTTTTAAAAAATGAAAAGTGGGTTAAACTCTGACTTTTTAAAAAATAAAAAGTGGGTTAAACTGTGGTTTTGGAAAAGGAGTGGAAAAGTTACTTTTCCTTTAACAAAACGTGGGTTTTATAAAAGGAGAAATAAATTTACTCTATATTATACATCTAAAAGTACTTTTAACCTCTATCATCCGAATAGATTTTTTGTCAAACTTACTTTTACAAAAAGAATATCCAAATATAACAACTTCCAACAAACTTACTTTATTAAAACTTCATTTTTACAAACTTCATTTATCTTAACTTAATTTTACAAAACAGAAAACTAAACTGGCCCTTAATAAACATAATGTTAATTAATTTTATTGTCAAGAAACACATTTAAGAAATCAATATAATAGACCAATAAAAATCAATGAAAACACCCACTTGGGGCTAACTCAAGTTAGTATTTATTAGTAATGCACCTGAAGCACAAGTTACTTTTATAATATCTGTCATATAAGTTGAATTTCGTGCGAATCTCATAATAACATGTTCTCTTCATTCCATCTATTAATAACACACAATATAAATAAATAAAGGCTAAGATATTAAGCAAAATGGATAACATGGATGATGTGCAACAAAGAACATAATTAAACTAAACTATTGAAAATTTTTCTATACATAATATTAGTTGTGTTTGTTGGCCTACTGGTGCACTTTGTGCAATGGACAGGTTGTTCTTGTAATTTTGTATAAATAATTTGTAATAACCATGTAAATCATGAAATTTATCATTATAGAAAGAATTTTTTGAAACATCTATTTCTTACATGGCATACAATATGTAGCCATAATCATATCTATTTATAATACAACAAATACATGAATATACCAGTGAGGTGCGCAAGATATTTTTATAATTGCATATAAATAATTTTAAATAATTGTGAAAATCCTCTATCCTCATTGCATCCTTTGTCAATCTCAACATACTACTTGCGTTAGAATCACAAAAATCTACCGGAATCAACAAGCCATTCCTCCCCACATTGTCCACTCATTATGTTGGAATATGTGTGTGTCAAAAGTAAAATGGTAAAGTCCCATATTGCTCAAATAAGAGGGACCCTTAGTGTATATATACTAAGATGTGATATACAAGATCAACATGGGCTAAAAGGGAGAGTAGGCTCATGTGCATAACAACAAAGCCTTTTTTCAGAAAAATCGTTTCACTTTTTTTTAAAATAATAAAGGCCTACAAGAAAATCCTACTTTTACTTAGTCTTTGGTTTAACTTCTTCAGTTACTAAATTTTTTGGATTTTCATACCTGCCCTTTCTGTTTGGGATTTTTTGGGATTTTCTGAATGTTCGAGGCTGTTCAGTGACCCAAAGTTTAGAAACCGATGCCTAAAAAATCGCTAAATGTCCTTCTACTCTAACTATAAATAGAGAGGTCGAGCACAGTCTTCAGTGCACCACAACACTATCTCTTTGACTGTTTTCTATCTTCCTCCTTTGCTCTCCACTTCTGCTTTTTAGCTCTGTGTTCCTACTGTTCTGTCTCCTGCAGATTATGTATATCCAATTAATCTTGGGAAGTGCGTCTTATGGCAGAATAACTCTTAAGAACAGTGTTTTTGGCATGATCTGGACCTTTTATTCTGATGTTTGCTACTTGTGTAGATAACACGTTAGACATGCTTCTCCTAGATCATAACATGAATATTTTGTACATCCTACTCTATTCTAATCAAGCTATTCCATCTAATATTTTGTATTTCCCCGTTCCTCTCCTAGACGATGAAATTTTGCACCCACATTATGGATCCTGCACTTTTTGAATTACACTTTTCTCATTCATGAAGGATTGTCATATCTATTCACTGACTTCATTGTGCACTACAACATACTTATGTGCAAACTAGCAACAAGCTCTTACAAGATAACACATTCCAAGCTTCAACCCAAATTCTCCTAGCTAAGACCACAATACCCTATGATATTGTTAATTTCATCCAAATACACCAAGTACTTCAATCAAGACAAGCAACTAACAAACTTAAAGGTATGTCTTCAAACTTAATGCTAAATTCCTCTATTAAACAAACAAAGTACCAATATACTAACCATTAGGTTCTTCCTACTTCATCTCTAGATGTCATTGGCTTAATCATCCTAGCTAGATTCACACAATTTCATGCTTCCCCAGCATATTATGATCCCTTCCCTTATAACACAAGAGTACGAAGTGGTTCTTCTATTGTGTTGCAATATGAATGTGGTTTGGTGTAAGTGCTACAATGATCTTGCATGGAAATAATAAATGAATTGGTGGATGCTATTAACAAGCACATTATAGTTGTGATTTATTGTTCTCATATGCATGTGCATATAGGTTAGTTTAATATTGGAGTATCATTTTCATTGATTTATGGAAGTTGTGGAAATATTAGAGTTTTCAATTTATTAATTGCCTAAACCTCCGAGGTGAGGAAAGAAGTGATATAGGGAAGGGGTAACCTATGAGGGAAGGGTGTACTTGTGCCACAATAATATGCATATGGGGTGTGAAAGGGAGGAGGGAGCATGCATTTCGGAGGAAAAAATGGGGTATAAGCAAGGTTCTGAAAATTGGACTAGACTGACTGATTCAATTGATTTGACCAGGAACCAATGCCTAGTCTAGTCCAGTAGAAGGAGATAACCGGGAATATAGAAAACCGGCTAAGAACCAATCAAGCCGGTCTTAAATCGATGAGAACCGAAAAAACTAGCGGGTTAACTATTTCAAACGGCTAAAAAAAGAAAATGAACAAAAGAAGGAAGAAGAAGAAAAAGAAAGAAGAAGGAACTAAGAAAGATCACAACACCAAGGCACCTACATCATCTTTTTCTCTTAAAGTAACAGTGAAAACCACAAAAAGATTAGAAAGGATAAAACATAATGAAGTATGGACTGTCAAATGCTTTGGCTTCCTGCCACACAGCTTCAATGGCCACCTAATAGAGACTCAAATCTCCATATCAACACCACCTGGCCAAAAAAAATCTTCTGACCAGAATTGGCAATGGTAAGACAAAAAGAAGGTCTGGGAGTTGAGATAAAGAGAGACAATGGTAAAATGGAAAATATGACTGAGTTCAAAGAGGGGCAAAAAGAAAACGAAAACGGTAAAGTGAGGAATGAGAAGGACATTATGCTTGAGAGAGAAAAAATAAAGAAGGAAGTGAACGTTGGGGACTAGAACTTTGTGCCTAGGAGGATGAGAAGTCTGAACCTTTTTCAATTGGCAATGAAAATTGAAAAAACCATTGTAGAGGTTCTCAAAAGTCGTTCCAATTTTCAAAGTTGTCATAGATGTATTTTTATTATTATTACTGTATTATACTTCCTCCAGTTCTATATATATATATATATATTATATTTTTTTCTGATCCTAAATAGAAGACTCTTTGCAATATATGAAGTAGTATTTATTATACATTTTCAGAAAAATGTCCCTATTTAATGTATCCAAAAAGAAATAGAGAGAAATTAAATAAAGATAATTTTGGAAAAATGTTGGGGTTTTTGGAGAAATTGAGGTAGTTAATTAGTTTTAATTCCAATTATTAATCTGCGTGATTCGGTTAAAAATATCTTATATCAAGGGCCAGAGGGAGTAACTTTTTGAAATATTTCTTTCTTTTTTGAATAATATATTTTAAAAAATTAATAATATTTTTTATCTTAAGTCTATTAATTTATTGGTAGTAGTTAATTGAAACTTCATTTCTTTTTTATTTAAAATACTAATATAAAATTAAAAAATATTAATTTAATCAGAACTTGGTTCACCAATGGTTTAATTATAGTTAGGCTATTGAATTTTAAATCAGTGTCTTAGCTGGTTTGAAGATGAGTCCAGCTTTCTTAACATTCTTTACATGTGGTTTTTTTTTTCATAAAATATTACATTCTTTAGAATTAAATCTTTCTTTTTTCTTTTTTAATTTTGGATGATTAATTTTTGTCTTTTACATTCATATTATTTAAAATATATTAATTTAATCATAACCGATCCGACCCTAATCTAACCTCAGTTAAAATATTAAACCTTAAACTAGTACCTTGACAGGTTTAGTAGCTGATCCAATTTTCTTAACATTGGGTATAAGTAGGAAGGGTGATATCGGAGGAATGAGTGCATCACAAAAACATATGCCATGATGGTGTATGTCTTTGCTTTAGGGGAAGGCATAATGATAGAGGACGTCTTAGACATGGTTTAAAAGCAAAGCTTGAACAAATTCAAGAGTATGACAAGGAAGTTTTATAACTTAGAAAGATTGTTACATATGTTGGAGTCTAATTATTTGAGCAAATTTGTAGCTCAATTAAAGTTAGAGAGCTTGAAGAGCATTTCAATTTTACATGTTTCAAATCCAAGTCCAAGAAGAGTCTCTTGGAAAAGATTATTAAAAGATCATGTGTTTCGCTAAAAAAATATGTGACTTAGGTATTAGTAGATTTAATTTATTTTAATTTCATTTTTATTAATTATGGGCTAAATTATGTTAATTAACAAACCCCAATTGGTTAATTAGTAGTCTTTTTATAACTCACCTTGTAAATAAGCATGTTATGTGCCAAATATGTGATTTTATTAATATGGTGGTATGTTTATAAGGGTTTAAGTGTATTTTTATTATTTCCTCTTGAATTTTTGTTTTTTATTTTTGGGGCTTTATTTTATTAGTTTTCTAAATCTATTAAATATGTTGTTTGAACCCTAAGTGATATGAACCGGGTGAACTCTTTTAACATTTTGCATGATCCAAGTTAAATAAGGAACTAACTTTGGGAATTCCTTTATTAAGAGGGTCATTTTAGAGATTAAAAGTACTTTTTGGGAGCTTATTTTATTTCATTAAAGACTCAATATATTAGTACACTCATAAAGAAATGAAATGGGACATTTTAGAGATTAAAAGTACTTTTTGGGAGCTTATTTTATTTCATTAAAGACTCAATATATTAGCACACTCATAAAGAAATGAAATGGGATCTTAATTATGCTTATTCAAGTTCAAGTGCATGCTGAATTAAGTTATGCACATAAATTGATGTTCTCAACAACTATAAGTGAGAATAATGTTTTTAAAGCCTAAATGGAAAGAGAAGCTCTCAAGTCCCAAATTTAACTTACATTAATTTAGGATTATTTTTTTATTTCAATTTAATTTGATTTTAATTTAAATTAGATTAAGATATTTTGTGGCTTCCAACTTGTATTCCATGGAGTCAAATCTTATATTTAAATTAGTTTAATTTAAATTGTATGAGATAAGGAATATCTAATAGTATTAGAATGAGAATATTATTTTTTTAGTATTCTTGTTTTATTTTTAGGCATTTAGATAATTAGTTATCTTTTTAGAATTTACTAGATTTATTAAAATTATTTAAGTTCCAAATATTCCTAGTTACTTTAAGATATCTATTTGTCTGTTTATAGGCCTTTTTTATACACACAATAAAGATAGATCAATTAATTCAAAATATTTTCTAAATTAGTGAATTTCACTAGCTCTTCGTGTTCTTATTTAAAAATACACCATTCTTATTAAGGACGTGATTTACTCTTATGACATCTCCTACAGTTGTAGTTCTCAATCTGTTTGAGTCAAACTTTTACATTGTTACCCTCTATATTTTTTGAGTTTTCAAGACAAGTTTCTCGTGGAGTTTACATCATTTAGCATTATTAAGGTCTTGTTTGACTCTTTTAAGTGCATATTAGCACTTTGAGCCTTCAATATGATGAAATATGTTTCAAAAAATATTTTTAATCTCCAAAATGATCTTCTTAACAATGAAATTCCCAAAGTTAAGTTTTTTATTTGATTTGGATTATACAAAATGTTAAAAGATGTGAACCAAGTGTATTCTTTTAACACTTTGTATGATCCAAATCAAATAAAGAACTTAATTCTAGGAATTCTATTGTTAAGAGAATCATTCTAGAGATCAAAAGCACTTTTTGAAGCTTATTTTATCTCATTAATAACCTAATAGATAGTACACCCATGAAGGAGTTCAATGAGATTTTAATTATACTTATTGGGGTCCAGGTGCATGCTGAATTTGACTATGCACTTAAAGTGATGTCTTCAACAATCATAAGGGTGAGAATAATGTTTTTAAAAACCAAATGGAGAGAAACACTCAAGTCCCATAATTTTTTTTTTCAATTTGATTTGATTTTCTTGATTAGAATATTTTGTGACTTATAATTTGTATTCCATGGGGTCAAATATTAGATTTAAATTAGTTTAATTTAAATTCTATTAGATAAATCTTATCTTTAAGGAATATCTAATAGTATTAAACTTAGGATATTGTTTTTATTATTTTGTTAGTATTTTCATTTTTATTTTTAGGTCTTTAAATAATTAGTTATTTTTTTAGATTTTACTAGATTTATTAAAATTATTTGAGTCACAAATATTTCTAATTACTTTAAGATATCTATTTGTCTATTTATAGGCCTCTTTTATATACACAATAAAGACAGATAAATCAATTCAAAACATTTTTCAAATTAATGAGTTTCGCTAGTTCATCGTGTTCTTCTTAAGAATACATCCATACATCCGATTTATTAAGAGCGTGATTTACTCTTATGGCATCTCCTATAATTAAAGTTCTTTGAGCTTATAGCTAAAGTTTTTTTAGACAGGTTCTCATGGGGTCCACATCAGTTTTATTCCGATCCAGCCAAACATGTCCTTTTTAAAAAAGATATTAGATTCGGTTGTCCTTCTCTCACAATTTAGTGTCTTCTTCTCCAACGCCATCAACTCTAGCTTTGGTCTCTCCTAAAGCCATGAACCAGAATTGCGTCATTCTCTCCATCAAATTCAGATTCGTCGTCATCCTCTAGTTTTCTCCTTCTGTTCATCAGCACCTCTCACTCCTTGAATCAACTCGTCTTCCCTTCTCTAAATCAGTTTCGATCTAAATCGAATTGTTAACCAGAATAATTTGTTCCTCTTCCAGTTTAAGATTCATGTCCTTCCTTGCTTCCTGTTAATATTTAGCATATTCTTCTATTTATTATCGGATATTATTAGGATATTATTTTGTTAATATTTAGCATATCCTTCTATTTATTATAGGGATTTGATTTGATTCGATTTTGTAATTATTAGATAGATTTGTTTTTTTGTGTATATATGTAACCCAAGTTATTCAGTAATATTCAGAGTAATTTTCCACAATTACTTTCTTCATGGTATCAGAGCTAGGTTAATATCATAGGAATTTTTTTTTCATTGGCGTCCGTACGTTCTTCCTCAGATCTGTCTTTGTTCAGTGGTCCACCGGTGACACGCGCCCCACCACCGTGTTCAGCATCTCGAGTTCGGCCGGTCCACCAATTCCGGCAGCCTTCCTCCGCCGCACGCTCTCCCACGCGCTTCACGCGCCGACGGTCCAATTTTTCTTTCTCCGGCGCGTGAGGGCGCGTCCGGTGTTCGTTCTCGCCGGCGTTCATCTCGTTCTGCTCGTCGTCATCTTCTGCTTCTTCTTGTGTGGTTGGTTTGTTGATTCGTCAACTCGTTGCAATTCGTCTATTTTTCAGAATTATTTGAGAATTTCATTTTCTCCTGGGTGTTTTTCTTGGAATTAGTTTCATCATGGATAAATCTGACATTGCTCAACCTATATCTGTTATTTTGAATGGATCCAATTATCGTCTCTGGTTGGAAAGCATGCGTGGTTTTCTTAAAGGCAGAAAATTATGGCGGTATGTTACTGGTGACATTAAATTTCCTACTCGTGTGTCTGACAAGACAGAGGTTAAGTTTAATGAACGATTAGAGGAGTGGGATAGCAAAAATAATCAGATCATTACATGGTTTCGTAATACTTCTATTGCTAGCATTCATCAACAGTTTGGTCGATTTGAAACTGCTAAAGAAGTCTGGGATCATCTTGCTAGTCGTTATACATCATCAGATTTATCTAATCAATTTCAGTTGCAAAAGGATCTTAGTATTCTCAGACAAGAACGTGGCCAACCTCTTTATGAGTTTCTTGCTAAGATTGAGTCTGTTTGGGATCAACTGGCTTATTCAGAGCCTATTTTCAAATGTGAAGCAGATGCTTAAGCTTTTTTGAAGTATCGTGATCAACTCCGACTTATTCAGTTCCTTATGGCTCTTACAGATGATTTTGAGTCTGTTCGTGCTTCTTTACTGCATCAGAGTCCACTTCCTACTCTTGAAGATGCTCTTCCTCGTCTTAGATCTGAAGAAACTCGCTTGGGTCTTCTGCATCGTAATCCAGAGATGGTTTTTGCTGTATCTGACAAGAATTCTTAGTCTTGTCGGCGCTGTCCTCAGTCCAATCACTCCTTTGCTGAGTGTCCCTTCATTGAATGTCGTGCATGTCAGAAGAAAGGTCATATAGCTGCTAATTGTCCCACCTTATATTGCAGATATTGTAAGAAGACCAGGCATCTCATTGATCAATGTCCCATTCGTCCACCTAGAACTGATCAGAGGAAGTTCTCACGACCTGGGCATTCAACCAAGCCTGCTCTTTTTGCCACTGATGCTGTCAATAGCGAGTCACCTTCTGAATCCACTTCATCATCTTCTACTTCTGATCTCGAAGTGTTACTTCGGAAACTTATTTCTAGTTCTTCTAGTCCACCGACTGCTTTAGCTACTCCTCCAGGTATATCTTCTTGGTTTTTTGATTCTGCCTGTTGTAATCATATGACTGGACAATCTGATTTCTTTTCTTCCATGACACCTAAATCCTCTGCTCCCTCTATCCATACTGCTGATAATTCCCAAATGCCTGTTAGTCATGTTGGTACTGTTTCCTCACCTTCTTTATCTCTTTGTGAAACTTATTTTGTTCCTGCCATTAGTTTCAATCTTATTTCTGTTGGTCAGCTTGTTGACATGGGCTATGATGTATTATTTAACAAACATGGTTGTGTTGTGATGGATTCTCAGACAGGACAGATCATCGGGACTGGGCGTAAAGTCGGACGTATGTTTGAGCTCACTTCTATGCATCTTCCTGATGTCGCTCAGTCATCCAGATTGTGTGCTGCCACTACCTCTTCATCTCTTGATTTGTGGCATCGTCGACTTGCTCATACTTCTTTGAATAAACTACAACTTTTGATTTCTAATAGTTTCCTAGGTCCTGTTAGTGAAAAATTCTTACATTGTATTTCCTGTCAGACTGCAAAACAACCTGCTTTACCTTTTAATAAAAGTGATTTTATTTCTGATTCTCCATTTGATTTGATTCACTCTGACATTTGGGGACCTTCTCCTACTCCCTCCATGGGAGGATCACGATATTTTGTACTTTTTATTGATGATTTTTCACGCTTTACTTGGATCTATATGATGAAAAATCGTTCAGAATTATGCCAAATTTATATTAAATTTGCTACTATGGTTCGTACTCAGTTTTCCAAGATAATTAAAGTCTTCCGTCGTGATAATGCTTTAGAGTATCGTGACTCCAAATTACTTAATTTTCTTGATGAACAGGGCACTATCTCTCAATATTCTTGTCCTTACACCTCTCAACAGAATGGTCGTGCAGAACGAAAACATCGTCATATTCTTGACTCTGTCCGAGCTCTGCTCATTTCCGCTTCTTGTCCAGAGCGTTTTTGGGGTGAAGCAGCCATGACTGCTGTCTACTGTATCAATCATATTCCATCCTCTGTTCTTGGTAACATCTCTCCTTTTGAGTGTCTTCATGGTACTTCTCCAAATTATTCTATGTTAAAAGTTTTTGGTTGTGCTTGTTTTGTTCTTCTTCCCTCTCATGAGACCACCAAATTACAAGCACGTGCCCGTGTCTGTTGCTTCCTTGGGTATGATTCTGAGCACAAGGGATATCGTTGCTGGGATCCTTTATCCCATCGTATACGAATCTCTCGTCATGTTGTATTCTGGGAAAATGTCCAGTTTTCTTCTTTGACCGATTTCTCTTCGATTCCTTCCACTTCCTCTCCTATTTTTACAAATCCTTCTATTGATCTTTTTCCTAGTGACTCAGGTACAGGTTCAGTTGATGAGCTCACCACTACGTCTGATGTTGCATCTTCTCCAGATGGTTCTGTGACTTCTGATTCTCCCTCACAAGTCATGTCTACGGAGCCTGTGTCCTCTGAATCCAATCAGCCTACTCGTGAAAGAAACCCTCCCTCTTACCTTCGAGATTACCATTGCTTCTCTATTATTCTTCAGGTAAAGGAACCTCAGTCCTATAAGGAAGCTTCTCGTGACTCTCATTGGCAGCAGGCTATGCAAGCAGAATTGCAGGCATTGGAAAAAATGCACACTTGGGATCTTGTTGATCTTCCTCCTGATAAGACTTTAGTTGGATGTCGATGGGTATATAAAATTAAGACTCATTCTGATGGTTCTTTGGAACGGCGTAAGGCTCGCTTAGTAGCTCAGGGCTTTACTCAGGAGTAGGGGATTGACTATGAGGAGACTTTTGCTCCGGTTGCTCGAATTACTTCTGTTAGAAGTCTTCTTGCTATTGCTGCAGCCAAGTGTTGGACTCTTTATCAAATGGATGTCAAAAATGCCTTTCTGAATGGACATTTAGAAGAAGAAGTTTATATGAAGCCCCCTCCAGGATATCCTAATCCGGCAAACAAGGTTTGTCGTCTCCGACGTGCTCTTTATGGTCTTAAACAGGCTCCTCGTGCTTGGTTTACTAAGTTTAGCACCACCATCAGTCAGCATGGTTTCTCTTGTAGTCCTCATTATTCTGCATTGTTTATTCGTACTACGGATCGTGGTATAGTCTTGTTTCTGTTGTATGTTGATGACATGATTATCACAGGTGATGATTCCATCGGAGTTCAAGAACTCAAGTCTTTTCTCGGGAATCATTTTGAAATGAAAGATCTTGGGAATCTCAGTTACTTTCTTGGTCTTGAGGTACTCTATGTGAAAAATGGTATATCTCTCTCTCAGGTCAAGTATGCTTCTGACTTGATTTCTCGAGCTCAACTCACTGATGACACAGTCGAGGCTACTCCTATTGAACCTAACGCTCGGTTCACTCCTACTGATGGCATATTATTGAAAGATCCTACCTTTTATCGTCAGTTAGTTGGAAGTCTCATCTATCTCACAGTGACTAGACCTGATATTGCTTATACAGTGCATATTGTCAGTCAGTTTATGTCTGCTCCTCGTACTACTCACTATGCTGCAGTACTTCGCATTATTCGTTATGTTAAGGGAACCTTATCTCATGGTTTGCATTTCTCTGCCAGTTCTTCGCTTGTTCTACGAGCTTATTCCGATGCAGATTGGGGAGGTGATCATTCTGATCGTAGATCTACCACTGGCTTCTGCATTTTTCTTGGTGATTCTTTGATTTCATGGCGAAGTAAGAAACAAACGTTGGCTTCTCGCTCAAGTGCTGAATCCGAGTATCGTGCTTTAGCTGACACTACTTCTGAAATACTTTGGCTTTGATGGCTTCTTGCTGATATGGGGGTGGCCCAAGACTCTTCTACTGATCTCTATTGTGATAGTCAGAGTGCCAGACAAATTGCTCATAATGATATATTTCACGAACGGACTAAACATATTGAGATTGATTGTCATTTTACTCGACAGCATGTTGTTCGAGGAACTCTCAGACTCCTTCCTATCCGGACTACTGATCAACCGGCTGATTTATTTACTAAGTCACACAGTTTAGGCCGGTTTAATATATTAGTAAACAAACTCAAGATGTTCGTTATTGAACCATCTTGAGTTTGAAGGGGGGTGTTAATATTTAGCATATCCTTCTATTTATTATAGGATATTATTAGGATATTATTTTGTTAATATTTAGCATATCCTTCTATTTATTATAGGGATTTGATTTGATTCGATTTTGTAATTATTAGATAGATTTGTTTTTTGTGTATATATGTAACCCAAGTTATTCAGTAATATTCAGAGTAATTTTCCACAATTACTTTCTTCACTTCCCAAAATAAAAATCAGTCTTCCTTGCTTCTTCCCCCAAATTTCCCAATTTAAGTCTCCTATTCGGTAATATTGTTTCTTTTCCTCTCTTTCTTGTCAAATACTTTTTGAGAAAATTCGGTTGTTAAAAATTCTTGGAAAATTGCTATTTGTTGGAAATTCTTCTTGCTGAAATTGCTTGCTAGAAAAGAAAAATTGATTTGCTAAAAATATTGTTCCTCTTGGCAGATTTTAAAAAAATAAAAAGAAAGAAAGAAAGGCAAAAGAAAGAGAAAAAGCTATAATAATAATAATAATAATAATAATATAATTCTAATACTATTAGATATTCCTTAAAAATAAGTTTTATCTAATAGACTTTGAATGAAACTAATTTAAATCTAAGACTTGGTTCCATGAAATACAAGTTAGAAATCACAAAATATCCTAATTTAACTTAAATCAAAATCAAATCAAATTGAAACAAAAAAAATCCTAAATTAATATAAGTAAATTTGAGATTTGTACTTCTCTCTTTATTTGAGTTTAAGAAAAACTATTCCCACCCTTATGATTATTGAGGACGTTACTTCACGTGCATAGCCCAATTCATCATGCACATGAACCTGAATAAGCATAATTAAAATTTCATTTAACTCTTCCATGGGTGTAATAGTGTATTGAGTCTTTAATAAGATAAAATAAACTCCAAAAAGTACTTTTAATCTCCAGAATGATTCTTTTAATGATGAAATTCCTAAAGTTAAGTTCTTTATTTGATTTAGATCATGCAAAGTGATAAAAGAGCCCACCTAGTTCACATTATAAAGTCTTCTAATTCTATTAGGATTACTTGAGATTAAATTAATTAGGTTTTTTAAATTCATTATGTTAGATTTTTTCTTACCTATTTAAGACTCTCTATTGGGTGTGTTTTTTAACAAGATTTTGATAAATGAAAATTTCAGTTTTGTAAATTTTCTTCTTGTAATTATTTGAATGCTAAAAAAAAAATTATAACTTATCAAGAAATTGGTCAATTATTGTGGCATTACCGGAACTAGGGTTCCAAAGATTGGTTCTTTTGAGTTCTACTTTTCAAGATCAACATCTATCCATCTTATTTCTTTATTTTTGTTTTCTTTTATTGCTGTTCTTGTGTGTTTTTGTTCATTTTCTTTGCTATCTAGTTTCCTGTTCCTTGTTTCATAAAGATATGAATGTCATACGCATCAAAGTGGGTTTTTTGGATGGATTTCATAAGGATTCACCTATCAAAGGGCATTAAGAGAGGGGTGTGCACTGTCATGGCGCATATCTTCCTATCCTATGAGTAGAGGCAATTGTTAGGTTGGGGGAGGGGGCTTGTGACATATCATTAGTGCATCACCCTACTGCCATGGGTAAGAGGGAGGGGGCATGCATCATGTTGGTGCCCTATGGTGGTGTGCATCATCTTTCAAAGGGAGGTGGTTAGGCATGTAGAACCAGGAAAATGGGTTTCAACTCATGAGTTGGCCTGTTTAGCTCACTTTTATAGCAGGTTAGGTTGGAAAAAGAAAAAACCCAACCCATGTTAAAGTGTATTTTTTTCCAACCCACCAACTCACCTCGGCAAGTCCGGGTGGGTTGGCCTTCACTTGGCCTATTTTGTGGCTAACCCGCACAGGCTAGCCGGTTTTCCCACCTCTAGAGGCATATGCCACTATGATGCCCTACCTTGTGGGATGGGGTGAGGATATGATAAATCAAAACAAATAGCTTGACAACAGACAATGACTTGAAAATTTACTAATTGCATTAACTCTTATTTTCACATGAATGCACTTCACAAATAGCATAATTTTTTTGGCCACATTGAAGATAGTATATTCAAACTATATTGAGGGAGAATAAGTACACTTAGACTTTGTTTAGAATGAGGGAAAAAGATGAGGAGAGGAATACTAAGAAAGAAAATAAGGAAAAACCCATATAAGAGGGTGTTTAAGTTCCCTCTTATTTTTTTTCCAAATTTTCCTCTCCCCTTGTTTTCCCCTAATTCAAATGGAGGGTTAAGGATATGATTAATTTTTGAGTAAAATGCTTTATCCCTTTGTATTTTATCTTAATTACATAGGCCTTCAATTTATATTAGAAACATATACAAACATTTTTTAAAATCAAAAGTTATGTTATATATATCTTTAAGATTTCATTTCTATCCACCCAACCGTCAATAAATTGTTAACTCACTAAATTTAACTCTTTTTTAACCAAAATATCCCTCCCTTAACATAAATATTTATATATTTTCATTTTCAACACATTTTTGAACTTTTTAAACTTTCGATTAGAATAAGTTTTGTATGTTTGCACAATGCCTAAAATGAAAAAATTGTTTCCAATTTATAAACGGTTCAACTTCTTACAATTTTTATGTTTTATATTGATTGATTTGACATATTTTCATTTTATTAATTTTTAATAATTTTATATTATGAGGATAAATTAATAATTTTAAGTTATTTTATGATGAATTTTTATTAATAAAAAAGGTATTATAGATTCTTTAATGGAATATCCTTAACGATGTTAAAAATTGGATTAAAGTGTATGTTTTAAAAATACACAAGAGTTTCTGTAATTTCAACAATATTGATGAAAGATCAATACATTTTAGGGAAAATGATAAATAAGTACCTTTGGAACAAAAAGTTCCAAAAACATACTCCAAACTTGCTAAATTACTATAAAATATCAAAATACCTATTTGGAATTAATTTTTACTCAAGAAATGACCATTTTGCCCCTCCTCCTTCCTTCCTCCTCCCTCCCTCTCGTTCTTCCTCTTCTCCGTCTTCCTCTACTCTTCTATCACCTCTGCTCCTCTCCCCAATCTCCTCTCCTTTAAACTGTAACAACCTATCATCTCCTCCCCAACACTATCATTGTCTCCCACCATTGCCTTCGTCTTCCTTATGACTTGACCTCATCCTCATCTTCTTTTCATTTTCATCAACCCCCCTCCTCCACCATCAAAGATCTAAAGTTGAAGCTTCGCCATATGAGAACATTCTAAAATTTTGACAAATCCAATCCCCTTCAAGACCGACATAGTGGTAGATCTCTGCACCATAGATCCTTTCCTCCTCCTCTCCTCTCTGTGTCGTAGATCTCTACCTCCTTTCACCACCAGCAACATGTTGTTGTAAAAACATATGTTATTTTCCTCCATTTCAGATCTAAATCAGTGCTTTGCAAGTGTTATTCTTGTATTTGCAATTGACGATCATATATTTGTAACTGAATTTGTTTGACTAGCATAGTGGCCTCGATTTTTGCCTCTTCTTTTTC
Source organism: Adenanthera pavonina (assembly GCA_026686845.1). Classification (NCBI taxonomy): domain Eukaryota; kingdom Viridiplantae; phylum Streptophyta; class Magnoliopsida; order Fabales; family Fabaceae; genus Adenanthera; species Adenanthera pavonina. The sequence goes on from JAIVEN010000018.1 coordinate 34,167,669, forward strand.
AATTTTTTGTAAATATTTCTTTTTTTGGGGGAGATGATTGTGATTTCTAATGGGCATTTTTGTCGATTGCTCACCTTTGCAAAGTGAACTTCATGCTTGCAGCAATGGAAATAAACATTTTCATTATAAATTGCTATATGTGTTCTTGCTTGTTTCATGCCTCGCATGCTGTATATAAAGTGCTAAGTTTGGTCATAGATGATAATGTATTTAGAAATAAATACATAAAGTTTTTTGAATCAATGGTTTGCAAGTGTTGTTAGGTATTTGCAATTGATGATAATATATTTGCAACTGAATTTGGTTGGTTGACTAGTACAATGGCCTTTACAGCTACTACTATCACTAAATTGCTGCACTAGTCGACCATCAGAGTGAGGGCCCTCTTATGGTTGACCAATAGACACTTTGCAACAATTAATGAATCATATGACCACAGGTTGCGAATCTACAAATATTAATTGTAAATATATGAAGATTAGTTGTAAATCTGCTACAATCATGGTTGTGTTATATCTTTGACTAGCAAATAATTTAAGTTCTTGTTCAATTTTTTTTTTGGTGAAAAATTATTTGTACATATTACCTTGTTTATGCTTGAGATAGAATCATGTTTGGAAGTAAATAATTTATTATATTTTTTGGCATCATTGATAAAATCTTGTTTTGGCTTCACTGAGATAAAATCTTATTTCAGCTTCATTATTTGTAGGTTTCTATTTGACATCATCCTTGATACAGCAATCATAGTTGGTGGTCACACCATCATAATTGCATTAGTCTCACTAAAATGAGTCTCCATCTTTTAGCATCTAATTGGTGAGATTTATCTTACTAAGATCAATGCAGGTATGATAATAGTTGCATTGCAGCTAAAACATCATTGGAGAATACCAAACTTAGTCAGGAGAGAGAATCAAAGTAAATTGTAACCAAAATAACATTGGACAAGGCCAAATTTGAAATAGAGAAATAATGTTCTATATTTTAGTAATTTGTATAAAAAACAATGAAAAAACCTTATTTTATGTGCTCTATATCTTAGGTTTTTTTTTCCTTGAGACTGCTCGATGTATTCTTTTAGTTTTTTTTAATGAAATAGACTTGCTCTTGGTGAATATATATATATATATATAAATGTCTAAATTTGACATAACTCAACTCATTCACTAGTGACAATGAAAATATATATACTTTTTAATACATATATATATATATAAATGTATAGGTTCACTTAAAGATGACAATTTTTTTCATTTGCAATTGATTTTCGTACATTCACAATTGATTCTTGCTAATTTGCAACTAAACTTCGTGGATTTAGATTGAATCCTCACTTATTTACACGTTCATTTGCGATTAATTTTTGTGCATTTTTAGATTTCGCCAAAATGAATTTCATCTTTTAGGCACATTTAATACAATTTGCTTTTGCTTTTGTTCTTTGGACATTGGCTTCCTTTCACTACTAAGTGAAGAAAACAAAGAAAAAACAATAATTACAATAACTAGTTCCAAGAAAATGAAGAATAATATAAACAACTAAGACAAACATAAGAAAAATTCAATATCCAAGTCCTTGCTCTTCAACATCTCCTTCATATGCTTGCAATGAACAAGTTTCCTCTCTTGCTACTTTAAGCAAATTTCTGTAGTTTCCTTCATTTTAAGCAAAACAACCAATTAGTAACATTTCACATTAGTTATTCTCCAAGCTACAAAATATTAGTATAGCACATATCCATGTAGATTGGTTGAATTATTTAAGCATAACAACCAATCTTTACAACTTGCAAAATTTATAAAGATTATGTTATAGATACATGACCAATTTGATAGTATGTGCACACAATTTTTTAACAAAAAAAAAAAATTGAACAAGTACTCAAGCTATTTGTGAATAAGAGATATAATGCAACCATAATTGTAGCAGATTTGCAACTGATCTTTGTATATTTGCAACTGAGTATCATGTATTTGTAATTGATATTTGTAGATTTGCAACATGTGGTTATGTGATTCATCAATTGCTGCAAAGTATGTGTTGGTTGACCATCAGAGGAGCCCCACGTATTTTGATGGTCGACAAATGCAGCAGTTTGATGACAGCAATAGCGGTCAAGGCTACTGTATTGGTTAACCAAATTCAGTTTCAAAGATATGATCGTTAGTTGCAAATACAGGAACAACACTTGCAAACCACCAATTCAAAAACCTTTATGTATTTATTTTCAAATACATTATCATCTATAACCAAACTTGGCACTTTATATGCAACATGAGAAGTACGAGGCAAGCAAGAACACATATAGCAATTTATAATGAAAATGTTTATTTCCATTGTTGTAAGCATGAACTTCACTTGGCAAAGGAGAGTAATCAACAGAAATGCCCATTAGAAATCACAATCATCTCCCCCAAAAAAAGAAATTTTTACAAAAAATTGAAAAAGAAGAGGCAAAAATGAAGGCCCATGTACTAATTAACTAAATTCAATTGCAAATACAGGAACAACACCTGCAAACTGTTGATTTAGGTTTGAAATGGCGGAAAATGACATATCGTGTTCACAGTAGCAAGTTGTCTGTGGTGAAGAGAGGCAAAGATCTACAGCGTAAAGAGGAGGGGAGGAGGGAGGAATCTACAGCGCAGAGATCTACCACCATGCTCGATCTTGAAGGAGATTGGATTTGTCGAAACTTCAAACTGACATATTTCCATATCTAAGACGGTGTTCTCATATGGCAAAGTTTCAACATTAGATCTCCAATGGTAGAGGACATGGGTTGACAAAAATGAAAAGAAGATAAAGATGAGGTCAAGTTGTGGGGAAGACAAAACCGATGATAAGAGATGACGGTAGGGTGGGAGAGGAGACGATGGGCTGTTGTGGGTTGGAGGAGGGGAGATTGGGGAGAGGAGCAGAGGTAACAGAGGAGAAGAGGAAGAAGGAGAGAGAGGGAGAAAAGGGAAGCAAGAGGAAGGAAGGAGAAGGAGGGGTAAAATGGTTATTTTGTAATTAAAAAATAACTTCAAATAGGCATCTTAGTATCTCATAGTAATTTTAGAAATCTATGATATATTTTTGGAAAATTTTCTCCCAAGGGTACTTATCTATTATTTTTCTTAAATTTTACTCTTAATTTTTTAATACCTTTTCCTTTCTCTCCATTATATGGAACTACAATGTCACACCATGAGATTTTTGGTAATATATTTATTTGACTTGGTTAGATTTAAGTATTGTTATATTTAAATAGTATAGTTCTCCTAGTGTAATTTTTTTCATTTTTAAGGCTTAAATTTTGAGACTTTACTTAAAGGAAGTTGAATTTTTTACCACTCATTATCGCTCAACTCAATTGTCATTGGTATAACACAAGATTTATATAGTTAACTTATGATTACAAATATTTTTAAAAAGAATTTAAATGAAGCTGATTATATCTTGACGTTTATATGTTGTAATTTTTTTTCATTAAAAATTTCGGAAGGAAACCATAACTTCAAATTTAAATCGATTAATTAATACATTGAAAGTGGCTATAACCCGAGACTTTGTAGGCCAACCCGAATTCCAGTCTCGGGACTCACATTCTCACGGCTGAATATATTAAAAACACAGCGAAACAAATAGAAGATCCAAGTTGACATTGGCTTCTTCGAGAATTGTAAGTGAAGTTTCCAACACATTGGAAGACCAGATTGTGTATCTCACTAAACTAATTTATATATCTTGATTCCATAAATTATTCTCAGTAAACTTCTACATAACCCTTAGCACTATGTCCTTCAATTCCCCGATTGCCAAGTTAATTCCTAGAGAACAAAGAGATTACACGATACTACTATATACCGCATTTGAGATCATTTTAGAGGCACAAATTTTGACGGTTAAACAAAAAAGAAGCAAAAAATTTTCACTTTATAAGGTCAACCCTATCTATAATTTAGTGTGACAAATAAATCACCCATTTGAATTCCAGTTTATCTTGACGAAAATTCAGCCTAAGCCATTATTGAAAGGGAAGAAAAGTTTGGTGAAAAAAAAAAATATAAAAGCACATATAAACACACGCACAATTTTTTTTTTGGACACCAATATTCATAACTAACATCGGAATATTAATTCTTTCAATATATAAAGATTATTAAAGTGAATTTTACTTTTTTTAATAAAAATTTTTTATATATACAACTAGAAATTGAATTCTATGCATCATATTTAAGAAATCCAGTTATTTATTAGCTATTCCAAATTTTATTGGTTGCACATATAATATATTTGTAATTGTCAACAAAATGACATTTTTTCCCTACCAATGCAAGTTGGTACTATTGCTTAGCATATGGTTTATACTTCACAAAATATGGACTTAAATTCCACTACTAATATAAAAATTTTATTGATAGGTTGTTTATAAATTCCTTTATAAATGCTTTTTAAGTCCTGAAACCTACTATGGCTCAAATAAACCTTTAGAACTTAACTTATTTAATATTTTTTAATAAAAAATTAACAACTAATTATAATATATTTTTAACAAGCAAATAAAATTTAATAAATTCATGTAAAAAATTTAATAAATAATTTATATAATCAATTAAAGTCAATCATTATTATAATTTAACAATGATTATTGTTAAATAATTATTTTCAATATTATTTAATTATAGTTAAAAATTGTTATTAAATATAAACAATTATCATCTAGCAAAAATATAAAAAAATATTAGAAAATAAGAATTTTCATACTATTTTTTATTACATAATTTTTTTTAGACTGAATGATAAAACATTAAGAAAATGTGTTAAGATGACATTTTTTTTTGTGTCAAGAGCACACGCATTAATTACACACAAATACAGTATAATTAGAAAAAATTGGTGGCCGCTGATCGGAAAACAAAAAATTTGGTGGCCATAAGATGGGCCCCGCTTATTAGGCGGAGATTGGATTAGCGGCTTATGTAGGCCCTTTGTTTGAGAAGTCAAACATCTGTATTGTACTGTGTGCAGTTAATAATATCGATATTGAAGGGTGTGTTTAGTGTAGTTTTTAAAAATAGTTTTTTTTTGTTTTTGAAAAAAAAAAAGTAAAAAATTTATTTGGTAAACCTATTTTTTATAAACTGTTATGAGAAATAAAAAAAATAAAAGAATAGAAAACTCAGAATATCTTTAAGTTGTTTTATTGTTTTTGTTCTGGAAAATACAAAAAAAAGGTGAAAAACACCCACCTCATTAATGGTAAAGTTATAAATTTTGAATAACTCATTTATCACTCACTAGTTATGATTTTGAGAACAATCATTTAAATGGATTTTTTTAGTTTCTTGTTTTCAAAACTTATTCTCGAAAACAGTTTTATAAAATTATTTTAAAAATAAGAAAACAGAAAACATTGTCAAACAGGCCCTAAATAACTTACCAATAAAAAAATCTTGTTAATGATTTTTTATAGTGGTCAGCATCAGAATCTCATAAAATGGTCCCCTTTTTAGTGCAGTGACTTAAAAAGTTTTTATATTTTGAACTAATTTCCTTTTAAGAGTGTGTGTCACATGGTTGAATTCCCATCCCATACCAATGAAAAGTGTATATGTATAAGTATAAATAAATATATTATTTATATATGTGTGAATATAAATAAATAGATCATTTGGATATCATAAAGAAGTTTTTTCATTTGATATTGGTTAAAAAAAAACTTGAAAGTTCTTATTATGCATTGGTGGCACGAGTGTTTTGAGCCCCGAAGCAAAACAAATAAGAAAATCAGTCATTATATATATATATATAAATGGCTAAATGCTATTAACTTTTTGAATTGAAATCAACGTACGTCACTATACGAACCCAGATCAAAATAAATAGTGAAACCACTCTTTAGTTGTTTTAAGACACAACAAAGTCTATATAGTCCAACACTTCAATTCATAACATAATAAGTAGTTTTCTTAGATTAAAGTATTTGCCTTGTAATTTATGGCAGAGGCATAGATCCAGCATCTTTCAGAGAGGCAGCTGTCCAGTACTCCTGCCGTAGATATAAACGAGGGGTACCTGCAACTACAAAGAGCATTTATAAGACATTAATGTGTGAGAAAAACAATATAGTTCACTCATTCCTATCAATGAGAAAGTTCTAAATTCTGAACTACAATCATATTTCAGAAGAAAGACCCTTACGGAGTTTTCAATGGAGGATCAAAAGAAAGCCAACGACCTTGTACAGGTTAGCCGCAACAAGGGTGGCTTGATAACCATGCCCTTTATCATAGGTAACACTCTTCTCTTAAGTTTTCTAGTGATGATGGTTTCATTACATGAGTTAAATTTTTTGGTTTGGTGTTTCAGGAAACGAGACAATTGAGAAAGTAGCAACTATAGGTCTACATGTAAACATGATTGTTTACCTTATGAAGGATTATCATTATGATCCAGCAAGTGCAGCCATAATCATGAACCTTTGGACCGGCATCTCTCATTTCATGACCATCATAGGTGCTTTCCTTTCTGATTCTTACCTCGGACGATTTCGTGTTATTGCATGGGCCACCATCTTTGAGCTCTTCGTAAGTGTATTTATACCTGTTCTTGGCATGTAGGTTGGGTTTCTTTCAATCTCCATCTTTATTCTTAAACCCGCCTTCTTCAAGATGCACGTAATTCTCTAGTATTAGGCATTAGACTAAAGTTACTAATGCTGCATTTGACATGTGAAAAATGAATTTGAAGAAAGAAAAAATGTGAGAGAAAGTATAAAAATTGTGTTTGTTAGAGGTGAAAATGACTTCGATAGAAAGAAAGCTTCCTATGAAATATACAAGTGATTAACTAAGCTAGGCGAAGTGAACAAAGAAACGGACTAATTCTATTTTATTTCCCTTGAAAATGAGACATGGTATATGAGGTATGAGATTTCAAAAGCATTGGAATCAACATATATAGTTGTTGTGGTTTGTGTTTTCCTTACAGGGATTGATCGTGCTATGGCTTACTGCAATTCTTCACCAAGCAAGGCCTCCATACTGTAATTTGTATACAGAAGTTTGTGCAGCTCCGAGTGCTGGGCAAGTGATGTTTCTTGTTTCATCACTTATTCTTATGGCCATTGGAGCAGGTGGCATCAGGCCTTGTTCTTTAGCTTTTGCTGCAGATCAAATCAACAACCCAGAAAACCCAAGAAACGAGAGCATCATGAGGAGCTTCTTCAATTGGTACTATGTTTCAGTTGGGGTTTCAGTTGGCCTCTCAGTGACATTCATTGTTTACCTTCAAATCAAAACTGGGTGGATTGTGGGATTCGGTATTACTGTGGGCCTTATGTTATTCTCCACTATCTTGTTCTTCTTGGGTTATCACCTTTATGTCAAGCTCAAAGCAAACAAGAGCTTGTGCACTGGATTGGCTCAAGTTGTTGCAGCAGCCTGGAAAAACAAGCACCTAACCCTCCCTCCCAAGGATTCTGGAAATTGGTATTTCAAGAAAGGAGCTAAACTTGTTGAACCTACAGACAAACTAAGGTAACAAGTTGTCTTATTCAACTACTTCTTGCATACTTTGTGTGATCGACCATATTATATCAGATCTACTTGAAAGTTTTTCTAGACTAAGACAAATTCGTAAATTTGAATGTGCGTAGGTTCTTGAACAAGGCATGCATGATCAGGGACAAAGCCAAGGACATGGACTCTAATGGTATGCCAATAGACCCATGGAGTTTATGTACAGTGAGGCAAGTAGAAGTGTTGAAAGCACTGATCAAAGTGATGCCTATTTGGTCCACCGGCTTCATAGTTGCTGTGGGTTTGAACCAACAGACATTTTTTGTGGTTCAAGCAGGAACAATGGACAGACACCTTTTCTTCAACTTCGAAGTCCCAGCAACTAATTTAATTGTATTTGGAATCCTCTCTTTGACCATATGGATAGCCATCTATGACCGAGTTCTAGTCCCTTTACTCTCAAAATCAGGATACACCAGAGTAAGAGGAGGATTCACCCTCAAACAAAGAATGGGAATTGGGACAGCACTAACAGTTTTATCCCATGTAACAGCAACAGAGGTTGAGAGAAGGAGAAGAAGCCTTGCCATTAGAGAAGGGTTTGAGGAAAATCCCCATGGGGTTCTGAATATGTCTGCTTGGTGGCTAGTGCCTCAGTTATGCCTCACTGGTCTAGCTGAGGCTTTCAATGCAATTGGACAGATAGAGTTCTATTACTCTCAGTTTCCAAAGAGTATGTCTAGCATTGCTGTGGCTTTTTTTGCTGTTGGCCTTGGTGTGGGGAACATGATGGCTAGTCTCATTGTGACGATTGTGAAGAATGTTACACAGAGAGGAGGAAGACAGAGTTGGCTAGGTCTCAATCCCAACAAGGGTCACTATGATTTCTATTATGGGCTACTTGCCATTCTAAGTGGGGCAAATCTGCTTTACTTCTTTGTGTGTAGTTGGGCTTATGGGACTACTCAAGACATAGAAACTTGGGATGAGGAGGATGACATAAAACTAGAATTTGAAGAAGAGATTGATGCTAAATGAGGAAGCAAGAATCAAGCCAAGGGCTCTTATGTAACTTTATCAAATATTTTTATTTCTTATGGTGCAATTCATATTAGTTTTTCTACAAATACAGTTCAGTCTCACCAAATGGCATGGAAAAACCCAATATACCTTGTATAATCTCTGATATTACGATCCAATATAGTCACTTTTTTATAGTTATTCAGTATCACATTAGAATTATTTAGAAATGAGTGCATATTAGCATTGTGGTGCCACGTACCTTTGAAATGAATCCTCTTCTTCAATCACCTACCTTTCTGCAAGTTGATCACAAGATTCCTTCCTTTGATTTTGCAGGTAACTCTTTGTTCTATGTGTTGTTCCTTTCATTATGCTTTCTTCACAGCTGTTCTTAAATCCGTAGATGTAAATTATGTGGCGGCTAGATATACTATTGAACACACATACACACACAAAATTTTTATCCTTCCAAAAATACTTCAAATTTTTCATTGGATTGAAATAAAATCATACTCCCATGCACTAAAATGACATCGAAAATCATTTTATATTTTCATATATAAATAGAATAAAAAACACTATCACCTTAAAGAAAAGAATAAAAAAAAACAATGTAGAATCAACATTTTCCTCGTATTACATACATATACTTTTTTAAAAAAAAATTATATCCCGTGTAGTACTAAATGAAGTAAAAGCTAGTTTATTATACACGTATTTGGAGAACTAAAATAGGTTTTTGTCTAATTTTAATCCTATAGTTACACAACAATCCCGTTGTAATTTAATTTTTTGCAATACAAATTAAAAGTTATTTTATACTATAGAAGATGAAATTTGGTCTCTATATAAACAGAATCTGCTTGCCAAGAAATCTTAATCCTTTAGTGGCAACTGGCAAGAGTACAAAGAGCGGTAGCGCACATGTGTTTGTTGACAACATAGGTAATATAGAATTCATCAATAACAAATATAATATAATGTCGCTAAGCTAGCTTAGGTGGTAAGGATGAAATAGGATATAAGTAGAGATTAAGGGTTCAAACCCTTCTAATGTAACAAATATATATATATATTTATATAATATAATGTTACTTTAGTTGACATGACAGGTGTTGTTGTTTCTTAATTATTTAATAAATTAAAGCTTCTTTATTTGCATCCTTAGCATCCAAAATGCAGCACCTTCATCTCCTTATTGTTACCATATATAGCATTTCTGGTTTTCATTATTTACATAGGCAAAGTGGAAAACATATACCAGGAAAAGAAAAAAAAAGATTTAAAGTTTTCCCATGATATGAACTAAGAAGGCATAGGAATGATCACTGATATATATGAAATTAAACAGATCTTGCTTTTGCCTCTGCCCCCTTGTTTCTTAATTAGTGGCTTTCAGTCTAAAGCAATTCTTCAAAAGAATATATATAAGGAAGGCATAAATTAAAAATGTCTCTAGCTTGGCTGTTGTCTATTATTTTGTTGCTTAGGAATAATTTTAGTTAGGTGAGAACTGATAAGCAAATAGTCTACAATGCACTGAAGCTAAAATTCAATAAATTGCATTAATTTGTGTTGATAGTATTTTTTCCATTAAAAAATCTTCAAAGGTTACTATAACTTTATAACGATTAATAATTGAAAGTGACTACCAGCTATATATTGGTCCAAGACAGAATGATTGTGATTGACCAGCATGTAAAACTCAGGATGAATTTTCAAACATGTGAAAGGTTGAATCTAGAATCAAAAGAAGACAGAAAGAGAATCCAAGTTGAAACATGACATTGCCATCTTCGAGAATGTCTTGAAATTACAAGAGAAGAGTATTAAATGAAGTTTTCATGACATGGGGACCAAAGGTTATACATTTTGGTTCACATGAAAAGGCCCATTCACCATTATTAAATTTTCATGACGTTGGTCTTGTTGTCACCGTTTTGTTGGACTAGCCTTCCACATTCCACAATGCCATTTCGCACTGTGTATTTAACTATGTTAGTTCAACGATTAAATTCTGGCTTGAAAGCTCTCATATGCAAATGACACGAGCATTATGAACCTTTGAGCAAAAAAAAAAAAAACGAGAAATGCACTTATCCAGTTAGCTTTCTGAATGAATGTTATCTAAACTTATTAATGTGACATCGATATCCACCGTTTCACACGGCAGAAACTGGTAAGAAAAAGAACTAACGTGTGTGGATATCTATGAAGGGATTTTTTTTAGGTCTCTTTAGCTATCTTTTTCATATACTTACTTTATAATTTATGAAAGATCATTAGATAGTAATATAGAAAATTTCTGAGGCGGCAATAAGCTGGATAATAACGAGGGTCAAAGGATAAATACCTTTAGTGTAGAGATAGTATAGCTGAGAGAATGTGTGTGAAGAAAACTGTTGTCCACACATACCTTTCACGAATAAAGCTCTAAATTTCTTAACTATATTCATATTGTAGAAGAAAGACTGACATGGAGGTTTCAATGGAGAAAGAGAAAGAAACCCAACAGATTAGAAGCAAAAAGGGTGGCTTCAGAACCATGCCCTTTATCATATGTAACGCTTTTTTAAGTTTTCTAGTGATGGGGTCTGTGTGTGTAGTCTGCATTGATCATGAATTAAGTTTTGTGGTTGGTGTTGCAGCAAATGAGATATTTGAGAAAGTAGCAAATGTGGGGTTGCATGTAAACATGATTGTTTACCTCACGAGGGAGTATCATTATGATGCTGCAACAGGGGCTACAATCATTTTCTTGTGGAACGCTCTCTCAAACTTGTTGCCAATATTTGGTGCTTTCTTGTCTGATTCTTACCTTGGACGATTTTGTGTTATTACGTATGGAACACTCTTTGAACTCTTTGTAAGTATATATTAATTATAACTAAATTTTGGCCTAGGTTGAGGCCTATTTTCCAAGTATGTTCGTAGAAGGCACTAATACTGTTAATTTCCCAATAAATGGAAAACATAATAAATGCATTATTAGACTTCAAAAGCATTGGAGTCACATGACATGTGTTGTTTTGTATTTTACTTACAGGGATTAATTGTGCTATGGTTCACTGCAATCTTTCACAGAGCTAGACCTCCACACTGCAAGTTGTTTGTAGAAGCTTGTGCAGCTCCAAGTACAGGACAAGTGTTGTTTCTTGTTTCATCACTTGCTCTCTTGGCCATTGGAGCTGGAGGCATCAGGCCTTGTTCCTTAGCCTTTGCTGCCTATCAAATCAACAACCCAGAAAACCCGAAAAATGATAGCATAATGAAGAGCTTCTTCAATTGGTACTACGTTTCAGCTGGAGTTTCAGTTGCCCTTTCGGCAACATTCATAGTTTACGTTCAAATCAAGACAGGATGGGTTGTGGGTTTTGGGATTACTGTGGGCCTCATGTTATTCTCCACCTTCATGTTCTTCTTGGGATCTCCCCTATATGTCAAACCCAAAGCAGAAAAAAACTTGCTCACTGGCATGGCCCAAGTTGCTGTAGCAGCCTGGAAAAACAGACACTTACCCCTCCCTCCCAAGGGTTCTAGAGATTGGTATTTCAAGGACGGTCCTAAACTCGTTGAACCAACAGACAAATTAAGGTACCACGTTGTCTTAATATCAGATTCTGAATCTTTCTATTGCCACCTTCTATGTTTACCTACATAGTATCACAGCCTTTCTTAGGAGATATTCTTAGGTGAATGTCTTTGTTGAGATAGATAACAAGACTTAATTGATATGCATATTTGAATTTGATCTTCCCTAGGTTGTTGAACAAGGCCTGCATAATCAACAACAGAGAGAAAGAGTTGGACTCCAAAGGGATGCCAATAGAGCCATGGAATCTGTGCACAGTAAGACAAGTAGAAGAACTGAAAGTACTGATCAGAGTGATGCCTATTTGGTCCACTGGCTTCTTAGTTTCAGTGATCATCGCACAACACTCATTCTTGGTGTTTCAGGCAGGCACAATGGACAGACACCTACTCTTCAACTTCAAAATCCCGGCACCCAACATAACTGTGTTCTCAATCATCTCCATGACTATATGGATAACCATCTATGACCGCATTCTAGTCCCCTTATTCTCAAAATCAAAGAACCCCAGAATAAGAGGAGGATTCACCCTGAAGCAAAGAATGGGAATCGGTTTGGCACTCACAATTCTAGCCACAGCAGTAGCATCACGAGTAGAGAGAAAGAGAAGAAACCTTGCCATTGAACATGGGTCAATGGGAAACCCCAAAGGGGTTGTTCCTATGTCTGCTTGGTGGCTGGTGCCTCAACACTGCATAGCCGGTTTAGCTGAGGGCTTCAATATCATTGCACAGATTGAGTTCTATTACACTCAGTTTCCAAAAAGCATGTCAAGCATTGCTGTGGCGTTTTGTGAGTTTGGTTGGGGTATGGGGCAAGTGATGGCTGCTGTTATTGTGCAAATTGTGAAGGTTGTGACACAGAGAGGAGGAAGACAGTATTGGCTAGCATCTAATCCCAACAATGGTCACTATGATTATTACTATGGGCTTATTACCATTTTGGGAGTGATTAATTTGTTGTACTTCTTTTTGTGTTGTTGGGCTTATAGGACTTCTCAAGATATTAATAATTGGGACGACGAGTTTGACACGAAATTACAATCTAAGAAAGAGGTTGATCCTAAATGAGGGAGTAAGAATTAAATAGGTTGTTATAGGCTTGGTTTGTCTCCTGGTCAAATGGTGTTATCTCCTCTAAATTTAAGCTAAGTCTACTTTATGTCGATCTAGAGGGGATAAAATAATAAAAATAAAAATAAAAATAAAAATAAAAAAAGATCAGAAGAGAAGCCCTGCTCCTTCTTTTTTTTTTTGGTGATATCATACAAGGATAGTATTTTTGTCTTGACTCAAGAGTTGAAGATTAGAACTGCCTAAGGTAAGTGGTACTTCAACAACCTCATAAAAAAAAAATTAGGGGTTCTTATATGTATTATTACGGCGTAAATGTATTGATTATATATGGTACAATTTGTAATAATTTTTTCTGTGGAAGAAATGCATAAAAGTTTTATTAAATTTTGAGTCAATTGTAAATATTATTATGAGACTTTTATCTACAACAATAATAATATTAGCTTTATTGCACTAAATAAGATTTTTTTTGCCACACATAAAGTAAAGTTGATTATATGAATCATATGATGTCATATTATAAGAGTTTTAACATTTAAAAAAATCTTTCAACCTTCACACTTGATATAAATTTTATTTTTTGTCTATTTTTTTAATTCCTCAAATGTCAAATTGAACTCTTTAACCCATTATGGTGTAATTTGTTTTTATTGTTAAAACTAGAGGTGTGCGAAATCAAACCGAAACTGAATATCGAACTAAACCAAATTAAGTTCAGTCTACTTGGTTGTTTAATTCAGTTCAATTAATTTTTACTTAAAAATTTGGTCATATTAGTTCATTTCGGTTTTGACTCTAAAAAAACTAAATAGACCCAATTTTCTATTTTTATTTTTTATTGAGTTTTTAATTTGTTATAATGTCATACTTTTGGAGGTTTTTTATGCAAGATGAAAATGAAGTATTTTTAATTTTCTTTCTAATATCTTAATTTTTTATAGTAGATTTCGATTTGAATTTCTTGATGTTATTTTTCAATTTAATGTCATGTATAAATGATGTGGTTATTAAGATTATAATTATCTTGGATTTTTTTGTATTTTTTATATAGGAATATTTTTCAATGTTATTTTAGATGGAATATTTGAATATATATATATATATATATTAATGTTTTGGAGATATTTGTACTTTCCTTACCCTTTGCGAGGTAGAAGAGAAAAGAGAAGAAAGAAAAAAATAAGAAGAAATATTTGAGAGAAATTTGTATTTTCCCTTGTTTGATTACGTAAAGAAAAGTGAAAGATAGAAAAAATTGGTGAGAAAATAACACGTGGATCCCACGTGTTTTTTGGAAAAATTCTCATTTCAAAATTACCTCACTAATTTTTTTAAATATAGAAAAATGCCTACGTTGTTTTTAGATTTAAATATTGATATATTATATATTTTCAATTTTAGCATTATTTTAAAAGTTTCAAAATTGATGTATAAAAAAATTTAAAAATTAAAAAAAGACTGAATAAAATAATTTTAAATTAAGGTGAAAATTAAAATTATATTTTAATTTAATTCATTAATATGATATGAAAAATTATATAAATAATATGACAGAATAAAAAGTTTTATTATATGTCAATATTATTATCAATGTAAAATTATTCTTTTTTTTCTCCTCATTGTCTTCTTCTGTTTAGCCAAGCATATGGAGGAGAAATTACTCTCCCTCACTTTTTTCTTCTCTCCATTTTCTTTTTTTCTCATTTTCTTTTTTTAGCCAAGCAGAGAGTTAAGGTTTTGGAAGTTTTTGGAAGTTTTTTCACCATCTATGCTATTTTTCTTTAACCAAAATCCCAAATCGAATTACAAAAATCAAACCTAACAGAAATATTTCAGTTCAGTTCGTTTCTATTCTCCCAAATAGTTTGGTTCGATTCGGGTATTTATTATTATTATTATTATTGTTTCAGTTTTTGGTTTATTCTATTTTTAGACCAAACTTAACCATAAAATCAAATGCACACTCCTAGCTATTCTTTCTAATTCTTCATATAAAACTTTTTTAACTGAATTACACGAATTAAGGAAGAGAGTTAAAATTAATTAACTATCTCGATTTTTCTAAAAATCACAATATTTTTCCAAAACTACCCTTAATTAATTTCTTTTTCTCTCTCTTTAGAATACATTAAATATGGGCATTATTTAAAAATATATAATAAATATTACCTCATATATTATAAAGGTCATATATTTAGAATCAGCGTAAAATATCCTATATTTAGAATGAGAGAAAGTAAAATATTCTTCACAACTAGAAAAAAGAATATTACCTCACTCCATTAAAGAAACATTAAATAATGTATATTGAAGTATAAAAATTGAGAGATTTTTTAATTTTGAAAATTTAGAGAACTTTTTTTTGTCAAAAAATATTTTAAATTTTTTTAAAACAAACCTCATAACCATAACATATCTCACAATATTTAAAATATCACAAGTTAAAATTTTTTTTATCTACCAAAGACATGCATTTCAGATTTAATGGGGAGACATATTTTTGAATTTTTAAAATTCATAAAACTATTTTTTAATAATATTTTAATTTTTTTAAAACAAACTTCATACCCATAACATATTAGTCATATGTTACAATATTTTATAGAATATATTGTTGAGATTTTGGATTGATTTATCAGTTGGTAAAATTTGAATAGTTAAGATAACAGAGATAAACCGTTAATCATCCAATCATCTGTATAAAGCATTTCAGACTACCAAATAATCATCATAGCTCTAATACTCAAAACTCTTTTCAAATTCAATCTTCTATTTCTCTATCCTTCATTGATCAGGAAAACAAAACTCAAACGGTTTCAATCCACTCCCTAGTTGGGTCTATATATTATTGTTTTCCCCCTCCCCTCCTTAATCAAATGAGGTAACATTAAAATTCTTCCCCTTCTAATAAACTCAAACCAATGAACATTAAAATTTATTTCCTCTCCTCTATTAAAATCCCCCCTTCCCTCCATTTTGATACCTCATTTAATCAAATGAGTTATCAAAATCCCTTCCCTCTGCTTCTTCAATTCACCTAAGAGTGCATTAATTGATGTTGGACTCCTTCAAGTCGAAAAATGACAAGCACAAGGGGAGAAAGAAGCAAATTTATGCTTTGTTTGGATAAAAGAAGGAGATGGGAGAAAAAGTGGAGATAAAATATTTTTCCCTTAGGTATAGATAAGGGGAGAAAATAGAAAAAAGAGAAAACTTATTTATTTCATAAGAATTATAATACCCTTATGATTAATATAAATAATCTATGTTATATGAATAAAAATAACTCATATAAATTACATTTCCACACAACCTATTTTATTCAATAAAGTGGCGATCGGTGGTGATAGTGATTAGTGACCAATAATTGGCAGCAACGGTATGTAACTAGGGAATACTGATGGCATCCAATGACCTATGGTGGCAGTCGGTGATCGGTAATCGATGGTAACAACCGATGATCGACGGCACCTACAGGTGACTAGTGACCAAAGGCGACAGTAGCTGGTGGCCAAAGGCATCTATAGCTAATGGTGGCAATGACAACCGGTGACTGAATGCAATGGTGGCCAGCAACTAATAGCAACAGCCGACAATCGTTGGTAGCAGCGAGTCACTAGTGACTAATGGTGATGGCTGTTAACTGGTGGCGACAGTTAGCGAATGATGGAGGGTCATGTCTAGCAGGTGCCGATGGCAAAATGTTGTTACTTATGATGGTAAGCAACATCAATATATACAAAATATTCCATAGGGGTAATTTTGAAAAATAATTTTTCTCTTCAAAATCTTTTTACTTTTGGAGAGAAAATTTAGGGGGAAAAATATTTGAGACTTGTAACATCCTTATTTTATGGTTATATTTAAAGTGTGATTATTATGTGTCTCAAATGAAGGTGCTAAAAAGCATGGTTGGAAAATATATCAGATAAGATATATGTCGAATTAGCATGAAAGGTATAATGGCAATTTCACATTTTTTTGTCTTTAGTTGGAATAAATTCACCCTAAGGTCCTCAACAGGAATTAATTCTAAAACTAAAAATTTTGCCAAGTACCTGTCAATAAAAGCTCTCAACATACTGAACCCAATGATATCAGTATTGAGTGATTGGGAGATCTAGATTGGAAAATAAGTAAATTTGAAAATACAAGATACTACAGAGATATGTGGTCCCCATGGAAAACAAAAGTAAAAAGTTGTAGGCCTTATATGTAAATACTTTTTGACAGATAAAATAGACAGTTATAAACCTTAAATCCAATATGATTTCTACTACATATAAAGATGCAAATAGCACCAATTGATACAAAAAAAAGCCTACCTTCTGCAATAAAATGTGTCGAATCCATATGGACTAATTAAAAAATTAATTTGAAGATAGGAAAGTTACTTTCTCTTTCTCCCCTCATTTTAACCAAATTACATAGGGGTTCACAAGATAATTTTTCCTCTATTTTCTCCTCGCTTTCTTCCACTGTTTCAGTATCTCTCTTGGACACATTTTTGGCTTTCTTTCTTCTCCTCTTACACGTGTTTACAGCAAGGAATTTCCCAAATATTCAACAAATTATTAAAGCTTAATTATGATGTAATAAAAGGATGATGTCATGGATGATAAAATCCAACAAATTTGGACCATTGGATCAAATGCAAATGGAGAGCAAGGATTTATTATTTTCCTCTATAAATATAAGCCACTCCCTCCCCCTTTCTTCTCACATTTCGGTCAGCAACTAAGGGAGAAAGAAAGAGAAAAATTGAGCTAAAAATAGAGAGAGAAAGAGAGGAAAAACCGAGGGAGAAGAAGAGGAAAAGAAGATGAAGGAAATCAAGGAGAAAAAGAAGGCAAGGAAGAGAGAAGGAAAGCATCAAGAGGCAAGGATTTAGAGGTAAGAATTTCTCCTAAAATCTGAATTTTAGATACTCCGAATTAGATAGGAAAATGAAGTTTTATTCTACCTTAAATGGCCTTGAAGTTTCAGCCAAGTATGAGGATTTAGAGGAAAGGGAATTTTCATGTAAAGAAAGCAAGAATTAGTTAAAGAATTATGAGCTTGAATAAGTTATGTCATGAAACAATGAAATTTCTGCTTATGTCCTAATGAAATCCAACTTCGGTCTAGTAAGTAATGAACAAGAGCCGTATGTTTCATGAAGAATATGTTAAGAAAAGCATGCTCTAGTGGAATTGAAGTATAATTGCATGCAATTTTATGGAATCAAAGCAAAACTCCTTTTATGCCCTAAGCATGTCTAGTTTTGGCCAAATGAGAAGTGAGGGCTAGGAGTAGAATTTCATGAAACTAAGGATAAAAATTGATTCCTCATGCAAAAATTTCCTAGGAAAGAGCATAATTTGAGGAATAGAACTTAAAATGAAAAATATGGATTATAGGGCTCAAACAATCTTTAAACTAACTCATAAAGAATAGATTAATTTAGCATGGTTATCTTGTTAATTCTAGGCTTGGGAAGGTTAAAAAAATGTCTTAAAGAAGAAAACTCAAGTGGTAAGCAAAGTTAAACCCTACAGGTAGCAACTTTTCATTTCTTGCTTTTATATGTCTATAAGTAGGTGTTTAATATTCTTTAAAAGCCATATTATTGTTATTGTGTTCTGTGACTGGAATTAGCTGTTTCTGAGTTAAGGGCTGTGCCTGGAACATCCATTTTCTAAGGGAAAATTGTCAAAATTTTTATTTGACAATATGATATATGTATTGTATAATGATGTTTTAAATGATATTTTATGCTACTTGTCAACGATATGATTGCTTGAAACAATTGTTACTATTGAGATTATTCACAATTTCACCCCAGGCTACTAACCATACTAGGGACAATTCTTACAATGGATGAATGCCCAGGGAAAGAAAATTGATGGAGAAGCAAGTTAATATTCATAATTAACAATGATGTTTTGATCATGAAGCATGTTTTGTAAATTATTGTATAGTTTATAAAATAAGTTGATATGTATAGTAAGTCTAGTATGATACCATATGATGTATAGAATTCTATGTTAAATGAATTTGAGTTATGAAATGAAGTTAAGCTTGAAAATAATATGTATGACTCCTTATTGACAATTTATGACATATTAATGTTTAGAAATGTTTTAGCATGATATGGTAAAGGAAATGAGTCATAGTTTGATGCCTCTTGTTAGAAGACAAGATAAGCTTTAAGACAAGACAAATTATGTATGATTTTGTTAAGTATGGAATTGTTGGGTGTGGGCTCACTTCCTATGTAGAAAAAGATCCAAACCTAAAAGCCCATGATATGTCTCACTTATTTAAGTAGAGAATGGTCATAGTAGGATATGAAAGTAAGGTCATATTCAAGTTAGAATAGCCACCTTTAAGAAAGGAGAAGAAAAAAAAATGTTATTTTCGCATATTCACAGAGTAGTCAAGGAAAAAATTTATTTATGTATCCGTTAACCGTTGGGTCATGATGAAATTTTGTTAGCAGGTTTGAGACATCTGGTTCTTCATTTTCAACGGTTGGATCATCAGTTCATGGTCTGGTGTGAGAGATATTCAATTCGTACTGAATCTGAATTTTTGGGTTTTTCATCTTTTTGATTCTCTATTATAAATTTTTTGCTTTGATTGTTGGAAGAGCTATTGAAATTGATTAGTGCACTTAATTGAGACTCTGTTATACTCTTATCTTGATAATAGTGGAGCTATTTTCATTGGTTTGGACAACCCGTGCTCTTTTCCTTTATCTTCAGGGGTTTTTTATGTTAAAAATCTTATCTCTTGATGTATTTGCAATGTTTATATTTTGTTATATATTTGTTTGACTGTTCCTCATAAATTCTTGTAAGTAAGAGAGATTTATTTCTACTGCATATTGGTTACTCTATTACTATTCCTATCAAAGTGGCATTAGAGCCTTAGTTTTGAGGTTGTTTAACTTGCTTGAAGGATAGAGCTTAATATAAATAGGAAGTATTAGCTATTTGTGAAAAATATCTATCTTCCTATGTTTGCTACTCATAAGCCAGATTTCAAGTCTAATGAGTGTTAATTAAGATGTTTTGATGATGCTAAAAAAAATGAGTTTGGAAATCCAATATCAAAGGAACACAAGTGAAATGAAGGACAAAGTTGGAGTTTCCTGAAGATTGAATAGCTGTTTCACATGTTTTAGGAAATTATTTGTAAAAGAAGATAGATAAGTTTTGAATTTCAATTAACCTAATATTAAATGAGATGACTAATTGAATGATTAATGGTTAGTTCATGATTTCAAATTGATCTTCAAGAAAAGAGCTATCGTATGAGGATAAAGCTTCAATTTCAAAATAATTCTAAGTGTTCACTTTGTTTTCAACGCAGAGCTTTCATTATGTGGATAATCTAGTTAGGTTATGCGGATAACGTACTACCCAGAATGACTAAATTTTAGCTCAAAATCATTTTCACGAAAACCCACTCAGTTATTAGGATAACATTAAATTTTTCTCAAACTGAGTTTATGTAAAACTTAGGTTATCAGGATAACCTCCCAAGGTTATGTGGATAACCTATTTTACTGAAGAAGAGCTATAAGTTCTGTAACATAGGTTATGCGAATAACCTCCCCAGGTTATGCGGATAACCTGTTTACCCAAGGAAAGTTCAAGTACTCTGAAATATAGGTTATGTGGATAACCTTCTTAGATTATGCCGATAACTTGTTTAACAGAGAAAAGTCCAAGTGCTCTGTGACATACGTTATGTGGACAACCTCCATAGGTTATACGAATAACGGGCTGTACAATACAACTTGTCTTCAATGTTCACTCTCTTATTCGAATAAGGTGCCAACTTTGTCAGGATAACCATCTGAACAGACTTAAGAACATGATCCTCAAGCTGTGTTATATTTGCTGCATTGTTTGATAAATTTGAGGTACAAGGAAGAGACATCTATTTCAAATCACTTGAATGAATTTCGAGGGCTCCTAGATCTGCTGTCAGGAGTGGGTATCAAGTTTGATGATGAAGTTTTAAGACTACGGCTTTTGAACATGTTACCTAAGTTTTGAGAGACATTTCAAGTTTCAATTACAAACTCAACTCCTAATGGTATTGTTTCCTTGTAAATGGCAAAGAATGGTGCTCTTAATGAAGAAATGAGAAGGAAGGCACATGATTCTTCATCTCATTGAGAGGTGCTTATCACTGAAAATTGTGAGATAAGTCAGAAAAGAGAACCGAAAGGTGGTAGAAAGAAGAGCAAGAGTAGGTTCAAGTCCAGATATAAGAATTTAAAGTGCCATCATTGTCATAAGAAGGGACACATTAAAAAGCATTGTTTTCTTTTAAAAAACTAGAACAAACGCAAGAATGGTAAGTAGAAAGAAAAGGGTCAAGATGATGATGATTGTGTTACTACTACTACCAGTGATGATATTTTTATTATTTATCATTATGAATTAGTTAATCTTGTATCAATTGAAAGCATGGGGATAAAAGATGACGATTGTTTTACTACTGCTATTAGTGAAGATCTTCTTATTCTTCGTGAGAATGAATCAGTTAATCTTGTTTTAGATGAGCTAATGGTAAACTAAGCATTACAGTAGCTACAAAGAATTTCTTATAAAGCATATTTTTCTCCTTAGACTCATTTATGTAGCCAGCACCTAACTTGTCAAACACACTTTTCTATTTGTTAAGTAGAATATTCAACTTATCTTTATCTTAAGTGAAATTGACTAGGACTTTAGTTAATTTCTTTTTTTTTCTTTATTTAATCTATCACATGAATCACAAGATTAACTGATTTTCTAAATCATCTATTTTCTTTTCAAGTGATTCCATTTCATTCTTTTCCAATTTTAATTCATTTTCTAAGAAAATCACTTTCTTCTTACTATATGTAAATGATTTTACTAATACAATCAGTCTATCATGCATTTCATTATAAGTATCTTATAACTCATCAAAAGAAAAATTAGAATTAGATTCAGAGTCAGAATTTGATACCTCATCATTGAATATTACCATCAAGCATGGATAGGTATCATTTTCTTCTTCATTTGAACTGTTGCCCTAAATTGTAGAGTTGTATGCAACTTGAGCTTCATGATTCTTTCTCTCTACATTTCTTCCTCCTTACCTCTTTGAATGGTACTTCAACTTATTTACATGACATAAATGCTTTTATTCCTTAAGTTCCTTCTTGAGAAATTTGCCAAATTTGATTGTTAACTCTTTTAACTCGTCCTCCTCATCATCATTGATGTCATCATCACTTTCATCATCAGTATCATCTTCTTCTGAGCTCTGTGATGTAGTAAATTTAAATGTAAGTGTTTTTCTTTTGTTTTGTTGCTCCCAAAGAAGGTCAAGTCTTCCTTCATGTTTAGCAAAGCTTCCAAATAGTGCAGTGACAGATTGGTATGATTTTCCTTTTGTCTCTTTAATAGCGGTCACTTTTGATTGTCATCCTTTGGGTAGAGCTTTGAGTATTTTGTATACTTACTCTCTTTGTTTGTAGCTCTTTCCCAAAGTTGTCAGATAATTGATAATGTGAGTGAAACGAACTTGGAAATCCTTAATAGACTCACCATTAATCATCTTGAACATTTCATATTCTGTTATGAGAGAGCTAAGTCTATTTTTCTTCACCCCACTTGTGCCTTCATAAGTAATCTCCAGAAAACCTCATTTTTCCTTGGCTGTGTTGCAATTTGACACTCTAAAGAATTCATCTTGTGAAAGAGCACTGACTTTGGGGAATTGAGCTTTTGTATTTAGCAATACTCTTCTTTTATCTTTATCATTCCATTCTGCACTCAGCTTTTCAACAATCTGCCCCTGCTAATTCCTTTTCATTAGAATGAAATCTCCATTCTCTATGATTTCTAATATATTCAGGTCTAGAGATTTCAAGAAAAGTTTTATCTTCATCTTCCAGTAGGTGTAATTTTGTCCATTAAGGCTGGGTGGTCTACACATGCTAACACCATCTGGAAGAGTTCCTTCTTCAAAGCCAACCATCTTGCTTTTCCTAGATTGTTAATTCCTTTTGCTGGGAGTCCAAGCTCTGATACTAATTATTAGGTTGGCTAATCACCCAAGAGGAGGATGAATTGAATGATACAAATTTTTACCCTTTTTTATGAATAACCTAATTTTACCAAGAGATGCAGCAGAATATGGATGAACAGAGAGTATTGAGTGAGGCAAATGAAGTGAGAAGATGAAAAGTAATATACAAAGATTTATACTAGTTCAGCCCAACCACTTAGCCTACATCTAGTCCTCAAACCACCACTTGAGATTTTTCATTATATCCTACAAGTTTAATTCGGGCACCTAGAAAGCCTCAATATATAACACAAGTTTAATCTGGGCACCTATAAAGCCTCAATATATCCCACAAGTTTTACTAAGTACTTGTAAAGAAACTTTCACTATATCTTTACAAAATGTGTAATTTCCCTTAGTGTTTCCTCACACTAAGATTCTATCCAGAAAATGTAGTAAGAAAGATTATAGAATAGAAATTCTCTTTAAGAATGGATAATACATTGAAGCTCACTCTAATGAGGTGAGTTTAACTTTGAATGCTCATACAGAATGATTTTATCCACTATAACAATATTTTGGTACATAACTCACTTAAATTCGTTACTCATTAATTCAAATGAAGTTATATTTATAAATTCGTGACTAAACTAGTCATTAGGCACATAATCTATTCATTAAACACAAGTTCTAGTTGTTACTCTGTAAAAAGAGCCATTCACCAACCGCATTAAATGTGTCTGACACACCAAAGTTTGAATTTTGGGGTTTAACAGATGAATTTTTTAGAGTCAGCATAGTTATATGTTTAATGTTGAACCTTGAAATTCGAATTTTATCAAGAAAAATTTGAACTTTGAGCTAGGATAAGAATTCCTAAGTTAGCTCGAGACTTGAACATTTGAACTTTCATGTTGGAAGTGCACATGTTAGGTTTGAATAGTTTCTTCAAGTTTTTACAATGCATTTGAAATTCAAATTTCAAAAATTGAAATTCGTTTGTCAGAAACATGTTCAACCTGACATAAAAGTTCTTTACTATGAAGTTTACACTTTGAAGCTCAAAGTTCGTCTGTCAGAGGCTGTGACTTTGAACTTTACCAATAGTTGAATTTTAAATAAGTTTTATGCAAATTTTGCACACTTTCATTAACTATACTTAGTCCAAAATTCAAATTTCATATGCAAAAGTCAAATTTTTTATGCAAAATTCGTCTATTAGAGATTAAATCTATGTAATTTCGCACTTTAGCAAGCAAATTGCTAATTTTGCACAAAATAAATATAAATCATAAGCAAAATTCATCTGTTAGCCTAAAATGTTCAAATCTAATAAGTTTAAACTCATGCTAATGTTCAAATTTACTTAATCGAACTCATTTAAAACATATGGTAATAAGATTAAGTAAATTTCAAATATTAAACCACCTCAAGACCTAAGTGAAATAAAATATACCTAATAACTAGGCCTTCAAAAGTTATGCTCTCCTTTCACTTAGTCATTCTATTCTTGGCATGCTCCCTTCTGTTCTTCAATTCTTTGAGCATAATTTCTCTTCTTCTTCTTTGAGTGAGACATAATGTTAATTTTTCTTTCTTTATTATAATATTCACTCTTCCTTCTAGGACAATCCTACATTTAATGTATTATACTTACAAACTAAGTAGTTAGTTGAATTTATATATCAAACTTGTATTATAAAATATAAAAGTACAGTGGATATATTAGTACATAACATGATATATGCATTATAAACACAATTAAACACATGTTAATGCACATTTTACTTCTTTTAGGAACAAAATATATGTTAGACAAATATGATACATTTTTTCCTTATTACTCTATATTTGTTATCATTAAAACTTATATTATATTAAACCTAATACAATGGTATGCACAAGACCAGATATAGTGCATGCTATTAGTACAGTCAGTAAATTTTTATCAAACCCAGGTAGATAGCATTGGAATGCTGTGAAATAGATTGAGGTATCTTTGTAGTACTATTGATATAAGACTTTGTTTTGGAGGTGATAAGCCTACCATTGAAGGATACACAGACTCAGATATGGTTGGAGATGTTGATTCCAGAAAGTTCAGTTCAGGCAATTTAATTAATTTTTTATGGGGAATTGTGGCTTGTCAATCTAAGCTGCAAAAATGTGTAGCTTTGTCTACAACAGAGACAAAGTTCATTGCCATTACCGAAGGATGGAAGGAGTTGCTATGGTTGAAGAAATTCTTACATGAGTTTGGTTTTATTCAAGACAAATATTAGCTATTTTGTGATACTCAAAGTGCTATTTGTCTTGGTAAGAATCCAACTTTTCATTCAAAATTCAAACATATTGATGTGAAGTATCATTGGATACGTGATGTTTTTGATGCTAAGATGTTAGAGCTGGCAAAAATTCATACTGATGATAATGTTGCTAATATAATGACTAAGGCACTACCAAGATGGAAGTTCGAAGTTTGTTGTGAGTTCATCGAATTAATGGTCATCTCCATCTAGTCGTAAGAGGGAGATATGTTGAGTATGAACTCCCTTCCTATATGGATAAAGAGCCAAACCTAAAATTCAACTATGTGTCTTACTTATTTAAGTGGAGAGGAGTCATATTAAGGTATGAGAATGATAATATATTCAAGTTGGAACAGCCACCTTTAAGAGAGGAAAAGAGAAAAAAGTTATCTTTGCATATTCACATAGCAGTCACAGGAAAAATTTATTTGTATATTCATTAGCCATTGGATCGTGCTAAAATTTTGTCAGCAGGCTTGAGACATCTAGTTCTTCAATTTTAATGGTTAGATAATCATTTTCTGGTTTGTTGTGAAAGTTATTTAATTCATACTAAATCTGAATTTTTGGGTTTTTCATCTTTTTGATCCTCTATTGCAAGATTTTTACATTGATTGTTACAAGGATTGTTGAAACTAATTTGTGTACTTGATTAAGACTTTGTTGTACTCCTATTTTCATAATAGTTGAGCTATTTTCATTGGTTTGGATGACTCGTGATTTTTTCCCTTACCTTGAAGGATTTTCCACGTTACAAATTTTAGTGTCTCTTGATGTGTTTGTGGTGTCTATATTTTATCATATATTTATTTGATTGCTCCTCATAAATTCTTGCAAGTAGGAGATATTTATTTTTTATACGTATTAATTACTCTGTTACTGTTCCTATCAGGAATAAGTTATATGGTTCAAGAAAGTTAACGATCAAAAGCTGGATTGCTGGAAATTGTTTTGACTGTAATTATTGTTTGCTTTGGAATGTTGTATAAAATCCTGTGATGATTCAAAAATTCACGTATTTACACGGATTGTAGAGTTATGTTTCATTAACAATTTGGCACTGGTTTGACCCTATTTGGAGAATTATAATAGAAGTTATGATCTATTTCCCAAAACTATTCCAGCGTTAAGCAGTTTGGTATACTAAAGGTTCATGATGCCATTTTGTCTAGTATGTACATAATAAATGTGAAATGTTTATATGGTTAGAAAGTAGACACATAGATTTTTCCAATGATACTAAGGATGCATGAATTGGATCTGTATACCATGAGAAATGATTGCCCAAAATTAAAGTTCAAATTCTAGATAGAAATTGGAAGTTGAAAATGAATAGTAAAGTTTGACAAATAAACTATATGAATTGGTATGTCCAAATTCTAATTTATTATTTTTCTTATGTAGAGAATGAATAAGCTATTTTTTGGAACTTGAACCAACTCAAAAAAAAATTCTACATTTAGTTATAAATTTTCAAAATTCGATTAGAAAAGTAAAATTATCAAGTGAACAATGACAAAATTGATAAATTCCTGGTTTGAGCTCTTAATTGGTTCGAGCTCCCAAATCCCCTCTAATTAATTCTAAAGAACACATGGAACATGGGAAAGACCTAAAGAAGATAAGGTGTTACAAGTCTCATATGTTTTTCCCCCACTTTTCCTTCCTTCATTTTTTCCTTTGTTATCCAAATAGGAGAAAATATGGCCCTATTTGATTGCAGTTTTTTAAAATAATTTTCTATTCTGGAGAACCAAAAAAAAAAACTCATTTGATGGGTTATGTTTTGGTATATTGTTTTGGATACTAAAAAACATGTGAGGGTTTTTAGAAACAATAAATGGAAAACATCTTTTAGATGTTTTATAGTGTTTTTGTTCCCAAAGCTGAAAAAACACTGACAACTCCTAATTTTCATTAATAGCATGTTTTGTAATTTTGAACCCTTAACCTAACAAGTTAAGCATTCAGCCATGGTCCCATTCACTTATCTTCCCCAAGCCTCATTCGGCCATCTTTGTTCCATTTCAACTCTTTCATTTTTCTCTTCCACCTCACCTCCGATCTCTAT
Source organism: Adenanthera pavonina (assembly GCA_026686845.1). NCBI lineage: Eukaryota > Viridiplantae > Streptophyta > Magnoliopsida > Fabales > Fabaceae > Adenanthera > Adenanthera pavonina. Next base: position 34,195,290 of record JAIVEN010000018.1, read on the forward strand.
CCTTACTTCATTCAAGCTAGAGATCGTTGGTTGCCATCGGTGAGCTCTTCTTCTTTCTTCTTTCTTGCCGTCATTTGATCAACTTCGATCCTTCTATCTTCTCATCTTGTGCTTTGATTCAACTTCAAGTTTAACTTCAATCCTTTTTTGAGCTTTAGTCCCTCTTTTATCTTCAAGTTCAGGCTCAATCTGCTGTACTGCTTTCAAAAGCTTTAGACTCCTGACAACTTGTGCTTTGATTCAACTTCTTTCCTATTTTTCAACTACAAGTTCATCTTCAGTTACTCTTCTAGCTTGTTGAAAGTGCTCACTAGTAAAACTTGAATAAAATGTATAAGTATGCATCTTAGGTGTTTATTGGACTAAAATTGAAATTGTGCTAGATCGGCTTGTGTTACCTAAGTCGTTGCTTTCTTTCTTTCTTTTTGACTAAACTTGATAAAGGACTTTACTAGAACTTATCTAGTTTGACTGAACAGAGATAAAACTCTAGCATTTACTAGTTTATGGTTTGTGGCTTACAATTTCATAATCAATTACCCTTTATGAAAGTCATGTACTAAAATCCAAAAAAAGTCATGTTTTACTAATGCATTTAATTTTAGGGATACAATTATTGTGATTCCAAATTATTAAAAGTCTTGTTTCTTTGATGACATGATGCTTTGAACCTAACTTAGGATGTGATTGGAATGCTATGACTTAACCATTCTCAATCTGAATTTTCTTTAATTGATCCTTATTTCAGCACACAGTAGGTACTTTCTTATCTTAGTGAACCTTCATTTGAGTCCTAACATGACTTGGTGACAAGTGTGTAATTGTACAATATGGGTGATTGTGATCTTGTTGTTCAAGGTTTTATGGGATCAAAGGGAAATTACTTTATTCCAAAAAATGAAACTTGTGTCTCCCTTTCCTGGCTTTTGAAATCTTGCCAGATTAACTGGGGTTTAATTCACATTGGCTGACATTTTGTTGTCTTGTTTTTTTAATGTTCTTTGGTATTATATAGCACACAAGCAAATGAAGGGATCTTACCTGCTATCTTTATTCTCTGAAGTATAGGTAGAGTATGGTGTTGGCTCTGCATAAGTTGTTAGAACTTAAAAACTTAAGGATTCTAACCTCTAAAACAAATAGAAATTCTAAAACAAGTTTGGGGGTGGTACTAACTATATGGAATAATAATAAATGATTCTTTGGTTGTTAGAGTTAGAAACTCTTGTTTCTTGTATTTTAATTTTTCATACTGGCAAGGTAGTTTTACTAGTCACATTGTCATTGGCAGTTTCTTAGCAGTTGTTTTTTGCTATTAATGGAGATTTTAGAAAATTTTCTGTGAAATAGATTTAGTTGGGGGGTTTATTTTATGTAAGTTAGCATTGTGTTCTAGTTTTGTATTTGTAGAATTTGTGTATCTCAGTTTCCTAGTTTTCTTTCTCTATGCTTCTTAAACTAATTGTAGTGCATTGACAAAAAAAGAAAAAAACTTATTGTGGTACTCTTTCTCTATGCTTTGTGATTTTAAAGAAGTTGAATTCAACAAATTACTAGTGCTGCAAACAATAACAATAAACAACTTGAATGAATACGAATTTTCCACTATTAGAATCTAATATGTTTGCACATGTCACTGAGGAGTCCTACTTCATGAATCAAATCTAATATTCAAGAGTGAATCTAATGCTTTCTTGAAATTAAAATATTCTTTAACCCCTAAAGAAAAAAGAATCTACAAAAATCTGGAAGCTACTTATCATACCTCGTACTTGGACTCATTTTCTATGTATTAAACTATATTTAAGTTCATTAATACTTAATTAGAGACTTGATTATATAAAACAACTTAAACCAATTTATTTCATTTGGGGTACTATTCCTTTGGTTAACTTCTTTTCACCCGGTGAACTTTAAAAATTCATAATTAAATAAAAAAAAATCATATTGATATGGTTCAAGTCTCTAAATATAGCTTAAAAGATTCTATAGATGTCAAAAATGTTGAACAGGGAAATTACTTGGCCAATTAATACAGTAAATTCGTATTATCTTCACTGTAACAATGGTCATTTTTGAAAATTTCTGATTCTAACCATAACTTTGAAAAATCACCATAAATCATACAAAACTCCAAATTGAGTGATCTTTATGTCTATGGAAAGCTACACATGTCTAGTTTTCAAACATATAAAATATTCATATATTTAATATATTAAGTCTGTACAGTACTATGAATTCCCAACAATATTCAGAAAGGTCTCTTGTATTCTTCCAACTTTCCAAAATACACACTAATATATACATACATAGCCATAACTTGTCTTTATCTTACATGATACTCCATAACAACCTAGAGGACCATATTAACATGAAAACACATCATGATCATGTTCCATAAGATTTTACATAACATCTTATATAATAGTATTAACCTAAGCATCATTATCTTAAACATTAACTTGCTTCTCTTTGCCTTTCCTTTCTTGGGTAATCTTGGCATAACTTGAATCTAAAATTTGTTAGACATTTGGAAAGGGGTGAATTCAAAGAATCTCAATAGTAACTGCCATATATGCTTATATATCATCATATATTGCAAACTTTCATTAAACATACATTAAACTTTCATTTAAAGTCATTTGTGCACAAACATTTTCTAAAAAATTTGAGCAGCACCTCCCCTTAAATTATAAACATTCCTAGGGTCAAATACCCTTTAAACAACATAGTCAATCAATTCAATCCATCACAAAACATCAATACCATCAACAATTACATCAAGTAAGCATATTGGCAACAATAACAATATATAGACACAATGTGGTTAGTTAACTATCTTGTGGATTTTCAATGACTTTCAAATCTTGTACACCTCTTCTTTGGTCTTGCAACCCTTATTTGAATCCTAATGCATCACAAAATACGGTCATCAACCATTGATTATACAATTTCCCTTACAAAGTGCTCACTTGAACTAAAATTTGCACTTTGTTATCCATAAATTATTCCTTGTACAACATACTTGTTCTAACCTATTTTGGACCCAAGGAATCCATTTTTGGGATCAAAATCATGAAATTTCCTTCCTAATTCAAACCCTAAGTAGGCAGAAAATTTGATAAAAATGTAGAAAAATAACTACTCCATGAATCTTGAAACAACTTGTACATTCATGCATTTTAAGACATTTTCAAGCTTTTTTATGGTTTTATTTTACAATAGCTCAACTTTCTCTCTCTAGGGTTTGCCATGGCTGAACCTTAAAGTGAGAGAGAAGATAAAATACTCCATGAAACTACCAAAAACCTCAAGAAAACATAAGTTAGGAACCTTGGAAACTTACCCTTGAGATTTGGCTTTGATTCTTGACTTGTAGCTCTTGTTTTCCCTCTTGAGATTTTTTTTTTTGCTCTTTCTCTCTCCTTTACTTCTGGTTCCAGATGTGAAAATGGCTAAGGAAGATAGAACTTTATGGCTTAATAGGATATTTAAGTAATAAAGTAATTTAATTAACTTTATCTTTTAACTTAATTGCTTTTTCTTCTTCAAAAGCTTTTGAAAAATTTCACTTATGTCCCATCTACATTCCAGATGTGATTCACTCTCCTTTTGGCCAAAATTGCTCCAATAATTTATATGGACTAAAATACCCTTTACCGATTAAATTTACCCATATCGATTGGGTATTTTTGCCAAAACTGTCATTAAATTGGTAAAGAATTATCCAATAATTACTTTTGATCCAAAATTACTATCTTGACCCAAAATATATTTTATCAAGACCCACTAATGTTTCTTGAATTAATACTGCCTCTTCCTGCAGTTCAAACTGACTTTTATCGGGTAAAATATTAATATTAAATCCTAATTACTCAATAAATATTATTTTGACCTCAACGAATTTCATATTATATTTTATTGGATTTAACTTATTGAGAGCTTCATTTTGACTATAATTTTTTATATTTATAAAAATGCCATTGACCCAGGATCAATTTATAATTTTTAAAACTTTTGAGTCATTTAGTGTAATTTATCCCAAAATTCCTAAACTTTTCTTCAAGCTCCATGTGTCCACCGCCTTCAATTTTTTTTTAATTTTCTTTTTCTTTTCTCTTTTTTTTCAGGGGTAAAATTGTCATTTTCTCCTTTTTCCTTCTAATTAAGATAATTGATTTCTTTATCTTATTTCATGCCAAATAATATACACCCATTTTTATAAATTCTTTATAAATTTTAAAATATTAAGTCTTGAATATCTAGAAAATTGTAAGATATTACACCACTAGATAATAAGAGTGGTAGTTAACAAGGAATGTTAAATCAAATCTAATATGGTGGTGAGTATTGAAGAACAATTTGGATTGAAAAAAGAGATAACATATGGGCCATACAAATAGATGGCTTGGCAATTGGCATGGAACTTATGCATGAGTGGAGTGAAAGCAAGAAGCAATTTGGAATGATAAAGAAACCAAGAGAGTAGTAGTTAACGATGAGTGTTAAATCAAATCACCCACTCCCTTTTCATTTTCAAGGAAATTAGTGAAGGGCTTCCATTTGATACATTAAACATATGGGTCCATGTTCAATATTCTTTTAGTTGTGAATAGCTTTTTCATATTCTGAATTTCTTCATTATGGAGCCTGTTTGGCCATGATGCAATTTTTTATCTCCATTTTTATTAATTCTTTTGCCTTTTAGCTGTTAACTGTAAGTCTCTTTTAAGATCAATCATACTTTTAGTCCTTCAATATGGCTTTACCTCTGTTCTTCAATATGATATGGATATTTATGATTTTGTTTGGTTGTTAGTTGTACAACTAATTTGTTATACCAACAAAATTGATGAGACAACTTCCATAATAAGTGACTTGGCATGATTGAATACTGTATATTATGAATGGCAATTAGTGGGTCTAGAATTTTTAGAAAATTTAATTTGGCCAAAGCACGTAATTCAATGCTTCATAGATATTATGATTGAAGAAGTGAACAAAGAAAATTACAATAATGATGTGTTTTCATGGATGTTAGGTTTAATGACCAACATGTTTAGTTTTGTTGATTCAAATGGTGAAACAAAAAGTTTGCATGATATGATTACTTAATGTTATTTATATATTTTATATCATACCTATTATTTGAGAAAGAATTGAACTAACTACTGGACTTAATATGCATTTTTTATGTAGTTAAGTCAAGAAGAAGAGCATAAATTATGGAATCAATTAATGGAGCAAAGATTTTCAATAAGAAGAAGAGAGTTTTGGAGAAGAAGAGCTTAGGAGTTTAAATTGGAATATCAAGATTCAAATTCCTAATCTTTTAGTTTGGATGAAAGTAATTGAAGGTGTTTGAGTTTAAAAGGTTTTCCAAACAATTTTAGAATGTCCCTTTTAGTATTATTAAAGATTTTAAGTCCAAAAATCAAATTGAGTATTGATTCCTTCATTCCTATGAGTTATCAAAGTGTCAGTAAAGGTAATCGATTACCCTTTGATTATAACATATTATATCATTTATTCTTCTCAATCTCATGCCTTCTTGTTGATTTAATTGATTACATTCCTCAAAATAATCAATTATTATCCCTTTGCTTTGTCTGCCTACCTATGTTTAGCGCCTTAATCAATTATATCTACATATAATCGATTATATTAGTTGTTATGTCAGCTCATCCTTATTCTTCTCTAATATTATTGATTATCTCCTCAAAGTAATTGATTATTGAGTTTTGATCATTCTTAATACACTTCAGTTTCACACTCTAATAGATTATCTTCACCACATAATCGATTACATTTCAAAAGTAACATGTTATATTCCAAGAGTAATTTATTACCTTGTCCAATATAATTGATTATGTCGTGAAAATATCTTAGTTCCATATTCTCTTATGATATAATTGATTATCTCCTCAAAGTAATTGATTATCAAGTATGCCAATTTCTGATATACTTTAGTTTCATGTTCTAATCGATTACTCTCACCTCTAATCAATTATATTGCTTCATATAATCTGTTATATCCTTAAATAATTGATTACCCTTTTTCAACGAATGTGCAAGCTCTCTATTTAAAATCTAACCAGTTACTCTTGAGCTTCTAATCAATTACTTCATCTCTTCACTCGAAAATTTTTCGAGCTAATCTGTTACTTTCAAATATAATTGGTTATGTTTTCTAACATTCCAAATTCCTTTTTAACTAATTATTCTTAACTCAATTGATTGATGAACTTACTTTCTTCTTTGTTATTAAACTCAATCAATTGACTTAAATTGAGCTTAATTTATTATTATAAATACATTACCATGAATAGTCTTGAATCACACCATAATCGATTGGACTTTTATAGTATAATCAATTAACTCGATAATGGCTAGTTCAATGCTAGTTATTCAGAGTAACGAATACTTAATTGTGCTTAACAGTTAATTAACTACTTTCACCTATAAATAGAGCTTCATTTAAGTTAAGAGTAGAGAGAATGATGTTCTGAAACTGTTTTATTGAATCAAATGATTTATTTTTCAATCAAACACTCTCAACTACATTATATGAGTTTTGATGTATTTATCTACTCTTTCAGAAAGCTTTTATTTTCTGTATTAATATTTTCTCTGTGAGAGAATTCTCTAGGTAATCTAGAGGAATTGCTCAATGAAGGTTTTCTTGAAGGGAATTTGTAATCACATCGGGGAAGGTATGGGAGAAATATAGACTCAGGAAAGGAGTATTGGATGTATTATGGTTTCACAAGTACCTAGATTGAACTTGTGATTATACTGAAAAATCTCAAGTAAATTGCTTGGGGACTAGATGTAGGTCAAGTGGTTAGACCGAACAAGTATAAATCCTTGTGTCTTAATCTTCATCCTTTATTTCTCTCACTCTTGCATTAAGTGCTCTGTTTGCCCCTGTTTTTAGTGCTTCTCTGCAATATTGGGTTGTGTTTCAAAAGGACAAAAAATTTGTAGCACCCAATTCACTCCTCTTAAGTGACCAGCCTACTCAACAATGGAAAGTTTGGAAGGATATCTTAGAAAAAGTTGAATGCTATAAGTGGACGCTCTTTTAATGAGAAACAAATCAAGCAAAAGTATAGTAGGTTGTGAGCAAAACATAGGGATTTTTCTTTGTTGGTACAACACATTGGATTTGGTTAGAGTCCTAACACCAACACAGTTACTGCTGATGAGAGATGTTGGAGATATTATATTTTGGTATATACCCATTTGAAATTTTTTCCTACATTGCATATGTATATTAGCTAGATTATTGATTATGAATATTTTCGTAGGCACATCCTGAAGTTGCTCAATTTAAGGAGTGGGGGCTAGAACATTATCAATTGTTAGGCATAATCTTTAATAGAAGCACTACTATCAATATACTTCATCATTCATCTACTCAAGATCCACCAAATTCTTCAGATGAGATTCAACTTCAAGATGAATATCTTAATAGTAGAGTTCATATAGACCTCGAAAATGATGATGACATTGATAAAGACATAACTGAGCGTGTGACATGTAGTAGAAAGCACATTGTTTAGCTCCTTGATTGAAAGAAAAAAAAGGAGTATAGGTCTGATTAATTGAGTGAAGCAATTCAAGCAATGGTTAAAGACATCTAATGCAAGGGCAGAAGCTCACCTAGTTAAAGTAGACATGTTAAGGGCAAAAAGCACGGAAACTAGTAGTGTTAGACCTATATCATCTGATTATTCAATTGCCAAATATTTTGCTGTTTTTAATGAATTTGAAGATATCTCTGACATGGTTTATCTAAAGGCAATGGATAAGTTTGTTGATCTTTCTTGGAGAAAAATATTTATAGCAGTACCTTCACAAAGAAAGAAGGCATGGTTGAATAATTTGATTTGATTTATATCTGTAGGTACTATGTTTTGTGTTTATAAATGTTACGTCTATTTGTGTTGTACTTGGTGATTATGAATGTTATTACCAGTTATGCATTTGATATTTACTCTAAATTATAAATGCTATAACTACAATGGTGTATTTGATATTGTTTCCAAACTATAAATGCTATAACTAGTTATATATTTGATATTGTTTCCCATGATTTACATTTACTTACATTTGAACAGATTTTTGTACATAATGGATATTGAAGGTAGTTATAAGGGATCTATGATTTCATCCGATTCAAGTGAAGATGACTATGAATTAGCAGAGTCAACATTAATTAATATGATATATGAGTATGAAAGCAAGTTTCTTAACAAAGTTTCAGTTCATGATTCTACAAGTTATGAATTGTTGAGAATGGAAAATGCATGTTTTATCAATTTATGTGATGAGTTAATGAGTAAAGATTATTTAATAGATTCAAAAGAGTTGAGCTTTGAAGAGAAAATTGCAATATTTTTATACATTGTTGGCCATAATATTAGACAACGGGTAGTTGCAAATTGTTTCTAACATTCAACCCAAACTATTTCTTATTATTTTAAGCAAGTGTTAAAAGCAATGTGTCGATTGGGGAAAGACATCATCAAGTAGGAGATCTAGGAGTTGCCAAACAATGATAAAAATAACACAAAGTATTATCATTGGTTCAAAGTAAGTTTTAATATTTTATAGTTATTTGTTATTTTTTATATTAACATAAATATTACCTATCATAATTATATATATATATATTAATCAGAACTATGTAGGTGTAATTAATGGGACACATATTAGTGCTTGGGTGCCTGCTAAGAAGCAAATATTATGTAGAGGATGAAAAACAATCATATCACAAAATGTTATGTGTATATGTGATTTTAATATGATGTTTATGTTTATTCAGGTTAAGAAGGTAGTGCTCATGATGTAAAAATTTTGTTAGATATAATGACCAATTCTAATGCAAATTTTTCATGGCCTCCTACAGGTATAATTATAAATAAAATGTTTTTTACATATCATTGCCCTTCTTCTTTAGTTCACTTAGATTAATTTATATATATTTATATTTAAATTAATGTTTTATCATCACCTTAGGATCGTATTATCTTGTAGGCTCTGGAGATCCTTGTAATTGATATTTTATTCCATGATGTAAAGGAGAAAAATATCATATACAAGAATATCGAGGAAGAAAACATCAAGTTAAAAGTCTTAAAGAGCTTTTTAATTATAGATATTCTTCTTTAAGAATGATGATTGAACGTTGTTTTGAAATATTGAAAGCTCGATTTCCAATTCTAAAATTAATGACATCATTTGATCATTAAAAACAACGTCTTATGGTAATAGCATGTTGTGCTATTTATAATTACATACGTAAAGCCGATGTGATAGGCTATTTAGAGAAAATGAAAATATGAATCCTGAAAAAGTAGAAGGCTTGGCTAGTAATATAAGTGTAGAAAATATAGGTTATAATGTGAAAAATTTGTCAAGACTATTCAATGAAAATGCAGCACAAATGGTAACACATCACAATCATCTTGTAGCTTGAATGTAGTTAGAATATACAAATTCTTCTAATTAGCTAACTTTGTACTAACTATATTTATGTTACTATTGAAACTTCATCTAAAACTACGTTAATTTTAGTATTACCTATGTAATTTATGTTGGTTATAACCTTATATATTATTTATTCTACTAAAATTTTGTTATTAAATTAGTCTATTATAATCCATTAAATTAATCTATTAAAAAAAGTGTCAATTATTGTAAAAAAATATTTCATAAAACAAATGAATCAAAAAAAAAATTTTATTCTCAAAATATGTCCTTAAAACAATTTTTTCAAACAATTTTTTATTTTTTTATTCTTAGAAATAGTTTTCAGACCATTGAATCAAATATGTTTTTTTTGTTCTCAAAAATTATTCTACAAAATACTTTTATAAAATTATTTTGAGAACATAAAAATAGAAAATACAATCAAATACATTTTATATTTTTTTTTATTTTTTTCTCTTATTTTTACCTCCCTCCAAAAAAAACAAAGGGGTTAAGTTCTAATGCACGGACGGCTTGGATTACGATTAAGAATTAGCGGCTCGGATTATTTCACTTACACTGGACGGCGTCGTTTTGCTAGGCGCAGCAGGCGAGAATCAGAGGAAGCCGAGCAGAGGTTCCGGACGCCCATCTATAGCCGCGAGATTACCCTCAAGGGAATCGGGTCGGGTTTCAACAAACTCCGGGTCATTGTCATGCCGGATCAGGATGGTTGTCAGCGTGAAGACTGAACGCCTTCTCCGAGTTTGGGGGCGGTCAAGGTGGAAGTGGAAACTTGAAATCCTTACTCAACCCAAAGGGAGAAATTGAAACCCTTGCTGTGTTCTTTTTAATTAGTTCTCTGTCCTCGAATTGTTTCTATTATGTATATTTCAGGCATTACATTGAGAAAAATGGCAATGATCCAAGCAAGAACTTGGCTTTCCAGAAGCTTCTCTACTCTTTCGTCTAATCCTTTGCGGGTCTGTGTTGTTGGAAGTGGTCCTGCTGGTTTCTACACTGCTGAGAAGGTAAACTCATAATGTACGCTCTAATTTAGAAGCACTACCAAGTATCCACATTCAACACATTAATTTTCTTCTCCTAAAATTTGCTAATTGGTGGTATGGTTAATTGCATTTTTAGATGTTGAAGGTACACAAAGAAGCACAAGTTGATATCATCGATAGGTTGCCTACGCCTTTCGGGTTAGTCCGGTCCGGTGTTGCACCTGATCACCCGGAAACAAAGGTCAATTTCTGCAACATTCCTTTGAAAATTGATAAACTTAGAAGTTTAGTGGTATTAGTGTTCATGACAGTTTTACGCGTGTTTATATGATTGAAATTGGGCTAATTTGATTCTACATAAATAACTAGAGGCTGTATATGCTCAGCAAGGGGAAAAAGGAAGGGGAGAAGATTTTGTTCTTAGGATACCTTAGAGTTATTAAGAAAACGAATGCTTGAATTTTTTTTGCTTTTTCCCCACGTGTAATCTTTTTCTTTGGTGTAAAGAACTCTCATAATTGTGCTTAGTTTACCAGAAAACTTGCAACAGATTGTTATCAACCAGTTTTCAAGAGTAGCGCAGCATGAAAGGTGCTCATTATTTGGAAATGTAACTCTTGGATCAAGAATTTCTCTATCTGAATTACGTGAGCTGTATCATGTGGTGAGATTCTAGTTCTAGATGTGCTCTGTATATGGTGACGATTTTTTGTGTGTACTTATTTATTGGCTGTACCTTCTTCTCAGTCTTCATTTTATGCATTTGAGCAGGTTGTGCTCGCATATGGTGCTGAAAGTGACAGAAGCCTTGGAATTCCTAGAGAAGTACGCTTTAATCGTTTATCTACTTTTTTCTTGAATTGTAATACTCTGGTAGAATCCTTGGTGTTTCATTAGAATTTTTTTAGGTATAAGTGATGACTTAATGCTTATTGTCAAGTCATAGTTATGTGTAGCTATTAATTTTAGTCTTCCAGTTACTTTTCTTTATGTTTCTTATCCTTGCTTATTTTCATCTCAGAATTTGAAGGGGGTACACTCTGCCAGAGAATTTGTTTGGTGGTATAATGGGCACCCAGATGCAAGAAATCTTGACCCAGATTTGAAAAGCACTGATACAGCTGTAATTCTTGGTCAGGTAGTGATGTAGAACCAGCAAAGAATAGAGAGAAAGGAGGAGGGAGGAAGATAAGAAGGAGAAGGAGGGAGATGTAGAGAGAAATAGAGGGGGATAAATCACTGACACTAGCCTAGAGAAAGGCAACCCTATCCCTAATTAATAATGCCCCCATGAGATAACTCCTATAAGAGAAATTATTTCAAAAATAAAAAAGATAATTAATAAAAATGATAATATAAACCCTAATTTACAGTTTACAAATAATAATATCTTTTAGAATTTCCTTTTCCCATTCTCTATTAGGTAGTCATATAATAAAAGATCAAGAACATACTTTCTGACTGGAGTTTCCAGAAGATATAGTTATAGTTTTTTAAAATGGATTTCAGGCTTTGTAGGTAAATGATCTCATTTAATTTCAGGGAAATGTTGCTCTTGATGTTGCACGTATTCTTTTACGGCCTACAACTGAGCTGGCAACAACTGATATTGCTAGTCATGCTTTGGCTGCTCTAGAGGAGAGTTCTATCAGGTTTTTATTGATATAATTTAAAGCTTCTTGATAATCTTGTTACTATTATATGGTGTTGTCTATATATTATATGAGGATTAATGCAGGAGGGTTTATTTGGTTGGAAGACGTGGTCCCGCCCAAGCAGCTTGTACTGCTAAAGAACTACGTGAAGTTCTTGGTAACTTTCGCATCTTCTTTTATATCCTAATTAGATAATTAGACTAGATGTGGGCCTTGTGTATTGCATGGAGTCTGAGGAATGACCGCATCTTTCATAACTTATAAATAATTCAGCTTGCTATAGATTTTATAATATATATTGATATATTGATTTCAAATGAATTATTCATTTCTCTTATACATATTTGTTTGTTGTTCTGAGGAAGAAAACCAAAGGGGTATATAGGTCATGAACTATAGGTTTTAAACTATTTCAGTCTCTTGCATACATGAAACTAATGGAAGCTTTGGCATCTTTTTACAGGTATTCATAATCTTGATATTAAAATTCAGGAAACTGATCTACTTTTAACTCCAGCAGATGAGGTATGGGATGCTTCTAAATTCGCTTCCTTCATTACTATTAAATAAATAGAAAATAAAAATAAAAATTTTGGGTACCTTTTCTCTTCTATGTTTGCAAATATGAGAATTCTGTATTCCACAAGTATTTTCTCCTTTCTAATGGGTGATATTTTTCTTTGAGTGTATTTCCTTGTTTTCTTTTTCATTTTAAGTGTACTATCCTTATTCCTTTTACCTGAATTTCTTTTTCTTGGTGTTATCTGTGCCTGATGCTGTCACTTTGCAAAGGAAGAATTAAAGTGTAGCCGAATACAAAGAAGAGTTTATGAATTGCTGTCTAAGGCAGCCACTTCAAAGCCTACACATGCTGCTCTGAAACAACGTGAACTCCATTTTGTCTTTTTCCAAAAGCCAGATAGTTTTCAGGAGTCAAACGATAGAATTGGCTGGGTTTCAGGTGTGCACTTTGAGAAGACAGTTCTTCGAGGTAGTTTTATACCGTTCATATCTATGTTGTAACCTGTAATTGTGGACTTTACATCATTGGCACTGCATCAATGTAGTATTATATGATTAATAAACATAATTCAGAATAATTTCTTTTAAGCAATAAGAAAAATTTCTCGTGTCCATAATAATTTTTTAAGATTACTTTTTAATTAGTCAACTTCATTTTGCAGGTGTTGGCCCAGGGAAACAGGTTGCTGTTGGTACTGGACAATTTGAAGATACAAAATGCGGGTATTATTTTGTATCCAGGAAACCATATAAAATTATGAGCACTTTTGCATTAAAAATTCTAGCCAAAACTTTGCATGAAAACTATCACGATCACCTAATAGCTTTGAGATTAAAAGTTCCAAGGGTTGCATTGATTCATATCCTCTTAAGAGCAGAGAGATTGAGATGGAATTGTATAAATGAATGATTGCAGCCTCCCGCCAAGGATATTTATTCCTTTTTGTGATGTTACAAAACGTTGAGATTCAATGCTGAGTCCATTGCAATATGTTGGCTTTTTGTAGGTTGGTACTTAAGAGCATTGGTTACAAATCAATACCAGTTGATGGCTTACCTTTTGATAATCAGAAAGGTAAACAAATAATAAATTTGCTATTCGTACTGTTTTTTGTAATTTCTTATTTCATATTTTATTCTGGATGATCTCAAGGTTTCTTTCAAAATATGAATTTTTGGGAAATTTTCTTTGGAGATTAATGGCAAATTTGGAAATGAATTCTCATTTTACTTTCCTAAAAATTCTTCTGGTATTATCTTATCTGGAGAATAGGAAGGCATAAACAGCACAAAATTTTTGTTATTGTTACTGATCAAGTTTATTTTTTGCAAAGTTGTCTATACTGACTTTTCTTGTTTTCCCTGGTTCTGGAGACAATAATGTAAATTATTTTGTTTTTTGCCATTAATAATGTAAATTAGTTCATGACGTATTTTGTCCAATGTTATTATTTGATCAACCATGTTCAATATCTTGACATGTCAGTTGATTAGAAGTTGTCTGAAAGATAGCAGTGATGCTTAGATGGCCTAGCCTTTGATCCTTTTCAGCAAAACTTATTGATACTGCAGCTTCGGTATTTTCAGCCACTGCAAGTAAATATACGCCCTTTCATTTATGTTAAGAGTTTTCAAGAAATTATGAAAACCTGTAGGTTACCCAAGGTCAATGGTGGAAGTGTCTTTTTGCAGTCAGTATTAACAAAAACAGACTTTGAGGGGTCAATGTTATTTATATTTTGAGGGGTCAATGTTATTTATACTGTCATCGAGTCTTTCAATAATGCATATTCTCTAGTCCCTTTCTTTTCCTCCTAGCTTTTGCTTTCCTTATATTCCTTGTGGAGTATTATGAATGCAGATAAGTAGTTGCTAGCTATAATTCTTAGTAGTTGTGTTTTGTTATGATGGTTAGTTAGTTAGAATAATAACTGTCTAACCTATGTAACTTATAATCTGACTTGTGAGAAGTTACGCAAATTGATGAAGCTCTAATTCTATGTCCCATGTTGGTTTCTGATTCTTTCTATTTCTATTCTCTTTTCTCTTATCAATATGGTTGCTAATTTTCAGGTATAGTTCCAAATAGTAGAGGTCGAGTGCTGAATGATCCTTCAGGGGATTCTACATTACTTGAGGAGGGCTTGTATGTATGTGGTTGGCTGAAGAGAGGACCGACTGGGATTATTGCAACAAACCTACATTGTGCTGAAGAAACTGTAAGTGCCTCTTGCTTCTGTAATCATGCTATTCTTAGGAAGCTTGATCGTGGTATAGATGATATCAATACCTACCATGCTAAAATTACTAGTACCTATCGGCTATCGGGTTTGCAAACAACTAAACATGACAATTTTGCTTGAGAAGTCTTAAAGCTATGAGTCTGAAATACTGTGGGTGATTGGGATTCTAAGTAGTTAGATTTTTACCTACTTTCCATTCCCTGACGTTAAAAGGATTAGAAATATAATTATATGATACATCTATGCCAAGCTATATTTTAAAATGAGCTACTGGACCCAAAAGGCTTTCATGCAAAGGGGGATTGGATGGGCATAATAGTTCTGTCCTGTGCATGTTGCTTTTCTTTCCTGAGGATTTGTGTGATTGGTAGCTTTTTATTTTGGCTGACAATTAACATGACAGGTTTCAAGCATATCAGAAGACCTTAGCAAAGGAGTTTTGGTACCGTCATCAACCTTGCCAAAACAAGGCAGAGAGGGTCTTCTCCAGCTTCTACATGATAGAAATGTGAGAATAGTTTCATTCAGTGATTGGGAGAAGATAGACTCTGAGGAAAGGAGGCGTGGAAGTACAATAAACAAACCTAGGGAAAAACTTGCCACCTGGGAGGAACTACAGAAAACTGCTTTGGGATGAATAATTCTTCCTCATGATACTTCATGATCAGCTTGGTGTTTTTAGTCCTTCCTACAAAAACAGAAAATAATTGAAAGAAGAGTTTCAAAATGTAGATTAGTATATTCGCTCTCTTCATAAGTAATGCAGCATTCTTTTTTTTCATCCTCGAATTGTTTCTTAAATTCTATATTGTTAGATCCTTTGCTGTAGCAACTAGGGACGGGCATGGATCATTGGATGCAATACAAATTGCATCATGCCGTTGAGCAATGATAATTGTCAAAGTCGCATGCTTTGATAGTTTTACAGTGGTGCTAATTATTGTTCCTAACCTCAGGTATTTTTATTTGCTATTATAAGTATGAAGATTATAATGTTATTTCGTGAGATGCTCTGGTTTGGGACTCTGGGTTTCATAACGTGTCTTCCAAATGTTGATTAGAGGATATTTATAAATATCTCATGCTTCCTTAATGAGAATTGCTGCTGATAAGGGTTTTTTTGAACTATTAATACATTGAATAGGAAAGAAAGCTTAGTTTGGGTATATTGCTCTGGAAACCATGAAAATGATGTGGCTGTCTATGTTGACTGATTGAGGGGAAGTAGGGGCCATAAGTTCTATGTCGATGGGATGAAATAGAGTCCATATGCTATGAACCATTCTAGAAAGAAGCAGATTACTGGACTCCTGAAGTCCTCCTATGCATGGTTTTGATAAATGAAGTTGACCCCTGTCCGATCAGACCTTTCTAGTGTTTCACTTTTTGTCTGTCTGGTAGGCATTTGGGTTGTAATATAACGAATTTGTGAGGTCAAAAACATCCTTCTACAAGTTGAGAAAAAATTTGGTAAGAAGTAAATTTTCCACAAGCCAATCATCATCAGGAGGAAACATCTTAATAATCTCTTATCGTGGACTACTTATTTCAAGTCAGCTGTTTCCCTCAAAATTTCATTTAGATTGTGTTTGATATGCAAAATTTTTTGGCTTCAAAACAAAGAGAAGGAAATATGATAGGAAATAACTCTTGTGTCTCTACATAAGAAAATAATAAAAATGAATAAATATTATTAAATAATAACAATTAAGAGTGTCATACTTATTCTATTCAAAAAGTTGTCTCGAGTCTTAAAAGAAATTATACAATTTCTTCGTGTGTGGAATATGCACTCGTCAATACTGCTACGTAGGATTTTGTACACCTGTGTTGATGACTTGTTTTTGTCAAAGCTCCCTTTCCAGTTGAGACTATTCTTCCTAAACATGCATTTTAGATGACGCATCTAACTTAATATACGTCCTACTTCGTACTCTTTCACTCCTTAGGACACTCATTTAACTTTGATGCTCGATGTACTTCAGAAATTTCTAAATTAAAGAACTATCAGCTTCACTTTTAGTGCCTTACTTGATCATATTGCATAGGTAAGATTTTAATTTCATAGCTTCATAATTGTATCTATGAATATTAGTTATCCACAAAGTCAAATCCCACCATGCAGTTAGTTGCCAGAGCTTCTATCTTCAAGTGACTACTCAAGTCTTCCACTGCAGGATACTCTTATTGTGGTTTTCACTCCATGAAAAACTTGAAATTTTGATCCCTCTTGGGGCTCCCGTTGTCACATCAGCATGTCATTCACTGCATGCGTCTGAATTATTCCTTTTGTAATCTTCAGCCAAATGATTGCTAAATGTCGTCGGTCACAAAAATGACTTCCTTTTTGGGAAAAAGAATTGTAAATGTCCTCTTCATAGTCAAAATTGTAATCAATTCTTCTGCAGAATAGAAGTTGTAACCCTGGCAATAAGATCCCTGGGGCAAATTGAGAAATCAATGATACGAGAACAAAATGAAATAATTCCTGCGTTCATTTACATTTAAGACTTTTGGAATGTCTATTAAGGAGTAAAATAAGAAATGTTTTTTCTTGGGTACTTCTGGACTTCTCAACTTTGTTCAGATTATTTCTTTCTTAAAGCAATTTTAAAGACCTACTTCTCCACATGTACATTTAAGATTTTATTTTTGGAGTATTCTTGTAAGAATCCAATTCATATCGGCATAGAAACATTTAAGAAATGTTTTTAGAGTCTTCTTGAAGTTCAAAACTGTGTTAATTGCATTCAGTCCATGGAGTTATTCATCAATCATGCAGCAGAAGTAGCATATGCATCAATGCTTCCTCTTGGACACGTTCGTTTACAAAATTCAGTTGTAAACAGTTAAAGTTATGATTGTCACATGTCAATGCGTCTGAAGTCTGAACTAAAGCGTTGGTAAAAGCTGTGTTTCTGCAATATATAAGTGGATCCTGATCAGACTTGCAGGGCCTCAAATTTTGTCTGGTATGACCATGGTACACTGCACTGACCAATAATTAAAGCAAAATTATTGGAATCAAAAGTAGCCCATTTCATAAACAAAGAAATTAATTTCAATTTAGTTTTTGTATATTACTGTGTAACTTTGATAATACTAGAAGGACCTTGTTTGTTACTTGTGTGTGCAAGGTAGAGGATGCTTGTGGTGCTTGCACATATAATAATAGCAGTCACTATTACTGAAACAAATAAAAAGCATCTTATTATTTGGTGGCAGGTACGTACAATCAGAATTATTGTGGTGATCCATAAGTTTGAAGTTAAATCATCGTACATGCAGGCCCCTATGAGTGCCAATAATTCATGTTTGATGCAATGCAAGTTGGAATACTTTAAAACCTGCAGGCTTTTATTTATCTTTTATTTATTTGAAAATTTTTGCAGCATCCCACTACATATCTCTGCTTGATGACAAGTTTGAATCCTTTTCTTTCCCTGTGAAAGTTGATGAGACTCTCTACTGTGGTAAAAGCTCCCACTGAGCACAAGCTAGACTTTTATTTGCAGTGAATTAGTGTTTATATTTAAATCTTCATTGTGAGACCTTTTGGTCAGGAAATAATAATTTCAGAATGAAATTTCTTCAGAGACTTCTAGTCTTTGATGGCTTCCTCACAGACTTCGTCTTCCACATCTGTCTCTTGCCTATGAATCATTACCAAAATGAATTATCTAAACTAAAACCATTACCCAATCGTAAGTGATCATGATGCACAAGAAGATTCTTAAGTTGATTTTATCCGTATAAAGTTTCAATAGATCAAGTCAATCATCGAAGACATAACTTCATTTATAGTTTTATTTTTGTCTAAGGTTTGATATTTATGATTACTACACTATCTTGTAGTAGTTGTTAGGGATTGATTTACAAAAGCAGAAACTTTGGTTTGCATAGGTGATAAAGACTTTTATCTCATAAGTAAGTGTTTAGGGGCTAAATTTTCAATATTTGTGTATGAATCAAACCTAGTTGGGAAGGATCTACTTTTTGATTTAAATACCCCAAAGGAAATTAGGTTATGCTATTTGGGGAAATACTCCTAGTCCATGATTAAAAAAAAAACAAAATAGTAATAGACAAAAATTTTATTTTTTTTTGTTTGCATAAACTTTTGAAGAGATAATAATATTAATCTTCACAAAAGGTGCTCCCATTTTTCCTTTTTCCAGCAAAAATCCACTGCACAAAAGTTCATTGAACCCACACCTTATCATTAAGCCCTTTACTGAGATGACTGCCTCACAATTTTTATATTTGTCCCCATTTAACTTATACCATTGCTCTTGAGGCTCGTAAGGAAAATATATAAATATATCCAAAAGTACTGACTGAAAATCATATAATATTATGTTTATGGGTTATTTTTACTTATATATTCTTCTTTAATGTTAGTTTTAATTTTGTTTAACGTGGGACTTTTTTTTTTTTTACTCTTTCCTTAAATGTAGGATTCTTATAGCAATAACATGAGATGCTACTCAGATAAGAATATGATTTCTGATTCAGAAGATTGCTACTCCCTTGAAAGAAAAAACAAACCAGAGACCTACGCTGGTAAAAAAAGAGAGGATGTGATCTTTGATTGACAATGATAACAGAGAGGAAAGATGGTTCCCTCTACCTACCGAAGTGTAATTAAGCTTGATTCTCATGGGCAAAAAGTGATGGCATCTCTTCTTATCAATGACTCCAGTTTAATTGGGTATTCAGAACCCCTTTTTATTTTTTTCAAGTTTAAGCGAGTCAGGTTTTAAGAATTTATCAAAGTCAGACTTAAAAAGTATTTATAAAGATACTAACAAATTACTCATTAACAAAATTTTCAGATTGATAATAAAATTCATAATCACATTCAGATAGAGTATTGGGGTATTCTTACCTATAGGGCTAACTTTAGTTGGTTAGTATAAGCAAGAATTTATCATAGCTATGTATGATTGTATGTAAGAAGTGTTTTTAATGTGAGTGAAAAATTAGATGAGTTGGATCTTAAGGACTCATAAGAAAAAAGCAGAACATATTTTATAAGTTAAATATAATATACTTATAAAAAAACACTTACAAATTATCTACCAATAAAATCATTATCTCAGCAGTAAGATTCAAAATCATGTTCTCACGGGGTAGGATTGGTATTGTTATGAATTGGAGTAATCTTAGTTGGGTTTTATAAGCAAGAATTTATTACAGCTATGGATGTAGTAGCATGGTGATAACTGTTGTGAAATGGAAATGGTAGGACCTAGCAAGTGAGAAGAAGGAGTGTCAGAATTGCAGTGCCAGAGGGAGGGTGGCATTATTCAAACAGGAGAATGATTTTTTCATTAAAGACATGAAAATGAAAAGGGAGAGGAGATTGGGGACTCCACTTGATGTTTAATCACAATCAAGAAATGGGGTCTTTCAGATTCATGCTGTCTCCTCCCACTCACCCCCCAAAAGTCTTTTCTCCGATTATGACTCCCATTTCTCTTGTTCCTCTTCCCACTTTCATTATTCTTCTCCCTCCCCTCCTTTCATCTCAACCAGTTCTTTTTTTTTTCCCCTCAATTTTATCCGAGTGCTCCGATCATGAACAGTGAAGTTTTCTTTTTTAAAAAATTCTTTTAAATTTCTCCACATTTTTCATTAGACTCCACGAAATTCTATTTTGATTCTTCCATATTTCTCTTCATATTTCAATAGGATTTTATGAGGCGAACAGTAACGAGATTTAAAGCAAAGAAAATACGGAGCCGTGAGTGATGGGTAAAAGAGTTATGAAGTTGTCAAAAAACTTATAATTACTCTCTTTAATCATTCTCTTTTGTCTCCACTCCTCATGCTTCTTGAACTCAAGCCGGTGTACGTGGAGGGGTTGTTTTCTTAGATGACATGGATAATTAAGATTCATAATTTATTTTTTATAAACTTTCAATCCATAACTTGTAAATAATAAAACCCATTATAAATGTTTCTTTTTTAAATTACATTACATTCATAGATTTTGAAGAATGATATGCAATATTGCATGATTTTGTCATGGATGTTGGTCAAGTCCAACCCCTCTCAATCCAAAATCAATTCTCAACCGGAGCTTATTTATAGGATATTTTGAAGAATTATTGTTTTAATAATTATCTGGTATACAATATTATCGTCAACTTATATTTGAGCATTATCAGTTTCAATTGAGGATAATATTTTTAATATAATTTATATTATTCACAAGATTTGATTCCCTAACCGTACTTAAGAGGAGCTGAATTCTTTCTAATTTGTATACAATCAGATAATACTCTAATTGAAATCAATACTATTAGATACTATATGTGTTTTTTTTTTGTTTAACTAAATCACATTTTACTTTACTAGTTTATGCGAAGTAATAAACAAACAAGAGATTAGGAGGGAAAAGAGGAAAAGGTGGTGATAATAATCCAATACCAATATTCCCTGCATAAATGGATGCAGATGCTTTGAGCATTCAAGCCAAAGAGATTAAGATCCTCACTCAGTGCGCAGCTTAAAGCCTCACGCTTATCTTATTATCTAGTTAAAATCTCATACAAATCTCATTTTTATTAGTTTTATAAAATATTATTTATTCTTTAAATGGTGTATAATATACAATTTCACTTAACTTTCTTTAAATACATAATTGTATAATTAAACTCCACCTATCTAGCTTCATAATTTATCGGTCCCAAGCTCTCAATAGCCAACGTAATTTGAATCTTTTTGACATGGATTAGAGACATAAATGCATAATTAGAAATGATTTAATTAATTTTTACATGTGTTTGAATTTGTTTTATTCTATTAATTAGAGTTTATAATTGTTAAAAAGAAATAGATGCAAAGTGTTTAAAACCATCAATTAAATAAATTTCATATATTTTAAAAAAATTAATATTATTGACTACATCAATATATCAATATTAATATAAAATATAAAATTTATAATAAATCACACTATTTATAAATTGCAAACAATACAACTCATTCATGGGGTCACCTAGTTTACTATTCAAACCTTCGTTTTATTCATTTATTTCCATTGACAATAAAACAAAAAAAAAAGGGGTAAAAATGATCCAAATTGCATTTCACAATGAGCCACTACTATCAAACACAATTCAGTCAGAATCACTCTCATTTTTGAGCTTTCGCCAAAACAACCAACTATCACTCCTTACATACACTAGTCATTTTTCTTTTATGGATATATTTAATTGACAGTGAGTCCTATACGCTGCAAAAAGTCTTAAATTGAGTTGCAATCCTGTCCCAAAAAAAAAAGTGAGTTAAAATGTTAGTAGCTAATAAATAATAATACCTCCTATCAATTTCATATTATATACACACATATATATTATTCTCTTTAGGGACCCATTGAAGGATGTTGATGCTTTTTGGGTTCTCTTGTTCAATGTTTTAATGATGCTCCATTAGCACCCTACGTTTTTCTTTTTAGCTCAACCAGAGTAATAATAATATTGTTATTTTCTAATTACGTTTTTTTTTCGTTCCGGCTCGTTTCATACATAATAATAATAAATGGGTCATGATAAGCTGATTTTTGTTTGGCCAAATTCTATCAATCTTTGAAAGAATCATTAGTCTCCTGCAAGTAATTTGTATTTAGTAATAATTATTTACATGAGATCTCTCTTTCACAATGAGCTCTTTCGGCATAAATGTTGCATGCAATTTTCCTGAGAAAATCCAAACAACAATTCAGTAGTCAGAATAGAACCAAATAAGGCATCTGGTACAAACATACATCGGTTTCAGGGTCGATTCCCTATCAACACAGAAAATATTTCTTTTCAATTTCTCAAACTAGTCGTCTTCTTTTTCTCTCCCCGGCTAATTCGAATTTTCCTTTTTCCTTTTCTCCGGGTACCAAACAGCAAGTAAGCCAAGAAAATCTTGCGAATTCTCTGGGCGTCCGGGATTTTCCGGTCCGCTTGAAAATCCGAGAATGTTTGGCCTTTTGAAAGGCTGTGTTCCATTCGTCGTGTTTTGCGATTCCCTGCACGTCCTTCTTTTCCTGCCTCAAGTACTTCACTTCCCTTTCGTCCAAACGCTGTCTCCGGCGCAATTTAGCATATTCTATTAGTTTTTTTTCTTTTTTATTTTTTTTTTACCAATGACAATATTCTATTGTTAAAAACCAAAAATTAGAATCAACCACAACCAAAAAAAAAAATCTAGTATCTATCTACTAATTTACTAATATATAAATTTTATAAAAAGTTAAACTATGAGACTTAAGCAATGAAAAGTACTTTTTGAACTATATGACTAGCTATCTATTTGTTTTTAAAACAATGAGTTATTTAACCACGCAGCCTCATGGAGTTGGTAAGTGGTCACGAGTTCGATTCCTACATGCAGTGTCACTTTAAAAAGCTCTAAGTCAAGTTTTCGCTTTCAAATAAAAGTCAGATTCTGTGAGTTACTCAAACTGAATTGAATTAGTCAGTGCCCAATATGACTTTCAGATAGTGGGTGCTCAAACAAAATAATAAGTCATTTATTTTGATTTTATTAAAAAATATTGAATTTTAAAATTATTTTAAAATTTCAAATAATTAAAAATAATTTTGCAAACATTAATAAACAAGAACGAAAGAGAAAATTAGATAAATAATGAAAAAGGAACAAAATAAATATAATATGAAATATAATTTTTTGTAGTTGAAACATTTAGTCATTTTTCCACAAAAAATATTTAATTATTTTTTACAAATATTTAGAACTGTACAATAATTTGAAAATTGATATTTGATGTTAAATATTTTAAATTTCAGTTTATAAGATTGGGATATAATTTTTCCTTTTTAAAATTTTAGAGTTCATAATTCGGTCAACTTCAATATCCTAGATAAGTTTATTAATTATTAAAATGTCCGGCGATTTGTGATTTTGAAAGTTATTTTATTAACATTTAATGTCAAATATAATGTGGTTTTCCATTTGATGTTGATACTAAAAAAATTTAAATATGATAACACATTAAATCACTATATCATCAATATATATAATAAAATTTATTAAAAGCTTTATTATTTATTAGTCATGTGCTATGAAACTTCTAGCAAAAACAAGAAAAAAGTAGTATGCAACTCACCCTACTTCTAATTTGACTCTCAATAAAAAAGGTGTTTAAATAATTAATAAAACTAAACTTTGGGTCAAATGCTTTGCCTGCATGGAGTACAAGGGAATCAAATTATTCATAAATTATGAATAATATAATGTTTTATAAATTTTATATTATATATTAATATATTGATTGAAATTTTGATGAGATTCAGTTTGTTAATATTGGTATGATTGTTCCCTATTAAGCGAAGTTAACATGATGTTAACTGTTAAGTGGGATGGAATGTACGGAAATTATTATAAATTATATATATTTAAACAATTAAAAGATTAAATTGAAGAAAACATGAATACAATTGAGTTTTTTCTTAAGCATAAATATGTTTTCAAATAAAAAGGATAATATAATCCCACCATAAAAAAGGAAAGATAATGAAAGAAAAGTTTGCCGGGGACTTTCTGTGGCTTGTCGGGGCGGTTGCCCACAAAAGATTCACACCATTGTAATAAACACAAACACATTAAAAAAAAAAAATCACACCACATTACACATTCCCCAAACAGAGAATAAAGCAAAAAAACATTTCCATTTCCATATTCTCTTGTGCAATAATAAAAAAAAATCTCTTTGCAAATTTCAAGCTCCTTATTTCTATTTTAACATCTAATTATTTTTCTAAAAATCTTACATAGTAGGCTGTAATGTAGACTGCTGAGTTTATTAATACAGGAACACAAACAGAGAATACAAAAGCACAGACAAGGCTTCTCTCTATCATCAACGCCATATCTTTTTTCCACTGTTGAATTCTGGTTCTCCTTCAATCTCAGCTTCTACTTCTACCTCTCTCCCTTATTCCTTCCCATTTTCGTGATTTCTCAGAATAATAATTAACCTTGGTTTCATGTCTGTGCCATCAGAGCACGAGTATGTAAGCTTATCAGAGGCTCCAACTCCATCAATGGAAAGCTCAGACAAGTTTTCTCAGAGAAGAAACGGCTTGAATTTCAAGGCTACTGAACTTCGGCTCGGGTTACCCGGGTCGGAGTCACCCGAGAGGGACTCGGGTTCGGAGGATAAGAACGAGTATCCATTAGGCTTGCTGAAGAGTCTTGTGTCTGGGGCCAAGCGGGGCTTCTCGGACGCCATTGATGGTGGTTCTGGGAAATGGGTTCTCTCTGGGAAAGGTGGTTCTGATGTAGTTTTGGGTAAAGACTGTGGCTTGTTCTCCCCCAGAGGTGTTAATACCGGGAAGACCCTTGTCGGGTCGGATTCCGGCAACCATCAAACGGGTTTGAGTCCCGCAGTTGTGAAAGATGGTATTCCTCAGGCAACAAAGCCTTTGCATGAGAAAAAGCCTCAGTTTACTGCTCCTGTTGCTAAGTATTATCATCTTCCTTTGATTTCACCCTTCTCCTTCCTTCCTCTATATTTGCTTTGATACTTCTGGAGATCATATTGAGTTTTAAGATATTTGCTTTGATACTTCTGGAAAAGTTTGTGACAGTTACATGAAAACCTGTTCATGTGAAATTTTGAGTTCTCTATCTTTTCCTGTTGCTATTTATCCCTAATGTCATGTTGTAATTACTTTTATGTAATTTATAGGTTATTACTTCTATGTTAATCATCTGATAGTTTTCTTCTTCGTGGTTCTATAGATTTTCTTCTGCGTCTTGCGTGTTCATGATTTCCAGTTGCATATGATTCCAGATTAAATTCCACCAAGTATTTGGTGTCTCAAAAATTTTGTCTCACTTGCTTTCTGATAGCTAAAGATTTTTCCCCTCTGCTGCAGTATTTTCTGAATCTTAAGAGGATAACTTCTGATATTATAATCACTGGCCTATTCAGAAAATTTATGTGTGACCTGAGGTTCCTTGCTTAAGAACTACTACAAAGTGTAACTTCTTGGATTTATATGTGAATCAGGGCACAAGTTGTGGGATGGCCACCAATCCGATCTTTCCGGAAGAACTCGATGGCTTCTCACCCTCAAAAGAATGGTGATGATACAGAATCAGTCAAGTGTGGGTGTCTCTATGTGAAAGTGAGCATGGATGGTGCTCCATACTTGAGGAAGGTGGATCTCAACAACTTTGGCTCTTACAAGGAACTTTCTTCAGCACTGGAAAAGATGTTCAGTGGTTTTACAATTAGTGAGTTCCTATCTACTTTGAACCGTTTCTCTGCCTTTTAAGCTTTACCGTGCTTTTCTGTTATTTCATAAACTCTAATCTATGTTAGTCTTCTAATTGTATGTCAAAGATCTTAGCGTAAGTTTCTTTACCAAAAGTGTTACCTTACATTATCAACTACATTTGAAAAGCAAATATACTGAAGCCATAACTGTTAAGATAGATAGTTCCCCTCTAACCAAGGAAAATGACATTTTTTTTTTTATTTGGTATCAAACCTCCCAATATCTGGAAGTCATTCTTCAACTAATCCAAATTGAATAAGGTAAGATCACAAGCGTGACAAATCTCTACGAATGAATTTTAAGACAATTGCATACTCAAGGAGCTCGAATTCAATATCACTGGTGAAGTTATCCCAACCTTTTACTAGTTGATCTGTGTGCTCGTCACTGAAAAATGACATATTTTACCCAACCTTAACATAGGGTACATGGATTACATAGCATATTTTGGAGGCATGGAATCACTGAATCACATCCACTGAAGATGCATGTATATTTGTGTTTCTAATTCTGATTTGTGTTGTTAACATCGACAACTTCACAGGCCAATGTGGCTCCCATGGAATTTCTGGTCGGGATAATATGAGTGAGAGTAGATTGATGGATCTTCTTCATGGTTCAGAATACGTGCTTACGTATGAAGACAAGGATGGTGATTGGATGCTAGTTGGTGATGTTCCCTGGGAGTAAGTGCAAAGCTTCTTCTGATTAAAGACTAACACATCATTATTAGCTGTTGCTAACTTCTTTATCATTAGACTCGCATCGCATAGAGAGAAATTGCCTCATCCTATTATATTATAATTAATAAGAACACGTTAATCAGTACTTCGTTCTTCCTTGCTGTTCTTGTTTTAGGATGTTCACTGATTCTTGCAAGAGGATGAGGATAATGAAGAGTTCTGAGGCCATTGGGTTAGGTGAGGCCAACATTTCTTATAAACTTTAACAGTCTCTACTTTTATTTTTATCAAATTTGCAGACTTAATAAACAGAATCTCAAGTCTGATAAAATTAGATTGCATCGTACAAAATTCCTGTGGCTGCAAATCTGTCTTCCAAGATGATTGATCTTTCTGGGTCAATCAGTCTCCGTGGAGTGTTGTTCAATTCACAGAATATAATGAAACTATCTTTTAATACTATGAACACTAATGGAAGAAGCTCCATTAATGAGCTCTATCAATAAAATAAAAGATCTGCTATTATATAATAAGGGTGGTCATAACCGGGTGATCTTACGTCTTATCTGGTTGTTGCAGCACCGAGAGCCATGGAAAAGTGCAAAAGTCGGAACTAGGGGAATGAAGGATCAGATTGAAGCATATCATAAAATGTAAGAGGTGGGTTTGATGCAAAGTGCTGAAGTTGGAAGGGACTAAAATGGTGAAGGGCCTTATCTATGTTATATGTATAATTTGAAATGAGAGATTTGAGTGCCTCAGACTATTAGTAGGCAAGATATGTTGTTGTTGTAGATGGTTCAAGGTTTCTTGGTTTGTTGTGCCCCCCTCCCTTCCTTTTTAATCTATGTCATTTCCTGACTTATTCAGGCTAAGGCTATGCTGCTGTGAAAATCTTGTATTTCTTTACTACTTCTCTCTCTCTCTCTCTAAAGGTTGATGTGAGAAGTTGAATTGCAATTAGTTTTTAATTTGGAGTAAAGAAAAAACTCAAGAACTTAAAAGATCAGAACTTACTGGTGTTTTCTGTAGTTTTAATTTTTTACAAAATTGCTTCACTCTTGATTTATGGCTCTCGATAAGGTAAAAAGCCAGAGTTATCAGGCCACAGATTACCTTTGTTTTGAATTTTGCTATAACGCTGCAAATCCTTCATTTTTGGCTCGTGCCTGCACATCTGTATTTTGGGGTGATGTGCGTGTAATCTATTGGATTTTCCATAGCGGGTCTAAACAGTTGAATTTTTTAAAAGTTAATAAAAATTCAAATGTTCATAAAAAAACAAATATAGATGATTTTGGCTTTAGTTGTAACTAAAATAGTTTCCATGCGATACACAGAATGTTTTTTTTTTTTTTTTTATACACAGGAAAGAATACACAGAATGTTTTAGTACGTGATGTTTTAGAGAATCAACATTGAAATCGGGTTGATATAATAAATCAATTTTTGTATATTAGTATATATTCATAATACAACATCCGAATAAATAAGATAATCAGTATCACAAATATATAGAATGTCCAGTGGAGACATTGATATGTTCTATTAAAAAGTTGTATAAGCTGTTTTATCATCTATGTCAAAAATTAAAAATTTCAAACCCTTGTCTGCTCCATAAGGCATGATACAGCAACATAAAGTTAATCATTGAACACAAACCTGAATAGATTTCACCTGGTATTGCATAGATAGTGTGACCCTGGCTTTTGTAGTCATTGAAAGCATAACATGATAAAAAAAAAAAAAACCCCTCAGCTTATGCAAGCAATGCAACTTATATACATTTATGAACATTTCATCATTCAAAGGTTATAAATCACATTTCTTTCAGAAAATGATCTCTCTTGAATGACACAATATTGAATTATGAATATTAAATTAAAATATTATAAAAAATAATAACATCAATTTATACAATACTACCTTTAGGGGTGTTCAAAACTAATTAAACTAAATCAAATCAAACCAAACTGACATGAACCGGTACAAACCAAACTTAAATTAGGCTTATTTAGGTTTTTTCATTTTTGAAACTCATTCGATTTGGTTTGGTTTGGTTTTAAATATTTGAAATCTGAATCCAGCCAAACCAAATTTATTGATACTTCTTTCATACATCTAGAACATATTTATTTAATATTTTTTTATTTAATACATTTTATATTTATATTATACTCATTAACATATATTTTAGACCATAAGCTCATGAATTATATTATAAGACATTTAATAGATAAATAGAAATAATATAAATTAGTGTGTTGCTATAAATAATAATATGAAAAAATATTCACAAATTTTTTACATATAAAATTGATGTTTTAGTAAATTATTTAGATATAATTTGTGTTCATAAAGTATTTACATGATACTTACTTGATTTAATTTTTGGAAAATGATGTTACTTTTTTTTAAAAAAAATTCATTTTAGTATGTTCCAAACCGATTAAAAAGAAAACCGAATAAATCCCAAAATATGCTAAACCGATTGATTTAGTTTGGTTTTTACCAAAAATTAAATCAAATCAAATCTATAAATACCTTTATCTACCTCCATCCTTGTTATAGAACATATTATAAAAGGTTTTCATGTATGGGTCATGTTGCAAAATGTATTGAGCATTGACAAATGCCCTTGTAATGGAAGTTAGTTTATTGACTCCAATTTCAAACTTTAAAGTTTGAGAAGTAAATTCATCGAAAGAAATAAATTACTTTTAATAAATTTAATGAAAGGTAACATTGAAAAGTAATTATAATTTTTGAAGAATTTCAAGGATGTAAACCATTTTTTACTATTTTGATGTTAAAATAGTTAAAAAGTGACTTATAATTGGGATGGGAAGTTGTATTTGACTTGAAGGAAATATCAATTTGATATTTAAGTGTCAAACATCTTGAACTCAAGCTAGACACATTTTTAGTGCATTGAATAGAATTCTATTGCAAATAAATAAATAAATAAGTATATGATAATGAAGATATTGGTTATTAATGTTTAAGAGAACAAGTATAATACTTAGCCCATCTCATTCCAAAGGGCCGAGTTAAAAGCCCTTTGGGCTGATAGACTAGTTTAGACTTGAATTTACTCCAATATGTGTGTGCATATACCTACATATATATGTGTGTATATTCATATATATATATATATTATTTAGTTTATTGAATTATTATTAAATTTAATTCTTTGCAATATATTTATTAATATAAGAGTAAGACAGATTACTGCTATAATCTAATATCACATTGAATTTTTATATAATAAAAATAGCTAGATAAATTTATTTATAAAAGATTTTGTGCTATATAAAATATTTTATTGACAATTAATAAATTAAATAACTTTTCAAAAATATATGAAATAGAATTTTAACCAATAGTTTAATAGAAAAATTATAAAAACAATGAGTATGTTGAGGGAGAATGGAAGAATGGGCAAAAATAAGAAAAAAAATGCGAGAGAAAATGAATCCAAATGCTTTCGCAAGGCCTTGATACGTGAGGAAGTGACATAATAAACAGTTCTTTTTTTGGAGCTGATGTAGACGTAAGGTTGGAGTCACTTTTCTTTAAACAAGATACTTTTGACTTTTAAAATCACGAATAAAAATATAATTAACGCATTAATGTTGTCTTTTTTTGTTTTTTTGCCTGAAAACATTAAGATTGTTTTAAACTTTCAGAAAAACTAATAAAAGGCCATTTTAAAAGGAACAGTTAAATTGTATAAAAAACAAAAAAGGAAAAGTTAAAAGTTAAAAGAAAGAAAAGTGAGGGAGGGGGTAGTTAATGGTAAACTGAGACAAGCTAATAAACTGTGAGACCAGGGGTCTAATGGAAATGGCATTTAAAAGTGTGATTTGGCTCCATTTTGGACATTATCTAACCAAACTGAAACAGATCAGGTCAATTTTCAGAATTGTGACATTTTCGGTTTTATTAAGAGAAGTCTGAGTGAGTGGTGGGACCCACTTGTATTGTTCTGCCGGTAGCCCGTGGTTACTTTAGGGCAACTGCAAGGTTGTTTGTGCACCGAAATGCTCCATTCCTCCTCCTTCTCGCCGCGACTCTGAAGCGGGGCTGAGCACTGGTCCCGTCGGTCTTCCTCAACAGAAAGGTTCGTTTTTAATTATTGTTTATATTGCAATTAGAACTCCAGTTTTGGTGCCGTGTGGGAGAATCGCTTCAAGCTTATGGACCAAACTTAATTGTACCCACTTAATACTGAGCAAGGACTTCTTGTGGTTGATACACTGAAAGTAATGATCTGATCTTTTTTTTTTTTTTTACCACTTTAGTTGGCTTAGATTTGTGGACAAGTAGGAGACCGTGAAAGAGTGAAACGATGGTTCTTTCAGAGGAAGAATTCAATAGGCTTTACAGAATCAGAAATACGGTGATGCAGATGTTGAGGGATAGGGGCTATCTCGTTACAGACTACGAGATTAACATGTCCAAGAGTGAGTTCAGGCATAAATACTCTGAGAACATGAAAAGGGAGGACCTTGTTATCAATAAGGCCAAGAAAGATAATAGCGCCGACCAGGTACTCCTAACTCTCCATTGATGTTCTTTTCTCTCTGATGCTTGGTTTTTTTGTATCTTCTTGTCTTCTTGGGGTTGGGGGCAATGTTTGAAGGGCCTTTTTTGTTAATTTTAGTACTAATGTCTCATTGTGTTCAAAAGCATGATGCTGTGTTACATTACATGGGATTTGGAGGTTAATAATTATTTAGAAGATGTGAGGGAATAAATAGGCGATAGTCCAGAAGTAATTAATTGAAATGATTTGAATCGTATTGTGTTTCCAATTTCTCTGTACCATTTGGTTTTGGTACAGACAAAATAGAAAACACAATACTATTCGAGTCACATACACCACATAGATCTGTCTCACCCCTTATTTATAGCTTATTAGGAATGCAAACAAAAATAACAACTCTATTATATTTAACTAATCTCACATAACAATACCCCCTGAAAATGATCCTTGTCCTTTAGGTTGGGACAATTTCAGAAATGGGTACAATTCAAAATGTTGAAAATAAAAGAAAGAAAAGTTTTGTTCTTTAGAAGTTCCCAATGTTGCAGTAACTCATGGATCCATCCTCAGTTCCTCAATAATCCTTTGAATTTGGCCTTCCTCCAATAGCTTGTATAACTTGGAAAAGAATTTACTTGAGCCTATATGCTTGGACAGCTGTCTAAACACCACAAGGCCCAATTGCATACTGCAAAAGGCTCATAATTGTTTCTGAATTAACCCAGCTTATTGCCGTGAATAAAAGTACACCAGTCATGTGTACAACACTTTCACTCAAGATGCAGGCCCTTCATCCCTCTGCCTTGATGTTTGACGAACACTAAATGTCATAATTCTCTTTATGTTCTTCACTAGTATATAGCAAATAAGTGCTGGACTCTAAGTTATATATATATATATATACATCAAGCTAGTTCATTATTAAAGGATAAAAATTATGCTCTGGAACGATATATAGCTTATATGCAACTGTACCCTTTGTATGTTGAATGTGCAGTTCTTGGTTTATACTTCACATTGTACTGGCTTTAATAAGTGTATTAGTTTGATGGGATGGCATGATAGGATAGATTGTATGTATTCTTTCCTTTTTCAGCTTGATCTTTTCATTGCTTGGATTTGTACCAGATCTATGTTTTCTTTCCTGACGAATCTAAGGTTGGAGTTAAGACAATGAAGACATACACTAACCGCATGAAATCAGAGAATGTTTCCAGAGCAATCTTGGTTGTTCAGCAGAATTTGACGCCCTTTGCCAGGAGCTGTATTGCTGAAATATCTACAAAATTTCACTTGGAGGTTTTTCAGGTGATGTGATTTAGTGTTCTTGTGAGGACAATTCTTGAGTGATAGCAAGTTTTAGATTCCTTTCTAGCTTTATCTCTTTCACACTGACTTGCAAGCCGCTGAATTGGCTTATATTTTAAATAATAATTAAGAAACTGGTTGTTTAGGATGAGAGGGGGTTATGTGATGTAATCCTTATTACATGACTAGGCGTGTTTGGTTGCACAAAACTCATGTAATGAGAAGTACATCATTATCTCTAATCATGTAATCCCCTTTACTCTTCAGAAAGCTATGTTATGGGGATTACATTGCTGAAATTGATTGTAGAAGGACCAAACTATCCTTCACAAAACTAAAAATATCCATCCCCCATCGGTTGCCACCATCTCCATGGGTCACCAGCTATCGCTGCTGCCGGTCACCGGCCCTCGTTGGTTGTTGCATGCTATTGCCACTGCCAGCTGTCGGCCGCCGTCACCATCGTTGATCATCGGCCACTACGGTTGCCGCCACTAGTCACTGGCCATTGAACACCACCGCCATCGATCATCGACCATCGAATGTCGCCACCGATCGTTAGTTGCTACCACCTTCACTAGTTGTCAAATGCCACTGCCGGTTGCCATCACTATTGCTGATCGCTGGCCACCACCACTGCTGCTATATGTCATTGGCTATCAAATGCCGTTGTTGGTTGCTGGCCACCATCACCATCATTGATTGCCAATAGGGCTGAACATGGACTAGACCAGAACGGGTTGGTCTTGAACCTGCGCTCTGGTCTAAATAAGGACCGATCTACACAAGGCAGTCCTAGTTTGGTCTTTTGTCTGGTGGACCAGTGACCTAGACTGGGCTAGACTTGGTCTAGTGGACTAGAGACCGGGATGGACTTGGTTTAGGTCACTTTCTCCACCATTTTGTAAGCTGTACAAGTACAACATTTAGGGAGGGGGTGGGGAACTATCCAACCCTAAATTAAACTAAAAACCAAATTCATAAAGACTAAAAATTCCATCAACTTCATAGAAGCCTAATGGATAATATTTTTCCATCAAATTCCAAGCATAATACTATCATCAATTCATCACAACATTCTAAGTTGACATCAGTGTCAAAATTTAACATAACAATTAACAGGCACACTATCACAAGTTCAACAACAATAAGAAAACTCCAACATAACACATAAACACAACATCAGTCATGAGTTCATCAATAATGACAGAAAAGTGATAGGGAGCTTTTTATCATCATCTTTTTAATCTTCTTCTCTACCTCTGCCATATCTCTCTTCTTCATTTCTGAAACATTAGAAAAAAAAAGGATTTAATTATTATCCTATTTAAAAGAAATGATTATTATATATTCAACTCATTTAATTTCATTGCCAAGAGTATAAAGTATGGACAATGAGAAATAAACATCAACTACAACTATAATAGAATTAAAATGCTTATAAAAATGATAAGTATGGAGTTGAAAGAAAATGTTACCGTCACAATCAACAATAATACAATATCAATTTACATCCATGATATTATCCCGTTCAAATTCACTTACAGTTGAATCATCTAAAAAAGAAATAAAACAATTAAAGTACCAAGACTAGTATGTTGGTAAGTGAATAAATGTTTAGTAAGTAACAAATTTAAAATGAGAATAGAAGTATGGATTTGAAAGGTTAACAGGACTAGTATGTTGAACCACATTTTGAATCTCCTTAAAGTTGTCAAATTCACAAAGCTTGGAGGCAAATTCTGAGAAAGATTATCTTGGAAGTATCCAATTTTAGGCGCAAATGAGTGCTTCAGTCATTTTTTATGGCAATGAACTCCTATAAGAGTCAACTATACGTCTTCCAATGCTAAATGCAGATTTTGAGGCTATTGTAGAAACTGGTATAGCCAATACATTACGAGTCATCCCAAAAAGCACTCTACACTTGTTAGGATTGGCTTTCCACCATGACAATATGTCAAATTCATCCTTAAGCTTGGTGTCATTAGATGAATCGGATGTAAGATATTTATCTAACTTTGACTGAGCTTTCGATGAGGTTTTTTGTTTAAGTGATACTAGCCATCTACGACTTGGATCTTCTTTCTGTTGAACTAGAGTTGAAGTGGATGGTCCTAGAGAACTAGAAGGTGGAGGCATGGAAGAACCACTTGTTTTAGGAGTAACTATGGCTGAATACTCATGAAGCATACGATACAAGGTATCTTTGATCTTGTTTTTCGTGGTTGTACAAACTTCATGGTTAGGATAAAGCTGTTCAGACATATGGTTTATGTAGTTAAACTTGTAACGAGGATCCAATTTCACAGCCACAAATAATAAAGGGTTCATATTCTTTGCCTTCCCCCAATATTTGTCATACTTACTCTTCATACTAAGGGACATTTCTATACGTAAAGGGTCACCATCCTCATTCTCAATGTTCTCATCCAACAACTCCTGAGCCATAGCAATCTGATGGAAGCAAATATTTGAAGTTACATGAAGTGAGCTTGAGAATTTCAAAGTCACATCATCAAACACTTTCAAGAATTTGAGGAAGGTGCGTGCATTATCCCTAGCACATGTATCAGGAGGGCCTTCATGCCTGAAACCTTGCCTAAAGTGTGCAATATAATCTTCATTTTCATCTTCCATCCTCTCAAATGCTTTTTGGAATTTCAGTGCAGCCTCCAACATCAAATATGTAGAATTCCACCTAGTACTAACATTTAGGCAGACAAAACTAGATGTATCCAATTTTTCTGATTCTGCAAAGCTTTTGAACCTTTGGAAATGAGGCGGGGAGGAACAAATGTATCTCACAACATTGCTAATTGCTTCAAAATGGTCCTTTAAGTCCTTCAACCCATCATTAACTAACAAATTTAACACATGAGCACAGCATCTAACATGAAGATAATCACCACCACATATCAAACCCTTCCAATTCTTGAGAGGCTTTTTCAAATATGCTAAGACAGTGTCATTGGCTATTGCATTATCCATAGTCATTATGAACACTTTATCTATTCCCCAGTCTAGCAAGCATTTTTCAATTGTCTTGCCAATTGTCTCCCCCCTATGATTTTCAATCATACAGAAACTAAATATTCCTTTATGCAATGTCCAATCATTATCAATAAAGTGAGCAATCAAGCACAAGTAATTAAAGTTTTGAACAGAAGTCCAGCAATCAGTAGTGAGACGAATGTGATTACAACACTTCTTCAATACCTTCTTCAAAATCACCTTCTCCCATGTATAGTTGCCAACAATCTCTAGCTACTGTTATTCTTAAGGGAATTTGAAATCGCGGTTCTAGCTCTTTCACAAAAGTTTTAAACCCATGCTTTTCCACTATCCTAAATGACATCTCATCACATATAATAAACTTTGCAAGAGCTCTTGGACATCTTTTTTGATTGAATAAATGGGGCATTAAGCTTCCCTCTTGCCTATTTG
Source organism: Adenanthera pavonina (assembly GCA_026686845.1). NCBI lineage: Eukaryota > Viridiplantae > Streptophyta > Magnoliopsida > Fabales > Fabaceae > Adenanthera > Adenanthera pavonina. Next base: position 34,231,490 of record JAIVEN010000018.1, read on the forward strand.
GCGACACATAGTGCAACATTGATTGTTTTGGAATTTCAGTGGACTTGTGTGGGTTTTTTTGACATTTTTTCAAGTGCCTTTTCAAAGAAGTAGTGCCATGGATATTTGGGTCACAAGCATAATCAGAGTGACAATAATTGCAAGTAGCTCTCTGCTTCCCTTTAGTTTTTTGTTTCGGAATTTTATCAAAATGCTTCCAAATCTCTGATTTCTCTTGTTGCTGGTCTTGTTAGTTTCTTCAGTAGGGAGTTCAACTTTTGTGTTTGTGGGGGGGAGGAGGAGGAGGAGGAGGAGGAGGAGGTGGTGGAGGTGTAGGTGTAGGTGTAAGAGTTGGTCCAGTAGTAGTGGGAGTTGGTTTTTCATTCTCACCAGTACAAGGATTGGAGATGGGTTGATCAACTTCTGTAGTAGAACCTTGATCCCGCATTTGCAATATGTTGCTACTTGCCAATAACAATTTTGGAAATATAAAGATAGGTTTGTGAGAGAAACATTACAAAATGCATGTAAGTTTATACTAAACATTTCACCATGTATGCATGATAATCATGTAAGTCCATATGAAGCAATGAATCACCTATCTGAATCCAAGTATCCATTGTATTGCTTTGTTTGGTTTCAAAATTTTAAAAAAAAAAAAACAGAGAAAACTAGTGTAACTCCAATTCATGATGAGAATAAATCCCTCAATTTATGAAATGCTATGATATAGGCACATGATGTAGAATCCATAATTGAAAAAGAAAATGGAAGCATTAAATTCATGTTCATAATTTATATATATATATCTCTTCAATATAATAATATTATGTTGCGTTAAAAAATTTGACAATCCAAATTCAATGATGATGCTATTAAGATGAAAAAAAAATTGTGTAATGAACAAGATTTTTTTTATGATAATAATAACTGTAATATTTTAAAAAAATAAAAAAAATTAATAAACCATAAAAAATTGAGGCTTTGATATAGAGTCATATACTATATGTTATGTTAAGAAAGTAAAACAATAAGGCTTATGCTGTTCGACATTTTTCTATGCATCCTCCAATTTCAATTTCAGACTTTCAGTAGACTTCTATCTTTTGGGAGTTGGGATAGTTATTCAACCAGGACACAAAATTATCAATAGTAGACAAACTAATTCCATGAATGATGCTAACTACTTCATATATATATATAATTATATATGCTTGTTTAGACTATTGAAACAAGGGCTTTTTCTATACGTATTCTGACTTTATCAATGAAAATTTAAAGCTTGTGTGAAGAAACCAAAGCAGAAGCAGAACATTATCAAGCACTAATAGAAACAGTAATAGAGATGCAAAAATGAAACCATTTTTCCTCAAATCTCAACAGCCAAGGACGAGACCCAAGAGAGAAGGGTGGGCTTACCTATATGCGACTTTGAACTTGGAGTCTCGAACCGTTGAACACTCAGACTGTCGGACAGATCTAGCAAACACGCCAAAGAGACCAACGTCGTTGGACATAATGGTTGGGATTTAGGGAGACTCGGACTGTCTGACAAAGCATCGAAGGGGAGATGTTGATCTACTCAGATTGTCGGACAGATCCAGTAAGATGTGATTGGGATTTAAGGCTGTTGGATAGAGCATCGAAGGGGAGATGTTGATGGTCAAGAGTAGAGTATAAAGAGTGGAAACAATGCTAGCAGATGCAATGGTGGCCTAAGATTGGGATGATTAGGTTAGGGTTCGAAAATTCCCTCACTCCTGTCTCTCTCAATCTCTCAGCTAGTGTGCTTTATGCGGCTATTTGGTTTGATCGAAATGGGGGGAGTGACTAAAAGAGAGTAAGGGCAAGGCATTGAGGCAGACACAAAAGCGATGTCGTGTGACCAAGGGAAACAAAAAAAAAATAATAACAAGACCGGGCTTAGTCTGGTGGACTAAAGGATTAGACCGAAACCTGGTCTAGCCCGATTAGTCAACCTAGTTTGGTATGTTGGCTCCTTTCATTGGGTTGATTTTTTCAAGTTCGGGTCATACCGGGTTCATTTGGGCTGTACCGGGTTGATCGGATTTCTGGTTTTTTTGTTCAGCCTCTAATTGCCAGCCATCCCATTGCCAATCATCAAATGTCATTGTCAGTTGCCATCACACGCTGATCACCAACCACCACCACTGGTCACCAACCACCACCGCCACTGTTGTCGATTGTTGAATGCATAGCCGCCACTGGTTGCTGGCAGCCATCACCATTGGTCGTCGGTTGCTGCTACCACTGCGATGGCTGAGCACCACCACTTTCGGGCAATTTAGACTTTTCCTAGTTTTCTATGTTTAGTCAAATATAAAAAATAAATTTATTTGCCACTTCTAATATCAAACCAGACAAACACTCATGTAATCATTATTACATTGCATTACGCCACATTAGATCACATTATCCCAATTGAAACAAATGGGCCCTTAATGTCTATTGTATTTACTGAACCTGCTTTCTTTTCTTAAATTAATGTTTATATGTGTGCAGTCTTAATTATTTTAATAGTAGTTCCATTGATACAGGAGGCAGAACTGCTGGTCAACATAAAAGAGCATGTTCTTGTTCCTGAACATCAATTGCTAGCTGACTCAGAGAAGAAAACCTTGCTTGAGAGATATACTGTGAAAGAAACTCAGGTCAGTAGGTTAAAACCTGATTCTAGTGTACTTACTTTTAACGGCATCTTCTCGCCTTTTCATATGATTTGGGGTATGGTGATGTTTATGGCTTCCCTATAGGGTGAGGCACATGGAGGTTTTAAGGAACTTTCTTTTTCAGATGTGCTGGGAGATTGGAGAGCATTGCTATCTGCATGAGCTTCTGTGACTCTTTCCATTGTCTGGTTTATTTTGATTCCTTTTCTTTCAGAGGTTGACATAACCAGCTAAATGTAAATTTGTAATTTGCCCTCCTCTTTAATAATGTTTCTTACACAATAGATTCTCGTGCTGATTCTGCCTTTTGCCAGAAAACATTTTCTCTCAACTCTAGGGAAATGACAGAATCAACAGTAGAATTTTTTTTTTGGGTGATAAAAGCAAGAAAACAAAGCCTGTAGCCTAAATACTTGTCAAATACTCAATTAGTAGAGTTCAAGCTTTGGGTGCGTAGTTATGTTAAATACTTGTTGAGATAGCTTTGTCACCTTTGTTGTCCTAGCGGTCTTGACCTGGATTAGAGTTCAATGTGATTTCCGGATACCAAGTGGTTTTGATACCAAAAAAAGAGCCCATACCTTAATGACAGGTGGAATTACATGAAGTGATGGGTATACTTCAATATTGTTTGTTAATCTTTAGATTTGTGAATTGCTGTTTTTCATATTGATCAGGTCTTGAATGAATATCACATCAGATCTCTTCTCTCTCTGTGTTACTACAAATATCCTCAGATACTGATGTTGTTTCTTTCATTTGTGACAGCTTCCAAGAATCCAGGTAACCGATCCAATTGCAAGATATTACGGACTAAAGAGGGGACAGGTTGTGAAGATAATCCGACCAAGTGAAACTGCTGGCCGTTATGTTACCTACCGATATGTTGTATAACTCTTTTAATTACCCATTCTATTTCTTTTATGTCCTCAGCTGTGTGCTTCATTACAGACTACAAACTGAAATATATATCGCACCAAAGAAAACTCTTGCCATATGTGGTATTTTGGAAGAGCTTTTGAAGGGAGTGGAATAAGAAGTGAAAGCGAAGTTGGGTAGGCAGTGGAAGTGGAAGTGGACTTGAAAATCATGTTTAATTAGTGTATCAATGGAAACTTTTTGTATAATTTCAACTTGTTTTGTATATTGATTATATGAAAATACCAAAATATTTTTATAAAAAATTTATAAAAAAAATACAGATCGATGGAGTGATGCTGAACCTAGAAACTTCCATGGCAGTACCCATACCGGCCACCCATTTGCAGGTCCCAACCCAGAACATAACTGTTTGCTTTCGCAACCCAGAACAATTTAATCACATTGTTTAGCAACTCAGAACTACAATAACAATGGAAATTGCATCACCCATTTATTGAAAAAGAAAATGACAGATGTGTAGATTCAGATTTCACATCCAAAAATCAATTTTCGTAACCCACAAGTCTGCAATATCCTTCAACCATCAATGGCATTGTTCCATAGATATATATTTGCTGACTTAATCAGATGGCTTGATTGAATAATATAGCTTTAGAATTCTTTTTCTAAATGAAGGCATATACGCTTTCTTGTCGGAAGGTGGCGTCGAAGGGAAGATGCACAACCCGATCTAGTGCCAGAAGGGCTTTCTCTTTCAGGATGAATTAATCAAAATTAATGTCTGCTCTCCTTCATCTAAATATTTCTGTTATAACGTCAATATTCTCTTAGCCATTTGCAAGCCCAAATATTCTCTTTCACTGCAATAAGAATGGCACGTGCTATTTTGTTGAGTGCTGGCAATTGTATATTTGATCCAAAGAGATAAGAGGAAGTAAACATAAACCTTTTGAATCATTCAAATGTTTCTCTTCATTCCAATGTTAATGAATGTAAAATCCATTCCTAAAGGAACTTGCCGCGCTGCAAAAAAAACTCATTGTATGTGCATGCATGAATGGCTTTTTCTACATGTGACTGGCATGTATATATATACCCATTTGTGTCGTGTTTAACAAATGGAGATCGTCTCGTATCATAATTACTGACAATTTAGTCCTCTGTCCTAATTTAAAATTATGAAGATTTAATTAAAATTCTGAAGATTACAAGTTTAAATTAAAATTAAACAATTCCACACCAGTAAAGCATTAATTATTAATTAAAAAGTTATATATCTAATTAATTGAAATTATAAGGTTCAATTATAATTTGGTCCATACAATTACCAATAAGACATTCACTGTTAACCTACTAGATGCTATCCCCACTTTATAAAGGGTTTGGGAAAAAGATAGTTCAAAACCTAGAAATAGAAATATTTCTTGGTCAGAATCAAATTTAAAAATTTTTATATAAACTAAATTTTTAAATGTGATAAACTAAATTTTTAATTAAAAATTTTCATTTGAAAATATTTGTTATTGCATATCCTAAACTTTCTTTTTATTACAGGTATTCGGAACTTTCCATTAAATTAACTCTCGGACGCCACGGTGGTTTAAGGGTGGATCAAAAAAGTTTTAAAGCTCAAGGACTGATTTGTAATTCATGGAAAGTTTAGCGATCAAATGTTGATGTTTCCAAAGAGGAGAAATGAGAGGAGAAGAAAAAAAAGTAAGGGCAGGAAAACGCAGTCATCGTGAAGTGAAAGAAAATTCTCCATATTCTGTGAGTTGAGGACGCGGTTACCGAAGTCGTGGCTTGAAAGTATGAAGCTTAAGCAATTGGAAAGTGTGCTTGCTGATCTTCAGCAGTTCTCTCAACCCAAGGTTCTCTTTCTCATACGACCTTTGACAGTCCTTGAGCCTTTTCTTTCTTACACTGCTACCATCTTTTTTCCCTGTCGCAGATTGAACTTGAACAGTACCCAACAGGACCACATATTGCTTCTCGAATGCTTTACACTGTATTGCTCTTACTCTCGTCACTCCATTGATCTTCCGCAACATATCGTTTTGGTTCCTCTTATCAACTCATTCTGTTCCTTCGAATTTCTCCAAAAAGTATTCTACTTTTCTCTCGTTGAAGATGGAAACAGCTACCCATCGTCCGTGGGTTCAGCGGTCGAAGGGTCGGACACTCTCACCAAAGGGAGGGGGTTCGATTCCTGAGATCGTCGCGGCGCTTGGGGAGGCATCTTCACAGCTAAGGCTCAGGATTAACGGGGTGCATGCACATCCCCAGTCCCGTGGATCATGAGTTAGGTGGATCATGAGTTAGGTGTTATGCTCTTGGATCGTGGGTTAACCCAACCCCTATCCTACAAATTTTTTATCAAAAAAAAAAAAGAAGATGGAAACAGCTATTGGCTTTAAGATTACATTTCTATTATTTGCTTGCAATCACTAATTTTATTGGTAAGTTTCATTTTATGGTAGGGAAGGATGGGGAGGGTATTGTACTGAACCAATAGTGTGTAATTTGTTGAAGTAATAATTTTCTTAGGTACAGTCATTGGAATTCTACATTCTTAAAGTCCTATTTCTGTTGTGATTACATAAATTAGGCTGAGAACTCTTTTGGGGATGTGAGCAACAAAGTAGTGGCTGACTTTGGATGTGGTTGTGGTACTTTAGGTGTTGCAGCGGCTCTTTTGAGTGCGGAGTAAGTTGCCTTCTTTCACTTTTCACCAATATGTTTACCAGCATCCCATTTAGTCTGTTAGTTATATTTGAGCTGATATTAAGATGATATTCAGTATGCTGAAATTTTGAACTACCATGACTTGTCAGCACTTCGCATTTTCACATTCCATCTTCATATAAGACCTATTGGAACAGTGAATTTGTATTTCCATTGGCTGATCATTAGCACTTGTTACATACAGGCTCACCTAGAGGGTCCTCCATTCTAAGTCAAATCTTCAATTCCAATTTTAGCAATGAAGCAAATATTTTGTCTGAATTAAGTATCATTGCCTTCCCACTTTTGTGTATGTACCTATATATCTTATATTCTCTTAATTTTTCTTAGCATTTGTCAGACATGTTGTCGGCATAGACATTGATCCAGAATCTCTTGAAATAGCATCACTAAATGCTGAGGAGTTTGAGGTATCTTCTTTCTACTGTTTATTATAGGAAATGATTGCATAGTTTTCCAGATAACTAAGTTTTTTGTTGCCTTAAAATCAAAATAATGTTCTGATATGTTTCAAAATTCAAATATTGTACAAATAGAGAAGTTTCTTTAATAGCGAAGATTAATGTTATAACATTAAAGGAGATAAAAAGTGATCGTTGTTATGCTATAAATTCAATAATAAATCACTATGTTAGTTCACCAAAAAGAAAAATTATGTTAAAATGACCTACTGGTAGTTGATGCATATTTCCTTTGTTATTCAATTAAACCTGCAGTTGTACTTGGACTTTGTTCAGTCTAATGTCACTGACTTGGAATGCAGAGGTAGCTTTGCTCGTTTCATTGTCTTCGTCCTAGCTTAGTGCCCTTCTCTGCCTTTGCTGACATAAGGTTTTTGTCTTCTCTTTTAAGTTTTCTTCTATACCAGATTCATTTAGTTGTGTTGGTATTTTCTCTAGGTCAGATTGTTGATACAGTTGTAATGAATCCTCCATTTGGAACTAGGAAGAAGGGTGTAGACATGGATTTTCTCCGTGTTGCTTTGAAGGTAAGCAAGTATGCTGGTTATAGAACTCTAACTTAAATGATTGATGGAATCTGAAATCTCTAATATAGATCTATTTATCAGGTTGCTTCTCAAGCTGTTTATTCCTTGCATAAGACTTCAACAAGAGATGTAAGTCATCTGTGTCTTACATTCTAGTTATATGAATGAGAAATAAAGTTCTCTCAAGCCTGATCAGACTGTTTCTAGTATAAGACATGCACATGTGTATCATACATGATGTGACTTCAATTTGCGCCTAGATACTTCAAAATTTTGTACTTTCATGGTATTCATGTTGATGTCCATGCATCTTTTTTTTTTTTTAATATCATCTCATGCGTACATTTTTGGGTTTGGTTATGTCATTTATTACTTATCTCACCATTTCATGAGGACATCGATAGTATTTGAATTAGGATCTTTCCTAGGAGTAAAATTTTCATATGAAGCTTTTTCTACACTTTCTTATAGATTTTTGAAATATGCATCTAGTTAGCAGTAGCTTTAGCATAAAATACATTAATTAGGATAAAGGGGGTTGGGCATTCAGAAATTCCATTAGATCCCCCTCCTATTTTCGAAGCCCATGAGGTCATCATCAGCCTTTTCATAGCACTTTCTCAGTTTAGGGGCATAACAAGATCTCCTGCTTGCTAGTTTTCTTAACCATATTTTTTTGGGTACTTAGTTTATTGAAAATTGTATTTATGCGCCCATGAAACTTATTATTATTATTTTATTATGATCCAAAGTTCCAAACCATTTTGTCTTATTCCTTGATTTATCTTCTTTGTTCAATGTTCAGTCAGTCTTAAATAAAGAAGTTCTTACCGATTCTTAGAGACTTCTTTAATGTATTTTAGAACTTTATTTTGTATAAAGAAATTCTCCCGAGATCTTAAAAGTGACATGAGACCACAAAAACGTAAAGATATAATCAAAAGAAAATTCCTTCTACCTAGTTTACGTGCTAGTAATAACACCCACCGACCCACCCACACCCACACACACACATATTGCCTATTACTGCATGCCTTATTTCTGCTCAATGATTGCTTTGTTTATGAAATTTTCTTTGTCATCTCATTCCAGCATGTCAAACGGGTAGCCTTGAGGGATTTCAACGCTGCAAGTGCTGAAGTTTTAGGTGAGGTGAGTGAAGCTTTTTGCATGTTTCTTGTTCCTGAGTCCTATGTGAATTAAACTTTTGCTGACTAAATCTTTTTTTAATTAAATATGCAATTCCTTTATTTTCTTGTATTAAAATAAGTGGAGCTCTTTTGCGCTTATTTGCTAATAAATCCTGCGCCATCTAAACTACGTTCGTTATTAAGCTTGCAGTAAAAACACTAGTTCTATCTGACTTTGTAGGATATCTGGCCAAGCAGGAGTAAATATGTAATTTTACACCTATACCCCACAATCCATGCCAGTGTGCTCCAATGCAACCTGATTGCTTCCCTAAAATCCAAATTCATCCATTTGACACATCTAAATATGAAGTTTCTTTTGTCAAGGTTTTAGAGGCAACCATGATGCAATTGTGGACTTACTTTTAGTTCTGAAATGTCACATTGTTTTCTTGCTTCAACAGCTTCGATATGATGTACCAAAACTGTACAAATTTCACAAGAAGAAGGAGGTGGATATTGCCGTGGACCTCTGGCGTTTTGTACCAGCAAGTCACTAAAGCAGGGTTATATGGTGCAGACAGGGATGGGGTGAATTGCAGTATATGATTTTAGTGTTAAATTAAAGGAGGAACTGTGGATTCTTTTTTCCCCTTTCTACTTTTCTCTCTCAAGGAGTGGATGACCATAACATGTTAGTGGGAGAGGCTGTTACAAGAACTTCAAGTTAGGGTAGTTGGACTTAATTCTACCTGTACCATCATTACATTCATAATTTTGCACAACTATACAAGCGGATTCGTCCAAAATTAGGCCACTTATGCATTTGTCCTGTGTGTGAATCCAAGTCCCCAAGCGAAGTATAACATGCAAAACTTGTCTTATATGTAGCTTTCATCTCTTTAAGGTTGGCTCAATTGGGTTGTATGAATGTGAAAATACTTGAAGCTACTATCAGAAATTTGGCTGAATGCCTGAAAGGCGCATCAGACCACCTGCTCAAGACATTTATTAGTTGACACCTTTTTATGATCTAATTGAATCGATCGCCAATTAATCTCTATACATGCACTGATTAATTAAAAAAAATCAGGGAGCTATTCTTGCAGGTCAAATTCCCTGTTTGTGGTGTACCCAAACAAACAAAAAAAGCTGTTTGGGTAATGATTCCAAAATCAGGTTCAATTACTAGGATAGGACTTTTTGTTGGGTCTTTGACCCGTTTGTTCAACCAAAAAAAAAACTAGGATAGGACTTGGGAACTACAACTTGTAAGTAAATAATTTACTTTTGAGAGTTCCAGTTTTTTCATCAGATGGATGTAGATTCAATAATTAATGAAACTAATAGTTCAAAACTGCATCAACTAGTTTTTTCCCCTTTCTCAACTTACAACAGAATTAATGATTCAGAAAAAGTAGTCCTCGTGTATCTATTGAAGATACAGATTAGTACAATAGGTCGACGCCGAATACATCTTGATATTACAAAAAATCACATTGCTGCAATCAAAATAGTGAATTGCCCTGTTTCCATTTATTCTTTATGGCAATCTTCTTCACCTTATGCTGGTACTGTTGTTTCACTTTGAGCTGTCTCTCCGAGAGTGAACCGTACAAAACGTCTTACTTTAATGTTCTCTCCAATTGCAGCAACTGTTTGCTTCACGAAGTCTTTGACTAAAACATTGTCATCCTTAATAAAAGGCTGCTCTAGAAGAGCAAGTTCCCCAAGCCTCTTTGAGACTCTTCCCTCAACTATTCTTTCTCTGATGTTCTCAGGTTTTGAAAGAATGTCCTCTCTTTGCATCTCAATTTCTTTTTCCTTGTTCACAATGCTCTCTGGAATGTCTTCAACGGATACAAACTGCACTTGTGGGCAGGCCACAACTTGCATAGCAAGATCATCAACCAACTCCTTGAATTTCTCACTCCTACCCACAAAATCAGTTTCACAGTTCACTTCAATTAGAACCCCTATGCGTGAATCATGAATGTATGAACCAATTCTGCCTTCAGCTGCCAGCCTGCTGGATTTCTTCTCAGCAGATGACAGACCCTTTTTTCTTAGGTACTCCTGTGCCTTCTCAAGATCGCCACCAGTTTCAGCAAGAGCTTTCTTACAGTCCATCATCCCTGCTCCGGTTTCTTCTCTAAGTTGCTTAACCAATGCAGCAGAGACTGCTACTGTTGATGGCCTGCATCAGAATGTTGAATTATTATGAAAGCATAGCAAGAAAATCAAGGGAATTTCTTCTCCTTTTCTATGCCAGATTTTGTAGCTGTAACTACTAATTGTATATATGCACAAGCACATTAGAAATATTTAGAAATGGAATTGGCATATGACTGAGTGATGTATTCATTATGCCGAATTTAGGACCAATAGCACTGAATACCCAAGGCAACCACCTAAATAAATAATAAGAGATTGTAGAACTGCTTACTTTTGCTCTGTTTCCTTGGCTTCAGCAGCAGCAGGTTGTGTTTTTTCTGGTGCAGGAACAGGTTTTCCGGCAGTTTGTGCAGCCACTTCTGCAGCAAAATCCTGGCTTTTCTTCTCCAAGCCCTCTCCAAGATTGAACCGCACAAACCTCTTAACTTTAATATTTTCTCCAATGGTTGCTATAGTCTGCTTGACCAAGTCCTTTACTGCCAATTTATCATTCTTAATATATGGCTGCTCAAGCAATGCTAGCTCCTCAAGCCTTTTTCTTATTCGGCCTTCAACAATCTTTGATCTTATCTGCTCTGGTTTTGATAATAGATCATCTTTCTGCATCTCTATTTCTTTCTCTTTGTTCACAATACTCGCAGGAACATCTTCAGTAACAAGATACTGTACTTGAGGGCATGCAGCCACTTGCATGGATATATCATCAACAAGCTCTTTAAAAATATCTCCTCGAGAGACAAAATCCGTCTCACAGTTTACTTCTACCAAAACACCAATCCTGCTATCATGAATATAGGATCCTATTCTTCCTTCGGCTGTGACTCTGCTTGCTTTCTTTTCTGCACTTGCTAAGCCTTTTTTTCTGAGGTACTCCTGTGCTTTAATAATGTCCCCTCCAGTCTCCGAAAGAGCTTTTTTGCAATCCATCATTCCAGCTCCTGTTTCTTCCCGAAGCTGCTTAACAAGAGCTGGCGATATAGTTGCTGCAATCAATAAAAAGGGATAAGACAATTTACTATGAGAGAATTCCCATTCCTATAGAAGAGTGAAAAACAAAAAAACAAAAAAACGCAGCAGACTGGAAAACCAAGGAATAGCAAAGAAGCTAAAGTTACAGTTGCTAAAGTATGGATCATAATTCTCATTAATGCCCAAAAGCTACCTAATGGAAATATAGCCAATAAAAAATTCTGACATGTATAAAAAGTTGAAGTGAAGAAAGAATGAAAAGATTAAAATGCGTAAAGTACAACTTTATAATAGAACATAATTACTGCAACCACAGATCCCTACCATTCTGGTCCACACTTTATGCACAAAGTTTCAACAATATTATTTGAAATTGGAAAGAAAAAAGATGCAATTCTGAAATTTAAATCCTTAAAATATATGCAATAGGATGCAAAGAAGATGAAGTATAAACCTTGACTCAAGCCTTGCTCTGAAGGAGTAATGCCTTTTTGACCATTTGCATTAGATAAGCTGCCATTTCTCTCAGATGCAATTCCAACCTCTTTACTTTCAACTTGAGAGGCAAAAGAATTTTCATTCTCAGTGACAGGTGCTTGTTCTTGAACTTCTTTGGGCTCATCAACTGAATTTTTAACAACTTCAGTTGGATCAGGAGATAGCACTTGATCATTATTATCTGTTCCATCTATAGAGGAAGAATTTAACCAATCAAGATCACTCCTTTATGAGAAAAGTCAAAGTTGTTAAGTATGCCAACTATAATGTGGTTAGTTGCTTTAGTTACACAAAACTACGTGTTCAATATCTTTGGAAACCATAAACATGCAATATTTAGTAATATAAACTTTAAATAAAAGAGCAAACTAGAGCTATTTAAAAAAGCCTTCTCTAGTTTTGATTCATTGGCCAAAGTTGAAGCATGCAAGCAGAAAAAGAGCATACCTGTACTCAAGCTTCCCTCAGATGATAACATGCCAGTTTGTGCACTTGAACTGATATCACCGCTTTTGTTCTCAAGCACAGTTCCCACTTTGTCATCTACTTGCAATTCAGAGCAAATTTTAATTGCTGAGTTGAAGACTCTTGTATATGGAATGGAACTTATGGCACAAAATACATGTTACTTCACATATGCAATGTGGATTTACTATTAGTATTTCCACTTGCAAATGTAAATGACATACAGGGGAAAAAAAAAATCAAACACATTAATTTATATAGATGAGAGTGCAAGAAAATGAACCTGTAGTTTCCTGGGGAGCTGGTGCACTACTAGATGGAATATCTGATTCCAACCGTTTAATACTGCCATTTATTTCAGGGCTAGGTTCAACCCCACTATTATCAGTTGGTGCTGCAGTAGCAAATTCTTCCTCTGCATCAGAGGTTTGTGATTGTTTTTCATCCTTCACAACAGTAAGATCAACCCCACTTTCTACTAAATTTTCATTATTTATTTCAAGAGGCAAGTCTGTTATATTATGGCTTGCTGTGACATCAGTTTGAGTAGCATCCTCAATTTGATTTGCAGTTGATGCATTGTCCCCTTCAGGAGCCAGACTTTCATGAGGCGAGTCAGTTTGAGCAGTTTCCTCAACAATTTGATTGGCAGTAAATGAATCCCCTTCAGGAGCCAAAGCACCAGAAGTCTCTGTTGCTTCCTTCTCTGTGGCACCATCTACACCTGAGACTGGGCTAGAGATATTGCTTACTGCATCCCTTTCATTACCTGCAACAGCTGTTGAGTCACCATCCAATGAGCTAGCTCCCACATCCACTGGACTTTCAGAAATATCCTCTTCAGCTTTATCATTTACATTTTGATCAGCTACTTCAAGAGGTGAGTCAGTTTTAACATTGCTTGTTCTGACATCAGTTTGAGCAGCTTCCTCAACAAGTTGATTTGCGGCAAGTGAATCTTCCTCAAGAGACAAACCACCAGAAGTCATTGCTTCTTCCTTCTCAGTGGCACCATCTACACCTGATATTGGGCCAGGGATATCACTTACTGGGTCTCTTACATCACCTACAACAGCTGTTGAGGCACTACCCAACAAGCTGCGTCCCTCATCTGCCTTATTCCCAGAACTGTCATCTTTAAAATTATCTTTTTCTGGTTCATCCAGCATGTCAGGGATATCAATTACAGACTCCTTTTGCAGGACAGTTTCCTTGATTTCTTCTGTTGATGGATTTTCAACTGTTTTCTTTACATTCTCCCTCTCATCCAAAAATGTAGCAATATCTTTGTTCTTACGGAAAGCTAAAACAAAAGGATTTGTTGCAACATGGACAACCCCTTGACTAAGTTTTGAGTCCAATTCTGCTATATCTTCCTCTTTTTTCATAGTCAATGTTACTTGTCCCCTTGAGATACGCAAAACCCGTACACTGATTTCTTGACCAACCTGTAATGAAGAGGTTCCCATAACATTCCCAAATCCATCATCAGATTCCTCAGATATGGGCAGAAATCCTTCCTCTCCATCAGGAAGAGATATAAAAGCACCATTCCTGGTCATATTCTTCACTGTACCTTGTAGGTCCTGCCCCTTCACAAACTTGGTGCTTTTTTTCATATCATCTTTCTTTGAACTGGGCTTTGATGTGTTCCTCCTCCCAGATCCAGCCCTCTCCGAACTGAAAGGCGCATCTTTCTGTTGCTGCAGCTTACCAATGTCATCACTTTCACGCATAGAGAGAGCAATACGCTGACTTTCAGTGTTCACTTCGATTAGCTTCACCTTCACTTCTTGTCCTACTGAAACTACACTTGCAACATCCTTAACATAGCTATCACTCAACCTTGAAACATGAACAAGGCCATCTGTGAAAGCTCCAAAATCAACAAAGGCCCCAAATGGCTGGATTGATTTTACTTTCCCAGTAAAAGTTGCCCCGGGAATCAAATCCTCATTCTTTATAGGAGGCATCTCACTTTTCCTAGCAAGTCTTGAACGTCTGGCTTTAGCTGAAGCAGGATTGGCATTGGACTTAGGAGACGAATCTTCATTTATACCAACTTCATCTGAAGGAGTTTCAGAAGTTTCAGTAGAGTCATCATTTGCAGTGGGTGAATCCTGTTCTCCCACGGCTATGTCTGTTTCTGTAGCTGATATAGTGGTTCTAGATTTTTCATTGAATGAAAGTATCCTTTGGTTCCATGGGATCAAACCAATGGAAACAAATGGAGGTAAGAGAAACCTTCGTGTTGATGACCCATGTTTTATGGACCTCCTTGACAAATTGAGTTTTGTTAAAGAATCACTTCTCCTTGCGGAAAATGCACTTCCAGGAATAAATGAAACAATGCCCGTGGAGCATGGTATTACAGGATTCATGTTGACTTGAAATGCAAAACTTAATTATGTTTCAGAATCAGCTCATTTCATGTTACCTGCCCAGAAAATATGACTTGAAAAATTAGTGCAAGCTTCAGTAATGAGTTACTAGGTGACTCCAATACGATCATCAATAATACTTTGAGTTCTGGAAAAAAATTAAGTTATCTAGTTCAACAAGCAAATGCATATGACTACATGCCTATTAGTTTGGGTACAATCATATGATGTAACCAGCTCCAAACATTAACACCATTGTGGACACAACCACTTCCAAGGTCAGAAAAGGACAAAGGAAATATAACCAAATTGATTACATAGTATCAGTGAAGATAGACGCCAACTTCATCACAGTTCACATGTCTATGAAAATTGTTGCAATATCAACTTTAACATGACAAGGATGGTTAATGGAACTATATAATCTACATGACAAATGCCAGCAGCATCACATAAATCAGGATTTCCATTTGGTCTACAAAGGTTAACAATAATCATCTAGTTCATCTATCTTATCCATTTCATCGATGCAATAGCTTAAATATCGAAGGCACAGAATTCGAAGATAAGCTCAGGGAAAACGTTAAAATCAGAATCTCCTTATGAATAATGAAATTTCCATCGGGATATAGAATAGTATAAGAAGTTGAAAACCATGTGCAGAAATTACAAACAGGAAATACACTACAACATCCAAAGCCTCCACTACTTTCACATAAATATAGTCAAATTACGAATTGAGAAGGCATTAAAGCCCACGATTCCTTTGCGAAATTCATATTTTTTTGCATTATAAGGAAATTAAATTCAATGAATTGAGCTGAAAGGGAGCATTATTATATATCAATTCAAGCTCCAGATTGAAGAGAGCGCAAGAAAAATCAGATAATACAAGAAGTTGCAAAAAAACAGAAAGGCCCATTAGGTAGACGAAGACGAATTTGTACCTCAGAAGCTTGAAAGGGCCAAAATATTCATAGAAAGTTTATGTTTACAAGTTTAAAAACTATAGAAAAGGCGAAGAAGTATTCGTTTTTTAGTAAGTTGATTTCTGAGTTGAGACAATAGAGCTTACTCAGCACTCATCAGTGGAGGAAGGAGGGAAATGAATGGTGACGCTTTAAATCCTTATCTTATATTGGGTTGCTCCGCCTCAGATGGAAATTGCATGGTGAAACTCTTCGGCTCAGTTCGATTCAGGCTTTAGTAGAGCCACGTTAATCGGCTTAGCCGCTTAGCCGAGTCAGCAACACTATGCATGCACTGGCTTTACTGTGGCGAAGTATGCTCAAAGCCCAAGTTACCAAGCCCATTTAGCGGAATTGAATCTCCTATGGTGTCCATTGAAAAAGATAAATTTATTATACATAAAATAAAAATATAAAAATAACATAAATATTTTAACTTTTATACTGCATTTAAACAATCAAGGGAGGTAAGTACTACAAGCATCCAAATCTCCATTTATCTCATTATGTTATGATTTTTTTGTGACATTTTTTTATTATGTTATGATTTTAATAAGTAAAGTGTTTGTGTTTTTAAAAGAGGTAACCCTAAATTACTCAAAAAAAAAAGAGGTAGGCTTAAGGCCCAAATTACCAAGCCCATTTAGCCCATTTCACTTTGTCTATTGTTCATAGTTTGTATTTCTAACATATTTTTTTTGTGTACATTTCTTTTTTTTTTTTTTATACAAAGGGAAACAAAGAACAGGAACCAAGCGAAACAACAAAGAAAATAAAAGCAAGCTAAACTATCTCACCCACCGAATCCAAAGGTACATGGCAGAATCCAGGTGGCATAGATAGCGTTTTCTTCCTAAGCTTGTCAGCCACCTTACTTTGATTGCGGGAAATGTGCTTCATATCGACCTGCCAATCCTTTTGTATCCACACTCTAATCTCGTCAATGATATTCTTGTCCAAATGAAGATCTCCACATCCTTCCTTAATTAGATTAATAGCCTCAAGGGAGTCTGAACTTAGCTGGAGCTTGCAAAACCCCCTCCCATGTTCCTTTCAATAACATATAACATCCCTATAATTCGACACCCAGGGCATCACCATTAAGTAGGCCCAGGGTCATATTCTCTGCAGAAGCCTTTCTAACTCCATTCAAATTCACAGCATGAAGTTTACACTGAGTTGCATTCATACTCACACCAATTGCTTGACTGTAAGCAAGAATTTCACTGTTACTAACATAATGCTGATCAAAGATCCTCTTATTACGTCTCCTCCACAAAAGACAACATATAATGGCGAAAGAGTTTATCCACTTACCATCAAGGCTTCCATTTCCCTCTCGGAAATTCAGAGCAAACCAGTCCCCCAGGTTGCATGTGAAGAACCTTGCTTGCAAGGAAGGTTGGATCACACTCATCCAAAGTTTGCTCGTCTCAGGGTAGTCTCATAAGACATAGAGCGTGTCTTTCACCAAGTTATCACACTAGGGGCAGTACGAAGACGGACTCATATCTCTCTTCGCTCTGGTCTTATTTGTCAAAAGCCTATCATGCATGGCCGTCCAAATGAACATCCTATAACGATGAGGGGCAACAATCTTCCAAAACTTTTGGCCATAAGTTAGATGACTGTTCGTGACATTTGCGAGGAGTGAGTGAGCTGACTTAACTGTAAACATCCCATGGTTCTCAAGTCCCCATCAGATTTTCTTGATGCCAAATACCATCGTAATGCATTCTGTTCCTTCCATAAGTTTATCCCAGTTGTTCTTAATACCACACTACAACCTAGATCCGGGTCTATTTTTCTGAATTGTTGGGATCAAATCATTGCCGCACTTGTATTTACTTCTTACCATTTTCACCCATGACTCATCCTTCTTATGCATGAGACCCCAACTAGCTTTCATGATCAACACTTAGTTCTAGAAATGTGCATGGCAAAGCCCAAGACCCCCTTGCCTTTTTTTCCTTACAAATCTCATTCCAAGCTAACAAATGAATTCGCTTCCTCTTGTCTGTAGACCTGAAAATGAATCCTTTGGCTATTTTATCCAGCTCTTCACAAGTAGTGGCTGGCAAAATAGCAGTTCGCATGGGGTATATAGGAATAATCGAGATTACAGATGAAGTAAGAGTATGCCTTGCTGCAAATGAGAGACAGTTAACCTTCCAGGTGCTCAACCTCTATTTCACCTTGTCGACTACATATTGATATGTGTCCTTGTTAACCCTTTCCTGGTGAAGTGGGACCCCAAGGTATTTGCCTAGATTCGAAGTCAAGGAGTAACCGAGAAGCTCACTAAGCTACCTACTTCTATTATGATTAACATTCTTTGAAAAGAAAACACGCTGGTTAACTTTCTACCCGGATGCTTTGCAAAACACATCAAGACAATTTTTAATCACACTAACTCGATCCACAGCCACTTCTGCAAAAATCACAAGATCATCTGCAAAGAACAAATAAGAAATAGGTGACTCATCTTTATTCAATTTGATAGGCCTCCAGTTTCCCTTGTGTATCTCTTCCTGTATAAAATGAGTAAGTTTTTCGATACAAATACAAAAAGATAAGGAGAGATAGGGTTACCTTGGTGAATGCCACGAGATGGAGAAAATTCATTAGTTTTACTTCCTTCCTAAAGAATCTGCATGGATGAAGAGAATAAGCAATGACCCAAGATATTTACCATATGTTTAGGCAATTTGAGTTCTCGGAGATAGGATATTACAAAATCCCATCTAACATGATCATAGGCTTTCTCAAGATCAATTTTAATGGCCATAAATCCTTTTTTGCCTTTGATACATCTTATTGAATGTATAACTTCCTGTGCAATGATGATATTATCTAAGCTCACCCACCTAGGGACAAAGCTGGCTTGATTTGGTGCAATGATACTCGGAAGAAATTCTTTAATCTTGTTAGACATAAGTTTCGTAATTGCTTTGTAAATGACATTACATAAACTTATAGGCCGAAAGTCTCTAATAATTTCAGGTTGATCCTTTTTTGAAATAAGCACAATCAAAGTATTATTAATATCCTTGAACAGGGAGAGGTTAACAAACACTTGTTTGATAAATTGCGTAACTAAGGGACTAACTTGATTCCATTGGCTTTGGAAGAACAAAGCATTTAAGCCATATGGACCTGGTGATTTCAACGCCCCCATGTCAAAAATGGTGCTTTTAATTTCTTTTGAATGAATCTCCATCCCAAAGTCGGTTAAATTGACACCATCTATGGGAGGATAGGAGACCCTACAAGGCATTTGGCAATAATTGATGTCTTTTTCGCTGAACAAATTCTTGAAAAAAAAGAGTGCCATTTTCTTAATATCCTCCGCTTCATACATCTAGTCACCATGATCATTCAAAAGTGCCTCAATTTTATGCTGCTTCCTCCTCATATTCACCCTAGAATGGAAGCACTTAGTATTCCTATCCCCCAAAGTAAACCACTCACTCTTAGCTTTTTGTGCCCATATCAAATCCTCTTAGATGATAGTCTCCTTAAGTTCCACTCATAGCCTCCATTAAAGCTCCTCAAGAGAATGAGTGTTGCAGCAGTGTTGGGGCACTTTTAAGAGTCCCTCAAGTCTATTCAAGAGATTGTGCTTCCATTGTTCCAGGTGGCCAAACACATCATGTTTCCAACCTATGATTACCTCAGTGAAGATAGCAACATTGTTCATCCATTCTCCATTAACTTCCCAAGTATCACCAATAAATCTCTCAAAATCCTCATGCAAGACCCAAGATGCCATAAAATGAAATGGTGTATCTCTATTAGCTCATTGAAAATTATCCTCTTCAAGTTTCAACAGCAGCGAGGGTCAATGATCGGATTTGAAGAAGGGAAGATTCCAAGCTGTAGCATTCAGAAAAGTGAATCTGAAGCAGTTATTCACAAGAATTCTATTAATTTTGCTCTCACTATTTTCCCTCTTCCACGAGTAATATAGGCCTTTACAATGTAAGTCAAACACTCCCAACTAGTTGGCCCACCTAGCAAAGTCCTTATCAATAAAATTGGCATTGCGACTCTAAGTTCTTTAGTCATGCATAAAGAGAGTACTATTAAAATCTCCTTTAATACACCAAGGACCTTGAATCAAAGCACTAAGAGTTCGAAGTTCATTCCACACCTCTCTCTGTTTTATCATATTAGGACTCGCATAGATAGCTGTGAAGAATTTGCGATCATTCCATAATTTAAAAAAAGGTGAATAAACTACTCATGAGATGATAGAACCTCAAAGTTCTAGTGTTTTGAGTTCCATAAAACCTGTAATCCTCCACCAAATGCCCTAGCATCCATCACAATAGTTTTATTAAAACCCAAAGCTTGAGCAATTTTATAAGCTCTATCACCTTCAGATCTAGTCTCCAAAATCACAAAAAAGTCAAGCTTATGCTTCTTTGATAATTCTATCACCAAGCCTGGGAAAGACTTGGATCCCGTTCCTCAACTATTCTAGAAGAGGAAATTCATTTACAACCAGTGAGTAGAGGAGGTGCGGATCTAGTCCCCAAATCAATCATGGCCAAGTCAGCTTCTTCATGCTACATTGCAGTTGGCTTCCCATGAGGGGACTTTGATATGCCCACGTGAACATTTTCATTAAGTGACATCTCAGATTGCATATTATAATCCACAACCTTCGAATGGCCCACAACATTCAAGTCCATATCATCATTTCTTTCATCATTAGTTTGCAGTTTAGTCAACGAGTTACTTTGTTTGTCCAATTGGTCCAGCGGCTCAAAGCTAGAGATGTTTAGTGTTACATGGGCTTGTAATAACGTAACTTGAGGAGTAGGGTCCTTGGTTATGCCATTCCTAGGTCCAACCTTATTCTCCTTTCCTCCATATCCTTTCAAGCCTATGTGAGACTTCTTAGAACCAACTAGGACCCACGATTTATTATTATTCATATCCTTGCCATGTTTACAACCTCTCATCATCCTACCATACTCTTTCTCCTTTCCTCCAAGGTTACGTCCGTGCTCAGATTTTCTAGATCCATTAGGATCCTTATCTATTGCCCATGTTGGTAAAAAAAATGCACTTTTTCTGGATGTATCTTGTCATTAAATATTGAAGCTTTTCTAGGTTTTTGCTTCCTATATGAGTTTTTCTCGTTCAATGTCTTGGAATCTCTTGAATCTTGATTGATTATCCCATCCGATTTGCCTCTCTCCAACCTTAGCGTAGATATTGCTCGCCCTCCATGATTTATGGGAAAATCCAATCTCTTCCTTAATGGCCGTTTAAACAAATTTCTTGGACTAAACTCCAACATTGCCGTTGACGACCCTCCACCTTGCACCACCGTGACCTGAGTCTCTTGCTACATTTCTTCACATGTTCTCTTTTGTGATTCCACACACTGATCCTTCCTCATGCAAGCATAATCTGTAGCTTCCTTCTAGCCTTCTTTCCCTTCAACCTTCTCCGATCCTTCCCTACTAAGAGAGGGACCATCATCATTTCCCGCATGAAGAACCAAACCCAAGAGTGGACAAATATCCTTGTGATGTCCATATACCCCATAGTTAAAACAAACAAGGTGAAGCCCCTTATATTCAAGAGCAAAGGTTCTTCCAAAAATTTGTAAAGTAGGGAGAAGCTGCTTCTGTAAATCCAACTCAACACAAACTCTAGCAAACCTCCCGTGAGATCTTAGAGAAGTAACCATATCAACCTCTAACGTACATCCAATCATAGTACCAAGACTCCACATAGATTCATGGTTGTAGAATTTCACTAGAACTATTCTTATACAGATCCACACCACGATCTTACGATGTGTATATGCATTTCATGGGTCAAAATTAGGCCTCTATCTCTACACTAGAACATAGTGATCGACTACCATCCATGGTCCCTCCTGATATACATATTCCAAGTCTTCATTCTTTTGAAATTAGGCAATAAAATAGTCATTCTCTAAGTCAAGCAACTTGAAGGATTTGGATGTTTTCCATGTACTCTCCAATTTAGGTCTCAACTTGTACAAGGACATACTCATCCCTATAATCTTAATGATCAAGGACTTCCTCCAGGGTGCACACCATGCGGTGTACTCCACCTGTGTAACCTACAACGAAGGACACATGTTCTCACGTTTACCCGAGATATGCTCAGAAGCGTTCTCCATATTCTGCCTGAGAGAATTATCAGAGAAGAAGCATTTTAGACTGTCAATGTAGTCCTTCCAAGCATCATCTATAGCAGACTTCCCCCTAGCCAACGCTGGATTTGCCTAGTCTTCCAAGTTTAACACCTTATCTCTATATGACATAGAACCTTTGGCAAGCTCCATTTCAGCCAACTCGCCTTCCCATCCCTTGCTTTTCATACGAACTTTTTTCCTATTTCGAGCTAGAAGGTCCACCTCCTCTGATGACCCCTTTTCCCCCGTACCTTCGAGAACCTCAGACCCAGCACGCTCCATCACTTCCTTTTTTTTGTTTTTTTAGTATAAGAAAGTTTTTTTTGTTTGTGTACATTTCTATTATATAATGTTTCTGGAGAGTCACGTTAATCAGCAATACCTTACATGTATTGGGCTTTTAAGTGGGGAAATAAAAAGTATCTTCGAAACCCAAATTATGAAGCCCATTCAACCCATTATGAATGTTATAAATGAATGGGCTGTTCTTCTTTTTTTTTTCTTGGGTGTATAGTGGGGTACTATTGCTGAACAAAAAATTACCAAATTAGTGAAAATTTTTAAATTTATTATATTAAATAGATTTTTTGTATGTGTAAAACATGAAGTGTAAATTAATTTATTAAATAATTATAAATTTGAATTAATAAAAATATTTTAATAAAAAACTTAAAATTACACTAGAACGCTATATTTTAAAAACGAAAAGTAAGTTTTATCTAATTTGAACAAGCTGGCTAAAAAAATTTCAACAAAAACAAAATGCGTGGAATTTACAGAGAATATAAATCAATCAATGAGTTATGAACCATAAACTGAATCCACTTAATCATATATATATATATATGTTGTATATGACGTGGGTCCAAATATATATTGTGTAAGTCTGTAAGAAGCACATCGATTAGGAATGTCGACATAAATTGAAGTCAATGTCCGATATGTCATTCACAAACTGCATTAATAGAAAAAAGAAAAGCTTTTCGCTCTGTTTTCTGCCCCTTTAATTAGTTAATTTGTATCTCCTACAAAACGGAAGTGCATTATTAATATATGTTACATCAATTATATCAAATTCTGATTGTAGTTCATGTGTGAATAGTTCATTGGAGGGATGGATTCTGATTTAGTATAGGAGTTTATTTTTAATCTAACTTTGTTGAAAAGAAATAAAAATTAACTATTCATTTTGATCTGTCGTTTGTTCTCCCCCAGCATATGATAATGTTTTAAAACGATGTCATTGCCCTAATGAATAGGATAGCGATATATATAAACACAAAGAAGTCATAAAAAAGAATGATATACATGACCAAATGCATGCATGGAAAATATCAAATCTTCAAACACACACACATATGTATATATATTTATGCAGGAAGTGTAGAGCATTATTGGTTTTTCTGGTATCAAAAGAGGATTCAACAAACACGGAACTAATAAACTACTACAAATTGCAAAAGCATGTGTGCAACTTATATAAAAATAATAAATTTCAACTTTATATAGACGAGAATGACTTCTTCATCTTAATTTGTGCTTGGGATTATTTAATTAATTAATTGCATTTTTAAATTATTGAACTGAACTACCTGCCAGCAACTTTATGGGCAGATGCCCTTTTTTGTTTAATATTATTTATCAATAAGAACCGTCAAATTAATCTAGCAGTAAATCTCAATCACACGTGAAAATGAAAGGTCATTCCAAGATCCATCAATACTTGACATTAACTAATTCAAGTAATTTTTTTAGCTGTTACACAATCAGAAATTTGTTGTCATGAATTCAATAATTAAAAGTTGTTAGTTCAGATTTAATTTCTATTTTTTTTATTTTTTTATTTTTGAAAATTCATAATGAAAAATATATTTTTATTCTATCTATTAATAAAGTCCTTGTACAGTTAGTAAATAGTTGAAATATTTTTTAAAGATGCTGTCATGAATTTGATCCCTAGCTATTTTTATTGTACCAATACTTCAAAAAAGGAAGATATATCTGTATCCAATATGTATATTAGGCTATTTACTGGGGATATCAAATTTTCTGATACATTGGAAGCATCCAACATTATCAATATTAATTATTTTAGGAAAAAAAAAAGAATCAAATAACCAGTGCGCTCGCTTTCATTCTTTCCAATAATTCCAGGATCACAAATGAATCTGATAACTGACATGAAAATGAAGCTATATATTGTGGTTTTAATTATTCGATAAAATAATAGAATACTAAATTGAAATTTATGATTCTTCTTATCAAACATCGTGTAGGAATTCATTGAACCTTTCCCGGCCACTTCATACATCTATGATCACACCAAATCAAACTAATAAAAAAACCTCAATATACATAGTGCAACAAGAATCGATGCACACTAATTAACGAACGTATTATTGATCCATAAGATAATGAAAAGCAGCTGACACTAGTCTCCATCATAATTATTATAATGTACACACACATCACAAATGAAATTAAAGATTTTTTTTAATACTAGTTAGTTTATAGAAGCTACATTGGGTTTTGACAAATTTAGATGAAATTGGATTCAATTATATGATTGTAAAAGTTCTCTCAGCGGTGATTTTCTTCATACGCAAAACTCAAGACAAGCCAATACATTACTTGAGGTCTATTTGGTTGGGAGGAGGGGATGGAAGGGGAGGGAGAGGATGGAAGAGAAGAGAAAATTTTCTATTCAAATTTATTAAACCATATAAAGAAAAATTTTAAGAGGGAACACTTTCCGTTCCTTCCTTAGAGGAGAGAGAGAGAGAGAGGAAGAAAGGGAATGAAAAATTCTCTCTACACTCAAATTTATTGAAATCAAATAAAAAAAATCTCTTTTTTTTTCTTTCTTTTTTCCTCTAAATCCCTCATATCAAACAGGACATAAGTAAAACAATTATGTACTAAACCATTTATTGTGGGTAATGTGATTGGTTTCTTAACCCTTTAACTTAATCATACTTTGTGATATCAAAATCTAGTGGGTGTCAAAAATCATATCCAAGATAGATTATTAGATCACTGGGGATGTTGGTTTTTTCAAAGTTATATAAAAATAATCAAATATAAAAAAATTTCAGGAGACAAGAAGGACCCAGTTGCGTTAATAGCAATCACATTTCCAAGTAATGAGTGGAACATAATAAGTTTTAATAATTCCATATCTAAAGATAATTGCCAAGTGTTGAACTCACTTTCTCTCCCACATGTGGGTCAGGATCCTTTGATTTGCTTCCTTCTTGTTTCCAAGCTCCCATTCCAGTTGTTCCAATAAACCCTAATTATCATTATACAATTAATTAATTAATTAATTAATTGATCCACACATGCAGACCTCCTGTGGATTTTAAATTCCTAGGAAAATCTTCCACCTCAGCAAAATTTGGATTCGTGGGTATAAATAAATACATATTTCTTAAGCATCTTAACCAAGAGATCTAGGTCGTATCCCTAAGTTTTTTAGGGTAGACACAGATCAATCATATGCGTTTTATAATTTTGTTAAAAGTACAGAGCCTCTCATTGGACATTTAATAAAGTATTTTTTTTAAAAAAAGTACAATAAATCATAGACCACACTTTGGACAGCAAACTCAGCGTGCACATATATAATTGATTCAGACATATAAGCATAAATTTTTAGACACATGCAAGTTTGTGGATAGGATAATATACTTGTTTGTTAATATATAGAAGAACTAAATAAATATGAGAATTGACAGATTCCTAGTTTCAATTGAAGATAAGATTGGTTCTCATGAATTGATACTCTTCAGTCAAATGATCAATGATAGTGAAATGCACTATACACACACAAATAATTTTAGCCTACTTTCTAATTATTGTTAAAAATTAGAGTAAGTATTGTAATTTTTACACAGGAAGTATATAGTAATATATATATATTACATCTTTCGGTTTATATTATAAGATATTGAAACTATTTTTATGTATATTAATAAACTTTTATTACCTCTTTAAACTTCTTAGCAAAAGTCAAAATTTTTAGTTTTATCCCTATTAATTTCTCTCCTTTTATTAAATATAATACAAATTATAATACTAGTAATATGATAAATGAGAGGGAAAATGACAAATCACTGCATGTCACCTTATATTATGAAGTAAGAAAAATCCCTCAAGTCATCTTATAATACAGATGGAAAAGAATATATATGATTTCATACTTTTGTTATTAATTATGAGGGAAAACATTGAGTGTGTTTCCTTTAAATTAATTCAATATCAGCAATTCGTGTATTAATTAAAATCAATCTCAATCATTTCTCCATTTATATGCAGATAATTAAAGGTTGAAAACTAGCTAACTGATAAATAACTTCAATGCAATAATACAATTAAAAATTTCTGAGTATAGCACTGATAATAATCTTGCATTGATATACACATGTAATGTAATTAGAAACAACTCAAATTGAGTTAAAAAAAAGAGGGAAAAGAATTCGATGCTTCAATCCAAACCAACAAGACAAGCATATCGATCATTTGACCATATATATATTTGTGAGGAAATGGACGTAATTCACTCAATCATAAATTTTGTTACATGAGCAGGAGATTTGATAGTTGCAGGTGGATCTTTAAAAGAAATCCTGGAAGATTCTTTTGCATATCTTTTTCTTCTCCAAAAGTCCATGACAGAGAGAGAGAGACAGAGAGAGAGAGAGAGAGAGAGAGAGAGAGAGATCCATCCATCTGTACCCAACGCAACGCAAACTCATGAGGAGGGACACAAGAACTCTTCAATTCTCAAAACATCTTCTGACCTATATATATATATGTGTGTGTGTGTGTGTGTACGTATAAGACGTACATGAGTCGGCACAGGCTCAAGTCCTCGTACGTACGTGTGTGTATATATAATGTATATATTGATTAATGAAATTAATAAAATATATGAGAATCTGATATAATAAGTGATAGTGCATGATTTCTTCGGATTTTAAAAGTGCTTCTTTATTGTTTGCCTTCTCTGATTAACCCCTTTGTTTTGCTTCGCAAATCGTGTGGTGTAAGTGTAATGCATCTTTTCTAAGTTATGCATGTGCCCGTAAATCTACTCCAGATACCTTATATATTCTCCACATCTCTTTCCACTTCCTTCTGTCTTCCTTTTCGTACATACATACATACATACAATCAAACCTAATCCACCTAATGCCTCCTTTCATCTCCTTCTTTATGGTCAATATCATAATTTTCAAAACGAGATTTAAAAATAAATGCAAATAGTGCATTTAAAAAGAGACACAGGAAAAAGATACTTCTTGTGGTTTATAGAGATCACTCTTATTGTGGCTTTTCAAAATATTTATTACTTTACAATTTCAATAAAGTATTAACTACTTATATTTTCTTTTTTACCATTCATTAATATAAAATGGAATATCTAAGAGAATATTTGATTCAAGAGCATTTTAGTAAAACACTCTCAAATTTCACAATAATCTAAATCATTCACCGACTTCTTTAGTTTGTGTGAGAAAAAAAAACCCTAAAATAAGAGATTTTGTAAAAATAGAATGTGAGCTACATACACAATAGTTTTCCTGTGTTTCTTTCTTGTTTGGACCCTTTATGTTCATTTTTGTGAATGTGTTGAGTGATATGGAAAGAAAAATATGTGTACAATTATGATATGCGTAAATTTTATATGTAGTCACATCTTTTTATATTATTCTCTCTTTGAATATATAAATGTATGAATGTAGTTGATCTAATTTCCCACCTCAATATTTTATATTTACACTCACATTTTTTCTTCAAGCTCTCTTTTTTAGGCAACTCATTATGACAGAATATGCATAATTAATTTAATTTTTTCCTCTTAATTAGAACTTTCAAAACAATGTACTATCCATGTATAAATAATAATCAATACTAGCTAGGGGTGAACAATTTGACCCGGTGCCCGATTGGCCTGATCCAGCTCAGCCACTTCGGGCCAACCGATCCGGGTCAGGCCGAGGTTAGGGCCAAGCACTCTAACCCCGGTCCGGCCCGACCTATATATATATATATTTAATTTTTTTAAATTTTTTATATATCTTAATTGATTTTTATAAAATTTTTTTCTTTATGTATCTAATATAATACATTTACTATGTAAATATTATGAAAATTTTTTAAGATTTTAATGTTTCAAATTTTTTAAATTTTGAATTAATTTTTTAACTTAATATTTATGTAAAAATAATGTATAATGATTAAATATTCATAAATTTTGAACAATTTTATTTTTTTCTAAGGTTATTTTTTAAGAAAATCTATTTTTAAGTATAAATAAATATATTTTTTATTATTAAATAATTTTTTTATTTTTTAATTAAAAAAAGATATATAGTATTGAGTCAGCCCGATACTAGTCCGAGACACTTCAGGCCGGGCATCGCGCAGGGGTCAAACACAGCCCATGATCACCCCTAATACTAGCTACGTGCTAATTCTTAGAACTACTCAAAACCTTTTTGACAAATATAAGGTGAAAGAAATGAAAGGATAACTAATTTAGGTTTCCCAAACAAATTAATTAATGCTCTACTCATCATCTTCATATCATTAGAAATACTCCCTCCAGGCTCCAGACCTAAATATGGACCTTTTATCTTAATTCTAACTATAAGATTTTTTTTAGAATATGAAGTAGTATTTATTACATATTTCTGAAAAATATCTATATTTAAATTATTCTAAAGAGAGAGAAAAATATATTAAATAAGGGTAGTTTTGAAAAAATACTTAGATTTTTGTAAAAATTAAGTTAACTAACTTTAACTTCCATACTTAATTCACGTGATTTGGTTAAAAGAATCTTATATTAAATATAAGATGAGGGAGCATTAAATATGGAATATTAAAACACGAAAACAATTTCTTACACATTTTTATTTCATTTAATAACAGGCTGTGCGTTTAAATATATTTTGATTGATCCACTGCATGTACGTATTTTGAGTACAATTGTAAAAATAATATAGTTCCTCCGTTTTTTCAATTTATCTTTTAAAAATTTAATACACATATTAAGAAATATAATTTTTAAGATCATAACTAATTTTATTACACATAATAAGCTTTTAGTTTACATATGATTTATAATAAGTCTATTATTTTTAAGTTATAAATATTATAACTAATTTTTAACCTTATGCGTACGGGAAAATAAGTCTAATTTTTCTATAACAAGAGAGTAACGTGGCATGATTTTATTAGTCGTTGGGCAAATCGCATCATTTGCTTACGAAAAAGGAAACTATGGTAGCTCCCACCAAAGGAGTTTGATTTAGTTAATTATGAGAATATATAGTA
The DNA here is from genome assembly GCA_026686845.1 of Adenanthera pavonina. Classification (NCBI taxonomy): domain Eukaryota; kingdom Viridiplantae; phylum Streptophyta; class Magnoliopsida; order Fabales; family Fabaceae; genus Adenanthera; species Adenanthera pavonina. The sequence goes on from JAIVEN010000018.1 coordinate 34,260,888, forward strand.
CCGCTTTACTTTCAAAAAGATGTATGAAATAAATAATTAAATTATTATAATAAAAAAAAGTTAAATATTTTAAATATATTATAAATTTTTTTTTTGTAAATGTGTTTATTTAATATTTTTATTTAACTATTTTTTAACTTATATCTCATAAAAATAAGTCTACTTTAATTAAAAATAAAATTTAAAAAATATATTAATTATTCTGATAAAAGTCATTAAACAAAATAAATTTAAAAATATTTCATATATTATCCTACATTATGGAATCGGATGTATTATATTCAATAAGTGCAATAATTAAATAATTGGGATCACCTGCTTCACGATGGGATTGACTACGTTTTCTGTTAAAGAATCATAGCTGAGTAGACTGCATTCATCTCATTTCATGCGCACTACAAGTAGACTTCTTTTTTCAATTATTTGTTTTTTAATATGATTATTAGATTTAAACATTCTCAAACTCAAATAGGGATATCTCTCCCTACATAATTTTCTTTTTAATCTGTGAAGTTTATATTTAAAATCTTATTTAAGATGTATTGAGTCCCTACCATTTAACCAATTATAATGCACTTTTACCTAATAAGAGTTGACATCAAAAAATTAAAATATATCTTAAAGAGGAATTAATCACAATTTCGTGTATGTGTATATATATATATATTCAACTCTCTAATTATATTCACCAACCAGGAAAAAAAAGAAAAAAAACTAGTTGCTGAATTCATACATTTGTTTAATTAGTTCTCTTCTCTCACTCTATATATATATATATACTTTTTTTTTTCAGAAGAAGTGATGAAATCAATCATATATATATATATAGTGATATATATATATATATATATGAAACCCGTCCTAATAATATCTTATAGCTTGTAAAGTTTGACTAATTAGGAGAAAAGAAAAAACTTGGTTTTGACTTTTGATGGCTGTTATCATAAGTCTGGAAGCCGAATAATTTTCTTTCTTCAAATTCTTTACGTAATGATATATTGATATTAATATAGTGTAACTATGGTATATTTGAGACAGAAAGAGAGGGCTCACTATTGGATCACCTGCATTTATATATTCATACAATAGGAGAGGAATTGATACAAATTAAGTATAATGTGAATGTGTGATTTTTATGTCCCATTATTATGCTCATGATCACCTCTCTCTCTCTCTCTCTCTCTCTCTCTCTCGTGGTATGTAAGGGAATTCGATCGGAATTGAGATTCACCACAATATATATCAATATTAAGGGAAAATTCCAGTTAGGTTCCATGGAGGAAGATATTTCTAAAATGGTTCCTCGATGGAATTTGTAAAATTCCTAATAAGTTCCAAGGTACTAATTTTTTTTTGGGGGGGGGGGGGGGGGAATGAAATGACACTTTTAGCCTTATGTGGATCAATTAGAAATTGTGTGCCTTAGTTGGAAATGTGTATCAGTAGGAAATTTTTATGGATTAGGAACAAAATTTTCCCTCAACAACTGATAATAATTTATTTCCAACTAATCCGGCCATGGAGATTTACAATTGATCCACCAACATTTTCAATTGATTCACACAATTTCTAAAAATTCCACCCGCCAGCAAAAAGTTTTTTTCTCATTTTTTTTTCAAATTAGTATTTTAGAACCTATTAGAATTTTTCCATTAATCAATATTAATACTAAGAGGTCGCTTGGTATGAGGAAAATAAGGGAAGAAAGTTAATCTTCCTGAGAAATAAATTATTCAGTTTTGCTTGGTATTAAAAAATTTTCAATTTTCCAAAATGTTGAATCTCATTTCGAGAGGTTTTAGTTACCAACTAAAATCCAGGAAAAGTTCTACTTCTTGAGCTTTTATTTAAATTTTTATAACCATTTTATAAATATATCCCGAACTTCTTAATCATTTTTTAAATTAGGAATGATATTTTTGTCTTTAACAATATAATATAATATATTTATTTAAAAAATTAATTTAAATCTCCCAAGAAGTAAAAAGTGAAAAAAAAGATCATTTATAATCTTTCTGAGAAGTATGTTTTCTAATAACTTACTTCATGAGAAGTGTACTAAATGAGCCATAATCATAAAATTTAGATAACAAGTTGTACGGCGTATTCCTCATGCTCCAATGCAAGGAGGTCCAAATAATTTTATATTATATCATGTAAGTATAGTATATGTGTGTCCTGTGCGTAGGAAAGAAACGGGGTGATCAGTGGGGTTTATTGTAATTGCATGAGTTCACATGTGAGGCGAACAAATTGGAGGATTATTACTTTCCACCACACAAACAACTCATAAATTATGACCCACGAAATCATGCGTGTAACAGCTCAACTAGATTTGGTCTCGTTTGCCCATTTCATTATTACACCATTATTATTATTATTATTATTATTATTATTATTATTATATAATTATATATATTAAGCATCCATCTTCACATACATCCATAAATATAAATATTCACTTCTGTTATCGCAATCTTTAGGTCAATCCCTCCTTATTAGTTAAGCAATATCACCTTCTTTACTTCTCCATAAATTCTAGATCGTAACTCCATCACACGTCATTTCTTTTTTCCCCAAATGGCTTCATTCGCTTTGAAACTTCAAATATTAAAGATCCCCTTCGGATCTGTATTTCATCAAACATGATGATTTGCTCCGAATTATAAATGTTTTGATAATTTATTTGCTATATTAATTTTACTTTCCTTTATTTCCCTGAATTATGAAATATTGAACTCGGTGCCTTGTAATTTTTTTAAAAAGAAAAATTGTTAAGACAAGAAGATCGGTGATCTGTAATAAAAATTAGGAAGAAGCAAGCACAAAGCTAATAAATAAATATTATAATTAAAGTTTGGCAATTGCAACTTACGTACACCTGAGCGCGTGGCTGCTGATGGTGTGTGCGCATCACAATACAGCTTATCTAACACACATAAAAATTAGAGATAATCGCTTTCAAAGATAGCGTCCAAAGTCGATATTCAAATGGGTATATAAAATTTTCTTCTTCTTATTATTATTATAAAATAAAATTTATTTGTAATATAATATGATAATGTGAGAGAAATTGGAGAGAGAGAGAGAAAGCATAAAATCTAGGCATACAAAACATTTTACACAATCTGATTGATACAGCGGTGCAATAATTCCTGAGGGCCAAACAGCCTTAAAAGGAGCATTTGGAGATCTCTGATTTTCCAGCACATCTTCTTGCAAAAACCTAAAGCTTTCTTCTATATATATCTCTCTCTTTGGTCGATCTCTATATATTAATTTCTCTTCCACACACAAAGTATAAGGAGAGAGAAGAACATCGTCATGGGAAGCAGCTATTTTGGAGAGCCAAACATGAGAAATAATGAAAGAGTAAGTGGGTCTTCTTCTTCTTCTTCAAGGAAAGGGAAGAAGAACAATTCTGATAAACCGAAGCAGCCACAGAGAGGTCTCGGTGTTGCTCAGTTGGAGAAAATCAGATTACATGGTCAAATGGCTTGTGGCTATCATCCTTCTAATCTTTTTCGTTCTCCTTACCCTTCTTCCACTTTTAACCATGTAAATAAATCCACCTCCTCTATTTTCTCTATTGCTTCAAATATTATTGTTCACGACTTATGAATGTTTGTTATAAGTTTAATTTATATAGAAATTCTTTACTGAGGTTTGGCTCTCATGAACATGCAGGAAGATCCAAGAGTTCAGACAGCTTATCCATCAGTTCCATCATCGTCTTTCTCCTATTCCTCCTCGTCTACATCGTACGCTACTTCGTACGGTTTCCATCCCAATGTTGTGGTACGTACGTAGAACCCTTTTTTTTCCCTTCAAATACCCTAATTACCTTCACTCTTGTACCGTATATTCAAAATTGTCATCATCAATCTCCACACTTTGGTAATTGTTTTTGCAAAATTAATTTATGCAAGCGGGTAGTAAAGAAATCAATCAAACAATCAAGTTTGATGCGTCTTTACATTTTTTTCTTAAATTATATGATTAAGTTTTATAGGCACAACCCTAGCCAGTAAATTTCTTGCTTTGGATCCAAAATGACTTTCTTTTATGTTTGGTTGAAATGGGAAAGTGCATTGTATAAGTTTGAATCTGATTAGCATGAGTTGCTGAAAAATCTCAAAAACATATATGAGAAGAGTGACGACCTCTTTACAATCAAATCTCGTCTCTTCAATATTTCATCTATTTAGTGAAAATGTTCGCATGATATATTTGCTAGAAAATAAAAAAAGTTAATTCTTTAAACAGTGTGAGCAAGTTCATTTGGCCCTGAAATTTTGACATAACTGGTTGCTATTGCAGATGGGAGTGCCTGAGTATGAAAGAACAGACATCAGATATGGAGATTCTCAACCAAGGTATTTAAAATTTCCGTGTTTATACAAGTAATTGATTACAATTTTTTTTTTCAATTTTAATATATTAGTTTATATTTTTTGTCTTTATAAATGTCTTACTGATTTACTAATTTGTGCATATTCTTTTCAATTATCTCACCAGATGGGACCATTCCAATGCAATTCTAGAGACTCAACCTTTAGCTCAATCCAACGCAACTAGACCCTTTCTTAACCTATATGTAAGTATTTTTTTACAACGTGCACATACATATAAATGTTATATATTTAATATATGTGGGTGTAATATAATATATATAATATTATCTATCTCACTCGTGTTATAGGATTCACACCATAGGAGTGGTTCTGTGGGCTCAAGCAGTCAGAATTCTGAATCAAGTGACAATCAAGAATTAGATTTGGAGCTCAGATTATCTCTTTAATCAGCAATATTAATCATTTCCACTAGCAATTGAAGCAATTATCATGATCAATGTATTAATTAGTGAATTGCTCTCATTTACTGATTAGAATTGAAAGAGTATTACATGCGAGAACGAGCAAGCCCCAGCTAGCGAGGATGTGCATGTTTGTCTTAAGTTTTATTTGGAGATCACACCCCTTTGTGTAATATTGATATAAACAAAATAGACTACTTTTTGCCCACAATATTGGCCGAAAGTTCTCTTTTTGCATAAATTCTCATAGAATATTATGACAGTTTGAGAAGTTACTTTTGTATGATTTCTAGTAGTATTGCCTCTCTTTTTTGTTAGTTTTGTTTCCGTCATATAACATGCAACCTATTGGGTGAAGTCAGAAATGTATTATAATTAATTAATTATGTGGGTTCTCCTACATTGTACTACAAAGTTTGAGAAATGAGTCATACTATTTATGACTTATAAATAATATGATTGATTTACTATAAATTTCATATTTTATCTTAGTGTGTTAAGAGCCAATAGTCTCTGTTACTTATATTAAGTTAAATTGGTTTCACTTTCAGAATGCATTTTCAACCAAAATTATCAATTCACTGAGTTATGATATTATGACTTGTTCACTCAGTGATGAATATATAAGATTATTGTGAGGATAGTAAATATCGATGTATATATTTTCAGATCTAGTGAAAACTGTTGTTGGCATCAGAGAGAATTTTAATTTTTGATTTCATGTGTCATAAAAATTTATTTATAAGCTGTTTGTTTTGATATAATAACTATAACAATTTCTAAGAAATAAAGATATGCAGGATTATTTCCACTTGAACGCTAATATAATCCCTTTTCTTTTCTTTTTTTTTTTTTGTGTGTGTTGGGGGGGGGGCATTGTCTTAAAAATAGAAACTGATCGAAAACAGTTTCCAAAATAAAATTATGAGTTTCATTCCATTCAATTAATTAAATAATGAGTTTAGTGTCTCCAACAAGATGGGTGCAACTGAAATCTAGCTAGAATTTCGTCAAGAAAAAATTTTATAAGAAGCTGAATTTTTAAAATTATCCTGCACACACACACACACACACACACTATCACATTCTTAAATTAATACTTAAATGATTTTAATGATATTTCTTTTCTTTTCGGTGAAAAAAAATTAAGATTTATATGATACTATATATAAATCTGAGAAGGCTACATAGTTTCTTAGATAGAAGTTACTCCCTCCGGTCCTATATATAGGACCTTTTGTCTTGATCCTAAATATAAAATTCTTTACAATATACGAGGTGGTATTTATTATGCATTTCCAAAAAAATGCCCCTATTTAATGTATTCAAAGAGAAAAAGAGAGAGATTAAATAAGGGTAGTTTTGGAAAAAGGTTAAAATTTTTGGAGAAATCAAGATAGTTAATTAGTTTTAACTCCCTTTCTTAATTCGCGTGATTCGGTTAAAATAGTCTTATATATAGGACCAGAGGGAGTATGACAGAATAATTACTAGATATTATTATCAATATCAATCAATATTGATATTGATATTACTAATTCACTAGAACATAAAAAATTTATAGCAAGCTTCACATAATATTCACAAGTGGTTAGTATTATATATAGTTTACTCCTCACATTTTATGCCTAGTTAAATATCTAACAACATATATATTTTGCTAGTTTTAATAAAATTATTATTTTAATTATATTCATTAAAATCACCATTATTAAATTGACTTTATTAAGAGTTATTGATTACTAGTAGTAAATAAATTAACATTTTATGAAATCATTCCATAATCACGGCAATACTCCTATCCAAAATATATGTCCTCTTTAGAATCATTTTTTTATTTAAAATATAAGTTCTATTTAGATAAAGTTTAAAGTATTAATTATTTTTTTTTGTAATTTATCATTATCTTTAATTAACTTAAAAGAGAGAAAATTATCTTAGAAATTATTTTTATTAAAGATAATATTAGAAAATAATGTAAGTTTTTTATAAATTTAATTAATTTAACTCTCTTGCTTGATTTGTATCTAATTAATCAAATAAAATTTATATTTTAGATTGGAGAAAGTAGTTATTTCTTAAAAATATGAAAATGCACTTAATTTGTGCGCCTGTATGTAATTTATGTATATGTCTACAAAATCAAATTGTTTTTCCTGTATTAAGGCACGGGCAATTAATTAATGATTCGACGGAAGTTGGAATTTCAAATTTTTGAAAGGACAAACAAGTGTAGGTACGATGAATACTTTAAAATGCTTTTGACATTGTCAAATATCGACTTTTATTTTGCAGGGGATTCATGATCAGTCAAAAGAGTGTATGTTGATGGAGATTCTTCTTAATCTTAACAACCACGAATGAATAAGGACATGCAGTACTAGTGTGTATTATGATGCATCATTACAATTATTGTTAATGTTAATGGAATCGTACAAATAATTTCTTTTGTTTTTTTTTTATAAACAAAAATTTATATGAGTTGAGTTGAGGAGGCTCCCTAGGGCCTCCTATATTATGATTATGTTGTCACAATGAAAATGTGATGTAAATCAGAGCAGCCACCAGTGATAATCTCATTTTTCAGATGTGACAATTAAGGAGAGCCAATTACGTTAGCAAAACTAAGCATCCCATAATGTCCATTGAACATATATAGCTTGGTGACATCATGAATTATCCTAGTCAAATCTAGCAATAATTCTGGTATATATTCATCCTGAAACAGCTAGCATTCTTTGAATTAATATATGAAATCAAAGTTGCTATAGTGGCTGCCTAATCGTTGAAGGTTGTTAGGAAGATTATATTTGTTCTAATAGAAGCTTCCTAGTATTCTAACACTAGTCACTTTCCTTTTCTAGGAAATTTTGCCAGCTTTTCTGCGGTTTGCTGCCTGCTTAAGACTTTAATATTTGCAGTAATTTGTTAGGTTTGATACCCGTATGGTGATTGATGAAAGTTGATCACTAACGAAAGTTGATGACTATGTTATTCAAAGAAGCAAAAGAAGGAAAACATAAATAATTTGAACTAATTCTATAGTTACAACGTAATGGCATATGCTTCACGTGCTTCAACACCTGTTTCTTTTAATTAATTAAGGTCTCCAATTCCAATTAATTTTGTTGATTAATTAAAATAATTGTTGTTGGAAGAGGTTTATACCTTTATATATATGAGGGTGCCACCATAAGTTTTAGAAATTGAATGATATTCTATGGTTACACATAGATCATGATTAATTTTACATATGTTGCAAAGACAAGCTGCCTGTGTATCAAACCACAATAATGCTACACATAGAAAGGACATGATTTTAAGAATTATTTTCTCTATTCCATATTAAGGTAATATTTCAAATTTTATACATATTAAGAAATAAAAATAATATCCTTAAATACTTCAAAAAAAATTTAAACATTTATATTTTATCCTTATTAAATACTCATCTTTTTATAATTCCAACACAATTTATAATACTATACATTATATTAATGAGAGGTCAAAATAACAAATAAAACATATTGCCTTATATTATAGGACAAAAAAAATTCTCATTTATTATCTTATAATATGGGACATAGAGAGTTAATATACCAAAATTTAAATGTCCGGATCACAAGAAGTGCATTCTCTACTTACTGAGAAACATATTTAGATTTCGATTGATCCTTTGAAGTCGAGAGCATTTAAAATTAATGAGGTTGAACCCAAAATATTGCTAGCATTCTACATTTGCTTTCCTTTGTTTACAAAAGCCAAAATTAATATATACAAATTAATAGTACTTTACGTTCAATTTCATAAACTCTTATATTTCTGAGAATCTGTATGTCATTTAAAGTGAGGGACAAATTGATTAAATGCATGAACACAGATTTAAAGATAACAATTATCAAAATTCATTGAAGGCAAATACTTCATTTGGTTCTTAATGTAAGTTACTTCTAACTAACTCATTAAAATCAAAAAAAATTTGTTACATCATTAAAATTGTCTTAAAATTAATGTGTTTTCCATCTTTACTCTCTAATAAATACTACAAATTCAAACAATCAATATTCTCTCTCATGATTAAATAAGAATATTTTGAAAATAAAGTAATTAATGTTCCAAAAACTCATAGAAGGTGACTTATATTTAAAACTATAAAAAATTTTTAAAATGTGACTAATAAAAAAGATTAGAGAAAATATACGGTGATGAGACAACTGTAATGTAATTGTCAACGAGGGAAAAGAATATTGATTGATTAGATTATAGGGACAAAGTTGTCAATTAATAGAATCGCTGGAGATGAACAAGTGTTATTAGGTGAAACAAAAAGACAACCATAGTGGTTCCATTTTGATGGATTCAATGCATAATCGAGATCTTGAAAGATTCTGCATCTGGACGAAATAGTTATCTGAACTTTTAATTTTGCTTTCACGTCAACTGTAATTTTGAAAAGATATGCCAATGGAAATTAAATAGTACCCAAGAAAGTGGAGTTTTTAGTCATTGAATAAAATTATTCCACTCCCATATCTACGCACAACAACACACCCCCCACACCACCAACCCCCCCCCCCCCCACCCCACCCCAAACCTTTTCTTCTTAATGAGTAGGAGAACTTCATTCAAATGATGGGAAAACAATATCTACATGGGCCGGAAGGAGGCCAAGGAAGTAGCGAAAATATATATATATATATATATCTTCCCTCTTCAAACATGCATGAGAACTGTTTTGCTTATACATTTGCTGTTGGTTTATAATGACTCAAAACTATCAAATTATATATGTTCATCAACTAAATCCCTAGTCCCATATTAATTTAATAGAATAAGAGAAGCTGAATATGGAAACGGACCTGAATTCTTGATTAGATTAGAGAATGTTTGTAGGATTCAGCACGTTAGTCTTTTATATTGAATCTCACAACTTTTTTTAATAGTTTTCTCTAAGGGGAGGGAGATAACTACGTTCTATGTCAATAAAAATATGAGAACTATAACTCAAGTCTGGGCTCGTGGTCTCTATTCAGGTTTTGATTGGAAAATTAAATAAGAAATGTTATAAATTGGAAAATTTACAATATATACAGTTAACAAACTACATATCTAAGTTTCAGCCCAACATTAAGTTTTTGCTTAGTTCTAATCCTACTTGGAATTTGTATTGGATAATTTGGCTACTGACTGCTTAGCCAAATTTAGTTGCAAGAGGGTAGGCCTATTGGGTTTGGTTTCTTATCCCCCGCCCTCTTTTTCTGCTTTTCTTTTGTCGGACTTTACACCTTGTGGACTTGGTATTAGTTGATGGCCTCTTTTAAAGAATTTCTGAGTTACTGTTGGTCCAAAAAAAAAAAAGTTTCGATCCTAGTTGAGCTAAAATTTTAAAAATTATTCTATTTCTATGATAAGTGGATCCGCATCCATTTATAGAGTTCTATTTTGGAATTGATAAGATAAGAATAATCCTTTTTTCGTTGTTATTACTTATATAAAAATATGGTAATTGTGTTACTTTTGGAGGAGCCTCAGGTGCGGGTTCATCTGGTACAAGTCATATAGTGTGGATGGGTGAGGTGAGGACAATGACCCAGGTCTCCAATGGTTAGAATCAATCAAGCAAAGAAGTGCATTAGATCTGATCAATAAGAGAGTTTGATTAATATATATATATATATATCTTGCATAATTTTGATATATTGTCATAGTGAAAAGCAAATTGTGCTACTAGATATAAAATGCTCTCTTTCATAGTAGGGATGTGTTGTCTATTCTAGTTTCTACACCAGCATTTGAATCCCATTTTGCATTGGAGGGATATAGTTAATCAGTCTACGAGCTCACTATCACTTCGAATTATTGAAAGCACTTATTTGTGCCAACAAATTAGCTACTTTTAGGGCAATCTCTATCGAGGCTTATTACTAAATTATGCGAGTTTGACAACTTTGAAGAGATGAAAAATGTTGTTCAATCTGATAATATTTTCAATGTAATGTGATTCTTTATATAGAAAGTGCTATGCAATTGGTTCTTTAATTTTTTTTTTCTTTTTTCTCTAGATGTTTCAACTATGCCAGAGGGTGGATACTGGATAGTATGATACTATACGATTATTTTCAATGTAATAATAATCTTTAAAGTAATGTGAAACTTTATATAGAAAGTCTGATACGATCATCGTTGATGATTGAAGTCGAATGGTCCTTTAGCCCGTTGAAGATAGTATTTTATATTTATTTGTTGTAATTTCATGATATCTTGAAACTTTGAAGGTGTATTCTGGTGTCTGAATTTTTGTGTTGGTAATGGTATAATTACAGGTTGTCTTGTTGCTTCAAACTCGAACGTTAATATTTTGATTAATGGAGTTAGCAAGCTTGTACTTTAAAGATTATCGGTAAAAAAAGGTTTATTAAATATTAATTGTTGCTTTTTCTAGTTCATTTGTTACATTATTTATTAGATTATTTGTTAATTTATTAAAGATTGATAGTTTATTGAGGATTATTTTGTTTAAAAATTGTAAGCATGCTGAAGGTAAACTATAAAGTTTAGGTGAGTTTTATGTGGATTTTTCCATGATATTACTTTGTTACTTCTTGGATATTATCACTTCTTCAGCAGATTTTGTTAAATTATTCTTTAATATGAAAATTTTTAATATTATCTCATTTTCAGGTTAGTGACATTAGTTATTAGTGGAGGAAAACAGGTTCTAATTAAACCATAGATGAAAAATGGTTCTTACAACGGAACAAGAAAATAATGATTCTTATATGCAGTGGCCCATTTTGTTATATAGGCTCCTCCTTGTGTTTGATGAACTGAGACTTTCTGGTCCATTTATATTTTGAAGGAATTAAATAAATGAAAGGGCTATTTTCTAAGAACTTAATTTTGGATCAAGAAAAAAAAGTTTACTTGACTGGACTTGACAGCCCGCTCTTGTATTCCCGACCCAATCACCACCAGGTCAATATTTGGGTCAGGGTGCGGGTCATGAATGGCCCATGCTCCTCGTTAGGCTGAGCGAGCATCGGTTTCCGCAGACAGCCTAACTTGACCCGACTCTTGTGTGACCCTAAAAAAAAATAATTTAGAATGTTTTATCTAAAATTCTCAAGGTGTTCATTATCAAGTAAAAACATGTTATATAGATGAGATTGTTTAAAATATTTTTATTTGCAAGGTGTTAAACCAAAATTTTATTATCACTTTTTTACTTAAGAATGTAGAATAAAAACTTAAAATTGTACATTAAAGTAATAAGTGCAGTGACGGTCCAACGGAACCAGACTCAAACTCATGGCCACTGGGGCTAAATTCTTTTAGAAAAATTAATATATATGCACATTCATCTTTTTAATATTTATCATAAGAATTTAAAAAATAATTTTACAATACGAAAAAGGACTTTGCAGTTAGATAACAAAAGCATTTATAATGATATTAAAATTAAAAAATATACAAAAGTGAAAAAATAGATATATATAGAGTCAAGATATTAATTTTACAAGAAAGTTTAACAACAAAATTTACAAAGAACAAATTAAAAAAATCATTTTTATTGGTTAGAGAGAATGATGATAATACATGTTTTCAATGCATTTATATTGGGAAAAATTTGTTTATATAGATGATTGTTTGCACAAGATCTGTTATTACAGCCTGTAAATTATGAGAATTAATGGAGAATAAGTATATGAAAACTGCATTCCTCCGTCCCCAGCTTAGCTAGACAATCAAAACAGGGCCTGCTTAGCTTATTTGGATGGTTACAGATCACTATCAGCTGGTGAGAACGAATGCTTCATTACTGGAATGCACGCAATGCAACAATCCTCTACAGAAACCCAATGACAAGATATATATTTAAATTGAATTTTTTACATCCATGCATTTATATATTCAAATTCAAATAAAGAAAAGTAACACAAAAGAAAGAGTTTGTGTGTGAGACCCACAATATATATATATATATATATATCTCTACAGATATCATTACTTTTTTCTTTTATCCGAATGTATTATATCCATTCACTTTTATAAATGTAAAATGATCTGAATACTTAGATAATTGCATTCTTAAGCTGCAGCATAACAATATATGGCATAAATCGAAACGGATGGAGCAACAATTGTATTGTACCTGTGGTTTCACTCAACTGCCGGGAGTCCCACTGAAATTGGGTAAGATGATATTCATTACTCATTATCCTCAATTCTGTAAGAAGTAATTACATATACCTGTCTCATTGTTTGATCTACAATGAGTGAAGGAGGTGATACTAGATTGGATTGCATTACAATGCTGATAGTGCATATATATACCCAGACAGCAACACTCTACATCAAACATCTGATTCCTCTAACTTCCTTTTCCTTCGACTTCACTGCAACCAACCATCAAACTTCTTTGTAACATACCGTGGATCAAATAAAACCCCATCCATTATCATGGTGAACAACTAAGTAACTCAGGTAGAAACTCCTTCGTCATGTCACTCATAAATTTCAGGAACTTACAACCACAAAATTGAAAAGAGAACGCTGCAAACTTGGAGGGGATTCATTTTGCCAGTATAATTCAGACAATGAAATGACATAAGTAACACCCACACAAACACGTTATGTTTCAGAACAACAAGACGAACAAACAGGAACGGAATTCAGAACTCATCAACCAACCAAAATAAACTATACAGCTCATATTTATAAAACAAAATTCGAAAGTTGAAATTCACAATTAATCCCAAAAAAAACAAAACCAGATTACGAGCTAATACATAGCCAAACACCCGAGATGATAACAGCAGTACCCAACAAAGCGCGAGGCACGTGGGTTTCTTCCCCGAGTAGCATACCAGACACGGCAGTGGCAGCGAACGTCGTCGCATTGGTGACGGGTACAGCCACCGAAATCGGGGCTTCACTGAGAATAGCGAAGAAAGTAGCGGACGCAGAGAGATTGATCAAGAAGGGTATGGTGTACTGCCAGATCGAGAGAAGCTTGAGCCAATTTCTCAGGGAAAAGAGAAATCTTTGGGGGAGAGTCGCACAGTGGTGGGGTGGTTTTGACGAGGATGAAGATTTGAGAGCTTGATCCCACAGAAGAGCACCACCGCGCATGATAGCATTTGTGGCGCCCCATACAAGGCCCACTGCGATCATCTTCTCTATATCCCCCACCATCTCTGTATATTTCTCTCTCTATGCTCTTAGGTCTTAGCTCAGCCCATCATCTTCAAGAACTCGACTGTATTCTTCTGAGTTTCACCGGTCGGTACAGCTGTCAAATCGTGTCAAATTGGCCGGGCTTGACTTTTCAAGCCCGGGTCGTCATTCTCGGGCGGCATGCATGTTTTTTTTTAATATTTTTAATATTTTTTATAAATTTTTTCATATAATTAATTAAATTAATACAATTAATTATCATCATAATTCATATAAATTAATATAATATTTAAATTTTATAATTTATATATTATAAAGTAATAAAATAATATATATTTTTTAATATTTTAAATAAAAAAAAATAAACTTTCAGACCGGTTCGGAGTCCACTCGGGTTGACCCTTCATGGGTCGATTCTAAACGATCAGAGCTAAAAAAGCTCAAATTATATATTTACTTTTAAAGTTGAGGCTTGAACTTACTTATTTTTTTGAGCTTTTCAAGCCAACTCGTCAAATTTGACCTATTTTGATGGCTATACGAGTAGAGAGGTCGGAAATGTAATGAGAGTTCTACTTCTGCCTTACAGATGGGCTGAAACGTGGACCATGTTTTGGCCCAAGTTTAGATCTTATTATCAAGCCCATTTTTGTTAGCCCAATATAGTCATTCTTAGCTCCTCAGCATTTACATAGGTGATCTTTATTATTTATTTTTATTTTAAGACAATATCACTTTTCTTTTGTTTTTTTTTAATTTCCAGACCAGGACAATAATTTTCTTAGTTGGATAATTGATTTTGCAGATTGTAAAAAAAAAAAAATTTATAGTTGAAACTATCCACCACGCTTACCCCAACAACTCAAATGACAAAATTAGCCTCGCTTCCTCGGTTCATTTGTCTATCCTACCCTTCGTGTCGTGACCTTGTCTACCTTTCTGTGTGGCTTGGCTTTCTCCTCTACGCATCGAAGTTCGAAGAGCAAACAAGACAAGTAAGCAGTTCCTCAGAGTCACGGAAAGCCTTCTTCAATCTGGTTTCAAATTCAGATCGAAGAATTTTTGAATTCTGGCTTCTCTTTCATGCGCAGATAGTTTCCAATATACCTTTTTTTTAAAGTATTCAACATGGAACGGATCGTTGGCGGCAAGTACAAGCTCGGCCGCAAGATCGGAAGCGGATCCTTCGGCGAAATCTACCTTGGTGAGGATTCCCTTTCTTCTTTTAGTATCAGAAATGCTCATCATGGCTTGCTTTGTACTGATTTATCTTCGTTGATCTTGCCTTCTCTGTTTCAGCTACTCATATTGACACCTTCGAGATAGTCGCGGTTAAAATCGTAAGTCTCAACTTATTCCTCTATACATGCGTCGATTGCTTAAACATTAGAGGCTCCCTACTCTTTCAAGTTGGAATAGGTTTGCATGCTTAATTAAGCATGCATTTGCATTTTAGCATGTATCCTTTAGCTTACTGCCATGAGCATATATATAGACTGGTGACCAGTAAAATTATTAAATTCTTAATTTTTTAAAGTTTTTAATGCTTGCTTTTGTTTTTTGAACGTTGCAGGAGAGCAGTAAAACTAAGCATCCACAACTACTTTATGAGGCAAAACTGTACAATATTCTTCAAGGAGGAAGTATGAGTTTTGCAATATTAAACACTTCGTCTCTTTCTGACTTTCTATGTGTTCGTATCCATGAGTGGGTGAATTGTCATATGGAGGGTCTTTGACAGCTGGTGGGTTCTGAATGATTGGATTTGTGGCACTTAATATTTGTGATGCAGGTGGAATTCCTAGCATAAGATGGTCTGGTGTAGACGGGGAGGACAATGTGCTAGTTCTTGATTTGCTGGGACCGAGTCTTGAGGATCTATTTGTGTATTGTGGAAGGAAGTTTTCATTGAAGACAGTATTAATGTTGGCTGATCAGATGGTAAGTTGGGTGCATATGACGTTTTGATTTCTGGTGATGGGTGCTTAAACATAATCCCCAAAGCGTATGCATATGTGTATTGGTGAATTATCACTGCACTTATGTTTCTAAATACAATGTCGCTTGCATATTTATCCCTTTTTGCCTACTTTCTATTAGTTCATCTGAAAACAATGGAAGCAAGCTTTCTTCAACTTCGTCTAATATCTTTCCTGCAAATAATAAATTCTATCTTGAGTGTGTTTGTGATGTTTATGTAAATGTGATATGAACATTTCTTTTCTGCAGATCACTAGAATAGAATACGTTCATTCTAAGGGTTTTTTACATAGAGATATAAAACCGGATAACTTTCTCATGGGACTTGGTCGGAAAGCCAATCAGGTAACTATGCTGTTATTTTTGTTCTCCTCTAGTCAGACTTTAATTGGCTTGTCATTCTATTAACTATTTGTTGTTCTATATATGGTGCTATATGGGTGGTTGTATTGTACTTGTCAGGTTTATATAATTGATTTTGGACTTGCAAAACGATATCGGGATCCCACAACCAATCATCACATTCCTTACCGGTACTTCTATGTTTAGTTCTTTGAGTTGTTTTCATTTTTATTTGTTATTTTCTTTTTTGGGGTGCTGATGTTTAAACCAGAAAATATATTTATCTCATTGTGAGTTATATGAATAATTGAACCTATTACATCAATCAGTTTATGAAAATCTTTTAAATTTTTTCCTGGAAAATTATCTTTCCTTTCACTATCTCTCCTCTTCTGGTCCCTGGAATGGGACAGAGTAACTTTGTATCAAATTATCAATAGTGTTTCTGATCCTAGCAATTGCATCATACAGGGAGAACAAAAACTTAACGGGCACTGCACGCTATGCGAGCTGTAATACTCACCTGGGTATTGGTAAGTCAGAAATTGCTTATTGTCCTCACTGCAAATGAATTGCAAAGCAATTTTATTTTCCTAGGTTGTTGTATTATATGCAGAGCAAAGCCGACGGGATGATTTGGAGTCACTAGGATATGTGCTTTTGTACTTCCTTAGAGGCAGGTAAATCATTCTTCTCTAGCTGCTTTAGTTCTTCTAATTGCATGAGTGATATGATGATATGTGTTAACTTCTAAATGGCAATAAATTTATGTTCAGCCTTCCTTGGCAAGGTCTAAAGGCTGCAACAAAGAAGCAAAAATATGATAAAATATGTGAGAAGAAAGTATCAACTCCTATTGAGGTGAGTTTTTGATAATTTGTTTTTGTTGGTATTCATGGGATGGTTTTTCAAATCCTGATACATATTTGGTTATAATTTTAAAGGTCTTAAGCAAATCTCATCCTGTAGAGTTTGCTTCGTACTTTCATTATTGCCACTCTCTGATGTTTGACCAACGACCAGATTATGGGTTTTTGAAGCGCCTATTCCGGGACCTATTTACTCGACAAGGTGATTACTCTTTTCATCCTTCGAATAATGTGTGATCAAATGAATTGAAGAATTGTGTTGACAAAGTTTTGAAAGGTTCTTTGTGAGCTCAATAATATATGAGATTCAACAAAAATATTTATTGGAAAATAGAATGATAGAGGGAATGAATAGGCCTTATCCTAAATATGGGAAATGAATATGGTTTTAATATAGATTCTTCAGAAGATAAACAACTTATGCTATACTTTATGATTTTCTATTGTTTCTGAGTGAGTTCATTAGAACTTTGCATATTTCTTCATTTTTATACCCTACGCACATACTTTTGACCCCTGGACATGACTAATTATGTTCTACACACAAGAAGAATTCTGGCATGTGAAAAGGTCCTTTGGTTTTTTTGACATATGCACCCATAATTATTCAAAATTTATTTACCAATTTGGTGCAGTTTCCAATTTTTATAACTTTTTTCATCTCTGCAATTAAGTGGAACTTTCATTGATAGGTTTTGAATTTGATTATGTATTTGATTGGACCATTTTAAAGTACCAGCAGACACAGAAGAATAAAGTTCAGCCTCACACATCTGTGAGTAATTTGCTCCCTGGTTCATTGTTTTGCTTTGTTCTTTTATTGGTGTTGGGGTGATGGGATGGGGGCCGATTTTCCAAGATGAAATATTGCCATGTTTTTGACAATGTTGAATTTTGGTGCATCACAGCGAGTTCCTGGAGCAAGCAACAGTCATGCAATGCCAATTGGTGTTGACAATCCTCATGGTTAGATCTCAGTTGTCTCTTTGTGCTTCTTAAATTAGTTATGTCATTCACAGTTGTTACCTATCAAGAAATTAATTTATGTGAAGTGCCAAATAAATGCATGATGGAGGGGAAATTGATAATTTTTGTAATTATCATTTAATCATTAGCTCTGACATGTTTGTTTGTATATTTTCTATGTGTACTATTGTTAGACTTTAATTTGATTTTGACTTAGCAAATCAAGGTAGATGGGTGAAATAGCAGTCCACTTTTCTGTTTGGTTTTAAATTTGTAATCACATGTCGTGATTTTCAACTTGTTTGCACTTGCCAAATTTGTAGGTGTTAATGCTTATTCAGGGGATGTCTCAGAGCACATTAGATCTGGCAATGCTACTGGTTCTGGTGTTAAGATGCAATTTAAATCACCAGCAGGCAAAAATTTGAGTTCTAGTAATACTCTTGACAAGAATGTAAGTCATCATATGTGAGTAGGATTTTCTTTTCTTGTGACTTGTGACTTGGGGAAATTTCAAGTCATAATTTTGTGGTTTCTTTCTTTTATGTTTCAAATTTATGAAATAGATTAATGTTTATTACACATTCTCTTTTTTGTAGATTTTTGAGGAAGCGAATATTCCTTCTACCTCATATTCACTTGTTGGTACCTCGAAAAGGAACTCCCTGAAGCCTGCCTTGACTACTGAAGCTGCAAACACTGGACATGGGCAAGGCAGTAAAATGGGCCCTTCAACTAGCTGGATTTCATCTCTGCAACACATATCTTCTGCCAAATGAATGATCTATATGGTAATTTTCTGGTTCTTGTACTTTTTTTTTTGTGCTGCAGTATTATCTATTATCTATATGTTTTCCTTATCCTTGACTGATGATATTATGCTGTATTTCCAGCTTTGAGTCAGGTTGTGATTCGTGAAGACTCTCAGCACATATATTTGAAGCTGCAAATGTGTGGTGGTTTTGATATATATATTTTCCTCAAATGTTTGGTCATAAATACTTTGATGATCTATTGATGGAGACTGCAACTGTGTGGCAAAGTTGATAAATTGCGTAGGTTCTCCTTTAAGACCACGTGCTACTTCTTTCTGACTACAAATGATTGGTCAGTATAAGAAACAGACTGCCCTGCCTTGGCTCCTGTGCTGTGCATACTTTTGAAATCTGGGCCACCGTGATCTTGTGTATTCATGTCTTTATGTAACATAAATGTGGGAGAGTTGCTCCCTTTCCTCTTGCTACCTGATAATATCTTGTCTTGTGTCATGTGATAAGTTGTGACACAGTTTGGTTTAAATTGATAAATTGATTGGCAATATTATGAATTGGAGGTTTATTTTCTTTTTAGTTTATTTTATTATAATAAACTTATTCACAGCTTTTCTGTCTTTGTTGCTCATTTATTTTTACCTGGTTATTTTAGTTTTCTTGTCTGAATAAGAAGCAATATACTTTCAGTTTTGTTGCCCATTTGTTCAGTTATGAAGCACTCCTACATTTAGTTTTTGAACTGGGGAGACTTAAACTCAGTTTCATGTGTATTATTGATTATTTCTCCTTTTACTGTTTTTCTCATCACATCATTTACCTCATGCTGGTAAGTTGCAATTTCTTGTCAGTGACCAGGTTCTCAAGAATATAAACTACACCGAAACTGTGGCAAAAGTTTTGGTGGAAAGATCTCTGAAATAATGGTTTTCTGAGAGATATCAAAGGTTTGGGGCTTTTATTTTACACTCACAAACATTTGACTACTTTCTGGTATTTTATTTTGGTGCATGGGTTTTATCAATTATTGAGAGCCTTGTCTCATTATTTTGATAGTCATCTTGGTTGATGTCTTGATATTGTTATTTTAGGAAAGGTCTTCAGCATCCTGTGTCTCTCAAATTTTGTAATATTATGTCGTTATCACTAGTGTTAAAGATCAGAGATTTGCTCCTTTAGATTAATGTCAACTTTATTAACCTAGTATTTTCTTTCTTTTTTTGGTTTAATACAACCTAGATGATCCAGAAGTTCTTATTTACTACATACTTTGACACTTGGCCTGCTTAATTTCTATCTTCATTCTTGACATCAGTGAATACAGTCTGGTTTTCTTTCAGCCAAGTCCAAGGTTCGGAGAAACTGCCAAATGTCCTTTCACCAAAAAAAAAAAAGAAAAAGGAAATTGCCAAATGTCTGATATTCCTGTGCAAACATGAATTGCAAATAGGCTGCTCAATTGTCAGTTTTACTTTTGCAGGACTTGTTGCTCCATACAATATTATCTGCTGGATCATTGATGACAGGAAATTGCCATTTACATGGATGCTACTATCAGCAGGACCATGCTGATGCCTCTTATGAATAATTCTGCATAACTGAGCTCTAGGAGGGAATATCTTGAGGAAATAATGATTCCGGCATTTCTACAGCACATCATCTTATAAGCATGTTCTGACTGCTTTTCAATGATTCAATGTGGATTCAGTAGGTGTGAAAGTCGCCATTGATTACATCAAGGGAGAGAATACCAATTGACCATATAGAGTGGCCCTATGGCTCGAGGCTCCTCTTTCATTGTTTCCACAGTGGAGCTACCTAGTGATGTTGCTTTAATGTGAAAATTATATGCTGGCTCATATGTAAAACCATGTGGATTTGGATGGCAGCTGTCTGCTGAAGTTTTTTATAAACACAAGGGGTGAGTTTGCTATTTCGTGTTATTACAGTGTTATGGCGTGGAGACGACAGATACCTAGGAAGTTCTGCAATGCTTGGTCCTGTTATTTGGCATTTCATGTCTTGCACCTTTAATTGAGGGATGGAAACAGTTATTGTCTGTTTGTCACATCCAGAATGAAGGTCCTGCAGTTCCGTATCACCTTGTATTTTGATTTGAAACCTTGAAGTGGAAGTTTTGAACCCTTGAAATCAGAGCATGGATTTTCTTCATGACCAATTTGTCTAAAGATACACAGTGACAGATTGGATTGCCAACTAACTGATTTAGGACGTCTTGGGCTTTGTAATAAGCTTGAAATAGCAGCTGCTTTTGTTATGGATGTCGAGTACTAAAGGTCTTCTGAAAACTGATCTTTGATTGCTATTTAATATTTCTATAACACGGTCACTATTTTATTTCACTTGACGGACAATATATATTCTCATTCTTTGTTTAGTAGTGGATCTGGGCAGCTCTCAAAGCTCAAACAACGAGCAGAGTTCAGTTTTTGTGGTCTTAAACATCAATGATCATAACTCCTTCTGGATAGATGATGCTTGGGGATCCATCGGTAAGCAAGATTACCTCAAACTTTATGATGCCTCTGCCATTTCCTAGTGATTATAGTTATATGCAATCACTAAAGCATACTTATCATGTCAGATGGAGCGTATAATATGGTGGGTGAAAACATACGTAACGTCTTCAGAGGTTTTGCCATAAAAGTTCAAAAAAATTCCAACTTGAGATGAAATTGTTTTCATCATACTGAAATTAGTTCAACTGAAACCTAGGTGCTGCGACTGATTTGCTTGAGCCGTGAGAGGTTGCCCAAGCGCAGGATAAAAGCTTGATTGCAAAGCAGATTTAAAGAAAGCAAGTAGAGGGTTGTTTTCAGTTTGAAGTTTCTGTTGCTAATTAAAATCTTGAAATTTGTATATTTTTGCACGGTCTCTAGAAAGCTGTTAAGAGGCGTTACAGGCGGCATTGAGAAGAGTTAATCCTGTGAAAAGTTGTATAGGGAGATTATATAGAATAGAATCTCATGGCGAATGATATCTCAGAAACATTAGACTATTATAGAACCCATTAGTGTCGCAATCCATATTACAAGGTTTGTTCTGCACTCCCCAACGTCAAATCTTGGTGTCACTTCTAGTCAACTCTTATTATTATCCCAGTGTCCTGTCATAGCTTGTATTTCAACTCTCATGATGTTCATAGAAACTTTCCACAGCATTAATAAGTGATTTTCTACTAAAGAATTTGTTGGGCAAGTGTATCGAGGACATCCCAGAAGAAGAAATGGTATTACTTTTTTCCTCACAATACTGCTAAAACCTTTTCTTTCTTTCTTTAACAGCTTTTTGAAGATTATAAAGTCATCTCAGTTCTAAGAATTTGTTGATTGCTACAAAGATTGACATGGTAACTTTTTTCTCACTAATGAACTCTAGACAAAATGGACAATGTTGCAACTTACAAGCAATCTAAATTACTGTTGAGGACGAAGGATATACCTTTTTTCTAACTAGGTTTTATATGTTTATTATATTTATGTATTTATTAAGCAGACGATAGAATGGTACAAAAAGAATGAAAGATCTATATTTTATTATCATATTTGACATTTTTTTAGCTATAAATGCACTTTATATATTTACTATGAATGTATGATATTATAGGTTTTTTTTTCCTTTTGTTTTTTTCCCCGGACTAATTGTGTGGCTTTCTCCTTAGATGATAGTGTTCTCCACTTACTTAAGAACTAAGAAGCCATTTCTTTCTCGTTGATGAGTAATGAAAAGTTGCAGAGGATTTATTTTGTTTAAACTTTGAGTATCACCGCCCATATAAAATTATAAGGATTTTAGTGTAAACAAGGGGAAAAACTATTAAAGAAAGTAAAAGGCAAGAAAGAGAATTTCTCAAGCTCAGAAATTACAGAGTGGCATTTCAACAAGTAAGAATTGAACATTCTTACCACCATATAAACCCTCAATTAGAACTGGTTCATCCTCCTCAAGTGCTTCAGAACTCTCACCACTTCAGTCAACACTATCACTGGTTCTATACTGTCAACCCCAACCATTTCAGCCAAAACCTCAATTTTCTTCTTTGCTTTTGCATCATTCAACAACACCTCATCATCCTTCTCATCATCAGCATCACCAACCTCGCTGCAAGAGTCTGTGTCTGACTTTGCACAACAACTCTCTCCACCAACATCACAGTAAGAATCCCCTGATAAGACCTCTTCACATGGCGGTGTAAAAGAATTACCTTTTCCAGCCATTTCATCCTTAAGCTCATTGAACTCCATTGCAGAGAACATAGGGTAGAAATTGCTGAAATGAGCATGTGGGTTTTGATCAAAGAGGTTGAAGGAAGGAGAGAATTGATCTTCTGCAACAAAGGGAATCTCTGAATTTTCTGTGGCATCCATTTGTGGGGTGAGAAGAAGATTGCGAAGATGGAAGGAAGGTGGTGTTGATATATAATAAGGAAAATCAGTGTTCTGTCGTCCAGAAGCGCTATAATGACGACCGTTACCAAGTCAGGTCCAAATGAAGAAAACGTAAAAAAGTAAAAGCAATATGCTAATTATTAACATAATTCCTTTGGACCCTCGTTTCTGAAATTTGAGAGAAATCCCATCCTGTCTTTTTTCAAAAACATAGACAAATATGGTATGGCCCCAGCTTTGGACACTGCTGTTTTCCTCTATGGCTTCTGTGGTTTTACCAGAATCTTGCTTTTCCTTGATGTGCAACCATAATGGAAATGATTAACAAGAAGATTTGTAAGTGTATTCCATCTGTAAACAAATTAACTAATTAAGTTTATTGTGCATACATGAACTTGATAGAAATATTTTTTCCTTTTTCTAAAGTAAAGAATATTCATTCCATATGAGGATAAAAGAAAATCTTCTCATGCAACTAAAGGTAAGCCGGATTTAGATTCAATAAGGGGTAGTAAGTGTCCATCTTAACCATACATTAGCAATTCACATAATCAATAGATGATTAGGACAAAAGGGTATGATCTTAAGAGTTACAAACGGATAACAGAAATGTACTTTTAGTGTCTCTTATTGACTTTGCTTACTATTGAATTCAAATCCAATTGGGGGTATTTTTGATGAAATACTACTTTTAGCAGCTACTAAGATAATAATGACAAATAGTCAGATTTTCTTTCTTTGGTTAAAAAGAAAAAAAGAAAAGAAAAGAGAAAGTGGGACTGTGGGAGGGGATATGTCATTATTCTTTAAATTTAGAGAGGCATTAGCATGAAGATTCAAATGTAA
Organism: Adenanthera pavonina; assembly: GCA_026686845.1. NCBI lineage: Eukaryota > Viridiplantae > Streptophyta > Magnoliopsida > Fabales > Fabaceae > Adenanthera > Adenanthera pavonina. The sequence continues at coordinate 34,285,063 of JAIVEN010000018.1, forward strand.
GTCTTAGAGAAAATTAAGTAAAACAATTATCCTCCATGCTGAGTCACATGCATGTTCACGTGAGGATGCAAATTTAAACACTTTCATTGACAGACACAAAGTACAAGGATGGAGGATACAGGGCATGTAAGCATTTAAAGAGAAAGGTCAGGGCCTAGACAAGCAAGCTGTTTCATCAATTTTTTCAAAGCTCTGTTAAAATGTGGACTTGGCTTCTCTACTGATTATATTCTACATATTACTAGTTACAGATCACAGTACTTAAAGCAACCCACGCCAATAAATAATTAATTTTCTCTAACACTACATTTTCTCCCTGCATAGATTTTAAAAAGCTGATCTGCGTGACTTGTAAAAAACAGATCAGCAGAGAAGTCTTGTCTAGTACGTAAAATGTATCACCATATATTCATTACATTACATACGGCTTTAAGGGTAGGCTCCTAGAGTGGGACCAGGTGAGGCAAAGCAAAGCAGGCATATTCTCACCAACCATTAGCAAGAGCTAACAGAAAAGAAGAAAGTTTGTTACAGAATACCGTGAATGCAAATCAAATCTGTCTCTTCCGTCCAACCCTGAAATTCATCTGCCATTAATCATTCCCATCACAGTAAAAGAAGTCAGGTAAAACGTTATTTCTGTTCAGATTGAATATAATTGCTTCTGCTCAATCACACGAACAACCCTTTCACTTAACGGTCAGATATCAAGTCAACTCCTTACCGGTCAGTATGTCATCATCTATTATACCTGTCAATGGGGTATGAATTACATCCTCGTTTCTGAGAAGTCAAAAACAGCTGCAACTCTGAGAATTTCAGGTTTTACTGAGGTATGGTCATATCAGAATTTGTGCAGAACACAGTCATTGCTCTTTGCCAGTTTTACAGTCTCTGTCGAGCATCATTAGGCTCTACCCCGAAACTAAATTTTCTTTCCAATCAATTTTAATGTAATTTGACATATTTTTTTCACTCATGGAATGGAGTTTTAAGAATGAACCGTACTACTCACAGCTTATAGATAGTGCAACCTTTTGTAGATTTTATGTTATATAAAATATATTAATGGTTTGATGCATTGACTTGAATTTATGCAAAAGTTACTTCTTGATTGAGATTTTATACCTTGTTTGGTTCACTGGAATTTTTACCGTTCATATAGTGATGGGAACGGGATTAATTGAGCCATGACCATTTGATTTCTTTCCATTAGTAGTAATGACCATTCTTTTGAGTCATGGGAATGGCCATTCCAGTCACCAACCGAAGGAATGGAGGCTGATTCCAAGAATAAGTGCTGAAAAGAGTGAATTGCCCTTAAAATTCTCACCATATATGCCCCAGCCATACTCAAACCCCTTCCATTTGGTATGATAGCTGAGACCTTCTTCCCGCTAATTGGCAATAAACACCCATCATTTATATGCAATATTCAGTATATATTACCAAAATTGAGATGGTAAAGAAAGGGAGAAAAGTTTGAAAAATGGATTCAAAATAGAGACCATTGAGATATATACCATGTCTCTAACAACTTTGCCAATATTGCTGTATTTGTATTGTACAAAATAAAATATGGATACGAACTTTCAAATAAATTACAGTATTAAAATAAACTATATTAAAAAAATAAAATAAAATATTATATTTTTTAGATGTTAGAAAATATTTTTCAATAATTAAAATTGAATAAGGAATATTTTAATTGTCCATTCTCTTTCATAACATATTAAACATAATTATCTGATTCCATCAAACCACATTATCGTTTCAATTTTCATTTTCATTCCTATGTCTTTTCACATTCTCATTCTGATGAAAAATATTCCACAAACTAAACTTTTTAGATGATAATGAGGATTTGCAAAATGCAGATACAACATTAACCTAGGTCCCTTGAAGTGCTGTTTTTCTTTTTTTTCCCTGTGATGAGAGAGGGAGGGAGGGAGGGAGGAGTAAATCCCACTTTTTTTTTTGTAAGTAACAAAGGGAAAACAAACAAAACTGCATTAAGAGGTACATAATCTATGGAGTGCAATTCCCATGACATCATCTCTAATTAAACGAGAAAGAGCATAAGTGGGCTGATCAAGCAGGTGGTGTCACGGGCAAATTAATGGCATGGCTAGCAAGGTGTAAATTTTTAAAGGGTCCATATGGATAAAAGGAAGATCCACTCTCTCTCTCTCTCTCTCTCTCTCTCTCTCTCTCTCTCTCTCATTCATTCCTTCATCTAAATCATTATTTCAAAGGATTCAAGTTCCTTATAACATTGTTCAAAGTGGGAAAGGCCAATAAATAAATTGCCAGTATACCCGTCTGAAATATCGAGTATCTAATGAGGAAAATTAGAAACACTATACTATTGCAAAATCGTTAATCAAGACGTTGGTGCTTCAAACTTGCTTTATTTGTATAAAGCTAAAGAAATTGGCTAGTTGGGTCATTGCTGTAGAATGCACTATCTACAAAATTTGGACTAGAATATGATACATGCTATCGTGGAAGCAGCTTCAGTAAAGAACATCTTTCCTTTGCCAGTGATTTGATATCAGTTTCACAAGATTGCTAACATGATGATCCAAAACTCTACTCCAACTCCTTGACGAAATCAAAATTATCTACAAAAACCTGTATAAAAGAAAATAAGCACAAGAAGTTAGTTAAAAATGCTTGATTAGCTGAAATAAACTACAGAAATATATTTCTACCATACATAAGAAAGTATCAAAGGAGGTTAACAACTATCCTAAAAGCAAGGAAACACAGCCTTAAAATGTCAGCTGTACTAAGGTATGGTCCTGGACCAAAAAAGCATGCACTGACATTGCTTAAACAAAATAAAGTTTAGCTGAACACGACCTTTGGTTAATCATCACTTAGCATCATCCAAGGTGTAAAGACTACCTAATAAGTAGTAGGCTGCAGGAAAAAAAAAATTCACTCCTCCTTGATGCAAGTGTTGGCCACCATTCCAAGCTTCTGTCCAAGTGCCTCAGACCTAATTCTCTGCATAGGTTTGGAGAAAAAGATGGGCCAATGGGTCTTCAGCATTGTGATGAAAAATTTGAACCACGTGCTCTTTCACGGCCTCCCTTATAGAATGATACTTGATCTTGATATACTGTCTTGCCCTGGAACACAGGGCTCCTTATCATAGCAACAGCTGACTTATTGTCACATAGGATCTTAGCAGCTTGGTCTTGATGAATCCCAAGATGGCAATATCATTTAGGATCTTACCTGATTAACAGCAGCTGAAGCAGCAGCAATGACTTCTGCTTCAGCCATTGACTGCGATTGAGTCTTGTTTCTTGATGCACCAACACCCAACACCTGTTCCAAGCGTATGGCAATAGCCCAAAGTATTCCTCATATCATCTTGTGATCCAGCCAAATCACTTTCTGTAAGTCCAACTAAACTCAAGACAGTCCTTCTGTAAAACAGGCCATAATCAATTGAACTTTGAGCATATATCAAAACCCTTTTGGCAGCTTTGACGAGCGATTCAGTAGGAGACTGCATGAATCTGGACAACACACTAGTAGCATGCATGACATCTGGATTAGTGGAAGTTAAGTACAAGAGAGAAGCTTCTATAGAGAGTGACATCAACAGGTTTGGAATCATCATCTATGCTTAGCCTTCTTTTTCCCTGCACAGTTGGTGCACTTACTGTTTTAATCTTTTTAAAACTGAATTTCTTCAGAAGGCCCAAGGCAAACTTCCTTTGAGAGGTGAAAATACCTTGAGAGGATTAATTCACGTCCATCCCAAGGAATATGACGTTCTCCTCAAGCCATTCATTTCAAAAGCCTCCTAAATGCTCTCCAAATCTGTCAATTGCTTTAAAATTGCTGCCGGTCACAAGCAAGTCATCCACATAGAAAGACTGATACAGAAGAGCTAATTAGATTATTATAAAAAAAAGTTATGATGTTAGATTATTTAGATTTAATTTATTTTGAATTTATTTTATCTTAGGTTTTGGTAGTTTCTTTAGATTTATCTATATTTTATATTTTAAGATATAGTTTAGTTTATTATTTATCTTTTGTTTAGATTTAAATTATTTTAACCTTTTAGGATCCTAGTTAGATTAGGATTGAGACTTTATAAATAAGTTTTAGGATCCCTCATTGTATCACAGCTATTTCGTTATTGATTAAATATTATTTGAGATTTGTTCAGTGAATTTCCTCTCCTCTTCTCATCTATCTTCTACCCTTTTCCTATCCTGTCATCAATTTGGTATCAGAGCAGGTTCCCCCACACCCCTTGCACACTTCCCTCGCCGGAAAACCACGAGAACATTCGCCAGAATCCTAGCAATTTCGCTGTCGGAGCCAGAACCCCTAGATGCCAATGTCTGATTAACACACCGCCACCACCGATCAGCTCGCTAAAGGAAACCCCGCTAGTCGACCAAGCGCCATCGCTGGCGGCCCAACCACGCGCTCTCAAGCATCGACAACACTCCCTACGAGTGGGCTTCATGCGCCATACGCGCCGCCACATGTGTCGTCCGTACAGTTGTTCCAAGTTCAAATTTTCTGCAATTTTTAAGTTGTTTCGCATAGTTCTTTTCCTCCAAACCTATCCTACTTGCAAGAATCATCATCTAGAAGCTTATTTGGAGGTATAATATTTGAATTAATATCATTGTTATGGCTGCCTTAGCACGCTTCGAGCGTTCGTTTAATCACCACATGGATGAAACAAACCGTAAGCTTGATGAATTAAAAAGATTGTTCAAAGACGTCTTATATGCTCTAAATAAGGATATGGAGATAACTCCCGAGGCTTCAAAGAAGGAAGAACGCAAGTGTCAGATGGAGCAAGTGTACCAAAAGGTTAAAGTTATGGAGCAAGTTAAAGTAACACTATCCGTAGACAATCCCTCAAAGTCCAAAGAGGATCTTGATATCATGATTGTTGAAAAGGACAAAATCCTGAAAAAGGAACAAGCACATAAACAATTGAAAGTTGTGCTTCCCAAGGTTATTGATGATATTCATCATGCTACTACTCTATCTCGCTTTTCTATTACAATAGGTATAGAGATTGTTGCAACTACAGAATATCAAAGTTTCCTCCAGTCTGAGTGTCTTCTCCGTTGTTACTTTGTCCACTGGAAAGTTTTCCCAAGTTTAGTTGCCATGTGGAGTTTTGATATAAAGTCTCTTTGTTTAGATCCTATTCATCATTATCTTGTTTGGTGGAAAGGATTTCCTAAGTTGAATAATACTTGAGTGGTTGAAGAAATGGTCATTCGTCTAGTTTTCATCTTTTACTATCTTGTTTGCTAGAAAGGTTTTCCAGATCTAGATACTATGTGGAGTATTGACCCTCCAGAGGAGAGTTATTTCAAGTAGGGGAGAATGATGCAGAAGAGCTAATTAGATTATTATAAAAAAGTTAGGATGTTAGATTATTTTAGATTTAATTTATTTTGAATTTATTTTATCTTTTAAGATTTGGTATTTTCTTTAGATTTATCTTTATCTTATATTTTAGGATATAGTTTAGTTTATTATCTATCTTTTGTTTAGATTTAAATTATTTTATCATTTTAGGATCCTAATTAGATTAGAATTTGAGACTCTATAAATAAACCTTAGGACCCCTCATTGTATCATAGCTATTTCGTTATTGATTAAATATTATTTGAGATTTGTTCAGTGAATTTCCTCTCTTCTTTAATTTTCTCCTCTTCTCATCTATCTTCTACCTTTCTCCTACTCTGTCCTACATCAAAGACACAAGTAAATCATGCTTTTGCTGTCTCACATACATAGTTGCCACATTACTGCTCCTTTCAAAGCTGATAAAAAAGCTATCAATTTTTGGGTACCAGGTCCTTGGAGCCTGCTTGAGGCCATAGAGAGCTTTCTCCAACAAATAAACCTTGTTACTTCCTTGCACAAAGCCAGCAGCAGGTTGGTCTTTGATGGGACCAAACCCACTGGTGCCACCAAAACACACAAAAGGGGACATAAGGGAGTGGCAGAAGGGCAGAAAATGGGGGATTACTAGTCCAAAGAAAGCGCAAAGGTAAGAACCAAGGAAAACAGAACAGTAGGAGAGAGCAGTTAGAGTTGTTGGCACGGGTTTATGAAGAGGAAAAAAATGGAGGGAGGAAAAGAACTTTGGTCAGGATTTGGGTGGAGAGAGCCAACCTCTTGAACGTTGGCAAAACTATTAGGTCTAAGAGGTTCTAGTTCTGTTTTGTGTGCTGGGAGTGTGTGTTTATTTAGTAAGCATTTAAGTCCTTCAGTTCCTCCTGTTTGCTAGAGTTTTGGATCTGTAATCTGTGTTTTCTCTCTATCAGTGTCATTTGTAGTATTTGTGGTTTAATATTCTGTAGTAAGGTATAATCATTTTCAGTTTTGTTGCCATATTTTCTGGGATTTATGGGTGTAGGGTGTGAGGTCGGATTTTTTAAGTTGATATAATGTAAAATGTATTCGGTGAAATAGCAAACTAAAGTTCCCCAGTTGGTTTATATTTCTGTTTATGTTGTTTTGAGTTTTTCATTGGAGAACTTCATTGGTTCCCAACAGTCTTCATGAATCTCCTCCTCAAGGAATCCATTTAAAAATGCATATTTCACATCCAATCGAAACAATTTCCATCCAGGTGAGCTACAATAGAGAGATGCACTATAATGGTGTCAAATCTAGCAACTAGTGCAGAGGTTTAAGAAAAATTAATTTCCTGTAATTGAGCAAACCCCGTCAACAACCACTCTTGATTTTATCTATTTATAGTCCCATCAGAATTAAGCTTGAGTTCGAAGACCCATATGTGCCCATGGCTTGTTTATTGACTGGTCTTTACACCAACACCCTATTATTATTCTTGTGTATCATATTAAGCTCTTCCTCCATAGCGTCCTCCATCTGGGTGATTTTAAAGCTTCTTTAATATGTATAGGCTCCAGGAAGGCAGCATTATTTTAGTTATAAATATCTTCTAGGGTCCAATTGCCTCTAACAGCCAAATCATCATCAGAATCTTCTTCCAAGCTTGGGGTTGGTTCAGGATTTATGCCTTCTTCAGTTGTTCCTTGATTGGGAATACCAACACTCCTCCCAATCCCAAACTCCATTTTCATCAAATTAATACTTCCACCTACACTTTCTGTGAAATGGGATTTAGAATTCTATAACCTTTGTAAACATTGCTTTATCCCACAAAATGCAACTAGGCTTGACTGGTTAGAAACATTTTCTATCTTCTTAGTATAATGTCTATTATGTTCTTCTAATCCTTATTCAATAGCATCTATCTCCTATTTTTTACTTTTCTTGAACTAAGGACAAGAGAATCATTTTTCCTTTTCAAAATTTCTAACTTTTCTTGAACTAAGGGCAAGAGAATCATTTTTCATTTTCAAAATATTTTTTTATCTCATTTTTTATTCTTTTTTTTTCCCATTCTGTGCACCATACACCTTAGGCATAGATGAAACTATATTATTCAGCAAAGTCACCATGTCCATTGGCTATCTACTGTTATGGCAGGCCTTAGTCTAGCAGTGGTAGTCTATAAATGTCCACAGTGGTAGTCTAGCAGGTGTGAGTTGCACAAACTAATTTGGGCTTGTTTCAAGTATCTTCCTAGAAAATAAACCCAGTGTCAATATTCTTTTTTCTACTTCTTAAGATGGACCATGCACTAAGCACCACAGAGAAGTCAAGATGTAAATTTCTTTTACGAAGAAGGCAAGATATTAATACATATTATAGCGGTAGATGACATTGATTGCACAGCATCAATTTTAGTTCATCCAAAAGTGGAGTGGTTGTGATAATCACCAATCAAAAGAGTTAATGAACAGATGAAGAGAGTTCGGTATACTAATGTTACCCATCTCAAAGTATTACAACTGTATGTACCATGGTTTCAAAATATTTCTGGGAGAAAAGGAAAAAAAAATAGTATCTATAAAAGTCATACCGTTTTCCAACCATCAGGATCCAAGCATGCCATTACTTTTGTGTTGATACCAGGCAATGGTCCAGGTTCCCGAGTAATCTTTCCCCCAACGAGTTTAATAGCTTCAGCGGTCCTGTACACATCATCTGTACCTATTGCAATCTGTAAAGGGAGGAAAACAAGAAAATGATTAAATAGAAAAAGTAATCTTCAAATGAACAAAATAAACAGTCAATAAAGAACCAAAAGGTAACATGCTTGAAGAAAATCTGATAATAAAACTCTAGATATTTCTGTTAATAAGGAAAACAAAGTATAAGATCTTAATTGAGTATAAGCGTAATAGAAAAAAAATATTTTTTAACAAAAGACTCTTTGGCAGATTTAAAAGGACTTAAGGAATTAAATAGAGGGAGTTTGATTGACCTGAGCATAACCATTTCCTTTATCATATTCAGTGACTCCATAGTTGTAAGTCAACTCCAAAACAGCACTTTTATCTTCAGTACCATAACCCAGCATTGCAATGGTATACTACCAAAGGAAAAATCATTGAAGAATCAAAAGCATATCAAGGGAAACCAAATGACCGAAAGTATAAAATTATAGGAAAAGTTTTGAGCTATCAAAAAAGCAAGGTGGAACTGAAGAATTGTAGTTACAATTCAAGATTTGAGAGCACAATACAGCATACAGATATTTCACATAACATATAAAAAGGACCAATTAGAAGCAAGTTGTGAGTACAAAAGATTTGCACAAGATTATGCTTAAGGAACTGAAAAAGGGCCAATGGAATACTTTCTCATGACTAACTTTTGGGAAATCACAAAATTCTCAAAACAAGGAGCATATTCTGTTAGTTGTTTGGCCTACACTTCCCTGGTATTTCCTATTCATCAGTGAAGTAAAAGAACTTTTTTTTACTGATAAAGTAATCAGGGGTACCAGCAACACACAAGACATTGATGGCTCATAAAAGGAGCCAACCTTCCTCAGTTACCACCTGCTGACCTAACAAGTTCATTACATACAATATTGAAATTCACATTTGGTAAACCAGGAATAAAGAACCCCCTTCCATTCTATTTCAAGTAATAATTTGATTCGATATAGTGCAGTAAACAGTAGGCACTGTAGGCCAGAAGGTATAGTAGCATATTTAATGAGAATCATGTCCAAAACCCCACACAATGTATAGTGCATGCAACTAAAGAAAAATGCTACTTTACAGCACAAACCCCACACAGGGGATCATTACAAAAGGATTGATATGATTATTTTTTCTCCAATAATATTTGAACAATGACCTACCTCCTGTCCTCAGCTTAATTTTTATGTACAGATGAAACAGTATCTTATAGTTGGCATTAAGCCCCATGATGATCTGATAAAGACTCTGAATTGTAATAATTTACATCTTGGGTACTAGGCATGCTAACTATAAATAGATCATGCAATTAATTGACATAACAGAAAGGATGCAACGATACCTTTTGCTCAGGATTATCTCGTGTATGAAGAAGCTCCATCCCAAACGCCTAAATGGTAAGCAAGCACATAAATGACTAAATCCAGTATAAAGGAAATAATAAGTCAACATATTGCATTGACCTCACCTTCTCATAAAATTCTATGGAACGATTAAGATCACCTACTCGAAGCATTACTTGGCACAACGGCTCAGGAGTGGGACCTCTTTGCAGAAGTTCAAATTTATATCCATCTGGATCTTCAATGAATGCAATGATTGTGCTGCCTCCCTTAACAGGACCAGGCTCTCTAGTTACATTGCCACCCTTAGCTCTAATGAGTTCCACTGTCTTTGCAACCTGATAAAGGATAAAGAGAATAAAAAAATTTCCATCCCAGGCATTGCTTCGGAGCACCAAGAGAAAGGAAAGTCCGAATAATAATCCAAACTGTGCAAACAAGTCCTCACCACATCCCTAAGAGGAGTAGAGGACAAAGCAGAAAGGTGCAGCTATGGACTAGTACATACATGAGTATAGAAAACATTCCAAAGAATACAGTAAAAGAAAGCAAAGATGCTTATAAAAGATAATGGTGGACAAGTTTAGCAAACTTACATCATCAACAGCAATGCCAAAATGGCCAAATCCATTTCCAATATCATATGCATCAACCCCATAATCTGAAACATTGTTAAATAACAATCAATATCAACAGTAAGGTGTCTACTGTATCTAAATATATAATTGAGTTATTAAGGGAAAACTTTGCAGCTATCAACTATCAGAGGGTGGTTAAGAAGTTATGGGTTTTTCAGATCTTAAAAAAACATAGAAGACTTCTGCCAGAAACTTACTATACGTCAATTCAATAATGAAGTGCGCATCTTCAGGTCCATATCCAAGAAAGACATTAGTGTATCTCGCCTCTGGTATATCACGTTTTCTCAGCAGCTTCATTCCCAGGCACTCCGTATAAAATCTGAAATTGCCAGGAAGTTTTTTTCCTTCAACAATTACTCTACAAAATTGATTCAAGAGAATACTACATTAGTAATGAATAGCTTGTGTTTATTATAATATACTTGATGGTCCTGTCCAAATCCCCAACACGATATACAACATGAAGCATTCTTCGCTTGTCCTGTTTGACCCACTCTAGAACATCTTCTGGTGTAGCAGCTGTGCCTGCTTCAGGCATACTCCTTGATGCCATTACTCTCACACAGTTACCATCTAGTCTCAATGGCTTGGATGCTTTCAGGCTAAAACTATTGGGCTGCGAAACAGCTGAATGACAACCCAAAATAATTTCATGTCACAAAATTACAAAAGTATAGTTCAGTTAAATTCAGTATTGCAAATGAATCTGAATATAGCAATTGGAATATCCAACTCCATATTCATGGAAGTTGAATTCTGTTATATGCACAAAAATTAGTCAAAGGAAAGAAATGAAAGTCGATTTCTATTAGAAGTTGCCTAATTGACCCATGATTGAATTAAGTATAGAGAATCATCGACGGGCTTATCGACTATTTACAAACCACAGAAGCATCCAATTGCAATGTGACTCAAGATTCCATGAAAACTAAGAAATTAAACCTGAGAGGAGTGAACTTTCAAAAAGGGACACCGAAAGAGCAGAACATACCGCTAACATGACGATGGAAGGAGAGGCGCCGAGTAGGGTCGCGAGAAAGGAGAGAACCACCGGATAGATTGAAGGATGAGAGAGAGGGGCGAATAGAAGACGCCATGGGAATCACCCTCACCATCTCTCGGCCTCTCTCGAATTACTTGAATTGAATTTTAATTTTTCGGATAGGATCATTTCCTATCAGTGGAAACAACAAAGATGATGGGATCCAACTTGATTGCTATGTTAAATCCATGTGTCGCTGTGTCACTCTCACTCTTGAATTGCTCTCTGTATGCACAGGTATGTATATAAACAATCAATATATTAATATATAACAAATAAGTAAATAACAATCATCAAAGTTACCAATCAACGTGGGTACTATTTGATTGTTTTTATACCAATTGTAAAAATCCATTCAATAGAATATCATACTATCTTTTAGTGTTAAGAATTAGCAAATGGACAAAGTAATTATGGGAATTCAACCAAATCCGAAAAAAAGAAGAAGCTAGGAATCATGGGATTGCGGTGCCCATAGTCAAAGCTGTGACTCTGACCTTGTGTTCATGTACTGCTACTCTTGTGCAATTGAAGAAAGAAATGACCAGTGGTTCTTGTTTGTGTTGTATCAGATGCACGCACAACTCTTTCTTTAGCAACACAATAAATATATAATTATGGTGGAAAATATGCATTAGTGAATTGAATTAGTAAGCAATGATCTCAAAGTCGGTCTTTCTTTTGCTGTTTTTTCTTTTTTTTAAATTCCTCATGTTCAACTATGTATTGTAACCGTTTTATTGCTTTGTTTTTTAATAAAGAAAAAACAATTCCTGCATTCTTTGCTATAACACCATAATGCTTATAACCATAGGACGACTCAAGGAGACAATCCAATTTAATAAGGAGTAAGACATAAACGGAAAAAAGGCCAAAAGGAAACACAAAATATGAGAGAATAAGAGGGGAAACTTAAAAAATAGGGCTAAACATGAATTAAGAACTTCAAACTATGGCTGAATGATATGAAAATGAAGGAGGGAATTTTTCCCCATGGCGCCACATCCTGAGAGTATGGTGTTGTGGCGCCATCTGCTGCTGTTTTGATAGTAGCTTACTATCAAATCAAGTAAACTTTAGATGTGTATATCTTCATAACTGGATCTCCGATTGACACGATTTCAAAGCTTATAAGTCACTCTATACTTCCTCTAACCATAATTAGCGACCTTGTCTCAAAATTTCCCTATATGGAGATTTTGGATACCGATGATTGAAATGGTTATTTTCAGACCAAAACTAGTCACTAACTCCACTCAATCTTCAACCATTGACCTTTTAGTCATCCAACATATTCCCGCATGTCACAAATGATACAAGAACATTGTTTAAGGAAGTAGCACCTCAAGAAAACCACTTTCCTAGGTTTTGACTCCATTGAACCCCAATTTCACCTATCAAGCGACATATCCTTTTTCTCTAGAACCTCCCAAATTTTAGGCCCGACCTCATAAATCACTCACACCCATCAAAACACACATGGGCCATCCATTGCCTAGGGGCCAAACTCACTTGGACAACAAAGGGCTACAAGCCCCAACATATCAGAATAACCACTTACAAAAACACAAGGTGGTTTAAACTACCATCTCATTAAAACACACAACCACATATACATATTATACACCTCTATATCCAAGAAAGTCTTATCCATTGTTAAGGTCATAAATAACAAAGATCATACAAAAAGAGCATAGACACACAATTGATCCCTGAGGGAACACATGCATATCAATTACACATGGCATCAAATTATGATCCTACACTTGGCATAATACTATAGTATAACATGCGTTCTCATATAGACATATAGCACAAAAGTACTCAGATATCCCGCATACCCCCAAGGGGACTCATTTGCCTCTACTTTATCCTTGCTAGAACTAGGTTCCATTCCTGTAATTATTTTTCCACGAGGGGTGAGACAAAAGTCCCAGTAACCAGGGAGCAACCAAACACAAATAGGGATTTAAACAAAAGAGGCACAATACGTTAATTAATCACAAGACATGATACCCATATGAATACAAAAAAGGATACAAGCTCATTCATATGTCTATATATTACTACATATGTAAATTATGCCATGCATAATGGAATGCTAATGATATGCAATGGAACTTCACATCAATCACAGCCAGAACCATGAGCTAGTAATTGTCACAAGGTAACCTCAACAAGTAGCCCCCCTTTCCAATGTCTAGTAAAAGACAATTTTGGGGCAACCACTAAGTTCACCTCCTACTAGTCAATGACCCAGCCAAAGGTCATTCCACTAATGATTGGACCATGGTTCTCCTTCCTTTGAACTATATGAATTGGTGGTTATTTAAAGAAGGTGCATCCCCAATCCACTGCCACCTGAATCTCTTAGTCAATGATGACTATTTTGTGGTAGGGATATCATAATCCACACCGCCTGAACACAAGGTCTCGTGTGCTATTTAGTGGATTGATATACCATGTGGTATTAAGGCATTGTTATCTAACAATATCATGCCCTCTTAATGAATGACTCGTGACAATACTCAATGTATGCTAACATGTCATCTCATGCCATATGTATGTGATTATGCTAGCATATTATTATCATCATACAAATATCTCATGGGGATGTACTATAATCATGTATATTCATATATCAACATTCATCATTCTCATAAGTATGGACACACACACACACGCATACACATATATATACATTCATGTTGGCCGAGTTCATTCATTTCCATTATCATCATCACCATCATCATGTAAACCAAACAGGGTTGCACAGTATTTATAATCAACACTCACTATATTTATCATCACACATACATACACATGCACATTTGTTTACATTAGTCATTCTCATCCATCATCATTATTTTATCATTATCATGTTAACAAGCTCTCATGTTCAATTCATTATTATTAATATTGTCACTATTGTCATTGCCAAGATCATGAATACTACATCCTTACGCATAACATCAATAAATATACACAAAGACAATGGTTCAAACCCTTCCTCACTCACTTGGGCATACACACACACACACACTTATATAAACATGTATAACTAGCTATATTCATTTCTTATCATAATTTCTTTCCAAAAGATATAGGGTTTGAAAAAACTTACTGGCCATGACATAAAACACATATCATAATATGAAAAATTCAAAACTCATTAAACAAACAAAAGTACTCCCCCCGTTACCTCAGGTTGCTTAACTCGTACTTTGGCATGGTAGACCATAAAGTCTCCACTATAGGCATACACATAATAGGAATGCAAATTCCAAGTCAAACCAATAGTATTTAACACCGATCAATCTCAACATTCATCAAAACTTTAATGAAACCATTAGAATTGCCCAAGACAACATAATGCATATAATGCTAATTTCCGCCATTCAACAAGTTAGCCACTTACCGTAGACTTGGTTGTTTCCAAATGACTTCTTGGAGTATAAATAGCTCAACAAAGCATTCACAACCCTACATAATTCATCAAACACACAAATCAAGTAGAAATATAGCCTCTGGTAAAACCCAACTTAGTGATCCAAGCTAAAACTCAACAAGACCATGAATTTAATACCATACCCACTCATCAATATACTCAAATCAACTTTTGAAACTAACTTTGAGTCTATACAATTCAAATTCCATAGAGAATCCCAATATTGGAGGATAGGGTTTGCAAAAACAACAACATAAATACCCAAAATCTATAATCCAAGGCTTGAAGATATCCAACAACACTTTATTAAGGCATTTAAACACAATCTAATCAGTAGAAACTCACTTAATCTCATAAATTGCAATCACCATGTCAAAATACCCAAAAATAATCAGTGAAAATGGAGGAAAATATAAAGAAATCACCATATATTGTCGATTTAAGATTTCCAGGGCATAAAAACTTCATCCTTCATCTTCAAAAACCGAGCACTAGCAGAGCTCTCTCCAAAATCCTCAAACTCCCTTTGTTTTGTTGAATTAGTTCTTGTTTGATTTATTCAGATCTTCTTACTGACAATGCAGCGAGGGTTATGGTGCTACAGTGTCATTGTATTCAGTCTCAAGTGTATTGACCAGATTACATGCTCTCGCTATGGCAAGATGGGATGCCTCCACAGTGCGGAGTGCATCTGTCTCTTTTCTTTTCTTGCTTCATTTCTCACTTGACCCCCGATCCTGGTCCCTTCCTTAAATCATGTCTATGTCGAAGATGTAAGATGTGGGTTGTTATGTTTGACAGCCACAACCAAAACTAGTTCTTTTTACCAATTTTAAGTGCATTAAAGTTAGGCTATTTGGAGTTTATGAGGAGAAATCATCTAAGCGTCTAGAGGGAATAATTTCTATTAACAATTCTATTTCTAGATTGTAGATATTAGTGTATATTTTAAAGAACAAAGATCGAGTGACTTTTTGTTAGTTCTAGAAGTTGCATTTGGCATGAGAAAAATGATTGTATAATTATTAACATATCAATATTAACAAAATACGAAAGCCATATAAAGTTATCCTTTTCTTTTTGTTTTTATATATAAAAATTCAAGCAAATTAGATTGGAAAGTTCACCGGAATTAGATCGGATAGTTCACCAAAATTAGGGGAAATCTCAAAATTTAAGCACTTATAACTCATCAACAAAGTATTTACATTAATAACATTATTCAAGCCTTTTAGGTCATTGCTTGATATACTTATAATAGAGATGGAGTGACTTTCTATTATAGTTCTAGAAATTGCATTTGGCATGAGAAAAACGATTGCATAATTATTATCATATCAATATTAACAAAATATGAAAGCCATATAAAGTCATTCTTTTCTTTTTGTTTTTATATATAAAAATTCAAGCAAATTAGATCAGAGAGATCACCGAAATTAGATCGGATAGTTCACCAAAATTAGGGGAAATCTCAAAATTTAAGCACTTATAACTCATCAACAAAATATTTACATCAATAACATTATTCGAGCCTTTTTGGTCGTTGCTTGATATACTTTATGGAAAGTAGCATAAGGAGAAGTATATTTCTAGAGAAGCACATGTTTAATTTGCTTATTTTGTTTTTTATTTCTCAATAAGTTTGATTTTTAAAATAAATATATTATATTTTAGTATTAAAGACATAAATATCCTTTTTATTAAAAAAATTGATCAAGAAGTCAAAGATATTTTTGTAGAAATATTATAAATCACTCGAGAAATAGAATTTCTTAAAGTTTTGCTTAAGAAAGAGAATTTCTCAAGTTAAACCCAACATCTTAAAAAATTCTATTTATTTATTTTTAAACCAAGTAGTAGCCAGTTGTTTATTTCTCGAAAAGTTCTATTTCCCTCCATTACTTCTCCAATACCAGGCAACCCCCTACACAAAAAGTCATTATTATTTAATTATTTATTTATAGTATAGCTTGCTTTTTTGGACTACATGTTACCTTGATTTTTTTCTACAAATTGAGACTTTTAACTTTTAAAAAATAAAGCCTCTTAATTTATCATCACATAACATTAAATATATTTTACATTTTCTTTCTTTCTCCTTTTCCTATACATATTTTTCTCTTCTTTTCCCTCTTCAATTCCTTCTCTTTATCTTTTTTTCTAAATTTTCAAAAAAAAAATTCTTAATTTGACTTCATATACCATTAAATGCATCATGCATTCTCTTTTTTATTTTTTCCTATTTTTAACATACATTTCATCTTTTTTTCTTCTTTTTCCCTCAATTCCTCATATTTCTTCTTTCTTTTTTTTAATTTTTTTAAGACTAGAGTATTCTTCACTAGCAACAAATATTGATCTTCCCATAGTACGTACAACAAAAAATAAATCCTTTTTGTATAATTTTTTTTAAAATAGTCTTATTTTATCATTAGAGGATTCAATGCATCATGCCTTTGTTCTTTTGTACAATCTTCAAAAAATGTTTAATTTAATCTTACATTATTACACTTGTTAACTTTAAAATTCTAGGGTTCATCAATTTCTGTAATGACAACTAATGGAAATTCTATGGCTGCAACTATATGCAAGAAAATTTGGAAAGAACGATGCAAAGCAATTTTCAAAACCAAGCAATATGTGCCAGAACTTGTTTTGCATATGACTTCCAAAGGCTTGCAGGAATTCTGGATTGCAAATAAGTTACTAAATGGTGATGTCAACGTGATAAAAATAGTAACAAAGTAACAAATATGTAGCAGAAATAAATATCTCCTACTTACAAGAATTTATAATGAACAATTAAATAAATATATGGCAAAATATAAACACCACAAACACATCATGAGATACAAAGATTTTTAACATGGAAAACCTCTCAAGGTAAAGGTAAAAACCACGGGTCATTCAGACAAATGAAAACAACTCCACTATAATCAAAATAGGAGTATAACAGAATCTCAATCAAGTGAACACAAATCAGTGCTAACAGCTCTCCCAATCAACCAAAGTAATAAGTTTACAATAGAGAATTAAGAAGATGAAAAATCCAAAAATTACTGTTTTAGTACGAATTGAATAGATCTCATATCAAACCATGAAACAACGATCTAACCATTGAAAATGAAGAACCAGATGTTTCAAACTTGTTGACAAAATTTCAGCTCAATCCAATGGTTAACGAATCTGTGAATAAATTTTTTCCTTGACTACCATGTGAATATGCAAAAATAACATTTTTTTCTTATCTTCTCTCAAAGGTGGTTGTTCTAACTTGAATATGATCTCACTCTCATATCTTAATATGACCCCCTCTCCACTTAAATAAGTGAGACACGTAATAAGATTTTATATTTGGGTCTTTCTACACATAGGAAGGAAACTCACACCTAATATATCCCCCCTGACTATATGGAGATAACAACTAATACAGTGATCTCACAACAAACTGCAAACATCCATCTTGGTAGTGCTTTTGTCATCATATTAGCATCGTTATCATTAGTATGAATTTTTGCCACCTTCAACATCTTAACATTCAAAACATCACATATCCAATGATACCTCACATCAATATGTTTGGACTTTGAATGAAAAGTTAGATTATTACCAAGATAAATAGCACTTTGACTATCACAAAATAGCAGATATTTGTTTTGAGTAAAACCAAACTCCTGTAAGAATTTCTTCAACCATAGCAACTCTTTGCATGCTTTGGTAATGGCAATGAACTCTACCTCTATTATTGGCAAAGATACACATCTTTGCAATTTAAATTGCCAAACCACAGCGACTTCTGCAAATTTAATTAAATAGCCCGTAGTGAACTTTCTAGAATTAATATCTCCAACCATATCTGAGTCTGTGTACAACTCAAGGGTAGGTTTATCACCTCTAAAACAAAGCCTCATACTAACAGTACTATAAAGATATCTCAAAATTCATGTCATAGCATTCCAATCTTATGCCAATAATATGCTTAGCAGCTCCCATGTCGCTCATGGCAAATGACTCACCCAATTACTTCTCCAACCTATCAATTTTGGAAACATTTTTTCCAACAATAAGCATGTCATCAACATACAACAATAGAATAATGAAGCCATTACCAGAAAATTTTTTAACAAAGACACAGTGACTAGAAGTAAGCTTCTTGTAGCCTTAATTACACATAACGGACTCCAACTTCTTATATCACTGCCTTAGAGCCTGCTTCAAACCATATATAGGTTCTTTCTCAGCTGACATACTTAGCCTTCTTTGCCTACATACTTAGTTTTCTTTGCCTACACACATAGTCTTCTTTGCCTACAACATGAAAGCCATCGGGTTGTTTCATATAAATCTCTTCCTCCAAATTACCATGGAAAAAAGCAGTCTTCACATCTATCTGCTCAACCTCTAAATCAAGAGTAATAGTCAAACTCAACACGATTCTAATGGATGAAATCTTCACCAGAAAAGAGAAAGTTTGACTAAAATCAACTCCCTTTATGTGACTAAAGCCTTTCACCACTAATCTAACTTTATATATTGGAGATGTAAAATTGCTTTCATATTTTACCCTATAAATCCACTTATTGTCCAAGGTATTTTTGCCTTTAGACAACTTTACCAAATCAAATGTGTGATTGTTATGCAAGGATTTTATTTCATCCTACATTACGTCCAACCACTTTTGTTTTTCTTCACTCTCCATGACCTCTTCAAAACACTCAAGTTTTCCCTCATTAGTCAATGTCACATACTCATTAGAAAGATACCTTTTAAATAGTTGTTTTTGCCTATTAGGCCTCAAGTTGGATTTGAGATGGTTCATGTGCATTATCTAGAGTCTCATATTGTGACTCATGTTACTCTTCAATATCATTTGTTGGAATATCCAACACATCTCCAAGCTGCCCATCATTGAGATAGTTATGTTGCACTCCTTGTTGAACATTATCATTATTAGTATCTAGATTGTGAATTTGTGATCACATTGGATCAACATTATACAAATTATAATCTTTCACAAGAGCTGTCTTCTCCTCCTTATCAATATCATCAATGATTTCATCTTCCATGAACTTCACATCACGACTTCTAACAAGCTTCCTCTCAATATGATCATACAACCTGTAGCCAAATTCATCCTAATTATAACCAATAAAGATACACTGTCTTGTCTTTGCATCCAACTTGAATCTTACATCCTTTGAAACAAGCATAAATGCCTTGCAACCAAAGACTCGCAAGTAATCATAATGAATATTCTTACCAAACCAAATTTTTCCTAGCACCTCACCATTCAAAGCAACCATAGAACTAAGATTGATAACATATGCTGCTATGTACAGTGCCTTACCCCAAAAATATTTGGGTAATTTTGATTCAGAAAGCATACATCTAACTCTCTCAATCAGTGTTCGGTTCATCTTCTTTGTTAAGCCATGCTGAGAAGTCTTTTCATGTCTAATATCCTGTGGCTTACAAAAGACATCAAATGGTTCACAATACTCACCACCATTGTTAATACGAATGTATTTCAACTTCTTACCTATCTGCCTCTAACGAGCGGTGCTATTTTGGTTATACACTTTAGAAATAAGCTAGGTGTAAAAAATAAGTATATAGTGATAAGTGCAACCTAGGTCATGTCTCTTGAGGAGGAACAAGTAAATGGAATGATGTATGACTATGTAATCTCAAACTAAAATGATGCACATAAATATTTTTAAAAAAATGCAAATATTAAAATTAGAAATAAGTGAAAATACAATAATTAAAAAAATGCAAAAATTCTAAGAGAGCAAAACTAATTCTTAAATAAAGTGAAATGCAAAACCAAACTAGGATTATGAGTATCATCAAGCCCAAAGTGCATCATCAAGCCTCTTGCTCCAATCTTCCCTATTTGATTGGACCGTCTTCTCTAGGATCATCTTGATCTCCCTTTTGGAAATCTCTGCCTATCCATTAGTTTAAGGGTGATAAGAGGTGGCAATCTTATTCCTTGGTCACTGATGATAGCTTGAGGTACACCATACCTAAAGAAGATGTTAGACCTAACAAAAGACAATTACAGAAGAATTGTCAGTTTGAATGGGAATTGCCTCAACCCACTTTGAAACATAATCAAGTGCAGGTAAGATATATTGAAAACCAAACCATATAGGAAATGGACCCACAAAATCAAGACCCCAAACATCAAAGATATCACAAAACAAAATAGGCATTTGTGGCATTTCATTTCTCCTAGATATACTACTAGTAAACCAATAATGCTAGCATCTCTTACAAAGGTCATCAGCATCACAAAACAAAGTAGGCCAAAAGAATCCAAAATCCAAGACCTTACGTGCTGTACACTATAAAGAGAAATGTCCACCACATGCAAGTGTGTGACAAAAATGCAAAATAGACTCATGCTCAGTCTCAGGAACACAGAGTCTAATGACCTGATCACTACTTATATGCCAAAGGTTTGGATCATCCCATATATAATGCCTAGCCTAACTCCTAAATCTATCTAACTGATGCTTACTCATATCAAAAGGTAAAATAGATGCAGCAATACAATTAGCAATATCAGCATACTAAGGCATAGACACATCAATAACACATAATCTATCATTTGGAAAGTTATCAAAGGGAAAAGAACATGATATCATAGGCAAGTCAATCCTACTTAGGTGATCTGCAACTAAGTTCTCTGCACCCTTCTTATCTCTGAACTTCACATTAAAGTCTTGGATAAGCACAACCCATCTGATCAACTTGGGCTTTGAGTTTAGCTTTCGGAACAAATACTTAATAGTTGAGTGGTCCATGAAGACTACTACCTTCATGTGAAGAATATAGGATTAGAAATTCTCAAGCCCATACACAACTGCATAAAGCTCTTTCTCTACCCTATGTGATCATCCCATATATTTGATTGGGTAGCATTAAGTGTCTTGGAGGCATAAGTGATCACATGTTGTCTTTTCACTACCCTATGTACAAGTACTACTTCGAATGCAAAATCTAAAGCATCACATAACAACTCAAAAGGAAAAGACCAATCAGGAGACTGGATGATGGGTGGGGCAGTCAATCTCTTCTTTAACTCATCTCAAGCCTCCCTACAAAAAGCATTAAACACAACAGCTTAGACAATGGTAAAGCAATCTTACTGAAATCCTTAATGAATCATCTGTAAAAACTAGCATGCCCAAGAAATGATCTCACATCTTTCAAACACTTAGGATAAGGTAATGATGCAATGATATCAATCTTAGCTCTATCTACCTCAATCCAAGCATGTGAAACAACATGACCCAAGACAATCCCCTTCTTAACCATAAAATAACATTTCTCAAAATTAAGCATAAGGTTCACGTCAATGCATCATGCAAGTATCCTATCCAAACTATCAAGACATGTATCAAATAAATCACCATAAATAGTAAAATCATCCGTAAACACTTCCACGTACCTCTCAAGAAAATTAGAAAAAATGGAAACCATGTGACTTTGACATATACCAGGTGTATTACATAATCTTAATGGCATACGACTGTATGCAAATGCACTAAAAGGACAAGTAAAAGTAGTCTTCTCATAATCTCAGGAGCTATGCAAATCTAGAAATAACCATTGAATCCATCTAGAAAGCAATAATGTGTTCTACCAGCAAGTCGCTCAAGCATCTGATTAATAAAGGGAAGGGGGTAATTATCCTTCCTAGTCACACTATTTAACTTCCTATAGTCAATATAAACACCCTCCAGTTATTCTAGACTCTGGTGGGAACTAGCTCACCCTCGTCATTGTGCACAATAGTCAAACCAGTCTTTTTAGGAACAACCTGTATAGGACTAACCTACTCGCCATCAAAGATAGGATAGATAATACCTATAGAAAGAAGTCTCGTAACCTTTTTCTTTACTATATCTAAGATCAAGGGGTTCAGGAGTCTCTGCAGTTGTCTCACTGGTCGTGCACTATCCTCAAGCAAGATGCAGTGCATACACACATTGGGCCTAATTCCTTATATGTTAGCAAGAGTCCAACCAATAGCTTTCTTCCTCCTTCTTAAGACCTCCAGGAGACGACTTTGCTCATCTATTGCTATGTTACTTGCCACTATCACTAGTAATTTCTCACTCTCCTCTAGATATACGTACTTCAGAGTGTCAAGTAAGGGCTTCAGCTCCAAAGTGGAGGCTTGCACCACTGAAGGTACAAGTGGCTAAAGGATTAACTCATCTATACTAGCAACCTGCAAAATAGACTCACATACAGAAAAGGAAAACTTCACAACTCGGGGAATATCAGGAGAACCAGTAACAGAAGGTAAATCATCATAATTAATCTTAGTATTGGTACCACCACTAATACTCAAACCAGTAGTACTAACATCGTAACCAAAAACTTCAAGACTAATAGAAGTAAGAATGCTAGCCACATGTCTATCAATAGAAACATCAACAGAATTAATACTAGTGCCATCAATAACACTAGGAACATTAAAAATAGATTTAACAATGTGCTCACCATCAATAACACTGGGAACATCAGAAATAGATTTAACAATGTGCTCAGTATCAACTGTAGTAACTCTAGGCATAAATCTCATATTAGCCTCATCAAGTGAATCATAACAAAGTCTATCAATAAGTGTATTATGTGAATCACTAGAGCTACTATCACTAGAATGAACACTACCATAAAAAAAGCCAACAAAATCATGTGATACATGATCAATGCTAATCATCAATTCAGAATCAGAAGATAAACTCATGTCAATACTATCCATGGTACCAATGATACTCAACAACTGTGAAAATGTTGATAAATCACTAGAACTATGATATGCATAATAACTAGACTCTCTAATATCATCAGAATTATCACTAATCGACTATCTAGCAATATCAATGATATCAACATAAACATCAATATCAGATGAATCAATACCAGCACAAATATTACAGCTACCAACAATAGTACAAGAATAAGAGACAATATCATCTAAACTAGCTATATCATTTGAACCACTCAACATATTATCCCTGTATTCACTAGTGGCAGAATCAACCAAAACATTAATAACACATCTAGTACATCACAATTATCATTAACATGTCTTATGGAATCTAAAATATCAAATTTAATAACATTCCCAGCAAATTCCATAGACAATGTCCCAACATGCACATCAATCAAAGCCATTGATGTACTAAGGAAAGGTTTACCCAGGATAAGAGAAGATGGACCTAAATTTCTAGACCTATTATCCTCCATATCTAAAACATAAAAATCAGTAGGGAAGATAAGGTCTTTTACCTTTACTAGAACATCCTCATTCAATTTCTTTGGTATCACGCTCCTTCGGTATGCTAGAGTAGCCACCAAGCTAATGAGTTTAACCTCCATCCCTTTCATATGAGCATAAATAGACTTAGACATGACATTTATTGTGGCTCCCAAATTAGCTAGTGCATCTGGAAAATCAATGCTCCTTATAGTGCAGGGAATGAGGAAGCTGCCCGTATCTTTGCACTTCGTTGGCATGGGCATTTGATATAAGGAAGAAATGGAGCCACCAAGGTCAACTCTCTCACCATTCCTCATCCTTCTCGTGGTAGTACATAGCTCCTTAAGAAATCTTGTATATTTTAGCACTTGCTTTACTATATTTACCAGGGGAATATTAATCTCGACCTTCTTAAAAATATCTGAAAACCTCAGCATCTTTCTTCTTCTTGTTGGCCTTCACTACCTTAGTAGGAAAAGGTAACACTTAAGTAACCACTTTTGTCTCTTTTTGCTCTAAAGACTTCAATGGTGCTACTTGTGTTTTTATTAAGGCAGACTGATCCAATGAAGTAGAGTTGGAAGGGTATTGAACATCGGAAGTAGAACTATCATCAACTATCACATCCTTGACTTTCGAGTTAGAATTCGGGCTTTCTGAAGTAGAAGGATCTATGGAAGCAAACTACTTACCACTTCTCAAGGAAATGGCATTGATACTACTGCAACCTGAATTAGAATGACTCCCAGACTTTAGGTTCACCACAACTTGGGAAGGAAGCTTCCCTAAGCCCTAACTTTGGCCAACTAACTAACCTGAGTATGGACTCCCTGCATCTCTTGTCTCATCTGAAGTTGAAGATTTTAGAAATCTTGCTTAATACTCTGGATCTCTTGTTTCTACTCTACTTTACTCTATTGGAACTCAGTCAAGAGCGTCTTTATCATAGCTTCTAACTTGTCATCTCTCATAGAATCCTCCTAAATAGGCACTATCTGCCTACTAGGAGATGGTATAACTTGAGAAGTAGATCTAGGGCCTTAAGAAAATCTAGGCTGCTGAGATTGACTACCACCATATCTAAGATTAGGATAATCATGCCACCTAGGATTGTAAGTAATGAATAGAGGTCATACTTAGGCTGATTTGGCTGGTAAGTATTAGACTGATAAATAGTATTGCAACTTTCTGCTCTATCATCAAGGAGTAGACACTGATTCAAAGCATGTGTGGCAAGAGAACAGATATTACACAAAGGACCAACCAAAGCCATAGAATTTTGGGATGCAAATCCGAGTGGTGGAGAACTATAAGCTTGAGGCACATATGGTTACCTTTGAGAAACAGTTAACAACTTCATTGCAAAAGAAAGCTCATCTAACTTGTTGCTTATTTCATGTAAAGGCAAACCAATATCATTAACACTTTTTACAACATGAATATATTCTCTAGTGCCATATTGTTGAGAATTTTGAGCCATTTTTTCAATCAATTAACAAGCACCTTGTGGTGTCAACTCAACTAAAGCTCCTCTTACAGCAGCATCTATATTATTTCAATCTTGCCATAATAAACGCTCATAAAAGTATTGCACTTAAAGAGTCACTTGGATTTGGTGATGTGGACATGATCCCAATAATCTCTTATATCTCTCCCGATATTCATAAAGGCTTTCTCCAACCATCTGTTTAGCTTCACAAATTTCTTTCCTAATTGTAGTCATCCTAGTAGCAGGAAAATATTTCTTAAGAAAAACTTGTTTCAATTGTTCCCAAGTAGTAATCATAGCCGAAGGTAAATAGTATACCAAATCCTTAGCAGCTCCTTCAATAGAGAAAGGAAAAGCTCTTAACTTGATGCTCTCCTCTGAAATACCTTGAGGTTTCATTGTGGAACATACAACATGGAAGTTAGTGAGATGTCTGTAAAGGTCCTCACTTGCATGTCCATGAAATTTGGGTAACAGTTGAATCAATCCAGATTTTAACTTAAAAGAAGCATATAAATTAGGATATCTAATGCCTAGCTCTCTATGATGAAAGTATGGTGCAAACATTTCTTTAATGGTTCTACCTTGATTAGCATTATCATCTCCATTTTCAACCATCTCAACAGAATCAGAATTACCAATAGAATCCATAGAATCAAATGTAATAGAGGAACTAGAAGAAGAATCAACAGGAATTGCCTCTAAAAGTAGAACTATCATATACAACTAAAATACTAGTCCTAATTTGTCTTTGTCGATGAAATGCCCGTTCAATCTTTGGGTCAAAATCAAGCAATTTAGAAACCGAAGAACGAGCCATACATTATTAACAAAACTGAATTAAAGCTAGCAAACATAAAAAATAAAATGCAGAAAACAAAAAAACACAAGAAAATGCAAAAATAGAAAAACCCTAATTTCTGCTGGATCGGCCCAGACCAAAACCCTAATTACAAAATCAAAATAAAAATCACAAAATCTAATTATTTCTTCCCATAAACACATATCTTCAGTCAGAATGTTCAAAGCATGCACCGATTCTCAGGAAAAAATAAAGTATAAAATACCAAGAAAATAGAAAAGTTAAAGGTTAAAGTTGAAGAGTTAATAGTCAATAAAAACCAAGATTAAACAAAATTAAGCTAAATTAACCACTAATCCAAATTAAAATTTATCAACTCTAATTAATAACACTAATAAAAACAATCAAACATTAAAAACAAACAACATGCTTAAGCAAGTGGGAAAAAATAAACTAAAAAATCCAGAAAAATAGGAAAAATACCTAGAAATTCGCAAAAATCAAAGGAGAATGGAAAAAGTGGCCTAGATGAGCAAATTTGATCAAAATTCATGATTTTTAATACCCTTAAAGTAATATCCAATGATCATAGACTCCATAAATAATATAAAATAGCAAATCAAGTTCACAGGAAGTCAAATATAAAAAATCAAACTAAAGTCGACAAGCGGTCAATTCAAGTTAAATAGTCAAATCAATCAAACTAGTCCAAAAATGATGCAAGAATGCAAATGCAAAAACTTAATAAAATACAACTCACAATGTCAAACTCACTCATTACCTCCCCGGCAACAGCGCCAAAAATTGACGAGCCGTGCCGTTCCGATCGTACAATTTAAAAATAAGTTAGGTGCAAAAAATAGGTATATAGTGATAAGTGCAATTTAGGTCATGTCGCTCAAAGAGAAATGAGTAATAGAATGATGTATAAGTATGTAATCTCAAAATAAAATGATTTTAAAAAAAAATACAAATATTAAAATTAGAAATAAGTGGAGATACAATAATAAAAAAATGAAAAAATTCTAAGAGAGCAAAACTAATTCCTAAATAAAATGAAATGTAAAAACTAAACTTCCTAAATGCAATTAATCTAATTAAATAACTAAATGCAACATAAAATGCAATTAACTACTAATTAACTAAATAAAATGCTAAAAACAAAAATCAATGCAAATGCAACTATATTTATATACTTTATCAAATGAGATGTAATGCAAACTATTTTTATATGCAAATTTAAATTACAACTATGATTTTGGAGGGGGCTTCGTTTTGAAAACAATTAAAGAGGAAATAAAACACTAGGAAAAAAATAAGCAAATTGAAATCAAAGAAAACAAATAACTAACAATTTTTTATGAAAGTGGCTATCCATGGACTAGATTAATGAAATTGGGACCTTCCTAGCTTAATTTGGATAGGAAAATTAAAGTAAATTAGCATGCCAATTGGTATTTTACTTTTAAACTTACTGAACCACAAGTATCACAAAATTAGTCCAATTTAGAACCCCTATTACGTGGACCAAATATTATATACTTGATTAATTCAATTAGCTTACAAATTCAATGATTAATTAGGCTAATTAATTTCTGAAAAATTTGGAAAAATTACCTAATCAACTAATTAAGCAATTGAACTCCCAAATTAAACAATCAAGTGTAAGATATCATCTAATATATGTTCAAAACCACATTCTGAATGAGGGTTTTTGTCTTTCTGAAGGAGGATTTTGAAAGTAAAGGAAGGAAAATGGCAAGTGGCATGTTTGGATGAGTGAAAATGAAGCAAAAAAGTGCATATACAAATAGACAATTAAAGATAAGAAAACATGAAAAAGCTAAGAAAATAAAATTTTCATAAAATCTCTTCATTCTAATGACCAAAATGGCCATTCAAAATTTCAACCTCCATGAACCATGACTTATAAGAAAATGTTACATCAGATAGATTATGTTCTCAATTAAATAAAATATAATATCTATCAGATTAAATTTTTATCCAAGGAAGTTAAATTAATTGTGGAATAAAATTTAAACTCAATTTGGAGAAAAATTATGAGTTAAAATAATAAAAATAAAAAAAATAAAATACAAAAAAGAAATTTCCAAAGCTCTTTAGTAATATTACCCTTAAATCGGTTATTTCTTAATCATTTCCTTAATCACAATTAAACCATAAATGATCCATAATCATATTAAGAATTATTAAATAAAATAAAATTAAATAATTAAATTCTTAGAATAATTTGGAAAGTAAAGATAATCAAAATTAAAGCTTAATTTCCTAAAATTATCCCAAAATTCTCATTTATTACAAATTAATACTAATTACCAAATATCATCTAAATGACACAACATTAGCCAAAATTTAATATTAAAAATACTTAAATAATGGGAATAAAAATGGTAAAAATTCATAATTATCAACCTCTCAACTAAAACTTGAAATTGTTTGAACATTTCCAACACTTGGTCTTTTGTTTTAAGAGCATAGACCCACAACTTTCTAGAACAATTATCAATAAAGGTAACAAAGTAAAGAGTACCACTAAAAGATTTTACTTTCAATGGACCACAAATATCAAAGTGCACCAATTCAAGTAACTCTGATTTCTTTTAGGGAGGATGCTTCTTAAAAGATACTCTAATTTATTTATCAATCATGCAGTGAGAACACTTTTCCAATTGAGCATTTTTCAATCCTAGAAGAACATCCTTTTTTGCTAAGTAATTTAGCCCGTTTTCACTAAGAGAACTTGGCCTTCGGTGCCACAAATTTGAAACATCCATATCTAGGACATTCACACTATCTCTAACAACCAAAGATTTTGTCCAATATAATTAAGATAATTTTTCCCCTTTAACCACAACTACGTAACCTTTCATGGATCTCTACTTTCTGGAACCAAAATAGTTATCAAAACCATTATCATCAAGCTTCTTAATGGAGATCACATTAAAGTGAACATATGAAGCATGTTTAACTCTTCTAAGCCATAACTTCATTCCCATCTTAATTTGTTAACAAACATCACTAATGCCAATTATCTTAACCTCACCATTATTACCCATGTTTAACACTCCAAAGTTACTTAGTGTATAAGATGCAAAGAACTCCTTCCCTGGTGTAACGTGAGGTGCAACACCGCTATCTATTACCCATATGCTCTCATCTAAAACAATATTAACTAATTCATACTCACAAAGAATAAGAATATCTTCACTAGTAGCAGCAGTAAAACAATCATCATCATCTTTTATCCTCGTGTTCTCAATTGATACAAGATTGACTGATTCATAATCATGAAAAATAAGTTAATCACTAGTAGCAGTAGTAACACAATCATCATCATCCTGACTCTTCTCTTTCTACTTGCCATTCTTGCCCTTGTTCTCTTTTTTTAAGAGAAAACAATGCTTTTTAATATGTCCCTTTTTATGACAATGATGACACTCTAAATTTATATATTTGGACTTGGACTTACTCTTCCTCTTCTCTCTATCACCTTTCAGTTCTTTTCTTTTCTGTTTTTACTTTTCCCTCTATTTTTAGTAATAAGCACCTCTAAATGAGATGAAGAATCATGTGTCTTCCTTCTCATTTCTTCATTAAGAGCATCACTCTTTGCTGCTTGAAAGGATACAACACCATTAGGGGTTGGATTTGTAATTGAAAGCTGAAATGTCTCTCAAGACTCAAGTAGAATATTAAAAAATCATAGTTCCAAAACTTCATCATCAAACTTGATACAAATTCCTGACAATTGATCTAGGAGCTCTTAAAATTCATTCAAGTGATATGAGATGGAAGTCTCCTTCTTGTACCTCAAGTTCATTAAACAATTCAACAAATATAATTTATTATTTCCTGACTTAGAGGCATACAAGGACTCAATCTTCTCCCATAAAGTTCTTGCATGTGTCTTATTAGCAATGTAATTATAAACATTATCTTCTACATATTGTTGAATAAAATCACACACTTGTTGATGTTCAAAATCTTATTCTTCAACAAACTTATAATTTGGCCTATGAGTAGCAAATACAAAAAGATTCAAATTCTTCACAAATAGCAAATCCTTCATCTTGCTCTACCACAAATGATAATTAGTGCTATTCAAACATACCATCCTATTTGTATTTGTCTCCATTATTCAAGTAAGTTAAACAACCTTACAAGCAAGGCTCTGATGCCACTTTGATTGGAATAGTAATAGAGTAACAAATATGCAGTGGCAATAAATTTTTCTTACTTGTAAGAATTTATATGGAGTAATCAAACAAATATATGGCAAAATATAAACACCACAAACACATTAATAGACACCAAGATTTTTAACATGGGAAACCCCTCAAGGTAAAGTTAAATTATCGGGCTATTCAGACCAATGAAAAGAACTCTACTATGATCAAAATAGGAGTATAATAGAGTCTCGATCAAATGAACAAATCAATACTAATAGCCCTCTCAATCAACCAAAGCTACAAGCTTAGAATAAAGAATCAAGAAGATGAAAAATCCAAAATTTATTGTTTCAGTACGAATTAAATAAATTTCACACTAGACCACTAAACAACAATATAACTGTTGAAAATGAAGAACTAGATGTTTCAAACATGATGACAAAATTTCAGTCATATCCAACGGTTAACAAATGTGCAAATGAATTTTTCTTATGACTGACTGTTATATGAATATGTGAAAATAATGTTTTCCCTTCTTCTATCTCAAAGGAGGCTATTTTAACTTTAATATGATCTTATTTTAACTTTAATATGATTTTACTCTCATATTCTAATATGATTCATCTCCACTTAAATAAGTAAAACGCATAATGAGTTTTTAGATTTGGGTCTTTCTCAACACAGGAAGGGTACCCACACCCAACACAACTTGGACATTAATGCCTCACAAGTGATGTTATGGCAAGCACTGCTTCATGGTACAATGAAAACTAATTGTGATGGCTCTTATCTAGCTTCTTCAAACCGAGGGCATAGGAGTTGTGTGCCGAGACTAATTTTTTGGATGCTTCTTGGGGGTTTGGCTTCAACAGGTTATGATTGAGGAATGCCCCTTGAGAAAGCTATAGAAGTTGCTTGTAGGTTTCCATCTGTTATTATTGAGCTAGGTTGCACTGAGTTAATGTTTTACATTGAAAAAAGACTACCATTGGTTCTGCTTGGAAATGGAACTGGTTATTTGAGGAAGTTTTAACGAAGTGAGGTAGAGTCTAATTTATTACTCTCCCTTTCGTTAATAAAATGGAAGGGAAATGTTGTTGCTGATTGTTTAGCAGGTATTGCTTCAAGGGGAGTGGACCCGAAAGGATGGGTGAACTCACCACCACTATTGATTGCTATAGAACTTATGGCCCTTAAGAAAGCAGTAGAAGCTGCTTGCAGGTTTCCGTCTGTTATTATTGAGCTAGATTGCGCTGAGTTGATATTTTATATTGTGAAAAGGACTATTATTGGTTCTGCTTGGACATGGAATTGGAACTGGTTATTAGAGGAAGTTTTAAATGAGGTAGAATCTAATTTATTACTTTCCTTTTCGTTAGTAAAATGGGAAGGAAATACAGCTGCTGATTGTTTAGCAGGTATTGCTTCAAGGGGAGTGGACCAGAAAGGGTGCACCACTACCTATAGTTTCCATTTTAAGAGATGACTTTATGTTGCTGAAACATTCCTCTTTCAGTTCAGAGTTCCAGCGGCATGCATGATAGGGAAGGTGTTGGATAGAGGCTTTCTGTGGCTGCGTTGCTATGTTTTAGACTTTCTTTTTTTGTTTTATATATAACAGTTTTAGGCTTTTGTTTTCTCGTTGCTTCGTAGGTTTGTTAGGTTTTCTCTTTTTGTTT
Organism: Adenanthera pavonina; assembly: GCA_026686845.1. Classification (NCBI taxonomy): domain Eukaryota; kingdom Viridiplantae; phylum Streptophyta; class Magnoliopsida; order Fabales; family Fabaceae; genus Adenanthera; species Adenanthera pavonina. The sequence continues at coordinate 34,317,076 of JAIVEN010000018.1, forward strand.
GCTGTTTCTGGGTTTATTTGTCATTGTATTTCTCGAACAATTTGTACTGGTTTCAGTTCTTAATGTCATGCAAAGTTATTCAGATGGTCAAAAAAAAGGAAATTCTATTGTTGCTTTGCTTGTTTGAGTTTCTTGTTCCAGACTTCCAGTTTAAGGTTCACTCTTCTTGTTCCTTTTGGCACACATAACCAAACGTCTTTTAAATGCCAATTTTGAGTGAGTTCTGTGAATTTGAAATTGTCAGAATTTATTGTTTATGAACATTACAACTCTCTAATTTTTTTTCTATATTTCATATTAATTTTCTTCTAAAAAATTTGAGTCTCAAAAATCATTTAAACGTGTCATTTTATAATATGATTTTACAGAGATGGGATACAGACTCTCAGCTTCCATTCATTTATTTCTATTTTTATTTTTTGGAATTATTTAACTGAAATATAAACCACTTAAATTTAATATTTAAAAAGGTAATAATTAAAATACCCAAATTTTTAAAATATATGAATGATTAATCTAAGCAATTCAAAGTTTCAGAGACAAGAGTAAAAAGATGTCAATTTTATTTTACTTACTCTCTAAACCGAAATGTAACTTATTGAATTAACATGGCCATGATAGAAATCATCATTTTATAAATTAATACATGTAAATTAATTTATAAAAAATTATAATTCATTATTAATTATTATAGATTAAATTGTCTATAATTATATATTCAAAATATATGTATAAAAGAAGATGATTAAATAGAAATTTATTTTTATTCTTTACATTTATTCATTTGTTATATATTTTTTAATATATTATATATGATTATTTTTATAACCATATTATTATTATTATTATTATTCAAAGACTATCACTTATACAGGAGCAGGAGCTGTTTGTCTTGTGTGGGGAATTCCTGATTCCAGATCTCAATAATAAAATAGAGTATGAGAAGGTGACACCCAAACAAAAACATTTTAAAAAAAACAGACGTCAGTCGTGGAATCCTTCGTTGTTCGATCAAGACAATGAAATAAAACTCATCTCTTACGTCAGCAATGTCTTTCTTCTCTTGCACCACTAAGTAATGCATTATTTATTCTTCACAAATACGATATTGACTTTATACCTATTGTAATAATTTATGCCTTTTTCTTCATATTCATATTTTCTTCTATCTGCCAATCGGTAGACTTTAACCAACTTGTCCTTGCCAAGTTATCATAGGCTTCATAATGCATCATAAATTCCTTTGAAAACACCCATTTTATTAAAAAAATATATGAAAAAGTTAATTATTAAAAAAATACATGTTTGGCAAATGTAATATTTAACTTAATTTTCATTATGTTTGCATAATTATTTTTAATTAATTGTCTTGGTGTTAAAAAAATGACAAGAGAAATGAAAAAAAAGTTTGACTAAATTTAAATAGGATTTAGATTGAATGTAATTTATGAGTTTTCAATCTAATACTATTAATCTAATACGAACATTTCTATTATCCATTTTGATATGTTATTTCATTTTTTTTAATCTATACTTCAAAATGGTATTATTCCACTTAATGCAATGAATGACATGGCATGACCATGATTGACAAAAAAAAAATGAATAGTGAAAGTATTTTCAATAAATTGTATGGAAAACTATAAAGTAGAGTGGAATAACATCTATCAAAATATACCATATTATTTGGCCAAAATGAAATACAAAATGTTTTCATGAGTCTGGATCCTTTTCCATTAACTGAATAGTCTCCCAAGAGAGGAAAAAAACATGAGGATGGGGCCCATTCACCTCCTATGTCTTTTTCCCTTCCACAAGACTATTCAATAGCTGGCTTGAGAGGATGTTTCCTTTCCTAGTTAAAAACATCATTGTTGCTTAAGGTGGAAAGATAGTTTTTTTCAGAAATAATAAAATTGTATTTTTTTTTAAGAAAACTCACACGTTATATAATGAGTTAGAAATTAAGTAGCCTAATCAAAGGAAGGCACTTTCCTTGAGGGAAGTTGGTTGAACTTTTTGGGATTCAATTATACAACTTCTTTTAAGCTCATAATGAAAACTTTAATGTCTGTTCTCTTTGGAATCTTTGCTTCTTCTTTTTTTTTTTTTTTAATAAAAGGCAACAAAAAAACACAACTTGGTTCATCAATGGAACCAGGGTGGCAAGCAATTTGCTCCCTTTTGCTTAACTTGGCTTGTTAATCATTTTCATATTTTTACCACACCATGATGGAAAATACGTCTAAAGCCAACTCATAATTTCATATATAAAATTGAAGGACTAACAAAAACACAATTTTAATATCGCATTGTTCAAAAATAAACTAAAATGGGCATTTATATTTAGTCCTGTTAAGCCCATTTATATACAAGTCCAACCCACTCTAATTAATTTATATGTTTTGAGGATAATATTTAAAAATATTTCTCTTTAATTAAATTTGCTTTTTTTTTTAAATGATGTGATAATTTCATGAATAATAATGAACATAAATTTAAATTTAATTCGCCAATATTTTTTTACAAAATATCTTCTCGAAGCATGAATCAAATCAATAGAATCTGAACCAGATCAAATAAAAATTAAACCTATTGGTTGTTAAGACCAAACCAAATAGGTCTAGAATGCCCCCAACCCAGTATTATTCGCTTTTGTTTTCGTCCAAAAGCAAATCAAACTGAACCGATGAGACCCTTCAGTAGAAAAGCATGGCCATATCTTTTGTTTTGTAGCTAAACACAAATTCAATTTTCAAATAAAGAGTACCAATTTTAAGAAATATAATTCAAGAATCTTCTTTGTCTTCCGTCAACCGAATTTTTTATTGCAGAACATAAGAAGGGGGAAAATGTGACAGAAACAAAAACAAGAAAGGGGTTCCTTTCTGTGCATGAATTCAACAACATAAATTTTAACACAAACTACCAATTTACATGAAACTGCTAAAATTACCTTGGGAAGGTGATGATATTGAACTATACATTCAAAGATTGCTGAAACCTTTTCTCTCTGTTCACAAACCATTGAACTGTTCTTTTGGCAATTGGCAGCCAAATCTGCCTCATTCTTTCCTCTTTACCATTGTTCTCATCCACCAAAGAAGGACCTTTAAGGGTCCCATTCTTCATGCCCAAAGCTCCAAATCTGGAGACGGCAGTGATATCTGATACTGATCTTTTCTCATCTGGATTCACATACTTTGATGTGTGACTGGAATTTCCTGCAGAATCTGAAACAGAGTTAGTGTTGATGGTGTTCTTCAGTCCACTCACTTTGCTCTCAAATGAAACCTTCCTCTCCATCTCCTCCTTGATGTTCATAGCTTGCTCATTTCCTACTTCTTCTGTTGTGATCACAATCTGATCGTCATTTGGTTCCAGACTGTTGAATCTTACACTTGAAGTAGAGCCAATCATCTCTGAGTTCAAGAACATGAGGTCTGAGGAGCTCACGTTGCTCCATCGATTCTTCAGAACAAAATCGGACACAGTGATCTTGTGTTTGCGCTTGTGATAGACCTTTTTGTGATCACCATCAGCAGCAGCTTGTTTCTGTATTGGCAATTCTTCTTCTTTTGAAGCACCCTTTAAGATTCTCCTAAAGCTGCTTCCAATACTGAATCTGGATGATGTCCCATTTTGTTGTTCTTGTTCCTCTCTCTGAACAAAAAGCTCTATGTTGGATTCTTCTCTCAGTTCTGTCCCACTATTGATGAGCAGCCTTAAGCTGTTAGAATATGTAAAAATGGTCTGATCATCAGGATCGACCCTGTGCCTACAAAGAGGACAACTAGAATGTTTTTCGAGCCAATGATCGATGCAATTAATGTGAAAAGCATGTTTGCACTTAGGAAGCAGCCTGAGAATTTCAACGTCTTCAAACTTGGATAAGCAAACTGCACATTCAAGCCCTTCTTTTGATCCTCTGAGGGAAGAGAATCTGAAGAAGGGAAGTGATTCTATGACATTCCTGTCGATTCCTGAGAATCTTGACGTTGTTCTGATCAGCCAAGGTTGACTTTCTGGGGTGCCATGAACCGAAGATCCTCTGTTACAGCACTTGGCATACATGAGAAGAATGAATGTCAGAGCAAACATGAAGCTGAGAATTCCTATGACAACAGCAAGACTGGGTTGGAAATTGGACACAGCATCTTGTGAAGGAGCACTGGGAGAAACCTGTGCCTCGCACGAAAATCTGAAGAATATGAAATACAGAACCAAAAGATGAAAACCCAGTTGGTTCATGGTTCCAGAGAAACCAAAAGAAGAAATTTTGGTTCTTGTGCGTTGAAAGCTTCCAAATTTATTATGGGGTTGGGATGCATGGACTTTTTTATATGTTATTTCCCCGAATAGTAACTTTTTCTTGGGTCAGTTTTCTTGTTTTCTTCTTAGGCTACATATGGCTCTTAAAATATTTCATTTAAGAATCAGCTAGTAATGGCAAGATCATATCGTGCTTCTGCATAAAAGAATAATAAATGACATAACCCGATTAACAAGTTTTATCCTGACGCAATTTTTATGTTATTTTAACTCCAAAGACATGGAAGATTAAGCTAATCTAAGCTGATCACTACAATTTCAAATTTTCCACCTTGATTGAACTTGCTATTGAACCTGTTTCTATCTTGTTTTTCTTGCGGATTCTAAGCAAGGAAAAGAAAATTTCTGGCTTTTATTTACTGGGTAACTATGTGTTCTTCTTTAAAAAAAAAGTTAAATAAGGATTTTATTGGAGATTAAAAAATGTCAAAGGTAGTTGGGTAAAGTCTACTTTTGCAGCTGATTATTGATGATGAAACGTAATTAACCAAAAAGGTCTCACACTCCAAGTGTTGTGCTGCGATCCTCCAAAAATGCTGTGTTCGGGTATTATAAGGTGATTTTTTCTGGAATTAACATTAATATCTCATAATTATGGGTTTATCTTGTGATTTGACTTATCTCAATTTTAATTTTTAGGCATTAAATTAACACAATATGAATAAGACTAATCACCAAAAAAATATTTTTCAAAACTCACGGTTTTATTTAATGAATATGTGACTTATTTGGACTATTAATATTGATCTAATGACTAAAAAAATTAGAATTAAAACAAATTGAGATAAATAAAATTGAAAGGATCCAAATTTGTTGAGATTTTGAACCATTAATTATACTTCTAACAGCCCGTTAGAATTGAGACAAACTGAGAGAAATAAAATTGACAGGATCCAAATTTGTTGAGATGTTGAACCGTTAAACAGCCGGTTATATTGTTGTTTGTTTTTATCCTGGTGAACTCTATTGCTGCTGTTTTTAATATCACCAATAAGGATCAAAACAAATGGCAAATATAAATTTTATAGATAGTGTTATTTCTATTTTGATCCCCTTCTAAAAATATAAATTATGTATGGCCCCAATAAACTTTTGTTGTTCCCACTTCTATTTCCATTTAGACAAAAAGAAAAATTGGGCATTAGGTTCACCACCATTTATTAATCCCTTGTTTTATTCCCTTAACAGCTTTTGGTCCCCCATTTATGAATATTATTATATTCTATAACCTATAGTCCCGTCCCTAAATCATAATTCCCGCCACCCTTGAGGAAAGCATATTTGTGAAAAATAAGAATGTTAAAAAATGTTTCTTTGGAATCGAAATTCCGAGTTGATTTTACGTGTTGACAAGGACATGTTTGTCTTGGTGCTGCAAAAAGTAAGGCTGCAATGTTCTTGGAGTTTGAAGCAAGCAGGAAGATGTTTGGTCAAATCATATGGCTGTTTCTCTTCTTATATTGTTACTATTAGTTAGGCAAAACAGTTGGAACAAGGATTATTGGATAGACTTGTAAAATTGCTTATTAGGATAACATAATGGGAATGGAATAGAATATTGTACGTAATGAATACGAAAAGGTTGTGGTGAAAGACATCTGTCATGTTTCAGCTGTGTGCCTATGAAAGTTCCTGTCTCATTTTAGTGCAATAGTCTAAAATTTTGATCATTTCAACGTGTCTTGTAACTTTGGCCATGGGCTGCCTTCTTCACTTCTTTTATATATAAAAGAAATTTATTATAAAAAAATTAGATTATTCATGTCTGAGTAATTCAAAGAAATTAATTCAATTAATAAAAGAAAATTAAATAGCATTAGCAGCTTTCACCCTTTAAATAAATAGTTAAAAATTTAATTCTCAATATTTATATATAAAGTAAATATAGTTGGGAGAAACCTACCTTTAATATATCTCAAGGAATATTAGTACTCTCCCCCCCCCCCCAAAAAAAAAAACATACTCCTAGCTACAATAAAAAATAAATAAATAACATCTCACTTTCATAGTAATGTTCAGAAAGAAACAAAGTCTAAATCTTTAATGAAAAAAATAGGGAGAAAGATATTTAAGGACCTCCATACAAAAATATTGACAAATGAACAGTATAAGTGCTGAATTCAGTTAATTCGAGTTGGGAATTCAGTTTATGGGAGTACTGAATTTTTAATCTAGGTCCTTAGAAAAAAATATCTTCATATGGGGATCCTTAAATGTCTTTCTCTCTAAAATATATAACAAATTCTATTGTTTATAAACTTGAACTAATACAACTTGTTATTTAAACTAGAAAAAATTATAGTGATGAACCAATGATTTTAGCTGATAAAAAAAATTAAAATTTAAAATATTAAGTAATAAAATAAAAAAAATAAGTAATGACACATTTTATTTTGTAATAAATTTACTATTTTAGTTTTACAATATAATTCTTCCTTTAGACTTTGTGACTTTATTAGACCTCGCGCATTCACGAAAGTGCCCACCTGTTCAATATGAAAAAGTAACCCATCGTATCACCTAAAGGTTAAACTCCAACAAAATTCAATAATTTCTTTTGTCCTAGTTTTAAAAATAATCTTAAAGCAAAATCAAAAGTCAAATCTGCTACTTAGTCCAACCAAAAATTCTTAGAGAAGATCTACAAAAATATTCATCGGCTAATCAACTATAAATAGACATGTCAACGGCCAGCCTAATGTAGTCTGGCAAATACACTGCACCTTTCAACTACTTTAAAAGAGCATCATCCCTAAAATTTTCACATGACACTCACCATATTACTCAAAGGACAATGTGACATAAAATCTTAAGCTTAATTTACTATTTGACCGAACAAATAATGGTGGACCATTATTACAGACAACAGCAATGTTAATTCCAGCTGCAAAGAGGTAAATAACAAAAAGATAATTGTTGATTAACATAATAGAATAGAATCGATGATACAAGATTAGCTGTGAGCAGAGGCTGCAGAATTTCCATTTGCTTTTGTCCCCAAAACTGCACCACTCTCCAAGCTAGGAAGATCTTCGTTTGCATGCCGAACAAATTCCTCGGGTGACATGTGAGAACCATGGCATGCACAAACTATCCTTATTTGGTTAGTGCTGTATCTGTAAGTTACACCAGATATAGTCCTACCATTGGGGCCTGAACCTGTGGTAGAAACCCATGGTAGGTTTGGGTAGGAACCACTGCCGCCAAATTTCAAATCAGCGGCAAGACCAGGCTTAATAGCTGAAAAATCAACAGAGAAACTTTCTCCTCCTGATTGGTCGGGTACATCTTTTGCCCTAAGGTTTGTGCTGCTTCCTTTCACATCTTCGGCCTGTGAAGGGGCACCTTCTTCAGTCATGTGCTGTTTTCCATCAACTTTTGTTCGATCTAGGAGCCTTCCTTCACGTGGCATGGCCTCTGATAAATTATTTGAGATTACATGAATGGCAGCTAGATCGACACAAGAATAGTAAAATGTCATGTACAATCAGATTTTCAACAAACACACAATACAAAACATAAACTTGTGTCTAACCAAATGGACTCAAACTCATTTAATATCCTAATGTTCTATCAATTTCTAATATTTGGTTCATGTTTAGGATACATGTTAGTTGGCACATATACATTAGATAATCCACAATTTAACATCAAGTGGGTCAGGAGTTAGATGCATAAAGAAGAAACCATTTGAGATGAACATATCACTCGTCCAAGGTATCTTATGTGCTTGAATTAACGGTGTTTATTTAGAGATGTCTTCCCTCCATCTCATGAGTCATGATTACCTGAGTTTGGTGGAGCCCTTCCGGCAAAGGACGGGTGTAATTGTTGAGGATGCGAAACCACACCCCACGAGTTATCTTTATCCAACATTGGAAGCTGAACAGAAGGATATCCTAACATCACTGACAAGTTTCCATTGCTCACAGGTTGGGCTCCTGGGAGTTCAGCAGTTGCAGGAGACATCACATGCATCACTCCAGGTATCTGAGTGCTTGGTGCGCCCACAGAGTTAGATTCTTTTACAGATGGTGGGTAAGGCACATTCATCATATTTACTTGTTGGACAGAGAAGGAAGCACCATAATTCAAGTTTGCAAGCTTTAAATCTTTTTCTGATGAACCAGTAAACCTCTTTTGCCCATTGAAATCAGTGGGACTCAAGTCAGGACCTCCACGAACCTCTTTCAGAGCATCAGAAGTACCACCAACTCTGGCAAGTCGTTTTGTACCATCATCATGGCGTGAGATGGGCCTAGAGGTTAAGTTCTCAGCTTCAGAATCTGCCACATCTTCATTGTCTGCAGCTGAGCCATCTTCTGTTATAGAAATGTGTGATGTTCTAGCTCTATCATGTAAATCAGTATGATGACCTTCACTTTCATGCTTCTTTTGATGATTTATCTCATCAAACATCATTTTTCGTTTATTTCCCACCTCTACCCGTTTATCTTCCTCAATTTCAACACTTCTACTACTGTTGGCAAGCCAAAGTCCTGTCCCATTTAAATTCACAGAGGCATCATCTTCTTTGTCCTTGGAAAGGTCGTTAAAGAAGTTCTCCTCCGGTTTTGGGGGATCAGCTCTTTGAGTCCCAGCAACTAAGTCTTGCTTCTGGGAATCAGTCTGAAAAAAGCTTTTAAAATCATCAACCATTTTGCCACCTCTACCAACTTCTTCTGCCCTAGTATCTGAGGAGCTACCATTCTTACTCTTGGTTTTGGCAGATGAGCCACCACAAGATAGACCCAGGCTGAGCTCAAGTCCATTCTCATCGTCCATATTGAAATATCTAAAATTATCAAAACAGGTCAGACATAACCTCTTTCCAAACTGATGATCATATGCATGGTGCCACCTTTTAACAACAAGAAAACATCCTTGAATAACTGCACCCAGTTGGAAATCAAATAGGGAAACCATATTAGTTGGGTCAGTAACAGCTGATATAGCAAAAATTATGACATAAACTTGGTTATCATGAAATTAAATGGGCAAAAATAATTATAACATTCCAATATTTGCCCTTTTGAAAGAGAAGACAGAAACAGATTTCAATCAGGAAAGAATAGGGTTTAACAAGATCTAACTCCAGCATAACAAGATCTAACTCCAGCAAAACTTCTGTACTTGCAGCACATGAAATTAGAAACCAATCAAATAACACGAAATACATTTCCATGCTTTAGGAAAACAAAGAATTACAGCAGGTATCAAAGGTGCTCACCCCACAAGGATCCATCTAGGTTCAGCGCCTCTCGCATCATAAGAGGCATTGCCTTCTTCAATGGGGCTGCATGAGGTGTGTGCCTTTTGTATCTTTTTCATCATAAAAGGCGTGCACCAAAGGTGCCTTACTAATTTGAAGCAATGAGACTATAAACCCAAGCTCAAAAATATAAAATTAGGCTAGGATAAAATATGAAACTATAAAACTCAAGCTGAAATGTCCAGACCAGCCGTTATATTAAAGAGAATAGGCTAAAATAGTGATTATATCTTTAAAAGATTAGGCTATTAGTTTTTTAGGCTTTCATAAACAAACACAAAAAACTAATGCATATGGGACAATTACAACCACACGATACTGGCAGATGAAGTCTCAAACAGCAGTGGATGTCTAGAAAGGAAAGGAAAGGAAGAAAGAACATTCGGGCCTCATTTGGTACGCGAAATGATTTTTAATGGAATGGGAATGGGAATGGGAGTGGGAGTGGAAATAAGCTTTAAAATATATGTTTGGTATGATAGCAAAAAATATAGGAATCAAAAAATAAATAATGCTAAAGTAAAAATAATGTGTCTAAATTACTCAAATACCCTTCTCTTCTTTTTCCATCCTCTTCTCCATCGAAGAACCAGTCGCCAATGTCTGTTGAAACTTTTGCCACAACAATAACAGACAACTTGCCCTCCACTGCTTCAGCCTTCTCCGGTGACCAAGGAGTGCAACATTTCATCGCCATTGAGCAAAGAGAAACACCCAATTATTTAAACCAGATCTGGCCTCCACCACTACAAGCTTGAAACGAATCTGGCAAGGGGGAGTGATGAAGCTGACAATGGAGTGAGAGAGAACCGTCGCCGGATTTGTTAAGATGGATGAAGTTGACGGTGGAGTGGTGGTTTGTGGTGTGCAGATCTGCGAATTCCATGACCATTATTGCGGTCGACATCGGAGGGAGGAAAGTCACCAATGGGGATGACACCAAAGGGAGGAAGGTTGCCAATGGTGATGACGCTGGAGGGAGGAAGGTCACCGTCTGTAGAGGGAGCAAGGTGACGATGACTAGGTTGAGGGAGGAAGTGTGCTGAATTTGTGAAGGAAATTTTGGAAAAAAATGAGGGGCATTCTTGTCCAAAAATTCTTGTTCCCACACCAAGCATCTCATTCCTTAGGTGGGGGGTGGGTTTGCTAATTCCCATGTCTATGGGAATCAACAATTCCCTGGGAGATTGAATCCTGCGCATCAAATGCACATTATGATGGCTTTTCTCTCCCATTCCCACATACCAAACGTGACCTCAGTGTGGAACTTCAAGAGTTCAAATATCACAGTTCACACACTACATCTTTTACTTCTCCTTAGTTTTTCCTGTTGCTGGAATATAGACAGAACAGAGGAAGAAAGAAGAACATGTAGTGTGCAATATCAAGGCTCACAACTCACTGACTAACTCTTCCTCGTTTTCTTCAAATTACATATATCTAAATTTCGATACGATAGGATATTTTTCCCTTACTTTGGCGCCCATTCAGGTATGTTCCTTTCAAACTCCTTTTGCCTAAGGCCTAACGGTGTCTTTTGCCTTTGACTACCTTGCACCAGGACTGCCCAGCAGGAGGCAAAAGAAAAAAAAATTGTGGGTCCAGAAGAAAGCCGATATCCAACCCCAAGAATTGCTTCTGTCGCTGCCCAAAGCTACTTAGGTTGATGCCTTCTCGCTTCAACTAAATCATGGTTAAAAGCATGCAAAACAAAATCAAACCTCGAATTTAGTTTACTTAAAGTTGATCCTACATCGGAAATCAAGCGGGGTATCCAGATCTAGCTACTAAACAAAAAGCAAGCAAACTCAGTGAATTAGAAATCTGACCACCCTCCACCCAAAACATCAGAACTGAATGTTTAAAACATATACATGAACAATCAGACAAAGATAGACATGAATAAGGAATAAACATATAAGATATGCAACAAAAGGAACAAAGACAAGCGTGTTAGCAACGTTTCGATCCAAGAAAAAATCTGAAAAAAGATATGCAAAACCTGCCCAAAAGTCCAAAGATACATAGAGGAGGAGAAAGAGAGATTGACCTGGAGGGAAAGAGAGATGATGATGATCAAACCCTAAGTCAAGTCGTCGTGTGCAGGCAGAACAGAGGAAGATGAGAACTGGGATGGAGGCCGGAGGAGAGAGAAAAAGGCTCAAAGAACATAAATATTTGTTTAATGTTTGATCAAATGCTTAATGAGTTAATTTGACTGTTTAATTTGCTTAATTTTAATTGGGGATAAAAAAAATCTCGAGTTTGGCGTGTGGTTCTCACTTCTCATGCGGATTATTGTGCTGTGCTGAATACCGTAGCCTTGTTTAGTACGGCGAAGCAAAAGGCAGAATTAATTATTTAATTTAATTTAGTTTTGAATTATCAAAAATAAATATTTACAACCAATGTCTAATGTTTCAAGTAGTTCATTGCTTATTTTTCTAAACCAAGATTTTGAATTTGTGTATGGAAAATATTATAGTTGGGACGTTACATTAAATTAACTTCTCTTCACTTCCTTTTTAACTTCTCATATGGATCATTAGATATAATTAATTTGACTTAATCTGAATTTATTAATAAAAATCAGTTGTTATATATGCATATGCACAGTTTTAAAAAATTTTATAAAGATGTTTATAAAAAAAATTATAAAGATAAAACTAAAATTCACAATGACAATTAAATCTTATTTTCATCTTTATTATTCTTTCGATTCACCTTTCATGTGAGTTTATGTATGGAATTATATATCAATTCATTTACTTGTACATAAATTTAATTTATTTAATAAAATGTTATATTTAAAAAATAAAATCAACTTATTTTAATTTCAATTAATTATGAATTGCTTTATTTTCTCCCGCATATACAAGAAAAATTAAACTTAAAACGCATGCATATTTGATTGATTAATGCAAAAAGTGAAAACGGACTAAATTTTGACTTCATTAAATATGTTATTCTGAGTATCATCCAATATATATATAAAAAGATATTATTGGAAGAAATAAAGCTTATATTGATAATCTCTATACTTCAAAAGAATTAGTATTTAACTATTAGCTGGAGAATTCTTTTGATGTTAAAAAAAACATAAACTCTACTATTTTTTTAAAGAAAAAATAAAAAATACTTAGTTCAAATACCGAACATATAACGGGGGTTAAAAGTAAATCTAAATTACTAATAGGGTTGGTCCTAGTTAAGAAAGATTAGGGTCGATAGCTTAAATATGATATTTCAGATTTAAGAATGTGTGAATATAAAAAACGTATTTAGAAGAGCTTCCTCATTAATTTAAATTAATTAGACCCAAAACAGCCATAGGATATCAAACGGTTCCTTTTTGAAAAAACGAAATCCAAATCTGTCTCAACCAAGAACTGAACTCTATCACCATCTTTGTTTGCGGCATGAAAACCATCCACGAGAGCACATCCCTTTTGCAGCCACCCAATCAGTGGCAAGATTACGCTATCTTCTCGGCAAAGAGAGAGAGGAACACAGCGGAGAGATTTGAAAGGTACCATGCTCCTGCTCACACTTGATCATATCCTCAGATACCGCCATCTCAAAACATCCTTGTAGTCCATCTTGATTTTGATGTACAAATCTCCTTCGCTCTATATCCGGAGGCCATCTGCTTGGAAACACCAAATTTTAGCCATAATTAATTTTGTCGTAAGGTTTAATGAAATAAACTCATATGTGAATATTAAAAAACTTATTTATTCCTAAGCATTTAAAAAAAAAAAAACTCCTACTTAAGAAGACAAGAATCAGAGAGATTCAATGCAAAAAGAATGTGCCCTGCATGCAGCTTTCAACTTATGTTAACCATGTTGAACATTAACTAACAAAAAAGACAACAGCCAAAGTAGAAATTAATTTAAAGCAACAGTATTAATCAAGCCTAACTATCAATTTTTTAATAAAAAGTAAAAAAAATATCAAATGTACACTGTCTAAATTTTATCTAAAAAAAAAAAGCTCAATATGCTCATCTTTAAAATGAAGAGAAAATAACTCCAGTCCCAGCAACATTTCTTGAGTCACAAGATTAATATCACCTAGTTAGTAGAATTAATTTACTAACAAGACCCAAGAAATTCACAAAATGGATAGACAACAAAATAGCATGATGTTCAATGAACAGTGGAGGGGGAGCCACATGCAGTGGAATCATGAGAGACTACAATGGGGATTGGATTAAACTTAGTGCTACACCTAGGTCTGTTGCGGAACTTTTGGTTGTTCTTCTTGTTATCAAACTCTATTGGGGCAATGATTTTAAGAAGATTTTGATCTGTAGGCGACTATCGAGGCCATAAATCTTATGAGCTGGGGCGTCTCTAATGATCACCCATGGAGGGACATAATTAATGGCATCAGGAACTCATCATGAGAAATTGAACTATTAGGGTTAACCATATGTTTGGAGAAGCTAATGAGTGCGCTAAACTGTTAATTAGCTTACTTATTTCGTGCATGAGATTAATAGAGTTTATCTTATTTTGGCAACTGCCAATTGGCTGCAGGCAATTCTTGGTTTTCATAGAGGGGAGAAGAGTTATTCCTCGAACCATGTTGTCATCCCTTCTTAGGTATTGTCAATTTTTCTTTCTAATAAAAAGAAGAAGAAAGAGAGATCTATGTAATAGAATTAAAAAAGGTACAAAGTAAAATAAAAGAACTAAAAATATTCATATTAAATTAAAATGATTCAATAGCTGAATTGAGCATCAATAATGGGATAAAATTACTTGTAGTTTAGACATGTCTCTACTGTTGTCACCAAAAAAAATTAAATGATATTCATATATCATTTTAAAGATGAACAAGGTATACTCTAACATGAATCTCCAACATTTACAAAGCAGGGTTTGTGATTTGCTCGAGAATGACGAAACATCCTCACTTTACCACAATTTGGAATTGGTCGCAACCCATGATTAATTCTCCACCAACTTGGACCAACTTCCAATGAGTATGTAATACTCCCTCTGGTCCTATATATAAGACCATTTTAACCGAATCACGTGAATTAAGAAAAGGAGTTAAAACTAATTAACTACCTCGATTTCTCCGAAAATTTCAACATTTTTCCAAAACTACCCTTATTTAATCTCTCTTTTTTTCTCTTTGAATGCATTAAATAGGGGCATTTTTTTGGAAATGCATAATAAATACCACCTCGTATATTGTAAAGGATCTTATATTTAGGACCAAGGCAAAAGGTCCTATATATAGGACCGGAGGGAGTATATAATTTGCTAGTTAAATTAAATTTAATTACAGTTGTCCCATCTGATCTGGTAGTATTAATACTAGAAAATTATTAAAAAATTAAAATTATTTTGAATAATTAAAAAGGATAAGTTGTTATTATTATTATTACTTATTCTCTTTCAAATGTTTATCATTTTTTTTTAAAAGCATTTGTATTCAAAGATAATGTCATTTTATTTATCTTTTATTTATATAGAATGATATCTTATTTGAAACCACCTTACCCTCAATTACAAATTATATACTTTACCTTATTAAGAAAAACATTATTTCTTGCAAATCAAGATTGATCCTAATTAACTTCAATTAATATTTTTAATTTTATCAATCAATATTAATTCTATTTCCGTTATATTATATATTAATATTGATTGATTAATATATATATATATAGATATAGATATATATATATATAAATGGATCCTCTCATTTTATAGTAGGGGCAAATGACTCTCATTTTTCCCATATCAGAGTAGCAACAACTACCAAGCAATATATATTAATACATAAATCTAATTTCCTGAATAAAATGTTATATTTAATTTTTATTTTTAAGAAAATAATCAAAATCGATTTTTTAAGCACTAAAAGTATCTTGACAATCAAACTAATTTCATTGAAATATAGAAATTACTAAGATGGATTTTACCTCTATCAATAAAGTTTTTTTATTCCATTCATATGGAAAAAAAATAAAACTTGGACACCATTATATAATTAAAAGGTAACTATGTAGGAGATAAATCAATTTATTTTGATATCACTTACTTTTTTTTAATAACATGAGAAAAAAGTTGACTGAATCCTAATTTGATTGACTAATGCGAAAGTTAAAAATTGGCTGAATTGAAAATGAACACTACTCTTTGGTAACACCAAATTTTAGAGACAGTTATTTTGGTTGTAAAATTTAACAAAATAAACTACTATGTGAATATTAATATATATATATATATATATATTCCTAATCATTGAAAAAACCTCATACTTAAGAAGACAAGAATCAAGAAAGTCAGATACAAAAAAAGAATTATGACATACAAAATTAACTTCCGATGGACAATAACAAATTATATTCCTTTTTTGAGATACACAATTATATTCATTCTTTGAGAGTAATAACAAAACGGAGATTATCCATTTAAGAATAGTGAAACATCCTCACTTCAATACAATCTTGAATTGGTCACAACCCATGATCCTTCACAAAATAGTTCTAACTTCCATTCAAGATGTAATATTTCTTTGACCAGAACTTAAAATTCATGACATATTCTTTCCCATTTATATCGGACGTGATGATTGGAATCACCACCTCAAGATCTTCATTATCTCTTAACAATGGCAACAATTTTTTCTCCATCATTTCTTTTGGCAGATTCAATCGATCTATTCTGATCTCTCTTGATATCACTTTGTGTTAAGTACTTCTCTATTGTAGCACTGCAATTCTTGATGAAGCTTCTTACACTCGGAATATCTAGAAAATCTTTTGTCACTTCATCATCGTCCTTTTCCATAAATACTCCTTCTCTATGATTTTTATTTTTTGCAATTAGATCTTGCAACTTTCTCATTTCTTGTGGGGTTAGTATCGCATGTTTCATAGAAACAATAAGATCTGCAGCATTCTTAACTTATTCAAAGACAATATCCATTGTGTATTCACACCAATTTTTTCTATTATTGAACTATTGAGACTTGCATACAAATCAATTTGCTATCACACAAGTTGTTTATATAGATCATTGCGACTCCTAATCCATGTAAAAGTTTTTATATATGTATCCTTTATCCTAAATCTTGATAAAGATCACATTATGGACTGCTAAAAAATTTTAAACTCTTTTGAATGATTAAAAGGATAAGTTATTATTTATGCTTTTCAAAGCTATTATTTATCTTCTTTTAAATTATAATATGATTTCTATCATATTTAAAAAATATTTTTATTCAAAGATAATGTCATTTTATTTATCCATTTATTTTAAATATTTCTAACGAATATAGTATCATCCTTAACATCAATTAACATTTTAGGTTTTATCAATCAATTTAAAAAAAAACTAACACAAATAAATAATTTTATCCTAGGAAAATTTTGAATTCCTCTTAAAAAAATTTTATAATTGCATATTTTTTATTTTCTATCTGAATTAATATAAATTAATTACTGCTGTTGAAAATTCCTCAGATGCATTTTTTAAAATTAAAATTACTTCTTGCTTTTAGTCGTTTTAAACTTTAATTAATTTGAAAAATTAGACCAAAAAGATATTAAAGGTAGCATGTTAATTATCTTGTGCTAGATTTGGAAAACAATAAAATCGGGTCAATATTACTTTTAAATAAATGTGATTTTAAAAATTGGGCATAAAAAGTTTCCAGAATTGTTTTTAAATTTTTTTAGAAAAGCATTTTATTAACCAAGTCTCTATATTTTTTTTTTTGGGTAAAATCTTCGTATTGTTTTTCACGGGATATTTGCAATTTGTTGCTCACACTATAGCAGTTAGCATCATTGACATAGCCATTTATTGTTCCATCATACGCTCTTTTTTTTTTATGAATTTTTTTTTTAATGAACTCCATCATACGCTCTTTGTTAGTATGTAGCAATTGAATATTGCATCAAAGTCAAATGAATGAGTCACAGTATTTATGATTGATTAATAAATAGTGTGATTTTTATAGATTTTATATTAAGAAGACAGAAATGAAACTTTCAAGGGATATTAATTAACAAATTATATTATTTCTTTGAGAGTAATATCAGAGCAGAGAATGTTACTTTAACAGAATCTTGAATTGGTTGTAACCCATGATTCTTCACGAAGGAACTCTTCCAATTTCCATTTCAGTATATATGTAATATTTTTTGAGCCCAAAACTTAAATTTCATGGCATATTCAATCTCATGCATCTATATCGAACTGGAATTCCCTTTGTTAGATCATCATCATCATCTCTCAACTTAATGGCAACAATTTTTCTTTCAGTATTGCATTATTCGGCATATTCAGTCTATTATGATCTTTCTTGATATCGATCACTCTCTGTTAAATGCTTCTGTACCACAGCACTGCAATTCTTACCAAGCACCTCAACCTCAACCTTGGGATATCTGAAAAATATATGATCTTCACAAACTTCATTGTCCTCTGTCATATTTCCTTTCTCCAAGATGTTTATCTTTTGCTGTCAGATCTTGTAATAACTTTCTCATTTCTTCTAGGGTTAATTACTACCACAGGTTTCTTGTCCACTGCTTTTTCATCACATTCTTCAAGGACAATAATGTTATTCACATCGTTACAAGCCATTGTATATTGACACAAATTTTTCTGTTCTTAAACTTGTTATTTCAACTCTCTTTTCATTAAAATTGTATTATACTTCTATATTTCAATTTTTTCCTTCAGTTTAGATAGAATTAAAAACAATGTACAAATGAGCCCATTCCTCAGTTGTTAGGAGGCTGTGCTAGCTAGCTAGCTTGACAAGTAGTTATTTTATAAACTTTAATTTGAAAAAATAGGCCAAACAAATATTAAAGAAAGCGTTTCCATCTGGCAGATTTTAGTGTGAAGAAAATAAAAGGAAGGAAAGATATACATACCGATTGAGATAATATATTTCCACACAAAGAGGATAAAGAGTTCCAGGCGATAGAAACAAAATCACTCGGACTTTCTATACTGCTTCACCGTAGATACACTTGGGAAGGCAAAATTAAGAGGAAGAGAGTGAGAGTCTTTTGTTTCTTACTAAGAGAGGAAAAGATAGAGCGTTTTCCAGAGAGAATTTACCGAAGTTATTTTTCAGGATCAGAGAGTCTTTGAATTGAACGAAAACTTCCTCCCTTTCACGTACGCACACACGTTCACTGAATATTCTCTGAGTGTGCGTTGTGTGAGGGAGCGGTTCTCATTAACCGTTCCCTCCCTCTCCTATTAAATTAAAAAAATAAAACTAAAATAATTTTATTTTATTTTGGGTTTGGACCCTTATGATTGGGCCTTCAATTTCCACCCATCAAGGGTGTAACCCAAACCCAACATAGTGCTTATAATTTAAGGCAATTTTGGAATCAGTCCCCATGATTTAAAAATTTTGGGATATGTCCCTATGCTTGTAAAGGTTACACTGCTAAATCATAGGGATTTATTCCAAAATATTGCTGTAAATTATGAGGACTAAAATCTTGATTTACCCAAAACATTTTAAATTTAATCATCTTGTGCTAGATGTCTTTCTTGAAAATAATAATAATAATAATAACCGATTCAACAGCATTTTTGAAAGAAATGCCATTTTAAAAATTGAGCCTAAAAATTTTCAAGAACAAAAAAAATGAATGTGTGCTTCATTTCATTTCGGCCTAAAACAACTGAATGTGCTTCTGGTCGAAAAAAAGACAAAAAAACTGAATGTGCTTCGTTGATGCAAAGTATGTGGGCCAAAAGAAGCTTTAAAGAAAACATGTGAGCCTAATCCTTATTAAGAGAAATCATCTTGCTTGTTTTTGGTGAAAAGAGAAATCATGTTTTTGATTTTCGGCTTAATGGTTCTATCACATATTCACTTGATTGTTAAAGTGTTGAGCTATTATAACATGACAAGTCCAAATTATGGTTTTAATGAAATATGAAGCAAATCTTGTCTTGAATAATGTTTGTGAAAATTTTGATAGCTCAACCCATGGAGACTTATACTAGTTAAATTTCTTGAATTTGGACATTGGGTATTCTAATTCCATTAATTAAAAACTCGTTAGGAAAACTTTATCACCCTTATGGCCCTACTCAGTTCAATTTGAATTAAATCAGAGTCTAATGTATTCTTCTGGACATAGGATGGTTCAATATAAAGTAAGAGAAAGATAGGGAAAAAAAAAACTCCACCTTTGTAGAACTCAAATGTACATAATTGAAACTCACTTCTCTAGAAGATTCATATCTTTGATCAATAGTATTTCGAAGAACACAAAGTTGATGTGTATCGTAGAGACTCTATAATCATTAAACAACATTATGTTAATAATGCTCAATTAATAATAAGTAGGCCAAGTGTAACTATATTAAAGGGTCCCATGTGGAGCAAATTGACTTACGGTAAGCTATTCCATAATTATAAGAGTTTTGATCTTATCAAATCAAGTACCATTGAAGAATAGCTTTTCCCCAAATGGGTTTCGTTAATTAATAACCTCCATTAAGTAATTAAGTGCCTTCCCTTTTTTAAATTACAGACAAAATGCAGATAGGTGAACTGATAATTTCCCTACCAGAAAAAGAAAAGTGACATATTACACTTAAAAATCTCATCTCTTTTAAGTGGGAAGTAGATATGCATTCTTATTTTTTGGGTTCGTTCGTCTAATTTGAATTATCTAAATTGTATTGTTATTTATTTAATTTCAAATTTTATTTTAAAGGAAACAGAATTTTTATAAAAAATAATTATTTAAATTGAAAACTGCGAAAAATTATAACGTTCATAGCAAATCTGAACATTTTTACCAGAAATTTGAACAATTAAAATAGGAAGTGTTGAGAGCAAACTTAATTGGCAGAAGTATAGTATTTATCTTCATTGGGATTAGTCTTTGCCAGGAATACTCGAGTCCCAAACCCAAAAAAAAAATGATAACTATAAATAACGGTAGATTTAAGTGATTCACTTTCTTTTTTCCTAAGGTTTCCAATTTGAGGTTTGTGAATAAAAGTTTGCTACTAAGAGAGCTTTACATTCAACATCTGATTCAATCATAATTATTTGAGGCCAAATGTGATTTTCAGAAATCAGTTGATATATGATATATATATATATATATACACACTCAAAAGAAAAAAGAAAGATTAACTAATAAGTAATGAGGTTTGTATTTGCACCAATAGAACAAAGAGAGGACCACCAAGTTACCAACCAGAGTGCAAACAGGCAACAACCTCAACATCAACGTCACATGATGACAACGTTATGTTTGTTTTGGTATGAAGACAGTTATGTTATATATACAATTTAATTAAGTTACAATAATATATAAGCTTTCTTTAAAGTATAAATTCGATCGACTATGGAACAACCACCTGCGTACGTTCTTAAAAACTTTGATGTGTACTTAAAAATTATTAAAAAAAAAAAAGTGTAGCAGGGGCATGCATGATTAGGCTAAAGTTCACTCAGCTCAATGCTTACATAATACTTTATTAATTATTAATTTAATCAATTATTTCATTTTAAATAAAATCCGTCTATGTGAAAATTTTCTCCATCCACAGTATTTTGATTTAGGGCGGCTTGACTTTGCAGAGAGATATTACGGCTGATGATGTAGTCGTTTCTTTATCTTGTTATCTCTAATTAGTTTGATTGATTAGATTAGATTAATTAATGCCAACTATTTGTAGGTATTTAAAAAGAGTATGAACATAAGAAAATGGAGTAATAGGATATTTTCATTGTGACACATCATATTAAGGTTAGGGAATTGACCTTTTCTGGCTTGGAGAGAATTGACTTTGTAGGATGATAAATTAATAAACATATTGAAATGAATAATGTAGAGGGAACATGCATAGATGAGAAGGAGCTAGGCGTCTTGAGGGAATATGATGTGGTTCACCACTTGGTTTTTTTTTTAAAGTAGGGTTACAAATTTGAGTGTTGTAAATTAGAAGTTGTTGGTGTGAAAAATTTACACTCATCATATTTGACACTTGATTTGATCATATTTATTCCAGGCCCAATGTAATCTTTGGAAATTACTTAGTATATAAAAAAAAAGTAATCTCAAATATAAGTCACATTTAACAAAATTGGTATCAAATATAAATTACTTTTAATGAACTCATAGATAGATATTAAGAAAAGTTGTTAAACTTCTTAAATTTATCTCAAATTTAATTTATTTTTTAAATTTGTCCCTAATTAAATATTGTATCTTCTCAATCATAAATGTAATCTCTCCTGTCTAATCTCTCTCATAATTAATGAGGGGGTATTTCTGAAAAAAATTATTAAATGATTCATGACTTATATTTTGGACTATAAAATATTTTCTCTATTTTTAATATAATTATCTGATATCCAATGTTATTAGGTCAGATTCGAGCATTATCGGAGCTAAACATAGGTAACTCTTTCAATGTGATTTTTTTTTTCCACTTATAAAGCTTGAACTTAAGATCTTATTTGAGAGTGTTAGAGTTCCATAGCATTCAACTCAACACAATTACAGTTAATAATGGGAAGATAACTTATATTTGCAATAAGAGGGGTGTATCTAAATAAGTGTTTAAGTTACCGTCATTTGGATGAGAAAAAATAAGAAAAAGAGAAAAATCTAAAAAAAAAATATATAAACACCTTTTTATTTAAATTTCTCTTAATATTTTCCTTTCTCTATTTTTTCTTATTTCAAGGTATTAATGAGATTTGTGTATTAACCAATTGAGAGGATAAGGATAAAGACGAAGTTTGATGGCATGTGATAGGACCAGCAAGTTCCCAACCAAAGTGCAAATAGGCGACAATCTCAACATGACCCGATGACAGTTAAGCTTTTTTTAATTTTTGGTCCAATGACAGTTACGTTATAGAGTATATTCAACTAAGAGACAATAACATAAGTTATTTTAAGCTTAAATTCGACTGTTGAGTATTCAACAACCACCTGCATACGTTCCTAATTAAAAATGTGTAATTAGATTTAAAAAAAAAATTAGTGTAGCAGAGACATGGTGTGAAGTTTTTGCAGACTAGAGTTCACTCCATGTCTATATAATACTGTACTAATTTAATTAATTGTTTTATTTTAAATAAATTTATGTAGATGAAAATGTACTACATGCATGCACATAATCTTAATTAGGGCAGCCTGACTTTGCGGAGAGATATTCATATTACAGCTGATGGCGTAGCCATTTCTTCATGTTCTTATATCCTTTTAGTTTGATTTGACTATTATGTGCTAATTAATGCCAACTATTTTCAGCTATTTTAAAAGAATATGAACATTAAAAAAAATGGAGTAATAGGATCGCAGATTTTTTTTTTTTGTGACAACTCATAATATTGAGATTTTTTTTTTATTGGGCCATCCCATAATATTGAGATCAGAGGATTGACTTTTGTAGGGAAGATTTGATAAATGAACATATTGAATTGAAATGAATAATATAATACAATACAGAGGGAACATGCATTGATGAAGGAGCCGTCTTAGGGAAATTTTAGTTTGACAAGTTGGCAATAGCCTTTTACATCAAAGATAGGGTTAAGACTTGTGGGACTTGAGTTGGCATTTTTATCCAATCCAATCCCCCTTCCTCCTATTGTCAACATGCCAAATTTAACTCAAATATAACCTTTTTTTTTAATTGTGAATATAAAAAGTAAAAAAAAAAAAAAAGACACGCTCACACGCACATATATAAAATTAAACAAGCTTTTATAAAATATATATATATATACATAATTAAAAAGCGAAAATGGCAGTCAAGGCCCCCTATAAAATACTGAAATACCAGATAATTTTAAAAAAGCAGAGGAACGAACTTTATATGAAAAACACAAATTAATAATTGAGATTAATACAAGATTTGCTATTAATGACTTTCTTACTTTTTCTTTAATAATTTTTTAAGAAATTAATTTATGATCTGATATTTGTTCTCTCTTGTAAAATCATTTCTCTTAACAATATATATTTACTCATTTTTGTGTTGAAATATATTTACTTATTTATTTTTTGAAACAATAATCTTATATATCAAAAAACAAAGATACACTTCAAAATTGAAACGCATATAATAAATATATTGTCTCGCTCTTGCTCTTTAAAGACAGTGGGACTTTTCTCTCCTCATGGTTTCCTTGAATACTCGTATGTTACGCGTTGGCCCGGAAATTAGGTTCACATTATTATTCAATTTCCCTTTAATAACCTCATCAATTTTAAGTCTTAACAGAGTTTTCAAAATTGAAAACTACTTTTTTGTTTGTTTACCCAACTTAGCCCATCATTTGAGAAAGAGGATCCCCAAATTATTATCAATATATTTAATCAGATACTAGATATTTATACTAAATAATAAAATTTATAGTAAATCAGCACTTCAAGCATCAATAGGTGAATTGAAAACTGTGTCTATGACCAAATTTTGTTGGTATATATTTTATTAAGGGGGAATTATGTTTAGAGGCCAACATAATAAATCAATTACAAAATAAAACTATTTATCACTTATTTTTCAAATTTTATTATTTTATATTTTAGATTTTAATATTTTTTTTAATTAATTCACTTGTCCCTGTATGTAATACCCCTTTTCTAATGTTTTTATTAAATGCATAAATACCTAATTTTAAAGTTCTAATTTGCCCCTATACTTAATCATAACGCCACTAAATTTCAACTTTGTTGTCCGTTTTTCATATTTAAGGGAGGAAGGATGTGAAACTTTTCATGTGATCTCTCTCCCACTCCCTCTCGGTGTTGACTTGAGCTCTTGATAAATCCATCTTCTGCTTCAACTGTGACTGTGAAGGAAGGCCACAGAGAAGAAAGAGGGAGGAAGAGAGAACAGCAATGGCGGGAGGAGGATTTGCAGAAGCTGGCCCACTGAAGAGGGCTCATCTCTATGAGCACAAGTTCACTCTCTATTTCGCCTTTTCTTGCCTCGTCGGAGCCCTCGGTGGTTCCCTCTTCGGCTATGACCTTGGTGTTTCTGGTCTGCTCTCTTCTTTGTATCATTCTGTCTCATTTTCCTTTCATAAATTTTCCTGGAAAATTCCCCCACTTCTTCTGCTGAACATGATTTCTCTCCTTTAATTTTCTTAGTACTGTTGAAATTGGTGTGCCGTCTAAGATTGACTATCTGATTTAAAGCTAGTACTATGGTTAATTGTATGAACTTCATTAAAGAATCTTGAGGTAAATAAATTTTATTCTATTACTCGATCTGCATAAATGTGATATCACTGTTGTTGCCAATTCTCCATTATATTACCACTATTATTATTGTTCCTTTTTGAGTTTCAACTAGTTAATTTTTATCCAATTCAATTTTATAAAATTTATCGATAAATATATGATTCTGTTATGCATACAAGTTCTATACAATATTCTCTCGTTGATTGGCTACATAATTTCTTTCTTGATGGTGTCGGCTCCTCTTCTCTGGCGTAAACAAACCGAAAATAAAAAAAAAGAAAATTATATTTTGAGATTAAAATAATAAATTTATTATAAAATAATACATAATATTATTCATTCGTTCAATTTTATTACTAATTATTTAGCTATTAACATTTTTTATCAACAAAAACCTTTATTTATAATTAATTCATTCTATTGATCTGTCTATATATATATATATACACACACACTTTAAAGTACCAAAATTCATGAAACAATCTAATGAAGAATACCCTGTTTCTGCCTCAATGAGTTTGGATTTCTCAAACCAGGGGTTGTGGGATTTAGAAGAAGATAGAGAAGATTTTGCATGACTGGACTAAGATTAAGCAAGCACCTAAGTGCGGCCGGCAATTTTGACTCCACCAAGTTGAACTTTGAATTTTGAACTATGGAAATATAAAATAAAACTGTTTTTTTGGACTGAAATAATATTCTAATAGATAAATATATTAAAAAATATATAAATAAAACTAAGAAGTGACAATTTTGATTTTTGACTTGCAATTATTTTTTTGGACATAAGATTCCCGGCTTAAAAAAAATGAGGCAGATTGGTATTATCTTACGACTGACTGTGATATTTGGTGGAACCGTTTGACTCCTTATCTTTCTTTTCTATTGAAGTATTTGCTAGTATCCGTAAGAGATATTTATGTGTGTACACACCCACACACACTTAACTTGGACATTAGGGAGCGCAAATGGGACTAATCTCAGCTTAACCAGAAACACAGTCTTGTTTCTCCATCATTGTGTTTCAGTCAAACTTGAAAGGGAGTACCTACTACAAAGGAAGTGAAGAGTCACACGGTGGGAAATGATGAATTTTAGGGTTAAAAACTTAAAATGATGGTATGGCGTGATTTCCTTCATAGATGTGATATGACTGGGAATGAATTACCATAATTATGGAAATTTGATCCTCTTGGTTTCTATGAGAAATTAAAGAGAACCCTTATCCATGAAAGACCTCAAAAAGTTGACGACATGTCTTAGAAAATTAAATAGTAAAAAACTTCATAATTTCTAATTCTGTAGTTTTTATGGTATTTTACACATGACATGATCAACTACACGTTAGTTAACATACCTGAACATTGTATCTGCAGATTTCTACATATTAAAAGGTTTCTTGCGTTGTGCTAACTCTGTTTCTCAGAACCAACCGAATTGAAGGATTATATTCATACCGTGCAAAATCTGACGAGGCATTGAACTGAACTTCTTGTTTTCAGGAGGAGTAACCTCCATGGATGATTTCCTCAAGAAATTCTTCCCAAACGTGTACAGAAGGAAGCAAATGCATCTGAAAGAGACAGATTACTGTAAATATGACAACCAGTTGCTGACACTTTTCACATCATCTCTTTACTTTTCTGCACTCGTTATGACATTTGCAGCTTCACAGTTAACCAGAAAGAAAGGGAGAAAAGCCAGTATTATAGTTGGATCTCTTAGCTTCCTTGCAGGGGCAATCCTCAATGCTGCTGCTGAGAACATTGCTATGCTAATCATCGGTCGTGTCCTTCTCGGTGGAGGCATTGGATTTGGCAATCAAGTATGTCAAATGCTCCACAACAGAATTATTATGTATAATATAATTAGATTAATTCAATAATGAGAAGAATAAGCATGTCAAGTACAATTTTCAGTGTGATTTACTTCTAACATGCTTGTATGTGACTCTACAATTGACTCAATCTATCCATCTGTTGCAGATTGTGAATACTTAGAATTTTTCTTTCCTATTTTACTTACTGCCATTTGATTACAGGCTGTTCCCCTGTATCTATCAGAAATGGCTCCAGCAAACATCCGAGGAGCAGTGAACCAACTGTTTCAGTTCACAACCTGCATGGGAATATTGGTTGCAAACCTGATCAATTATTTCACTGACAGAATCCATCCCAATGGATGGAGAATATCCCTTGGTTTGGCCGCAGTTCCAGCAATTCTAATGCTTATTGGAGGCATTTTATGTCCTGAGACACCCAATAGTCTTGTGGAACAAGGCAAAGTTGAAGAAGCAAGATCAGTATTAGAGAGAATACGAGGTACCAAGAATGTTGAAGCTGAGTTTCTTGATATCATTGATGCGAGTAAAGCAGCACAAACCATCAAGAATCCATTCAGGAACCTCCTCAAGAGCAAGTACAGACCCCAATTAGTAATTGGCGCCTTGGGGATTCCAGCATTCCAGCAGCTGACCGGCAATAACTCCATTCTCTTTTATGCTCCTGTCATTTTCCAGAGTTTAGGCTTTGGCTCTAACACATCTCTGTATTCATCTCTTATTACCAGTGGCGCATTGGTTGTTGCTACTCTGATATCAATGGCTTTAGTTGATAGGTTTGGTAGAAGAGCTTTCTTTCTGGAAGCCGGCCTTGAAATGATATGCTGCATGGTAATTACTCTTTCAATGGCACTCTCATATGTGAAGCATCAATACTTAAAATTCTACTTAAATGTTACATATTCTGTCATTTTGTCATATTTCATACTTACAGGACCTTTGATTTGCAGGTTGCTGTGGCTGTGGTTTTAGCTCATGAGTTTGGACATGGGAAAGAACTGTCAAAGGGCATCAGCGTCTTTCTAGTGATTTTGATTTTCATATTCGTCTTGGCATATGGGAGATCTTGGGGTCCTCTGGGATGGCTGGTTCCTAGTGAGCTCTTCCCATTAGAGATAAGATCAGCTGCACAGAGTATTGTGGTTTGTGTGAACATGATTTTCACAGCTCTTGTAGCACAACTCTTCCTCATGTCCCTTTGCCACCTCAGATATGGAATCTTCTTGCTGTTTGCTGGCTTGATTGTCGTCATGAGTTGCTTTGTCTTCTTCCTCTTGCCAGAAACAAAGAAAGTTCCAATTGAGGAGATTTATCTTCTTTTTGAAAGTCACTGGTTTTGGAAGAACATAGTCGGACAAAGAGACCAAGGGGCACAAACTGGAAAGCCTGCTGATAGATAAGAGCATATAAACAAGACAGATTCAAGTCTAGTTATTAGTATTACTTTCAACAGTTTAATGTTTATAAACAAAAAACAAGTAATCGACAATTATAAGCATTTTTTTTATAAATTATAATCATAATATTTGTTTCAATATTTTGTTTGCTTTATGTCCATTGAATTTCTATTTCATGGATGACAACTTGTCCCCTACAAACATCACAATTTAGAGCCATGAGGAGTCCAACAATTGGATTATGATAGAATAGAGACCACATTAAGATAAAAAGGAAATATGATTACTGCAGAACAGACTAACTAAGAGAATAGGATATAGAGAAATAATAAATGACGACTGTGTCAATATTTTTATGATGCCAACTGGCATTATGTAAATTTTCAAATCCATCTATTTCCATGTAAATAAAAGTCAACAAAGCTTGATTTTCTAGATCATTAAGGAAAGCAAGAGAAGTAGCTTATGACCAAAAGGAGGATGAATGGGCAGTCAACCAAGTCTTTCATCCCCTTGCTAACTGTTCCAAAGAAAGCACTAAGAAACAAACATGATTGAGCGTGTCTCCAAGTTGACATACTAAACTAGTTTACTTACAATACTTCTTTTTTTTGGCCACCAACTAGTTTACTTACAATATATGCTAACGCAAAATTCCTAATATTTCATAAGATAGAAAAACAAAGAAGAAAGATAAAGAACTGGGGTCATGTTTGGTATGCAGAAAAAAGTGTTTCAAGAAAGGAAGGAGAGAGTAATACTTAGCTTGATGTGTTTGGTAAACATTATCTAGGCCTTGAAAGAAGTAATGCTTCCATCAGACAAATGAAATGGACTTCCTCCACTTGGATTATGGAAAGAAGTTTTCTAGAATGGAAACACTTTGGTTTTTTTCTTTTCTATTCTTAATTGCTTCATATCAAACTTCCAATGCAAAAAGAATTCCCAATTTCTTCCGTCTTACCAAAAATATCTTTGATCCAAAATTCACCTTCCCATGAAAGCCTCACTCTCTTCCCCCTCCCTTTCCATTTCTCTGAAAAAAACTCCATCCTACCAAACACACCTAAGAGTAAGTATTATGGAGTAACTATCATAAAGAAGCAAGAGAAACAGATATTAAAAATAGCATGAGAAGCCAACTCATGTCTGCTGGCACAAATTATAAATGTCAACGCAACCTACCGAAGTCACACCCCCCCTTCTAGCGAAGAAGAATGGGTGCTCTCAGATTCTGCATGCGCAAGAGAATCCATGAAATACAGCTTAAGCCAGACGATAACGATTGACCCTCAATTTTTTACTAAGCAAATGATCCTTTCTTAAAGAAAAGAAAGAATCTTCCCTATATATTCAAGCAAGTAAAACAATGTATAAAGGTGCCACCTTATCTCTGCGAGTTGAATTCCATGCATCCTTTGATTCCTTTCACCAAGTTGTTGATCTCCCCATGTCAATGGAGCTCGCCAATACTATGGTCCGGTGGTTGGTCCGAACGGCACAAACGATGGGATTCGGATTTGGGTCGACGGGCGCAGAAAGATAGAGAACCAGCCTGCTAGCTTCAGAGCTACGCTTCGCAAGCAGTAGGAGGATGAGGGTGTCTCAGAAAATGAGAAAACACGCATAAATAAAAATTAAAAAAAAAAAAAAGAAGTTTTGGACTTTTGGTGGCTTCACCATACCGAAGCGGTCAATGTCTGACTGAGTGACTGGTGTCAACGTAATTATCTGAAATAATGAGGCCATTTCTATATTCTGCCTGGTTAGACTCATCTGAGTGACCGTGAAAGAAACGAAAGAAGCAGCCAAAGTTTAGTGTTTCGGTTGCTCACTGGAGGTGACCGTCGAAAGGCCTTGTGGGTAATATTACTTCATAATCCTTTGTGAAATTTGAATTCCATTGCTGTGTTCTTGAGAACAAAAGTGTTTTCATAGGTAGTAGCGACGATCTCTTTAAATTTTGGGTTTGAAGTCATCCGAAAGTTCTTTCCTTTCTTGTCTATCATATGCCACTGTCGTGACTAGCATGTCTTGTATTGCAGCTGAGTGCTGGTTCAATGATTTGTTCTTTTCTTTCTTTTGTTTAATATTCTTGGCAGTTAAAATGAACCGGTTTCTATTTTATCATCTACAACTGGGAAACTATTTATTTGGTATATATCTTGCTTTTCAGGACTTGACATGAATTTAAAGCCATTATGATGATGGATTTATAGTTTGGAGCCACCCATGTGTTCTTGAAGTAACTGGTTGCTTTTTACATGAAATGGATATTTCTGCTCTAGTTCGGAGGTGGTATTATGGGGAGATTCGACTGCTCTGTATTTTAATTACTGTAGTAGTTGTTTTACAATGTTTTGCATATCCCTTCTGGACAACACTTTCTCTATTGCATTCTCATAGACCTTCAACCACAAGAGCGAATATGTCTAAATCAACTACAATTAATCCCTTGCCTAAAGCTATTTATGCCTCTAGTTCAAAAGAAGATGCTTTTCAGAAAGAAGCAGATATGGACTATGCATTGGTATCTGATGGGGACAGGAACTCAAGAAAGGGGTTCATTTTTGAGAAACGTGAAATGACTGATGAGAGTTTTAAACTCGAGAATCTTGAATACGCAAATTACAATTTCACTCAAAAAGTACCTGAGTATGCTCATGGTCTCAGAGCGCAGACTAGAAAAACTGATAACATCAGTAAAATGCTCTTTGCCCCTGAAGCAAACAGCAAGCTAGTATTTGGTAGGATTCAAGGCCATGTGAATAACATGCAATTTGTATCACGAGGAGTTCCTTCAGAGGGTATCAAATTTAAAACATGTAGTACAGTCCCTTCCTTTCGTGTTTCCTCTCATAGCCCCAGAATAGGAAACAGGAGATGTACTTATACTGAAAATGATAAGACTCAAATAATAGACGTGTGGTGTGGATATTAATTGAAGGAGATGCATTATAATTTATTTGTAATAAATAATAAATTAATAAATTAATATTATTTAATTTAAAACTTTAATTAAGTTATTAAATTTTATTTAAATTTATTTTTATTTTTTTAATATATTATTTTAATAATTACAGGTCCAATCTCATTTCAATTTCAATTATAATTCATTGAGCCTTAACCTAATTTCTTTGGATCAATTTCCAATTTGATTAGGAGAACATTGATGAAAATGTCTTACTGTTTAAAACATGTAGTACAGTCCCTTCCTTTCGTGTTTCCTCTCATAGCCCCAGAATAGGAAACAGGAGATGTACTTATACTGAAAATGATAAGACTCAAATATTAATTGAAGGAGATGCATGCCATGAATTCTGTAAGAGACGTGTGGATAAAGGTGTCCAATGCACATGAACACTACATCAATCTGATGGCTTTATCTATTGGGAGTAGTGGCTGTGAACTCCTTACTGTTTCATTCAACACTGGTTTCACTCGGAAATGCTCCTTGGTCTCCTTCATTGCAAGAAAACCATAAGCCCAGGGATAATTTTATTATCTTCCCATCGTTTCGTTCAGCCACAAAATTTTCTAGTGTTCGGAATCCACTAACAGGTATTAATGGTTCAAATTCTACTAAATCTTCTGCTTTCACTGGCATGGTGAAAAATGTCCATATTTCCATTGTTAGTGATGAAACCCGTCATCCTAAGTGGCCGAGTGGAATGAGAAATGATGCAGAGAGTTCTAATGATGCTTTTGAATATGGGGCAGATAGAAATGACGTCCATAGTTTCCCTGGGAAGGAAGTTGATGATAAAAATGAGATCTCAGAATTGGATGGTGTTGGCATTAAGAATAATCTCATGCCAATGTTGGCCAGGAAAAGCAAAGTAAACCTTTCAGCCAAGCAAATTTTGAAGACAGAAAGGGGACTTTCTACAAATCATCTGTTGGTTGAAAACAAAAATGTCGATTCAAGTGAAGCTGAGAGAGTTTATGTTCATTTCCAGTCTCAAGTGCCTACTAATCTGACTCATACTAAAAGTTTGGTAGCAAATTCCAACTCCTTAGCTGGTTCTTCTCTGAAGCAAAATGATTCAGTTGACTCTGATAACGGTGTTTCAACTAGTATTCCTGGAAAAAGGAAAATGAGGTGTGAAATGCCACCTAAGTCAAGAACTTTAATTAAAGAAATGAACCAGATATTAGTGAGGCGACGTGCTAAGTCTCGTGCAATGGTATAATATCTGTTGTCAATTAGGTGATAGTTATCTGGAAAATTATTTTAGTTAATGCAATCTGTAGTCCAATTTTGATTGCAGAAACCACGATGGTCCTCCAAACTTGACCTGGAAATTCATGCTGCAAAGTTGGAGATTATGCATGCTCCAATGGTAACACATGACAAAGAACTTTATGCTCCTCTTTTCCGCAATGTTTCCATGTTCAAGAGGTTAGTTTGATAGAGTTAAGGTAATATGAACTGCATAGTCACACTTAGGTTTTAAAAGAAGTAGTGCTTCATTCATGTCTATTTCTGATTGATCCATGAAAGGTTTGGTCTTCAAAAGAAAATGGAAAGGTATTGACCTTCTGAAGAACGAATCACTACTTAACTCCTTTCAATCATTCTGAGGCATACTTTATCAGAATCAAACAATGAAATTACTCAATTTGCAACATTAAATGTTATCTTCTAAGTACTTTTCCTAGATAGGGCATCGGGTTTTGCCGTGTTTTAACTTAAATGTCTTTTCTTTCTGTTTCTCCATG
Source organism: Adenanthera pavonina (assembly GCA_026686845.1). Lineage (NCBI taxonomy): Eukaryota > Viridiplantae > Streptophyta > Magnoliopsida > Fabales > Fabaceae > Adenanthera > Adenanthera pavonina. Next base: position 34,349,874 of record JAIVEN010000018.1, read on the forward strand.
TATTAGCTGCTATGACCAAATCTCAAGACAGTAACTTCTCTCGGCTGCATTTTCAGGAGCTATGAACTCATGGAACGCAATCTTAAAGTTTATATATACAAGGATGGAGACAAACCCATCTTTCATCAACCTATACTCAAGGGACTATATGCTGCAGAGGGATGGTTTATGAAACTGATGGAGGAAAACAAGCATTTTGTTGTGAAGGATCCTGCAAAGGCCCACCTATTTTATATGCCATTTAGTTCACGAAGGTTAGAGCACTCCCTTTACATTCGCAACTCTCATAATCGGACAAATCTTCGCTGGTATTTGAAGGACTATGCGGAACAAATTGCAGCAAAATATCCTTACTTTAACAGAACCGGTGGAGCTGACCATTTTCTTGTTGCATGCCATGATTGGGTATGCTGTTTCCTTCTCAGTTTTCTTATTCAACTTGCATGATGAACCATATAATCTTCTATGATATTTTGTTGTGATAGTAGAAATTTGTTTCTGTGATTTGTTCATCTGATATTTGCACTTCTAGAAGTCCTATTTATCTAACCATATTGCAGTCTTTGTTATGAAAATGAGAGAAAGATTTAGCAACCTTTCTTCAACATATGTTCTAAACACTGTCATGCTGAGTTGCATCATCTCTAGCTGTTAATACTGTAGGTTTCATGTCAGCAAATAAATCCCCAGTTTGGAAGCATATGGCACACCATCTTAACCTTGGTATTTACATTGTCTGGCGTTGTTTGAGATACATGTGTCCAGGGCACTAACATTCAAGATGCTAGGTCTCATCCACATACCAGGAGGCATAAGTCATGGGGATTCCACATTCCATCACTTTAAGGGCTTTGTTAACTTTTATAAAATACCAGTAGTATCCTTTAATTGACAACTTTTTGTTTCCATGCATGGCATTAAAATCTTAACTGTGATATCTTACACCTTGGTATCCATATCCGAGATACCAAGGAGTGTGACTGCTTATTCTGTAGAGAATGAGTATATGCATGAAAGCACATTATCATGACTAAAATATGCACAACACTTCTCTTTCAGGCGCCATATGAAACAAGGCACCATATGGAATACTGCATAAAAGTTCTCTGTATTGCTGATGTAACACAAGGCTTCAAAATAGGAAGGGATGTTTCTCTGCCAGAAACTTATGTCAGGTCAGCGAAAAACCCTCTTAGAGATCTGGGTGGAAGGCCTCCTGATCAAAGGCCTATTCTCGCTTTCTATGCTGGGAGTTTGCATGGCTATTTGCGTCCAATATTGCTAAAGCACTGGAAGGACAAAGACCCTGATATGAAGATATTCGGTCAAATGCCTCCTGGTGTTGCCAGCAAAATGAGTTACATCCAGCACATGAAGAAAAGCAAGTACTGCATTTGCCCTAAAGGGTACGAGGTGAACAGCCCCAGAGTGGTTGAAGCCATATTTTACGAGTGTGTGCCTGTGATCATATCTGACAACTTTGTGCCACCATTTTTTGAGGTCTTGAATTGGGATGCATTTTCAGTAATCCTTGCCGAGAAGGATATTCCGAGATTGAAAGACATACTTGATTCAATACCAGAACAGAAGTATCTCAGCTTGCAACTTGGGGTTAGGAGGGTTCAGAAACATTTTCTCTGGCACACAAAGCCCCACAAGTATGATCTCTTCTACATGACCCTTCACTCTATTTGGTACAATAGAGTGTTTCAAATAAAGGTGAGATGATGATGCACACCGAAGTGTTACAGGCTTACAAAAGGGAATATGGCTGCACTATTGTAAACACCATGCTTCCTTTTTTTTTTTTTTTCCTTTTTTTGCTATCTGACACTTTGCTTCTTAATTATTTCTGAATTTGAGAGAGGATTATGTGTTCCATTTTCTAGTTTGTCTTGTATGTAGTGTTGTATTGTATCATATTACTTCTCAAGGTTGAAAAGAAAGTTTCAGAATTGTGAAATCTTGTTTGCTGGACTTGTCTATACTTTTTACAGGTATTCTGGGTTTAATGTAACAGTAATAAAACAAATTTTGAAGCCTGCAATGCATTGTTGGGCTGAATAAAAACATCACTAAAATTCCACAAACCAATCGACCTTGAAAATTGGCTTTTCCTTTCTCTTCATTCGAGTATAATTTAAAAAAAAAATTCAGGAGTGACAGTAGGGACAATAGTTTAGAGTTCATTATTGGACCATGAACTGTGAGAATAAGTCCAAACCAAAACCTAAGAAATCATCATGTGCATGATGGTAAATATCCAAGGCAAATGCTGCCCAAGTCTCTGATATATTTAAGTGAGATAATGATGGATATTCGATAGTAAATCATCATCATCTGTATTTTCAGGAGGGGAAAGCCCACGTGGGCTTGTACACACGTTTCCAGGTATCATTATTCCCCAGTGAGATTCCAAAACTGACCCATTCTCATTATGATATTAAAACCCGTCATCAAGAGCCTTCTTCAACGCCGTTTCTTGAGCACCATACTGATAAAATGGGAGGGGAGGAGATTTCCCAGAAATAGCACATCTTCATTAGGTTGCAAGATGACAGGTCTTGAGATTTCACGAACCCACAATATTATTGATATATAATTTATTTAATCCTTTGATATGTGATTACCCCAATGAGAAATATTCAGCAGAAGCTTTGAGAAAAGTTGACTGATTTCTCACCAAGAAGCTATTAAATGGGAGAGAAAATCAGGGCTCCGAGAACATTTATTAGGAGCAATATTCAATTCTTTAAGAGCTTCAAGTTCTGACGTGAGACCCATGAGTTTCTGGCAGTTCATGGTCCAGGAATGCACGAACGAAGTGTGTGTATATATTAAATGGTAGAAGGAAGGAAGCTTTTTGTTATCCATTAAGGCTGACGGGAGGAATCTGGAAATGAAATTGAAAGGGGATCAAGTTGGCATTAGCAATTAGCAGTACAGGATAGTTAGTACATGAGGACCCCAAAACTGCGTGCGAGGTATGGGTGGCACCTGAATTGCATGTGAATAAGATGAGATACTGTGCATCCAATGCAGTTTTAAATTTTTAATAATTAATAATAATAATAATTAATAGAAACAGATGGCTCATGGCTCCACTTATTTATTTGATCAAATGTTTTGGGTCCTCCTCTGAACTCTCTTTGCCTTTTTATTTGTAATTCTCAATCAATACTCATGGTGCAGGAGCAGCCCTCAACCCCAAAAATAGGGTAAAAATCAGTATAGAGAAGAGAAGGGCACTGTATTTGGTTTATTAGAGAGAGAGAGAGAGATAATAATGCTATTCAAATTGTTATATTTAAAATATAGACTTTTTAAAAAAAAAATTAGAAGGCAAGTAAAAACTTGAAGGAAAATACACAAAACTGCAGACTAGGCCAAAGACATGGCAACAAAAGAAATTAAATTAAAAATCGGAATAGGGGCTTGAATATCCAACAGAAGGGATCTGATCTGATGGGTTCCTAAATTTCAGTCTTCAGATTCAGAGGGTGATTTTCACCTCCAGACTCTCCATATAAGGTTGATGGCATTAAGTGAATCAGTATATACCTTGAGACCCTTCTGTCTGCAAACCTGCAATCCAGTGAGAATCGCTAGGATTTCCGCGGCTGTACTGTACTTGGCATATTTACATTATTATTATTATTTTGCCAGAAGTGAATTATGATAGGTATAGTAAATAATTGAAAAATATTTTGTTTGGGCTCGTACTGTTTTTACCTCAATAATAATAGAACCAAAAATAGCAAATAATTACGACCTCTTTTCATGCGCGTTAGAGTTACAGTCACACCTATCTATGTGTTCCAATAATTGGACTGCACTATTCAGCTTCGTCCTTTTTTATTTCAATAATAAATAATGATAATAATTAATTCATCCTTTAAACCAAAAAAAGAAAAATGATTAAGACAAAACAAAACAAACATAGTTGTCCTCCGACAACGTGGTAGTTTAGCCCAATGGTTAAAAATGAACCACGTCCTTCATGTCCCATTTCTTATAATTATCATTGGCTTTCATTTTTGTTTCTCTTACCAACTTTGGTCATAATCATTTCCCATTATAGTACAATGGCTCTTCCTTCCGAAATATAGAAATCATCTGTTTTTATTTTATTAATTTATTTGACTGTCGGGGACAATAAGAAAAATAAATTCTAAAATAACTGTATACTCTAAATATTTTAACAAATAATATAAATAAACAAAAAATAGAAAATGGAGAGTTAATTATATGTATTTTTAGTTTTATTAGATTACGTAAACATTTTTTATTTTCAAAATTCGTACGAGCATCTCTTACATTTTGTGAGACTTATATAATTTTTTAGATATTCACAAAATACATATTTCTATAAAATTAAATGAGGATTTAAATAAAAAATAAATTATAAAAATTTTGTTAAAATTATACGGATTTTCTCTGCTTTCATAAAGTATAAATGAAAATTCTGGTAAAATGAAAGGAATGTAAATGTAATTTATTGTTATTTTTTATAAGGAGTCTATGTAAGTTTTAAAAATGAAAAATGTTACCGAAACAATTTTTAAAATTTTTTTTGTAATTTTAACAACATTTATAATAAATATGGGTAATTTATTTTTTATTTTAAAAATATTTTTTGTAATTTTTTAAAATGCATAAATGGAGAGAAATAAAAAATCTTGTATTTTACAAAAATTAGTTTTCACTTGAAAAAAATTTTTTGAATCAAGCAATTTTTCTTGTTCTCTTCTCCCTTTTAATCTCCAAAGAAGAATATATCATCATCTACTCCAGAAGCATCCCTAATTCCCTACACAATTAACAACTTCACCATTCAGAAAACTTTTTTAGCCCTTTTTTCAATTAAAATTTTAAATGAAGAAATTAATATTTGCTATTTAAATTTTAAAATTTAATGTTTAATAGCTGCAGTACGGATAAAACTTTTTTGTATATATTATATTTATATATACAATTTTACATGTGCATGTATTTATTAGAAAATTAATAAAAAGTACTAGTATGTGAAGCACGTATTAATAATTACTCCTCTAATCCTAACTATAAGATTTATCATTTCTAAAAATATTTGATGATCCTTAATATAAGATTTTTTAGAAAATAAGTATGTGAAGCACGTATTAATTTTTTTTAAAATATGTCCTTAATAATTATTGTATTATAAATAGGATTTTTAACTTTATCTTTTATGTGCATAGAAAAAAAAAAGAGTTACTTTTGATGGCTTTAATTAAAGGTAATTTTGAAATATGATAATTTTTTAAAAAAAATTAAGACCTCAATCAATTTTTATCACTTTTCTTAATTTGTGTTGTGATTTAGTTAAAATGTTCTTATAAATAGATTAGATGGAGTAAACAAATTTTTTTAATAAATGGATTAAAATATTTAAAAAGTTAATCTTCACTTAAAAAGTATGTCATCTAAACAAATTCTTTGGGTAATTAACTGGAGTTAGGTGCAGTGCCAAGTGGGGCTTGAATGAATGTGCAAAAGGTCATTAAGACAGATCTGAAACTACGAAACAGGTTCTTCATAAACACAAAAAAGATGAATGATGAAGGCTCTATAAAATTTATATCTGGGCTCTTGGTAAATTTCTCAAAAAAAAAACCTATTATTTATCATTGTTTGAGATTTATCACCAAATAACATTCATTTTTAATGCGTAATTTTGAGCCACGATGCATAAAATGAAATGATAACATTATAAATATTTTAGTGATCAATGAGATAAATTTAAAAAAAAACCTTATATAAGACAGATCAAAAAGAGATTAACATTATTTTTAAAAAATTAAATTATATTTTATATGTTTTTTTAATTATACAATTTCTTCAACTTTTCAAATATTTTTTTTTAAAAACTTATACACCGACACACACAAACATAGATGGCTCTTTGATATATATATATATATACACACACACTACAACAACAACATTAATTTTATCTCACTAAGTATGGTCGACTACATAAATCATATGACGCCAATGAGATCTATCAAATACCATATTTTCAGATAAATCATTGATCAATAGATCACACTTTATAACTTCTCTCAGTGTCATTTTTGGTTTTCCTCTATGACTTTTGATAAAACTCCAAGTCATTTGATTAACTCTCATTTCATTACCGTGTATATATATATATACACACTATAATGAAAAAAAAAATTTATCAACATACTATGCCTTGAAAAAATGTTACCAAGTACAAGATTAAAAGTGGGTTTGTATGAAAGTCACGTCCAATTTAACAAGCCAATTTGATGGGCAAAACAAATTAACAAATCAATTTGTTTTTCTTGAATAAAAGGAAGTCGGTTTGAAGATTTACTTCAAATCGACTTTCTTTTAATTAAATTAAAATAAATTGATTGGTTATTGATTTTTGTTTTGTGTTGCACTACTATTTTGGCATTTCTTTTCTTTATGGTTTACGGATCAAAAAGCCCATATAAATATATATATATATATATATATTGTTGATACTTTGCTTGTGTTTATTTTCAGTCACGTTCTCTCCAACGCAAATGCTACCTAGGAGCTTTTATGGAAATGCACATTAGGGGTTGAAAACATGAAATCAAGCGGACGCTTTCTTTTTTATTAGTTTTTTTATCAAAGAATTAGACTTTCTTTTTGGCCCAAAAGAATTTAACTTTTTAATATCTCGTGAGAATACCATTTTATACTTGATATAATAAGACAGTCGAGTTGATATGAATATCTCATGTAATAATCAACTTAGTAATAATAAATTTATTATATAAAACCAAAACCGGTCACTATCATTTACTCACTATTTTTTTATTAATAAAAAATATTAGAATGACATTAATATAAAACTTATGATTCATAAAATAATATTTTTAAATGCATTAATCCAATATATTTTTCAAATTATGTGTTTTTTTTTAAGTTTAATTTTTTGTGCAATGCACCAAAAATATTTCTAATCAGAGACGGATCTAGGGGGGGCGTGGAGGGGTACCCGCCCCCTTACTTCCAACCTTCCTTTAACAATTATATTGATCTTACTTATAAAAAATGTGAAAATTAATTGTAGCTTTCCCATATTTAATGAAGTTTTCAATTTTGTCCCCTCATATATTAGAGTCTAGATCCATTACTGTTTCTAATCAATATAATTTTTAATATAAAATATAAAATCATTAGCAAATTACATTGCTTACGGTACATTAAGAGTATAATTTATTTTAAATTTTGCATAGATCCACCTAATTAATATATAAAATATAAAATTTATAATAAGTCAATATTATTTACAAGCCGTGAATATATCCTCAAACTTATGAAAAGCATGAGGAAGACCGCATAGTTTGATAAAAAATCCATTACTATGTATTGTTTATAATTATTAAATAGTACATATCACCTTTCAAATTTCACACAATGCACAAAAGAACTGCCAATAATAGTAAAAAAAAAAACTAAATATAGATACATAAATTCAATCAATATTAATATTTAAAGTAAAATCTTTAGAAATTTATATTAATCATAAATTATGAATAGTGTACTTCATTTCTTAAATTTCGGGCATGGAATGGCATCTTTTTTTTTTGTATAAATTAAGTTACATTGCACTAGCTAGGTTAAAAAGAGTTACTGTAATTAAATTGAAAGGTATGAGTGAAGAAAAATAGGTACGTAACAGGAAGAATGGGTTATCCAACGGACAAATTTGTCATTTAATTTATGAAAGCTTCAATATTTCAACCAACCACTTCCAGCTTTAGAGGGAGACCCACAATGTCTCATACGATTCTCATCATTAGGGCAGATGTCACGATTTAAAAATCGTTTATGGTACGACTTACGGATTAGTTATCAATAATTAAGATTCTTATATCACATATTAATTCTTACAAGGTTTAATTAAGTTGTATATATTCTTATTACTAACTAAATAATTATTATTATTATTAGACTAACTTTCGTTATCTCCCTGTATATGTTATACTTTTGTGATATCCTAATTAATATATATACTTGCAGCTGGAATATTGAGAATCCAAAACTAAGAATTTATATTATTTCCCCTTCATTGTATTTGTACAGCCATAGAGAGTTCGAAACCTCTGCTGCACTCTAGTGTTGGAGCAAGAATTAGAGGGCGAAGGCTCTGACATTTTTTTTTTTAAATTATGTGACTGAAAAAGATCCAGAAGTAAAAAGCATAAAATGTGAATTAAGTGCCCATTTGAATTATCTTTTTATAAAATATCTATTAAAATAATCATAATTTACAAAAATAAAGTTTAAATAAAAGTAGATAAATTTTTCATAAATCTATTTAGATAAAAAATAATAATAGTTAAAAATCATAATTTAATTTACATTTTTATAAACTAAATAAACCTTTTATAGGATATAGCTATGGACCAATATGATTGAGTTTTCATCAATCAAATTCAAAACTGTAATTCTTAGGAAGACAAGTTTGCTGGGAAGTGATGCTGGTCCTGGTCCTGGTCCTCGTGGACACACCACTATTGAAACAGCAACACTAAAGTACATTCTAATAATTACATCATTTAATTCATATTGGATTGTCTTCAGTTAATAATTTTTACCAAGCCTTTATTAGTTTTCATTTTAATTTCTATTTGTCTGCAGGAAAAAGTGGAAGCCCACCTGCCAATATATGAAAATTGGTTCAATTAATAGGAATTAATACACATAACTTGCATTTTATAGGAGCATGGATTTGAATTCCTAGTAATATAAGGATCTTACCAATTGATAATCTGAGTACTCCTCTAAACTTTCTTAGAGCCGTGAGGCCTACTTCAACCCCAGCAATAGTAAGTCTGGAAATTCAAGTCCTTTAAACTTTTCACGTATAAAAAATAGAAGGAAAAATGGAAGCCAGCTAAACTGGATGACACTTTCAACAAAGTGATTTTGACATGTATTCAACAATTGAATAACTGTTCTGTTGATTTTGTAAATTAAAAAAATGTAATAAACAATAACAATTAGCTCAACTGTAATATTTTAATATATGGTTTATAAAATGGTCAAAATACTGAGAACTTCTCAGCTTGGAGGATTATGTAATTCGCGAAACCTCACCATTTTTTTATGGAAAAGAGACCAAAATTCTCCCAAACAACTTGTTTATGTATAATTCATTCGATAATTTTTTATTTTGAACCACAGCACCACTTGTTTATGCATACAGCTAGGGTAAATTGGAAAAAAAAAAATACTAGTCATC